>OU015596.1:10000000-11413030 GCA_907165245.1 Habrosyne pyritoides | reverse complement strand
AGGTCACCATCTCCACCATTTTGATTGTTTTTTAAACGCCATTTTCTTTTTCACAGTACAGCGATTCTTTCCGCCGCTATTCCTGTTTTTTGGGAAATCGTCGGAGACGGAGAGACTAATCGCATGGTTTATTTTCCTAACTATATTAAAAATAAGGCAACTTTTTTATTGGCTGAAATGCCTCCTGTTAAGCATTATTCGTCTAGTGAAGTGAATCAGTATGAATTATCATCAAGATTATTATCTCTTACCGAAAATAACACATCTTATACTCTTACGCAAATAAATGGACAAAGAATCTACAGGAAGGCTCCTCACGCTTGGAATGGACCAGAACCGTCCAGGAATTGTGAGGTAAGGTTGAACTTCTCATCCAGCTGAGAGTTGATTCTTTTCCCGCTCTAACTAGTAGGTACCTTACATAGATTCGCTGCCTGATTAGTGCCTCATATCCTATCCTACCTAACTAGGTAGGTATATAACATAGTGCCTAATACTCTTGTGCCCTCTACCTTTTGTCTATGTAAGTACAAAACTCTTAAACTGAGAAGCATCGCCCCTGTAGCCCCTGCCGCAGGAGCGAGATTGTATTTTAGTTTTGTTAAAGAAATAATTTTTATTGCAACAAAGATACTCGTCCTTCTTTAACATAGGCATAGTTCCTACCGCTATTTATTTTGGCGCCTTTTGCGATCTGGCGCCTACAGCGACCGCTCCTCTCGCTCTATCCCAGGGCCGGCGCTGTGAAGGCCACAGTACTAGGTAGGTACTAGGTACTAGCCACTTACGAGTTGCAACGTACTACTTACTTATTATATACACCCAGTACCTACCTCTGGACGAGCTTATTCTTCACATTGTATGGACGCGCGTAGAGAAACGTAATTTAGGTCTTCCAGACGCAACGTGCGGAGTTAGGGACGGGTCACGTTCCTTTATTTTGCTGCTGCAGCTATTATTATTCATAGCGTCGTGCTCCGTGCGATAGAGAAGTTTTACAGAATGATCGCTTTTTAATGTGAAGAGAAGGTGGTTTGACGTGTTCTGGCTAGGTAAACGTTAAATATTTTATGTTATTCGATGTGTATTATTTATTCTTCATTATTTTTATTGATAATGTTAATGAAATATTTGTAAGAACATGTCGTTACGGCCCTTAAAAGCCGAACAAAAATAAAAAAAGCAATGAACGCTAAGCAAAAACGAAGTAAGTAAAATAGCGCGGGCAGGAGAAGCGACGACGCGGTGGGCAACCGTGGGGCACAGCTAAATATAAAAGAAGAAATTAACTGACAGTGATGTAATCTTTGTGTACCAATTAGTACTAAATACTGAAGACGGCACGAGCGAGGCCTTGGGCATAAGCTCGTTGTTCTGTACAATAGAGCGCAGACCGTTGTTCCCGCCTCTCTTATTAGTCGGGCACTCTACCACTTCGCCCTAAAGTTCGATGTGTAAAATCCGGATGGGTAGGTTGGTAGGTACTGTCCCGGTGGCACGCGGTCTTCAAATGAAAACTACCATACCTTCAAGATGATGGAGCGGTAGTGGGCTTTGTTTCTTAGTAGTAGTAGTAAATAAGGTTCTGGGATGTTATTTCCCCGCGTACCCTTTGTATTGAGTACATGTCAAATATATACTGGGTCATTCGTTATCACCGCCGTCCAATCCGAAACAGACAAACTGTGTTTCGGCTAGAAAGGTAAGGAGGCCGGTGAAATTATTGGCACATGAGACTTACCAACTTTACCTCTCAGGGTCGACAACGCATTGGCGATGCCCCTGGTGTTGCAAATGCGGTTGGTGACCAGTTACCATCAGGTGGACGTCTGCTTGTTTGTCGGCCCATGTGGTACAAAACAAAAGATAATTGGTTGCATAAAGTTGTTTAATATAAACCATACCATACTACTTTAAAAAAATATATATATACATACATATTTGTACACAGAACAAACTCTTACCTGTGCATACAAATGTTTGTGATGGGGAATGTCACAACGAAAGGCAGTAAAATTTGAAGGTTATGGTTGTGATACCTTCTCAACTAACTCAAAGACGTCATTCTGTAGGTTTTCATCGGTAGAATCCCGCACGATTGCTTCGAAGACACTCTGGTGCCGTTGTTCCGCCAGGCAGGCGAGCTGTTTGAGTTCCGCCTCATGATTAACTTCTCCGGATGGAATAGAGGGTGAGTTGTTTTGTAAGATTTAATGGTGCTGTCGCCGACGAGTACCTAACCAGTTCATCGTCAGGGTGTCATAAGTGGCGATTAAAAAGTAAACCGCTTGTTACACTTTAGATCTCTCTTACCAAGTGGTCAACAAAAGCAGACCCGAGAGGTGTTAGTTAATGGTTTTCTAAAAATGCATAATTTGATGTAGATATGCGTTCGCGATGTACACCAACGACGTGGAAGCTGGGAACGCTATACGCATGTTCAACAACTACATGATCCGACCTGCTTGGCAACTGGGTAAGTTTTTTGTAGCTAGACCCTTAATTAACCTCTGCATTAAGGCATAAAATCCACTGAAAGAGGTGATATGTTTTGGAATACTGAAACGTGTCTGGTTCGAAGCTACAGTTCGCTTACGATTCATTTGTCTATAGGCGTGTGCCCATCGATCAACAACTGCCGCATATTCATATCGCGTATACCGCCTACCACTCCATCCGCGGAGATCGTCCGCCTGCTGTACGCTCTGACGGACGAAGTGCAAGAGGTCCGCATCAGGCGTTCCATTGCGTCGTGCGCTGCTATTGTGGAATACAAGTCACATCGCGGGGCCGCTATGGCTAGAAAGGCGTTGGTGGCGGCCGCTGCTGCTGCCTGGGGCTGCGGGGCCAGGCCCGCTGTGGATTGGTCGCTGCCGCAGTCGCCACAATTGCTGAAGCAGTATCGCGAGGTCGGTGTCACATTTATCAAACCCTTTTAGTAACTTTAATTAATTTGTAAATATAATATTATATAGTGTAATGAAATAAGATGCTACCGAATCTTTGCTTTTTGAATGATGGCATAGTAATGCGGAGTTTGGGGTGGTTTTACATAATGGAAACTACCATCAATCATCTAGTTCTATCAATCGCGACGCGGTCTGATTAGAAGAATAGTCCAGGAGAATAATAGATGCTTAAATATACTGTGACATTCTTCACACTCGGTTGTCTGATCCCATATAAATTAGAATGCTGCTTGTGCTATGGCAACCAGATCGATGGTACATATACTTTTATAAATACATACAGATAACGAGTACAGAACAAACAAGTTCATGGACACAAATGTTTGTTATTTATTATTGGGAATCGAAAACACTCCTGTGGCGTGGCACGCAGGGTATCCAACCACCAAGTTAGCAGGTCCGTCAAGCAGCCAGAGATCACCATCAACAGCTCCACTTTAAGGAGCGAAAGTTTTCTTACAACGAGGGATGAACTCATCTATATTTTTACACCTCTGAGCTTATAGGCCCGGAAAACTGCCCAGGGCCATTGGTGGTTGCTGGTTGTCTACATTTGTTATAGAGATCGTAAAGCAAGCTAAAATACTTAGGTGGGTCGTTGGAGCCCGGAGCGCGGCGTGGAGCTCAGCCGCGCCCCCGAGGAGGCCGGCGCTGGGCCCGCGGGCGGCGCGTGGTCCCCGCCGCCCCCCGCCGCGCCCTCCTACACGCTGGAGCCGTGGTCGCAGGCGCGCCGGCTGCGCATGATACACGAGGCTCAGCGGAATGCGGCTGCCGCTGCACACGAGTCTGTACCACCCTTATACACCCTACACATTGTATTCAGTTAGATCATATATACTTAAGGGGATGATAGCACATAGCTTGTGACGTTGAATGGCGTGGCGAACACTGATGTTGTGAAAAACATCTCGAGGAAATCATAGTATTTTGTTTGAAGTACCCTTGAGTAGAACTGTTTATTCCGGCAGTTGTATTAGAATTTGCCAGTTTCCCTAGACATTTTAAGCTTACCTCCTGAGGCCTCATAATCTCTTACCATGAGGAATGGTGATTTCTTTCCAAACTGAAAACGGCAATGGTTTCAAGACGATATCTCGGTTGGTAGTGAGTTAGTTTAAATTATCCTACTCCTTCAAGTGCATACTTTGGGCTTATCAAAGTTTTCATGATAGTCTTCATTTGAAAACTTTATTTCGTTAACATAGATGGTCTAGCCGCATGAACGGCGGCATGGAGTCGCTGGTGTCGTCTATGGGCGCGCTGGGCTTCGGCGGCACGCTGGGCGGGCTGGGGCCCCGCGAGCGCGGCGTGTGGGCCCCGCCCGCGCCCGGGGCCGCGCCGGCCGCGAGGGACTTCAACCCGTGGACCGCGCCGCAGCCCATGCACGAGTTCCTGTGCCCCGCCACCGGGGTGCGCAAGGATAACGTGTGAGTGATATACCCTCACTTTTTTTTTGCGATTTGGGATGGTTATGCTATAGTGTTCGTGGTTTTTTTGCTTAAATTTTGTGTTGTGTGTTATTAATACAGGTTTTATCGGCTATTTTCGACAAGCTTTTAAATAACAAATATGTCCTGTCTGATATATTTAGCTGTTCTAATTGAGTATTCGGAACACGCGACGAGTCAAGAAAGGTATCACATTTGTGACTCCCAACAACTGCAACATTTACTAGCTAAGTAATATTCGGTTGTGACCAAGATAGCCGGTGAAACCTCGGAAAGTGGTTGTCTATTATAATATTTTGGTCCGAGTCCATGTTCTTGTCCCAAAAAATTAACTGGGGTTTTTATTTATTAACTTTGCATGAAGCACGTTTACACTATCTATAAAGAATCAATTCTTTTTTTATTTTCATAGTAGTTTTTACGCATTTATCATCTAATTGAAGGGTAATTTATTAACTCAATTTCTATCATGTTAGAGTGGGTAGTTGGGTAGGTACTTAATATGAAATCATTTTGGTTTTTACTAAAGCCTACGAAAAGCATAATAACCTTATATTATTACAGTTCCGGGTACTTGAAATCATTTATTACCGTATAGCTTATTATTACGCGTCTTTACTGTATTAATTTATTATTAAATTATAGGAGATCCCTTAAAAACGACAGTTAATTTTGGGTAATTTTAAAGACCTAAACTATTGTCCAACCCATGACGTGCTTAACAGACGTAATGTGTAATTAAATTACTAATGAACCGCGCCTGTGACTACTTACCATGATTTTTCAGGCCGCAACCTTGACATTATTTAGTTCAAGCTATACCATGGTATATATGGTATATTTTTCATAAAATACTTACCTGGCAACAACACATTTTTAAACAGTCAAGCGTGAACTAGCTGGTCACTTCTACTATCTGATGATGCAAGCCTAGAACTCAGTATCTATGATTTCGATTTGTCTCATCAATATCTAGAATTTATTTAATAAGACACTTAATTGTAAATTGACTTGTGTGTCGTAACATGTCGGTTCGATTTATCGCGAATTATAACGTAACTTTGAACGTTAAAAAATTACGTAAGTCGTATGATAACTTCAATTTAAGTTATGCATAGTTTGGTTTATAAAAAAGTCTAATATATCTGTAGTTTATTTCACAACCAAGTGTCTAGAGTCGATACAATATATTTGGGTGGTAGGTCTCATAGTCGTTCTCGCTAAACGTATTCTACGACGCGCCGTCGGTGGCGGGTATCGGCCCGCGAAAGGGCGTAAAAACCGCAATTCCAGCTAATAAAAATAACGTGTGTGTCGGATCAAATGACTTCAGGTGACCGACTAGTTCAACCTTTATACTCTGAATCGAATAATTTTATCAATTAATTAATTGAAAATCATTATTATCTGAGCTTCTAGATAATTTTACTAGTAAGGGCCGGACTCAAAATCTCCATATTTATTTTTAATTATTACTTTATTAACTTTTTATTTTTTTTCACGAACTGCATAACTATCCCGTCGCATTTATCGATGTTCATTAAGATTATAATTTAATTTTAATTGTTAATTTATTGCATGAATTAATTGATTGTCAGCTAAGATTTGTCTCGTTTGCACCGCGCATGTGTTGGTGTAGGATTTTGTGGAGTGTGAGAGATGCTTGTGCACCTTACGTTATTATGTTTGTACTAATTTTGAAGCGTTCTTGACAGACTGGTCGCTTTTAGAACTATTTATGACAGAAGCACTTCACTATTTGATGACTAACTTTCAATAACGTTTCTTCTACTTACCATGCTTCACGATTTTGTATTAACTGTATTGACTTGTTTTCTGATACTTCCGTGCACTTCTTAATTTGCATCCTTTTGCTTAAGTTTAATTTTACTAAGCAATTTTGTGAACACAACATAATAGTCTCTCGCACTCCTTGTAAGGCATAAGAGAGGTAAATTTAGAATTTTGATTTTAGACATTATTTTGGTTAATCCTAAATGTATTTTAATTAAGAATCCAATTGAATGGCATTATTATTTATGTGTTAAAAATTCCTAGCTTTTGTAAGCCAGTGTCGATATATTTTAAGCATGACTCTACAATATTGTTAAATGTTTAAATATGAATTAAGGGCAACAGCGGTGCGCGGTGCACGCCGCGGGCCGCTATAGTATTATTGCACAACTGGCAAATCTGCATTTTTTGATGTTTTTTCAACGAAATAATATTCATGTTATTGTAGTTTACTATTACTGTGTGTGAATAAGTCTTATTTAAAATCAGGTTTTAAGTAAATCAATTTGGAACTGTTTTCTCTTGCATGAACACAGCATTATGAAATTATCTATCATCTACATACATAATGAACAAAATCTAAACATTTTGTAAGGAGACAATATGAATTTATCTCTCGATGTTTTATGAGATTTTTAAATAATATTGCATGCCAGTATTGATTAATAAATTTAAGTATAATGGTTTTAGTGTCTTTGGTGTTTTATTTGTTTGCTTGTTTGTTTTTTTTATACATGGAATTTTGGTAGAATTACCAGGACTTTGGTCTGCTTTACTAACTTATGTGGTTGATTCTGTTAAGTTCTACTAGTTGAGTCGAACTGATAGAACTAAACGGAATTATTATTGGGGTTTGTTCTGCATAGTTCAACTGGCAAACCTGTCAGTTTGAATAATTGTGAATTATAATTTTCGTTGGGAAATCAATATTTAATGATGTTCTATTAAAAACATGTGCTTGCTTGGCTAACCCACTCACGTCGCACAAGCACTAACATGTAAACACACTCTCTTGCATTGCATCATAGTTGTAAAGTCGCATGACAAGAAGGTTCATAATATTTGGGCCAATTTCGTAACAATGAAGAAAAAAATAAGGGTCATGGTTTTTATAGATTTATTTTTAGGGTTCTGTAGCCTAATTGCATGAAACGGAACCCTTATAGTTTCCTCCAGTCCATCCCGTATGTGAAAATCATGAAAATAACTATTACCTCCGATATCCATGTTGGTCTCCTAGAACAACTTTCTTAGCAAATTCTGTAAGTTAACCTAATAGGTAATACAAGCCGATTATATCTTCACACTATCAAAAACATGGTAACAAACCAGCGGAATACCTCCCGCGGATCCTCACACCATTTATCTACCGACGATAGCTCCTACAATCAGTAGACCCTCAAGTTTTTCCCTCAATGCCACCGTAAAAACAGTCGTGCGGTTCAAATAAAACACATCGCTTGCGACGCGCGGCCGTCTCCGCAGTTTGTAAACACTATGCAACCAATTATGTCACCCACGTAACGAACGGTGGCATCTAGGTTTGATAAAAGTGAAACGTGAGCTTGTGGTACGGTGGTGCAATTGTGGTTATCGACGATGGCGGTATGCGATAAGTGGGTCGCGCTTAAGATCGTAGAGTTCGTAAGTAACTTGTATGACTTATGTAGAACAGACAGCAGGTAGTTGACTACCTTTATGTTAATTATTGAAATTAGTCTTAGAGGAAGGTATGGTACTTGCATTCAGTTGTTCATATCTTGATAATGTTAATTATATTGATCTTACAAGTAAAGCAAGTTATATTATAATTATTAACTCCTAGATTGAGAATTTATTATCATCAATATGTATTTTACTTGCGGATATATTGATATAAACTGTGCCAGTACTGTTATTACTACTAAATTAATGCAATATTTTAATCAATGCCAGCGTAATGTCACATTTAATTGCTTGACTTTTGCAATACTGACTCTTACTTTCATAAAAAGCATTTTATAATTTGAGGTGTGGTTCATAGACAAATCTTTCAAGGGCCTCGAGGAAAAGGGCCTCGCCAAGACGTAATACATGACAACATCTATGTTGCAACATAAACTCGTTTGGCCATCGATAGGTGTTATTACGTTTTCTTGGATGATCGGCTTTGCGTGGATTTGTCTATTAATAAGTTAAACAATTTGCCACTCAAAGACGTGCTTAATAAGTAATTTTTTTTTTTGGCTTTTTAGTGGCTTCCAGGCCTTTACATAGTATCTTATTACCTAAGATGACTCCTTTATATTACTTCAATTTCAACGTGATCTGTGAGTTCAAATTTTGTTCAAATCAAGTTTTGTAAGGATATCTTAGCACAAGAGAACTTCATAGGCACAAACTAGTCACACTGTTGATAGCATAATGTGACTACCCTCGACTGTGGCTCGCCCGTTAAGGCATTATCTGTTTGCGTTAAAATCGCTCCAAAACCGTGACGAAGAATCGGATGTAATTTTTAGGTCTTTGATAATTCATTTTGTACACGACTTTGTACGAATAGTCGGTCTATTCGTAGTGTATGCATCAGGGATGTAACGGAGGTACTTTTAGCGGATCCGACGTCGGAGTCGGAGTTTTTAAATTCGATTTATCGGAGGCGGAGGCAGGGTCGAAAGTGGTGGCAGGAGCCCTCTCCTTTTTTATTAAAGGACAAGTAAACAAAAAATCAACCTTTTTTCGTTTTATTTATAAAATAATAAATTTAGACAGATATTCAAATTAAAATTCCAAATACAACTTGATTTTGATTTCATTGTCCAACACAAAACTATGAACCTGTGCGTAGCGGTCGGTCGATGCAGGCCGCCGCTGCTATTTGTTATGCTTCGACCTACGATTTAAAAGTTTCGGAGCCGAAGTCGGAACCGAAGGTGTAATAATAATCGGAAGTTCCGACTTAACGGAGTCGGAATCGAAGCTTCGTTACATCCCTGGTATGCATCGTGTGTTTACGACACACCCTGTTTTTTTTAAACTATTGATAGGTTTATAGTACTGTATCATCTACCATTTACCCATACTTTCATGGCTTCAAGCTAAGGTTAAATGAACAATCAAGAAACAAAGACAGGTCCTTACACGTAGATCCATTCTTTTACCAGTCACCTTCATTGTTTTCTTTCAAACTTCAGGCATGATTTACACATACCCTTTTTTGGGACTGTACTTTATTATGCACATGCTAATTTCAGAAAAAAAAAAACAGCACTATGTACATGGATTGTTCTTGGTCCCATAGTCCCATACTCGTATTTTAAGTGCTAATATTGGCTTCGATTTGAAAATAATGTTTTAAGTGTTTTCGCTTGTATAATAGTATTTTAATTTTATGAATAATTAATAATATATCTACAGATTAAATCCGAAACTTCTCACTTTAGGCCGATTTTTTTTAAATTGCTTAATCAGTGCAGGCAGATTTGTAAGGCAGTTTTATTTTAAAGGGAGAAAATGTAATACTATGGAAACTGTACAATTTCTACGTAAACATATTGCATGGTTGACGTTTTAATAATAATAATAATAAGTTCTTTATTGACACATTATTGGGTACATATAAAAATTACAACTATGACTATAATCGTCATTGTGCCAGCTGGTTTCAATAAAGTTTTAAATCTGTTATCTCGTACTGACTGCGGACTACAGAACGCGGGTAAAACCGCGGCACAGAGGCTAGTTAGTAACAAGTATATACCTTACTATATATGTGACTAACTTTTCCCGAGGGATCTTATGTGTAA
The DNA here is from genome assembly GCA_907165245.1 of Habrosyne pyritoides. Lineage (NCBI taxonomy): Eukaryota > Metazoa > Arthropoda > Insecta > Lepidoptera > Drepanidae > Habrosyne > Habrosyne pyritoides. The sequence goes on along the minus strand of OU015596.1, from coordinate 11,403,034 downwards.
TTCAGTTATAACCATAAATATATTCAAGCTGGCTTCTGAGCTGATGGTTATTCCGGTAGCTTTGATCTACATAAATCCCTTCTAGGACCTAAACTAAGTATTGAGTTTTAAGGTTTTTAACGTACACTTGAGAGCGCAAAAAAAGTGCGCCGTCTTCGTTTCATTTGCATTTGTTTATTTTAACAAATTAAAATAAATAAAACACTGATAACGTAATCGTCTAGTCTATTAACGTTATCCTTGAAAACAGGAACCAACAAAAAAACAAGCATTTTAAACGTAGCTTCGTCTATTCTTCCTTCAGTATTAAGTATTATGGAAATTTTGCAATTATAAAGTTGTCGTATTTTTAAGAGTACCAAATAATAATTACGAAGATATAACCAAATCAAAGTAGAAACTTTGCCGACCAGTTAGTAGTATTAGCTGAACAGTTTATTGGGCTAAAGGAAATCGTGAAGGCCCAATTGGGTCGGTGGTTAGAGACTGACTGCTACGCTACAGATCGTGTGTTCGATTCCGCTCAGGACATTCGTTTATGTGCATGAAGTACCCGTATGTGTCAGTTTCCTTACAAGCTCTGCTTAGTTTAGGTTTTGGCCGTGTGCCGGGATATTATTTTTTTTGCTAAATATCTATTTATGTATAAAAAGTAGTTTAAGTATTTAGTATATCAGTTATCTGGTTGCCATAGTATAAGCTAAATTTGGGATCAGAACCGTGTGTAAAGAATGTCCCAAACTTTTTTCAAATTTTTAATGGCTAACAAAATTACTTCCCTTAGTTATCCGTAAATGTAATTAACAGATTATGCTAATTGTGAATTGAGTATTGATATCCATGTGATAGTTCATTACAATGTCATTACCGATCACACGGTTCGTTGGAGTTCATTGCTTGATTGCAGCTGTCGAGCTAGTGATTACTTGTTTCTTACAAATTGTAGCAATTCATTCTTATTCTCACGACACACGAGATTGACCAAGGAGGTTAGCCTTCATATATTATACTAGCTGTCTCCCGCGGTTTCACCCGCGTTCCCGAGGGATGAAATATTTCCCGGCACAAAAAGTATCCTATGGCATTTTCTGTATATGTGCCAAGTTTCACCCAAATCCGTTGGCAATTTTTTGCGTGAAAGAGTAAAATGTATACATACAAACATTCTCATTTATAATATTAGTAGCATGGGTATCAAATATGTATAAAAATAAAAAAATGGAAGAAAGTTAGTAACTTTTAAAAACAAAAACTACAAAAAGCAATGATTTTAGTGTGCAATTCACCAAGATTAAAGACATTGATTCTTTAACACATGGAGCGTTTTCTTCGCGGACTGATAACGTCACAAAGGCTAATCCGGTAGACATTTATATTCAAAAGCTTGACACATTATTACCGAATAGGTATTAAAACTAAATTATATCTATACAGCATAACTACCATTATAATTGCTATAGTTTCATGAGTCAGCGAAGTTATTAGTAGACGTACTGTAAGATGATTGCTGAGATGTCAGACTTGTAGAGTTATGAATATTTCTTGGTAGGCAGGTAATTTAGAATTATCATACATGATAGGAAAAAAACCGGTGGGGCTACTCTTAATTATTATGACATCACAAGTCAGCTTACAGCCAGTATTCTAAACAGAACTTCATTTATAACAAACGTTTAAAAAACTGGTGATTTGACAGTAAATATTTATTTATTTTATTTGACATAATTTGGAAGACCAACAGCAATAAAAACTAGCATAAAGAAACACGGCATCATACAGCCAATTACAGGCCCCACTTATAGAAATAGAAAATAATAATAAAATAATAAATAAAAAGTTTTTATTGTTTTTCATACAAATGTTTACAGCGCAAAATTGAGGCAACCCCGGTAAGTTATAGGGATACTTGTATAGAATAATAAATAAGTGTTAACTACATAACAATTACATATTAACTAATGGCACAACATTTACTGCGCTCACTAACTGTACATCAGAAATGGGTAGTATAGTATCTTGGGTAATTTCTTTTCCAAACGGCCATCTGATCCTTAAACAAGCAGATCCTGGATGGCAATTGAACTTACGACCTGTGGTTTAATAGTGAGGGACCACCACGCCTGTCCCGTCAACATGCAGTCGGCTCTTATCCTTCAAATCGGCAAATTTGGTAATAAATAGATACTGGGTTTTGTAACTTCATTTAATAACGAAGAGTCAAACAGCATACTCCTTTTACGGACTTCAGCATCAGACCCTGGGTACCTCACAAGGTAATAAATTTAGTCAAGACAAATCTAAGGTTTATCATTTGTAGTTTAGGATTAGGAGTTCCTATGACTCAGAACAGCTAAATGGTACCATCACATTGCTTATGAATTACATAGTATAAGCTCTGCTTAATATGGGACCTGATAATCTTAACTGAAGAATGTTCCAGGTAACTTACCACGGATGCCTAAACCTACCTACCATATAAAAAAACACTACTGTCTCAAGCGGCTTAACCCGCGTACCCGAGAGATCTAGCATTATATGTTATTCAAGGGCATTCTCTATTTATCTGCCAAGTTTTATCCAAATGCGTAGGTTGCTTTTGTGCGAAAGAGTAAAAAGCATCTATACATCCACCCTCTTGCTTTGTACACTAAACTGTAACAATGAAAACAAAGATTTCGACATTACCTTCCGCATAAACAAAACACATTAACGCGTAACTATAATGGTGCTGCGGCCTGCGCCTGCGCCGGCAACGTCTCCAATGCCGCTCCCACGGTGGACACTGACGTCATCACACGACAATCGCCGAAGAGGTCGAAGGACTACCATTGTTGCCGTTAACAATAGTTATATTTCCTTTAGAATTTGTGCATCATATGCATCTACCGATTGCTGCTGAATGCAAGGTCTCCTATTTTCAATTACACGAAATTTGATGAGGAAAATAGGAATTAAAACTTATTCGTAAGCGTTAAAGCACTCTTTGAATGATCAGTTTAATAACTTTAATAATTGTTGTTAGTCGTTATATCATCGTATTGGATAAGTCTATTTCTGTGAAGATGTTATAATGTATGTTGAAAAAAGAAATGTGAGCCGTCACGGGACGCCTGGCAGATGTGAAACATCGAAATTATTTTGTACAAGTATGAAATAACAGATTACGATAGGAACTGTGGTGAGATCTATGAACATGCATACAATCCTTCACCGCCCGCACCACGCAACACGCGAGAAGCCTACATCGCTATATCGAGATTCTCTCAGAATTCGACATATACAAGCATCCAACATCAACAGTTGGACCGCGGTCCCCAGGCATGATCTGCGGCAGCCTGGCGGAAGATCTTTCCATTTAAAAGGAGGAGTATCATACGTCGCTCCTCCATAGAACTAAATATGGCATAATGTAAAAGAATTATATTTTTCAGATTTGTTCCACAAAAATAATAACTGTTATTTAATAAACATTTATTTTCATTAAACTCAAAAATCCAATATTAAAATAAAATATAAAAATTTTGACAACTCATCATATAGCGTGGCGACGCGTCGCCACGCCAGAAATCGGTTCAACGTGCGGCTATAGATGTTTCACATCAATAAAAAATAAAAAACGTCAGATTTTTCGAGAATGACAAGGTGGTATTATGAAGATTCTAAGACTTAGCAAATATAAAAAGAGGAATCCTATAAATTGGTAAAAGGTTAGGGTTAGTACCTTTAGTAATAGTTTATTGGCGAACAATCGAATACAATTAAATTAATAGATCTGTTTGGATATCAGTTGTTCTGCGTCGCGTGTCTGGTGGGCAAACGCGTATCACAGGACGATGAAGCGCGGCTGTCGCTGCTGCTGCAGAAGTTCTCGAGGGAGTGGTCGCTTCTCACCTCCGTCACGTGGGACTCCGTCGGAGGAGCCTTTGCTGATGCTGTTTATGGAGGTACCTTTAATATTATACTTGGATATGGTTATAGATTACTTTGGCAGGTTACTTTGCTAGTGTTAAAGTAAGAAACTACAAGAATAGTTGCAATAAATTTTATACAACTTCCCGATCAGTTACAGACTTAAGTTATTTATAGGGTTGTGTTTGACCACAAACTTACCATTGTATGTGACGATGTAGTTTAAGGTAGTAAGCACATAAAGCTTAGAAGAGTACTGGATTTTAAGCGTAAGATTTTCAATTTGAGAGAGTAGACAAGTAGTCGGGTCATTGTACCCACGCTACGGTTTCCTTACTATGTTTTCCTTCACCGAAACCTCAAGCTCATTGTAGAATTTGAACCCACTGCATCGACGTCACTACTAACGGAGCTATCATCGCCTTCAAACATAATCAGCTCATTTACAACATATGTACTTCTTTCTTCAAATAAAGTAGTTGTTATTGTTTGTTTATAGGATACGTGATAATTACCTTCGGGCTGATTTTGGCGCGAATTTTCAATGAGATACCGAAGGGACGGCGGATTTTGGAGGGTATCTTCCTTGGATTTGGAATGCTGTTCTTCCTCGTTTTGGGTAAGTTTATGGTGTTGATTCTATTAAGAATTGCTGCATTATCATTTACTTTTAATAAGATGATAAGAGAAAGAAAGTTTCATGTTTAATAGTATTTTGTTTTTATTTCGCTCTGTTCAAACTGCAAGGACTAAAAATTTGGCAACTACTAAAATAACTTCCGTTTTCAAATATAAAAACAGAAAGAACTGTGCTACCTGCACAGTAGAAACGAGAACGCTATTACCATGAATATATATAAAATCTTAATTCCCCAGGTGGCCTAGAGCTGGCTTCAATAGACTCCGTACCTAGAAACTTGGTGGTCAACGCGTCAGTCCTTGGAAGTCTCACTCTAATTGTCGCTGCACTCTTCCTCATAGACCTTATGGGTCCAAGAATATACACAGCGACCCATCACTCGCAAACCGAACCCATGAAGTCACCTAAACCAGAAAAGAAAGTTTCTATAGTAGCAGCACCTAATCTGAACGGAGTAAATGGTAATTTACCCAACGGTAAACAAAATGGGCATATCCCCGCTGAAAGACCAAAAGATTTGGATCTAGAGAAGAATGTCACAGAAAAAGTGGTAAAGAAAGACGAGACTGTTCTTTTCGATCCGCCAAAACTTGATTTTACAAAGTACGAAGATGATGCGAAAGATGATTTGGAAAAGACGAAATTCGGATCCGTACGCAACGGTATCGGAGGTGGAAACTACGTCAGGCTCTCTGATCCCTTAGCCGAGCCTGACAGACTTCATTACGAGCGAGAGCTTGCTTTATTCAATGAGCGATATTTGCGAGACTATCTGGATAATTTCGAAGGCAAGTTGTCAGTTAGAGAAAACTATTTACCAGAACTACAAACGCCAGTCTTTGCGAAGGTAAAGACTGGTCGATTGAAGAGTTTATATGATGATGTATCGCCGAGCTATGAGCAGAAACAGCAAGCTAAATCGCCTACTAAAGCAAAGACTGTTTCGACGCCGACTTTGCAACAGCTGGAGGATTATTTACGGAGCTCGGGCAGGTCCAGAAGAGCTGATACACCGGCTTTGTTTCCTATGGAACCGATACATGAAAAGGATAGGGATGGCGGTGATACGGAAGGTAGAGCGTCTGGTACACCAACGGACCCTGGATACGTGCAGTACACAGCAGGCAGGTGGCCTGATAAACGAAATCTGCGCACGCCTAGGCATAGTCCTACTCAGTAACATCAAAGTGGTGCATAAGTGTTTTCTAAAATCGATCCGAATACATATGTCGAGATCACAGTTTTTTGTACCTTTTATTTGATTACAATCTTACCATGATGTGGAAAGTGGTAAGCACACAAAGTCTTGAAGGGAACTAGGTCCCAGGGGAATTTCATACTAACTTCCTGATGAGTTAGACTTGAAATTTGGTTCGCTTAGTGAGAATGTTAGGATTGTGTTTGACTATAATTTAATCATGGTAAGTGATGATAGACCCGTATGTGGTCTCTCATTTGGTGGTAGGCGCAGAGCCTAGAAGGGTACCTACTGTTCTTGGCTTCAACAGGGTAGCCAGGCGGATAGTACAAAGTACCGCCACAATGCTATCGTTTCCTTACCAATTGTAACTGATGGTAATAATTGTTGCTTGTGCATTGCACATGCATTATGCAACAAAAAACCTGTGTCATAATGTAAATTACTCAAAATGTCTCGTTCGTGTAGTTTTTAATGACTATCCATTAGCCCAGTGACCTGCCAGATAACAGAGAATATTTATTTTGTACCGTATCGTATACAGTGACTAAGTACATACTTGTATCGATATTTAGACAACACTATGCACAATGACTGACGAACATTATCCACCTTGTGATTGTGAAGTGTGTGAGCCATTTTATGATAATTATTATAAGTAACTAATATATTTTTTTGCAGTTTCGACGTAATAAACGAATATAACAACCATCCCGAGCATTTTAATTGATCCTCTCAAATTATAGACACGTTTTTGTTTATGATAAAATTGTTAGTTTTGTTTGAAAACAAAAGAATTAATCGCCAAGGTAAAGTGGTAATAATTTCATGGAATCGTTTTGAGTTAAAGGAAGTTCGTTGCTCTAGCTTTTAAGTGGAATATTACACTTAATTTGGAAATAATGAGTTTGTGTGACACATAGTCGCATAGAATAGACATAAATAGTCGCACAGACCGGTGTTACATCGCCCGCACATTTATTACAATGTCATAACTAAAATTGTCTATTCTCAATTATAAGTAACATTGAATAAAAAATACATAACTTTTTATTGTACCACATCAGCAAAAAAACTAACATACAGTGTAAACTCTTTATAACGAAACTCAAGGGACTGAGCATTTTTTGTCGTTATAGAGAGTTATCGTTATATGGAGTGAACAAAAAAAAACAAAACAAAGTGAACAAACCAACCAACTTGGGCTCACTTCAACGTTATAGGGAGTTTATCGTTATAAAGGATAACGTTATAAAGAGTTTACACTGTATTATCTTTGATACATCATTTCATAGCAATAATATGTTATATGACTAAGAAAATATAGGATTTAATGACTATCTCAGGAGAGTTAAGGTAGCATAGGAAGCACACGTATTAATAAAAATGTGGTGATTAGCTAAATACAAATCTACCGCTGACATAAACAAATTAATATTGATAAAGTTATTACAACCTAAAAGGCTCGTTTTGATATTAATAAATGTCATTTAAATTGTAACTCTTTTGCCCTTAATAATAAGGCTTATCTTCATCATAATTTAATTAATTTGGTCAATAACTGAACCACATTTCAAATGCAATAAAAGTTATTTTCCTGTGACATGTAGCCATTATTAAATCGACCTTAGATTGTTACGACTAGTTAGATACTGAACTTGGTGACTCGATTGATTCATGCGCTTGAATAGGTTTTGCAATAACTCACAGGGTTTGTACGTTACGCTAAAAGCGAACTTTCAGACGCTATTGTTAATAGAATAGACCTTACAAATAGAATCCATGGTTCAATGAACACTAGTATAGATGTTGCAATGAATTAGCCGTGTTAGCGAATGTCAAGATCAAATTAGGGTTGGAGCAGTTTGTTTTGGATATTTTACTGATATCTTTTCAACATATTTTCTAAGTGTTTTTATGAACTGCAGTTACTGCAGACCCATGGCGATCCTATCTTCGCTTTTTAGACACTTTTGTTTATCTAATAGGTATTGATAATTTTTTATAACTATAATTTTATTCAATTTGATGACTTGTTCATGTGACCATTCTAAATCGAAGCCTGCTTCTTCTAGAAGTTTTAATAATCGCAAAACGTTTGTATTATGCTAATATATATTCAAAGTAACACTGTTTCTATTTGTTACTTTAAGTTTTAAGGCAAAACGGCTAAAACAGCTCAGAAGTTGGCATATTGTAATATATCGATACGATAATCTACATATCATCCCAGAAACGTAGTTTTGAGAGGCGGTCAAATATACAATAGCAAATCTTAACTTTACAGCCACAATCATCGAATAGGTAACAAGTCTGTTGCTCATTAGACTTGAAGTATTTTTATTTCAATATTTATCTATCTTTTCATTCAAATTACGCTGTTATGTCTTATATATTTAGCGTCTAGTTATCGTTAAAGCCTTCAAGATAATAATGTTACTTGAAGTGAGGTAGTTCTTTTGAGTTTCCAACCTTTGTCTCTGGGCAATTTGTTAGTCTAATTACTGGACAACGCATTGTATGCGATTGCGACATAAACAAATGATTGTCAGTGCATTACTGTTTGACTAATGTGTTTGTATGTAGTAGAATTCTAATTATTCTTCTATTGGAACTCTCAGGAATGCCTAGTGCCTAGTACCCCCTGGTACAGAAGTAGATTTAATAAAGATAGTGTTAATTTTCTATTATTTAAAATGTTTTTAAGTAAACCTTACATATATTATTTTTAAATTAAATTTATATGTTTCCCATAGAGCTGGCATGACTAATGAAAAATGGCCTAAAAGTCAAAAAAGTTTTGTGATATTTGACAATTCAAGAAAACTTAACTTATTAATATAAAATATTATTAGGTTTTAACACTTATACACGTACCTAATTGATCAATATTCCCTTAAAATCAGTTAATTTAGAAAAACATTATTTAAATTAAGGCTGGGAAACAGAAATAATAAATCATCTATCATTTTTTAAAGTTCGTTTAACTTTTTATCATTATAAAATCTAATTAAATAATGTTATGACTAATTTTATAGTTCTTTATTCTCACGTTACTACCTCTGTGGCCTCGTAATAAGTCTTAATACCTATGTGATTTCATTTAATTACTGGAAAATACATAATTAATTCTGCCAAATGCTGTAGTTTCCAAGTTCCGGTAAGACAGAAACACAAATATAAATGTTGTTATTTGTTTAAGAATATCTTCCTGCATTTAATCACTGAACAGGTAGAGTCATTGCGATTTCACCCGCGTTCCTCAAAGATTAATTTCTCACGGGATTATAACTTAGTCTACGTTACTTCTTGAAAAAGTAGCTATATAATAGTAAAAGAATAATTAACATATGTCCAGTATTTTATTAATTAAAAATATAATTAATAATATAGTATCAATTTGGTCCAACCTTTTTGAGTCGTTCTGAAAGCAACCACCACCTCTATAAATAGGAAACTATCTTTAAAGAGGCTGAAGTTTTTATAAACGGAATATCTTTTGTTATTTTTACCATACATATGATAAAAAAGAATATGTTTGGCGGAGTCACGTCACGTGTTAAACGGTAGCCTTGTCCAAACGACGCATAGACAAAGGACACTTTTTACCAGCTCTCGTGAGAACCAGCGCGCAACCTCGAAGATCGCTTTGCTACACTGCATCGGGGCAGCGGTGGCGCCGTCGACAACTGGGTTTTATGACACTTCCTCACTACCTAGCTCCCTTGATATATTACTCTGAATATGGAGGTATATGATAAATTATATTTACCGTTAAGTTATATTTATAGTCTTCGTAAATAATATAGCGCCAAAACCACGTTAGCTAATAAGGCGTATACTGCCAAAGAAGTCATCAACCTAGAGTAGGTACCAACATAATAATGCTATCTTTGCAATAGCTTTAGTATAAAAAGTTGTAAAAAGACTAGCTTTGCTTGCCGCGGTTTAACCCGTGTACTTAAGGGATCACATGTATTCCGGGATTATAACATACTCTATGTCTATCCCGAATAAAACCTACTCGATTGGTGAAAGAACTTTTCAAATAAGTGCCGTGGTTGATGTTGGAGATTGAACACCGGATAAACAGGTATTACCAAACTACCCGTAAAGCCGAAAGGAGGTTAAATGGGGCCTTATAAGAAGTCCATTTACAATATTTAGGAACCGTAGTTACGCTGTATAACATACCCCAAAAAAAAAAAAAACTGATGTTTATGAATGAAAAAAAGAAAAACTATTAACGTAGACAATTATTATGTAAAATAGGTACTAAGGCCTTTCTGTTAAATAATCTGGTTCCCTGACATGACAGCTTACTGACACTTAATTAATTACGGAGTATTTATTTATTTATTGCACAATGTACATAATAATTGTTCGTACAGCTATACTTAACCTAACATACAATTATCAATATAAGGACCCTGGTAGGGTATGGCAACAGGAACACTTCCTAGAACTAAGTTTTACAATAAAAAAAATATTAATAGCATTTAGTGTGGGAACTGTGGTGATAAAATTTTATCATCCACGAACTCTTTTATACTATAATAACATTTTTCTACTAAAATTAACTTAAGAATATTTTTAAAATTAGTATCACTGCTTACATTCTTTAGATAGTCTGGCAATTTATTAAACTAGTATATTTGTATACATCGGTACTCGGGGCTGTTTCTAAACATTTCTAATCTGGGGGCTGATATTGCCAATTTATTTTTACGCCGTTTATTTTTATTAAAACTATATAATTCAATATTTTTTCTCACAAATATGGCAATTAAGGTAAGGATTTTGTAACAGGTTGTATAAAAACTCACAAAATTCGGTTCACTTTATAATATTATATTGATGGTACAACTGTAGAACCACAAAATAATAAGGTAGTAAAACCGTCGTAAACTTACATAAAAAGTATTTGCCAGAGAGTGCGTTTTGGTAGTATAAAAAAATATATTTTTTGAAAACTGTGTAAACTTTATTTGAACGCTAATCTCTGCAATCACTATACGAATTCTAATTGGGTTTTCCTGATACGTAGTAACTTGGGGCAACTTAAAGGCTTCATTAAAATAAGGTCACGAGAAAAAAAAATATTACTAGGTAATAATTTATTTATTTATTATAAGGTTTCGTTCTACGTTAATTCTTTATACGGTCTAGAACGACGTTTAATATAAAAGAATTTGTCAGTTCCATTAATTTAAACTTCTGATATCCTAGTACATTTCCAGTGCAAAATTGAGGTTTTGTATCAGCCACCTTATTATATTTAAATTGTTTTCCTAAAAAAAATATTTATAATACTTCATAGGTTTGGATGGAATGGAAATAATTGAAATAGAAAACAGACTATTTGTGAAAATAACTTTTATTGGTATCTACAATATATTCTCATACATCGAATAATTTCATTAAATATATTACATGACAACGAAATAATTCATTTTAAGTACAATAAACATGACTTCGACCGTGCGGTCTTTGGACGATTCCATAATATATAAATGAATATTAGAATATAATGATTAATTCTAATTTATGAATAGCACCTTCAATAGAATTCGAGGAAGACAGTTGTGTGGAGTCAGGCACAGCATGCATCACGCGACAATCTCGTAATAATGTAAATTTTGCTGTAGGAAATAACAATACTATATAGAACATAATACGAATTCCATAAACAACAAAATATTGTATCGCTTTGACAACATACTTAGTAACAAAATTATTGTTCCATATGGGGTTTATCATGCATTGCATTTAAAAAATAAAACATCAGTAAAATCCGTTAATGGAATATGAACTTTTTAAATATATGACAGACTAAATCCTTGCATTGAGTTAATAATAATTAAAAATTATATTTATTATAATTGCGCTACATAGAGAATATTGTATAAATGTATTATAATTCATAGAAATATCGTTTTGGTGGTTACACAAAAGTTGGAATGCATTGATGAAAAGTACATTTTTCCTTAACAGTAAAATCCCTTTATATAAATACTAACGTAAAACTAAGATAAATGACTAAAATGAAAATAGAAGTATGTTTCGACTTAAATACGCGTTTCGGCTAACGCTATGTGTTTGTGCCCTAGAAATCCTATTATCATTTCAATCGAAGTTATATAACACATTTATATCTATTTTATTTTTATTAAAACAATGTTTTCAGATCTTTGAAGGACGGATTGATTGTAATTTGAGGTAAGTTTAACATATACATGAAACGATCGACACTTATAATATACACTGCACATTAGTCGGAGTCTTTTCACCGTTGTAATGTTGACTTTCAGCCGTTGAAAGCTGTGGGAAGAAAAAACATGGTTAGTTACAGTTAAGCCATCATAACCACCAACTTATCTACAACTACCAACAGTCAATTGCTGAGAAGTTTCCTAAAACAAGATTACCTATAGTCAGATGTATTCTTTCATAATTTTTATTACTTTTTAGGAGAGAGCCTTTTCTTTTACTTGTACATTTAGATTTTATTTCATACATTTCTTATAGCATGCATAAATTTTAGTGGTGTTTGTATAGATTTGAATAAGTGCAGCTGACTGTAGGTACCAATAATTGGATTCGAAACCCTTAATGTCTACACTGCTAGATATTGATTAATTTTGTTTAAATTATTAAATGACTTATCAAAGCAGATATTGGATTCAACTCTGTTTAATCAATCAAACTAAACTTAAATCTATGGACTTCTTGTTTTCCTTAAGTTGAAAGTATTGAGGAAGCTTATTAGCTTGTCAGTTTGACCATTTTATTTAAACACATTTTAATACACACCTCACCATTAAAACTGTTAAAAGCGAGTTTGACAACACTAAACAAAATTTGAGGCATTAACATGATGTACATAGTTTTAAATTTATGCGACACTGAATCGTCTTATCGTCATATGAGCCCAAGGATGTCCGTTGCTGAAGATAGGCCATCCCCATAGACTTACACATCGAATGATCCTGGGCCTACAATGGCCACATTGAATTAAGACAGATTCAATTATCGAATTTAAAAAGTGAAGTTATACCTGGCGAGTGTCTCTGGTCGCGCTGCAAGGCGACGTACTGCCGCACAAGCCTGGCCACCTCATGGGCTTGCTCCGCTTGGAGCCGCGTCACGCGTTGCTGTAGCAGGGAGCCGCATTTCACGTCCAAGAATAGTGTGCCGTCTTCTGAACGCACCTGGCGACAAGGAATATAGATATTAATGCCGGTTCTGCTTAGTTGAAGACTTTAGGCTGTTCGATAAAAATGGTTTTATATATTTAATTCTTATATTCTCCGATTATTAAGTTATCTGAAGAATAAAACTTGAGAAGCACCAGATGGCTCGGTGATTAAAAGATCTTGACTTCCACGTGGATTGATCTTTTCAGGACAAACATGTGTGGGCATGAACATGTCTGTATAAGTATATATTAAGAATTAAAAAAAAGAGTGGGAATAAAATCCAAGAATTTGGCAGCCAGGGTCTCTAACCAAGCCAACTGGCTGAATTCTCATTCAGTGTCTCCTTGACTCGCTACGAATCCCTTTTTGGCACATGGTGGGTAGTAACTGACCTTCCTAGTAGATATGAGCTCGCTGTAAGGCCAGTGCGTGTCGGTCTCGTGCGTGGCGGGGTGCAGCAGGTGCACGCCGCGCCGGTTCAGCGCCAGCACGTGCTCGCGCCACTCGCCCGCAGCCGCACCCGCCGCACCTGCCGCAGCGCCCGCACCGCCCGCAGCCGCACCCGCACCCGCACCCGCACCGCCCGACACGCGCCGCACCGCGAAGAACGACGAGCCGAACAGGGGCCAGCGGGAGAGGACCTGTAATATTAATTAGTTCATTGAAATTTATATCTAAAAATAAAATTAAAGTATACCAATTGAAAAATAAGCTCCTACATTTGTAGTTAGTTAAACATTGAGAAGTTTAATGGTACCATTATATATTTTTTTATTACTTTAAGTATACACACCTGTAACACTTTAGCCTTAGCAGCAGCAGGCGTCAGGCTCCTCGCGTGAGGCCACTCTGCAGTGACCCATGATGCCCACTTCGCTGGCCTCGGCTCCCTCAGAGCCAACAGCGGTTTAGGCAGTAAGAACTTCAAGTCTCTCGCATGTGGGGCTTCGGGTAGGCCTGCGGCCCTGTGCAAGAGGGACGCGACGAGGGCCGCATCTCGGGCTGCGGCGGCACCGGGTGCTCCGCCCCCTGGGAGGACTAATAAGAGCCCCTCTAAGTAGTCTGGGGCCACCTGTGACAAAATCAAGAAAACGTTAGAAGAAAACTATATGACACTGGCAAACAAAACCTAAAAAAAGGACTTTCCTCGTCGATTCAAAACGGGCATCGACTGCCCGTTTAAAATTAAATAGGTACATATACATAGTTTCGTTCTCTGCTATTGACCGATAAGAAGTTCCTTCTGGAGCAAATCCTGGGTCATTCACGCAAGTTACATTAAAGCTTCTCAATTCTTCACACGCGGTAGAAATGAAACCTTCAGAACCTATCACACTCCCCCGCAGGCTACATACTGAGCGGTCGTCGTTACCTGGTTGAAGAGCACCTCGGTGTACAAGGGCGGCGCGTCGGCGCGCAGCGGGTGGTGCCACACGGAGCGGCAGAAGATGAGGTAGAAGGGGTGGTGCGCGCGCTGCAGCTCGGTGGTGACGTCCAGCACGTACTCGTCGCCCGCCAGCGGCATGGTGAGCGCGTCGCCCGCCACGATGCAGTACAGCGAGAACTCCGCGCGCTCCGCCTCGTGGCTCACGCCGATCTGTCACACGCGCCAACGTTCATGTTAATTCATAAAAACACAATACAATTAATCTTAAAATAATTTATCGTAGAATCTCCAAACTCGAAAATGTAAAAAGAAATAAATAAAAAAAACACTAAACAGGTATTTAAGTCTTATTTCTGGGGACACGTGATGGTTAGCTAGTGTCTTGTGTTACCGGGAGCAGGACCGTCTTCAAACTATTGGAGGCCCTGGTTACTTTGATAATGGGGCCCCTAAGACTATGCTATAAGATCTCTGAGAGTGTGACACACCGATCCGATCTGACAAAACGATCAGGATCGAGGGATCCAGATTATAAGTTATCAGCTAAATAGTAGTGGTTTTATAAACGTTTTTTTTTATAGTCATGACAAGTGTAATGGTGTAATAGCATAGCACTGGTCACATTTTTAGTGAAATACCATTTTTTTAATATATATAAATTGCATAAGTGAGGAGTGTAGTGTTCCTAAATAACGTTTTCTAATAGGGTTATGATTGAAGTATAGTCTCCAAACATCAGAGCCCTGGGATTAATATAGAGTAGGTGTGTGCACTGACCAGTTCGCAGAGGTCGTTGACGATGTCCTGCACCACGGTGGCGCAGCGCGTGTTCACGACGCGCTCGGCGCCGCCCGGCAGCCGGTACAGCTGGCGCCGCGCTGATCGACCCGCTGACACTGCCGTCACCTGCAATACATACGCTCATTAATATCCTGGGACATATATACTCTCATTTGTTTGTTCTGTGTCTGGGTGTAAATATCTATATAAGTATGTATTTAGAAAAAAAAAAGTAGTATATGTAGTATATCAGTTATCTGGTTTCCATAGTACAAGCTCTGCTTAGTTTGGGATCAGATGGCCGTGTGTAAAAGAATGTCTCAGGATTATTATTATTATTATTTATACTCTAGGACATCCACAACTTAAAAGCTGACAAACTGAGCTAGTACTTTTTTTATGTAGTTGGCATTGAATAAGCAATTATTTACTAGGTTCTTGGTGACCCGACAGGCGATAGTTTTTTTTTTATTGTGGAAATTATTGGACAGTACCTATGTAAATAAAATATAAATGAAATACGTATTACTTGAGCCATGAATTATGTAGTGTTGATGGTTTAGTAAGTTTAGTTTTCCAAAATTTCTCAATTTTCAGAATAACAGTTTCAATTTCTCATTCCGTAAATGAATAAATATATTTATTCTAATAATGTAAAGATTATTAATCTTTTTTCTTTATTTGCTATTGACAAGAATTAGTGTTATAAAACGTACTCATGCTCTCGGACTTAGGTCCTATAGATGTAAATGTCTTTTTCGAATAATCGAGTTTCAAATGACTAGGGTCCTAAAGAAGTTATCTGTTGAAATGCACGTTACCTCCTCGACGCTGGGCACGTTCTTGCGGCCGCCGCAGCGCAGCGTCTTGCGCAGGTTGGCGAGGCACACGGCCGCGGTGCCCTGGCACGGCCGCCGCCGGTCCGCCGCCGCCGCCGACAGGTACTCCACCAGGAACGGCCTGACACATCACGATTGAATCATCAAATAACAATATGAGCATGTTTAACACCTTTAACTTGTCGAGATCTCGTTCTCATCTCAATTACAAGTTATAAACATTCATATTTGTGCAACTTTAGTAGAACAGGGTACGTCGTAAAGACACAATAGAAGTCAAACTTTTGTATTGCAGGGAAACATTTTAATTATTCATAAATCACCATTCATCATAAAAAAAATTGTATTTAACACTAATCATACCAACACTTACTAGGTACCTATTTCTACCATAGCGGGTCAAATGTGACTTTATGTTTCCTGCTTGAATGTATGAAATATGGTTGTTAGGAAGGGAAATAAATAGTATAACTGTATATTTATTAGTAAGAAAAAGTAATGAAGTCAAGTGTGCAAAAGGATACGTGCATTTTCAATGCAAAGTATGTTTAGTGTTAAGTATTTAACTCAATGTTACTTGCTTTTGACCTAAATTCATTTTTAAATGTTCATCTTTTAAATTATAAAATGAACAAGTTACCTGAGCGTATCTGAGCATGTGAAGTAGGCGGCGAGGATGGACATGAGCCGCCAGGCGCGCTGGCACGAGTCCGGCGCTTGGGACCTGTTCGAGGTGGTCTGCTTCATCAGCTGGCAGTACACCTCGTCTCTGAGCTCGGGTACCGAGTGACAGTGCTGCAGAGAGAAGGATTAGTAAACATTATTGTTTCTGCTAGAGTACTGCTAGCCAGAAGTTTCTAGAAGTTCTTGGTGCAAAGTTTGTCCGAGAAAGTAAGACCACCATGCTTTCTTAATACATACTTACCTATATAGATATTTACACCAAACAACAAACAAACATGTTCACGCAAACAAATGTTGATCCTGAGTGAGACTCGAACCCACGACTTGTGGCGTGGCAGTAACTCTCTAAGTAGATCTCTAATCAATGAGCCAACTGACAATTAGCGTTATGTTATTATATTGATTAATCAAGAAAACCCAACTCACCATAAGCACAGTATAAACACATTTCACTTCAGTAAGGTCTTGGTGCATGGTTCTCTCTGCGGGCTGCAGGTCGCCGCAGTACGCCCTTACACACGTGAAGCATTCTATTGCGGGCGGCGCCAGTGCGGGCTGCAGCCGCAGTAGCGGCGCCCGCAGCGGTGTCGCCTGCCATTTGACCACGTCGGTCTGGGCTTTCCACGTCCATTCGTTGCGCTTAGCTTTGCTCTTGAGCGATGAATCCGCTTTTAGGATTTCGAGTCTGGAAGAGAAATAACGGGTGTAAGACGGAGAAACTGAACAAATTCTTATGATGTACTGACTTTACAAAATAATATTGAAAAGTTTTTACATATAGAGAAAAAAGCCAACTTTTTGGGCTGCGAAGAACAAAATCCAATTAATTTTCTTTGCATAGTAAAGAAATGAAATTTCAGCTCTAAGTTTCCAATAGAACTAGAATTAGATACAAAAATCAAATCAAGATCCACGCCAAAAACACAAAAAAAGCCACCAGAAATAATTACTTTTAATGAAATCTATCAAGACACCACTAAAATTCAAAAAAATATGTTACCAATATACTCAATTAAATTTTAACTGCAGATACAAAAACTAGAAATAAACACTATGGTTTTTGTTTCTTTCGACAATAGAAAAAAAAATCACCATATGGCGCGAAACACCTAAGCCCCAATGAATTTAATGCTAAAAAGCAAAGACATTAGCGATTAGATTTCAATAATTCAGGCAATATGATATAGGCTAAAGAAAGACAAAAATTAAAATTTAAAACCAACTTCAGGCCCACGGTGGGCACTTATAAAGGTTAAATTAAAGTTACTAAAGAAAGAAACATAATCTGACTTTTTGGCTATTTTATTATTTCAATATTATATGTATATGTTTTATAAATATTTAATTACTACATAGTATAAAACAAAGTCGCTTTCTCTGTCCCTATATCCCTATGTATGCTTAAATCTTTAAAACTACGCCACGGAATTTGATGCGGTTTTTTTTAATAGATAGACTGATTGAAGAGGAAGATTTTTATGTATAATACATGTGACATTCCACGGGAACGCGGGTAAAACCGCGGGGGACAGCTAGTAATAGATACGCGACCAGCTCCTTTCACTCAAATACTGGAAGCAAATGCTTAGGTCATTAGGCGTGACTGCTGATGTCATAGCTGGGTGTAACAATCAGATTTTAGAATCACTACTTATGTATTCAAAGACATTGTACGATATGTATTAAATATTCAACTATTTATGTTGATTCGAAGACCACTTTCGAATTGGACATTTTTGCAACATCACGCGTTTGTGAGAAATTTGCTGTGTCAGTAAAGTAGTTTAGATTATGATGGTAATCTTATAAAACAGTGTGATTTTAAATCAATATTGATTTTTTTTATTAACTACTGCTACTACGCTAAAAAAAGATATATATTTTTGTTTATTTGTTGGAAATAATGAAAATTTCGTTGATTTATAAAAATTTTCATCTTAATGCCAGCGGATGAACACTATTTTAAGATTTTCGGTAAGCATAAATAATTTTCGGCATTCCAAACGATGATACAGCTAGTGCATTTTTCGATCGAATTTCAGCGGGAATCAAATTGAGCAAGAATGTTATTTTTTTTTCTTTATACAAAAAAAAAACATCTTCGCAGTATTGCCATCCTAATGAAACAGTTTGAGGCGTATTTTATAAGTTAATTTAATTTAAATAAAGGCATTTTGAATACTTAAACGTCCCTGATTACCTAAGCTTTGAATAATTCATTTTGAACTTAGTTACGTTATATATTATGTATATAATTTCTACAGGACATAATAAAAAGGAGAAAAGGCAACATCCTAAGCTCAAAATTATGCATCTCAAATCAAAAACGCAAATTTAGGCATTTTCTGTATTATTTTAGGAGGCTAAAACTAAAATGTGGAACACATTTACATTGAAATGTTTAATTGGTCGTGTCAAACAACGACTTATTATGTTTATTTTGCTGTTTATTTAAATTAGGCTTTTAACATAGAACTAATAGAATTAAAATTCGCTTATAAGTATAGAAAAATATTACGTCTTAAGAAGATAGCATTTCGTAACCCATTCTTTAAATAAAAGTGTTATTATTACGAAGTTACCATTGTTTGTTCAAAAAAAAAGAAAATCAAATATCATTAAAAATAATTTCCAATGTATCCACATATTTCTTAATCTATTATGTGAACACGCGGTTTCACTCGCGTTCCAGAGGGATGTAACATTTTACCGGGGATAAAATATTCCTTTGTTAATCCAGGTTCTTAACTCTCTATGTGCCAAGTTTCTTTCAAATCCGTTTGATAGTCTTTGGGTAAGTGTAACAAACAACCATAATTCCTCACAAACTATCGCATTTACAATATTAATTGATTGATCCAACTTAATGTATTAAATAATTTTATAGTCAACATCATCACATCAGCCCAGGGATGTCCACTGCTGAACATAGGCCTCCCCCTTGGATTTCCACCACGAACGGTCTTGAGCCGCCTGCATTTTATTAATATCCATTTATTCAATACAATTCAATATTCTAAATAGCCGTTTTCCTTACTAGGATGATCAGTATAGCGGTTTAACTAAAAAATAAACAATAGTTTAAAAAAACTAAAAAATACGCTTGTATAGAACATCCAACTAAAAAATAAATTTGAATTACGAATAGTGTAAAGAAGAAGAAAAAATATTTTATTGTAAAAAAAGCGTAGGGTGCTTTTTAAAATATTATCAAAATAATCCTTCTACTCATAATAAAACATTTATAACTATTGACACCATGCACCCTTCTTCTTCTCACTTTCTTCTTTACACTATTCCTAATTCAAATTTATTTTCTATATATTTGTTGGATTTTTTATAGTACTACTATCAAATTACGGATCAATTTCAGTGTACAGGTGTTTTATTTTATAACTATTCAGCTACTTACGTTGCTGACGGTACATAGCTAAAACGTTCAATACATTGCGGAAGTTAGAGAGCTGCGACTCGCGTCAGGAAACAGAAATGTTGCATTCGATGCAAATGAATGCTCGTTGGTCGGTAGCCATTTACAACAATACTGTGCGAAGTGCGAAACATAGAAACTGACATGAGTATTTAGAACTGCCCTTATTTTGAAAAGCACGTGTACTGCGACTCACGTACCTAAGCTCATTTCTTTCAAAGTTTTGGATTAAGCACAGAATGTATTGTAGTAAACAGATAAACTACTCTTAAAATGTATTACTTATATATCATACTTAAATTAGGACTAGAACAGTGAGCCTTCATGTTTGGATATTTAGCATAATAAGGCCATAGAAGCCCGGTATTTCTATTTGAATGAATTACAGTGTTGTTGGTATCCACACCGATTGATGCAATTTTCAGTAGCTTTGACTATCGTAAGTGCCCATCTAGGGCCCAAATTGAACTTAAGGTATGGTCTAACTGAGTAACCAATAAAGCAAGTACATAAATTACATGTCACTTCTATACTAAATAACATTTCTATGGAAAATTGTACAAATGGGCTAGTGTTGGCTCACCAACCGTGACCAATTATTATTTGTTGGAACTTTTAAATACTCTCACCGGTTTGTTATTATTACAATGGACCTTCAGCCATTGTATTTAAGTTTGAAATTCAGCACGTAATCTTTATTGAGAGTCTAGCTTACAAGATCAATATCAAGGGATATTTCTTCACCCACAGACGAAAATCAACAAACAGACATCTTTATGCACAAATGTTAGTCATAAATCGGAAATTGGGAATCGAACCAGCGACTGTGACGTGACAATCCGAAACTACAAACCTCGAAACTCGATTTTACTTATTTCATAAAAGAAGTCCAGTTTGACATTTAAGAACGTCAAACAAAAAATAACCTTATACCTTTGTGATAAGGTTGATCCGCATCATAATACAATTAACAATTGTATAATCAATATATGAACTTATTTCAAAGGCACTAAAGTTCATTTTTGAATGACACTCATAAACGTCAAAAATAGACTAATATGTGATTAGTCGAATTAGGCGTTGACAACCTAATACCGTAATAATTAGTAGCGAAAATCTAGTTTTTATACTAGTTCCGTCTCGCGGTTTCACCTGCGTTTGAAGGATGTAATGTATCCCGAGATAATAACATAGCCTCCTGGACAAAGTAGCTTTCTAATAATGAAATAATTATTAAAATGGGGCCAGTAGTATTTGAGATTCATTGCAAACAAAAACGCAAATCATTTCTCTGCATAATATTTGTGTACATTTAAAATTAACATATTATACGATGACATAAATGGACACATCATTTAACCGAACTAAAATTTAAATATACATTTAGGTATAAAACTAGGTGATACGAAAATAAAATAAAACACTTTCTAATGTTAGAATTACTGATTAGGAAATGGATAGTCTATCTAGTTTCGTATATTCACCATCGATTTCGAATTGAATATTAATTAGAGAGTTTAATATTGCAATTACCAGTAATTCTTTCACACGCCAAAATGTATACTAATATAATAAACAGGTAGTTTGAATGTAGGAGGTAATCGCCGAAATCACTCCACCAAATTCACAAATTATTTTACCGACAGTAAGCTATTTCCGAGTAACATAGTAATAAAGAAAAACTATAATATATATTAAGGACTATGAGTCCACAAAAATAAAGACAAAACAACAATTTAAGTAACAGAGTAAAAAATAAAATACGAAAACAGAAAAGGATTAGTTGCGTGAGGCCAAAAATGGTGGCTATCTCAGCTGATGTTGCGACGCTAGATTTCGGATAGAACTTGGATATTTTATCTATATGTTATATAATCCCCGGATATATAATAACGCACGGAAACGTGGGTAAAACCGCAGCACGGTAGCTAGTAATTAATATAGACAATTTCAGCCCCCTTATTCAGCTAACACAAACTTCGTCGGCGAGCCGCTTCGCGGAGGCCTCGGAGAGCTTATCTCTCACGTGATTAGTAGTAGCGTAGTTAAGTGTAGCGAAAGAGACAGAGCATGGAGGCCGCGACGAAACATCCTCGAGTTAGTGTCATTTTCTTTAGAATCGAGCCCCTGATTATAATAATTAACCAGAGAAATATTTTTCGAAATTATTTGCTCCAATTTATAAACAATAATCATAAATATCCTGAGACATTCTTCATACAAGTTTTTGTACCTAACTAATCAGAGCATGTGCTATGTAAATCTGACGTACTACGTACCTACGACCTACTACATAAAATAAATAATTTTTATTGGATATTTCTGGGAACAAAGATATTGATGCACAAAATGGTTTGTCCTCTGTAGGAATTGAACCCTCTCAGGGTATCTAACCGCTACACTAAACGGGCCAGTCGAAACAGTTTTTGAGTTAGTATTTTTTTAAGTAATAGTTACTTTTTAAGTCACTTCTGTTAGTTAAATAGCACGATACCAAGAGAACCGCATACCCTGAATCTCCAGGTTTTCTCGACTCTTTTAAGTTCCTTCAAGATACACTAAACTTGCGGCACGCTACATATGACGGCCGTTTTGACGTTTAACAATGACAAAGAAAAATAACGATTATTCCTTCACACATAAGGTGCATCTATTGATACAACAGCTAATTGTATGTTGATGGAAATCAACCTTATTCCAAAGCAATACAATTTATAATTTGAAATGTCAAAACGGCCATCATAGCGTGCCGGTAGTATAGAGTTTAAATACTTCTATAAATATTTACATCCAGACACAGAACAAACAGACATGTTCTTGCACACAAATGTTTGTCCTAGGTCTAACAAACGACCTGCCTAATAATTATAAATTGTTTGTAAACCATAAATGTTAACCATACCCGGTCATTCAACCATTAGAAAGCGTATTAAAGGAATACCGTACGAAACCAGGATATCCTAATGCTATATGAGCTGTAATTCGCTATTTTGTTGAGTAATCAGTCAGTTTTATTGCGATTATATACTATACTAGTTGTCCCGCGTAGTTGTTTATCGATATCATATATAGCCTATATCTACAAAAATTTCGCGTCGAATGGTAGCAGTCTCATCCCAATATGTACAGTAGTTTTGTGGTGACGGTGCGTCAATTTTGCGCTTATTTTGCTTATATATAAGGATATACATAAGGATACATAAGGATATATATATAGAGGTATATACTTATACTTGCATGAAACTTTTATACGAATATGCAAGAAACTAGCTTATTTAAGAACAAAAAATCGCTAGAGGACCTACACAATTAGAAGATACAATGAGACAAACAAACAGAAGTTGTAAAAGTAATATTTTTTTTGGTTATGTAACTGTAGTCATTTGAAGAAATGTAACTGCTTTTCACTTAAAATGCTATTCAAAGTAAAACACTACTAATAACGAAGTTATAACAATAATATAGTCATAGTCTACTTGAAAGGAGCTTGGATTGGAGGAACATAACCGAAGGCTTTCTTCGCGATAATTTTTTTCCAGAATAAGTTTTATCTGCGTGCCAAATTTAATATAAATCCGATCAGTCGAGGATATTTCAAATAGACAGACAGATCAAAAATGCTAAAACCGGTAATTTACGATAAGCCGTCGTATAAATAGCAGTTTTCACTTAAATTTCGGCATTAGTTTGAAATCACAGACGTAACATTTCAATTTTATGTGAATATTTGACAAGCAATCAGAAACTCCACAATCCCGATTCGACACAGTAGGTATACTATAAAATCACATTGAGGACGCACATCACTACACACACAACGAAGTCCATTAACGTTTCGAGGAACAACTCCTTACGCATTTACAGGGGTGAGCCCGCAATGTAAAATATAATAAATCTCACAGGATATGACCGACTTCTTGTTCACAGCAGCTGTGGTCACCCCGTACACTCAGACTGTCCTCGGATATATCAGCGTGGCTGTCACAATCGCTGGCCGATTCGACCGACATCGCGCGGCAGTCGATCGCGAACTGACCGATGCACGGTTATTGGCGAAAGTATTGGTGGAAACTGAATTTTTGGAATAATTTAACCATTACGTTTTCGCTTTCGATGATGACTGTGTTGTGATAATATTTATGTTATGCATTCTGTTGCTTCCTAAATTAATGTTTTAGTAGAGCTCTTAGTGCAGAGTTCGTCCGGGGAGAACTACCATCATTCCCATTTGCGCCGTGACGCAGTAGTGCATTTGTATTACTCTGTGTCGGTTACAAAAGTAAGGGGGTCAGTGAAATAACAGGCACATGAGACTTAACAACTTCTAAAGGTGAGCAATGTTTTGGGAGTCATTTTTGGCGTATTATAGGTACTTATATTAATATCAAATACAAAGTGAAGTATGTAAAAAAAAAAATAAATAAAATAATTTACTTCACAAACATATAGAAATAGTGCGTAGTACGGTCACAGATCACATACGAGTTTTCTTTCTTTTGTTTCGCTGCGATTACGGTTGCATTATTTAATGGGAAAATATATCACTTTTGAAAATCTAGAATTCTTCGTTTTGGATCAAGATTTAATTATAAATGTCGCCTGGGTAGTCGAGTGGAATACAGTGCAGTTACAGATATAAGGTTCTGAGTTCGATTCCCAGGTCACGCAAGGTCATAATAACGAAAGAATACCTTAAGCTTGAAACTGGTAAAGAGCATCAGAAACGGGACAATGCTGCCATATGGAACTTAATCTGTGGAATGTGGGTCTCATTATTGAGATGTCTGCCTACTAATATATAATGAGCGTGAAGTTAAAAAGGGTTGCATAAATTGGGAGACTATATTTCTGGCTTGTTTAAAACAGGGTATGAAAGCTGCAGAAAAACCGGGCAAGCAGAACGCACGAAAATTACCGAACATGCATTTAAAAAGCATAGTCATGTTCTGTTTCATCCTGGTAATCTTTACTGTACGCATAGTTAATGGTGTAAAATGGTGGTGTATTTCACTAATAACGAAGTTAATAAACTGGACAATCCATTAATACCTTTTTACCCAATGATACACACAACATAACAAAACACTTGTATATTTACTTACTAACTACTTCTAGATTGAGTATGTTGGAGTGATTGCGTCGCAAAATGGACTATAAAATCTTACCAAAACAAAAGAAAATCGAACAATACCATCCAGGGCTACCAACAAAACACTTTTGATTAAACAGTTGCTTAATTGGACCATTTTACAAACACACCTAATATTATTCAAGAACACTTGCACTCTGCGCTTGAGCCGTCCCGCGGCTGCACACGGCATGGTCGAAGGTTACACGTCTTCTGCCAAGAGTGCCAAGTGTCTCGACCTCTCCACTGTTACGCACCGACGGTGCTAGGGCTGCCCCACTTCAGTTTTACACCAAATGTGGTACCGAACTGTTTTTATGGAGCATTGTTTTGACCGAACGTTGCTCAATGTAAATCTTGTTACGAAAACCTTAGTATAAGTGGAACGAGTTATGTCAAATGTGGTAAATTGAATGTTAGAGTTCCTCATTGGATGTGAAAACAGAGTAAGATGGTTGAATAGTCTGTTCTCATTGATTCATAACTTTATAATAAAGGTTTCATGGACAATAAGCCACAATTGGAGGGGCAGTAGGCACAGTAGACCCTGATCATCACGCCGCAGGTCGTTCAATTTCCCCCACGACATTTGCGTGCATCATCATTGAACATGTCCGATTGTCCTGTGTCTATAAAAGTGTATGTAGTATACAATTGTCTGGTTACCATAATGCAAGCTCTGCTTAGTTAGGGATCAGATTCGTATTTGAAAATGTTCCAGGAATTTCTTTATTTAATTACTAGCGGATACCTTTTCCCCTGATTGGCATAATTTATGTAATTTATACACATAAAATTCTGAATAAAATTCTTTAAATGATGTTGAAAACTTTTAAAGATTTAAGCGGACAAACAACAGACGGAGAGACGGTTAGAGATTTTTCGAACTAAATAACTATTCCGAGAATATTGCTATAATTTGATTAATTATATATTTCAGTAATTTTAATTGACTAATACCCGAACTTAAATTATCTGAGAAGTCGACCCTACAAAAGATGATATAATAAACAATGAAAGTAAAAATATAAGTAATGTCATTGTTTCGTGGTAAGTGGGACATGCTGTTTGGCTTGTCGAGTAATTATCCTCGATTTTAAAGACATTAAAATAGGTTACATCACACCGTTGAATAAAGGGATAATGGGAAGCTATACCACAATACTTGGAGTCTTATCTACACCATACTGAATTGTCTACTCTAATGCCAGGTTACTATATACGATCCCGATCTAAAATCGCAAGATTGAAGTAGAATTTTAACATTACGTGTATTAAAATTACTGTGAAAAGGTTCATCAATCCATGGATTTTCGATCGGGATCGTATAAAGATTCCCGGCATAAGAGGTAAAGTGTGTCAGTTTGGATCCAGGAGTCCGAAACGGCTCATCCGATTCAAAACACTTTTTCAATGGTAGAAAACTACTCTATTCCCGAGTGATATAGGCTATGTTTTGATACCGGAGAATATAAGTTCTCCTAGAAAGGGGCCGTTCATAAAATACGTCACATTTAAATCAGCTTTTTTGACCCCCCCCTAGAAATATTTCGTCAGAAAACTAAGACCCCCCCTTGCTGAGTATGATAAATTCTAAATGATAGTACACAAATTCTGAAAATTAAAAATATTTATTTAGTTATTATAATAAAATTTAAATAAATTAATAAATATCTTTCACACATGATATTCATAGAGGCCAGCTGGACTACACCAGCAAGGAATATAAAAAAAAAAACGGCGAACGTCACGTTGCCGTATACCCCCCGTCCCCCCTTGTCACATCTTGTCACACTCAGCCAGACCCCTCCCCTCCCCTTGTATGCGAACGTATTTTATGAACGGCCCCAAACGTGAATAACCACGGGACGGAAGTTAGTCCTGAATACTAGCTAGAGAAGTTCGATTGGTTGGAGAAAATGTGGTTACTCAATAAAAAAGCAAGTCGGAGTCGCACACGAAGGGTCACGTACTACCGTGCAATTTTACAAAATGTTACGATTCTACTCTTACAATTTATTTTATTGATATTATTTGCTGTTAGTATAAGTTAATAGTACACACTCAGCAAACATTTCAAGTAACGGTTCAAAAGATACAGCCCCGTAACAGATGGA
Organism: Habrosyne pyritoides; assembly: GCA_907165245.1. Taxonomy (NCBI): domain Eukaryota; kingdom Metazoa; phylum Arthropoda; class Insecta; order Lepidoptera; family Drepanidae; genus Habrosyne; species Habrosyne pyritoides. The sequence goes on along the minus strand of OU015596.1, from coordinate 11,375,723 downwards.
CGGACGGCCAGCGGTAGGACGGCGGTAGGAAGAGTCGCGATAGCACTCTGGGTACAGAAACCTAAAGAAATTATACAAATAAATACATGAATACCCACAAGAGGTTATAGACAGCCCTATATCATCCCATTAACAGAACACGAATAAAAAGTAAGCGATGATTCCTAGAACATTGGAATCCTGTATTCAATGTTAAATAAACTTCCACGGTTCTTCAGACTCATTGTGTTACGTGTAGAAACATAACTGTGTGTACTTTCAACGAAATTGGAATATAAAATTACCGTGTATTATGTACTACTTGCGGTTTGCTTCTGAAGACCTGTACTTATGTACTACTAGGTTCCGCCTTGCGGTTTCACTCGCGTTAACATTGATAGTAAGTGTCTACATATCATAGGCTACGTGTGTGCCAAATTTTAGCGAGATCGGTACAGCCGTTTCATCGTTAAAAGACTTATTAGAGATAGTTTCGCATTTACAATATTTCGTCACGCTGTTTAAGCTCCCGGGGAATCTAATGTTTTCCCAAAAAGGAAAGAATCTAATGTGTTAATCGAGGTTATTATCTGTGTGCTAAATTTTATTCAAATCTGTAAAGCCGTTTTGCGTGACTGAGTCACAAACACATCGCATTAATATTAGAAGAAAGTTTAGTAAGCAGTTTAGTAGAATATCATTGACTATATTATCATGTTAAAAATAAATGTATTACATTTAGGAATTGCGTAGGTGGTCGAATGGTTAACAGCTCGGGTAGAGACAAAAGGTTTTGGGTTCGATTCCCAGGTCGAAGAAGGCAATTTCATTGTTAAGAAATTATTTACCTATAGCCCAGCATTGGTAATATGCCAGAGACTTTTAGACTTTTTAAAATGTCTTCGGTCGAATGTAGGTTCAATTATATTATTCTGCCTGCCTTTTCCGGGATAATAAGCAAAAGTAGTATATCTTTTTGGATGTTTTTAGAAAAATATTAGCTACTATTAGGCATATTAATAAGCTATCGTATGATATAATCCGACATGCCACAATATTGTAATTTGTTTTTTGTAATTTTGTTAAAAAACGAATAACTAGAAATAAAAACCTTTCATGTGACTTTTAATGTCTCTTAAATAAGCATTTCATTTTTACTCGCAACTTTTTTAAAGTTTTTACATTTAATTCATATCATTAAAAGCTATTTTGAAATCAGCAGAGTAAATAAAAACCCTCGAAGCAAGTGAAATTAGTAAAGCCCAGAAAGTAGACCGCTGCAATTAAATTAAAGAATGTAATAAAAAATAGATAATGTAAAAGATACGCAATGTAATGTTACAGAAGAAATTAGACATATAACTACAAATAGGCAAGCGATGTACATTAGAGATGGTATCGTCTGGTTGTCATTATAGAACGTAAACACAATGGATGTGTCAAACGCTGCGTACCTTTCTACAGTAAGGTTATAATTAACGAAATGTTAATACTATGCACATTTCGGAATTTTCTTTATTGAGATAGAGGAATGATAGTTGCGCAGATGAGAATAAAAATTACAAATATAAGAACTCTGGATAGCTTTTTGTGTTGGTTTTTTTATACCACATGGGCCGACGGACAAGCCGTCTGTCCATCAGCCCCCTTATTCAGGTAATACAAACTTCGTCGAGCCGCTCCACAGAGGCCTCGGAGAGCTTGCCTCTCACGTAATTAGTTGTATTAGCGTAGTAAGCGACAGAGCATAGAGGCCGCGACGAAACATCCACGAGTTAATTTTATTTTCCTTACAGAATCGAGCCCCTGATGGTAAGTGGTCACCGCCGTCTATGGTCATTTGCAACACCAGGGGCATCACCAATGCGTTGTCGACCCTGAGAGGTGAAGTTAGTCCCATGTGCCCGTAATTTCCCCCCCTTACCTTTCTAAACGAAACACAGTAATACAAATGCACTACTGCTTCATGGCGGAAGTGGGTAAGGTGGTAGTACTTCCCCGGACGAACTCTGCACCAAGAGCTCTACTACTCAAATAATAAAGAATCTATGTCTTAATCCTTCCTACTAATATCATAAATGCGAGTATTTGTATGTATGGATGTTTGTTACTCTCTCACGCAAAACCTACCCTATAGATTTGGATGAAATTTGGCACATAGATAGAGCATATAGGCTACTTCTTATTCTAGAAAAAATTGACATCCCTCGGGAACGCGAGGAAAGCCGCGGGGGACAGCTAGTTAATAAATAAATCGTCCACTGGATTAGCCTTCTGCGTAAAAAGCTGCATGCTTCAATGAATCCATGTCAATTATATATAACTAGCTCCGTCCCGCGGGCTTACCTATGTTTCCGAGGAATTGAATGTACCCTGGGATTATAATATTGCTTATGTCTGGATTAATGTACCTTTCAAAAAGTGCACGAATTTTTGAAATAGGTGCACTGGCTCGGTGATTACAGAAATCCACTTTTTCTCTATACATTAGTAAAGATTAATAAAGGATTTAGCAGCATAGAAACGAGCTGATGCCACACCTGTAGATTTTTAACTCAAGAAGCATATCACACATAGACATACCTAAATTTCTCACAGAACTCCGAGTCTCGGCTCACCATTTATTTAGATTAACCCGGACTTGTCCCACATCTAAATACAACAACTAAAACAGTTACACTATGTGATCCACATTTCGAAGCAATATGATGAAGTTTAAATAAATAATTAATTTAGTTAGCGCCAAGCGTGACGAGGTGCGTGCGCGCAGGCGCAATAAAATGTGCCGCTCGGGTACATTGACCGGTATTTCGTAAAAAGCAGACATAATTCCAAAGGATATAGAGGAAACTGTAGATTAATTATAGAAGCAAGAGAGCTAACCCCAGCAGGAAAAAAATTGTTGAGAACCTGGAAGTCACATATCAGTAATATTCGAATACAGAATCTTTTTAAGAGCGCAGGAAGAACTGTATGATTTTTAAAATTGGGGAAAAGGCTGATGGTATTTTCGGTCAGCTTTGCTAGACATTAGCAATATTTACTCTAAAGTGCAAATGCATGAACTAGATTTTCGGCGACAGATTCTAAGTTCAAAGGGACACAGTACTCCAGAATCGTATCCAAATTTGGTCTGGCAATGATTAACATATTGTATATTATTCACTGAGTACATGCACGCTAAGATGAGCTATAAATTTATATGAAAATGAACTTACTCTGGACTCTGTCTGAAGTGATCTACAGCAAACTGCAGCAGTGGATGCCTTCCATCGTGCTGCGGCGTCGACTGGTCTCTTCTATCGTCCCTTATCTCCCTGTCTCGTTCTCGATCCCTATCTCTGTCCCTTTCCCTCTCTCGTTCCCGTTCTCTAGGCACAGGTGAAGATGTTTGCACTCTCCTTTCCACGTGTTCTGTCTCATCTCGGGATTCCCGCGACTCTCTAGATTCTCGCATTTCACGTATTTCTCTCGTATCTCTCGTTTCTCTAGATTCTCTGTGTTCTCTGGTTTCTCTGGATTCTCTGGATTCTCTGGATTCTCGGATTTCTCGGTTCTCTCTGCTGTCACGTTCGGGTACTCGTTCCTTTGTGACTCCATTAGTTGTGGGTTTAGGTTGAACCTGTAACAATGAAAGATTGGGTAAGTTTACTTCATATGAGAAATTTTAACGGAGTGCAATTACTGTAAAGCTGGGGAAGTCTGAAATATTGTTCATAGAAAAATTACACCCTTACTCATACAACCCTCATCAATTAGTTATTAGTTGTCTTTTGTTTTTCTTTTAACCACCAAGTAACTGTTTTTTGTAACCACAATTTTACAGATACTGGCAGGCTCATCGATTATACGATGGAGCAGTAAATAAAAAAAAAATGAATTGGAAACAGTGTCTTGGTTAAATTGCGATTTATGAATAAGGCCTTTAATCGATTGGAAGTCACGTATCCACTTAAAAAATAGAGGTGCTAAGTTGGTATCTATGTCACTACTTCTGCAGTACAACAATGAAACTACTTAATCGAACAAGAGCGACGTGACATAGAGAAAACTCGAGAAAAAGTGACGATTTATCGACGATGCTCTATCCTACTTTTGTAAAATGATCGGTTGAGAGATCTTTCTGGTTATATCCTCAGCATGCAACAATATCTTATTTTTTGTGCGGACGTGGAATTGACTTGGCTTTGTAGTGTTAATTAACGTGATCTGAACAAAAAAATATAGCACGACACTGGTCGAGGTCCTTGCAAAGGATTTGGATGCAATACTTTTAATTTAAGAACGTGACTTTTTAATCTGTGCATTATTTTATTTGCGCTTCATGAGTAAGGGTTTGAGCTGCTTCTTCAAGTTAAGTTAGCTGGCATTCAGGAGTAAAGGCATTAAAGCATAAAGTACAATCCGAATCCGCAATTACGCCGGTATCTAACATCGCACGCGTTCAGGAAAGCGTGAATGTCCGTTGGCGCACCGCGGCGGCCGACACGAGATTGTTAAATTATGTGATTTTACACGAGTACCGTCCCATCTCTCTTTGATATGACCATATTTGTGTTTAGAGAAATTGTTATATCAACTGGATGGAAGAAATGTGATATTGGCAATGTTTTTTGTGATTGACTGCAATTTCTTCATTGAAGGCATTTCGCTGAAGACAGGCGGTGAGATCACTAACGGCCAAAATTAATATACGATCCCCATCTAAAATGGCAAGATTGAAGTAGAATTTTGACATTACGTGTATTAAAATTACTGTCAAAAGGTTCATCAATCCATGGATTTTCGATCGGGATTGCATATTAATTGTCGCAGTAAATCGATTACTCATCGCTAGAGGTGGGGTGGGGAGAAAGGGGGCTCTTAAAATAGTTACCGTATGGCACTTGTTGAGTCAATCTATTCTAAATGATTTTAGTACTGACAATACAAAACGCATCCTTATCCGTCTGACCTTGTCATGAGGTTTTCAATTGTACATCAATACAAAACACTTAACAAAGGTATCTCTAAAAAGTATAAAACATTATTCTGTCTGTTTGTTCGCTTTAGTTAATTTATATAACGCAAATAGATTTTGATGCGAATTTTATATGAACATTAATTGAGCAAGTACAAAACATAACTAAACTATTGATACGCTATGATCGCTATTTTGATTAAGAATGTCATTTAAAAATGAACTTTCTTGCTTACCATTCTCATACTTATTAAGGTTCAACTATTGATCCAATCGTTTCTTGTTTGATATGGAACCTTATCGCACAGTATACAAGGTAATATTTTCTATGTGATTCTTAAACGTTTCGGAAATAATTTAATAAAATGACAAATAGAAAGTCTTTATTCATGTAGGCTTTAACAAGTATCAAATGTATTCAAGTGCTTTTTTAAGAGAATAAAAAACCAGCATCAAATTAGTGGCAAATTCTTGCACATAACAGCCGATCCAATGTAATTAAAATATTTTTTTTAAAGAAAGGTCTATTTGCTCTGCAATTCATTTACAGATTTGGATTTAATGTACTGCATGCTGTCAATTCAGAAACAGACGTATCTTCAGCAACATAACTATAGTCTGTCTTTTAGGCCATCTATGGTTAAAACTAGGAAACCAATTTCACTGTAACTTCGTTATATTCATAAGAATTTGATTGTCGTAAAAACTACAATAGCAAAAAAAGGATGCTAGAAATTTTGTTAAAATTTGGTATACCTTTGGTTTTCGTTTCAAAGTTTTCCTACTAAGCGTCCTGATAACACCGTAAAAATTCTCCATTTTATATTTTCAACAATGAAATCACCACACTTATTCGTAAATAAAATAATCGCGGTTCTATTATTTTCACATTAATTAAATAAATATTTTCCACGGTACAGATAAAACAATATTTATTTTATTGCAATTTCCGCACTGCACTCGCGAAGTGCAGTGGCGGTATGCGCTCGCGCACCCCGCGCGCGCGCCGCCATCTTTATTAATATTGATGCAATCTCGATGTGCTCGCTCCGATTAATCGATAATTTTCTTTCGTAACTCGAATACTTGTTGATTTTTTCGGTTATTTTTTTACGGTTAACGAGATATATTTCGTGTAGTTTTTATGAAACGAAGTATGATTTCAAGCAATTTTAGTATGATCGTAAATATTAAATGCAATCCGATAATTGACGTGTTAAATGCCAGATATTTTAACGCTATTTTACTGATGGATGTTTTCATGACTTTCTTATGGTAATTTATGAATGCAATGTTTTACAGTAGGTGTACATAATTATGTAGTGTTAGAATCACCTGAGCTTATACGGTAACTTCAGTAGTTTGACCTCCAGATGTCTCTCGTATTTTCAACTTCACCTTTTTAGAAAACCTAAGCTCAAATAAGGTTACGTAATACATGAGTAAACTTTACATGACTTTCTTATGGTAATTTATGAATGCAATGTTTTACAGTAGGTGTACATAATTATGTAGTGTTAGAATCACCTGAGCTTATACGGTAACTTCAGTAGTATGACCTCCAGATGTCTCTCGTATTTTCAACTTCACCTTTTTAGAAAACCTAAGCTCAAATAAGGTTACGTAATACATGAGTAAACTTTACACTTGCTCAATCACTACATAGTATAAAACAAAGTCGCTTTCTCTGTCCCTATATCCCTATGTATGCTTAAATCTTTAAAATTACGGAACGGATTTGATGCGGTTTTTAATAGATAGAGTGATTGAAGAGGAAGGTTTTTATGTATAATACATGTGACATCCCACGGGAACGCGGGTAAAACCGCGGGGGGCAACTAGTGATTAATATATCGGAATACGATACGTTCCATTTGTACTCCGGTGTCGTAGCGAAGCCTTCAATGTATTGTTATAAACAGACTGGCGAGGTTATTATTCATAAACGGGACTTAATATACCAGGGGACTGGCACAGCAGGACGTGGCTTGAAAACGGAACATACCGTTTTCATAATCATTCATAAAGAGCTCATACATACATACATGTACACATTACAGCTATATATCAAAAAATGATTTTATTAATTTTATATCAAGTAAGGTAACATACAGGCGGTTACCTGATGGTAAGTGGTCACCACCGCCTACGGACATTTGCAACACCAAGGGCTTTGCCAATGCGTTATAGACTCTGAGACTTGAAGTTGTTAAGTCTTATGTGCCTGTAATTTCGTCGGCCCCCTTACCTTTCACTGTAATACAAGTGCACTACTGCTTCACGGCGAAAATTGGTTGTTTGAGCGTCGAGGCCTTTTAAACGATATGGATTAAGGTCATAACCTGAAATTAGTGGGAATACTAGAAGACAACTGGCTCTCAAGTTCCATTGAAACACACTATGGTATACGATAGGTGTTTGATGTCAGTATCAAACCCATAACCTGAAGGCGTGGCTGTCAGACTTATCTAACCACTACACCAAGGGCCCGTTTAAGTTTTACACCATATTATACGTTTTTAGTTTCCGGCCCGCGATGCCCAGGGATCTAACGTATCCCGGTATTATAACATAGCCTATGTCACTCAGGACATGTTTAGCTTACTACCTGTGACAATGCTTGGGTGTAGCGCTCGCTGCAGCAGGACATTTCATGTACAAAATCATATTAAAAAGAGTAATTGCTGAGTTTATTGCCGGCTCTTCTCGTAAAAGCAACCTTCCGAACCGGTGGTAGAGTCTGTCCATTCATAAGTGCCTGTGAAGGCCTATTGGAATAAATGTTTCATTTCATATTTTTTTTAATCGGATGAGTAGTGTCGGAGATTACCTCCTACATACAAACATGAAATTTTACCTCTACTTTTTTAAATTTGTTTAGAAATCTTGAGTGCGATATATTTTATATATAGAATTTATATATTTATGATTTTATTGTTGTTTCTTTAATTGTATCTGTGTGTAATTTGTGATGTCAAACAAATTGTTTGGTTTTTTCTTTCTTTTTCTTTACATAAATAGAAAAAAATATACACTACGTACAAACAGACGGAAACAAATAGTGACAGTGTCTTTTACTAATACGAGAATCTATTGCTATTAAATATTTTGACGCGTCTATAACTTACACAACTTATGATATATGTTAAGTATCAATGTGACATCCTAAAGCAGTGCCACATACATTATGAATCGTATCAATTCACGTATAATATTATAATAAATCATAGCTAACGGCGTGGTAGTAAAACGTGAAATGTTTATTATGTTTACATAAGTCGACTTAATCGCATCGCTAGAAGAAAATGTTACGAAATGGCGCGAAGTTTGTTATGTGAACTTTTATGTTAATGTCGTAATGATGTATTTCCTCCGTTTGGTAAAGTTGCAGGTATATCAGGAACTAATTTATGTGCAAGATATTACTGTGTATTTAACTTTACTGTCATATTGCCAACTTCATAGATGTATATCGAAAACAATTTTAAATATGGCAACTAAAGTGTAGTATTAACAGTTACAAGGGATTGTGGTAAAAAAAAAGTGAAAATAGGATGTAAATAACGCATTAAGGAGGTCTTCATTAAAATGGCTTTGCAATTGGTTCATCTTTACTATATGACAGTGGAGACACTTACATTAACTGTTTTCCCGTACCTACTCTACGTCTCTCTTCCCTCCATGAAATAAAAAAAGCACTCGATTGAAAACTCCTTGCATATTTGCAAGAAGTTCCTACACAATATTCATAGAAATGATCTAATGTCCTAAGTGTATAATATTTTTAATGAGATTTTAATATAACATTTTAATGAAATCAAAATCGCTATAGTATATGTATCAGTTACATACACTTTTCCACTTTTTTACTGTGGCAACCCTGCGTGCCACAAACAACCCCAGTTAGCCACTAGACCGGCCTCCAGACAAGTGGATGGGCGAGTTCAATAGCACGGATGTGTCAAACCCAGTCGGTGAGAGTGACCCAGCTCTTGGAAATACGGTGCCGCCTCCGGGAAAGAGACGAGAGTGCTTGCCGTGAGTAATTTGGTTTGACTTTGTAGGCCCTATCTTTTCCTTACTTAATTTGTATGGCAACCAAATCCTTTCTAGAACTTATTGCTAGCCAGTGTCGAGTTATTTTATTTTTAAATGTTTGCTCTTATATTATTACTATTATACATGCGATTAAGTATGCGTGTGTTTTGAACGGAATTTAACACATATTATTATTATTATATTATATATTATTATATATATTTTTATATATATATTTTTTTTATGTGCCACTTGGGCCGACAAACAAGTTACTTGTTAGTATTACAATATTTTCTTAAAAACTATGTTAGTAACAAATAAAATAAGGTGAGATATATATATAAGGTAGAGAATATGTTCTGGATTTAAATATGGAATATTTTTAGTCTTGGGAAAATGTAAGTTGTTATGTATATACCTTTATAAATATCTTACCCGTAAACATCGAGATGCAGTTGTCATGGAAAGTCTTTTGGGAGCGAAACCATCCGAGGCCGAAATAGCTTAAACTTTAATATTTATAATTATAAATTTTGATGAATAAGTGTAACTAAATTTAAGTAAATGCTAAGTTATTTATTTATAATCCATGTATCGGCAATAGAAAAATTCAATGTAACACTATTATTAAGGAACCACAAGCCTCAGTTCAAAACAACGAGCTTAGCACGCGCGGAAAGATGTTAATTTTTAGAAACACAATACAATTGATCTTTAAATAATTTATCGCAGAATCTTCAAAGAGTACGGACTAACAGTCCGTAGAAAATGTAAAAAGAAATGAAGAAATAAAAAATTATATCTAACCCTTAACTATTATCTAGTTCTATAGCTTTTAGTACAGAGTTCGTCCGGGGAAGTAGGTACTAGACCTTACCCGTTTCCACCGTGAAGCAGTAGTGCACTTGCATTGCTGTGTGCGTTAGAATGGTAAGGGGGCCGCACAATTGACGGGCACATGAGACTTAACAACTTTACGTCTCAAGGTCGACAACGCATTGAAAACGTTCATAGGCAGCGGTGACCACTTACCAACAGGTGGACAGTCTACATGTATATCTACCTTCTTGACGTAAAAACTCCTACTAATATTATAAACGCGAAAGTTCGTGAGGTAGTCTTTCACGAAAAAAATACAGAACGGATTTGCATAAAATTTGACACATAGGTGGTTCATGATCCGGATTAAAACATAACATAGCTTTTATTCCAAGAAAAAGTAAGATCCCTTGGGAACGCGGGTCAGCTGACAGCGGACAGGCATTTATAAATGGTCAGACTCTAATTACACTATACTTAGTAAAAAAAAACTAAATTTCAGTGTATTCGTTAGGTTAACAAGCGATTGAACAATAATTAGCTTTGATTTTTTAATTGTTAGTAGTAAATTTTAGTGTGTTGATTAGGAAATATTTTTTTACATTTCGGTACGGAACTAGGAAATGTAAGTTCAAAAGTTATGAAATGTTTACGCTTGGCGCAAACTCACCGACCCTGCATTAAATGTTTAGAACATCAGACAACCTGTCTGTCTAGCTAACTTAATTGTTGGAACAGCTACACGGCGAATACAGGCTGTACGAGGATGTTGAGTGCAAGGTCTTTTGAATAAAATAAATAGATAAAAAACGGATGTACCATATTTGTAATTTGGATAATAAAAATAATTGTTGTTAAAATTTTTTGTGCTTGTAACACTGATATTTGGAATGGTGATGTTAGATTGTGGGTCAAAATGTCAAAAAGCCTGTATACAAAAAAATATTGTAGGTATAAATACAATAGCATTTCCAAAACGAGAGTAATAGAAATAATTGTAATAAATCGTTTCTATTGGACGTTCTTTAAATTCTAAATGTAGAATTATCAAATATGTATTGTTTTTTTCATAATTTGAAAATAAAAAAAACTTTTAATTTAAAGATTTTTTTTTTATTATTAATTATTATGAATATTAACTATGACTAATAAATTGGGATGTCACACGTATTATAAATATAAACCTTCCTCTTGAATCACACTATCTATAAAAAAAACCGCATCAAAAATCCATTGCGTAGTTTTAAAGATCTAAGCATACAAAGGGACAGACAGACAGACAGCGGGAAGCAACTTTGTTTTATACTATTATATGTAGTGACAGTTGCGGTGCTTAATAATTTATCTAATTGTTACGAGAGATAAGTAAAAAAGAAAGTAGAATACATGTCAGTATTTATATTGTTATTTTGTAACTAAAGTAGTTTCAACAAGTTCTGCTTAGTTTGAAATCAGATAAACCTGTGTTGAGTGTCCCAGGATCTTCACGTATTAATTGCCTGACAGTAGCAGTAGCACCTACATAATGGAACACATCGTTTCTGCACGCATCCACTACCTCGTAATGACCCACGTAAAGCACACACCCGTAATAAGTGCATCAATGAAGCGGTAAATGAATGGGTGTGGGAGTAACACGTAATAACTTGGTAACGGATTGTGAAAGTGTGGAATTTGCTTTCCTTTGTAATCGATGAATATTATGGATGATTTTAATATCCCTTGTCAATTAGGTGCTTGTAATACTAATTTATCAATAACCGGTATAAACATGTGTGCTTGACTTTAGATCGGTATTGGCTTCGATTTCCAGTTCGGGCAAGGTACGGTTGACGTTTCTTAGAACTATGTGCCTAAAGAAATTGCGATAAAAATCCGGCCCGTTGGCTTGGTGGGTGGGTCCTGACTGCCCCGCCATAGGTCACAGGTTCGACTCCATGATACACTTTTGTGTGCATTAACATGCCTGTTTGTTATGTGTCTGGGTTTAAATATCTATATAAGTATTTATACAAAAGTACACGGAGCACACGGCATGCATAATTGTGGTGACGGGTACAGGGCTCCGATTCTATAAGGAAAATGACATCGATCTCTTTCGCTAACTGCGCAATCAAGTGAGAGGTAAGCTCTCAGAGGTCTCGTTATGTCGTCTCACCGAAAAATGATCCTTTTTCTTAATAAGGGGGGACATATGTTTTGTTAATTGGGATCTGTTGCAATAACTTATATTGCCAACTGTGCCTTTTAGCGCCAAGCCTGACCACGGTCCTTATACCGGCCCTGGACGAAATTAAACCATAAACATGACCCACAAGGTTTTATTATCGCTTGGTTAGCACATTTCTGACACACTCGCTAACGAACATTACGCGATTCTGTCAAGATGACACTGAAAACCTAAAACCAGTACTGTAAGCTGCGACTTCTAAAAGCGCCGGGTTATGTTGCAGTTATACGACCTAGTTCTTTTAATTTTGTCGTTATTATGCTTTAGTTAGGTTTTGTTGAAATGTACTTGATTATTTTATTGCATTTTCGAAATAACTGATTGCCTCGGTGGTACAGTGGTAGAAAAATATACACCTGGAGGGCCAGAGTTTGATTCCCCAGTCAGGGAAAATAAATTATTTCCTGAGATTGGTAATGTGATGTGCCAGACAGACTGCGAGAATACTCGCCACGTCACGTTGGCTATCATAGTCCATAATAGGCGCGAAGATATGTATATTAATGACAGATCATTCTTTGCAGAGACCGTAATTTCATGGGCGCAAGATGCTGAGTCCGCCCGGGAAGTACTACCACCAACACAAAACAAGAGTTGATAGATTACTAGCGACTTGCCCCGGTTGTGTCTGAGTTAGATGATATAAATGTATTATTAGCATACACTTTCGGGAAAAAAATCACTAAATAATAGTAAAGTCTGCATCAAAATCTATTGCGTAGTTTTGTAACCTACTAATATTATAAATGCGAAAGTTTTTATGTAGATGTTTGTTCTTCTTTCACCCAAAAACTACACAACAGATTTGGATGAAACTTGGCACATACATAGAGCATATATTGGAATAACATGTAAGCTACTTTTTATCTCGGGAGAATGTTACATCCCTCAGGAACGCGGGTGAAACCGCGGGGGACAGCTAGTATATTATAAGTGGACAAACAGACAAAAATTGTGATATTGATTTATATTTTAGAGAAAAGATTATCTGTTCTGCAAGAATTGTCGCATTACAATATAGTTTTGTAGTCAGCCTTCTGTAGGTACTAAAACGGCCTTAATTCGTACCATACATTATTTAAAAAGAAAATTTTAATAAACCATTAAAACATACTGCGAATAATCTCACGGAATAGCTGATTCCCGATTTGTATATCACATCCCAACCTGTTTCGCAACGTTAGAAACCTCGATCACTTTTCCTTGATCAAGTTAAGGCATTTGCCAAGTGTGGCATGCTTCCATAAAGGCCTAACTTTCTTCGATATAAGTACGCTGTTAATTCATAACGGTCCGTTAATGGTCGGCTGTGTGCTTGATCTTAGGTCATATTACTTGCTCCTGTAGGTTTAATATAGGGAAATCGGTATCTAGCGAACTGTAATAATAATAATTTGTGACATTACAATACTGCTAAAATAAATTGTATATGTTGTACGCTTTCTTAAAGGTATCAAATAGTGATTTACTTTGTAAATTATGAAAACCTCTTTTGTTGCTATTTTAACAAATAAATAATTTAGAATTCCAACTGGATTAAGGTTAACGAACCACTGGAATTCTAGTGTGTTATTTTTTTTTGGCTATGAAAAAACTACTTTACAACCCGCTAGGCGATTGTGAATTGCTCTCGGAATCGAAGTGCAAACCGACTTGCTGACAGTGCTCTTTCACACAATCACGTACAGGTCCTTCTTTTCCATTGGGCACTCTGGGCAAGTGCCCAGGGACCCGCGATTCATGGGGCCCCCTGGTCCGATAGGAATGGAACCCGTTGGACGTCGATAGTGTCGTCAGATCGGGTCTGTGTGTCGCGCTCTTAGAGCTCTCATAGCGTAGTCTTAGAGGCCCCCGTATCCTAGTGGCCAGGGCCTCCAATAGTTTTAAGGAGGTCCTGCTCACGTGCGGAAAGAGATAACAGTATAGCCATCAATGTATGGGCAAATTGGCTTCGATTTCGATACCGAGCGCATTACACAATCGTCCTGCCGGTTAAGCTAAGTTTAGACCTCCCATGTATGTCTCGCTCCCAGCAGCGTCCCGAAACGTTTCATAGCGTTTACCACATCTTCACATACTCAATAGATTGTGGTCGCATTCATAATTACCGAATCATTTGACTTTGATTAACCTTGACAAAATAAACAATAATTGGACATTTAAATACAAAATTCAAAATTCAAAACCATTTATTCAGTTTAGGCCTTCGGAGGGCACTTATGAAGGTCAAATTTAAAGTTACTGAAGCTACAACCGGTTCGGAAGTCAGCCTTCAACTGAGAAGAACCGGCAAGAAACTCAGCAAGGTTACATTTTTTTTTATTTGTTATATAAATTTTTATCTATTCTGACTTTTTGGCTATTTTATAATTTCAATTTTACATAATTTTATATTTAACAATTACAAGATACTTATTATAGGTACCATTAATAAAAACAAAACAAAAAAAATATGACAAGACTACAAAATAGAAAATAACAATAATTAGGTACTTACAACTTAAACAAGAGATTTAGAGGTGCACTGTGCAGAGAGCAGCTATTTCCATACATTTTTATCTTCAATATAATGAACTACCTTGTAATACGCTTTTTCTTTCAAAACTTTCCTAATATAATTTTTAAATTTATGATCAGACATTTTGGTTATTGAAAGCGGTATCTTATTATAAAATCGAACACAATTACCAAGAAATGACTTGTTAACTTTAGTTAGTCTAAAGTATGGAACAACTAACTTCTCCCTTTGTCTTGTATTTATACTATGAATATCTAATTTTGCCTCAAACATTCCTATGTTTCTACGTATAAACATTATACACATCCATAATAATCTACGTAGCAATTATAATAATGTTGTATTTCCGTTGGTCTCAATTACATAATGATTTTTTTAGTTTTCCGTGACGGTGACATTTTATAATGAGTGCAATATTGCTATAAATGCTAGAGGTCGTTTCAAATAAAAATAATCGACTAATCATAAGGTTAATTTGATAATAATCTACTAATAATAAGTTGATTATTGGCATTCTTTAGTAACATTCAGAATCCTTAAAGCTTAATTATGTGTTAATTTATTAGGACGTTTCTTTTTTCAACACGTTTTTTAGTTTACTTGTATCTACTAATGTCCTTCATTTTTGAAAAATTTTAACCTTATTGTTCTATCGATTTGTAACTTTGCTATGTGTCTTATGTCGCAGAAAGGGCACGTGGTGATATGGTCACCACATACGACCTAGTGACGAGATTTCGTAGTAGCATTCTTACGTACCAAAAAGCATATATACTACTTATTTAAAAAAAATACGTTTCTAGGCGTTTTTTGTCACCTCGGACGGATTCCAATGAAATTTTTGGACATTTTTATTCAGTGGGAAAGCAGATGAAACCGCGGGTACGTATGTACCTAATATAAATGTGGTACCGAAATAGTGTAGTATATTAATGGACACGCGTGGAAAGCGAGTGAGTGGCGGTCACGCTCTCATTGGATCCATGGCAATTAGCTCTGTTATTGACAATTACAGACACCTGTATAACGTCACGTGCGGCTACCGTAAGGGAAAAGCGAAATTTTCCTCAATTACTTTCATATTATGTCTCACTACTGGTTTTAATGTCAAAAAGCTGACAAGTAGGTAGACCGTCTAATGGTGTAAGATAATAAATATTAATAATAAATATCCCAAGACATTCTTCACACATGGTTACCTGATCCCAAGTTAAGCAGAGTGTACTGCTTGTAGTATGTCTACCGGGTAACTGATATACTAAATATACTACTTATATAGATATTTACACCCATGTTTGTCCTGGGTGTCCGCGACCTTCGGTTTGGCAGTCAGGGTCTCTAACCACCGGGCCGTCAAAAGATAAAGAGATAGAGAGAAGAACGGTTCTGTATTATGCAGTATATTAAAATTTGATAGACTATTAATAGATAACTTGTAATGCCTACATAGCTGTGATAGTTTGCCTTTAAACTTCGTTGTATAACCACTACTATCCTGATTTTTTTCACAAATTCAAAAACAACTGTTTAGCATATTATACTGCCTCCTTATATTTATTTTAATGGGGCGCTTTTCGGAATAATCAACTGTTTAAAAGGATCCTTGAACTGAAATTAATGAAATAAACAAGGAAAAAAAATATCATCCCCGATTTACGGTATGTATATGGGAGGTGACCGAAAAAAAGAAAAACCAGAACGTGTGCGTGCGTCTGTGTGTATGTATTTTTAATTAAAATTGGTACATATATAGATATTTGGATATCAGTTATTTAGTGCCAGTACAAGCTATATTCAGTTTAAGTTCAGAGCGCTCTCATTAATATTTATTTCACTAGGGTGACATTTAAAAATCATTGAGGCATGCAGTGTATATGATGTAAATCTTTTACGGATATAATATCGTGTGTGAATATTACGTAACTATTCCATTGTTTAGCATGTAGGTACCTAATTAGACATACGGAAATTATGTTTTAAAGATTACAAAAATGAACCTGAACAATTTTATCCTACTAATACACTAATGGAAAAATGAAGGGTCCAAAAAAATTTTTGGTGATTTTTGACGGCCTGTATTTCAGTGAAAAATTATGGGATCAAATAATTGTTAAGGTTGTTAGCTTCAACGCAATCCAAAGGAATAGCGCGAAAAAATTTTTTTTTTATGTTTTGTCATTTTTTTTCTTGCTGAGTGTCTAAGTGGATATGATAGCCAGTTTATTTAGCTTTAATTTGCTTTTTTTAATTATCTGTAAGTCCATTTCTCGCAAATTAGGATTTTATAATTGACCATAAAATATGCGGACACTAATGTTCGTTTGTCCGTATTTTTTTAAAGTGAAAATATCCTGTTTTGGCAATGTTAGAATACAGTATTTGGGGAATCATAAGTCCATTCCAAAACCATTCCTTAAAACTATTTACCTGCCAGTTGGCTTGGAGGTTAGCGCTCTGACTGCCAAACCGAAGGTCACGGGTTCGATTCCCACCCAGGACAAACATTTGTGTGCATGAACATGTCTGTTTGTTCTGTGTCTGGTTGTAAATATCTATTTATGTATGTATTTAGAAAGAAAAAAAATGTAGTATATGTAGTATATCAGTTATCTGGTTTCCATAGTACAAGCTCTGCTTAGTTTGGGATCAGATGGCCGTGTGTAAAGAATGTCCCGGGATATTTATTTATATTTATATATGCGGGTCAAACAGCGTGATGGACGCCAGTATTAAATAAAAATGCGTAAATTTAAAACGGCTGGACCGATTTCAATTTTTTTTTATAAAGTTCTTGTTAGGTACTGCTACTACTGCAACTCTTCTACTCTTTTCAACTCGAGGGTAAATTTTAATGCATTTACTATAATTTAGAAAATTTCTCCCGGAATTCCTTATTTGTAGAATACATTTATATAACCTACAGATAATATGACCGGTCGTTAGCGAGTAATAAATGCAAATACACGTAATAAAATAATGTAATAAAGATGCGTCAATTAAATTACAATAGTTTTTTTGTTGTCGATTTGGAGCCCATTATTGTAGAAATCGTATTTATTTGTTGATCTCAAAGTTAATCGGTATTTTTTTAATAAATTATTTGTATTTGTAATTTTTTTCAATAAGTATTACAGCAACTTATAGGTAACATAATATTTAGATCATAATCTAGGGCTTTGGACAATTATATCACAAATACATAGGTTTATTAGTGAGTAAAATTTAAATAAAATTGTGTACTGTCAATTAGCTTTTCGAACAAAAAGTTATTCAAGTTTCAAGAGGGGACAGGAAACTGTCAATAGTTGGCAACACAAAATGTGCACTTTTGGCTATGTAGCGGGCAACTCAGTCACCGTTGCTCCATCGATGTTAACACATGTTTTCTTTTATCTCGATTAATTTAATATATTTAACTAAAGGCCTAGGTCTTTTGTTTTAATAGAAGCTACCATCAATCCACCACAAATATATAGTCAATATCGCACATTCATTATCTATACTTCTATACTAATAATGCTTAAGAGTTTGTTTGCTTGAAAGTGCTAATCTCAAGAACTTCTGGTCCGATTTGAAAAATTTTTTCAGTGTTAGATAGCCCATTTATCGAGGAAAGTAAATAAGGCGCGGAGTACCAATGACATATGTGACAAAAACGGGAAAAAAATATTCCGTTTTTCTGTAATATTTGCCGATATCAAGGCTATTTCTGAGGACAGAAACTACAATCCTCAAAACGCGGGTGAGATCGCGGGGGAAAGCAAGTAAACTATATTTGGCGGATACTTATTCGTGAAAGCATAGACAAAAACACTTAATTTCCCCCGAGAATAAAACAAATACCTGCACAAGATCACTAGTAAAGCAATGCAGATTGCGCCGTTACATCGATTAAGAGCGAATGATAGAGATCGATTTATAACTCGATCTCGATATCGCATGTCGACTATTTGTGTCACATCACAACGCATGTAATACAAATATTTTAATACGCGGTCACGTACACTTTACGTGTCTGTGAAATGAGTTTTTATTGGAAAATGTTAAGAATTCCAGAGACTAGAGATTTAGTGATCTAGTGATTTAAAAAGTTTAGAAAAATTGCGTAGAATGAATAAACATTTTTTTCTTATTATTAGTAACCAACATTCTTTTGTGTTATCGTTGTGTCATCGCAATTTCAGTATTGCCTCAACTAAAAAAAATATATTTGGTAAAATGTATTTTGTGTTTGCACTTAAGTAGCTGATCCAAATTTAAAAAACAAATGTATACTGAAACTAATCTATGATGTAGAAGTGTAATAGTGTAGGTATATGTAGACACATATTCACAAAACACCTATTTACTTTATTTTCCCATATGATGGATAGTTATAATGTAAGTACAGGTGTTTTGTAAATTTGAATCTGTTCAGTTAATTATGTTGCTGTCTATATATGATATTTTTTATATTATATACCACATGGCACAACAAACAGGCAGACGGGTCCACCTTATGGTAAGTAGACACTTACGGACACTTACACCACCAGAGGCATCGTCAATGCAATGTCGACCCTGACAGGTGAAGTTGTTAAGTCTCATGCGCTCTCTTCTAACAGAAACACAGTAATACAACTGCACTACTGCTACGCGGCGGAAATGAGTATGATGATACTGCCCAGGACGAACTCTGCACTAAGAGTTTTAATACTCTAATTAATTTAAGTATGTACAACGCAGTAAACTTTTGTCCTCAATATACGTTGAGCTAACGCTGTATGTCAGGGTAAATAAATTAGCCACCACTAACGTGTAACATCGTATTACACGAAGGCTACGCGAAATTCCCACGGATTTGCCAATTGGCTACGAGCGTTAGTACTAGTGAATGTCCATCGACGAGCGCCGATGTGCATCAAAGGTACTTGTATTCGGAAACGGAAGTACGGTCCGATTCACGGGGCGATTGTCGCGGGGCCTCCCGACACGACGCATTTTGCCATTGGCTCTGCATTATGATGTCATATCACCATTACCATGTATTATTTGACCGATGAACGAGCAGACGGTCTACCTGATTCCTATGGACATTTACAAACGGGCAATCCGTTATCGACCCTGAGATGTTCACTTGGTGATTTGGTCGAGAAACTGACAGACGGACAACACCATGGGTATAGACGTGAAGTTGTCTAGCCTCATGTGCTTGTAATTTCACCGGCCCATGCCTTTCTAATCGAAATAGTAATACAAGTGCACTACTGCTTCACGGCCGAAATATATATGGTGGTTTGTTTACTGATCAAATTCTGCGGTAAAAGCTGTATGTGGAAACAAAATACTATGCAATTGGATTCGTAAGATAAGAGAGCTTCGGTTGTCAATCGAATGCCAGTTTGGTAAATTAAAACCGTTTATTTAACTTTTGAAATATGCACGCCTATGAAGTTCCATAATTATTGACATGCATCTATAGACGAAAAAATTCAAGTCTTCATGGACGCAATTCTATTAGTGAATACTTTGAGTCAGGTGATACAGGCACATCAGTAAAAGTAAAAGGCATTTGCAATTGACAGCATATACTTTATGACCATAGAAGGGAGTCGTAAAGACATTATAAAAGGCACCTTTCCTCTAATAACACACAATTCACTATTGACAACTATAATACGACTATAATAAGAAGCACACGTGTACAATCAACTTTCCCTCATGCTTCCAAGATCGTTCATTGTAACGTTATTTGTAGACTTTTTTCTAATCATTAATGGCTTAAACTGTAACAGCTTCCTTATGTCATTGTTGCGGTAGGCAATTTAGTTCTTTAGTATTATAATTTCCGAATAGCAGTATTTTTTTTTAAATCACTAATGTGACAAGCATACGCTCTGCCTGATGGTAAACGGCAATATAACCTATTGACGCTTGCATCTCCAGAGGCATAACCATTTATATGCGTTGATTGATGAAAGCCTCAAATTTTATGTATAAAGATCGTTTGGTATAAAATCACAATTAGGACGGGAGACCTGGATTTAAAAGATACCTGAAAAAATGCGGGCCTTGTATACAGCTTCATCTTGCATTAGAAGGTGCTTCTTTCTGCAATGGACCATATTATCGGGCAACAAGTATCTTGGGATATCTTTAACACACGGCCGTCTGATCTCAAGCTGAGCAGATCTTGTACTATGATGTCACCAGATAATTGATATAAATGCCTCTAAAGGTATTATATATACCTACTAAAAGATATAAGTTTTTCCTGTCCAAGCATGATAATATTACGGGGCGGAAGCCATTACCTATGATAAATCAACTCCAAGACAAGCAGTCATTGGAGGTCAATATTGACGGCAATTTTAGCGCTAAATCAAAATCTACTCTAATACCATCCTTCATGATTGACAATCGATTAACATTTGCAAAATTTGGAACTGATGAGATTAAGCGATAAAAAATGCAAACCAACAAATACCAGGCGTATCAATTTGTAAGCGCAAGCCGAGCAACAAGATCGCCTTGACTTGTGAAGGGTCATGTTCACGCCGACATCTAGCCAGGCACTGGATACCACTCGCGTGCGGTAATTGCATCTATTTTGTGTTTACCTCCTTCTCTATCAGTTATTATTATATCAAATACTAAGGACAGGTGTGGGTTGAAGCATCATTAAATGTGCATCACAAGGAATTTGGCATTCGAGGCGATTGAGTACTCGTTACTACATACATATGTTAGATTTCTAAATGTTTGTACGTAATTGGAAGTATTGGTATTTGTGTCATTCTGTGTCCTACATTTTTGACGAGACCTTTTCGGTAGGACTTTTTTTTTATAAAAGATGTTAACTTCTGATGGCGTTAACACCCTTGCGCGAATAAAGGAGCGCTGACGTCTCTCAACCGGGGGTAAGTTATACGTAGGACGTTGTAGGCAGACAAACATGCATACGGTCCTCCTAATAGTAAGTGGTCATCGCCGCCTATGGACATTTGCAACACCAGGGTCATCACAATGGGTTATGTGAGAAGTCAAGATGTTAAGTCTTATGTGCCTGTAATTTCACCGGCATTACCTTTCTAACCGAAACACACTTCCCCGGACAAACCCTGGACTTCGAGCTCTACTTTTTCTCAAAAAACGTTGGAAATAACGTGAAATGATTATACAGTATGAGTATTGTGTTATTATTTTTACTGTCTCAATGATATTTCATTGTAGTACATCATGCTTGCAACACGATGACCAAACCTAATCAATTGTACATTTAGAAATCATTAGACAATTTTGTGATTGCCGGTTAATTCCGACAGGTGGTTTTATATCCTCTATTGCATAATTTTTACGGACTATACGTAGACACAGTAACTGTAGAAAGGTCATTTATTGATGAATTGCAAGAAATAAGTGGGACATCGCGAATGCTGCAAGATGCTGTAGAGATGTCGTCGATTTACTTACAATAATTTGTGTAATAAGCAGAACGTATCGATTTAACTCTCTAGATTTGCGTTCACGCGCGGTACTAATTTCTGTTCCATAAATCTTGGCTTCGATTCTGTAATAAATAACACTCTAGCTCGAGGATGTTTCGTCAAAGATTTTATGCTCTGTCTTTTTCGCTAACTTCGTAAACTCGTGAGAGTTCCGCTTTCTGAGGCCTTTTTGCCCCGCGACCCGACGAAATATGTATTAGCTAAATATGAGGGCTGGTTTGGTAGTATAATAATATAAGCAAGTCAAGAATATAGGTAATAAACAGAACCAAATTTACAAAACACCTGTACTCGGATAGTAAATTCGTCGATG
Source organism: Habrosyne pyritoides (assembly GCA_907165245.1). NCBI lineage: Eukaryota > Metazoa > Arthropoda > Insecta > Lepidoptera > Drepanidae > Habrosyne > Habrosyne pyritoides. Next base: position 11,353,379 of record OU015596.1, on the reverse strand, counting down.
AATTGCAAAGAACAAAGAATGAATATTGCGCCGACATCATTAATTGGGTACAGGGCAGGTGATGTCGGGATATAAGAGGACATTACGGCTGTACCAGCACCACTTATTTACGATTGGATTCAGCTTCAAGGTCAATTGAATCATAAATTAAACTGAATAACCATTTGACAACGGATGTACGAAAAAAAAACGACATTTTGCAGACAACAATTTCATTGGTAGAAACGTAATGACCCTCAAAAAAACAGTAGGTTTATCTTTTCAAGCCAATATTCAAATATAAAAGTAATACTTTTGACTATTCTAATAAAATTCAGATTAGACCAAAAGATTTAATTAATTGCGAATTTACACCCAACTGTTCTGAAACTTTTTAAATGTGAAAAAAACTTTGTTTTGAAGTGGGATTCATTAAAAATAAACAACGCAATAAACTCTCCGTTTAATAAGCTCAGATTGCATTAATTTAATATTTTTATGATTAAACGAAAGTGTGTCACGTGGAATGTAAATAATTTAATGCAGAGAAAAGTAATCTTGCGATAGCGGACGGAAGAATGGCACTTAGAGTCTTATAAAAAACAAATTAAGGAAGCAGTTATTGGACACGATCGCGGTTTTGATGAGCGCACTTACGTAACAATGCAACTACTTTTTCGATTGCACCCAACTCATGAATAGATCGATAACACATCAAGATCATCGACGTTGATTGGAAAGTGCATAAACACGCGCACGTCGGTAAAAAAAAATCTAATCTACATGTAATTACAATGTTTCTAACTCAGATACAGATTTTGTAACGCAACTGCATGCGAGGGACAAAACGTCGAGCAATAAATTTTGTAATACGTTGCAAAACCAATAACAATAACAGTCTACCAGCTGACTATGAAAATATTAAAAACCTTCGAACAAGCAATACATCGCACGTTTATAATGAGGATATTACATCAAACCTGCGTCCGGTCCCATCCTTTGAATCACTGAACACACTGTTGGCACAAATTACCTGTAATGCATCAGTCTTTTCCGTCAAATTTTCGAACCTCGCGAGGATCTCCCTCACGGACACTTTTGGCTCAGTGGTCTCCTCGTGAATCGTCTCCATATGCCCACTGGAGGAAGACGAGTAACTTTGGGGACATTTCTTTATCCTATCAGGGTTTGTGTAATTTTTCCTTCGCGGCGGATCAGGGTCGGCACGGGTATCGGCGCCCGAATCGGAATCCTCGGGTGCCGAGGCGTCGGCGCTCGACAGAGCGCCTTCTGAAGAGTTGATGAGGGAATCTAGGCTCGGTGCCCGTCGGGGTGGAGAGTAGTCCTCGCTCTCGAGTTCGAGGCCGTAGAGCCTCTGCAAATGGCGCCAGTTGTCACGCATCGCTAGTGAGAGGCGCGGGCGCTGCATGGTGCGCGCGGCGGCGCGGTCACGGGCTGACTGCGCGTGCGCGCCGTGCCGACTGTCGCTGTCATCTCGGGTTGAGGTCGCGATGGTAAGTTATGGTGCTATAGAGGACGCAGTATTTGTTCGGTGCATTGATTTGTTTGGATACAATGAGCACCTAAGAAGCGATAGCTAATGTGATATTGGTAAAAGGTGACGCGGAAGGACAGTGGGGAATGCAACGAATCGAATGATGGTGAATGCGGAAGAATCACCTATTTGCGTTGTCATCCTGCAATGTTTCACAGATGTCTCAATCGAGTGGACTTTCTTAGTATTTTACTAATACATAATTCAATTCGCCGTTTACTTACATAAAGAATATTCGAGCTACGCAAAGGTCGTAACTTCAATAAGCAATAAGCTAACTTTGTTGCACTTCAAACATATCAATCAAACGGACAATGAAAAACAAATGAGATATTGTTATAACAATATAAGTTACTATTTTAATTATAGAAATTACCAAATCTGAATGGAGTAATTGCTATTTATGTCGTTGCAAAAAACTTTGCATAACTATATTCAATTGTTAGAGATGCCCTGTAACTTATAGAAGCTCTTTAAGGAATGTGGGGTACAATAAACGATAGTTCTGAGGAAATCTGTCAATTTACATTCGCTTTTCTATGCGCTGTGCGTGACCATTCACTACGTGTCACCTTTCACAATCCATTCGGGTAACGTTCTCACATAGGTGAAAATTGCGCGTTTATACATTATCATCGTACAGATTTATTCATGTACAGTTATATTAAAAGATGACTGGATAAATCTGTTGGGAGCTTGATGCAACTGTGCATTATAGTTAAGGCTCTGCAGTAATAGAAATTGTTGAATACACAGGTGAATGATGACTTCCGAACAGGTGGTGGCTTCGGAAGCTTTGACTTTTATAAGCCCTATAGGTCTTTACCTAAACAGAGTTTTTTTTTACTTTTTTTTAATGACGCGGTTTTGTAACAATGTTTAGTGAGCAATTATGTAATATTAGCCATCAGACAAATTTTGTATGGAAATTGTAAAGAATTTCCATTGAATTTTCTTGAATTAGTTTATACTAGCTGTGCCCGCGGTATCACCCACGATTACGGAAACTGTCGCGTAGCGTGATGTTATATAGCCTTCCTTTGGAAATTGTAAAGAAATTGATCGAATACGGATCTTTTTTTTTTATTTTATACTAGCTATGCCCGCGGTATCACCAATGTTTACGGTAACTGTCTCGAAGCGTCATGTTATATAGCCTTCCTCGATAAATGGAGTATTGAACACAAAAATATTTTTGCTATTCGAACCAGCTTGAGCTTAGCGCGTTCAACCAAACAAACAAACTCTTCAGTTTTATATATTAGTATAAATTAACAGGCCGCGTTGGGAGCAGGCGATTCTATTAATTCCTTAGCTCACCTTATGCGGGGGAGAACCATCATTTCGGATGTAAAAAAATATATATTGAAATATTATTTCAAAGTCACAACGGAATGGTATAGAGTGAGATGCATTGCTTTACTGGTATTCCAGTTACCTTTTCACAGTGAGGAATGTGTTTGCGGTATGACTAAAATTAATAGAACTTTTCTGTCTGCGGTTATCTTTTGTCTTTGTCTATTGCAAACCTCAATAGTGCCAGACTGACGTATCAACGTAGTCTAAAAAACTGTAACTTTGAAAACATCGCTGCTTTTAGTCATAAGATTTTACTTTTGCTTATTTAACTATTAAAAGTATTAGTAAGAAAATCAGTAAACGATATGAACATTAAGTTTTAGACCCAAATTACAGTTTCTAACAAAGTGGTGTATCCGATGTAGAGACAGAACATAAGACATTTTGGAAATGCAATTTTTCGGTATAGGCGTTTTGTTTTTTTTTTTTTTTATATAAAAAGTTGAGCGCATTTGACTGGATCTCACCTGATTTAGGTAGAAGTTGTGATTCAAGGTAGTGAAGGAACTATATTGCAGAAAAGCATTACGGCGCGCTACATGGGGGGAGGGAAGGTTTAAAAATCTTCAAAAATTGCGTTACGTAATACTTCACTTCCCTATACTATTTATCGGATAACAAATAAATTTTAGTGAGGTGTACCTACTACTAGCGTTGCCAGGCGTCCGGATAAAGCCGGACATAGTTAGGCTATTTTGATTGCGTGTCCGGCCAAAATAAACGGTGTCCGGCTCGTCGGACTTTTGTTAGGCTTTTTACATTTCGCAAACAAGCTGGTAATAATCAAAGAAGCTTGATTGAAATTTTTTTGTCGTACCTTTTAATACTGAGACACAAATCCCTCAATAATGTAGGGTGTCCGACCTTTTCACCCAAATGTTCGGTCAAACTGACTGGTCTGTCCGGCTATTAGATTTAGCGACCTGGCAACCCTTCCTACTACGTACGATTGCGAAGGATCCAAAGAAAAAGTTGCATAGAAACGCATGCTGGGAACAGCTAGTCATATAAAATATAGATTGATCACATTTGATGTATTCGTGTATTTATATATGATCAATACAGTGTTTCATCATTTATCTTGAACACAGTATTGTTCCATTTTACTCTATTTTATAACTGCACGACTCTATTATATATCGAATGATAGTTCATTCACTCACTCTCGTGGCTACTGGCAACATGTGGTCATGAAGAAAAAACAAGTGCGAGTCGGGGTCTGTACCATCCCTACTAATATTATAAATGTCAATGTAAGTTTGTTTGTTACGCTTTCACGTGAAAACAATTAAATCGATCATCATGAAACTTTGTACACATATTCTTGGAGGTCTTAGAAGTAGCATAGCGGTATGCGGGTGAAACCGCAGGGGACAGCTAGTTATATATATTAGCTATAAAAACGGCAATAAATCATATTTGTTGTATGGGAGCCCCTTTAAATATTGATTTTATTCTGTTTTTTAGTATTTGCAGTTATAGCGGGAATAGAAATACATCATCTGTGAAAATTTCAACAGTCTTACTATCACGTCATGCGGGACTATAATGAATGCGATAGACAGGTTGAGGACTTGGATGTCTTTTTCGACACACTCCTCAGGTATAAAGTACCGCATCAAAATCCGTTGTGTAGTTTTAAAGATTTAAGCATACAAAAGGATATAGGGACAGAGAAAGCGACTTTGTTTTATACTATGTAGTGATAATGTTATAGTTGCAGTTTTCTTTTTATTTATTTAATGTTGGCACTGTATTAACGCTGTGTATGTCTGTAATTGGCACACATCAGAATGTCTAACATTTAACCATAATTACTTTGTAATTACTACAATGCGTGTGTTGTTGACGTACCTTTTTGAAAATATCACTGTCCACGAGATACAGCCTGGTGACAGATGGACGGTCTTAGTAATAGGGTCTCATTTTACCCTTTGGATACGGAATCCTAAAAAAGAGCCAGATTAATTCAGAATATCCGCTAGTTTGTATAGCAATTAACTGTTTGTATTTAATTATCCAGCTAGATAATCAATAGTTAAATCATATGGTTAGTCGTATGAAAAGGTTCCGGGAAAATCGCGTGAGAAGTTCTTTGAAGATGTCGGCTTTGATCATTCATAAGTATGTATACAGTGTGAATATATTAAGTTGGCTCTTTTACTGATGAGACATTGAGCTGTCTTTTATCCCGAACTGTTACTGCAATTATCTACGATGAGATTAGAGTCTTAAGTCCATCAGATGGGCTCGGTTTATGAAAAATACTAATCTATACATACAGGTTACAAAACTACCCGTAAAGCCGAAAGGAGGTTAAATAGGCCTTATAACGAGTCCATTCATAATATTTAAGAACCGTAACGTTGTATAACATACCTCAAAAAAATAAAAACTGATTTTAATGAATGAAAAATAAAAGAACTATTAAAGTAGAGAATGATTAGGTAAAATAGGTACTTAGGCCTTTCTTTTAAATAATCTGGTTCACTGACATGACAGTTTACTAGGGTTGTTGGTTTTGATAATTAATTATATTTTTACGGGGTATTTTGTAACACGTTGTATATGTTACAGTTAAAATCAAATTTACGGTTATTGTGAATCACAAAGTTACAGATTTACTACGATTGTGTACTTGTGTTCATATTAAGTATAATATAAATAGTTTTAACTGACTCACTACGGAAAAAAATTGTCTATTAAGAACTAGTTTTAACTGATATTCAATTTTGAGCATTAGCTAATTCTAGTTTAAACAAAAACTGTGACTGTGTGACATAATATATATAAGGAAAATGGGGTTCCTTCGACGCACCATTACCTCAAAACTACTGAACATATCGGGATGGGACGGCTACCATTCGACGCGGAATTTTCCGTAAATGGTTTTGCTATAAGATATCAAAAAACGCGGGTGAAACCGTGGGGGACACCTAGTCTTTTATAAAAACCGTCTACATGATTTTTATTGACCATATTAAATTATAGATGGATGTGGAGCATGAAATAATACAGTCGTTTTGTGTTACATTCGTAGTCATAAACGAATTAACACCGCATGAGTGGTATAGCTGCATCCCGTTCTTCCGTACACGAAGTTTCACGCGTCATATATCTAAAACTATTTTAAGCTTCATAAAACGTCTTTTAATTTTTGTTAGAGGTTGACAAACAGCCTGACGGACCACCTGATGGGAAGTGCTCACCGTTCCGAACCTTGAAGAGGTTTTTTTTAATACAGGATGCCTTATTTTAAATTATCACGCGTACGAAGTTGCGGGCACAGCTAGTATTAAAATTAAATAAATAGAAAATATCTCACGGCCTTAATTCCGGAAGGGGCAGTCTAAAGCCGCAGTACTGAGGCCCACATTCCATCTATGATATTTAAGACCCAACGTGACCTTGCCGCCGTCTCTCGAGCACATTACCAGTACAGGTTATAACTATCAAAGGTACAAGAATTTATACTTGACCTACCTGGGAATTAAACTCAGATACAGGTGTGGACCTAGCAAAGGATTTACACCGTTAAAGGAGAGCACAGGTGGGCCATTTAAAAAAAAAGAGTGTGTGAGTGTGACCTTCAATAACTACCTGTCTCATTCTCGTGCAGGCTCAAATCTATAGATGTATATGTTTGTCTCTTTTTAGTGTAGCTTTTTCGATTCATCGAGTTACAAATCACAACGGTGCTAAAGTTTACACTTCAAAAATCACAATCCTATACGTATAAAATCCTCAAGAGTCGCCAACGCCAACAAACTAACAATTATGACCAACAACCCACAATCCACCATAAACTAAAACGTCCATAGATTAACCGTCTACCTGCCAGTTATTTATCTATTCTCTTAAGAACAGATTGTACGATTTTCCGACAAATTATAGGCGCAGGCCGCGCGGCACAGGCTGGCTCGGCATACATTCCCGACATAGTCGCTATACCAGTGTAGGCGTTACATCCACTGTCATTTATCAGTTCAGATACCTGTGTGTGCTACAGAGTTGGTGATAAACTAGAAACTAGAATAGCTGGCGATTTTAAAATCATATTTTTCGCCCTTCAGAAAACTGTGAAATGTTTTGGCAGAACCAGGTATAGTTCACATGAATTTATACAAAGTACTGGTTATATTTAAGAGTTATAAATATATATTCAAATAAACTTAATTTAACCGAAAAATAAAATAAAGAAAAAGTTTAAACCGAATTTAAAATGTCCCTGTCAATTGTAAGCATATTCAGAATGCGATCATTAGCCCTTTACAAATAAATGCTCAAACGACGCGCAAGGTATTCGCCAGTGCTCCGGTCTTTAACTTTTTTTCTTTAGAAGCTATTCAGAACTAAGGCGACTTCTAGTTTAAATATTATCTGTGGTGTAGCGGAACTTGTGTGGGGAATCTGCGCGCGCCGCGGTCAGCGTAACGGGCTGCGCTCGAGTCGTTTTAACGGGAGCCATATGGCATGAGCTCTTTAAACTGTACCGATTTTTCACCCCCATTTTCTTTTGTTCTAGTATTGTTTTTAGTAATATACAATATGGTGCTTTTGGAATTTTCTTAAAGGGACATATAGAAGTCATCTTAGGAACCTCCAATTAGCGGCGGATTCCAATTTAGTCTACATATGATCAACATAAATAGAAATATGATAATAACTTGAACACTATACAGACGATCAAACTAATCAAAGTTGGTACTATTGTAACCAGATAACTGATATATATCTACTACTTCTTTTTCTAATTGCATATTTATATAGATATTTACACCCAGTCATAGACGACAAAGAAGTTAAAAGCCATTTGTTCATAATAATTATTTTTGCGAGGATCGGCTACTGTTAATAAGCATGCCAATTTTTTTAATAAATTTTTATTTTACATGTAGTAAAGCTCTTAGTGCAGAGTTCGTCTGGAGAACTATTTATGCATTACTGCCGTGAAGCAGAAGTGCACTTGTATTACTGTTTCTGTTAGAAAGGTAAAGGAGCCAGTGAAATTACAGGTACGTGAGACTTAACAACTTCACGTCTCGCGACATCGCATTGGCAATGCCCCTGGTGTTGCTAATATAGGCAGAGGTGACGTACCATTAGGACTACCTGCGAATACTTCTGAGTAACTGATATCCCTATTAGTCGTCTTTAATTCTTTGACTTACTGAATTTCATTTCACAATTCGTCAAATCTTAGATTCCGTATTTTTTTGTCGTGATCAGGTACCGATCGAATGTCTATGGCCAAATGGAAATTAGAGATTTCAAAATCGGAGCCATTTGATTCTGTAGATGACCCAATCGATTCGAGCAGCTCTGAGAAACCCTGAATTTAGCCGTAATACTATTCACTGGACCTTGTTGAACATTTATTGTTTTAAATTTGGTTCGTTTGGTCGAAAATTTGTTTCACCATTTTACGATTTACCGAAAATTGTATTCTCTAAGTATATATATATATCAATTTTACTAATTCTGTCTGTCTGTATTAATTCTTTATTCTACCCTAAAAAAATCTCTGTTCGGCTATGTTTTTTTGTGTTTGTTATGGCTTATGTTACATAGGCTATGTTATTATCCTGGTATACCTAGATAAGATACTTCGGGAAGGCGGGTGAAACCGCGAAACTAATGTTAATTTTTTTGACAGATTTTTGACTACACCAGCATATTAAATCTCAACTATAACTAAAAAGGTCGCGTGTCGCATGCAAGCCTTGATAGCATCAATTAAAAAAACAAACGATGAAAACAAATCGTTTATCTTAGGCCGATGAACATTTCGCGATAAATAAAAAACAGCCAATAGTTTTACGGGCTGTGACCACAGCTTGTTCGTCACGCCACGTACTATTGTAAGTACTTACTCGGTTAACAGTTCTAATTACGTACCCATTAAAGAAAGTCTATTGAATTGCAAAGTGGATGGGTGTTCAAACGATCTCCAATGTGTAGGGTTCATACTTTTGAGATAGGGTTTGATTAATGGTAGGTATATGATACCACATTAACACACAATTGACGTACACACAACAAAATGTTTGTTCTCATAGAAAATATAACATATTTTATGATTATGATTAAGTATATGAAAGAGTTTTTTTTAACAATGCTATCGTATTTAAATACGTATTTGAGCTACGAAATAAGTTAATATTATTTTGTATTTTTAAATAAAGAACAAAAGTTTTGATTTTTTTTATAATAAACCTTTTTACTTTCAATTTAACATCTTAGAATTTCCAAAAATTATTTCATAGTAAGCATCCACGTTTTAACAGGAAACTGTGTGCATGACGTCAAGTTAGCAAAAGCGGCGGTTTACTTAGACTGTGCGTTGAGGGGTCAGTCAGTTTCGCCTGCGGTCCCGAGGGTTACTCCTATACTTTCCTATCCTATTAACATTATATAATATGCATGTTTTTGGCGATGTATGTACGGATGTTTGTTAGTTTCACACAAAATCTTCCGAACGGATTTGTATGAAAATTGGCACATAGATAGAACATGCCCTGGAAAAACATATAGGTTACTTTTGATCTCGGGAAAACTGAAAATTCCTCGGGAACGCAGGTACAACAGCTATAAGTAAATATTCTGTGCCGTTACCACACAACATAGAATATACACAACATTTTGATCGCGACACCCCTATTTCCAAGCTAGAGGTAATAAAAGTGATTACAAGTTAAAAGCACTAAAAGATGTTATTATTTAACATTTGATATGTGCTTCCTACTATTAAGTACTTTTGTTATGTAATATGTATGTTACACACATTATATATAACGTCAACACAAGTACCTTATAGAACAGATTTTACAGATTTTGTATCATTTATAGATATATATATATCAAAAGATCCAAAATTACAAAACATATGAACGCTACAACTATCTTTAATATAGAATCGTAACTAATATTATAAAGAGGCGGTGCTAATTTTGTGTGTATGTGGAGGGTAATCTCCGGAACCAATGCACCTATTTATAAATTTTACAACGCTACACCATTCCTTTCCAGCCCCCTTCTTCAGCTAATACAAACTTCGTCGGCGAGCCGCTTCACGGAGGCCTCGGAGAGCTTACCTCTCACGTGATTAGTAGTATTAGCGTAGTAGACATAGAGGCCGCGACGAAACATCCTCGAGTTAGTTTCATTTTCCTTACAGAATCGAGCCCCAGATCTCTCAGAACGCGGGTGAAACCGCGTGACCGTAGCTTGTAGTTTACTAAGAAAGGATTTTCCGAAATTCAATCCCAGAAGGGGTAAAATACGATATACGCTATATATGCGGATACTGCAGGGTACAGCTGTATCTTTAATTACTATAAAACAAAGTCACCATTTCTGTCCGTCTGTTTGTCTGCATATACAGGATGTGTCGTAAATTATGGATAACCCCTTAAATGTCGACTGGCTAGGTTTGAATTGTATTTATTAGATTCAATTATACAATTCAAACCACCCAATAGATTTAATACCGCTTCCCTATTTAGAGACTTTCTTATATATCGGATATGTATATAATTGATTCCATTATCCCAATCAGGCAAAGCCGGGGCGGATCACAAATAATAGTTAAATTACTTAGTTCTAAAAGAAAATTCACACAAACGCTATGTAACGTAATACAATTAAAAATAAATAACCGTGCAACTTGATTTGTGTACAAAATAAACAAAACGCTTGACACCAATATGCCATGCGTACATATGTATGTAGACTATTATATTTACCAGAGTTGGTTACATCATTGCAGCTTAAGATTCGTTGTGATCACTTTGTATTCACATATTTAGTGGTAAAAAAGATTTTGTTACTATGCTTGTGTATGACTATAGTAAGTGACCATGTATGGTTGTAACCACAAAGCCTAGAAGCAAGCTTTGAAGTACAGCTGTTGGTACACACTAGCACTTGGCGATTCATTTACAACTTGAGAGTGCCAGCCTAGCAGGTCAAACTGGTCAAACTAAAAAATAATAAATAAAGTAACCTATGCCTGCGGTTGGCGTGGTAACACGTCTGTGGTACTAGTGCGTCGAGTCAGTGGCAGTGGGTCTGATATGTCCTGAAGATGCTTCGTGTTGAAGCGAAACACGTGTTGATTTCCTGTTGAGTTTTCTTATTTGGAACTTGACAGAGAAGGAGATCCAGCGGAATTAGTTACTAGAATTTTGTTTTTTTTTGTATAATCTTACAATGCATTTCACGCCTGAGTCAATTAGAAATAAAGTACCTTACCACCGTACTATGGTTTCATCAATGTTTTCCTGCACCGAAACCTCATGATCTTTTTAGGATTTAACCCACGAGTCTAGACACTCGACCTTCGAACTGGGCATTCGAAGTCACTACCAACAGACCTATCTTCACCTGAGGTTTTAGTCGACTATATATCAAAGGTTTGGTCTAAAAAAAAAAAAAAAATAGAGAGACAGATGGGGAACTGGTTCTTTTTAATGTACTTTTAAAGGGATTTATGTTTCTACGAAGTTCTATGAATATTAATAACGTTCTAAACAAGTAAATAAGTTATTTCTCATCCATCCATCTCAAGAACCCAAAAATGTCAACCAAATTAACTAAGACCAGTTCGCAGTTACTTCGGATAATTATATAATGTCTTTGGAAAATACTTATTGAGAAATTCGGAAGTAGGACCAGCCAGTGATATTTATGTTTTTTACGGCCGTTTTACTTTCAAAGTTATGTGTTTTTAATAGTCGCAGTGATGTACTTCGTCATCGAGGACAATGTCGACGACCTCTTCATCAGTTATATAGCGAATGATGAATCGATTAAGTGTTAAGATGATGTCTTTGTTATTAGGTTTAATGAACCCAAAATTGTAGAGACGGGAAATCATTCCATAACATTTTTTTAGTTTGAAGTCATATTATTTTTGAATAGCAAGGAGGTTTGTTATCAGTACAATTAATTAATTTCTTTTAGACACGACTATCCGATCCAAAACTGAGCAGAAATAGTACAATGAAAACCAGATAACGAGTATAGCAACACTATAGATGATTAGACACAGATACAGAACAAACATACAAGTAAATGTTTTTGGGTATCGAACCCAAGATCTGTAACTGGCAGTCATAGTAGGTCCACAACAACCGGCCCTTTAATTTGCAGATTTAATTATAAATATCCTGGGACATCCTTCACACGCAGGTATCTGATCCTAAAATAAGCAGAGCATGTACTACTTGTACTATATGGCAAGTAGATAACTGTTTTACTACATATTGAACAAAAAACAAATTTTCTAGCAAATGTTTGTTCCGGTTATCAAACCACGCCTGTGATTAAAGTTTGACCTTAGATTCCCTTCGTTTTAAGTCGATATATTACTAATGTATAATAACCGTGTGATAAATGTAAATATTTCAACTATTACGTGATAAAATATGAAATACACATAGTTGTCATCAATCAAAAATGCAAATATGTATAAATTGCGTACAAGAAAAGTTACTTCCGTCGAGAATTCAGGTTCTTACCTTTATTCGTATCGTATCGGTCAATTATGAAGTTATATAATTTTTATGAATTGTGCAATCGTTTCGTGTATTGAAATTGGTCGTGTATTTATGTTACAGCTTGTTTTATTTAAAATTCGATTCGTTAAAAGCTGTCGAAGCGTTGTTGAAAGTTTGGGAAAACAAAATTTTAAATTAGGGCTGAAAAAACATTACCGCTTTCCAACCATCTCTTTCTTCTCCTTTGGGCAAGTGCCTAGGACCTTCAATCCACGGAACTCCTAGTTCCATCTATTGTCAAAGGAATGAAAGGTTTAGTAGACGGCCATAGGTTACAGAGAAGACATGAGACAGACAGTTCGTGTCATCAAATCTGAACAGTGTTTCGAGTCTGTGATGTCATATCAACATCTTTGTAGCTTCAGTAACTTTAAATTTGACCTTCATAAGTGCCCTCCGAGGGCCTAAACTGAATAAATGGTTTTGAATTTTGAATATCCTAAAGTGCCCGGAGCCTTAAATAAATTAAAGACAGCCATGTATACAACAAAAAACCTTATTACGAATGCAATATGTAGTAATGTTGTCTATCTGTTACAATTTCAAGACTTAAACGCCCGAACCACCCTAGGCGAATGGTATTCTGGGCTTCAGAAATAAGTATTTTATAGGAATCTTCATTGTGAGTGAAGAATCAATTCGTAAGATGAGGCTTAAAAGTAAATGTAGAGAATATTAGACAATACAAAGACACCTTAAGTAAATTAAGTAAAATATTGATCATAAATCTTCATATCTGAACATAATGCAGCGTATTACTACACTGTGACTTGGAGATTGTATAGATACACAATATAGTGCAATACGATCAATCTAAATATTCTTATGTAATTATGAAAGTGTAAGTTTTGGCATGTCAGCCAAAACACACCGAAAGTAAACGTATTTTATCGACTTTAATGATCACTAGTTTTCATATTTAGGTATGTAAGTATTCAATAATGCTTTCTTTCTTCCTCCTTTTAATTTTTCTTCTTATCTTCACTATGATATAAAGTTCAATTCCTTCAAACCACGACAATAGGAGAATCATCGGATCTTTATGACTGTTGTTTATAAACTAGGAATTTTTAAAAATCGGTGAAAAATCGACCTTAAGATATTAAAATATGGCACCTGTAATATATGCGTGAAGCTGGTACCATGTTAACTGCTTTTGGCATACCCGTTGCTAGTATTAGGTCTTTTGAAAAACCGACCTAAATACCTTAAAATAAGGTACCTGTAACACGTAGGTGTCAAAATCTTCGACGATTTAGACATACCCGTTGCTAGTACTCCATTAGAAAACCGACCTAAATACTTAAACCCAAGGTACATACCTGTGCGTACTGCAGTACGAACTCGGTGATGAGTGCGTGCGCGTGGTGCGCGAGCGGCACGTGCAGCGTGAGCGGGGCGTCGCGCGCCGCCGCCAGCTGCAGCGAGTGCGGCGCGGGGGACGTCGCGCGCAGCCCGCCCAGCGCCAGCGAGCGCCGGGACGTCACGCCCGTCGGGCCTGGGGACGAATACAGCGTCACCAATCTATCTAGCCATCGAGAAAATAAGCGGCCAAGTGCGAATGTACCTATTACGGTTTACAAAATACAGCTTGCTAACAAACAGGCGGTCAGGCGAACAGCGAAGTCTTCGACCCTATTACGGGACAGACAGGCCCCTAAAAAGAACGACAGCGGTTCTCGTAGTAGTTTTTTACGGAATGAAACTTGGTTACGGGAACAGCAAGAAACTCGGCATGGTTACATCTTACTAGGTATATTATAACTGAAAAAATCTGTGAAGATGGACGTTTATTACTCTTTTACACAAAACTACCCAACAGATTTGGATGAAACTTGACACATAGATAGAACATACCCTGGAATAACATATAGGATACTTTGTATCCCGGGAAAATGCTACATCTTACGAAACTGTGGAGGACAGCTACTATTTATATTTACTATTTATATAAACTTGACTTATCTCTCACCTTTAACTCCAATAGTGACGGCGTTATGCGAAACGGCGAGCACGGCGTTTTCCCCGGGCGGCACCCGCGCGGTGAACAGGCGGGCGAAGTAGAAGGGCCAGCTGCGGGCCATCTCCACCGCCTGCCGCTTGGCGTGCGAGCGCGGCCCGGAGCCCGGGGTCTGCGAGCGCAGCCACGCGGCGCCCGCGCGGCGCTCGCTGGTGCTCATTCGCAAGCTCGGCAAGTTCGAGTTTATGTCGTGGACTATCTATTGGCCCAAAAAAAAAACCGAGTCTAGTAAGGGTATAATTATGTCCTTTACTGTGAATTTGACACACAGATAGAATACGTTCCGCGTACATAAAAAAGAAAACCTAAAGCTCAACATACAAATCTGTTATCAAGCAATTTTTATGTGCCTGCCTTCTTTATTCCATTCAGCCGGTCTATGGATTTTTCCTTGACTCTTACCGAGTCCTTTACCTCGTATATGAATATAATTTTAGCTTAAAAATAAGTATATTTTATAATATTAAACTGTAACTCACTTGTGCATAAAGCAGGTCCAATACGGCGGGGTCGTTGTAGGTCTCTGTGGGTGTGAACACTTCCTTGCGCACGCGCAGCTTCCACGGAACGCGGCTGTACGTCAGGTACGTGCGGTCCGAGGGCAGGAACGCCGCCGGGGCTGGCATGTCACCTGTTCGTGCAATCACATTCTTACTGAAATCACCTCCAATCGATAGACATATTGCAATGTCGGTTATGGTTCTATTTATAGTGGTAACCAAGCTGGTTATTTCTAAAAGACCACTCATTCACGAAATCTGCAGAACTACTTCTTCACCTCACTCATCTTGGGAGTCACTTAACAAGGCCAAACGAGAGTCTATTCAAAATATTACAGTGGAATCCGTTTATAATGACATCGAAGGGAATTGACAAATACGTCATACTAAGCGGACGTCATACGAAGCATTTTTGAGAAAAAACAACCTTGTTTTTTTTAGGTAAATACTTATTTTAATAGAGAATCATTGCATATTAAAACAATATAAAATTGCATGTAATACATGTATGTATATCTTTAATTTTTTACTTAAGAAATATGTCATGTTTATCTGCTTTTGTATTGTCATTTTATTGTAATAACAGTATCTAATATTATTGTGTATAGAAGACTTTGCCATGGTACATTGATTCTGAGATTTAAAACAAAAACAAGCCACGTGCCGAACGTAGTCGAGGATCAACGAATTGCTGGACTTGTAAAGAATCATGTCGGTCACAATAAACGGACAAAATTTATAAAAAATGGGTCATAATAAGTGACATGTCACTGTAAGCGGAGTCATTATAGCCGACTTTGTTACAAAGAATTTTATATGAAAACCAAAATTAGTTATGTAGTTACGTCATAATAGGCGGTTGGTCAATATAGGCGGAGTCATAATAAACGGATTCTACTGTATATATATTTTCACGCTCCACATGAAAAACAATGGTTTAATAAAATATCATGTTTTAGCAGGGTAGAAAAAAATTATTAAGTAAAAAAAAATATTTAACTTACGTTCAAGATTCTCAGTTTTATCGGTAACGTGTGTGGAAACTGAATGACGTCTCTCAGCCTCCATCTTTCTATCTCTTTCCTTCTGTACCATGTGAGTCTTGAAAGTAGCCCGTTCGGTTCTCTTCGCAGTATCCGTATTCTCAGCCTGGAACACGATTTCGGAGCGAGGGCTCTCTCTCGCCCGACCGACGAGCATATCTCGAGAGTTCTTACGCCCGTCAAATCTTTCGAATTCGTCAAAGAATGGAGACCTTGAAGGCTTTCGTTCGAAGGAATCGTCTAGTCCGTTCTCTTCTTTCCGCCCGGTCCTCGTCGGGTGTATTTCGTATATTTCCGACGCGTCTCGACCGGAGTAGTTATCTCTTTCGCGACGACCGTTTGTCTCTAATCCGGATTCGGAGTCCCATTCGTCACGACTATTTTGACCCTTATCTTCGTTGTAACTCGATTCGTCACCCCAATCGTCTCTGACCCGACGTTCTCTACGATCAGATGTGAGGAAACGAGTCGCTAAGTCATCGCGAGGTGGTTCGGAATCGTCTCGGCGTCGCGAGTTCCAGTTAGCGAGGAACGCGTGGCGATCGTCGGCTTCTCTATTTTGATGTACGCCGAATGTATCTCTATCGCGGCGTAATTGAGCAAAAGTCGATGAACTATCTGGTGCTGGTGGGGGTGGGGCCGGTCTGTCTGGAGGAGTAGGCGGTGACATCGGAGGGGGTGGAGCTGGTCCGGGAGGTGCAGGGGGTAGAGGAGGTGGAGGCGCGTCCCATCGAGTTCCACCACCTCCACCACCTCCTCCCAATTGACGTTCCAGCATCAATTTCCGCGTGTCTTCTAGTTTGTTTATGGTGCGCGGAGTTTCTGCTGCCGATGACGTGCTTCTCACTGAATGGTTAGCAGTGACCCGCTCTAATCGTTGTCTCATTTCTGAACTGAGTTTTAGTTTTCCCACGCTGCCGGGCGACGGTCTTTGCGCGCCAATTTCGAAGCTCCGCCTCGCGGTTCTCTGGTTCGGTGGTTCTCTACTGGGCGATATAACGGGTCTGTCTACATCAAACTCCTCCCAATCTATTCCCGGTGAGGCCTCTGATTTGGAGCGACTTCTCGGTGGCTCGTGTTCAATGCCGTTAGTTTGAGCTTGGGGGGTGTGCCGTCTTTGTATTTGGCGCATCTTAAATTTAGTAAAGTCTTGAGCCGTCTCCTGGCCGATAGCGTCCTTCGGCGGTGGCCATCTCCATTTACCGATACGGACAGTCTTTGCACGACCGTAGGGATCCATGAAGCCTCGGACTTCGGATGGATCTGTGGCGTGAAGGGGTGGCGGCATCGGCGGGGGTGGTGGCGGAGGAGCTCCAGTCGATGAGCTTTCGTTCGATTCACGACGCGTTTTGACTGCGTTCCTCGGTGGAGAATGTACTTGAGCATGAACAACGGTCGACGCCCTTACGGGTGATGTCGGCTCTGACTCTGAAGGTTCGACCACCTGTCCAGCTAGCAAAGTCTGTAAAGCTTGATTCTGGGCGAGTAACTGCTGCTGAATTTGTAGATTCTGCGCCATAGCGCTTTGCAAGAAGGCTCGCTGTAAATTCTGGTGATAAGCGTTAATATCGACCGTCCCTGGAGGAGGTAAGTGTAATCCTAAAGCCGCTGCCAGCGCTTCAGGCGTGGCCGGCATCGTTGGAGGTAGGGACATAGCTCCGAAGCTCAGCGCTGAAGTGTTCGCTGATGCCGCTCGGGGAGTAGCTCCACCTCCTTTTATGGCACCGGATAATCCTTCTCCATCAGTCAGCCGCTTTAAGCTGTCATTCATGAAAATCGGATCGAAGAGATTAGTGATATAGTCATCGACAGAGTCCGCACTGGATTCCTTTCTGCTCATTCTCCCTTTCTCCTTGTCTTCCTTCCCACCGCCTTTGATCAGATCTGTGATGGTTTCGTTGTTCAGGTCGATGGTTTCGTTGTATTCGCAGTCGAGGACGTTGTCGATGAATTGTGTGAAGCTGCGGCCTCCTTTGATGCTGGCGGCCAATGACCTGGCGTCGGACATTTCGTCGATGTTCGGGTCCAGGACGGGCGAGAACAGGTCGTCCAGGAACTGGTCGACGTCAGAGGCTTGGCTCGGGACGCGGACTCGTCGTACGTGTGACGCGAGACTCGGGGCTTCCGATGTGTCTGACATGGCTGATGATCTGGTAATTTAATGTTTATTTATTTAATAGCAAATTTTGTTTTAGGTATTAGGACACTAGCTCATTTTTTTAAAATAGCTCAATAATATAATATATAATAATAAAAGTAATTGAACAGGGAATAACAAAAACCTACTTTAATTTTAATAGAAAATGTAATATTAACTTAAATTTTATAGCCTTACCTTACACCACCAAACTCGGAGCTCTTCTCAATATAAGCACGACTAGACTGCGAACCGGCCGGCGCCCGCTTACCAGCATACTGCGACTTTATATAACGAGACGGCACCGCTCGCGATCCCGTTCCGTATTCCATTTCCATTGCTCCTTTACTACTCGCCACACTGGGCGCACCGCCCAACCTTTCCACCGAGTGATACCGATCATTTAGCCTCGATTGCGATAACCCTAGATCTTGTAATTTCGATGGTTGTGGAACAGGGTTGTCTCCGAGAAGGTTGTCTAAGGATCTGCTCCGTACTTTATCGGAGGTTTGTTCGAAATATCTTTCGTTTAATGCAGATTCCCTAGATAGGATATCGTGGGAAATCTTCCGAGAGTAATCGTTGGTGTGTTTGGTCATAGTGTGGGTCTCGTCTCGTTCGATCTTCCAGTTGTATTCCGATAGGCCTTCGTCGATTGATTCTTGCAGCATTCGAGGGATGCTCGGTGATCGTGATTTTGGAGGCTCCGGGGGTGGAACCTATAAGAAGAAGATTTGTCAAATTTGTTCATGTTGATTTTATTCAAAAATAATGTTAGCTTCAGAGCAAAATAATTATCACCTACTATCAAATCCTACAATAATATGAATGTACCACAAAATCATTCTTGTCACTAAAATATTCAGTAAACCATTAACGGTCCTAGGGCATGTATGGTCGGTAAAGTTAATGATGAATTTGAGAAGGTAAAATAATATTGCATATTGTTTAAAATTTCAGAGTTAATAGTCTCTTGTAACTGTACTTGTACCTGGGGCCTGGAAGATTTTTCAGTGTCGACGGAGGAAGCCCGGGGCGGCGGCGCGGGCGGGTGCTGCAGCGGCAGGCGCGCGGCCGCGGCCCGCAGCGGCTCGGCGCGCGCCGGGCCCAGCGCGCTCCACGTCTCCACCTCGCCCACTGCGTCCAGCGCGTACTCGCATCCGGCCCACTCTGTTCAATTACCACTTATACTATATTACATACCGCTATTGTTACATGTGCAAACATTTAATGATTGGCTTGATTACCTAATAGCCAGTAATATTCATTTGTATTGAGTAAACCAACAGTTGTAAATAAAAGATATTTTTTCAAGGTTAAACCTTTTTTTTTTATACTACTAAGGTAGCAAACAAGCTGACGGCCCGTCTGATGGTAAACGGTCACCGCAGCCTATGGACGCTTGTAACACCGTGGGTATCACTCGCGCGTTGCCGACCCTGCAAAAATCTCTTCACACCCTTCTTGAAGGACCCCATGCTGTACTTCTTTAGATACCGCCACATCGGAACTCTGTCTTTGGGTTAGACACAAGAATACATAGACACTAGAAAATTTTAAGATTTCAAAATCTGAAAATCTCTTCCTAAAGGAATATATAGATAAATAGAAGATTTTATAAAATAGAGCGAAGCAAAGATATCTCAGATTTCTTTTCTTATTAAAAAAGCCTATGTTACTAAATCATTGCACACAAAACTATATGAATTGATAAGAAAGCAACCATATAACTTGACCAACCAGTGAGCTGTCCATTGTGTTCCATGGTGAGCGACCAGCCGCTGGCGTGGTGGTGCACGCCGGCCGCCGCCAGCGCCGCACTGGCTGCGCGCTCGCACGTCGTCCACGGCTCCAAGCTCACGTGTTGTACTGTATCTGTTATCAAAACATGATTATTTAATTCAGTTGGTAGAGACTTCAAATGCGTGAGTTTGAATCCTACAAATTATGAGATTTATGATAAAATTATGATCAGTAGAAAAAGTCACTTTATGTCTGATATCCATAACTCAAGCAGCGTGCGTCGCGGGGAGGCGGCCGCCCGCGCCGCGCCCGCCGCCGCGTCGACAGCAGGCTGGTGCTGGTGCTGGTGCTGGTAGAGGTACTGTGTACTAACCATCATGCAGCGTGAGCGGCAGCGCGAGGCGCGCGTCGGCGCGGGCGGCGCGCCACTCGAGCAGCGTGGGCGGCGTGCGTCGCGGGGAGGCGGCCGCCCGCGCCGCGCCCGCCGCCGCGTCGCACAGCAGGCGCACCAGCGCGCCGCGCCACTGCGCCGGCGCCCGCTCCGACACGAAGCGCACCAGGTATCTGTACAACACGATAACATCAATAATCTCTTTACAAAAAGGGCGACCCTCATAACGTTATTAATTGTAGACCCATATCAATTTTATCATTACATTTCATCTCAAAATTATTTCAACCATTGATTTGTCCAATCATAACAAACCACTAAAATAGCTCGGTTGCAGTAAAGTTAGATGGCTTTTGTGTCGGCAAATCTGTGGTTCTTATCTGTATGATATTAGGGGGGTCAAGTTGATTCAGTATACGCTGACTTTTCTAGCGCTTTCGACAAAGTTAATCATCAGAATCTAAAAAATAAACTAGAATAATTTAATGGCGTCAGCGCCAGGGTGTTGCAATGGTTTCTGTCGTACTTAGCAAATCGATATCAACAAGTTATCATCAAAGGACATGTATCTGATGAATACATCGCCACATCAGGTGTACCTCAGGGCTCTCACCTCGGTCCAATATAATTTATTTTGTTTGTGAATGATATAGAACATCATATAAAGAATAGTAACTAAGTATCTGAAGATCGAGCTCAGTGGCGTGCCATAGGTGAGGCCTATGTCCAGCAGTGGACGGAGATAGGCTGATGATGATGATGATGAACTAAGTATCTACTGTACGCTGATAATATAAAGGCTTTGAAAAATATTTGTTCTCAAAATGACGTTACCGAACTACAAATGTATGCTGGTAATAAATTTCAACAAATGTATTTAGGTACACATTAAAATAACAAAAAACCGAAAATCTAACTCTCAATCTTATTTCATAAACGGTATGCCAATTCCAGAGGTCAATGAGGAGAAAGCTAGGTGTCGTAGTAGACTCTAAACTATGTTTCAAATCGCACTACGACAATATTATAAACAAATCCGCAAAAAGGTTGGGCTTCTTCAGATGTACGACCAAAGAATTTAAACGTTCCGAATCCAAAATAGTACTGTATAAGAATAGCTGTTCTCAAATTTGCCTCTGTTGTATGGAATCCCTGTTACTCTATTTACTATATATTGATCGCGTCGAAGGATAATTAATCGCATCTTAACTAAATATTTAGCATTTCCTCACCCGGTATAAGCAGTCGTGCATCATATGGTCCTCATATGATGCATATTGCACTGATGCTAATATCTCAAAATTGACAGACCCAGTGACCGTCGTCGCATGCTCGATTTGTATTTCCTATATAAATTGCTTAACAATAAAATCCAATGTCCAGACCACAAAACAGTTTTGGCGCTTTTGAAAAAAACTGGGTACACAAAAAAGCTAGATATTTAGGTACCTCACGAGCGCACTGAAAGAAACCTAATGAACCGTGTACTTATTTGTGATTCTTTATTACGACGTCATGAAACCGAACCATTTTTGAAGAAGCTGATAACTGGTGATGAAAAGTGGATCACGTACGACAAGAACGTGCGAAAAAGGCCGTGGTCAAAGGCCGGTCAGGCTTCACAGACTGTGGCGAAACCCGGGTTAACTCGCAACAAGGTGATGCTGTGTGTGTGGTGAGATTGGAAGGGCATTATTCATTATGAGCTGTTACCACCAGGCAGGACCATCGATTCTGAACTCTACTGCGAATAACTGATGAGATTAAAGCAAGAAGTTGAGAGAAAGCGGGCGGAATTAATCAACAGAAGGGTTGTGGTTTTTCATCATGATAACGCTAGACCTCACACATCTTTAGCCACTCAGCAAAACTTAAGAGAGTTTGGCTGGGAGGTATTAATGCATCCGCTGTATGGTCCTGACCTTGCACCTTCAGATTTCCACTTGTTTCGGTCTCTTCAGAATTCTTTAGGCAGTGTCAGGTTAACATCACGAGAGGACTGTCAAAACCACTTGTCGCAGTATTTTGATCAGAAGTCCCAAAATTTCTATAGCAATGGGATCATGTCCCTACCTACAAAATGGCAAAAAGTTATCGTACAAAATGGTACCTACATACTTTAGTTAAATGTAAATAAACTATATTAAAAATGTTTTGAATTTTCTTAAAAAATGCGAAGGAACTTTTTCCCCAACCTATTACGTTGTTGGTGTAGGTACCTATTATATAAAGAAATAAATAAATAAACATTATAACAAAAAAAAATCACACGCGGTAAAAATCATATTCTCGCATATGATTTTGTTAGTGTCGCTTTTAATTGATCACCGATTAGGCTAATATCACGCTCGTCATTTCCATACACTAAAGTGTTGGTCTTGTGACAATGATTGTATTAAAAAGTGTACTCGTATATACTCTATTTACAAATCTAAATAAATACACTTAATATCACTATTATATAATTTATTTAATTTCAGTTTTTTATTATTGCTTTATATATTAGTTAATTTGTTTGAAGTAGTTTAGTATGTACAGTTTTAAGTTTGTTTTTTCCATTTTTATATATGCATTATCATGTTATTATTTATTACTAAAATAAATATATCTAAATACATATTGTAACCAAAGTGTAATAAAGTAATACATATCTATACTAATATTATAAAGAGGAAAGATTTGTATGTAAGTATGTTTATTACTCTTTCACGCAAAAACTACTAAACGGATATGGATGAAACTTGGCACATAGATAGAGCATATCCTGGAATAACACATAGGCTACTTTTTACCCGGGAAAATGTGATATCCCTCGGGAACGCGGGTAAAACCGCGGAAAGCTAGTATTATACAATATCCAACAATAACACTATAGTACACCGCGGTAGTACTATTTCTTTATACATTTTTTATGTCAAGGTAACAGACGTACAGACAGACACTACCATCCTACTTGATGGTAAGTGCTCACCGCCACCTGAACATTGCAACACCAGCGCCATCGCGAATACTTCGTCGACTCTGAGACGAAGTAATTAAGTGCCATGTGCCTGTAATTTGAACGGCATCCTCTAACGCAGTTTTATATCACATGGCTGTATAACTTACTTGTGTAACGACGCTGAAGGCTGGAAGGTAGCGAGGCAGTGTGCTAGCAGCAGCCACACGCGCTCATGCGACCCACTCGCCTGGTTGCACACTTGTACTAGAATCTCGTCTCGTAAGCCTCGGGATTGAAGGCCGCGAGATGCTATGTAGTCTGCTAGAACCTTTAACGAGATAGTTATGGGTTAAGGTCATTGAATTTTTCCAATTGATAGAAATGGATATATATGAAAAAAGTAATTGTGGAGTTTATTGCCGCTTCTTTTCAGTAAAAGCAACCTTCCGAATCGGTGTTAGAGTCTGACCATTTATTTGAATAAAAATATTTCATTTCATATGGGTGGTAAATCTACATTTTGATCTCTTTTTGGTTCAAATAGGTAATATTTAAGTATAAGCGGATTGATTAACGAATCGTGGTTTGATGTCATCGGTACATAATATGTAATTACTTTCAAAATTCAAAACCATTTATTCAGTTTAGGCACTTGGAGGGCACTTATGAAGGTCAAATTTAAAGTTACTGAAGATACAATGTACTTTAGTGGCGATCGATTAAATTACTCTAGTGGTCACAAACCTATTATAAAAAGCTCCACGGTTTCACCCACATTCAGAAAGGATGTTGCTAAAAACGACAACTGTCTTTATACCTAAGTAGGAATTTACCTTTTGTCTAGCTTCACTTCCGGAGGCAGACTCATCGCACCATCTCAATATGAGCTTGAAGGTAGCCACTGCGTCATTGAAGTCTTGGTCTCTGAAAAATATCAATTATAAAATATTAATGATTCTTTAAGAAAAACTAACTTCAAAACTTTCCTCATATTATTATTTATAAATTAAAACTAAGAAGTACTTTCTAGAAAAGAACTTTAAATAAAAATATACAAAATTATTGATACTTAAATATTTCCGTTACATAATTAATTAAAAGAAAAAACATTCAGTCCAATTGAGGACCTCCCCCTTTTTTGGATGTCGGTTAAAAATAAATCGATTCGAACAATTCTGTGGGTATTATTTTGCTTGGGAAAGTTCTTATGGATACCCAACCTTTCCGAGACGAGACGGACATGTACCGGGTAAAACTGGTGCCCCCACTTCTTAACTCAGAATATGTTAGGAATAATAATCGTTTATTTGGCAGGGCAATTGGCTTGGTGGTTAGCGACCCTGACTGCCAAGTCGAAGGTCGCGGGTTCGATTCCCACCCAGGACAAACATTTGTGTGCATGAACATTTCTGATTGTTCTGTGTCTGGTAAATATCTATATATGTATGTATTTAGAAAAATAAAAAGTAGTATATGTAGTATTCAGTTATCTGGTTTCCATAGTACAAGCTCTGCTTAGTTTGGGATCAGATGGCCGTGTGGAAAAGATTGTCCCAGGATATTTATTATTATTATTATACAAATGGCCGTTGTCTTCACATAATTATGATTGTAATGTACAAACCTAACAGCAGCCTTAGACAGGAACGGCCTTGTAATAGGATGCTTCTTTGGACTGAGCTGCCCGCCGTCCGCGAAGTAAACTGAACTGAATTTTGAGAAGGCGAACTGCTGAAGGTCGCGGGGCACTTGAATGTTCTCGTCCTCTGCGTATACGTCGCCCGCCACCTGTGGAAGACATACATAAATAGGTATTTATAGAAACCTTACCAACATTATTGAGGATTCGAAAATTTATGTAAAGAAATTAATGTGAAAAACAAACGAAAAGTTAAAAAAATGAATTAAAATATTTATTAGGGGTGCATAAAATTTTGTCTTAATAAATTATCAAAATGAATATTTCCACGGAGATAGTTTACGAAAAGAATTAAAATACAGAATGCAAATATTTTTTGATTTACTATTTCAAATGCAAACTGAAAATTGTTTTTTTTTTGTATTTTAAATACTAAATGCAAAATCAGTATTTTCAAAATACTTTATACTTTTTGCATTCAATTTTGCTCAAAATTCTTTCCACTGTTGCCGAGGTTGGTAAGCGTGTTGTATTTTTAGAATTACTTTTTTTTTGTTGGATAAGTGTTCAATATCACCAGACTTGTGCCGACATCTTTTTAGTATTGGAGATTTTCTGGCCAACAGTTTACTTAATTTTATATGAAACTTTACCAGTGCCCTGAACACGAACATTTATCGCAAGCGTATCGCCATCGTATCGAGTGCGCCAAAAACCAATGCAATGGGTAATGGAACATCGCGTAACGTCACGGTATGCCCGGTCTAAACAGCTTTTCGGCGCATTCGATACGATGACGCTACGCTTTGTGCTTAGGGCCCGGAGCCCAAATTAAGAAGCTTGTTTTGAACTGACGATGCACATCCGAATTATCAATGTTTCTATTTACCTTAGCGAGATTTCTCTCGGTGTGAGTCGGTTGCCACTCGTCAAGTTTGGAAAGTATAAAGGCCAGTTCAGCTGGAACTTCCAGTACTTGAAGGCTCTCTTCACTCTTCTTCTCTGCCTTGGCTTTCTGGGCCTTTTCTTTTTGTTCCGCTGCACGTCTTCTGTAAAGAAAACAATAAAGTTAATATACCTGTATACATAATGATATGTGTTGAGTTACAATCCAACTCTAAATGTAGGTACCTACTAGTAAATATGTTTGCATAATTTTTAATTATTACCTGGATGGCCGAGCATTGCTCGGGATTTCTTTACTTACCTGACTTCTACCGTATTATCTTTTTTAAAGCACTGTCATATATACCTAGATCCAAATTAGATGCGATAAAGGGCTCCCAATAACAGTATTTCTCACAAAAGATGTAACTTGAGAACCTTACCTTCTAATGACATTGTAGCAGTTTTCATTGCCTAAAAACTCGGATAAAACGACATTTTCTGAAAATGAATCCTAGCTAGATCGATTTAACGCCCCCGAAACCCCCTGCATTATAATTTCATGAAAATCGTTGGAGCCGTTTCCGCGCGCACGAGCCCGCGCCGCACCGTCACGTACAGGAGCTGTGGTGTACTCACTTGGCAGCGGCCTGGTGCGCGTCGGCCCGGCGGCGCTGCTGGTCCCGCAGCGCGGCCACGCGGCGGCGCGCGCGGCGGCCGCGCACGAGCCCGCGCCGCACCGTCACGTACAGGAGCTGTGGTGTACTCACTTGGCAGCGGCCTGGTGCGCGTCGGCCCGGCGGCGCTGCTGGTCCCGCAGCGCGGCCACGCGGCGGCGCGCGCGGCGGCCGCGCACGAGCCCGCGCCGCACCGTCACGTACAGGAGCTGTGGTGTACTCACTTGGCAGCGGCCTGGTGCGCGTCGGCCCGGCGGCGCTGCTGGTCCCGCAGCGCGGCCACGCGGCGGCGCGCGCGGCGGCCGCGCACGAGCCCGCGCCGCACCGTCACGTACAGGAGCTGTGGTGTACTCACTTGGCAGCGGCCTGGTGCGCGTCGGCCCGGCGGCGCTGCTGGTCCCGCAGCGCGGCCACGCGGCGGCGCGCGCGGCGGCCGCGCACGAGCCCGCGCCGCACCGTCACGTACAGGAGCTGTGGTGTACTCACTTGGCAGCGGCCTGGTGCGCGTCGGCCCGGCGGCGCTGCTGGTCCCGCAGCGCGGCCACGCGGCGGCGCGCGCGGCGGCCGCGCACGAGCCCGCGCCGCACCGTCACGTACAGGAGCTGTGGTGTACTCACTTGGCAGCGGCCTGGTGCGCGTCGGCCCGGCGGCGCTGCTGGTCCCGCAGCGCGGCCACGCGGCGGCGCGCGCGGCGGCCGCGCACGAGCCCGCGCCGCACCGTCACGTACAGGAGCTGTGGTGTACTCACTTGGCAGCGGCCTGGTGCGCGTCGGCCCGGCGGCGCTGCTGGTCCCGCAGCGCGGCCACGCGGCGGCGCGCGCGGCGGCCGCGCACGAGCCCGCGCCGCACCGTCACGTACAGGAGCTGTGGTGTACTCACTTGGCAGCGGCCTGGTGCGCGTCGGCCCGGCGGCGCTGCTGGTCCCGCAGCGCGGCCACGCGGCGGCGCGCGCGGCGGCCGCGCACGAGCCCGCGCCGCACCGTCACGTACAGGAGCTGTGGTGTACTCACTTGGCAGCGGCCTGGTGCGCGTCGGCCCGGCGGCGCTGCTGGTCCCGCAGCGCGGCCACGCGGCGGCGCGCGCGGCGGCCGCGCACGAGCCCGCGCCGCACCGTCACGTACAGGAGCTGTGGTGTACTCACTTGGCAGCGGCCTGGTGCGCGTCGGCCCGGCGGCGCTGCTGGTCCCGCAGCGCGGCCACGCGGCGGCGCGCGCGGCGGCCGCGCACGAGCCCGCGCCGCACCGTCACGTACAGGAGCTGTGGTGTACTCACTTGGCAGCGGCCTGGTGCGCGTCGGCCCGGCGGCGCTGCTGGTCCCGCAGCGCGGCCACGCGGCGGCGCGCGCGGCGGCCGCGCACGAGCCCGCGCCGCACCGTCACGTACAGGAGCTGTGGTGTACTCACTTGGCAGCGGCCTGGTGCGCGTCGGCCCGGCGGCGCTGCTGGTCCCGCAGCGCGGCCACGCGGCGGCGCGCGCGGCGGCCGCGCACGAGCCCGCGCCGCACCGTCACGTACAGGAGCTGTGGTGTACTCACTTGGCAGCGGCCTGGTGCGCGTCGGCCCGGCGGCGCTGCTGGTCCCGCAGCGCGGCCACGCGGCGGCGCGCGCGGCGGCCGCGCACGAGCCCGCGCCGCACCGTCACGTACAGGAGCTGTGGTGTACTCACTTGGCAGCGGCCTGGTGCGCGTCGGCCCGGCGGCGCTGCTGGTCCCGCAGCGCGGCCACGCGGCGGCGCGCGCGGCGGCCGCGCACGAGCCCGCGCCGCACCGTCACGTACAGGAGCTGTGGTGTACTCACTTGGCAGCGGCCTGGTGCGCGTCGGCCCGGCGGCGCTGCTGGTCCCGCAGCGCGGCCACGCGGCGGCGCGCGCGGCGGCCGCGCACGAGCGCCTGCGCGCGCACGAGCCCGCGCCGCACCGTCACGAAGCGACGCCGAGCCGCCGCGCCGCGCCACCACGACTGCAGCTTTATTGTCGAGTACCGGAGTTGGTGGTAGCGTTTCCTGTAACCGTTATCAATATTCTATTAGATTTATTTAAACTGGCTAGCAATAAAATAAATATCCAGAGTCATTGACCTGTGGCGTGACCACCAAGCCAACTAGGACATTGAAAGGTTTTAATGAAAATGTTACCTAGCGAGATATCCCCTGATGTGTGCCTGTAGCGTGGTGGCGGCCGCTCGGAGTTTATCGGCGCGCGCTCTCTCCAGCGCTCGATGTAACGCCTCTCTTATAAACACTCGCGCAGCCCCTAGTTGGTAGTCTGCTCCAACTGAAAACAATAAACATGCATAGTTTTAACATAAGCATCGACTCGAGAGGACCGGAGCTATCAATGTTCCAAGTATCATCCAAATTCATTTAGTAGTTTTTGTGAAACAGTAACAAACATCCATCTGCCGTAGAAATTACAGGCATATGAGACTTAATATCTTGACGTCTCAGGGTCGACAACGCATTGACAATGTCCCCTGGTGTTGCATATGTTGTTTGTGGGCTTCATCATCATCATCAGCCTACCTCTGTCCACTGCGGCATATAAGCCTCATCTATGGCTCTAACACGGGCTTACTTAACGTAAAAAAGAACCGTCGCAAACTTTCGCATTTCTTATTTATTAATTTACAGGCAACAGGTTTTAAATAAGTCAATTGAGATGAACCAGGATGTTCCAGTGCATTAGATTAGATAATTACTTACACAAAACCATTGCTTTTAACGTATACCCCCTTTTCTTTACAACTTTCCACATTTTCCCCATATTGTAACACACAAACACAAGTCAACATCACAAAACGAAATGACCAAATAATAAACCAACAGGTTACTACCATTGCAGATAGTAAATTAATTAGATAAAAGATAACCGTTCATTATTATCTCAGGAAATATCGTATGAATTGATATTTACTAATGACTGGAACAATTAAGTTACTCACATTATTGATAGGTATAACTACTAAACTTGTTGTAATTTAAAGGCATTTAACTAAAACTAATTTTAAGACAGTTAAAAGTGACATAGAAATATAATCTTTATACCGATTAAGGTTCATATATTGATCCAATGGTTAATTGTAGCTGATGACCTTTATCAAAACGATATAGGGTTCATTTTACTTTATCATCGATAACCGTCAAAATGGGCCTATTAGATCTTTTCAACTTTAGATATCTTTTTATATCTTATTACGGTTTATCATAATATTATAAATACGAAAGTGTCTTAATGTCGTTTGTTTGATGCGCTTTCACGGCTAAACGTTTAAACTTGATGGAATTTGGAAAAATAAGAATTGTATCATAGGGAAGTAAATATACCTTTGTCAAAAATCTATTTTGAATGGGGGTGAAATAGGTAATGAAAATTTTACAACTCATCATTTCTCATGTAAGGCATACGCAATTTCTTATTTAGGTTTTAAGTAAGAAATAAAATTTCATTATTATTGCAAAATCATCCTTGAAGGGGGTAGAACTTTAAATAGTTATCTGAAAATACTTTGAGCACGCCAATGAAGTTGCCGTTTACAGCTAGTCTATCAGCTTATACGCCGAGGATTTGATTGGAAACAGTGTACTCCTTATATAGTCCTTTTTTTTATATAAAAACTTGAGCGCATTTGACTAGATCTCACCTGATGGAAAGTGACGATGCAGTCGAGGATGATACACGCGAACTCAAGTAATGCCTATTCACTCTTGCCTTAAAGACTCCGAGATTGTATGAATCGGGAAGAACTGACGCCGGCAATGAGTTTTATATTCCTTCATGCGAAATCGCGCGCAGAAGCTAACTTAACCCTACTTATATTATAAATGCGAAAGTTTGTGAGTATGCATATATGGATGTTTGTTATTCTTTCACGCAAGAACTACCGAACGGATTTGGTCGTAACTTGGCGCATAGATGGAACATGCCTTCGAAAAACATATAGGATACTTTTTATTCCCGGAAAATGTTACATCCCTACAAAACGCGTGTAAAACCTCGGAGTAAATACAGAGTAATGTAAATAATGAAAAAAATCACATACCAGCGCCAGTAGGCGGCATCTCAGCTAATATGGAGTTACAGATCTCTCGGTACGGCGTCGAGCGAGAAGGTGTTGACTTCAGCAGGTATCTGTAAAATTACAAGTCATTTGTTATTTGTATTCAATCTGTAGACTTATGTACACGCATATAAAGTTGAAATTTAATAAATTCAAAGCTAATTATCACTTCACAGCTACACTAATACATAAAGGCTCCACAAACCACCTTTCTATAATAATTAACAACGCTTAATTATGATCCTAATTAACTAAAACACTTAATGCTTACGTAGATGACGTCACATTCTTGACAAGGACAGAAAGGTGGGCTGTAAGTACGTGATAATAAACATAACAGTTTTCTTTTAACTTGATCGGTGTCAATGTGGCTTCTAAGACATTTAACAAACGATATATGAATAAAAAATGTATTTCGAATCAATCAAGAAGTACTACGGTCCTTTAGACAGGTGTATAAAATTCTATTTTCCAATTGACCGAATTTCTACTTTATCGTCCAATATATTCGGTTCAAATTGTCATGGACGTAAAGTCACTTGAAGAATTCTATAAGAAATCTGGATTTTTTCATTCTGATCTAAGGAATTTTAAAAGCCTCAAAAAGAACTATTACCTGTATCTCTCAATGAAGTTCTGGAATGGTATTCTAATAGGGTAGCCAGTCTGCCTGATCTTGATCGTATCCAGCATGCCGGTATACCGAAGCTGCGCGAGCACACACGGCATGTCGAACTTCATCGCAGACTTGTCGGTGTTCGGCTTGATGCAGCGGACGAACCAGGGGTTGCAGCGGGACATGGATTCTAAGAGCTGGTGGAGACTGTCTGAGAACCTGGAGAAAAAAAAGGTTAATTGTTTTGTTGCTTAATATTGTCCGATCGGTCTGATTGGCAAATTACCTAAAAAAAAACCTAAGTTTGTTTTAACAAGAGTTATTGATGAGTTTATTGTCGGCACTTCTCATCATCGAGTCAACTATTCATAAGTGGTAGTGAAGGCCCTTTGCAGAATAACTCTTTCATTTCCACCAATTGAAATACCCGAGTGACACTAGCCTTACCTTCAGACTCAAAATATCTTCAGTGGAATGTAGATCTTAGTACAGAGACCTCTCTTCTTCATATCTTCTTCACGCCTATTAAGGCTATTGAAATCTGTTCGGGAGACTGTCATTACTCGAGTGACTTTAAACCTCTAGAAAATTAATACATACCTAGCAGCAACAGTAGGTGTCCTAGGCTTCATGGTGACAAATCTACCATTAGCGCCTCTCGGCAGCGTCTTGTTGGCGTCGTGCTGCGCGCGCAGGTGCGTCGACATCTCCGCCACGAGCGGCACCTCGCTGCTGCACAGCAGCTCCAGCACGTCCGCTCGGAGGGCGTCCCTGTTCTTGTCGAGGAACCCTTCCACGTTATACCATACTTGGCCGGCGTAGTGTTTTATCTGGAATTGATAAATTAAGTTATTAATATAAGAAGTTAATATTTAGCGAACCAGACTGCTACGTCTCAGATCGTGGGTTCGATTCCCACCCAGGAGAAATATTTGTGAACATGTCTTTCTTATCTTATTTTTATTATATACTTAAATATAATACATACTAATGTTTTTATCAAAATAAAAAGTCTTAAAACGAGTACGAATATCAGGCATCTGGTTTCCATAGTAGAAGCTCTGGTTAGTCTAGGATCAGATGGTCGTGTGTACATAATATCTCAGGATATTTATTTATTATTCTTGAAAAAGTAAAAAATATATCGTGGAAAAGTAATTTAATAGTAAAGATCAAAATGTTAAGTACTCACCCCAAACTCATTGGCACCCAGCCTCGGTCTAGAATACAGTTCGTTCAGAGCGTGGTTGTAATGGCACTTCTCTAGGAAGGACGCGTCAGAGGCGCGCGGGAAGTTGCTCTCGTCGTCCAGCAAGTGTAGGATACCTACCGGCTTCTTGCTCAGCAACTGTATCACTGGAAGAGGAAATTTAAAATGCTTTATAGTTGACCCTTTTTATTTTTTTAAATCATGAAATACATCGATATAGGAAAACTTAAAAAGCAAAACCATATCTAAATACAAACTTTTATTCAAATCATAAGATCCGCTACCGAGATATCTTTAAACGACACTATTATGGCAGGACCAGACTACATATTGGCTACAAACAGATATCTTGTTTGGAGCAAAAAGTGTTGATTTTTATGTCAGAATGCTCACAAAGAGGTAGTCTGATCGTGAGTAGTCACTGACACCTTGTTTCCAACATATGAATTTTACGAAACCTCTACATAAGTGTTCTCCTGGTATAGATTTTCGTTAGAGAGAGACAAGAAATACATAAAAAAAAGTACAGAGGTATGCTTACCGGGAGAATTATCATTCCACGTTAGATTGGACCACTCCAATCGTTCCTTCTGATACTCCTGCTGCTCCAATTTAAATATGTGCTTATTGAAATAATGTTGCAGCGTTTCGTTTGCATAATTAATGCATAACTGCTCAAAGGAATTCTCTTCCAAGTCTTCAAACCCGAAGATGTCCAGGAGAGAGATTCTGTGAGCGTCGTGAAGACCGGCGCGGTGGACTATCGAATTGATGCGGAGAACTAGCCAGTTAAACAGTGAAGAGTATAATGCTTTAGCGAAGGCGTCTCTTGCGTCTAAAGCCTGGTCGATAGGTAAAGGGGATCTCATACGTTCGGCTCTGGCAGCCGTCACCCTGGTCGTCAAAGCCCTAGCTAATGCTTCTGCCGGGACCTTTAACAAATGTGCGGCCCAACGCACTTCTGCGCCTCCACCCAACTGCACACCCTCCTGCCCGTGGCGTAACTGTCTTCTATGAAAGTATACGTTTCCTAAGTGAAGTACAGCAGCTAAGACTCTGATTATGTCCTCCCTCTCAGAATCGCCTATTCCGAGGACTTGCATCGCCCCGCATAAGGCGGACCAATCGGCTCCAGCGCCCGCGCCTCCTGAATCACCTCCTTGATTTAAATAAAAGTAGTGCTCCGGCGACAGAAGACCTCGCGACCGCCGCTGCTCCTCATCCAAACCGGCAAGTAATTCATAAAATACATGGTAATTTCTCTCGCCGGGCGACTGTGTTACTATTCTCGATTTCTCGAGCAAATAATGAGCTACTCTAGCTCCGGCCAATGCGCCGTCTTTGAAATATAGTTCTAAGAGTTTTCCAAAACGACTAGAGTTGTGATTTTTTGGTGTTCTCGCGTTTCCGAACGCTTCGAGCAGGGGTGCCGCTTCGAGGATCTGTTCAGAGACTGGGGCCCGGCCGGGCGGGGCCGGGGCGACGGCGGCGAGGAACTGCACGGCTAGCTTGGTAGATTCCGTCTTTCCTGCTCCAGATTCGCCGGAGATGAGTATGGCCTGAGGCTGAGGAAGGGACGAGCGCGCAGCGGCCGCTATGGCAAATAAATGTGGTGGGAGATCACCTAATGCTTCTGCTGCGTGGTACCTGTAATTTAATGACGAAGGAATATTATATGAGTATAAAAATATCATAAAAAGTCATTACGTTTGTCCTGACATATTGCATTTTTGAAATAAAGTATAAATAGAATATGCATCAAGATAACGACGGATATAAATATGATCATATAAAATTGAATGAGGTATTTTAATGTCTTTTTATAATTACAAAGGTAAAACCAGTTCTCATCAACCTGAGCGTATGTTAGCGCATCCGCCAAATGTTCAAATGCGTCAGGTAAATTTTTTATTGAGTTTATATTTTTAGGGTATTCTCTGACACACAGAATCGTAAACAAAACCTATTTTTATATTAGAAATCTTATGTATTAATAATTGCTTTAAAAACTCGTTTTCGTAAACCTGCGCATTGTAGTGCGTCCCCCAAATTCTCATACCTGGCTCCATTGAGATTAAATTTTGAGAGTATTCATTGGCATCCAAAAACGTAAACAAAACTAGTTTTACATCAGGAATCTTATTTTTAATTGTTGATTAAAAAAACAGAGCGAATGTTAGTCCATCCGCCAAGTTTTTAAATCCCTGACGAAGTTGTGTTTATTCAAAGGGTTCTTCTATTTTCTGACACAAAACCTTTTAAACAGCAATTTTTACGCCAGAAACTTATTTGTTAACACGTTAACTGACCGTGCACTAATATAATATAGAACTTTCATGAGGACCTAAAATAGAACAGCCTATAATATACCCAGAGACGTATCAGGGGCCATAAGCAAAATAGCCTGGACAGTCAACATGTTAATAATCATTTAAGTTTTATAAATAAAAAAAATAAAAATACAGAAATATTTTTTAGGCTATTTATGTTTCATTATTTAGTTAAATCGCTAATCCTGATTATCCTAGTAAAGATAACGGGTCAAACTGTTTAAAATATTGAATTGTCATCGGTCCTCGATAAATCTACAAAGTTTGAATGAAATCTGACCGTTTAAAGTGGGTCAAAATCGCGCCCAAGGGAGTCGGTGACATACAAACATACAGGTGAAACTAATAAAAGCGTGTTAATAATAATTAAATCTCACCTCCTTGCAGTCTGCAGTCCATACAGGGCATCGACAGGCCTGTAAGGGTTAACAGCCACAAGTATGGAGCCCGCATACGTGTAAATCAGTCCTTGCTCGTATCTGAGCTTAAGGTTCCACAGTAGGGCTGCCTCGTGCAGGTCGTGGAGGCGGGTCATGTCGTCCACTCCAGTCGGACCGAGTTCCTCACGTGGCCAGACAGGATCCCCTTCATCTTCACCGTTGCCCATTTGAAGGGCAAAGGTTTGGGGCTGGAATTTAAAAATATAACAATTATGAAACTATTAAAGGCCAGGACTGAGTTAGATGGCTTTTCCTAGATGAATTCAAGAAATCAAATTTCAAACACATTTAATTAGTTTCGGCCTGCAGAGGGAGGGCAAACAGACAGACAGACCCTACGAGTTTATATTAATAGTAGAAATATTCCTTGCATTGAGTATTCAAATGATGAAATTCCAAACAACAATGTTAATTCCACAAATCAAACAGATCTAATACATAATATTTGCATCGCTAACAAACGGGGTCCACGTGCCTTCAATAGACAAGCATAGTTACTTGTACAGTCAGCAACATTCGTATCCATTATGGAATGTTAAAATTGTTGGCTAACCTAAAAACAAGTATTGTAAATATGCGTCTAGTTTAATATGCTTTTGTTTTATTGTGTAGGTGTATAGTAAATTTTAATCTCCTAAGTTACTTATGCTTCTGACTGTACAATCAATAATAATAATAATAATATGGCATTTTATTCAGATCTCTAAAAACTGATTACAATGAATTTAAACTTAAAAGTAATGTTCTTAAACTAATATCTGCTCCTTGATCCCTAGATCTGTTTGCCAGTCAGCAAAGGCCTCAATCACACAACCACACAATCAAAAAGTACAATCAATTACACAACCATAATAATTATTGTACATAATCGCCACGTCCCCCACTGACTTACTTCCCAAAAGGAATAACGAAATAACGGCATGAAACTGCAACCACATGGAAAATTATAACTTACGAACCATCTACCCGTGACTGTGACATAACTTAATGACTGCAGTCAGACAATTGTATCATCCATCTCTCCTGACCTGCAATAACTGAGGTTTCGCTATCAAGATCATTCGAATTAATTCCAATTCACTGCTCGTTTCATTAGCACGTTCGGTTTCTATTTGCGTAGATAAAAAGTTATGGACCTGCTGACGATTGATTACACCGATATATTCCGATGTCGTGGTGAAAGATCCTTGGTGATTTGCATAAAAGACTCATTTTATATTACGTCGCGTTGTCTCACTTGATCGAATCGACTGATTAACACTATACTGTTAACTGACCCATGTTTTTTCTATAGTATTAGCAATTATAAGTTGAGCCATTGGTGTTCAAAGCTTACCTCTTAGAAGAGGTCAAACAAAAATAAAAAAGAAGAGGAAAAACGCTTAAGGCAGACAAAACCTTAAAAGGACAAGATGACAAGTAAAAATAAGAAAATGAAATGATATTTATGTTTCAATTATTACATTTCTCACGAGGACCTCCAAGCACATATCCTTCAGCTGAATCACGTTTATCTTTCGACGGCTCCTCATCTTACTTGAACTTGTTGATCTAGCGCTCAATGACCTTGGTAGTTTAACACACGACCGTGGCAAGGTTGGTACACTATGCCCTATCTGCCTTCTGCTCACGATGCATAGTCTGCATGACGGCCTAAAGGCATCACAGGAACTGCATGATGTACCAGACTCCGAGGATTCAGGGGATCTTTGCGGTGTCGGCGCGAAACGGACGCGCATCGGCTCAAAGATTTCTAAAGTCTTTCTTGTCCTCTGATCAAAATCAAAGGTTGTGCGTGTGCTTGTTTAATATTCATGGTATTTTAATTAGTTCCCGATGCAAAGTCGCCCTAGTAAGTGGCATATTTGCGTACATCAGCAGTTAGGAAAACACGTTTATTCCAAAGTAAATACGGTTCATGTTTAAATACTCGGATTATGGCACATTTGAAGATACGCACAGTTTAATTGATTTAAGTACACCTTATAAAACCACAACATGTTCTAAAACGTTTGATGCCGCAATTGCGTAGCGCATAGGCCCGCAAGCCGCAGCTAACTGAATGTACCACATACCACAGGGTATGTCTTGATGCAAGTTGCGAAGAACTGTTATGGAGCGAGCGAACTCTGAGGATAACGGCTTGACTACCAAGGCTGGGTTATGCGGTAATGTCGATACAATTATTATTTTATACGGCGTTGTATACACTATTTTATACCTCAGAGGTATGGACTTCATTTCAACAGCACTTTTTAAGTATTTTAAAGTTAAAATCATATTTATCAACTCATCAAAGACAAACGGTATTGTATGTTTTTGCTGTTTTTTTAAATACACGTCTCGTGAACAGGTTTTACTGTTACACAGAGGCTTATCGTGACACAGTAGGTTTTTTATGGCACACATGAAAGGCTACACACATTAAAAACTGGCTCGCTATATACAAATCTTAAGTCTCAAAAATGTTTAAAAAATGTAATTTGAATATCTCCACGCCTATTGTAGTTAAAAGAAGCCACGTTTCGCCGATTTAAGTTCCAATGTGACCTCAGAGCATTGTTGACGGGTCAGTTCGTTTAGTGGTTACGTACCCTGAGTGCCACGCCACAGGTCGTGGGATCCGATTTCAGCCATTCTGTAGATAGGTGAAAATATCTATACTAGCTTTTAGCCCCGTGGTTTCACCCGCGTTCGCGACAGATATTTCCCGATATTATAACATAGCCAATCTGGAATAAAGTAGCTTTCCAAGATGGGAATCGAACCCATGACCTAAGCGCGGCAGTCAAGGTCCCTTACCGCTAAGCTGTGGGATAATTTTGAAAATGACGGACTTCCAAACAACCGTTCATCCCTTACATTACACCCTTAGGGGTGAAATTTCCAAAAATATTTTCTTAGAGCTCACTTATATCATTTATGGAGCAGTCAGTCAGTCACAACCTCTGATCTCAAAGTCGAGTTTTAGACCCCTCGACCAGCAAGGTCACGTATTTAAAGTCTGTTTCAATCATTAACTGTTTCACCAAATTCCTGAGTTTCTTTTTAGCTACAATTCTTCGATCCTAACATCTCAATCAAATGCTAGATTGGCTACATAATAATTGCTTAATACCTTGCGCCAGTTCCTGCGGTTGCTTCAGTCCGGGAAGTGTCCAATTAAGTATTGGAAAATGAACCATATTTAATCATCGTTGAGGGCTAGTGGAATTTGTGCTAGGTTTACTATAAATAAAAATCCTGGGACATTTTTTACACACTGCCATCTGATCCCAACTTAAGCAGAGATTCTACTATGGAAACCAGAAAACTGAAATTCTAAATACCTATACTATATTTCTTTTCTATTAACTTATATAGTTATTTACACCCGACGCAGAATAAACAGACTTGTCCATGCACACAAATGTTTGTCCTGGGTGGGACTCGAACCCATGACCAGTAGCGTGGTAGCCCCCTGGCTACATAACCTAACCCATATAACCTCCAAACCCACTGGCCCGATAATACAATATTTTTTATTTTTATTATAAAATCTTAGCTTACTTAATTTACTACAAGCCCGCCCCGGCTGCATCTGCATAGAATGATATCGACGGGTAAAAGGCGACTTGACTCAACCGCCATTTTTTACGAAAGTAAATTTTTTCTCAATGAATACTACTATGATGATGGCCCATGCACAAATTCGTTGAAACTTGCATTTAGTTTTAATATTCAACAGTTTCGATGTAGAATGTTAAGAAGTTTAGATGCAGTATCTGTTTTTGGGTTTTAAAATTTTCAATAGCTCTCCTGTAAAATTTTCAAAATGGCGCTTGAATCAAGTCGCCTTTACACATAAAACCTGCCGGAAGAAATTCTCTAAATAATAGTAAAGACCCATCAAAATCTATTGGCAATTAAACGTACAAACATACAACAATATAGTAACTTTTTTTTATAATATTTAGAGATAAAATTTAAGCACTACACTAAATTCGATAGCTTAAAGTTAATTAACAATAAATAAAGATATTTCAAACACATTTAATTCGGTTTCGTGCTGGTAAATGGTAGAGATACGCTCGTAAAAGAAATATTTTATATCGTAAACTCAAATCAAAGTACCAGGCGAGCATAAATTAGTAGCATAGTAGCGTTGAGTCAACTCTCTATCGGCATTCCATGGGCGGCCTTGCGATCAGCCGCCCGAATACCTTTTCTCGACAATCGCTGTATTATCATTATTTCCTCAAGCTGCCGTGCCTTTGTGATGTGTTGGCTATACCATTTTAGCTAAGGTAGGTATTTGAATATCGTAATCGATTCATAACTAGCTCATAGCTGAAATATTAAGACGTATGTACCTATGTACTTAGCAGTTTTTATTAAAGCTATTTAATTAAAGGAACTTATATATTATACTGTTTAAATGATAAAAAAAAATAAACAGTTTTCTGTATCAAATTTCATCAGGGATTCCATTTTTTTTTTATTAGATTTAGCGTAGAGGTCGTATAATATCGCCTCGACCTTGTCGGGTTATTTTATTTTTTACATCTCAGTTATTACAATTTAATATATTGTAGTCACGAAAAAGCAAGAAAATAAAATAAACAGCACAGAGGTCACCTCACCTTGACCTTTGAGCTAATCATGCTTTTGCACTTATCTATGTAATCGTCGGATCGCTCATCGGCCTCGGGATCAATCGTCGAGCATAGCTTTTGATTGCAACGTTATTAAATATTTGTTGTTAGAAATTAATAGTTTGCTTTAATTATAGTTGTCAGAGAGATTATTTAATAATTTACTAGCCTTGATTTTGCCTTGCCTTATTTTTGAAGTGAAAACTTCTTAAGCGGCGTTGTGCACTTTTTTTGGGATGGGTATAAAATGTTAAACTCGCGTCAGGACACGTGACCTGATCGAAAATTCGTAAGACGGTAAAAAGGCACTCCCGGAGTGCAACACGTTGGTTTTTTTTACGAGGATGAAATGCCTAACGCATACCCAGTGTCAAACGCATACGCGGTGGGTTATGTCCGATTCACACGGACTAAAAC
The DNA here is from genome assembly GCA_907165245.1 of Habrosyne pyritoides. NCBI lineage: Eukaryota > Metazoa > Arthropoda > Insecta > Lepidoptera > Drepanidae > Habrosyne > Habrosyne pyritoides. The sequence goes on along the minus strand of OU015596.1, from coordinate 11,313,249 downwards.
CCCCTCGAGTTCCTTCTCCCGCCGTTGACGGGGCTGCGGGACCACGACTACGACCGCCGGCCCCGTCGGCGTCGCTCGCCTCAAAGCTTCATCGCAATCGAATGAATGGTATAAGAATGCATATAACACGAACAAACAAACAAACAACAAACTCCTAATAAATCCTATCCAACAACTATTAACCTTTATAACGCCAGAGCGTAAACGCATCGGCGCTCCTTCCACGCCACAAATTCACCGCAAATACATACAAAAAAAAAATAGAGATAACAACATCTTATCGATAATCAATTAATCATTGCTTTTCGTCCCATATTTTTGGAATAAAACATTACTCGAAACATCATTCTTAAACTATCAATAAACCGCGGATGAAGCCGCGGGAGACAGCTAGTTTTATTATATAAAAGGAAGGCTTTTTATATGACATGGACTAAAACTGGTGTAAACCAAACAAGTAGGTAAAATATTCAATGTCGCGAAAACCACGAGGTGTGATAAAAGCAATTGAATTTAACTGTAACATTCATAGTTCACGCTATACGTGTTCATGTCTTGTAACTTAATTAAAATAGCTGCACGTACGCTATAATATGCTATATCGTGCTATTTATAATAGCAACTTATCATCGAGTTTGCAATATTCCATAATGATATGATGTTATGTTGATTGCGTCTTTGCATTCTATTTATATTGTAACATATTGATTCACTGTGGGAGCTACCTGACATTAGAGAAACCTTATTGTATTTATCAAGTAGTCATTACGCATTAAAATTCATACATAGACTGGAAAGAGTGGATTAAGGGAGGGGATACCTTTGCCCTGTAACACCGATAAAAAAACGATTTAAAGAAAATCTATATTAGATTACTTAAGGAGGTTATCCTGCGGTTCAACGAGATAAAAAAAAATAATGTAAATAAGTAATGCCTTGTTAATTGAATCCCTTAAATAAAGTGTTCAGTTTTATTGGATTAGGAGTCCGCTATTTAGCTTCTATGAAGGATGCGCTAAAGCCTTATTGTACCGTCTCGCCGACCAAGTTTTAATTAGCTGATTGAGTAGTTACCGAAAGACAAGAGCATCCACGAAACATCATCGAGCTAGTGATATTTACACAACCCTGGTCAGAGGTGCTAAATACCAGCATCCTCAACACACTGTCCTCCCGTTGCCCTGCTACCACGAAAAAAATCTAATCTCCTAGTTTCTACTGTTTGACACCCACCTGGCCATTGACGACGGCGCTGACGAGCAGCACCCTGGCCGCGCGGTGCACCTCCACCAGCGAGCCGGGCAGCGGCGCGGAGGCTCCGGCCGGCTGGAACCACACCGACGCACCCTCCGACCACTCCGCGAGGCCCCCCGACCCCGCCATCCTGGTAGATGAACAAAAAAGTTTGGATAAGTAATCTGGTATATTTAATCAATGCAATCTTAACTAATATCATAGGTAACTAAGAGTGAGAATATTATGCGTAGCATGCCGTTAGAGGCGACTAAAGAGTGTACCGATGACCGCGTCACACCTTGTACCGTGGTCAACAAAAGCATTCCCAAAGAGGGTTAGTGTCAGGCAGTCAAATCTGCCAAATCTTTTATAACACGTAATCCATTGAAGGGGTAGAAAGCATACGTATTGCGACGACTCCAAATTATTGGGTTCAAGGGAGGTGAAGATGTGTTGTGTATTCTCTGCACCTATTTATTTTTTCTGATAGAAAGCTTATGAGTTCTGAGTGGCATAGGCTATGTTACAATAAAATCCCGTGATATATTAGATTCATCGGGAATGTGAGTGAAAGCGCGGGACAGGAGCTAGTCTGTGGGAAGTTGAGACAAGCCAAAGGAACTACTTTCTTTGGTTTATGGCATTTATAACACTTATGAAATTGTTAACTGCAAGTACTTCAAGGTTATTGTAATAAGTTGTGTTTTAGGTAATAATAAATAGCCTAATCGTATTCACAATGATTTGAAGTCTTTCTGGCGGTCTTCGGTTATAAGTATAAGTATAGTTATAAGTAAACGTAATGTAAATACTAATTGTACATTTTATCTCGATCATTAATCTAGTGCACCTGTCAATTGTTAAAACTTCAACTTATTCGCGCACGTGTTAATGCAACCATATCTACTGGAGTATTGTTTTTTGCATGACCGCATAATAAACAAAGTTTTAAGGACATATTTTTTATTCGTTTCTTATCACATAATTTAATAATCACTACATAACCATTACATATAATTATAACAAAAACATATGATTATTTGTTTTACAAGTAAATTGGTGAAGCCATTGGCGGTGCGTAGCCGCACGGGCAATCCGAAGGTAGAGCAGGGCCGCAGCAGATTGGGGGCGGCGGGGGAGGCTGGACACAAATAGGTCCCGATGGAGGAGGTTGGATGCAGAACGGAGGCGGCGGTGGCGGCTGAACAGTCATGGGCGGCGGTGGAGGCGGCTGAACACAGACAGGTGGCAACGCAGGCGGTTGAATTGTTATCGGCATCGGCGGAGGCGGCTGCACTGTCATCGGTGGAGGACAAGGAGGCTGTACGCTTATTGGTCCCGGCGTAGGAATCTGTATCATCATCGGCGGCGGGGTCGGCGGCTGGACCATCATAGGCGGGGATGCTGGTGCCTGCACAGGCATTGGCGGCAAAGCTGGCGGCTGAATCATTATCTGTCCTAACGGAGGCGGCTGAACCACGATTGGCGGAGGTGCAGGTATCTCAATGATAATCGGAGGAGGTAATGGCAAGTCCAAGAATATCGGGGGAGGAAGGGGCGGGTTGACGTACATCGGCGGAGGTGGTGGCGGCGTCACACACATCGGGGGAAGAGGGGGTGGCTCGACGCAAATAGGAGGCATAGGTGGAAGAGATATTGTCATTGGAGGTAAAGGTGGGGGAGATACGAGCATCGGTGGCGCGGGAGGAGGTGTTACTGTTATTGGTAGTGGAGCCGGCAGTTCGAGATACATTGGTGGCAGCGGTGGTGGCGTGACACAGAGTGGCGGTGGGGTCGGTAATGTAACGTAAATAGGAGCTTGTGGTGGCGCAGGGATCGTAAGAGGTGGTGCGGCGCAGGAGCAAGCTGGGGCGGCGCAGGGACAGGCTGGTGGGGCGAAGTATGGCCCGGGAGCCGCCATCGTGGGTGCGCTGTAGGGCGACACCGCATAGTATTGTGCGTTTGCTGAGTACTGGAACATAAATAATAATAATAATAAATACACTGGGATTTTCCTTCATATGGTAACCAGATAACTGACATTGATACATGATGATTATATATTTCTAAATAGGTTCATATAGATATTAACACCAGAACAAACAGACATGTTCGTTCATGCAAACAAATGTTTATCTTTGGTGGCAATCAAACGACACGTTGCGTGGGAGTCAGGGTCTCTAACCACCAAAATGTTAAATTATAAAGGAAATATCCAAAAGAACTAATTATATATGCATAGTAATGTAAAATACACTTACTTGAGTCAACGCTGCTATAAAAAGCAGGATCATTTTTGTAGTCACCTCCATCGGTGACCGAATAATAATGTCAATTCAATAAAAACACCATGTTTTATACAAATACATTGCCGAAATATTACAGAAAATATGCAATATTATAACAAAATTACAAACATTTATCGCAGATTATCTGTTTTCAAATAAAATTACATTTTTATCTTTAATTTTAAATAAAATAATTCAAATAACAGAATTATTATCATATAACATAGCGAAATAGTAGATAGAACATGTATATCGCGATAAGAAACCTTATGAAAGCCTTACAGTATTAAATTTCTATATTAAACCGCTATTTGCCATTTATTTCCCATTTGTAAACAAAGTTTCAATCGAGTAGTGCATATTTGTGGTACAATGGTACCGCTATCAATCTTAAGAAGACCCTATATTCTTACCCAACACAGTAATATGGACTTAACGGTGGAACTAAGTATGGTGGTAGTACTCCCAGACCAACTATATAGACCCCGAGAGCTCTACTAAAAAAATTGGTATCTATAACATTCGATAAATATTGACAATCAGAGTCAAGAGATTCAGAGTAACCATACGTGATTTGAAAATTTTATAGATATATGACCTGTCCCAAGACGAGAAAATATTGATTCTTTTAAGTCTCTATGCCAGCAGACATAGTCCACTAGACGGTTAGTGGTCACCATCGACTAAAGACAGCCATAACTAGAGGATTGGCCGTGTTTCCGAACTAAAAAAAACCTTGGTCCCAACAAGCGCTTAAGTGCAGCTGAACACATCGACCTAGTACAAAGTAACCAACTAAAGCCGTAGGGAGTATCAGAGAATACAATAGGACTATTTTTGGAGACTTTGTCAAGCTAATCTCCAAAACTATTAGACAAATTTTAATAGGGTTTTTTACGAGTAATATCTTACGAGGTTACTTCGGCCAATATACAGGCTTTATTTCATCTAGTTTTACTCAAGTTATGTATGACCCATGAAGAAACAGCTGAAAGATAAAGTATTTATGCCCGAAAACTTTGGATCACTTTTTACGCGGTAAAACGGGGACCAAAGCTTTCATATTTCTTTGCATCCATTTGAAAGTGAATAGTCAAAAGTAAAAATGACAGCACTAACATCTGGTTAATATTAATGTATCAGTATGTTAAATGTGGAATGTTGATCAAAATTAAAATCGAAAACTGTATAATTAACGAGAAATCTCGCATGGCTTGAGCCAGTTCGCACTTGAACAACTCAGTCGGAAGTGACGGATTTCACTTTCCGTTATGGGAAGTTATCTGCCGCAGGTGTGTAATGGTTTATGATACTTACCAAAAATGTTGGTACCATCACCATCTCTTAACAAGTTTCTTTCCAATTGTCACTCTTTCACTTAACATTGAACTTTTAAGAGAAAACTTACGTATAAATTTTGTGTACTTATGATTCTCAATAATTTGTCGAATATATATTATTATATTTATTTAAGAATTAGAACGGTTTTCACCAATAACAGTAATTATTCTAATATACTAGAAACAGTAAATGTACTAAAATTAAACCTGTCACTCTAGCGTCTCACAATACCTCAAGCATTCCACAACTATCGTCTGCCAAACAGATCACTTTCAAGTTTCTTACTCAACAGTTTAATATGATATGCTTGGTCCTTCGAGAGACAATCTTATCACATTTTATACAATCTGTCGCCAACACTCTTTAGGAATGGTTTTTGTTGACGCGGTTCAAAGTGCGATGTGCAAAAGTAAAGATCGAATCTTATAAATGTACCCAATACAAAGGACTTTTCTTCGCAAAAAAAAAATTAAATGTCAAATGCAATAAATCAGACACACCCACATTGACACAAAAAGGGTTCATTGAATCCGGGAAACAATGGTCACAGAGACACTTCCGTCTGCCAAAGACATGGAACGGAACGCACCTCTGATGAATATCAATATGCATTACCCGGTGAAATGTGAAAGGCGGCGTTTCGTACAGGGTCGGCTTCGATATGAGCTGATTGTATTTGGTCGTGTTGTTGGATGTTCAGTATTCCAGCTCCGAATCGACCCAGAGGTGAGGCTTTCTCGAACGTTTGTCGCCTTTTAATTAACGCATTTTTTAGGTGAGACGGAAACTTCGTTTACTATTCTATAAATCCGACCTTACTCATAGGATAAAAGACTGGTGCGTTCTCTCGTACAATATTAATCTCGACGTCTCCAGAACTTGTATCTTTGTTGAATACTGACGCAAATGTCAGAACTAATTTATGTGAAATTTGGATACTCCTGGAACTCAGGGAATCAGTTATAACCTAAATAATTAACCAGATAATATTATGTCAATTTTGTAGAGTAACTAACAATCGTTCCAGATGACTAGTAACTATGGAGTACCAATGGAAATTGCAATTGCGTTGTCCGCCCTGAGACATAAAATTGTTTAATACCCGACACTGCTGTACTACCGCTTTATGAATACGGACAAATTCTCCACGAAGAACTCTACTACTAACCATAACTATGCTATTATCAAGTGTAAACTCTTAGAAAGCTACATCCATCTTGACTGCACGTACTACAACTATATAGTTTATTAGTAGTAATCGAGGGCTTATCAAGGGATGTTTATTGTTCGCCATAAAAGGTACCAAGAAGGTATAGGTACATATATCTAGTAACAATTTACCTTTCTATATAAGGAAGTCTATTAATATTACATGGGAAAGTGAACACATTAACACGCGGTGTTCCGCCTATTATGTATAACTGTCTCTATGAATTATTGCACAAAAATAAAAAGATACAAACTATACAAAGGGGAGAATCGGTATTTTCAAATCGTAGTAGATGTGACAATGAAAATATTAAAGCGGAAACTTTGGCAATGTATAAAAACCACTTTCACACAACACGCAAAAAATATTAATCGTCAGATACCTACACTCGGATTGTAAAACTCATTCACTAAATCTCCAAAAGGAATCGAAATCGCCTACAACGGCTTGTGAAAATCTTAGCCTAGAAAAATTGGAAACAATTTCTAAACAGCCCACAAAAAGCCAATCAATGAAACTAGAGACGTTTTCGATCTTTTGAATTGAATCGTAATCTTTCCAGCATCCCAACAATGCAGTGTTATGAATATAATCATTCGTAATGTTACGCTCGGGTGCATTTCGGTACCATATTATTGCGGCACTACAGGTGTTCTTGTAGACCGAATGTCGTGAAGCCTTTTAATTCTTACGGTTACTTGTCAGATTATAAATTTTCAAGAATCTATAGTCTCGCTTATCTATAGATATTTGAAAACTAACATATCCCTTCGAGAATTAATTTGGGACGCTGGAAGTAAAAAATTACAATGCGAATAAATAAAAGATAGATGACGGTGATCAATCGCGCAAATAGATAACAGAATCATAACATAGATTGACTTAGAGATTGTTAGAAGATTCACGTTTCCAAATAAGGAAACTAGGCGCATTTTATTTTCAGTTTAGGTGTGCTAAGGTGTGTCGCTATTTTTTAAATGCGACAGAAATAATTCGGCATTTTTAAAACAAATCGATGAGCGTATCTCTGACCACACATCGCGTGCGATATCCCCCTTACCCGTTAGCATTCTAACCGGTATTTTAACGGATTATTTTATTTCGTGGAACCATTACTTCATTAATCATTATGCCATGGGCCTCAACTTTTAAAGATCCCATTCAAATCATTCAATGTTTGTAGTTAATCTTAATGCGTTTCATACACAGTAAGTTTAAGATTAATGTGATTTGTGGCGTCTAGCAGTTCAATGAGCTCTTTCCATTCATATTACTGAAGCTCACCGTTCATATTTTGAGCATTTTAAGCCACGTCATGAACCTGTTTGTATCTGGAAACAAGTGCTCCGTTATTCTGGTCACTTGTGAATTCTTCGTTGCCTCGGGTTACTTTGAATCTTTTTATAAGAATAGTTGTGTTAGTGTAGTGTATAACTACGTCTCTTATTTTTCACCCTTTAGGTTTTAAAATCTCAATCTGCAATTGGTAAATGGCGTACCCACCGGAATTGAGAAATAGACTATCAGAAATAATAGTCTAGCTGCGTATTAGGTATTATGGTGTATTCGTATATTTATACCTCGTGCTTCAAGCGATAGAGACCACGCTCTACAATACAAAGCCATTCCAGTACTCTCTTTCCAAAGCTCGATGTGTAAAACTTACGCTCGGATACCCTGCTCTACTTTAAAATGTTAAATGCATTCAGTTACTAAAATTGCGTTATTACGAGCAATCAAAATGGAGTAAAATTAAAAATTCACTTTCGAACATCCGCGCATCCGTAATTTTTATTTCCTGTACGTAGTCATTATGTCACATTAGCCAAATCGCATAAAAACGTTTTAAGCTCATTAACTGTTACTTCATGGCAATTAAAAAATAACACGCATAATAGAGAATTAATTAAGCATTACATTTTGTTACGTAAACGGTTTGTCTTCTTTATGGTCGGTGCCTATTTTATTTTACTTGCGTTTATGTAAACGCTTTGTGAGAACTTGTAAGGGACAAGCTAAGTGTCGGAACTCTTCTAACGTGAAATGTCAAAGATGAGAGTGAAAACACTAAAGTCCAAACTCACTATTTATTCCTGTGAGTTTGTAGAATGGTGGTTAGTAGAGAACTAGCCATTTCACGAAGTCATCTCTTAAATACTTTCTCTGTACCTACTCATCAATTTCATGACACAGAACTACGAATGGCCTCCTGCAGGTTCTTCAAGAAGGGTGTGAAGAGATTTTTGCAGGGTCGGCAACGTGCGAGTGATACCCACGGTGTTGCAAGCGTCCATAGGCTGTGGTGACCGTTTACGATCAGACGGGCCGTCAGCTTGTTTGCTACCGTAGTAGTATAAAAAAAAAGTTATATTCAATTGTTGTCAAAAAAGGCTGAAATAATGTAAGTACTTCTTGACAGAAATTTCAAGGCAGGATTTTGAATCGTGATCGAATATTACTTACTGTAAATGTTTTTTTGACATCTTCCGTAAAGACGAGACTTAGCGGTGGAACGAACAATAATGTGAAGGAATCTGTGCCGTTGATGATACCACAACTATTTGATGACATCATCGATGACCTTCACCTTTAGATTTAGCGAAAGTAGCCTACCACTGGTGTATTTTAAGATATTCTTTATCTGTGTCCATAGGCGGCGGTGACCACATATCATGAGGTGGAATGCCTGGATCGGGCTTCATTATACCTGATTTCGAGGAAATCTTTGCATTGCAACCTCTTTAAAGACTTCTAAGACACAGGTCTTCATGAGTAGGTACGCGTTATTTTTACTCGTCGAGATTCGAATGCTGTGTAGTTCACGCTTATTACCCTCCGAGAATATTTTTGAATAAATATGTAATAAGTTAGGTATCCATTTTCTAAAACTAGAAACAGTCTAATTAGCAGCATTTTATGAAGTCTTCCGTTGGTGCTTACATAATGGTCATCGAGTATTATAAATACTCTTATTAGATTAGAATATTTTAATAAAATTTCTAGTGACCACACTAAAGCGACAGACAAACCATGTATAGTTTTTGCTCGCTATCTATTTATGTTACTAGAAGTAAATGTACACTTAGAAATCAAAATAAGTCTAATATTAGTACTTTAGAAGAATTTCCCGGGATATCTATTTATTTACATGTAGGTATACCGCCACTTCGGTGATGCGAATGAAGAACGTTTAGACTCTAAAGATAATCAAATTGAAGGTATTATTGTTTCCTCAAGATATATTACTTCACAGAAAGCTCAAGCTGAATGTAGGATTCGAAGTCACGTCCTGATTAACATTACCTGCCTTCGGAGATAGAGAGCGTAAAATATTTTATATCTAAAATCTTAAAAGTGCACCCATATTTAGGTAAACATCGCGAATCAGATGGCGATGTGTTGCATAACGAGCTCCTCAGTGTGGGATCGGGGCCGGAGTCGGAGGCCGGCGCACGCGCAACCGTGTCAGTGGCACAATTGTCAGGGTGGGAGGTAAGGTATGCTTGTAGGAAGTGCTACAAGCACTATATCGTACAATACAAAGTGTGTTAGAGTCTGACAATTCATTAGTGCCTGTGAAAGCCTCAGTCTTTTCTATAAAATATATTTCGTTATCTAATCGAATACCACAGGGCCCACAAATACAGCGATAATTACGGTACCGAAAAGCCCTTCTAGTGAAACAGAGAAACTAATATAAAATGTTAAACTTAATTGGGACCAAGGTGGACGTTAGCTGGATCGATAGCAACAAGAAATACAAGCAAAGGCAAGCTAACCGGATTAATGGTCTAAGAAAAAGGAAGATTATGGTCAACAATCGCTCATAATAGAATTTAGCCATTGTGTATCAAAATTCTCTATCCAATAATGAAAGGAATTATCCAATGTAATCTATTTTTTCGCCAACAAATTACAAGGCGACCTTGACAACGAAAAAGTTTCTCAAATAAACGAATTGCCACAGTGGTAATTGAATAACATTATCTTATTTGCGACAATGGGTGCGCAAGTGCCGTAAAATCATCGGTGTGACTAAATAATTGTTTGTCACAAGCGAGTAAAACGGTCCGGTTCCGCGCCGGTGACGCTTGCATTTTGATATAATTTACAAATGGAACAAGAATTTTTGAAGTAAACGGGCACAAAAGATTTCTATTGGATAAAGCGTCAATTGGGGAACATATTAAGAGTATTTCTTCTGGATGCAGCAGCGGACAACAGACCTATTAATATACTTTTTTAGAAGAGATCGGATTACTCATTATTATTATAATTCGATGACAAAATAACGTTGAGTTGTATTCTTATTGTTATCTCCAGGTGACAAAAGATCCGAGTAAAGAGTTTACCGAGACGTAGATGGGCTATACACTTTGCTTCTAGTGATTATGAAAAGCAGAGTCTCCCTAAAGAGTTTACACGGCAGGCAGGTACCCAACAGCAAATCTCTTAAATGTACACCGAATGGACAAAGATCATACATATATATTCATAAGGCGAGATGCCCTTGGTTACCATGGTTCTATTACTAAACGTTAATGAATGTTACACCTAGTCAATGACAAATATAATATAATTAGAGCAACAAGACTTAATAGCAATTTTAGAACTGTAAGCTCCCTACAGACCGATATCATTTCATAACTTTCAAGTTACTCCAGTTAATGTGATCGAACCAGTTCTACAACGTAGTGGCTTGCATCTAATTATTGCGAAATATTTCTTATGAAATATGCACCAACAGCAATTGTAATAAGTAATTCCTGAATGTTATTCATTGGTTACATCTGGTTGCAGCTACTGCTTCTATTTATGGAATAAAAACACACATATGTATATCAATGTAGAGTCTAAACAAACTGTAGACAATAACGAACAGTTTGTTGAAGAATATGTTAGTAAACTTTAGTCAATGGCTAAAGATGGTGACATTGTACAAGTAATTAACCAAAGGAAATATTAACATGTAAACTCAATGTAACCGTCAAACTGATAACAAAAAGCTATTTTCATTCATAAGAACACAAGCAAATAACACTCACTGACCAAGCCAGCAATCTCGACAACAATTAATCGAAGTTAATTGTGTAATGCGAGCCTTACTCCGCGTAGGTGTAAAAATAAATTTGTGCGACAAAACAATAGCCTGTGGGACGATCGTTTACGATTGCTTTAACCCCTGGCACACAATGGTGTATTAAAAGTCGAATGTCGTACCAAAGACCAACTTAAGCAAAAGCAATAAATACAATAATAAACTTAAACACAATAACAATAAGGTACACGTGCACGCACCAGAGACACCAGCACAACAAGAACTGTAAACACTTAATCGAAAACACCAATTGAAACGAGTCAGACGAAGAAGACAAAAGCAACGCAGGCCACCATTAACTGGTCATTCGAAAATAGAAGTCAAGACAATGACTAACTGCCGAGTCTTCACTCGTTAATCTTGCAAAGGTGGTGCAGAACAACAATTATAAGGTGAGTAAAAAATGTTCAATTGAAATTGTAGGGACGTCGTTTTTTGTTCTAGCTCGATGACTTCTGTTGAACGTCGGACATTGGAAACGATTGTAAAAACGTTTTTACTTCGTCCGTCTAATCAATCGCATGCGATAATTGTAGCAAAGCAGAGCCTGAGAAGAGGAGTGTGTTAGCATGACACATCTGAAGCATTGGAACGTGATAATATAAGTGCTGAATATTAATGATTGATTGAATTGGTAATGTTGACGTTACGGACCGTTACATTGACGATATCGTTATAAATAGCGGTCATGGAAGCGAATAGCTACAAATGAATTATCTTAAGAACGTTAAATGCTGTCTATCTTGCGTTTTTGCTAAATTGTAACGTTGTTGCTAATTCGACGTAATTTTTACCTTTCCCACTGTAACTGGATTGTTCTAGTTCGTTAGTTTAGATAGTTACATCTCATGGGAACTTTGTAACAATTTCATTACATATTTGAATCAGTATGGTTTTTTTTTTATAGGAAGTCCATCGTATTATGTAATGGTATTACGATCCAACGTCAATACCAAAATTTAAACTTTTGGTTTTATGGAATTCCTCCAGTGTTGTTCAAATACTAAAATGGTCAATATTTTGTAGTACGAAACAATAATACGCAATATTGAGATTCCTAAAACACATTTGCAAGTCGCGTAAATACTTACACAACAGTTTAGCATCTCTGGTACAATAACTACATACATTCGCAATGTCCCTAGTAAAGCAGAACAGGGTCATTTTCAAGTGTGAGAATATCTTTTCGTGAAAACCATTGTTTCTTCAAATTAAGCTTCAGGACAAAAGCTTGGTCTTAATTAAAACTGGTCTTGCGTAATTTTGGCTAATTACAAAAGAATGAAGTCGTAAAATGAGAACAATAATATAGCAGAGGCGATTACTATTACATCACACTGCGGTTAAATCAAAGGAGGCTCAGATGCTAATGCGCGCATAAAAGTTACATAAACCGAAACAGATAAAAACACCTAGGAATTCATCATTACGCATTGTTCATCAATAGAAAATTTCCCTTAAAAGAAAGTATTGACACGTAAGCGTAATGTTTACTCAACAATCAGTAATAAATTTTAACAACATCGTGAAGAAATCAACGCTAATACCCAGAACGAAGATCAAGATAGAGAAGAATGTTTAAAAAACTAAAAGAGATTAACGTTTTATTTGATTCTAGCAATTTATTGCGGTTTCACCATTCGCTTGTCACAACTCATATCACATCACACAACAATCATAAAGTGATCTATGGCACTTTAAGTGATAATCTATTTTTTGAGCTAGTGTGTGCATCTACTGTAAATACCAATTTGATTGTAGATCCTATATCAGTAGATCTAGATATAGGAATTTTAAAATCTACTGCTTATTATACTAATAAACTGAATGGACGGAAAGAGGGTGCTGAGCAAAAAAGAGGGAACAGGGCAAGCCGATACTGATGTTCGTGTAACTTTCTTCAAACACAGCCGTTTTGGGAGCAGTTAGATGATAAACTACATTACTACTTTTTTAATTACATAAATCTTACCATAGAACTATGGGCTTTAACCTTTACTCTCCATACACAGAACAAACAAAGGGTGTCTAACCTAACCGCAGTAGACCTGCAAAAATCGCCTCGTCGGAAATTACACATAGGTAAAAACTTACGCGGCTACGTAAGGAACGTACAGAGTACAAAATAACAGCAAACAATTGATATTCTCATCAGTGTCAAGACACATACAACATCCGTATACTTTCTTGTGCTTCCGTGAAGCGAATGAGACGTGTCGATAAGAGGAAAGGAAAGTTGTCGTCACCGCGCCCTCCGATACGGTCGCATGACTGATTGCTTCACTCTGAGACATGAAATATAGCCTCGAGTACTTTTATTGAGTAACTGACCTTTACAATGACTTTTTTCTTGACACACATGCACAGTTCGAAACAGTTATGTCGTAAAATAAGGGGAATTCTCGAGGAGTGCCACAGGGGTCGTGTCTCTGACCTGTACAATTTAATTAATATATTAAAGATGTATTTAAAACGCGAATGATCTTCGTGTTTGCTAAGCGTAAGGTAGTTTTCTAACTCGTGAAATATACAATTAAAATATAATGTCTATGGAATGGTTTTCTAATACAATTTTTTGTGGTTAATAACAAGTGACCGTGATGAAACGTAAGTATAAAAATGATAAAATAACAAGCCAATCATGGAAAAATAAAATGAAATAAGAGGTATCTATTACAAAGTCATCATGGAGGTAACAAAAAAGCTCTCGTCGTTGGTTAAATTAGAAAATTACACCAGATGTTCGCATAAACTTTCTAACTGGCGGTCGCTAACTGCGTAACCATTTCCCTATTATATTATAACGACTGCATTACGTATAGATAGACATTCAATAAAAACGTAGTTTAACGTACAAGTATCGGCATGGTTTGATAGGAATAACTACCAAGATTCCTAGTGAGACATTGAACCTTTCGGGTATCTTTATGATACATCATCTATGCAGATAACATTAAATATAGGGAACATTTTAGGGATTTGATTTACAGTACTACAGAAACAGCTCTTATGATTCTCTCTCCTCCTTTGATTTCCAGTTCATTCAGAAGTCGTAAAACGGATAACACCTTAAAGAGTTGTTGCGACTTAAACGTTATTTCGTAGATCTAGTCCACGTTACGACATTTGTCATAATTTACACCACACACAGTTCAACAAAAGACGTTTGTCGTCAGACTGGCGCAGGTGCGTGCGCGCAGTAATTAGGGACAGTCCGAGAGATTGCCGAGACACGAGAGATGCGCAAATATTACCGACGTGTGTATTGGACCGCCGCCGTACCACCTGCCACTTTCTTTTAAACTTTTCGTCGTAAAATACCTCGTTATATTCCGCCTCTTATGAGTAATCAACACTGACATTTTGAGAATTTTAAGTCTTACTTAACTCGTTTATTACCTTGTACAATTTGTAAGTTTCTTTCGGTTTAAGAAAAGCAAATGTAAGGTAAGTAAACCAGACAGGTAAACATTTATTAAAGAAATGTGATGATACTGATCAAGCCGAAAGTATTTCATTTATTGCATCATTTAAATAACTAAACGCGTTTTAAGAAATGGAAATGGGTTGTGTAATGAGAAAACAGTTGGGCACACCAAAGCTCTATGTTAACAAAACACAAGTGCAGCTTAAAACCGTGAACAAATTGGAATCCAGTATTTGAGATGTGTTTAGTAAAACAGAGTATGTTAAATTCATTGAAAGCCACGTACATATAATACTAATGGTGTCTACATGGCACAATTTCTCGTACTCAAACTGGCATAGTTAGCTCGCTGTGGTTCTATTATCTTCAGAGAATTGTCATCAATGGTCAACCGCAAGTTTTTCGCAACAACGTAACTGTACGTGTTTGACATAATGTTCTTCTAGAACAGCGTACGTTAATGAGCGACATGATACGTATGATTAGGAACAGTGTGGTGTGTCATTTAAATGATGGAGTAGGCAGTTGTCACGTAACCCAGTGGGTCGCGACTAGCGGAATTATCAGACTGTCTTACAGAAGGAGTAACAAGATATTCAGCGGTGCAACTTTAATTTCGTGCAAACTGAGCGTTTCTTAGCAGAGTTTATCCCCGACATTGAACGACTTTGGAAGTCTAATCAGTTCATTATTTTACGATGGACCTTATGCGTCGGTGCAGGTACATTACCTTCAGGTTTTTAGCAAGTCTACATTTTTTTCAGCTCTGTCTGTCGTGAGTCAGCGGCGTATAATAAAGGCTCCAATTTTTTGTGCGCCAAGCGCTTTTTTAGTCAACACAATCATGTAGTTGTCTCTCATTGGTCGAAACACTATCAAAACTGCATTGCATGTTGATTTGATTTTAGATACATGGAAAAACTAGTTTGATTGATAGAATTGCTAATTTAAAACTTTCCTTGTACACACGCTCTCGCGTTCACGTCCGTTTCTAAATAAGTATACTGGTCAAGTTAGAAAATATTCTACTTTGAATTTTCCATGTCATTAATGGACAAGTAGGCGGGATGTTGAATACCATCAGAATAACAATTTCTACAAAACAACCACAAAATATCAAAACTGAAAGCAATTCGATATTTTGGTCTGCGTTTAAGCTAAAATCTTATTGAAACCAGCTATGTACAATCAAATCGCTGCAGCGAATTCTGAACTTGGCGAAGTTGAAAAACAAACATCAAGTTTTATAGTAAATACGTATATACGTGTAGAATGGTTGCAAGTGGTTACAGTGAGTGGTCACCTTGACCGCAAGTGGATCGGTCACGTTGAGCCGCCAGCGTCGTCGTCGCGTATCAGTGCGCACGCGCCGCCCGCGCCCTCCAGCAATTGTAACGTGTGAACAGATCGACAAGAGTGTGAGGGAAAGCTTGCGGTTAATAAAACATGTCTGGAAGAGCTTTGGCTGAGGTTTTTGATTGCATCTTCGAAGGATGCAATGGGATATCTACCGTGAGATAAGTTAGACCGCCCCGATGAGTTAAGTTGTTTCTTGAATTAAAGAAGGGGTGGTGTAGATCAGCGGGACTGAGCAGGTCACTAACAAGAGCTTAGGATTTACATGGGGATAAGAACTCTTACAAGATGGCGATATTGTACAAAAACAGTAAGATACAGTCAGAAAGCGAAGGGGAACATCTCACAGGTTTTAAATATAATAGACAGAAACAGAAAAGTAAAAACATATTATTCTTTCAAATCTATTCTAGATGTAAACAAATAGATTGAGACAGATCCTTTATTGTGGGAAAGCTTATGAATGAAACGAATGGGTAATAAGCTCCGATTATGTTGCGCATCAAACAAAACATAACTTAAATCTATAAACCAAATTATTTTCTTAAAGTATCAAAGTCAAGAAATTTTTTGTTTAGTCACTTTATTCAAACCCAACTCACTCATTTATTTTAATGCACACGTCACAACTAAAACACCGTCATTTAAGATTGTTAGACAGGAATAAATAAATTTTAAGTATTTCCATCACTTTTCTTCTTACTGAAGTAGTAAGTGATGTGTATAAAGATTTGATTAAGTTTAGCAATGCACAAGGACCATCACTAATGTTGTGTAGTAGAATGTTAATAAACAAATGACAATCAATCGGTAATAATAAAAGGGGGCAGCGATATGGACATTTGGAAGACCAAAGACAATGCATTGTCGACCGAAATTTCACCAGCCTTACCGTTCTAACCGAAACGCAGTAAAACTCTTCT
Source organism: Habrosyne pyritoides (assembly GCA_907165245.1). Classification (NCBI taxonomy): domain Eukaryota; kingdom Metazoa; phylum Arthropoda; class Insecta; order Lepidoptera; family Drepanidae; genus Habrosyne; species Habrosyne pyritoides. Next base: position 11,296,370 of record OU015596.1, on the reverse strand, counting down.
GATTTCCTCGTTCTGAAAATTGTGAATGGAAGCTGCGTACAAGAAAGCTTCTGATGCCAACAGTTAACTTCGTCACCGGTTTGTCTCCGCCCTCCAGTTCTTTCGTTTGACATTTCGTCGGCACGTTTCTGCACGTACAACACCGAGCACGCGTCGGCACGCGAGCACGAAATTGGGCCATGTGATGAATGTCACGTGGAACAAGGGCTTTAGAGACCCCAAATGCAAAGTATTTGCAGTGAAAGTTATTTAGAATCGATGTTTTTATTGACTCAATTAAAATTGATAAATAAGTTTTAGGGTGCAAATCAAAAACCGAACTTAACTTCATAATAGTTTTTTTTTATAATATAAACTAGTGCTTGACTGCTATCCCACCTGATGGTAAGCAATTTTTGATGTTGAGGCACACTACTTTATTAAGAGTTCTAGCCTTGAAGACACCCAAATTATAAATATACATAATTACAAAGTCCAAATAAAATAAGTTTTTATTATTGTTTACAATTAAATGTTATTAACTACAATATTTCACTGACGATCTATTTTGGACAAAACAAAAACGAAAAAAAAAGTCAAAGAATCCATCTCACATCAACCATGTTGTATTTGTACCGTTCTTAAAAGGTTGATTATTTAATGCGCATCCAAAGTATATTATTATATTATAAGCTATTTCTATGACATAAAAATTCAAAACTATTCATTCAGTTTGGGTCCGCAGAGGGCACTTATGAAGGTCAAATTCAAAGTTACTGAAGCTACTACCGGTTCGGAAGTCAGCCTTCAACTGAGAAGAACCGGCAAGAAACTCAGTAAGTTTAATTTTTTTTTTAATATTTTATGAATAATAATCAAATTTTATCTATTCTGACTTTTTGGCAATTTTATTATCTCAATTTTATATATTTTTATCTTACATACACAACGTAAGTAGGTACAACAGAGTATATACTTATACCATTCATATATTAGAGCGTAAACTAGAACGTAGGGTTGCCATCTGTGCGGAATATTCAGGACAATTCCGGAAAATTTGGAATTGATCCGGAAAAAGTGGTAATTTAAATAAAATACGAAATATATATAAAGAGAAAATATTTTTTTACGATGACAAATTTTCAAATTTACCTGCCTGAGTGGAAACATATAAATGAAACGTTCATAAACGAAAAACCTTGGTGTTCTTTTTTTTAATGATTTTTCTGAAAGAATACTGCATTAATATTAAGCGCACAAATAGACAGACAGACCTTGTTTTATAATTTTAGTTAAGCGATTATTCTATCAATCAAAGAACCCAAGGTACCTTTATTGCATGGCAAAAACGCATTGGTCAAGAGATATGAAACAACCGCTACTGTCCTAAAGTATAAAATATAGACGTATTGTTTGTCGATCGGTAAGTAGGTAGCAGGCCTTGGGCGTATCCAATTCGCAATAGTGCCATTGTTAGCTGATGGTGACTCCAAGACAGGTACAGTCAGGGTTTTAAGGCGCGAGATATTAATTAAAACACGTGTAATGTCTAAATATTATAAAAAAAGTCTCTCTCCCTGTGTCCGTATATGCGCTAATTTGATTTAAAATACTCGATATATTTTGACGCGGCGGAATTTTTTGATATTTTTGGAAAGCCAGGACGGGATAATTTATGTAATTAATAAACTAAAATACTATCGATTATCAATTTGTTTTTACTATTAGAAAGCTAAATTATGGAGAAGTAACATAGGCTATGTTATACTCCCGGGAATGAGATCCTTCGCGAATGAGAGTGAGACGGAAGCTAGTCATTTATAAATACATATTCATTAATTAAACAACAAATTTTAAATGGAAAATTTTGGATGGATTTTGATTACTCAATCACGCTAGAACGACTAAACGGATCTTGGTGAAACTTATTACAGATATGGATCATAGTCTCGAACATGTGTTTTTATGTGATAGAATACTTTTTATCCCGGTAAAAGGTTACATCTCTCGAAAACGTTGGTGAAACCACGGGGGACAGCTGGTATCTTTATCACATAGTATAAATCTGTACTCTAAGATCTTTTAAACTACGCAATGGCTTTTGGTGGACTTTTCATTAATAGACAATATTATTCAAGAGGAAGATTTATATGTATATAATAAATGCATATTATAGAAGAGAAAAGACGAGAACTTCAAAGAATTGCGACTATTTTAACTGGGCTGGTTTGACAGTTCGCTTACAGACCTCCAGCACGCGGGTGAACCCTCGGGGGACAGCTAATATTGTATATAAATATAATATTAACAACTCATCAACTAACTTTTAGCACTTTTTTTAACACACAATTAAAATGAACCTTCCAAACTGTCTACTATAGGTACTAACTACAGTAAAATGATATCCATTTCAAGGGGCTTCAAACTAGACATGGAATTGGCATGACACGGTTAAATATTCAATTTGATTTTATAAAACTTTAAATCTTTCTTATGAAGCTGACTGTACATGCCCGCAAAGGTAAGGCTAACAGACGACGCATTTCCGATGTGTGAAGTGCTACTTTTCTTTGTAATGTAGGTACTTATTTGCCATACAATATTGCTGGCTACCAGTTTTCTAAAACACCCATTAATTGTTTAAGGTAGTTCGACTAAGACACGAAGAGGCCCGGATAATAATATAGAAATCAACTTAACTCTGTATACAATAATCCAAGAAACTTTATTTCGTATTTCTCGAAATCTGTTTAATTAGAAAAAACATTTAATATAACGTTTTGGTCAAAAAAATCAAAAACTTCTTCACATAAGTAAAACGAGTAAATGAAGCAAATACATATGACATCCTATTTGGGGTTCTCAAACCTTTACCTATATTGATTACATATTTTATTTTACTAAGAAACCTAGATACTGAGAAAACAGTCCAGATAACAGATAGACGATAGATAGCAGTCTCAGAATAAAACTGCACCTACATAACTCATTAATAATTAAATTCAATGCGAAATTTTAAAACAATTTAATATAATTTATTTAGGTGATAATTTTTTACTTTATATTGGCTGTGATTGTTTACAATTCACCACGGTGTCTTACGATGTTTTTCTTCCTCAAAAGCTGAAGCTCATTGTAGTCGCTCATGTCCGTCCAACATTTTTTGTTGTTTCGTTCCGTATTTTAAAATTCCTTTTTACTGTTTTATATCCTCTTTTCTCAGTGTAGGATTCCAGCCTACGACTCTGGTCACGGCTTTCGACGTACCGACAGAGCTATCATCGACTTAAACTACAGTAAGCGCCTACCTATATCGAGGTGGAATGTCGCTGCCTTACATACCTTTCCATCAGTTATGTCACGTTATGTCCACGGTTTGGCCCTAATGTGCGTGCGATTAGAATGCAGTGTCGCAACGCAAGCTGAGTGTACTTTTACTGTTACCATAATTCGCTAGTATCGCGGACAAATACTAGATTTTTGAATGAACAACAAGCCATTAAAGTAAAAAAAGATGACGGATCAGTTGATGTGGTGGTTAGAGACCCTGACACGCCACAGGTCGTGGTTTCCCACCCAGGAGGAAATGTGTGCATGAACATCTGTTCCTTTTTGAGTCTGGGTGAATATCTACATATTTGTGTATTTAGGAAAAAAAACGTATAACAGCTACAAAGTTAGCATATTATAAGCTTTGCTTAGTTTGAGATCAGATGTCCAAAAAATGTCCCTGGATATTTATTTTAGTTTTTAGAATGATTTATTATATTAACGAGTTTTTTTGGCCCATTTCTCTCATTTTAATTAAACATAATATACTCTGTTTAGTAGCTAACATGTGATACTCAATTGGATATAATATTTTATAGTTTTAATAGACTTTGTAAAACATCTTTATACATTTTTCTTGACTGTCCGTGTATGTTGATTTGCGAAACCTGTCGGTGCAGTGGCATTTCTTACGCAGTGCATATGTGACCGAATATTTTCGTAACGACCACTTTTTGCTAGTACTTCCATTCACACATGTAATACAAATTAATACATTATATTTGCACGTTTCACATATTTTCCAGAATATTAGATTTATTTAAAAAAAACATGTAAACTCTATGGTATGTAATAATAGCCTATTAAATATAATTAATGAAGACTATTCTAGTTATATTCAACGAAATTTAAAATTAAGCTAAAAAGGGGAAAATGCTGTAAATTACAAAAGCTTATTACTCTCATGCAGAATATACGAGGTTATAAGAGAAACTATAGACTTTTAGAAGATATGTACAAAAAATAATCAACGGAATAAATTTTTACATCTTACGCTAGGCTTAATTACCGAACTTCTCAGCCTTACAGTAATGTGTTAGTAAACTCTCATTTATTACACAATAAAACAATTGTTGTTGGTATTTTCCAACAGTCATAAGGTCATTGACGTTCATTAATCATAATACAACAATTTCAAACGCATTTGTCTAATCATTATTTGATGTTATTTAATTACACTTGCTAATGATTTAAATCCAGATTAGACGATTAATTTGACGCTTGATTTTATAACAAAAATGCATTATTATTATGGAGGATTCCACTGCGTTGTTTGTTTGTACACACGATCAAAAATATTGAGAAGGAATTATATTTTTCATTCGCGTGCGTATGTTCAATTCAGGAGCTATCGTTAAAATATCAGACAGATTTTTGGCGGCGAATATGTCGGAGAAATCCGTTAGTTAGAACCATCTACGTGCACTTTCTCCATCAAACTGAACACCCGAATTATTTAACAGATTGATTCGCATCGTTTATAAAAGAATCACATTATTTTTGCTGTCCGCTGTTCACTATTGGCTGTTGATAAAGATGGAGCATTATATTTGAAAATATTTTACAATAACTTCATATAAACAGCCGACAATAAACCCAAGTTGCATTGCCCTAATGCCCAATACATTATCATAATACCCAAATGCATTATCATGATGTCCCATGATTTTCAATGATAATTATTCTATATTGTCATCGAATGTTTATTTATCCGGACCTATATCCGGATATTATCGGAATGTTATTTCCATAATTAATTTAGGTCTACACATTAGAACCGATCATTAAAGATTCGAAAATGGAATGGCGGCCTAGGAACTTTCTAATTTTAAACCAAAAGATGAATTCTTTACAATTATCCATATTCGATTATGAGTAACCGTTCTCCTCCACTCATTCATGTGGCAGTGCACTTAATTTCTGTTGTGCAATCCGCCGAGTGTAGGCCTGTGATTAAAAATTGCACCGTCACATTTTTCAATGCTAAATACACTTCTCAGCGAGCTAAGCCGTCATTGTATGGATACCCTATGTAGGTTGTATTCAAAGATAATTGTTTTTAACCTAGTGAATTTGATATCGCAAGCTTTTAAAGTATTAAAGTTCGCATCTGGTTATTTGAGGCCAGAATTTGGGTTATTGTGTATAATAATATCAGAGATAGATTGTTGATGATAATGAGATTCTAGGTAAATTCAATCGTGAATAAATTAAAGAACGTGACCTTACGTCATCTTCACGACCTCAGAAGATCGCGTCACTTCGCCACGTTTGCTGAATCAGTGGGAAATAATTCTGAATATTTCATTTATTCACATAAAAAGCAAGTCGACTAGAATCGTGATGTTGTGGTTTTTGAATGCCGACCACGATCTATTGAAATTGTGTAAGAATTTTTTCGCTGTAAAATCTAAACACGTCTCAGGTCCTGGATCTGGGTTTTTGAGCTGTGATGGATTTTTCAGCGAAATACCTGTTATTCATATACCAACTATATAAAAAACATAGATATTCGATAAACTTTCAAAAGCTTCCCATTAACAAATATCCCTATTACTTGGGAAGTAATGTTGATTGATCCAAGCATGAATGTTTACGAAACTTTAATGAAGCATAATTATAATAGGAATATTAGGATATTAATAGTTTATTAGAAAGAATCCTTCCTTTGAAGCTAATTAATTATATTAATATTAAGCCTTAAAATTGTAATAGATCTCGCCTTCTAAGCTTGGTTTTATTATAAGGGTTTTATCATACCAAAAAAACCGGGTAGTTAGTTCGACTCGTGTCTAATTAAGATTCTTGGACATCTCAAAGAATTTGAAGTAGCTTAAATAGCATTTACCTTTGGGGTTCTAAAACAGCCAATAAGTATGTACTAGCAATATTCCTTCGGTAGGAAGATCATTATAATATGTACCTTGAAATCATGAGTGCATCAGGTATATGGAAGTTTTGCATACTGTGTGGGACTCATCTATTGTTTAATTTATCTGATTGGAAATCTAGTATCTTGCTGTCAAATGATTATTCAATGCCACTCTTAGACAAAGGTTTTGTTGGGGCCCACAGAAATGATCGTGAATAATCGACCATGGCCTGATTTGATAGGATTTTATACTCGACTTGGTGTTCCCGGCAAACTATGCAATACGTCTCTTCGTAAGAAACCTTCCAAAAACTTCCCAAAGATTCATCGCAATTGGATGAATAGTAGGTATAGGAAGGCATATGGTACATATATTTATATAGATATCACTATAAGTAAGTATTTTTTTTTGCCTTTTGACACGTTAAAAACTATTTAGTTAATTTCAAATAACGAATTCTGGATTCGATTATTCGACACTAGTACAAAAGCTGTGATGGATTAGTCGTATTTTTGACAAAGGCTTCATTTGGGTAGATATTTATTAATAGTGAATGAAAAATGTGAGAATGACTGACTTCCAACCGCTCGCAGTTAATGAAGAATCCGACTAACGCAATATTATTATTATCGGCAGCTTTAGTCTTATGTAATTTATACAAATTGTACGTAGGTTGTAGGTGAAGGGTAGGTTAAGGGGATATCTAAATATGTACTTCTCCAATATAATATTCAATAACTTCTTGGAATTTTCTTTACTTTATTCTTGCTTTGAAGTCGAGGCTATGTTACAACTGAATGTCGCGGCGGAAGTTTGCCGTCTTCCTAAAATAGTCTAGTGAACTTAAATTATAGACATTGGACAAAATTTTAATTAGATACAAAAATATTCGCTAAATGCCATGTAGTACTAGACTCCATAATACATAGACAATTTTATCACCTTTAAGTTACTATAAAGTAATCTATCAACAATACAATTTAGGTCAATAAAAACAAGTTTTACTATTATGCTTGCTTATTACAGAAAGTGCTTCAAACTCAAGGTCAATGACCGGGGCCAAGAGGTCGCGGTTGATTTTCAAAAGTAAAATTATAATAAATCTTCAAATTGAGAACCTCCACTTAATTAAATTTAGTCAAAACGTTCAATTCATTTTGGTTGCCCTGTAATAATATTAAATTCCGGATTCGGACCATTACGCAAACTTCCGGTTAAACGTCCGGATATCCTAGAAACTGGGACTATGTCTGAAGGAAACAGGACGTATGGTCATCCTAGCATAGAACGACCAAACATGTTTTTCTATGATATTAGGCGGTAGATATCATTAAAAGAGCAAAAAGAAATATCTGAGGTAAAATATAAAAAATATGTGAGTGCTCAATTTAGTACACAAGTTATGAAACATATTAACAAGATGTAACATATATTTTTTACAAAATATATAGTTATATGTGTTTATTCGCTACGAAACGCACAAATATAAGCAATACAACGCGAAATTCGACGTCACCCAGACACGTACACCTAGAAGCTAACTTACAGGTAAATAAGCGCCGAGACACCAGAGTTCCTTGAAACCTCCGTCAACTTTCACAAAACTTCATAACACTAACGTAAAACACTGTTAGGATATTAATCACTTATCGACAAATGAAAAACACTCGTGTAACTGCAAATTTCACACATATTTTGATTACAACGTAAGTTTTTGATATTTGATACCCGCATCCACCACAACGCATTCGGGGACGAATGAAATGACTGGACTGGTCGTAGAGTAAAGTAGAGAGGTTGCTTTGCAAGCGCGAACGCAGCACCGCATTCCACGAGTGCTAATCGAGGCATGTAAACTACACCTCTCTCACTCTATCTCAAGTGAAAGTCGTATGTGAGAAGCAGATAGAACTTATATTAAAGGTGGGTTAGGTAGGTAGGTAGGTAAGCCCGTTAGTCAGACAGAAAACTTAAGGTAAGGAGCGCGGTATTATTTAAAAATGTTTAAGTTAAGTTACGTGCTACTAAGATGCGTGCGACTGCTTTTCATTAATCCCTTATTCTATAAATGAACAAAATGTAGATTTTTTAAATAAATTGTGCATCGCAAAGCATCCTATTTACAACCATAGAATCGAACTACGTTTGAGTGGAATCAAGCACACATTTTATGGGATCCTTCTTTAATGCAATATTATTATGTAAAACTGACATAATCATGTGTTCGTCAGTATGTACAGTAATTTTATTTAGAAAAATGTGTTTAGGGGTCCACCTAGGGGTGCCACTCTTTCAATGAAACTCAGATATAAAACAATAAAAAATCTACGATAGATTGGTTGTTAGTTCGGTGCCTGATATATTTTAGGGGATTCCGTTGTGTTAAATCCCATATGACACACAAACCCTCGTAAATAAAAAATTATTTGTGCCAAACCCCTAAATTCGCCTATTGGAAACAGTCTTTACGTCTTATAATAACATTAAAATTAAAATAAAATTACGTAGGTATACGTAATACAGAACACTAGCAGGGCTACTAGCACTGCGACTTAGCCCATTTATGGGGAAATTTTTTAATATGTATCATATAATATTCTTTATTGGGCTTACATTTAATTCATACTAAAAAACCTTACAAAAACATAACGGGATGAACGGAATTTGGAAGTGACAATAATTAAACCACTTTGCATTAAAAATTGAACCCCTTTAAATTATTTTATTCGTTTATTTGTAATCGAATGCAACAGAATCGATTCAAATTTGAATCGGAATTTTAAATGTCGATTTCCGATCAGTCTATTAGTTTGTCAAGTATTAAAAAAATGCTTTATAAACTTACTATAATAAAAAACCGATAAAATCTACTATAGAGTTTATTTTTCGAGTTTTCACAAATGATTTGATGATATCTATAAATTTTCATTCAGTATCAAAATGGAATAAAAAACGAAAAAATTAAATTCGTTACTTCAACAAATTGGAGCATGATCCTAAGTTGACGTAGTATTACGACAATTGACGAATTGGCGTAATACTAATAGGAACGAACATTTATGCGACGACATTCTGCTATCGATTCAAAATTAATTACATTCAACATTCCTATAATGTGACAGCTGATTTACCCGGTGTATTACTTTCTTTACTCTATGGATTGATTGACGTTGACGTTTCACTTCACCTCTTGTGCGTTACTATAGAAGTGTTGTTTTCAACAAATTTGGAAGAATTCTTTGATTTTTAATTCATCTTAGGAACTTTTACCATGCCGAAAGTTCGCCGCAGCAGGAAATCCCCTCCGGAAGGTTGGGAACTAATTGAACCTACATTAGAAGAATTGGAGCAGAAAATGCGAGAAGGTAGCTAACCTTTACCTAGTAAAAAATTAATAACAACTTTCAACAATAAGTGTGACAAATACTTATTTCTATTGTTGACGAGCCTGTTGAAATGGGGGTCTTACATTTCGACTGCCATGTCGAAGCCGTGTGCTCTCTTCTCAAAGTAGAACAACCTTAAGTGCATTAAATGTCCGTTTGTAAAATTATCATCACTGGACAAAAAATTCATGTCAGAAATTGACCCTTAATTTTCATTTTACAGCCGAAACAGAACCGCATGAAGGCAAACGCAAACAAGAATCTCTATGGCCTATTTTCAAAATACACCATCAAAAGTCTCGATACATTTACGACTTATTCTACAGACGTAAAGCTATTAGCAGAGAACTCTACCAATATTGCTTGGATGAGAAGATTGCTGATGCTAACCTCATAGCTAAGTGGAAGAAGACGGGCTATGAAAACTTGTGCTGTTTGAGGTGTATACAGACAAGGGACACAAATTTTGCCACAAATTGTATATGTAGAGTACCCAAGAGTAAATTAGAGGAGGGGCGAATAGTTGAATGTGTACATTGTGGATGCAGAGGATGTTCCGGATAGACCTGACATATAAAATGTTACGTCTACTAAATTTACATTATGTAAGATATTACCCCTTTTGGACCCATTTTAACAAAGAACCAAGTTTAATTCCATTTTCATTTAATGTTTTTGGCCGAAATCTGTAATCTGTGCACTGGTGCTTACTAGAGGTAGGAGGGCTGCATGTTGCACTACATATTGTCAGATGGCTTGCAACTATAAATAAGACTTACATATTATGTACTATCAAACCTTCATAGTTTTAGAAAGAACCAATATTTTTGCATACATGTATGTTATGAGCCACTCATGTGACACTTAAATCTTAACACTGTGACTGTCCAGGCTATTTTGCTTACGTCCCTGGTACGTCCATATGTATTACATGATAAACTGTTCTATTTAAAGTTGTATGAGTTAACATTGTAAATGCATTACATATAGTGTGAAGACGTCACCGCTAGATCAAAAATGCACTATTGTCCTCGGACAGTTAACAAGTTGAGATCTTAAAAGCCAGTTGTGACAACAAATTTCATAGAAAAGTCATCTTTGTTGCTTTTGTGAGAAGGTTAATTTTTGATCCAATAGTTAATTGTATGATGAACCTAATCACAATGACTTAGGGTTCATTTTTCTGTAACACACTTTGGTGTCAAAATGGACCTATTGGATCTCAGCAACTTCAATCTGTTTCGATCTACAACTGTGAAGTATGTAGTGTAGAAGTTAAAGAGGACCATCTCAGTGTACTGAAAAGTGTCCGTTGAAAGGTAGCAAATTAAGGTGGCGCTACTGTAGCAAGAGGAAGAATTTTAAATAGAGCGCCACAAATTTATTAGAGTAAGATACTAAATTTATAAAAAGGAAAGTAACATTTCCGTTTTGTTACAGCGCATTTTTTTAAATGATTATAATATGTAGACAAACTTGAGTATGAAATAAAATTATACAGTGTTTTTAAATACCCCAATTAATTGTAAATAGCAAATAGTATTATAGAATTATCAGAAACCAACCCTGCACACTTCACTCTGTGCTAAGTTCATATAATTTCCACTTGCTACACCAGCCCTATTTCGGTGAGAACTCAAAAACTAATTTGTTGTTTACAAGTGGATACTTTTTCGACTGATCCCCCATACAAGATGGTCCGCCTTTACTTCTACACTCCATATTGTGAAGGAGAAGAACTACAATGAAGTTTTTTCTGTTTTGACAGCTAAGAGTGATATAAAAAAAAGTTTCTGTATGTTTCCTTTCGATATATTTACAGGAAAGAAAATTATAGTGACGTACCATTGATTTAGTGGGCACATTATTCTGAACCTTCAGCATCAGTGTTTTCATGGTTTTCAGGTTAACAACATTTTTCACTTGTACTTGATGACTATATGTCACTACACTCGTTATTAAAAATCAATATATCTTGACTTGTATAATAGCAAGTAATTGATGTGTAGTTTAGTTAGTGTGATCAGTGTTTGTTATGAAAAATACTTCACTCCCATGATCTCCGAAATGAATGTTATTATATTTTTGATAAAGGAGTTCTGTGTTATCTTTTATAAAGAAATTCATTACAATATCCCTGAAAATAATTTTTTTCCAAGACATGTTTTTTGGAATAATAACTGATAATCTTTCTTCAGATCTATGTGGTTGTCATTTTGATTGAGAGGAACGAGGAAACTATGTACAATATATGCTGGTGCTGTGGCAGTTACAGTATATATTAACCAATGTTAGGTACAGATTGACTAGAATAAATCAGAATCTACAAATTTGTGAAGTGACTTTCAACACTGTGTGATATAGACATTAAAGCTACCAAGCTGCTTGTCTATAAATAAATAAATACTATGTAAATATAATATGAGCAGTCCAATCCTGTAAATGAGACAGTTTTGTCACACAAGCAGCTCTAGTGACCCAATTGACAGGCCAGTTGGCTTGGTGGTTAACGCTCTGACTGCCAAACCGAAGGTCGCGGGTTCGATTCCCACCCAGGACAAACATTTCTGTACATGAACATGTCTGTTTGTTCTGTGTCTGGGTGTAAATATCTATATAAGTATGTATTTAGAAAAAAAAAAAAAAAGTAGTATATGTAGTATATCAGTTATCTGGTTTCCATAGTACAAGCTCTGCTTAGTTTGGGACCAGATGGCCGTGTGGAATGTCCCGGGATTCTTTACACAATTATATGTATTGTGTCCTAAAATAATTTTCACATTAAAGTGGTATTTTTCTATACTTAAAAGTTTTTATTTATATTAAAAAATATTCAACCATGAAAGGATAGTCCAAATTTCCAGTCCTAAAGCGAATTACAATTTCTGAGATATACAACGTGTTCCAAAATACCGTAAACATATAATTCATTTTCAAAGCCAACAACCCTAGTAAGCTGCATGTCAGGGAACTAGATTATATAACAGAAAGGCCTACATACCTATTTTACCTAATAATTATCTACTTTAATAGTTTTTCATTCATAAAAATTTTGATTTTTTTATTTTTTTGAGGTATGTTACATAGTAACGCTGTATAACATTACCTTCTTTCGACTTTACGGGTAGTTTTGTAACAGCCTGTATAATAATAATATTTTGATATACATTTGATGTTTGAAGGCCATACTAAGCATTGAGGTAATGGTAGCAGGGGTGGTAGTGACATTGAATAGTCTATCAAGCTGTGGGTTCTATGGCCTGGAGGTAGGATTCGTAGTATCTGCTGGGTTACTAACAAAGTGGACTGTCTGTTGTTAAGCAGTTTAAGGCTTTACATGCTTACCTTAGACCACATCATCGCTTACCGTAATTAGAGATTGTAATCCCACTAAAGCCTATATCAAAGCAATGTGTTTTGAAAAAGAAATGAAATACTTTTTGAACTTTATAAAAAAATTTATTGCAAAAATATGGCATATATATGCTTTTTAAATCACTATGAATATAATATATTTTGAGCAAGTGTTCCATGACTAAACAATTTAATTTTTAGCAAAGCACCATATCTTATATTATAGTAACAACCGAAAATATGGCATGATTTTTAGACTACTGAGATACTTAGACAGCAAATAAATAAGCAATTGTTTATAGAATGTAGCTTTCATACTTGTAAACATGTTATGTACCTTGTATGGTATTCATCCAATAATTTTAGTATTTGAAAACTAATTGTGCTTAATCACATAGCAATCACTCTGTTATATAAATTAATTGTTCTTAAATGTTATCCAAATAACTTTGAAATATTGTATCTCACCCATAAATATTCTAAGAATCATGAATTAAGCAGTAAATATAACAATTTCTTTCTTATCAAAAGGAATTGCAAAAAACTATAAAATAAAAAAAAAATAAGTATCTTCAACAATTTAACTAATTAGGAAAGAAAACATATTATTTACTAATAATAACAATTATATCAAAGATCTTAACTACTTACTTTTAATAACTAGATTTTGTTCTTAACCAAAATACCCTGTATTTAATAATCAATAATTTGAGTTCACAACCTTAGACACCTATGAAAGAAAAATAAACAAAACTTAGACCATAACAGTCTTCTGATCTAATTGTTTGGATAGTTCCATGACTAATTCCCTATAAATCAGAGGGTTCATATTCTTGCCCAGCAAGTATAGAATGAACCAATCACCATACCCAAAGCGCTTGACAATCCTTGTGATCATACTTCGTTTAACATATCTCAATTGTCCCATTATCATAAAGGAACGTAATGGTCTTAGGGTCAGCACTAAAATGCGGAAAAGGACGGACAATGTAGATGCAAAGGCCAGTATGATGAGCCAGAACCACAGTATGACGAATATCTTCTCATTGACAATATTCAAAGGAAGAACACACAGTCTATCCTTGAATTGCAGCGATCCACTAGGCCCGTAGTTACTGAACCAGCATTTAGTGAGCTTTGGGAAGTATTGGTCCATTGGGTTGACAGCACCAAAATCTAACATGTTTTCCGGAACGCGGGGTATGTGAGTGAAGGAAGCGACTGCCGCGCCATAGTTACGAAAAGCGCCACCGAGGAAAATGTCGAGTAGAAATATCTGACCAACCTGTAAAGTGCAAAGGTTTGTAATATGTTTTTCCATTGTGCATTTGACGTACGATATATGACGAATAACACCTTTGTTTCGAATTCCTATCGCAATTAATTTTTTTTTTTTTTGTAAACAGGTATGCTACCTTCATTTAATAATTGATAAATAATATTTTATTAATAATTTACAACAAGACCGTCACAAATTCCTTATAATTAAATGTATAGGAAAAAGCAAAGCTTTATAACTGACATAATAAAAAGAGGCACAACTTTTTAAAAAGATAAAAAAATGAATAGATAGGCCACAATCACACTCGTTATATGGTAAGCACACAAAGCCTAAAAGTCTTCATGGAGATGCAAGCACTGATGAGCCTCGTAATTAATATTGGACCTACTTACCACATTGATAAGGTTGAGAATCTCACAAAAGGCGTATCGCATTGCGTACATGTTGTGTGTATGCATGTTAGTGTAGCTGAGGTAAGATAAAAGCTCGCCGCGTCGGAACTCTGACCAATCCTTTGATACAACAGGACTACCTAAAATAATAGTGTTATAGGTAAGAGTGTGAGGGACTCAAGTGCATTTCAGAATATGAACAATTAGCTGAAGCTCAACTGACTTTTTGCAGTTACAAATATGATGGACTATGGAAAGCCAACAAATACTGATATTGGCAATTGATTACATCCTAAGAGAGATAACTTCTTTACTTTGTTATTTTAACCATATATCCTCTGTAAATACTTAATGGAATGTAGCCACCTTTTAGTGCAGCCCCAGCATTATCATAATCTCCCTGCCCAGTTCCTAATCATTTGGGGTCAGTGAGTGGGTGACAAATCTATATACTCTAATAGCTGTCCCCCGCGGTTTTACCCGCGTTCCCGTTGGATGTCACATGTATTTTACATAAAAACCTTCCTCTTCAATCACTTTATCTATTTAAAAAAACCGCATCAAAATCAGGGATGTAGGGACAGAGAAAGCGACTTTGTTTTATACTATGTAGTGATAATCACCTCTTTTATCGTCAATGCTACCACCAATAAATAATTGACTTATTAAAGTAATTAAAGATGAATATGCATACCTAAATCAGAGGCCAAAGCCTTCAACCGTCCTCCTTCCCAGATCTTCCACAAGTATCGTGGAGTGTAGAACATGACAGACTGGCCAAGGAGAACAAAGCACACCCACTGGTAATATGAGTGCTTTATTTGTTCCTGTTCCTCCCTTTTGCCTGGTCCTACACCAGGGTAAGCCATGTGCTTGCCTTCTATTCCTGGAAAATTATGGATGATATGAACTTCAATGAACATTCAAACAAATACTGACTGAAATTCTAAAATAAAATCACAAGTTTATTGATTTTGGGCATTAAGACAATTATTTTTTTTTTGGGTTTCATACCAAAATAGTAACAAAATTGTATGTACTCATTTAGTTATAGAATTTCTAATTATATTATATTTAATATGAATATATTAGAAATGGAGGGTTACTGGTGTCATATGCATTTATATTTGAGAGTAAATTCTATTGTATTTGATAGCTACTAGCCTTTTAGACTTTGTATACAGAGATGATATTTATATGCATGTGTATTAGCTGGTGTAGGCACATAGCCAGCAGTGGTCACTATAAAATATTGATATTCTTGGAATAATAAGGAAAAATCAATGAACACAGGTGAGTTTGTTAATCTGACTGTTATTTATTTGTATACAACGGTGACATCAATAGTGACTTCATAACTAACAAAACATCTGACACTATGGTTTCACCCACAGAGGTGCCCTACCTAGCTGTATGATATGAAAAATAAATGGCAGCCCATAAGGTGTTAAGATGCAAGTATGCTACAATTATTTGTGACACATTTTTACATATTTTTCAAAAAGCTGATGTTATAAAGCTTCTTAAGGCTCGTCTTTAGGAGTGTTCGCTTAAATGGTGCTCCCAAGACACTGCATATCGTATGCACACTAAGCAAATGAGTAAGCGTCCTGCTCACGCGCCAGCTAGTATAGTAGCTCCCATCTCAGTCTCACCTTACAAAATATCTAACTTGTGAATGTCTAGATTGTTTTCAGGCTCACTCACGAGCCGCAACATTCGCGTCAGCTTGACCGTTGGTCAGAAAGAAGCTTTAGGGCGGCTTCGCTGAAGAAACTCACGAAGCGTTGAAACAATCCAAAATGGGTTGCTCATTTACCCAAATGGACGGCCATTGACCTCACTGTAGATCGAAACACCGCCTACCCAAATGTAGGTGAGTATCTACCCAGGAAATAGATAAATAACAAACGGACTCATTGATAGGAAAAACGGAATGAATACCAAGAATAAAAGGACTCACCGGAAAACTTGCTTCTCAAAGTGTAGGTGCCGTAGATCCAGCAAAAGCTATTGATGGCGTCTTTGTCGCTGTCTTTCTCTTCATTGCTCATGCAGTGAATAGGTTCACCGAAGAACTGCTTCGACGTGACCATCAGGGTAAATACCAGCAACATAATCACAGTCACTTTGTAATGCATTCGGAATACATTGTTATCAGTGCAAACGTTCTCAAATTTGAGAAATGCCCGAAAAGGCATGAATAGATCAATCATTTTGTTCTTTGCTCAACTGATACTAGGTTACGACTATAACGTTACGACACTTACGACAGACTTATTCCAAAGCAAATGATGAATGAAATGAACACCGCAACGTTACCTTTTCCTTACCTACCCGCAATAACATATGATATCAATAAATTGTAGACAATAAGAAATACCCACTCGAACTAGTCAACTAACAACAAAACTGACATTACTGCATTTCAACGAAAGACAAATTCAGTACTTTTTATAAAATTTATTTTGGACACAGGAAATGAGTCTGAACACAAACATCTTTAGTTTATATAACGTTTAAAAAATACTGTTTCCGTTGTCACTACTATTGAAATGGAGGGAAGGAACTCAAAGTACGAAAGTTTCTTTCAAGAGCACTTCAGATTTAAATGCAAACTTTTCATGAATGTAAGCTAGATTTCGATAATTTATTTTTGTTTTTATCATCGTAAGAAAACCTTTTGAAAATAGTCTGATGCTAGGGGTACTTTTTGGTAGTAGTGATCTGCGAGGTTACCACTCTCATGTTGAAAATCTTTCACCACGTACTGGTGTGTTCTAGTTAGATGCACTTCTTAGCCAGGTATTTCTATGGTTTGGATAAATCAGCAATAAATTGGCATGGTAATATCCATATATATATCCAATGTAACAGAATAGTTTTTTTTTCTATGCGTGGTAATATCTGTAGGCGACGATACCAATATATATTACGTTCCGATAGGCAATCCGCCAGATAATTAGACCTCTGACATAAAAACAATATCGTTTTATTTTTACCTAAATCAAAAATTATTTGTATTGGTAGACAAATGATACCTATACTATAAATATATGAAATAATGAGTATGCATGTTCCAGAATATCACAATTATTCTAAATGCGAAAGTTTAATTGATAAACTATCATATTTATAGTACATAAACATTTTAGAATTTCTTTGTCGAGCTTTTAGGCATTTCTCCGAAGTTGTAGCTGGCTTCCAAGCCTGCATCAATTGCAGTAGCTCCAACCTTCACACATTTAGCATGCAGATGATAATAATAACTGAAGTTATGATAGTTATGTTTTCAGTTGAATACATGAGCCAGTGGAATGATTGCGATGGCCTACCTAGTGTGGTTCATGGAACGTATCTGAGAGTCACCGCCACTCCTGCGCTCGACATGATCTCGCCGGTTTGTACTCCGCTTAAAGACACTACACCCGAATTATGCGAGAGCGAGGGATTTTCACCCTTGTCACGAAACCGGCGGCAAACCAAAAGAGGATCGTTTTTTCATGTAAATAAATGAATGGGTCACTATTCTCGCTTATACCCATAAGACCATAGAAAATTTTTTGAAGCTATTTACAGTATTAGGTTAGGAACCAGGGAAAACCTCTACGTAAATACGTAATCAAATTACAAGTACAATAGGTGAGCTTAGAGATTGACTCACCGGTAAATCTGCTCCTTAGAGTGTAGGTGCCATAGATCCAGCAATAGCTATTGATGGCGTCCTTGTCGGTGTTTTTTTCTGCATTGCTCATGCAGTTAATAGGCTCACCGAAGAATTGCTTCGACGTGACCATTAGGGTAAATACCAGCAGCATTATCATCGTGACTTTGTAATGCATTCGGAACACATGATCATCAGTGTTGACGTTCCCAAATTTAAACAGCCCCTGTAGGCCTTTAAATTGATTAATCATTTTGATTTTGTACAATTGAGTTACTAACCCTGCTCGGGGAGACGCGGACAGTCTTATTACAAACCAAATGTTGAATAAAATGAACGGTGCGTAATTATCCTTACCTACTAGCAACGCGTAGATGTCTACGTGAAACAAACATGACTGGATTGGTGGACTGAATCATTGAGACCCAAGTGTACGTCAAACCACGAGCAATATGTGGGGTTCGTCCAAACCTAGTGAGTTGTAAGAATACTAATATATCCGTGTTTATTGATTTGAAACTGAAAATTACGAATATTTCAGAAACATATTAGCACATTAGAGTACAATGGCTGTCACATACGGACATTCAGGGGCTGGATTCTGTAAGGAAAATGACACTAACTTGAGGATGTTTCGTCGCGGCCTCTATGCTCTGTCGCTTACTACGCTAATACTAATAATCACGTGAGAGGTAAGCTCGCGCAGGCCTCCGTGAAGCGCCACACCCGACGAAGTTTATATTAGCTGAATAAGAGGGCTGAAAGGATCAATCTTTACTAGATAAGCAAGCCGACCCGTCGGCATGGTGGTTGGATGAACTGACTGCCATAGGGTCGATTCCTGTTTATTTATTCTGTAGGTGTAAATAAATGTTTAAGTATGAAATAAAAAAAAGGATGTGCTAGTTCTGTTTAGTTTGGATTTAGAAGAGATAGGGTAAATAATAATCCAGGAACTTTATTTGCTATGAGTAAATGTTTGTTTTCAATCGAAAAAAGGTACTTTAAAAGTTGTATTTTGGACAATATAATAAAGTACACCCAAAGATACATGCCTTGAAATGGCATACTGTTTTATTACGATAGCGTACACTTCATGTACCATGCAGATTTATTGAGTGGGTATTTAATATTGTCACAATAATAATAATAATTATTAAATTACAAATGAATTTCGAAGAATCTGAGTTAAGTATGGCTAATTATGCCTCCGAGTGTATAATTTATATTCCTTAATGACTTTTGCATTAAAACGAAGACCTAATAATGCATATAAGAGAAACAAGTGGAATAGTTAGCTAGTGTAACATAAATTTAAACAATTTTACGATTTAGCTATTCTATCGTGTATTTTCTTGAGTGACGCAGAAAATAAAATAAGTTATTTGGTAACACAAATTTCTTTATTGGCATAATTAGGTAACTTACACAAATTATCATCAGAAACACCATATTCCTGATTGATTAGTGTTAACATACGACAATTCGCAACCATGAGGAATGTTAAAGTAGACTTAAATAAATAATAAATATATACCAATATTGGAATACATAGTTTCCTATTATTCTTTAATTTATCAAACCTTAAACATATATTGAGCAACCTACATCCTAGCAAGGTTTATAATCATTAAATAAAAAAAAAATACAGAGTATAGACAATTAAGTTCTGTATAAAGTCGAAACACTTGGAATTATGTTTGTAATTTTATAAAAGGTAAGTATATCTAGATATGACAATGTAATGATTTTATTATGCTTTAACGGTTTTTATTATTTCTGTTTTCTTTTTATGCCAAGAAGGCTGATGTACAGGCACACGGTCCACCTGATGGTAAGTGGTCACCGCCGCATATAGATATTTGCTACACCAAGAGTATATATCAAATAATTAATAAAATAATAATAAATATCGTAATTAAAAAATATGACAGGCTATTTGAAACCCTAATACATTAGTTGTGTAAAATAATAATCAAACAAAATTTATTTTTCCTGCTCATTAATTTGCAATAAAAAGTGGTAAATATAAATTAAATTGACAAATTAAGATATTGACCATACTTTACTATCACGCTCCATAACTTAAAATATGAAACTATCACTATTTACCTAAGTCTAAAGCAAGCATGCTTGAAGTCGCACTTATGACAATTTACTTAATAATTTAAGTATTACAATTTATTAATAAAATGTGTTCATGATCAGCTTCAAAAATGTTAGTACCATTTCCCTTAGCATAATTTAAGCACAATTTTGACACGCGCGCTCGATTTTACAAAATTTAAGGTTCATTTTACAATTAATGCAAAATTCTCAATTGTTATGATAACTCATAAAGTTCATATTTCATATGCGTATAGGGCGATTGTGTAATGCTATCGGAATCGTCGTTGTATTCAATATTGTATTACATTGACGGCGCTACGATACTGATCGCTCGCGGAACCACAAATCTATCATAAATCGGCTTCAACACTGAATCCGACAGTTACACAATTAGGGTGGGCCATTGAAAAACTCAGGGTTCAGTGAAAGCTTAAGATTTAAAAGATTTTATACATAATGTTTACAGTTTACTTTTCATTTTTGTATCCTCGTTGTTTAATTCATCGAACGCCATATTTCCAAGTGCGAATATGTTGTCAGGATCTAAAGCCTGTTTAGCTGCAAGTAGGAGACGTTTTCCAGGTTCACTAACCGTGTCCGTGTACCATTTCTTGCGGAGCTTACCAACGCCGTGGTGATGTGATATTGATCCTAGTGAAAACAATATTTGTACAATTTATAATTTGCAACTTGATTCATAGTTAATTTTTTTTTTATTTATATGAAAGGAAATAAATTACCACTCATTGATTAATCACGAAATCTAAACTAAATTCAATACCTAAATGGTAAAAAATCTCCTGGAATCCTCTGGAATGCGGGTAAAACCGGGACGGTAGCTAGTTATGTGCAAAATTATTAAACATAATTTTATCGTATTTCTGGCTTTTTCCATTGAGGTCGAGATTGTGGTACAATAAATAATATCGAGGTATTACTGTCTCGTGTAATTTTCTAGTAAAAAAAAAGATCGTTTATTCAAAATTTGACTTTTATGTTGCTACCATAGGTTGTATATCAACTTACCACCGGAAGCGAGGATTTCTTCACGAGCGGCCTCTTCGATTTGCTCGTAGGTCGCGACGGGGTCCTTGCACTTTGCTGTGTTGTGTGCAAAATAAAAGTAAATGCAGCAACCAGCGTCGTACCTAAAGATTAATATAAACTTTAGACAATATTTATGTCGATAATAATGTGTATTACCATAAAAAAGAGATCTTTTTGACTTTCAACTAACACCTGCAGCCCGCAGCACATACATTTATTCATTCTGAGCTTTATGTATGATCATTTAGTTTGAAATGGGGTACTTGATTATAAAATTATGATTTGATTGCGTATTCTTCTATAAGTTATCTCGTCATTCTCTTCTTTCTTACACTTATCATCCTACACACACTCACAATCTATTGACTTTCATATTCATCACACTTTTATTCACATGGTATTCTTAACATGTTTTAACGGGCTCTAAATTTGGATTTGCTCATTTCCAAATTTTATCCATTATTGTCACTCCACACACACCTCATTTGCATCTCAGTTGTGTCAACAGCTCAAAACCTACCACCAAGCTTTTTAATCTTCAACTTTTCTGATAAACAAAGGAGGTTCGTCACATGTCTCTGGTAGAGATACATACGTCTGCGTGAGCCTGCAGGAGATGAGGTAGTGCGCGATGTCGTGCGCGCGGCACTCGTCACGCACGCGCCGCTTCACGTTGCGGCACAGCGCCAGCGCGCGGTCCCACGGGACCGACGTCTCGAACGACTCCGCCACCACGTCGTACTCCATGGCAACGTCCTAAAAAACAATATTAAATAAAATTAAAAAAGCCATAGTCTTTCATAATTATGTAATTCTTTTGTACGTGTCTATGTCACTGAACTCCTTTTCGACTGATCTTTACGAAATTTTGTGTATTTGAGTCCCTGCATGGTTTAGATTTATAATTGGACCTGGTATATGGCACTGCGATGGAGTATTATATTCTTTTTCGTACCTAATAGAATCCGATAGGTGGCGCTGTAGTTAGGTTACTTTTTAGCTCCTACTTCCGCCTCATGGGCAGCTAGTCTATGTGTATAACAATTTTTGTTTATGTTACTTTCTGACATTTCACTTTTAAAGAACTCATTTAGAACACAAACAAGCCACCCGATGGTCAGTGATCACCACCGCCAATGTATATTTGCAACACCAGGGGCAACGCCAATGCTATGTCGACGCAAAGACGTGAAGTTAACAACTTCACCTTATAGGCAGGTGACAAGACAGTATCACCTTCCACCCCTTCCAACCGAAACACAGTAACACTAGCGCACTACTGCTTCACGGCGGAAACATACACTATCTCATTCTTCCATACTGTCCCGCGACCGAAATAGACAGCCAATACAACAACGGACCCTCAGGTAAGCGATGACGAAGGTGAGCGTGTATCCGGTCTCCCCGTTGTCGGGCCCGGCGGGCAAGCCCCCGTAGCGGTGCGCGAGCGCGTTGAGCGCCCGCTCGGAGCGCGTGACGGCGGCCGCGTCGCCCTCGATGAGCAGCGTCACCACGACGAGCCGGCGCGGGTCGAAGCCCTTGATGCGAGTGATGTACTGCCGCTTGAGCCCGTCCACCAGCGCCCCGACCCAGCTGTTGCGCAGCTTCAGCGCCTGTCCGAAGCGGAACTGCGAACGGAATGTTAGGTCTATTAAAATTTGTGGTATTTTCATATGGTAAACAGGGTTTTCTTGATAATTTAAGTATATAAATAACGGTCCCCCCCCCATCCCTCAAATCTTCTTCTTATCAAAGCGGAAATGCCAATCATAATAATAATTTTAGGTCTTAAAATTCGTTGAAATTGATAAGCATGGAGTTTTATTTCAAATCTTCTTGTTCCTATGATAACCACCGTGCCTGTTCATAGAAAATATTAACCAAAAACTGAAAAGTGGCCTTCTAGGGTCGAACTAAACTGAGATAGTCTTGAAAACGTTATATTAGGTACCTGTTCGTTGTCCATGAGCCTAATACTGGAGGGTTGCAGCCGCAGCCTGGCGACCTCCCGCTCGAAGTGAAAGCCCGCGTCCCAGTCGGGGAACACCAGCGACGCGTAGCGAATGACCTCTGGCAGCGGACGGATCTTTATTGTCACCTGTAATAAAATAAAAATATTATAGGATTAATACTACACTACCACCCCTGACTGACTGATGGGTTGGCGTCAGACAAGCGGCCATTACGCCTTTTCTTTTGTAATTTGTAATGTACTGAATGGACAGAAAGCATACATATCCGGGGATATACTACCACAATACCTATTTCCGCCGTAAAGCAGTGCACTTGTATTACTGTGTTTCAGTTCAAAAGGTAAGATGGCTGGTGATTTTACAAGCACATGAGTCTTGACAACATCATCTCTCAAGGTTGACAACTCATCGGGGATGCTCCTAATATTGGGAATGTCCATAAATGGGGTGACCATTTACCATCAGGTTGACGCTATGCCTAGTCGACATTAAAATAATGTATTTGTCTATCCCGTTATAATGTTCTATCCTTCTAACCTAGGTAAAACCATGAGTTTGTATGTAGGAAGTAATCTTCGAACTACACACAGATTTAAAAAATCTTCTGATAGAAAGCTACGTTATTCCCAAGGGGATGTACACTATGTTATCATCCAGGAATACATTACATTTGTCAGGAATGCGAGTGAAACCACGGTACGGTAACTAGTCTGCATACCTCGGTGACGACCCCGAAGCACCCTTCGGAGCCCATGATGACGTGCTCCCACTCCGGGCCGCAGGATATACGCGGCACTCGGCAACTCTTCTCCATCACCCCCCGAGGAGTCACCACCTGTAATAATAATAATAATTAAAAATAAATAAATAATAAATAAATATCCTGGGACATTCTTTTACACACGGCCATCTTTACCAAACTAAGCAAAGCTTGTACTATTGAAACTAGATAACTGATACACTACATATTTTTATACCTTTTTTTTTGTCTAAATACGATCATATATAGATATCATCGATATTTACAGCCACACAAACAGACATATTCATGTTCACATATGTTTGTCCTGAGTGGGAATCGAACCCGCGACCTGCGACTTGGCAGTCAGGGTTGCTAACCACCAAGCCAGTCGAAATTAATACATTAAATAGTTATACTCGTAGATATCTATAAATTGAATTCAGTTTCAGGAAATTCAATACCACGTATTCTTAAACATGATAATTCATGTATATGTATAAACATTATGGGCTAATTTCAACCATTGCGCGAACATAAGGCTATACAGACTTCTAATAACTATCATCGCCTTCTTTTCACTTACCTTGGTCTGAACCACGAGATCTTCAATATTCCCGTATGTGTTTTTCTTCATGCCACTGGCGCGTGTGGCCACCCATCCGCCGAGGGTAGAGAATTCATAAGAGTCCGGCTCGTGGCCGACTGTGAAGCCCCGAGCGCGCATTTCACGCTCCAAGTCCTGGCCAATAATACCAGCCTGAAATGAGAAGTATTTTTTTATTAATTTCAAGTAGGTCGAAAACAGGCAGACGCTCCTGATGGTAAATGGTCACAGCCGTCTGTGGACATTTGCAACACCAGGGGCTTTGCGAATGCGTTGTCGACCCTGAGCCGTGAAGTTGTTAAGTGTTCGATGCCAGTAATTTCGCCAGCCCCCTTACCTTTTATAACCGAACCACAGTAATACGTGTGCTAATGTTACAAGGCGAATACCCGCATGGCGGTAGTATGTCCCCGGACGAACACTAAGAGCTCTACTACTTAAACTTGCGGCACGCTATGATGCCCGTTTTGACGTTTAACAATGACAAAGAAAAATAACCTTTATTCCTTCACACATGAGGTGCATCTATTGATCCAACAGCTAATTGTATGATATTGGAAATCAACCTTATTCCAAAGTAATACAGTTTCTTTTCCTTTGACAATCTGAAACGTCAAAACGGCCATCATAGCGTGCCGATAGTATAATTGTAAATAAGCCGTGGGTGAAATAGCAACAATATCGGATGCGATTATCAAGTAGTGTTGCCATACGTAGACGTACGGCACTTTTTAATAGATAAAGATTACATTTCGACTTCCATCACACTGACAGATTTATATGGTAACTTAGAAATACGATCGGAACCGCTTAAGGGAAAATATTTGTGTTATTACTTATCCTATTTGATATTTATTAACTTCTAAAATATAATTGAAATATAATTATTTTTTCTAAATTATTTAATTGTTTTTATTATATGAAGTCTTTTACTGACACGTGTCGTCTCATGATCGGTAAAACGAGATGGAAGACGCTTTAGCACTATTTTATATCACATATGGGCAACAACCGGCCCGCTGTAAGATATGATCCGATCGCGAGACATTTGAAAAAACCCAATAAAAAAAATATGACATTAGGTACTTATACTCACTAAGTACTTTTAACATACCGCGAACGTATTTGCACGCTAAAGTTTGGCCCTCAACATGTCAAAGGTTGCCCAAACCTGGTTTATATAATTAAACCATGTTTATACCCAAAAAAGAAACAACCGTACCAGTTTTTAAGGTTCAACTTGTCATACTAGCAGGTATTCTCTCACCTGAACTCTCGCTAAAAGCTGTTCCTTATCAATCCACATTATGGAGTTCATGTCGCTGGTGTCGAGGACCAGAATCGGCCTCGGCTCATTGGCGGGGCACGTGACGGCGCCTGAGACAGATGTACCACCTCCGAACGGAATGATGACGAACTTGTGACGGGTCGCGCTCTGGACTATCTGTTCCACCTGGAGAAAAAAAAAAGTATATAACCATAAAAAATATAACAAATATCTCTGGCTTTATTTTTTTAGCAATCCTTAATCACTACATAGTATAAAACAAAGTCGCTTTCTCTGTCCCTTTATCCTTATGTATGCTTAAATCTTTAAAACTACGCAACGGATTTTGATGCGGGTTTTTTTTAATAGATAGAGTGTTGAAGAGGAAGGCTTTTATGTATAATACATGTGACATCCCACGGGAACGCGGGTAAAACCGCGGAGGACAGCTAGTTTATATGAAACTTAAAAAAAAATTATGATGTCACCAGACCGTTGAATGGTTTTGTTATCTATGCCAACGTTAATGCTACTATCTGACTCTCTATTGTTTAAAACAGTTTCCTCATATTTTTCAGTCAGCGCAAAAGTAAAATTTTTCTGAGGCTTCACCTTCAAGTGAATAATAAAAAATAGACATCAATAAAGGACAAGAGTATTAAGTGTTCCGTACTTTGTCTTTGACAGTTGGCCTGATCCACAAATTAAATATAATGTCGCAATATAACAAGTAATAATTATGTTGTTCTGAATTTTTTGAACAGAAAACAAATAAAAACTTAAAGATGATGCCTATACAAAATCTAGCTTAAAGTTACTTGTTTTAATGACCTTAAATGAAATGCTGAACCTACAATAAGAAAAAAAATCTTCTGCCTACCTGTTCATGATTCTCCGGCCATATAACAGCATCAGGTATCCTGGGAAAGCTATTCGCTCTCACATTCGAAATATCCTTCAAAGTTTGTCCATGAGATCTGATGAATCTATCCATGCCATCCACACTGACTGTCGCTATCCTCTCCAATTCCACCTTGACCGTACTTGGCAAACGGCTTTCGGGGAACTCCGTCGGCATCTCGGGTATTTTCGGAGACATTGATGGATCTATGCCGAAGTTGTCGATAGCCCATTGGGCTAAATGCGGTAGTGTTTTTCCTCCTATGGCATATCTGAAAGAAGAGATGAGCTCTTAGATTTCATACGAAAGATTTTGGCACATTGTTGATGTATAGATAAGGGTAATATATTGACCCAATAATAAATGGTGCGATGGTGCTGATAAACCTTATTATAACACCACAGGGTACATTCTTCTATAACACTAAGATCTCGACAATATTAAGTAGGTACCTAAGATAATCATTTTATGCAAGTATTTATTCATTACTTGCACAACAAACAGTGCAAATATTTATCGTCAATAACATCAAACAACCATCATTGTGCTCGACGTACCAAGTCATCGGTTACAAATGACAAATATGTAAACAAAGTATGTATTTATCCACACATTATGCCGCTCTGCCAAAGGCCTTGTTTCATCATGGTATTGTTATGCTGTAGAATCATACGGTTAGAGTTTGATGAAACAATTTTCAAAATTCATGGCCCATCATAAAGATTAGTATATTTTTTAAAAGGTGAACTAGGTGTATATAATGTAACCCTGTTTTAGTAGTAGTAGAGCTCTTAGTGCAGAGTTCGTTCGGGGAAGTACTACCACCTTACCGATTTCCGCCGTGAAGCAGTAATGCAATTGTATTACTGTGTTTCGGTTAGAAAGGTAAGGGGGCCGGTGAAATTACAGGCACATGAGACTTAACAACTTCACGTCTCAGGATCGAACGCATTGGCCATGCTCCTAGTGTTGCAAATGTTCATAGGCGGCGGTGACCACTTACCATCAAAACCGGTGGACCGTCTGCTTGTTTGTAGGCCCAAGTGGCAAATAAAAAAAAAAAAAAAAAACCCATTAATGGCTATTACACCCTTACTCGGACAATGAGTTTATATAATAGCTTTCGTCTCGAGGTTAAATGATATAATGTATTCCAATAAAACATAGCATAGTTAGTTCTGGATAAAGTACCTATCTTTCATTTTCGGTCCATTATGTCTGTGTTTGTTCATTACAAACAATACTATAAATATTTTCTCTTTATAATATTAGTTAAGGTACAAAGAGCGATATACTGATCGATCTAATCGATTCTTTTTTTGCTGTATCATGTACTAATCGCAAATACAGCCGTCCTGTAACTTAAATGACTACGTATAACCGAGAATCACCTCTTTCTTGACCACTGATCAAGGGTCTAAAATATATAACCTACCCCTATTAGTTAAATTTTCCATGCGATTGCTTACGGTTTTACAAACCTGTAAACCTATTTACTTAGCTACATACTCGTGCTATAAAAACTGCCATGCCAACTGCCGTGCATTAGTTTCGGAGATTCAAAAATGATTTCAACGGCGTTTATCGATATTATATATAGGTATCGAATGGTAGTAGTCCCATCCCGATATGTTAAGTAGTTATGAGGCGATGGTGCGTGAAAAGAACCCCATTTTGCTTATATAAAGTAGATTGTGTTGTTAGGGTGGGAAAGGAAACGAGAAAATTAGGAAAAATCCCAAGGAACAGCCGGAAAAGGTACATTATTTGAGAGCGTTAGAAACTTAAGACACAGATAAACATAAAATCAATAAAACTTATAAGTATAGTGTTAGATCTGTTAAAAAAGGAAGACTTGTACAAAATAAAGTTATCAACTACTATGGTGAGAGAACACGTAAATA
Source organism: Habrosyne pyritoides (assembly GCA_907165245.1). Classification (NCBI taxonomy): domain Eukaryota; kingdom Metazoa; phylum Arthropoda; class Insecta; order Lepidoptera; family Drepanidae; genus Habrosyne; species Habrosyne pyritoides. The sequence goes on along the minus strand of OU015596.1, from coordinate 11,267,563 downwards.
TCTAGTACCAAGATTATGTAATAAATATCCGTTGTTAAGAGATGGTGAAAGAATTAAATGTAAAATGAAGCTGAAAAGAGTTATTGAGGAATTGATGATTTCTTAAAAGCAATTTTCTTCTGAATGTAGGTAGTAGTAGTAGATTATTAAAATAGTATAAGAATGTTAACTACATTCTAGTATAAGATAAATTTATTGTTAAAAGAGCAGAGCGCCTTCAAACTGCTGAGCAGTTTGGCGATGTAATGTTTGTGAATATGTACTAAATATAATATAAATAAATAAAAAAAAAAAAAAGGAATAATTTAAATGGTAGTATTGTGTAGGAATCGCCAGTTCAGATTTCTTTCAATAGATGGGGCTGGTGGCGTACCTATAGTTATAGCAGCGCCATGCAGTTGGAACTTTAGAAGCTTGTTTAGGATTGATAAAAAGGTAATGAAAAAATTTGATGGTACCGGGACATCAATTATATAATAGATAGTGTATAGTAAAAGAAAATACCCTTTCTATTATTCTGTTCGTCCGCGTAAAATATATTCATATGATCTCACTCAGGCAAAGCGGGGGCATATCGCTCGTTAAATATAAAAAAACATCCAAACAGAAATAAGGTTTTTCATTTTAATGCAGGCCAAAGTTATTGATTTTCAATTCTGTGGTGAATGGGCTTGTTTATTCCCAGAGTAATTATGGACAGTCATGGACGATTGGCATATCGTATTGCCGTGTACTACGACCAATTGACCCCTACTGCCAAAGAAAATCCGACGGGGGCTGCAAAAGACTACAATTATTTATGTATCCAACGTGATTTCAATAAACCACATATCTACTCTAAAATTGTAATGTTTTAGTAGATTTCAGGGCAGCGAATGGCAGCCTCTGTAATTATTTTTCGATTAATTACCTCCTTTTAGAGAAAATCTTTTTTTATTACTAGGATTTAAAAAACAATAATTTATTATTTTTCTATTACAATCTATTACGATCTATTACATCCGTGGGGCTTAAACTTTAGAATTTTGTTTATTTTCCTTAAATTGTACAATAAGAGTAATATAAAGCATATAATCTGAATGTATGTATAACTTTACTATGGTAGCATTACTAAGAATCCAACAACAATTTCTGTCCGTAGATTTCACCCATTACATGACTAAAACGTAGTGATTGCATACCCAAAAGACGCGACTAAATAACATCCTATTCAGAGAAAACACATTACGGATTTAGATAAAATTATCGGATTAAAATAGATATTTTATGATGTAGGCATTACCGAATAAGTATTTTTGGAAGCAATAATCCAACGAGTCGGGTCAAATATTGACACATAAATTCGTGTATCCATTAGGTATGGTGTCACTGTTTGATTTACAGGAACTTGCAATATTTACGAGAGGGTTATGCTCGTTACGTAAGCACAAGGCACACGATTCACTCACAACACTCTTATAGTACTTAACCTTAATAAGTAAATCTCTTACTGTTACTGTACTGTACACTAAGTCCTTGAATTTTACTCGCCGAGTACAATTATAAGTAAAAATACTGTTTCAGCCTTTACCTACTCGGCAACTAAAACCAATACCTAGTTCTAAAGACACGACATGGTCGGGTCGGGTAAGGTACTAATAATGTTTCTTTATTTAGAAATTATTATCTGGAGCCCGAGAAGATTCGTAAAGTGCCTGATAGACGGCTAAAATGTTTCCCATGTATCACGTTTGGACTTAAAATATGATCGTTGGCATTACGATCTCATCACTGAGACCTCTGCCGACCTCTCCCGGATAAACAGGCGTGAAGATACGTTTAGTATTTTAATTATCGTGATAACATGGCACAAAAGTTAGCTAAATTTGGGATGATTTTTTTTTCCACAAAATTTGTTACACACCTTTTTTATCTCATACACAAATCAGTATTACTTTATATTTACATCAGCAACCCTACTCTATGGGCACAAGCCCCCCCTAACAACGTGGTGGATAAATACCATAGTGAGCCAGAAAGCACCCAGAGCCTATTTGCGGACTTCACATGCCTTTGAATGTGACATTCTCAGATAAGCAGATTTCCTCATAATTATTTCCTTAACCATAAAACCAGTGTTAAATCCCAGCATAAGTTTAAAACTCAAAGGTCAAATGGTGGTTGTAACCTCTACCTTCCTGATCTGGTGTCGGTATTGTCGGTACTTTAATCACTGAAATACCACGGCTATTCTTTAACGAATGCCTGGTAACAACATATAAATGATTGCTTTAACTAATCTTGTTGCGATCTTCAATAATACAAGATTAGTTTGCCTTTTAGGTGGTTCTATACAATAAAACTCCACAGTAAATATTTAGACTTTTCATTTGGCTAAAATTTTGAGTTTCTAAAGAAAACTGTTCAGATAAAAGACATATTATTAAATAAGAGGGGATTTTTTGTAAAACGGTATTACTTAGAAATTAATTATTTAACACTAATCATACCAACACTTACTAGGTACCTATTTCTACCATAGCGGGTCGAATGTGACTTTATGTTTCCTGCTTGAATGTATAAAATATGGTTGTTAGGAAGGGAAATGAATAGTATAACTGTATATTAATTAGTAAGAAAAAGTCATGAAGTCAAATGTGCAAAAGCAATAAGATGTTTCAATGCAAAGTTCAAAATGGGTCATTTGACCCGGTTATGGTATGTTTAGTGTTAACTGAGAAAAGCCGACAAGAAACTCAGCAATTACCCTTGTCAAAACGAAATTAGATCTATTGCATACAATTTATTTAGTCCTACTGTCCATATTTGCGCGTCAAACAATACACCTAGTATTGATTATTCAAGCATCCGATGATGCAGTTTAAGCTTGCATCAAAATCGAACCCAAGACTACTTTCAATATTCTTTGCTATTTCAAAGTTTCGAATTTGGTCAGCCACTCCCATTTGAAAAAAAATTGCCTGTGCGTAGAAAACAAAAGGAGCAGCTGTTCAAGTATGACGCATGTGGCAGCCATTGCCCTCTTTGCCAGTTTGTAGGGACCCGGCACACGACAAAGGCACTTAATATACATGTTATAGTCAAAGATCGATGTGCAGTCTCTTCGCGAAATAACTGGTTCATCCTAGGTTTGACCAGCGCCTTTCGGCAAACTACGAAATATATTTTAATTTCGGCCTTTAACTGATGTATTTTTAGTCAAACCTAGAAATACCTAAATTTTTAGTGAAACGTTGAAAGTTAACGCGTCACCTTGTCAAAATAAATAGTAAATTGTTTATTAATTATTGTCTTAATACAAAATAACAAAAAATATTATTACTTATTCTGATTACTTGTCAATCCATTCTTATAGTATTGAAACAACAAACATTCAAATTTAAAATATGCTCTTATTATACCTAATCTCACAAACTAACACAGTCCTGTACCAAATTTAGGTCTGACTAGTCAAACCCCGATTTTATTAAAATGAGTTTCGGCGTTTGACTGTCCAAACTAGTCACTCTCACGGATTAGACAAAAATTTGTTAGTCAAAGGTAAAAAAACGATATTGGTTTGGACTTTGCCTAAGACTTTATGTCAGACCTAAGGTTTGACTAGCCAAACCTAGAAGCGCCGAAGCTTCGATGTTTGACTATAACATACATATAAAAAAAGTATCCCCACTAAAACAAATCTCACTTTATTATTAGAAAAACCAAACCTTGCGATATACAACTTCTTGTTTTCACAAAGAAAACGTTGCAAAAGAACAGAACCTAATTTTCGCTAACACGTACTGTATTTGTCTCCTTCACGAGACAAAAGATGACTTTTGAAATGTTTTTTTTAGCTGATCGTACTCATAACAAAAGTCATGATAAAAAATGTAAAGCGGCCATGTGCGAATCGGTCTTGGTACTGACCAAGACCGATTCGCACAGTGCATACGAAGAGTTTCGTACCACCGTACAATATTTAACAAATCACTTTTCAAGTACGAACAGCAGAGCCCAAGTAATAGGGTCCGGTTGGCGCCCTATGGATAGGGACAACAAAACAAAGCACGTTTAAAGTATAATTAGATGCGATAATAAAGGGCTCCCAATAACAGTATTTCTCACAAAAGATGTAACTTGAAAACCTTACCTTCTAATGACATTGTAGCAGTTTTCATTGCCTAAAAACACGGATAAAAGGACATTTTCAGAAAATGAATCCTAGCGAGATCGATTTAACGCCCCCGAAACATACTAAATTTCATGAAAATCGTTGGAGCCGTTTTCGAGATCCTAGTTATATATATACAAGAATTTCTCGTTTAAAGGTATAAGATTAATTATAATTAAACACGTAAAATGAATATTATTGAGATTTTGTTGCAACCCAACAAAATCTCAAAAGAAAAAAATAATGAAATCATTTTGAAGAAATTTTATGCTTCTCAATTTCTGTGCACACATTTTAATAAACAAATATACCTTAACAATTTGTCACAATCCAATTATTTATCTATATAACAAAGAACTGTATGTTAAATACGTAGTCACCCTGACTTTTACAGTTTAGCGCTTCCATACTGAACAAACTTACATTAATTGTACCGACGCTACTATGCTAAAATATTTGGCATTTATACTTGTAACTGAATATTGTATTTATTAATTTGTATTCTTTTAGGAATAGCATTGTCAATGCCAGCTGATTGCCAATATAAACAAAGACTAGAAGGTTATTGCGTCTCAAATACAATTTTGAGGTGCTAGCTAATGAGGTGGGATCACATTGGATCCTACCACACAAGCACCGCGCCAAAGTAATCAAGCAATTTTCAAAAAAATACCACATGGGCTGACGGTCTACCTGACGGTCAAAAAGTGGTCATTAGATCGAATGTGTTTATTGCACATGCTTTGTACATTAAACATCTTTTTTGACCCGTTTTTGCAGTATAATGGATTCTAGGAGCCTGTGAATTTGGTATTTGGTGAAGAGGCTATATAGGAGCAGAAGTTACGATCAGGATGTAACTGCTTTGTACTGGTAATCACGTGGCTACCGATAGCTTTTTATCATAATTAATATTATCAAAAAAAATGTTATACCACACGGACCGACAAATAAGCAGACGGTCCACCTGATGGTAAGTGGTTAACGTTGCCTATGGACATTTGCAACACCAGAGGCATCGTCAATGAAATCATCCCTGAAATGTGAAATTGTTAAGTCTCATGCGCCTGTAATTTCACCGGACCTCGTACCTTTTTAACTGAAACACAGTACAAGTGCACTACTGTGTCACGGCGGAAATGGGTATGGTGGTAGTACTTCCCTGGACGAACTCTGCGCTAGGAGCTCTACTACTCTAAAACATTAATCTAAATCATTTGTTTTTATGCAGTTTCTAAATTCTTTTAAATTCTCAATTTAAAAAAATTCAATTCTTGTTATCATACACTTAATACTTTGTTCTTTTTAAAGAGACGTTCCTTTAATATCTTTGATTCTCAATCTAAAAAGTTTTATGTCATAAGACAAAAATCGTTTCTTTATTTTGCTGTTGTGACGTGTGTGTGTTCGAAAATAACGTTCAACTTATTGAACGAGCATTTTGGTCTTAGTTAATAAATTCCACGTTCAGTAATACTTGTGATCTAAATAAATATTGTGAATAATTCATTTTCATTCAAGTCCATCGGCTGTGCAAGCGCATTACCTCAACGTCGCGTTTACGAGCTATGTTTACACACAATTGACTCGTATGGAGAACCTAACAATTCTCAATGATAATTTTACTTCGTTTATTGACTCGCTCCATTCGCCATAAATGCTTCGAATAATTTACGACCGTGAAATAACCAAGTCCAGCCTTTAACCACAACTATGGGATTATAATGATGTTACATTTAGCGTACACATGCGAAAAAACGGTGTGAGTAAGTGAAAATTGGTCATGAACGCTGTACGGATGTATGTTATAATATGTAATGTTAAAGACAAATATTATTGAGTTTATTCGGAACTGAATTTCAGTTGGTGCGGTATTTAATGTCTGTAATTGTTCACATTTTTAAACCGCAGGTATCCCTAGGTATCTTCCTAAAATACTACGTAGCCCTGGGTAAAGATCTATTCAAATATATTTTTCGATAAAAAGAAGTATGTATATTAGTTATCTGGTTTCTTTAGTACAAGCTCTGCTTACTCAGATGGCCATATGTAAATGTCCCTGGTTATTTTTGTATTTATAAGCAGCAAATAAGAATAACACAAGCAACTTATTTACCATCTAACAACAGTGTTTACAAAATGATATTATTGTAATGAATTTTGATAGGAGATTTAAGGTTGGTTTATCTAAATTGTATAATTTTGCTTTAAACCAAAGCGCCCACTAGGGATAATTCCCATTTCCAATTATCTAAAGATCTTAGCAAATATACTTTTCGGAGGAACGTCACTAAAGCATTTGTTACATTATATGCTTGTTTGACCACAACTTTACAATGGTAACTGGTGACGTGGGAAATGGTGATAAATAATACTGGCTCCCCAATGTAGCTGCTGAAGCACACAGGCATGCGGGAGTAGCTTGGCGCCGGATTTTCCGAATTTTTTTCTAGGTACCCTATCATGATGGTTTCCTCAGGATGTTTTCATACCCTGAAATCTCAAGCTCATTTTCCCTTGACTCTCATCTCAGCTTCGACGCTTGACGGCCAACAGAGGTATCATCCTATTAGCGTAGTTTAAAAAGGAATGGGCCAACCAAGATTCGTATCTTTCGGGAGTATCTAGTTAAGAGACTTAACAACTTCACGTCTCAGGGTCGACAAAGTAATGGCGACGCCCCTAGTGTTGCAAATGCCCATAGGGGGCGGTGTCCACTTACTTGGACTGTCTGCGGCCCATGTGGTATAAAAAAAATGTTAAATAGCTACGATAGCCACGTGATTACCAGTACAAAGCAGTTAAATCCTGATCGAAATATTGCATCCCATATACTCTTAACCAAATACCAAATTCGCAAGTTCCTAGAATCCATTATACTGCTAAAACGGGTCAAAAAAGATGTTCAATGTACATAGCATTTGCAATAAACATATTCGATCTAATTGAAGTGTCAAATGACACGTGCTTGGCGCGTATTAACGGGATGTAGCAATTTAGCAACGCCGCCCACGACCTAGGCACCATTTGACCCGGACTGGTCATAGCTCGATGACACCACTTTCTTTAAGATATTATTTTGTATAAGTCTGATTGGTCTTAAAACTGGGTGAACACATGGAGTCGAAACTACAGAGAGAGCATGTGCTCTGGAAACTAAACAAGGAATATACTTACGAAGACCAGCTTTCCCTGTCTGTATGTATTCTCCCAATTTTAAGTCACTTATATGTATCATGTCCAAGATGAGCCGTATTGAGTTTTTATGTATAGGCTTTAGATTTCATAAAATGTCATCATGGAAGTGAGCGATATATGGCCATAGGTGGTAAGAACACAATGCCCTCAAGTGGCCGGAACACGTCGGGTGTTGCCAAAAGATTTTCACCTCCAGAGAGATAGCTATAATATTTTACACTAGTTACGGTCCCCAGATGCACCCGTATTTCTGAGAAGTTTAATGTATACTGTATTATAACATAACCTATGTCACTTGGGAATAGTTTACCTTTCTATCAGTGAAATAATTTTTCGGAGTAGTTTCGAAGTTTACCTCCTACTTTCAAACTAAAAAACATACCTTTGAAATATTATTATAGTAGATATTTGACATCAATGTGTAAATAGATTTGATATACCCTCTTACCTGTCTCCTGTGAAGCTGGCAGTTTCCTTCTGAAGCAGGAACATTGAGTCCTTGTAACCCCATCCGTACCATTTCAGCAGATCTTGTCTGTATACAAAGAAAAATAAACTTTAGTTATTTGTTTTAAGGTATGTTTATTGAATAATTCCTATATTCATTGGGTCAGCGAACGTCGAAGGATGATTAATTTGCAGTGAATAATCAGAAAGATTTTCTATTAGTGTTTAATTTATTTATTTTGATAAGAATCCTTATCATTACTGACAAATCGATGAGTAATTTATTCGCGAAAAACGATGAGTCGAATATTTTGGTTGACAATAGCTTTTTGTATGCAATTAAATGTATGGTAAGTTTCATCACACATATTGTTATGTTCAACGAGCGATGCAGCAGAAGTATCGTTTTGGGAAATCGTCAACTGGCATTTGGTCCTGGTAAAAAGCGTCTCATATGCATTGTGATTTTTTATTTTGTTTACACGAAAGTTTTATTTTTTAAATAATATAAATTAGTGCTTGACTGCGATCCCACCTGATGGTAAGCAGTGATGCAATCTAATATACTAATATGCTATTTCTAACTGACCAAATACATTTTGGATATCGATCCAAAATATCATGATTGATTTTCTTTGCGACAGAAATTACGATGCAGGTAGTGTCAAGTGAAATTTTGGTCGTCAGTCGATACAAAAACGGTTCAAAATTTACAGGAAGACACCACACCTTAACCATTGAAAAATTTGGACTTCGAATATCTATCGCGTAACAAAATTGTAATGAACTATCACTGTAATTTTCATGATTATTGTATAATTGCAAATTACGTGGGGCTTTTATTGTGTGCAATTGAATAATACGATTTTATTTAGTATATCGTTGGCTCATCTACCTACTGGCCTACGGTAGTCAGAAATAATAAAATATCCCAAACTAAACCGAGCTCCTATAACCTAGTAACCAGATAACTGACTTTATTTGCACTGATATAAACCTTGGTATAAACCAGTATCATTATAATCGTTATTTACAGGTTAAATTTGTTTGTGATCGAAAGTATTCGAAACACTGGATGGAAGGTAATGTACGATAATCTTTCTAAATCGATCACTCGTCTATACATTTGAAGAGCATGTAATTATTTTCGTATATTTAGTGTTGTTCGTATCGGTGATTAGGTCATATCCGGTATCGATTTATTTTTAGGAACAATGTTGACCGATATCAGTATTGGTTCTCCAGAAAACGTAATGGCACATGCACTTTTGAGTTTTGTGATAATCGTTATCAGCTGATACCGTTAAGTAGGTAGTATTTCTGAGAGCTACCATAAAGAGAACATTTGTAAATCTCATAAAAATATGATATAATACACGTTGTGATAGTGCGAGCATATCGGTCAGTAACTCGTTATCTTATCATTTATTATCGCACGCTATTTCAACCTCATTTTTGAAACTACGAGAGAAATTGTTCACGATTTACAATTTTTTTAACTTAAAAAAAAATCGTCATCAATCGAGCCGATTCGGTGCATTACGTATTATTAGAGACTTGTTGTCCCCCGCGTTCCTGAGGGATGTAACATTTTCCCGACATGAAAAGTATCCTTAATGTTATTCCAGGGCATTTTTTTTATTTATGCACCGAATTTCATCAAAATCCGTTAAGTAGCTTTTGCGCGAAATATCCGTACATACAAACTTTCGCATTTATAATATTGGTAGGATTTTGTCAGATTTTATACAACCGCCCGCCTGCCTGACGTCAACCCTCATTGGAAATGCTTTAGTTGACCACTCGGTGCAGGATGTCGTCACGTGGTCATCGGTATACTCTTCAGTCGCGAGTTATCTCATATCACTACCCTTCCCATACACACAAACTCACAAAATTAGCACTCTCTTTTTTTAATATAGTCTGCCTACTAAAAGATGTCCTTTCTGACGTTAAGAACGTCATTGAAAAATCAACTTTATTAGTTTAGAAATACCACTATACTTGGAATTCTGAATGGTAGTTTGTAGTAGTAATAAATAGTAGTTACTTCATAGTAATAATAACATAAATTCCATACTAATATATAAATTGAAGGTTATCCTCACACTGAAAAGATATGTTGTATAATAGTTAATTTAATAATTTTCCTGTAACACATAATTGTTTCACTCTAACGTGCCACGATTTCCTGTTTCCGATTTCTGGTTGTGGGCCCACTTTTAATTGGTCGGTGGTCAGAAAAAACTTCTTATTTTCCTTGAGCTAGTGCCCAGGACGCTCCACCTGATGGTAAATGTTTAATGCCGCCTATGGACATTTGGAACACCAGGGGCATCGCCAATGCGTTGTCGACTTTACTACGTGAAGTTGCTAATTCTCATGTGCCTGTATTATAACTGGCCTGTTTAACCGAAACAGTACTACAAGTTCGCTATTTCTTCACGGTGGAAGTGGGTATAGTGGTACTACTTCCCCGAACGAACGCTGCACAAAAAACTCTACGTCTTTGAAAATACAAAAATATGGTCAGATTGTTCAGTTAAAATGGGGTCGAAAGGGCATATATTATAAAAACTAAGATATGTATTGGTATAAAGTTATATAACCAAGGAGTATAGCTTTATCCTGGTTATTTCTGTTAACGATCGGCATAAATGTATCGCGCTCATTATTCCCCAAGTGGTAGGTTTCCGACCCCTCATTTTCGCTTTATATCATACTAAGGAAGGATCTTATATATGCCGGGATTCTAACATAGCCTATGTCCGGACTAATGTACCTTTGAAATGGTGAATTAATTTTACAAATAGGTGGCGTGGTTCCGAATATTACACTCCGGATACATACAAACTAGAAAGCACTATTCCTGAGTAAACAATCTAGGTATATATTAGAACATTCGGGAACGCGGGACGGCACCTATCTCTAAGACACTATGTGTGTCTATTTGTCCGCTTATATCTTCTGAACGGAACGCAACAGATTCTTATGCGGTTTTCAACTGCATCCAGATATTCTAAATAAATGCGGGATAAACTTAAATATTAGTTGGGAATGCATGAGGTATTATGTAGACCAGTGATGGGCAAAGTACGGCCCGGGGGCCAACTCCGGCCCGCAAAAGTATTTAATCCGGCCCGCCGAGGGTCCATCGACATGGATAGTATATGGCCCGCTATAACCACGTTGTGACGGTCGAGAAGTATTAAGTAGATTCTTCTACCTAAAAGTGAAGTGTGCTGCGTAAAACGGGGCGTAATAATTCTGGCCCTCTTATCTTTATTTCTTGTACTTTGTGGCCCCCCATTAAAAAAGTTTGCCCACCACTGATGTAGACGCTGGAGTGACAGGTTTAGTGTTCGTAAATTTTTTGATCTCATATATTGTTATCCTTTTTAGTAGATGATAGATGTAATTAGTGTTATTGGTGAAAACCGTTCTAATTGGTCATAATAAATATATTTTCAGTACTTCGAGTACAAATGTAAAATTATGTTTTAACTCGCTTGCATTCACAACAGTCTATTTTAAAACCATGTCCTTCTATATCGTGGATTCATACAAGATCTAAAAAGAGCCGACCATCAATTCTGATTCATATGTAAATATACTTACGTTACAACGTATGAGTTGATTGGTGAGCATTCAGGCATGCATACGTTCAACCTTGCTAATAGCGTTCATTTATTGTTCACTTCAGAATATTTGTAAACAGCAAGACAACGTCAATCACAATTATAGAAGATACATCACAAAACTTTATACGTACACTATCTGTCTCGGCAGATATACATATGTATAACCAGTAGAGTAGCTAGGTAACCAAAGGCCCTGGGGAAAAAAATTAAGTAGGGCCCCAACTACACTATTTAAACTCGTTTGTCTCCTCCCCCCCCTCCCGTAAGTCAGAGTCCGAGGCCCCCCCTGAGCTTGCGGTCCCCGTAGCACTGTCCCGTCTAGCCCTCCGGGAGCTGCTCCATATAGCTAAAAGCAACTTGACTACAGCGCCACGATCAGATCCTAGCAAGGCCGTCATTTAACTATTGGAGACCCTGGGCACTATAGGATGAGTAACAAATAAAAGTGCCAATTAATAAAGAAAAAGAAATGATTACGATTAATTACTTTTACATCTACCAATTATAGCTATGCGTTTTTAAATAATATCATTTGAATTTCTTTGTCTTTTTTCTTTGTTAGCATGTCTGCTGGGCTAATTATGCCCTTGTCTTTAAATCCACACTAATCTTTAAACTAATGTAATAAAACTACTGGACCGATTTCAAAAATGCTTGTGACGTTAGAAAGCTACATTATCACTGAGTAACATAGGTTATATTATAATTTTTTTTTAAATTAGGTACCCTTACTGAAATTCCAATAACGTAACCCAAAGTGTAAAAAAAATACCTAAAAATTCCATAAATCGCGTGCGCTGCGCAAATTATAGATGATAGTAAGAACATAATAATGTAACATATCTCGGGAACGCGGGTGAAACCGCGGGGGACAGCTATACACAATAAACACAATTGGGGTCATTTTTAGAAGTGAACTTTAGGATTCTTGGTGTATCTAGTATCGAAGTAATTAGGCCAGATTCTCAATGGCTAGTTACGTCGTATTTTAATCTAAACTAATATTATAAAGAGGAAATAGTTGTTTAATTATTTGTCTACATCTACACTTCTACACTAATATTATAAAGAGGAAAAAATTGTATTTTTGTGTGTGTGTATGTTTCTAATGAATAAACTCAAAAACAACTGTGCTTATTTCAAAAATTCTTTCACCATTATAAAGCTGAGTAACATAGTCTATATTTATTGCTAGAAAAGATTAGCGGTCCTTACTAAAACTTAAGTAACGTAACCCATGGTGTAAAAAAGTGCCCTCATATATTTATAAAGAGGAAATACCTATTTGATGATTTTTTGTTTGCATTGAATAGGCTCCGACAAATTGTTTCACCGTTGGGAAGCTACTTAATCCTCGGGTGACATAGGCTATATAATTTTTTTTTTATTTGGGATCCTTTTTAAACCCCCAATAATGTAGCCCAAGGTGTAAAAAAATGACACACCTTACATCGCGTTCGCTGGAAAACTATTGATGGTAGAAATATATATTTATACCACAAACAAGCAGACGGTCCACCTGATGGTGAGTGGTTACCGTCGCCTATGGACATTTGCAACAACAATGCGCTGTCGACATTGAGACATGGAGTCGTTAGGTATCATGTGCCTGTAATTTCACCGGTCCCCTTTCTAACCGAAGCAGTAATAATAGTGCGCTACTGCTTCACGGCGGAAATGTGTAAGGTGGTTGTACTTCCCCTGACGAACTCTGCACTAAAAGCTCTAATACTGAATACATATATTTTTCCTGTGGCGTGGTAGGCTCGTTCTCTAACCACCAAGCCAATTGCCGGTCGAGTCGCTTTGGAGGAGTGCGACCACAAACACCGTCACACGAGATTTTGATATCCCTACTAGCTGTTCCCACCGTTCCCAAGGGATGTAACATTTTCCCGACACAAAAAGAATCTTATGTTTGGTAGTTTTTGCGTGAAAGTGTAACAAACATCCATACATAGGTTTCGCATTTATTATTAGTTGGAAGTAGGAATAGATTTTATTTCTAATGTCAACGAAATCTGATCAGACTTTAGTATTAGTCTGAGAAATACGTTAGGAAAAAGTCTTCATGTGTCAATCAAAAACCCCCGTATTTTTAATAGATTTGAATTTAAGTGCTCAGTTATTAATAGAGCGTATGGTTAGCTATAGGTTTGATTTCCAAACTGCTTTATTTTATACAAGCTATCCCCCGCGGTTTTACCCGCGTTCCCGAGGGATGTCTATTTCGATTCCTATGACAAAAAGTAGCCTATATGATACTCCAGGATACGGTCTATATGTATATGTGCCAAGCTTCATCTAAATCTGTACGGTAGTATTTGCATGGAAGAGTAACAATAAGAATATAGTATAATATTAGTAGGACTACATTATCATATAATATTATAAATAACCTTAACACCCGTCAGTTATTTAAAGGTTATTCGAAGTCCTATATCTAACCATTTGGTATTTGTACACTATTTAGCGCTCACAAGATTGCGATTAGGAAACTACATATTTCTGGATAATACTGGATATATTTACAAATAATGTATGTGAGGTATTATTCAGAAGTAGAGCTTTTAGTGCAGTGTTCGTGGGAAGTATTACCTACTCATTTCTGCCGCAGTACACTTGAACTATGTTTCAATTGGATAGGTTAGGCGGCCGGTGAAATCACAGGCACATGAGACATAACTACTTTGCATCGGGGATGCTTCTGATGTTGCAAATGTCCATAGGCAGTGACCACTTACCGTCAGGTGGACCCTCTGCCTGTTTGTAAGCACAAATTATTTTTATAACAGTAGCAGGGTAATCGTCAAACATGGTTTAAATTTTATAGAAGCTCAAGGTATTCAACATATTATAATCCATAAACTATCGTAATTTTATACTTTTAATACTAATTTACTATGTAAAACCGTCAAATTGTTTAAAAAGAACCTTTTTTTTTTTTTTTTATATATATAAAAACTTGAGCGCATTTGACTAGATCTCACCTGATGGAAAGTGACGATGCAGTCGAGGATGGTACACGCGAACTCAAGTAATGCCTATTCACTCTTGCCTTATATCTACTTATTGCGATTAAACTATGCACAGACTGAAACGCCTTTGTACCAAGTGCGAGTCGGGCTTGCGAAGGGTTCCGCACCATCGTACAAGAATACGCTATCTACTTTTTAAATACTTTCATAAAAAAACAAGAGATGCGCCATAACAATATGTAGAGATGGTAATTAAATATGAGAATACAATCGATCACATAAACTCAACCGTATACCTAGATGACCTAGAATATTACGGTTCATGAGATTATACCGGCTGACAGACAAACGGACAGACAGCAGCGGGTTAATAATAACCCTAAAAAGTGACTGTCGGGATGTAAATATTTATACAAGTATGAATTTAAAAGTATTATTATAGATGTAGTATCAGTAATGTGATTGCCTTAGTACAAGCTCTGCTTAATTAGGGATCCGGGGCCTAGATAATCGTGTGTTATGAAAAAAATGGATTTTGTTCGATATAGATTTAGCCTTGTTAATTACACAGCTGATATGCAACCTATGCAACCTACTTACAGAAACAACACTGCCAATATCTCATAATAAATAATAAATAAAAATGCGTTTATTTCATCTTCATGGGTGTCATGTATATTATTTTACTTTATTTCCTGTTTAAAAAACGAAGTTAAGTTATCGCATATACTCTTGTACCTATTTATATATAAATCCCCTTATTTCCTGAAAATAATTTACAAAGTGCCAAGTTTTAGACAAACATTTGTGCATGAACATTATCTGGTGAACATAGTACGAGCTTGATTATCATCAGATAGTTATCAATTCGCGCGGGAAATATTTTCACAACATAGGATCCGCCTATTCTTTACACCTATAGGAAACGCAGCTGAAAACCCCGAGTGGAAGTGTTGAATGAAGTAATGAAACCATAGAGCCACCCTATTTGTTGGTACATTCCATAAATTTACCTCAAACTGATGGGGAGTAGGTAATAGGTATACAAGGATACCATTTTTAGATTTCTGTATTAATACGGTCAACCCATTACCATGTAGGTATTGACTAAACCAACGCCCGTCTATCTGTCCATCCTTATATTCTACATTTAGTATTTATACCATAAAAGGTAGATAGATACCTTAACAGCTGATATATATATAAAAGTAGCAAACAGTTTGAAACTAAGGGGATTTAGAATACAGAAACACAAATAAATAGCTTATTTGGCAAGATTACATACTTTTCTCTGTTTGAAAACGTACTTCGTGCTACCGGCTACCGCTGACCGACTCTCCCTTTGAAGTAGGTAATTACTGGATCGATTGACATTATTTCAATGTGAACTAACACATGGACGACCCCTGGTAAGCGAATACGCCTTTAATTATGTTAATGTAGAGTTTACGACGTACGTAATAAGGATCAAAGTTTAAATAAAGCGCAGTCTTCCCTTCAGATCTCTTATCCCATTAAACTTACAAGCTTAAAAATACTAGGTGTCCTCAGCAAAAAGGTTTTCATAGTTATAGGTTTAGTTGTCTAGATTTAGAGTCTACTAGTGATTCAAACGCATTTGTAGTTTTCATACGAGTGTCTATATGTAAAGAGTTGGGGTAGGTACGCTAGTAATCAGCCGGGGGTTCGGGGGTTGCGGAAGCGGATCGTACGTGTTCGCGACCCCCGTCATAGGACCTGTGAGATGGAACACCAGGGTGGTTTTTAGTCAGTCGAGTCTGACAGACCCTCCCCCCACCCTAGGGCGGAGGACTTCTGTGAGGATTTCCGACCAGAAAAAAAAATGAAAAGTTACGCTAGTAATAATAAAATATTCTATGGTTGTGGGTAGTCTATAAGTTTTAATAGGTACCTACGTAGGCTTAATTTTGAATTTTCAAGTAAAATAGCCATCGCAATTGTTATCAATTACACAACAAAACTAAGTTAGTCATTTTATGTGGGTCAATAAAGATAGAATGCTACGAAAAAGTGAATAAGATAAGGTAACGACTTCCTTATCCTTTCGTAAAGGCGGGAAATATACCTACACGTATATAATCACGTTTTCTTTAATTAACATCCCACCTAAAACTATTACAATGCACTCCTCATTGAGTTATCTAGATATTTTTAGATCTGCCTGTTAATTATATCCAGAAAACTGGAGCGGGTTCGGTCACTCGCGATCGTTTCTCAACGCGTTATCCTTTAATACGATTCACACTTAACTTATAAATGAGCGTCTCATCCATTTGAAATAACTAATCGAAGTATTGCAGCCTACATTTTAAATAAATAAATAATAGCTCTCACCTTTTCCTCGGGATAACACTTTTGACTTTTATAATAGTGCTTCCGTTCGTGCTAGAGTCGCTCTTTTTATTTTCACCACTTGAACTTGAATTTACACTTTCAACTGTCCTTTCATTATTAGTGTTTTGTTCGTCTGTATTTTTCATGTTTTCCGCACTGCTTTCAGGAGCAGCTGACATTTTTACGGGCGGCGATTATGGATTTGTGTCGGATAGCATTTGGAACGATTTTTATAAATCGCGCAGCCTGCCGCGCATGTGGTGACGTGCTCTATCGGTAAAACAGCATGTGAATGTTACAGCGCCATCTATGTTTTATGTATTAAACTACTTTAACGGCATGTTGCTAGCTGGAACTTTAATAGATTTCACTGTAAATCACAGGTAGCGCTACTTGGCTTTCTTTTGACATTTGTCAGCATTGTTCGTTGACTTAAAAACACTCCATGTGACACAGACAGAATTCATGCAATTTATATTATTACTAGCTGTCCCCCGCGGTTTCACCCGCGTTCCCGAGGGATGTAAGATTTTCCCGGCACAAAAATCCTATGTTACTTCTATAAATCCTCCTAGAACCTCCAAGAATACGTGTACAAAGAATCCTGATGATCGATAAGGAGTTTTCGCGTGAAAGTGTAACAAACCAACTTCCATTCACCTTTATAATATTAGAGAAGTAAGGATGTATATTATAATTTCAATGAATTATGTTAATTAATTTATAACAATTTACGAAATAGATTGAATCGATTTATTCTGCACCTATAGAGAAAATAACTGTCTTTCTGTAATGAATTTTCCAGAATTTACTTTATATACGGCACACCTCACCACGGTAGCCCAGGGTAATGTAGGTCTAATATAGGTACCTATTATAGGTATATACTTGTACTAACCTTTGCCTTCCACTTATGGAGTAGTTTATAGGCGTAATGATTTGTTTTTATAACTAGCTGTCCCCCGTGGTTGCGTCTCTATTCTCGAGGGATGTTTAATCTTCCTGAGATAAAAAGTATCATGTGATATTCCATGCATGTCCCTAATCTGTTAAGCATGAAAGTTTAACAAACATTTATCGAATATTCATCCTGACAAAAATTGGAATTTATAATATTACTAGTAGTCCCCGCGGTTTCGCCCGTTAATCGATATCGTATATATTCTACAACTAACAAATACTGTGTCGAATGGTAGCAGTCCCATCCCGATATGTTCACTAATTTTGGGGTGACGGTGCGTCAAAGGAACCTTTTTTCTTTATTTTAGGATTTGTATTTATCAACACTATAAGGTTTAATGTATGGGATAAAAAAATGATCAAGAACTATTTTTAATAAAATATTTATGTAATTTATTCTAACTTTATTTTATTTCATGTTGTACAAAACATACCTACTTACTTATTTATCTACGTGTAAAATAACAATTTACATAATAAGATTTCTAAAATTGGCATTCGCACATATTATTAAACTAGTATATCATAGTAATACATACAAAGAAAAAATTAATAATTAAGCAAAGTAATAAATGCAGTAAATAATTTATATATTATAATATCAAGGAATTTTCAAAACAAATCTCAGGACATGTCATTTGGATATATTTTGGAAATTTTCTATAAAAACTTTAAAAATATACAACTTTAATGTTTTTCGTTGTATCTAAATGCTGAATATATTATTATCTAGCTAATAATTTAAATTCGTTATGCAGTCTTAATATCATAACTAAGCACCTATAAATTACTTATTGCTACAATTTCAAATAAAGCAGACATTTATATACATGGGTATTATGTATATGGGTTACATAAAGGGATATTGGATACAAAATGGATATATTTAATATAACTACGTTACAGTGTTTAGCCTCGGATTACAATTTCACTGACAGATCAAATTAGGTACTGAAAATACATTTTTAATTTAAAATACTTTCCAAGTCGACAACTTCCACCTCTATTAAAGTACGGTTAAATAGAGTTGTACATAGATTATTATAAATTAATTTAAGAACGTTTTTTTTAATAGCTTGCTTAACAATTAGGTTTTAATGACACTATTTCATTGCACGTACTGTATTTTCACGAATTTAATATAATGCGTGATGTGTCTGACCAATTTAAAAAATAATCACATGATTCACATTATAAAGATTGAACGTAAATTCAATCAACAATGTTGTAATATGACTTTTAACAGAGAAAAAATAAGAACATCAATTCAATGAAGCGAACTTGTGTAAACAATAATATTTCGACACTATCGATTGTACATTGTCCTATATCGATGAATTAAAATCGATTATCATCCGATACAGTTACCATCCGATAAATCCGTATAATAAATCGATTGGTTTGTCGAGATTATCAGTAGGTAATTCTGCTTTTGATTTTCAGACAATTTTCTTATTATGGATTTATTTGCAATCGTGATTTGAGTTTGAAATACTACAATTCCAGTGAAAAACTGATTGAGTTATGGAAGGAAACTGCAGCACGCGCTGTTCGATACAAAAAGTAGGATGTAAATGGAAATTTAAAATTTATGTCTCCATTCACGCAAGTCAAGTAAAGTGGACTACTGGTTCGACTCAATCGGAGGCAATAACTGAGGAGGCATTAGTATTAAAATATTCTTGCGTTGACAGATGTGCTTATTTGTTACTGAAATCACGACATGCGTCATCTTAACTGTGTTATTTTGTTATAATAATAAAATTTTACATAAAGGTGTGTAGAACATAAAAACAATTTGAAATGTCAGCTCGTATAAAAATAATTGTCATCATTTTGATTCAACTGACATAATTTGACAATAAAATGGGAATACAACTGGTTTTAGTGATTGCAGTACTGCCATATTGGTGTATTCCTTATTTAAATTACCGTAATGTAAATGATAATTTGTGTTACTTTTTTAAATGATACAATAGGGTGAAATGGAGATCCAGGATATAAATGTGACATTACTCGGAGCTAATATAGAAATGTCCTAATAAAAGTGCATTATCCACCTCACACGTGCACTGGCGAGCTAATCTCGAATTACGGGAGTAGTCTATGGTACTGTGTAGCTTTCTTATCTTTCTCAATCACGTAGAAAGACTTGGGCTTTCCATTGCCAGAGAAATATTTCCTGAAGGACGTCTTCTTAGCTGGAACGTAGTATGCGAGCGCGTCCAAAGAGTTCGGATGGTTGTTCGCTCCTTTAGGCCATGTCGGTGTGCTCTCAACGTCGACAACATCGTCATCGAATCTCGCCTGTGGTCGGTTCTTTGCGAGTTTCTGTAGTACGGGAATGTTCCAGTGGTAAACGCGAGCGGGTTTCCCATTGCTGGTCATTTGTAGAGGCAAGGTCCGGGCCGCGGCTGGCGCGGGATCCGCGTGAGTATAGTAGCTGGTATTCGGTGGCAGTTTTATGACGTACATTCTCGAATCTCCCGTTGCATGCCGCCTGCCTTGTTCGGCTAATCGTTTCCTGTGGTGAGCGGCTGGTATCCTTAGTTTCTTCAAGCCGAGCGAGCTGAGGAGCTCGTGTGTACTCGGTTCCTTCTTGTCGTTTGTAAGGTTGTTGTCATTGGCCGATGACGCCGGAGCGGCCAATGATGCTGTGATGGTGATCAACAGCGCTGCCGTCCTGTAACAATTCAAATTAGGATTTTATTCTTGGTTGTTAATCAATCGACAATAAATTGCTGGCTGGATATTCTTTTTGTTTGTGAAAGGCTTCGTTGACGTTTCATTATTCTCAATAGAAACGGCCAGTGTTCTAAAACGCGTGACAAAAAATTCTATTAAAAAAACAATCTTCAGTTTTTGTGTCTATGGTCATACAAATTAAGCTCAGTTTAAATAAACAATGAAAGGGGACGTTGACTTCAAACTGTTTGCTAAGTTTAGCAATGGAACTTTAAAGTCAAATAAGCTCTGGCACTGAAATGCAGTCTCTTGAGTCCGTTGTCTGATATTTCAAAGCAATTAGCATAGGCACGGCATTAGGCACTGTGTACACTGAGAAAGCTTCTAACAATGAACGTTTTCTTTGAAACGGTGTTTTGAATATTGGCTTTCAAATTGTAATTAACCTTAGTCGAACCTACAAACGTGAATGTTGTTCCCTATTTAAATTTTATGATGTGAGTAATAAGGTAGGAGCTGCTTGGAGTCTTTACTAAATGTTTTATTAAAGATTTATGTTTATTTGAGGATCATTTTCACATTGCCGTATGTCAGTGGTGAGAAATACTACCACTCCATTTCAGCTTTAAAATCTCGTGAGAGACTACATAGATTGCTACTACAGCAGTTTGAATGGAATCGGCTCTCAAGTGCAGATGCGACAACACACCAGTAGGTGTTTGGCGACATTTTTTTTAAATTTAAAAGCAGCCAAGCAAAGCTCATTTACATCGGGCTATGATTTATTATCACTACATAGTATAAAAAGTTACTTCCCGCTGTCTCCCTGTCCCAATGTATGCTTACATATTTAAAACTACGCAATGGATTTTGATGCGGCATTTTCTAATAGATCGAGTTATTCAAGGGAAGGCTTTTATGTATAATACATGCATATTAGAATTGAGAAAAGCGAGAATTTTAAAGAATTACAACTATTTTAACTGCGCCCGTTTGACAGTTCAGCATTACAGTCCTCCGGAACGCGGGTGAAACCGCGGGGGCAGCTAGTTAGTTATATATTAATCTTAACACTAAGCGCGTATGTAATAACAAGGATCCTATTTACGGCTTTTCTCATGTTCCAGAGGGATCTTCGCAAATTATTTTTACTAAAAAGTATAATTTTACAGAATATATGCTATATTCAAAATCTCAACCAAATCCCTTGAGTCGTTTATTCGTGATTGAGTTAAAACATCCAATAGTTAATATTTGAAATTGGTATGATTTTATTAATGTCAAGTAGGCCGGCAAACAGGTACCAGGCATGTACTCGCTGTCGTCAATGGACGAAGATCGAGGGATCACTCTAATCATCTAATGCATTGTCGACGCTGATACATGAAGTTGTGAATTCTCAGACCCTGTAGTATCACCTTACCATTATTTTTAACCGACTTCAAAGAAGGAGGAGGTTCTCAATTGGTCTGTATTTTTTTTTAGTATTGTTTTTATGTTTGTTACTTCCTAACTTTCGACTGGGCGAAGCGATTTTAATGATTCTTTTATTTTTCATTATTTCGCTGTCGACCTGAGATGTGAAGTTGTCAAGTCTCATGTGCCTATAATTTCACCGGCCCCTTAACTTTCTAACCGAAACAGTAATACAAATGCACTACTGCTTCACGGCGGAAATGGGTAAGGTGGTAGTACTTCCCCGGACGAACTCTGCACTAAGCTCTACTACTCAACTGTAAAAGTAATAATATATTGTACTCCTACTACACCACCAGCCCTTGTCACTATGCATTCAGAATATAAGTTTGTTTGTCATAACTGCATAACTTAGCGAGTTCGCCCGCTTTTGCGAAATGTTCATTTCTCAGAAACTTCCAGACAATGTGTCGTTTTGTTTCTATGTGTTTGTATGGGATTATGAAGGCACTAGACGGTGAAAAGCTCGGTACATTGTTACTATTCATAGCTTTATCTTTGAATTCCATGCACTGGGTAAGGTTAGTATTTTGCCATATATCACAGTCAAAGCCTAGACTTAAGACCTCACAGTTGGGGGCTTGATCCCAACTGAGTGTATAGTTTTAACTTTTTAATAAATTTTACTTATAACGTGCCTATTCGTTTTCTCATTTTTTTTTATTATGGGTGAATTATTCTTATGGAAATTTGAGCTAAACACAATAAAACCTATTTATTAGTAAACTTATTGTTTAGTTACAAAAACCTGTATATTAAATTAGATTCCGCCCTGTAGTTTTTATAAACTTTTGTTGAACTTGTTATGTTTGCTTTGAATACTACTTAACGGACTGCTTTTGTATATAAATTCCAAAGCACTCAGACTATTGTAAAACTACTAAATAGGCGATGGTACCATAAGTAGCCTAACATTTTTTTAGTCGATTAAAACTAAAAAACGTATTCCATAGCAAATATTTCACTATCAGCCCAGCCTGTCGAGACACAGTTATAGTAAACTAGAAACAGATCACGTCTGCGTCTGTGGTAGTAATTTATGACCAGCAGGATATCATTGCGACTGCGCGAGCGCCGGCGGCGTGGACACGAGCCAAATGGAGCAATGGGTTACCGGTATCACATCGCGCCCCTTGTGACATTGCCAAGGACTTACCGCTAGCTGAGTGCTGATATTTTATCACGTATGAATCAGTTTTTATATGGTCTTTGCTCCTCAAGATACGTGAACCGGGCCGAGGATTCTATCGCTTCCAAGGATAGATGTAGATAAAATTCCATTTGATCATAATTTTAAAACCCTGAAGGGTTGAAGGAATTTGCTTTGAATTTGAATTTGTGAACAGGTGCTGCTTGTGGGGGCTGGTCAGCTTTAGTTTGTTTATATATTTTTTATTATTAGATATTCATATTATAATTTAATTTAATCATTCTTCACTTCTGCGATAACACACAGGTTTTGTCAGTGAGACTAAATAAATATTTTTTAATAAATCTAAGATCGTTTTTAAAAAAGAGTAATTGCTGAGTCTATTGCCGGCTCTTCTCAGTAAAAAACAACCTTCCGAACCGCTATTAGAGTCTGACTATTCACATATAAGTGCTTGTAAAGGCCTATTTGAATAAAAATATTTGAATTTGAATTTGCTGTTTTCTATTTGTACTAATGGGGTCACCTGGATGATTCTATATTTCGATGGTCTATATTGATAGATTCTCGTCTATAGTTAGACCTTATAGAGGACGTTGTATTCGAGATTCAGTTTAATTTTCTGACAATTTTTTAAATAGTTTATTTGTTTTCTATGATCTGATAAATCTTTTAGATCAGGAGTGGCCAACAAGTCGATCGCTTACCGGGAAGAACCACCTCACCCAAATTAGCTATAATAGTACTTTATACGATGCCACGCTAGCCTAGGTATGAATTCCATTTCCACTACATTGTTTTGGTACTCTATGAAGTGAACGGTAAACTGTCCTACGTATTCTAAATAATGGTTAGTTAGCACTATGGCGGTTTGACCGAATTCGGTCAGGAAAGTCGCTAACGAATGTATTTGTCAAACCGCATAGTAAACACAAAACCAATAAGGAATTAGCATGGGCTGAGTTCGGAATGTCGCATTGGTGGTGCTGTGGTTATGGATTAGATATCCACAATAATAAGGTCCAACGTACCTCAAACTATTTTACCAAAAAGTTAAGTAGAGGTTATTGAACTTTGTGGAGGAATGTGTTTAAAATAAACCAGGTCTCTAGGTAAAATTAAGTTTTAAAATTAAATCAAACGGTCATACATTCTATAATCTTTAACTTATGTATTTACAGATATACAAATAACTGGCAAGTAGAAACATCATACAAAAAAAAAGGTTTTTTCGTATTTACAGATATACAAAGAACTGGCCAGTAGAAACATCTATATTACATACGAAAAATAAAAAAAGAGGTTAATTTTATTAAATTCGTCGGTGACTTCTGAGCCATGGAAGACCAGACCTCTCACTAGTAATTATTCTTCATTCATATACGTAGGCTTCTACTAATATCGCTATTCCAAATGTGTTTTTAAAAGAAAATGATTTTGACAAGAAAAAAGTTTGTTAAATAATAAAAAGAAAAGTTATATAGCTTGTCAATTAAGCAACTTATAGCCAATATTTATAATATACGGAATCATACCCTTGAATCAACACACAGTTGTCATACCAGAGTAATGTTTTTAATAATTATAGCCGGTCAGTGTGCGAACCGGTAAAAACAAATGGCGCGAAACTCGATGACAGATAGTGATGTATCTGATTAGATACCATCTGAATAACCGGTAACAACTCGACTAGGTAGGCGTCATAGTAGCCATTTAAATAATAACAGGACAGCTTTAGATTATTCGCTGACATTATAGTTTGTTTAGAAGATGGTATTCTATGATTTAATATAAGCTTTTATTGTAAAGAATACAAATATTCATGATATTTAAAAGCTTAACCATTTTATAGACTAGTCAATAGACTAGCTTTTGTGTCCTAGTTTAATCCATATTCCGGAGAATTAATGGTTTCCTGGGGTTAAAATTGCTCTATATATCTATAGGCGGAATCATTAGGAAGTTTGCATGTAAATTAACTCCTATATCCAAACATACAAATTAAACTTTTTCTTTTGATTTTTTTTCAAAATAGAGAGGGACTCATTATTACGGTTACGGCAGACAATGAGATTGATATAATATTTTTTTTGTCCAGAATTCAATAGGTTTTTAGGGCATAAATCAGCACAAGATCAAAGGTACGTTCTTTAATAAATTCATTCAGAACCCTTTGTATATGTACAATCATCATCATAAGTAGCTGTGAACTACAAAAGTCCATAATAAGGAAGGATGAAGTAAACAGGTGATTTTGTAGTTTCTTGTCAGCTCTTCCCAGTGAAAGACTGTTCCGAACCGGTGGTAACTTCAGTAGCTTCCATAGTGGTCCTTCTAGGGTCTAAACTCAATAAATAACATTTTTCTGAAATGTACACTATAAAATGTTACAGTATTTGATTTGATTTAATGTTCGGCCTATTTTTGTTTTGGATCTGTTCACGTACTTATGTTGCTGACTGTACCAAGTTGCATGTCGTGTCTAATACAATGTTGCAAACTTGCATTAGATTATCAGATATGTGTGGCTTATCCAGCGAGACTAATGGCTTTTAGACCAATTACCTTATCTTATAAATCGATCGGACAGAGTCAGATATGAAGCTGATTATGTATTTAAATTAATTCAAATCGATCGATGATTGAGTTTTATTTCGAGTAAGCCATCGATTCTAGTGACGGAAGCACCAAAACAATGCTTCTTTGAAATGTTAGGGTTGGTACACACGTTGCGTGCCGCAGCCGCGCGACTGGAGATGCCTTCAGAATATAACGAACAGTAGCGATTAGCAGCTACATAAGTGCAGTGACTGGCATGAGATGTTATTGAAACATATCTCTATTTTTTATTACCTATTTTTTTAGTTGTCATTGTTTTAGGCGGTGAATACGATGATCGTGGAATTCTACAATAAACTCTAGCTTTCGGTGATATAACGTCGTGAGGATAATACTGCCCGATAGTATTGTACTTCGTAGTAACTGTCTTGCTGGGTAATAATATTGAGTGGATAATCTCTTAATACATTTGGTGTGTTCACTCAGCTACATTTAAGACTTAGTTTCTAAGACCAGCCTATTGGCGTAAAATAAAATCACCATAAACTCAAAATGAAATCAAATTCAGTCAGTTCTACAATCATGCAACTCAATAGTGCTATAAAATAACAAGCCATTGTATAACATCACACAACATCTGCACTCAACAATCTAACTCAATTCAAAATCCCGTTCCGAACCGATCGTTTCCCACAGTAACTCACGCGCGTTTTCCCGTAGTCCGTGGTCCTAGCCGGCGGCTATCGGCAGCGTGGTGTGGGCGGGCCCTAACACCGCTGACCGCTTGACCTCGACTCCCGGGTCAGAATGCGGCGGTCAACGCACTGAGAGCGCGTGCGCATGCACATTGTCGCCTGCACTTTCGTAAGCTTGACGACTGGACTGCCATTTTGATTATTTTGAATTCGGAACGCTTTGTGACGCGCTATTTTAATTGAGGTATTTTAATTTTGGAAAATGGGATTGCCTTGAAAGATTGGTACGTTTGGCTTCTTTTTTGTATGTTTGACATAATGCACAGTAGCTGCTCTTTTCTCGGTATCGTCATCATTTATTTGTTATCCTTTAAAACCAAATTATTCGTGTAAGTGTAAGCACAGAGCCAGCACTAGTGTTCCTGCGCGTGCGGGTCTAAAAGCTATCTGTGGCCTTTAAATAAAAAAAAGTAAGTTCCAAGTAAGTTTTTGTTGAGTTTGGCTATCCATTGAAACATTTAAAGTCGTCAGTGGAAGTTTTGTGGGATTTGTTAGGCGTTATTAAAGCTCCTCTGAAAAGGTATGTCACCAACAAAAACAAAAGCAGGGTAAGGAGTAGGTAAGTATGGATGTTTTAAAAAATAAGAAGAAAATAAAAACGCTCTAGACTGTAACTATATTGCTTATCATAAATTAAAGACTATAATATACATTTTACTGGTACTATTATAAGTGCTTACGCTCCTTTAGAGGCTGTATTATGGTAATTATTCATAATTTTAGCTGCAATTTTTCAAGTCAAGTCGGCGGTGAGCCAGCGACATTCTTTAGTAAATGCAGTAATTTAGATTAATCCTTTGGTAATAAATTATGTCCTAACAATAACTTGATACAGACATGCAGGTTGAGAATGCTTCGTGCACTCGCCTAAGCTACGATTGGTTACGATATGACCCTACTACGGACTTTTAAGATTACCTACGCACGAACTCGTTGCTTCGAAAGCGATTAAAAACCTCTGCGAAAATCAGAATGCCCGAGGAAAACATAAAGGTTCTAAATTTAAAGTAAAAATAATATAAGTTCTGTGGACTGACTTGAGTGTAAATTTATGGAAATTGCTTTTACATATTTTCGAATTTCGAACGGTAAAAAAGCCGAAGAAATAATTTATTGTAACCTTTATTATCGTTTTTGCGCTAACAAAAATAAATTCCGGTTTTATTACACAGTAAAAAAAAAAAGCTTTATTCTTTTTGAAACTTATGCTTTATTGTTTCACAATTCAGAATGCATAGTTTCATCTCAATTCGGTCACCATCCTCAATTCATAATATTATGAACTGTTTAAAAATTGTTAAAGAAAAATTTACTTAATAAAGACTATGGTCTGGAAATAAGGTTAAACTATCGATCCAATGGTTAATTGTATGAAAGTGTAAATTAACCTTATCGTCAACAAAAAGGGATAATTTTCCTTCAACATTTTAAAACGTCAACGGAGACTTCTTATATTGTACAGTACAGACTATAGAAGCATTATGT
Organism: Habrosyne pyritoides; assembly: GCA_907165245.1. Taxonomy (NCBI): domain Eukaryota; kingdom Metazoa; phylum Arthropoda; class Insecta; order Lepidoptera; family Drepanidae; genus Habrosyne; species Habrosyne pyritoides. The sequence goes on along the minus strand of OU015596.1, from coordinate 11,239,721 downwards.
AAGTCTTAAGCTTCTACACTTTTTCTTCAACCACATCATCGGTCAACGTTCCAACAGCGACCGCAACTTCTTAATTTACTCAATTCTTATCCCCATGGCAGTATAAATAGCGTAACTATGTGAATTTGTCGTAATTTTCTAGATTGCCTACTTCAGTGTTGTTTTTTTGTTTGTTGGCGCAACATCGCGCTCTTGTGGTATCAAGGAATTTGTTTGGTTTGAAATAAAACACTTAATTACTGCCGTGGATGGTGGCGGGTATAGTAAATATAAAAAATACAGGTACGGAGTTAAAAAAAAGTGGGTATGGCCATGGGGCATGGGAAATCATCTTTTAAATTAAGTTTGCTGTTAGAATTTAGAGTAATAGAGTAGAAGTACCTATACGTACATAATAATAATAGCAATTCATTGTACCGCTCAGCTCTAGTAACTCCATTTATATGTCAATTGAAAATACAGCTTCTCGTACAATTACTTTCCTAGAAAATCTACATGTTCCATCCAAGCATGGTCCATAATAGAATTTACGTCGGTAAATAAGTGGAATCGCTTTTATGGTGGGCAATTGAATTGCATTTCTGACATGAAACGGACGTTAAACTAAATGTATTGACATTAAAGTGCTGTAAAAATAATCTTTATTACTGTAAGTTCGACACGTCATCTATAATCTTATATCTGACCTTTAATTTTCAAAGAACGTAATGAAGGGTCTTAAGTATAATAAAATAAATAAATACATTTGGTCATTTTTCACACACGGTTTTTTGACACCACGAACCTTATATTGTTTTTAAATATTAACTTATTTAAATCTATGTTCAGGAATTGAACCTACGGCCAGTAGAGTAGCAGTCACGGTACCTTGTCACCACGCCGTCCGGACCGGCCCTCTGTTTTCTATTTAATAACTTAGCAAGGCTATCCTTTTGAAAAATGAGCTTATCGCTATTACTCACCGCCTATTTATTCATCATAATTGTAAAATATGAATTAAAAATTCTTGGTTTGGTCTAGACGACACTAAAAGATACTCTTTTACCCTAAAATCAGTATTAATATAAACGCCAAATCTAAAGGTATACACATGTTCTTATTGGAAGCACCAAAATACTCGTGTAATCAATCCATTATAAAAAATATACATTTTTCACTCCCAAATGCTGCGAAGTATTCGTAGCCATTAGGATAGTGCAAATCATGCGATTTTTCATCGCATTATGATCTTTTTACAACATTATGTTAATTTACTATTGAATTTATTCAAGGAGACGATGTTTTTAGGCCGCTTAGTGATGGCCGACCGCGTCGCAAAGTCGCACGCAATAATAGTCTAGTGCATGCATTGGACTGACAATTAAACGTATTAAGTCGATATTTAGAGCATAATAATAGGAGAACGGACTAAGGTCATATAACAGACTCGCAATTTGGTTAAGTAGTGGGACTTTGTGTAATAGCTTCATTATCCGGTTTTCAAAAGCTTATCTACCTTAAATTAGGTTACCTTACTAGAACATGTAATTTGGTTTCGTTCATTTTAACAGTCGTTCGAAGAGCAGGAAATCAAACGTTAAATTCCAGTAATCATTTGGGAAAGTAAATTATAAAATCAAGATTTATTATTAGTAACATTTCCAGATTCAGATAAAATTTAACTTTAATATATTTCAATTCTACAATAATATAACAAAATAATACAATGGAATAAATTTCGTATTTTAAAACTACAATAAAATAAAAAAATATTATTATCATTAATTTTGTTTATGACCCAATGTTCACATGCCCAAGTACGTACCTGAACTTTTCGTTTATTTTGTCATTCAGCATTCTGCGTCGTGCAATGTTCGCGTGACATGCTTCATCACATTCAATTGAAACGTTTTATTTAATTTATGCCACACGAATTTACTCTACTGGGGAAAGAAACAATGATTCAGTTATCAAATTATTACAGTAATTGGCATAAAGAGATTCTTCAGTTTTGTTTTAAGAATAATTGGTAATACCTATTTAAAATTTTGTTCAAGAAATTACGAAACACTTAACAAAATACGAATTAAAAGATCGGCTAATTAAATAAAATATACGAACATGGATCTTTTTTGAATAATAATCTACGTAGCATTTTCTCTTTACCAACATTATGCAGCGATTATCCTTCATAAATTACATACCTCTAATTTCAGTAAAAAAAACAAAAAAAAAAGTCTATGTCTGTAGTAAAAACACCATAAATAGCGTGAAAGTGCCAGGAACCTGGCGCCTTACGCTGAATACAATTAGCAATTTATCTCTTTGCCTCTAACAAGAATCAGATAAAATGTTCTATTGCACTGCGCGTTTTCAAAATGCCTGACGATTTAAAGGTAATTACGTAGAGGAACAAATTCTTGAAGTTCTTACCAAAGTAGCCTGTAGGTTCTTGCTATGATGCCATGCGTGTAGTAAAAGAGTAGATAAGTATCGTATTCTATGCTTGTGAATTTACCTACTCTATACTAATATTATATATTTTTTTTTTATTTATTTGTATACGGAGGGAATCATTGGAACCGCGGTACCTATTTGAAATATTCTTTCACCATTTGAAAGGTACATTATTCTGGATAATTTCGGGATTTATTTGATCCTTCAAGAACACGATTGAAAAGGCGACAAACAAAAGTATTTTGAATAATAACTAATAATGACTATTTATGTCTCGAATCAACGATTTGCACGAGAGGTTTCTAAATGGCTTGGTATATCCTTAGTACAATGCCAAAACCCTATAATTACCTATAAGCACATACAAAGCTAGTTTACTAGTAAAGCAAGATAAAGCTGGATTTTATCCATATTGGTATATTTCTAACAAGCAATTATATAGAAGTGATATTAGCTTTTCATTCAGGTATACAGGTTTCAAAACTCGATAAATAAAGAGAGAAAATATTGTTCCTCACATATTTATATCCAACAATATCTGTTCTAATTAAAAATGCGTAAAAAATTCACTCATTGCAGATATAAATATACCTAAGCCCAATAATTCTAGGTATATCGTTGCTCAATCCATTAGCATATCTTCGCTGCAATTTCCATTTTTTATTTTATTTATATTTATAAGTGTCGGTTCTTAAAGGCTGTATTTAACGTGAATCCTATTTATCATAGTCAAGTTTACTCGATTAACATAAAAATGCAATTGAACTATCTCCGCTTGGTATCCCACTCCCTACGTTCCAATTAGCACTTAATCTTTCCCCAGTCTACATAAGATGGACAGAGGCAACAGAGCTGTATTTATTTACTGCCTTATTATGCAGAAATGTTTACATACACTATATTTATTTACTAGATTACATGTGTATACGCTGTCTAAGTCTAGATACAGAAACGACATCAGCTTCAATAGCATGAAAGAATTCCTAAAAGGTTCTTATACGATCCAAACATTACCGACATTTTAATTAGGGCAAAGTTGCCCCACAATCACCACCTGATTCCATCCCTGTATTGTCTAAAAATAACACTTTATAAATATCCCCTCGAGTCTGCACAAATGTTAATTGCCGCTCTAGTACAATTAAATTTGTTTATTTATTTCTCTAATTGACTTGAAAACGTGGCTTGTTCGTCTGAGCCATTGCAATATAAATAAGTGAGTGCGACCGGCTCCGTCTACGAGCTACCAGACGAAGTTAATGAGGTATGCTAACTATGACTAAGCGTAAGTTATAATTATTTGAGCATTTTATGTTAAGTTTTTCACTGGGTAAAGAATTTTTATGGGTGTAGGAAACTTAATTTAAGCTACTACTAGCTAGGTAATATGATGTTCCCTATATATTATTTTTTCGAATTATGGAGATATGTATGTACACAAAAAATAAACAATACATTTGTTAAGTTTATTGCATCGTGCAAAGTAATGGACATTGCATTTTGCTCTCGGTTTCTTCAATTATTTTATATTTAACTAGCTGCACGGACAGACGTCGTTCTGTCGAAATGAGTCCTTACAAAAATGCAGGAATTCGATCGCAGCGCCACCTACCGGGTCCAATAGTGAATCTAAACCACCTAAACGCATACAAAAAAATTCATTCATTCAAGTCGGTCCAGCCGTTTAGGAGTTCACGGTCAACACACGTACTGAAGAATTATATAAATAAAGATTAGCACAGAATGCTATGGTTTCTTCCCAAAATGCCTTCATAGAAAAGACTCATCGGTACTTGCTCAATATGGTACATAATACAATATTATGTTTGAACAATTGAAGGCATCCTTATCAATTAAAGTCATCGCGTAACCAGAGATCAGTCAAGCGGGATCCAGCAGTCTGCCTGTAGACCAGTAATAAAGTTGTCTATTGGAATTGAAACCGCAATATCCGGACGTCCATACTGTGTACTTTGCAAAGGGAGGGTCCTTTTTACTCCATTTATCAAAGGATAATTTCCACGCCTTTGAAGAGATGTTGCGAATACGTTTCGCTTTTTTATCTGTGATGGATCTGTGATCCTAATCTTTTTATTAATTTTGTATCTATAGCATGATTGGAAATATGGGTACGGTTAAACCGGGTGAATAAGAATTAGCAATGCAAGGGTCTGTTGGCTCGTTGGTTAGATACCCTTAGCCCTAAGCCACAGGTCGTGGATTCGATTCCGACCCAGGATAAACATTTGTGTGCATGAACATGTTCTGTTTTAGTATGTATTTAGAAAAATATTTTTTTAAGTAATACATAAGTTATCTGGTTTCCAAATAACAAGCTCTGCTTAAATTGGGGTCAGATGGCTGTGTATTAAGATAGCCCCAGGATAATGATTTAACACGATAAAAAAAAAGCAATACAAAATTCTAAGAACATTTTTCAAATTCCCGTTCCCGCTAAAAAGTCTCGCTTATCAGATTCTTCTACTTATTTATGGTGCTTATTGACAGGTGCACAGCTAATAAAACATGTTTCTCTCGCTCGGTGTCTAAATAACAAAATGCCAATGTAATGCAGCTATTTTTATTGACTATCGTAATGCGTTAGGTCGTTTACATTCATGAGAAGTCTAACATGCTTTTACAAAAAAAATGGTGTAGATAATTTTGAGTCAAAACCTCTGAAGATTATAGTAAAAAAACTTATGCTACTTACAGATGAAATCAATCCACTATGGAATAATTTTTTTTTAATGTTTTTTTTTATAAATTATGTGCCCTATTAAGAGTATTAAAAGTATAAAAAAGTTATACGGTTAATTTTTTTATTTACTATAACTTATCAATTTCCTGTTGAGTTTCCTTATTTGTGACTCGACAGAGAAGGAGATCCAGCTGAATTAGGCACTAGATATTTGTTTTATTATAATCTTACAATGGATTTCCGGAGGTCACGCCTGAGTCAATTAGTTACTATAACTATTTTCTTTCTCCATCGCATGTTCAGTAGATTCGAAATACTTCCACGAAACAGAGAAAAATTCAAAGAACTTAACCCATTTCTTTATAACAATTACAAAACGATTCGTCAATTACACCACTTTCATTACCAATTACATTACAATTTAAATTACAGTCAATTTGTTAAGTATCAATCGATTTTCCGACTATTAATGAATGATTCATTGAATCGATAAGATCACACTCCGATCGCTCTTGCGATTGAATGGTTTGACATTCCAAGACGTCTGTAATAACGCCGTGTACACATCATGCTTGTAATGAGTACCCAAGGAGAATTCAGTTTTTATTTACGTAATAAAATAATACGTGTTTCTGCCATAGAAAAAGGTTTTGTAGTTTCGGAAAAGAGTATAGAAGCAGTTTAAAAAAAAAACGTGTGTACGTACTTATTTACGCACGTAAGAAGTTATACCCGAAATTGTTGGTGAGAAAAACTGCACTAAAAGCATTTGTCTTTACTATTTAGTCGTGAAATTGTTGTGTTTAAACTCTTTGCACCTGTCTGTGGCAACGAATAACAATTTTTGACGTTGTTAGGTTATTATTGACAATAACATTATTACTCACTCATTCACACTGACAGTTGCGATTTTCTACTTTCAACCTGTTACTTTTGTATTCAGTGATGCTCGCGCATCTTAAAATTTCACTCTCATAAACTTTTCATAACGCGCCTAAAGAAGTATAACTTACAAAATCAATAGTATTTGTTTCTTAAATAAAATATATTTAACACTAAACATACCATAACCGGGTCAAATGACCCATTTTGCATTGAAAATGCACGTATCATCTTATAGCTTTTGCACATTTGACTTCATGACTTTTTCTTTCTAATTAATAAACAGTTATACTTTTTATTTCCCTTCCTAACAACCATATTTCATACATACAAGCAGGAAATATAAAGCCACATTTGACCCGCTATGGTAGAAATTGGTACCTAGTAAGTGTTGGTATGATTAGTGTTAACGCAATCAAACACAGAACACAAATAACTATAATATTTTAAATTCTTACTTTTAAAATGAAATGAAATATTTTTTTTTTCAAACAGGGCAAACATGCACTTATAAATGGTCAAACTCTAACACCGGTTTGGAAGCTTGTTTTTATTGACAAGATCCGGCAATAAACCCAGCAATTATTCTTTTCTAAATAAGATTTTGTACATAAAGATGTGTCCTGCAGGAGAGAGCTACCTACACCCAAGCATTGTCGTCATTAAAATAATCGTTTATGTAATGGAAAGCCTTCTGTATTAAAACAGTCTTAATATTCATTGATATAAGAGACTCAGATTTTAAACTGTACATTTCCTAGAATTTATAACAAAGAAAGTTCACTCTCATTTCATATTTTAGGCAACATAGTAGATTGGGAGAACACGCGATTCCACATTTCTCAGCGCTTGCGTGCGTGATGTTACCTCATAGACAATACTTACTTACAACTACAATACTTTTTTAAAAGAAAATTACGCTTTTATTATACAGAGTAGGTGATAAAAATACATACTTGATTGCTAAGTCACAGGTTGTGCCTTCGATTCACACCCAGAACACAAAAAATTATGCTGCAACATGTCTGTTAGTTCTGTGTCTGGGTGTAAATATACTTTCAACTTACACATTTAATTCAAAAGTATTTCTTTGCAAGTTTGCAAGGGCTCTACTTAATTTGGGATCAGTTAGCCGTGTGTAATGAATGTCCCAGGATATTTTTATTACATATAAATGACAACATTGAAATTGCATTCGATTTCCATATTCATTTCGCGTGTACAGCAGTGGTCTGATCCGAAGTCCCTCAGGGCAGTTGCTTACATTATAGTGCTTATCATATCCTCGCTATCAGAGGCTAACTTAGAGTTATTTTTTTCTAGGTGACACAATACTGAGAAAAATATAATGAGTGTTTAAAAAAATATAATTTATGGTTCATATTTTACACGAATAATTTTACGTTATTTACTATATTTTACTATATTAAATCCATTACGTAAAATTATTCTCGATCGATAGATAAACCACGCATAGGTACGCTATTTCTTTCATGAGTTTCTATAAAACTGTTCTTAATTCAAATAACACCTACCATTTTGACCTTTGAAAAATGTAACTGCTATTTTAAATGTGAAAGTTAGTTTGTTACTTAATCAAGCCTAAACGGCTGAACCGATCTGGATGGTACTTGGCACAGAGATGGATTATAGTCTGGAATAGGACATAGAATACCATTGATCCCGGGAAAATATTACGTCTCTTGGAAAACGCGGGAAACAGCTAGTAATTAATAAAAAAAAATCAGGCCTATATCACAAAAAAAACCATTTACTCATTACGAATAAATAGAGTGAATACACGCAAACAATAGACTACCTACACTTTTTTTTTTGGGTCCGCTGCTCACATATTCACATTGTTACCATTCGTGTGACTAAGCAATATGTCATAATAAACAGACGATTTAAACGTTGAATACCAAAATGATTTAGAGATGTCAGTCGGTAGCACTTGAGAGAATTCTTTGCGAGATATTTTATTGATGTATCGGTTAACGAGTATTTCCGATTTACGGCCCGCCCCGGCTTCGCCTGACTGGAATAATATGAATGTATTATTCATAAGCTTTTCGGAAGAAATTCTCTAAATTATGGTGAACATTACATCAAAAATCCGTTGCGTAGTTTTAACGTACAAACTGACTGAAATATTGACCTTGGTATTGTCTTTACAACGTGTTACAAAATACCCCGTAAAAATATAATTAATTATCAAAGCCAACAACCCTAGTAAGCTGTCATGTCAGGGAACCAGATTATTTAACAGAAATGTCTACGTACTTATTTTACCTAATAATTGTCTACTTTAATAGTTTTTTTATTTTTCATTCATAAAAATCTGTTTTTTATGTTTTTGGTGTATGTTGTACAGCGTTACTACGGTTCTTAAATATTGTGAATGGACTCGTTATATGGCCCCATTTAACCTCCTTTCGGCTTTACGGGTATTTTTGTAACATTCTGTATATACGTATATGGTTGGTTATCTGTATGTTATAGCTTTTTTTCTCACTAACTAGGAATCTAGCAATTTGTCTTAGCCTTGCTTATCCTTTGTTGCCCGTATCTATTATAAAAATATTTGTGAGTTTGTTTGATTGTACATTTCTATGTTAAAATATTTTTAGTTGCATTAAAAAACAAACTCTAAACAAAAGTATTACGGTATATAATTACAGAAAACTTGCATAAGTAAAGTAGGTAATGAATCCTGACAGTTATCAATAAAATCAAAGCCAACATAAAATTCTCGTATCAATATCCATGTTGCAGTTCAATTTTCTATAACTCGGTCACTGGTACAAAAGAACGAAGTCTTATTACATCCGCGTCACTTATCTGTCACTTGCCCAAGTGACACTGACACTTCACTGACATTAGTGCCAATTCGCCTCGTGACGTCACGCGGCTAATACAGCTAATTAAATGTTATGTCCAGTTATACAGTTGAACGAGCATAATCCGATTGATTCCGACCGGTCCAGAATGCCATTAGTCTACCAGAAATGGGAGATAACAGGTATTTTAGTGTTGCTCTCGGTGACATAAGGATGCAGCACCGAACCGGCGACCTCGAGGTCGGCGACCGGTGGTTAGCGGGAAACGCACCTATACGGCTATACTGCGGTGCCACTTAGCGCGTGCCCACAAATGTATCAACACGACCCAATACGATGTAACAGAACCTAGGCAGTAATATGAAAATTACCTGTTTTTTTGTCTGTAACCAATAAGACGGTCCTGGCCGGTAAGTCACTGCCACCTAGAGACATTGCATTTGCAACAACAGAATCATCACCAATGCGTTGGCGAGCCTGAGACGCAAAGTTGTTAAGTCTCATCTATACTTCACTATCACTACATAGTATAAAGCAAAGTCACTTTCCCCGTCCCTATGTATGCTTAAATCTTTAAAACTACGCAACGGATTTTGATGCGGTTTTTTTTAATAGATAGAGAGATTGAAGAGGAAGGTTTATATGTTTTAGTATCTACATTGCACCTGAGCAAAGCCGGGGTGGGTCGCTTGTTACTTTTTCACGCAAAAACTACTGAACGGATTTGGATGACACTTGGCACATAGATAGTGCATATCCTGAAATAACAAATAGGCTATTTTTTTATCCCGGAAACATGTGATATCCCTCGGAACGCGGGTAAAACCGCGGGGGACAGCTGTGTTTATAATTTCACTTTGTCTTTACCGAAACACAGTAATACAAGTTCAATATATATAGAAAATAGTATAGTAGTACTCTTAGGACGACGTAGAACTACAGAAGTTCTACTACTTCTGTGTAAATAAGAAAGTTTGTGTGTACGTTTGTTTAACCTACTAAACACCATATATTATAATATATTAGAAGTATAGGAAGAAATACTAGGTTTCATCCGCATCACCGGGACGGGACAAGGTGATGCGGATGCGATCCAGTATTTCTTATCATCGAATTTTGTAAGTAACCATACATACAGTTTTATGTGCAATTTTGGGTCTTTCCATAGATTTTTAATTATTTTCAAAACTTACTCATACGAGACGGTAACGGTTTGAACAAAGGACAACTTTTCGTGTCTATGGAAAATATATATGTTTTTAAGTTTTTGAAAAAGTTGTGAAAGCTCTTTTATTTATTAACGTACTCATTTAAAAATTAATTGGTAATTACAACGCCAGTAAACAAGCAAACATACACTCTCACTTTACATTATACCAAGAATGACAAACACTTAAAATATTCACGACTATAATTGAGCACATGAGTCATTTGCCGTTATTATGTGAGGATGCACCGCCAAGCCACGCGATTCCGATTATTTCCGACGTTAAATCGGCTTTGGTCGGGCTTCCAAGAAATTACAACGACCTCTACTTAGGTTCGTAAGAGATCAGCTGTTAATTCATTCAGTGTTCGAAATTTAAAGGGATAATAATTCAAAAATCGTGATTTTTTTAGGCTAAATGTATTTTGAAGGAAAATTATAGTCTGTTCCATTTATGAAGGCTTTTGACGTTTAAAATTGTCATAGTAAAATTCACTTTAGGTACATCTATTGATCCTATGGTTATTGACAGTGTAGAATGAACCCTATCATAAAGCAATAGAGCTCAATTTGCTATGAATTAATATGAAGGTAGGTATGTATTATATGCATTACAGCCGAATTTCCCTCAAACTCACTTCTATTATCCGCCATAAGTCAATACCTAAGTCAAACTCAATGAGTTGGGAAAATCTTTGGAAGTACGCGCTATAAAAACACGCGGGGACCTCCAAATTTCATTTACCCAGTTCAGAATTTGAAAACCAGGATTGGGTTTTGTAAAGCACATTATGATAAATTTTGTCAAAATCACTGAAAATAAGACTGTGTATTTTTTTAATATGTGTTCTGTTGGTGTATGTAAACTTAATATATAAATAAAATAAAGCTATATTTGGTGATCGTTATGATAGTAGTAGCTGTTTCAATCGCGGTCTGTAGTGTCAAATAGTGACATAAAAGGTAAAAAGGAACCTTATAACTGAAAATCAGTTCATTAGAATCTGGCGTTGTTTCTATGCGCATGCTTGTGTTGGACCGCAACATCCACCTTCTTTCACCCTAAGAGTTTAATTTCACGCTCATAGTAAGGACTTATATTACTTTCTAGTACCTTGGTGACCAAGCTTGTCTCAAGGTTTTTTACTGTTTTTTTTTTCAGGAAAGTCTCCTTTAACTAGACTTTGCAAGCAAAACCTAACCTAAATTCATCGAAATAGAGCCGTTTCCCATACATATAAATATTAACAATAATTGCTCATTTATAATTACTATTATAATAACTTGTCTATAAAAAAATGCAGTACAATACTTTACTTCCCATAATAAAATATTTTATGTGCAGTTTAGTAAGCAATAGTATTCATTGTCAGTGAATTTGATCCTGCCAGAGATAAGGCATGCTTTTGAAGTCTAGCTTTGTTGTTGTCTGTCTGGATCTGGGTTCGGTACATCTAGATATGTCGCGAAGGGGTGGAGTACTGTATTTTATGCGTCTATTAATTTGTGTTATTCGAATGAACTCGCCTTAGGCTCTACTCGAAGCACAAAGGAAATAATATTTTATTACTGAGTCTTTAAGAGTCAAAGTAACATTACAGTTATGATTATAAATAATTCCGTTCTTTTCTTAAAATATTTAAAGCGGAGTGTATGATATAGTTTTCTTAATTATGCTTTTCAATTAGAGAACACAGATTAAATTTAAGGTTGACAAATGACAGCTGAAAGGAATTTTTGCCGCCTTTACATTTCGAATAAAATAATTATAAGGCCTGATTTACGCATCACTTAGTAAGATAGTGAGGTAAGTCGTTAGAAAACATCGATAGTGATAACATTATCGATTAATTTGCGATTATTAAAATAGATATAGCTCGTTACTCGTAAAGTATTGTCACAGTCCCATAAATGAAACTTTCACAGTGTGTCAAATCAAACCTTTTGTATGAAGCTTTAACTGGTTGGTTGGAGTAGTCATACCCTGGTGATACCCTGCCTGCGAAGTCACAGGTTGTGGGTTCATTCCCACCGAGGACAAACATTGGTGTGCATGAAATGCGTAATATAAATCGAAAATTTGTAAAATTATATCATTTATTGGTTTGCTATATTAACAGCCGTGCTTAATTTTGCATCAAAAGTATCATCATCAGCCTATCTCCGTCCACTGCTGGACATAGGCCTCACCTATGGCACGCCACTGAGCTCGATCTTCAGCTCTTTGTTTCCTACCGCTGCCGGCCAGCTTGCGTATATCATCGCTCCATCTAGCTGGAGGGCGCCCTATACTACGTTTACCGAGCCGTGGTCTCCACTATAGAACACGTCTACCCCAATGGTTATCGGTTCTGCGACAGATGTGACCAGCCCACTGCCACTTCAGCTTGCTAATCCTTTGAGCTATGTCGATAACTTTGGTTCTCTGACGGATGACTTCATTTCGAATTCGAGAATTTCGACTTTGAGTTGGTGAACCAGTCGCACCGTCAGTGTCCACGTCTCGGCTCCGTATGTATGTTAGATGTATTTTATTGTATGTTAGTTAGATGTATGTTAAAAGAATATCCCAGGGTGCTTATTTATTTATAACTGAATGCCTCGAGGCATAGTAACGCAGAATATTTAAGAATAATATTAAAATAAAAATCAAACATAGAGAAGAGCAGCTGATTTCATGGACGATATAAACTATCAATAATAGCTCGAATATAATCATAGATAAATTTATTTTAAAATAAAAGTTTCAATTCGCAAATTATCTATAACCAGTTTATAAGACCAGTGCCCTTAGCATGAACATCTAACGTGATCGTAGCGTCATCGTATCGTGTGCGCCAAAAAGCTAATTTGTATGAAGAATCGAACATTACGCATACCGTACGCAAACGGAACTTAGAATTGGTAGCATGGGCAGTTTTGACACTTGCCACGTTTTTCTTGCGTGACGTTCACGTGACGTTAACGGGGATATGTATGTAAGATTATACTATTTGGCAGCACGAAGCGTTTTTTGACGTAAGGTATCGCCACGGACGAAAGCCAGCTATCGTCGATCTTTTCACCGGCAATTTTGAAGTGAGAGCTTCATGAAGTTTAGTTTTATTCGATATTTTGTTTGAAACCTCGTAAGATATTTTAGGTGTTATTTTATTTTATTTATGCTTAAGAGTTTATTTATTTGCTTTTTAATGTTATGAAGTATAATTTATTTACTTGTTTCTAAATGTGGAGACTGAGAAGCACCTATTTATATTCAGATATTTTTGATAGTTATCAACATGAGGAAGAAGTTAATCGATAAGCTTTTTACTGTTAAAATCTTTATTATTGTGTAATTAGGTAGGTGCCTACTTAGATTCAAAAAATAAACTCCTAGTTAGCAACTAATCATTTTTTTTTACTTAATACTTATAGTGATATTGATCAACGCCGCCGGCTCAGGAATTGTTTCGGCCCAAGTAAAATCAACGATATAGAGTTATCGTTGACAAATTGCGCCATAACACCAACTTGAATGTATCTAAAAGAGTCAGCTTGGAATTGCAGGTTAGTTAAAAATAAATTAGTCAATTTTTATTTTTATTCATGCAAATTTTAAGCTTCTTTATTATCTATTACAAATAAACAAGTCGCGCGAAATCAATGCTAATGACTAGAGTACCTAGTCACATAGTATTCTGCTTGTTGAGCATTGGAAATATAAAGTTCATAAAGTTTTCATTGCAGGTGATTCCAATTACCCTAAACGGTCCTGGCCAATGTCACCGTATCACGACCCAGAAAGGAATTCCCGCAAGATAAATTCAACAAAATGCATGTTCCCACCAGGGTTATAATAAAGAATTACATTTGGGGTTCTGAAAAACCTGAGCAGAGATGGTGAGAGAGTCGAACACTCGGACAGACAAGCTCTCTAGGGGCAGAGCAATGCGGGACAAATATCTAAGTCGATTATATGTTAAAATTTTGTTATTAATTTTAAACCTCATTAAATAAGCAATATATAATAAAAATCTATTTATTCTACCTAATATTTTAATATTATATCCGAAACTTAAAAAAAACTTTTATTCATAAAAGATTTCCCTCCCACTAAAATAGCTATCTTCCTTGAATTCATAAAATCTAGCTCGTCTTTATGTTTTCGAAAACTGCAACGTCCATATGTACACATACACATAGATTGCGCGCCAAAATATAAAATTTTCAACTTATCAACTGACAGCCATGACACCCTTTTTTCGTTCAACATTATTTAAACAATTTATTGACAAGATCATTAAATTTATTTTTTAATAATAGAAGAATTACTTATGAATTCTACTGTAAAACTATTTATCTAAGCATAATAACATGTTTTCATATTTATCTTTTCTTGTTACTCCTTGTAAAAAATATTTTATTGGTGATATAAATATTTTATATAATTTCTAAACGAATCATTCATTCCTTGCAATGCAATGTCATTCATTCTTTTCACGATAGTGAAACGCAAACGGAGTTTTACTAGCGAGTTGACGTTAACTAGAATCTGAGCGTTCGTGCTGCCAAAATGGTATCGCAAGCGTAACGTGTGCGAGTACTCGCTACGATGACGCTACGATCACGTTAGATGTTCGTGCTAAGGGCACTGTATTCTTCACTGCGATAGCGGTGGTCAATTGAAAGAGCTAGTATTTTATTTTTAAACTTCAACATATAAAATAAATGCTACTGGTTAGTGATACCATAATCTCTGCATAACATCAAATCAGCTGCCATTTGCGTTTGAAACAAAATTTAATAGAATCTAAAAGCAATGGTAACTGGCAGGAAACGCAGTATTTTTTTTTAAATTTATGTTTTCTATTAGATCACAATCTCTCTATGGTAAGTGATTATGTTGCTGAAGGTAGTAAGCACCGACTGCTTGGCGACAGATTTTCAACTTTAGGGTTGTACCCAGCAAGGGTCAGAGTACCTACCTACCTTACAGTTGTGTTTTAAGTTTCCTCACGAGGTTTTCTTCATCGAAAGCTCAACCTCATTTGTCTTCCAAATGTTTATTGACTGTAATTTTCAGTCTCAGTCTGATATAATAAAACATTATTGTATTACTGACCACGATATTTGCATTTTAAAACTTCTTATATTCTCAAAGATTAATAAATATGTTAGTACCTAAGTTTAACACGCCTAAATGAAATTTCTGCGCAAAAATCATACTAGTGTTATTAACGTGAAAGTTTGGATGTAATGACTGATAAACGGATCTGTATAAAATTTGGCACTGAGATAAATTATAGTTTTGAAAAGCACATAGGTTACTTTTTATGCCGGGAAAACCGTGAAACCGCGGCGGAGTAGTTGTATCATATAATTTAAAAGAAAATTTAATTAGTTTAAATACAGTTTCTAGATTTTTACGATACTTAATCATTTTATAAATTGATCATAAAAATGAATTTACGGTATTAATTCAATTTCATATCTATGCGTGTTGTTTAGTAAGTCATCGAAGCAATCGACAACACCATTACCACAGTTCAATTACGTTTACGTCGAAAGTGTCCGGAAAAATTTATGACCCGACACTTGACCGGTTGTGAATACGGATTAAACAAATCTGGTACAGTGGTTCAATCATACTGTTATCAATGTAACGTAGTCTTAAGGCTTATTATCGGGTAAATTCTTCAAATTAATATAGAGATTAAATAAATAGAACTGTAAATAAGTAAGTAGTCTGGAATTTACAACTATACTACCGCCACTCTATGATTTTTCAGGCCATTTTGATGTTTCAGATTGTCATATGAAAAGAAACTGTATTGCTTTGGAATTTTATTATTATTTTTTATTAATAGGTAAGGTTGATTTCCATCATCATACAATTAGCTGTTGGATCAATAGTAAAAGGAATAAAGGTTATTTTTCTTTGTCATTGTTAAACGTCAAAACGGCCATCTTAGCGTGCCGCAAGTTTAATACATTTTTAAAACTAGCTGTCCCCGGCGATTTCACCCGCGTTCCCGAGGGATGTAACATTGTAAGGTATCCTATGTGTTATTACAATGCATTCTAT
Source organism: Habrosyne pyritoides (assembly GCA_907165245.1). Lineage (NCBI taxonomy): Eukaryota > Metazoa > Arthropoda > Insecta > Lepidoptera > Drepanidae > Habrosyne > Habrosyne pyritoides. The sequence continues at coordinate 11,223,588 of OU015596.1, read as the reverse complement.
ATACATATGTGCCAAGTTTCATCCAAAAGTTTAAGTGTGAAAGAGTAACAAACATCCATACATACAAACTTTCGCACTTATAATATTAGCAGGATTAATAGTAATGCTATATTCAAATCAATTGGTAAAGAAATGGATTGTTTGGCACATGGAGTACTCATTTATGCGTCAGTGAGTCATAAAACTAATATTTTTTACAAAATTTGACAAAAAAAATTACATGTACAAATCCTACAAATCCTACAAATTTAGTAGTATAGATAATATTTTACTGTAGTTGTGAATAATAGTTTTTATAAACTATTGGTCAATTTTAATTTCAACTATGTGCCTAACTCTACATGTTGCTTTTTGTTATATATTTTTATTTTGGGACGGACTAGACCATATATGTATGGGCAAAAACCGTCCCGCGGGCCGCATCCGGCCCGCTGTAAGATATGAATAGATATGCATATCCGGATATGACCCGCGAGACATTTTGAAAAAACCCAATAAAAAAATATTACATTAGGTACTTATACTCACTAAGTACTACAGTAGTAAATGCACTAAGTACTTTTAAACGCGGCCCGCGAACGTATTTGCACGCTAAAGTTTGGCCCTCAACATGTCAAAGGTTGCCCTCACCTGGACTAGACTGTGATAGCCTCATATGGCTTTTGCACCCTTATGCGGACTTTTCGATGAGCGCAGAGAGCTCTCGACCAAAGGTTGCTCTAGAATGTATGTAGTTCTTTATAAAAAATTGTGGTAGTTTCAGATCTAAAATAGTATATCATTTAATAAGAAATTGGTGAAAGTAACCCACTACAGGAAAAATAATTTCAATAATTTTTTACGCTTCTTAGAAATCAATAATTCTTTAAAATCGTTTATACCTATCGGTAGACTAAAACCGTTTTAAATGATTGATAAAAAATGTTTCCCAAGAAGAATATCTTAGAGAATTTATTCATTTTAATAGTGAAATGTATCTCTCGATGGCCGTTAAGACATCACAATGCTTAGAAAAACGTAATATCCGTGAAGGAGATTACGCTCGAGTAACAATAGAAAATAAACAATATATCCCACATCCATTGGTTCTACACTTTCACCGCTCATAAGGAGTGTTAACTGTCAGCCAGCAATGTATATGAATGCTTTTTAAAGATGCATTCTTAACATTTTATTGCATAAGTGCATTGAAGGTCAGTGAGTTTGGGGTTTGTAAAGGATTTTCACTTTCTAGAGTGAAAGGCTGAATTGATGATGATTTTGCGTGTTTTTCTTTGCATATTTTTTTAAAATTGAGCATTTGTAGACAATTTTTATTGTGGGTTTAAGCTTTGATGTTAAATTTGTAGTATCTGTCTGTACTGTACATACATTTTTTTTTGGCAAATTTTGTGATAAATTTTCATTTTATGACTCACTGACGTTGATTCTACTATTTTTAAAATGTTTTACCTGTATGCCTGCATATTCAACCTAAGATTTATTTCACCGACATTGGTGAAACTTGGTTTATAGTCAGTTTATATATGACATTGTTGAAACGCGAGCGAAACCACAGAGAAAGCTAGTGTTTTAATAAACTCTAAGTCTGTATATGTATTTGCACGTATTTAAAATCTACTACCGAAGACCTAATTCTCACTCAATTATCACTTGTCAATCTGTCATTATACAAACACACTTGAAAACACGTCGGGTATTCGAGTATTTGTTCAATACGACGCGACCCCGGGTCAGGATAGGGTTGACGAGTTCTTAATCTCTTATTTAAAAAAAAACATATTTACCATTATCTACATTAGCGATGGATTAATGCTTAAATTCATTAAGCAACTTAATTTATTTAAAAAGAAATCTATGGTAATACTTAATTAATTTTTAGAGGCCAGTTGGCTTGGTGGTTTGCTTAGTACAAGTTCTGTTTAGTTTGTGATCAGAACGTCGTGTTTAACAGAATGTTGCAGGTTTCCAAGGATATTTATTTATTGTTTTTTTTCATGTCTCAGCTCTGGTGTATTCTATGAGGGACCATTATTGTGACGATCGCTGGGTACGCCGACCGCCTCCACAGTTAACCACTGGCACTTGAAGGCGTCGGGTAATTCCTCTTAAAAATATATTTTTGTTACTCACAAAAACCCTAAATGTACAACCAAAAAGTTTTTACATTTAATTTCAATAAATCGCGTCGGTTGGTAGCCCTAGCACCTGGTAAGGGTCGCGCCCACACCTCGCCGCTGCCCCTACTTGTGTGGTCACTCAACTTTGTTTTTCTACTTAGACAACACTCCAACAAAGAACTCAACACTGCGTGGATGGACTTCTCAAGGGGATCGATTTACAATTGCAATGTTTTATTTTAAAGTTAAAGGAAACTTTGCGTTTCTGCATAATGAAACATGAAAGCGTACAAGGCATTCTAAGGTATTATCCATAAGCGTATATTTTATTTATATTTTAGTTGGTATGCGTATTCGAATCATAGAAAAATCCCATAGAAACATTACTTGAACTTGCGGCACGCTATGATGGCCGTTTTGACGTTTAATAATGGCAAAGAAAAATAACCGTTATTCCTTTAGAACTAAGGTGCTATTGATCCAACAGCTAATTGTATGATGATGGAAATAAATGTTATTCCAAAGCGTATTGCTTTTCTCGAGTTGCTTTTCCTATGACAATCTGAAACGTCAAAACGGCCATCATAGCGTGCCGGTAGTATAGACACCTACATTTTTCCAGGCATATTTTTCATTCCCCTAAAAACCTTATTTATACCAATTTTTTTTTATAAATTGTAACATCTGTCCAGCCGTTCTCAAATTAAGTGTTAATTATTTTTATTTATCGTACGATACATACATACATACGTTTTATTATAATAAAATAAATATTAGTAAATCGTTTGCCCTACGTACGTCGTATACGCAAGCAAAGCAATCACAGAGACTTGACGCCTTCGTCCCTTAAAAAAAATAACTGAATGACAGAACATTTGCATGGAAATAAGAAACGGGTTACTATTTCTTGTAACTGCACGTTAACATCCGTTTTCTTTGCACAGAGACAGCTGGCCGGAAAATAGCAACAGAGGCGACGGGCGACATTTATTCTAAGAACACAAGTGAAACCATAAGACGGAAAGTTAGTCTATAAATAAAGAGACTTGTCATGACTGGCTAACAACCTTTTTGCACGGGAAAAAAATAAACGTGTGAAATTTGCTTGAAATTTTACATTCGCTTATATGTATTTTTCTTTGCACGGACGGCTAGACCGGAAACGGCTATAAAGTCTAAGTCATTCTGGAAGCGCAGGTGAAACCAGGACGTAAAGATAGCTAGATAATACACCAGACCAGGAGTTCTCAAACTTGGCTCCACGGGCCCCTTTAAACATCATATGAGATCGTGCACCCTCAAAAATAAATGGTAAATAAATTGGTAGAAATAATCGCATTGTATATTATAACACTAGTGCAGACAAAATGAGACGGGAAGTCTCATGTGCCTGTAAATTCACCGGCCCCTTTACCTTTCTAACTGAAACAGAGTTATACAAGAGCTGCTTCACGGCGGAAATGTACAAGGTGGTAGTACTTCCCCGGACGAACTCTGCACTAAGAGCTCTGCTAATTCGATATTGTGGGGATTGGCTTGTCTTCTTGCAATAATGTCAACATTAGGAGTCATTTTGGTCAGTTCGAGCCCCCACCACCGACAAACGTACTCCTAGGGGTACGTGCTCCAGTTTGAGAAGCCCTGCACTAGACCATTCGCGCCTACGCATTCGTAGAGCCACCACATAAAGCAATGGATGCGGTTGTTGTATTAACGAGTTCTATTTGTGGTTAACTAGATTAACGATACCGATTATCGGCTAGATTAGTCATTAACATCGAGCTGGTGTGTCTGGCAATCGGTTTCATTAGAATTGATTAACGCTATTATTATGTACATACTATATTATTTCTATGTGTGCATTGACGTTTTTAATTAGTGTATTTTAATCCATTATATATTTCAATTTTAGCATGCTGCACTCGTACTCCATATAAATTTTACTTCTTTGTCAAAACTCACTTAAAAACGGGTACAAAGTTACTTCTTACGTAATTTAATTAAGTAACATAACTAATTATAGAAACAGCTTTTTAAATCATAAGTCCGAATTGTATGGATGAAAAAATGATTATACCTGAACGATGTTTTAAAAAATATAAGGAAAATACCGATGTTGCAACCACATGATGTTAATTATTAAAAATAAATACTTAGTATTCGCATGATAAGTACTACACCTATACTTCGAATAACTGGAAATACAAATTTACTAATAAACTAGATAAGTACTAGCTGGTGACAAACTCAAGGAAAACTGTAACAAATAAATATGAAATAAATCTATTTTTGACCGACTTTTCATTGAACTTAGAGGACCTCCTTCAAAATTCGAACTAATTTAGAAAAATGCCTCACAACCATATTCAACTATATTTTTAAAAGGTTTTAATGTTGAAAACAACACTTCTATACTGTTTACGATTAATTTAAAAGTCTGAAAAACAAATATAAAAAGCATACATATTGTCTATAGTCACGTAACCCACCAGCTTAAAACCATATCTTCACAAAAAGAGAACAGGCATGAGAAATTGAAACACGTCCTTTTGTTCCACAAGTCCTAGTCTATTTGACGTGCAAGCATTTGTCGGCTCCTCTATAAACCGAACAATTTATATCATACCATTGAACTATGTGGGAATCAATTCGTAAATAGAACATTTAAATTCACCGCATCACTTCTGCAATGCAAAAAACATACAAATGAATCGCAACTTTCCTGGGATTTACAACAACACGTTAGACTGACGTTGAATACTTTAAAATATTTTATTTACTTTAAAACAAAGAACATATCCATGAGAACGTAAGATTATGAGCGTCGATTCTGTATGGAAAATGTCACTAGGTAGAGGATGTCTCGTCGCGTCCTTAATGCTCTGTCTCTTTCGCTAACCACGCAATCACTTGAGAGGTCAGGCCTCGCTCCGCCGCCTGACAAAGTTTGTATTAGCTGAATAAAGGGGCTAGAACGGTTGCCATGAGTTGTTTATTCTGGTCCAGTCGCGAAAAATAAACGTTAACTACTTTTCGATTACACGTCACGTTTCTTCAGTTGACATTTACTGTGTGACGGTACTGATGATACTGGGATCCTAGCAATTTATATCTTGAAACTTGTACACAATAGCTATCCTTAATATGGAATGCTTAAGTCAGTATCTGCAAATATCATGGCCCACAAGTAGAGCTCTTTGTGCAGAGTTCGTCCGAGGAAGTAACTACCACCCATTTTCACCGTGAAGCTGTAGTTCACTTGAAATACTGTGTTTCGGGTAGAAAAGTAAAGGGGGGGGGGTGATATTATAGGTATATGTCATTTAGCGACTTCACGTTTCAAAGCAGACAACGCATTGGTAAAGCCCCTGGTGTCGCAAATGTTTATAGGCGGCGGTGACCACTTACCATCTGTTTGTCGGTCTTCATGGCATAAATAAAGATTAAATAGATAGAAGAAAGAATAATTTGTGTCCGTCCGATAGTCAAGTTTTAGCTATATAGTCGACCTCCGACAGAAGCCGACGGTGTAGTAATACAAGAAATTCAGAACAAGATTGTCTAAAAGTGATAACAATAATATATTCAAGTTTAGATCGACCGTATATTTACACCGAGAGGATTGACCTTGCAAATTGTCAAAAACCTTACAGCTGACGAAATAATATAATTTTTTTTGGAAATTAAAAAAACACACTTAACGCAAGCATCATTTCCTTCAGTTCAATGTCAAAAGTTTCCGTGATGTAAAAACATAGGGACAATGTAATCAACCTATCATTTTCGTACAAATCACTAAACAATTACCAGCAATGATTTGCATAAAGGAAACTGGGCGAAATGATTTTATAGAAATAACTACAAGTGTCCTCGTCTAAGCTTTCATTAAAAACATTAAACCGATGACTGGTTTCAATGAATAAATAAAATGGTCGACGACCGATTATTGACATGAATATGCCATTAGAAAAAACAGCGTTCGGTTGTTTATAAAACCAGTTAAAACTAATTAATAAATGACAGAAAGGATACCAAAATATTTGGGCCAAAAGTAAAAGAGATAGTAATATTTTAAAACTAATTATCCCCCGGGGTTGCACTCGCGTTTATCGATATAATATATAGCCTCTCATTAGCCCAATCACATGTTCAGACCATATACCAATTTTCATCAAGATCGGCCAAATAGTTCTTGAGGTGTAAAGACATAAAGACAGGCCGAGAGACAAAAATTAATAAAATTGTAGAATAGGCATTGAGTCATAAAACGAAATATTTATTGACACATGTGTATAGTAGTATAGAGTACAGATAAAATTCGAAAATTATTCAAAAGAAAGGTACAAATTGAACAAAAAAAAAATGATAAAGCGTGTTTAAATAAAAAGAAATGACAGTCGGACATATTTCATGCACTATTTGCCTGCACTTCAGTGATTCCGCTCGAACGAATCGCAATAATTCTCGCTTGGAGACGATTAGTCGATTTTAAAATTGATCTTTATGCCCCAAAAACATTTGCATTTGGATAAAAGAAATGCATCTTAAAATTTATTTAAATAATTGTCATCGGAGAAAAAACGCAAGCATCTTTACTTATGCATTAATATATTTTTGATATTTTAGCAAAGCTACAGCCATTATGAAAACCATTTGTTTAATGCTTTATCCGGGTCCTTATTTAGTAGAATAATACGTAACTTTACTATCCTTAAATAGTTATAATCTTTTTCACATTGCATGAGTCGTGACTGTTGACGTTTTTTACCCTTATCTTGTGAAATAGCACATGATTACTCTGAGACCTTAAACTTCATCCTCCTTATTCAGCTAATACAAACTTTATCGGCGAGCCGCTTCACGGAGGCCTCGGAGAGCTTATCTCTCACGTGATTAGTAGTATTAGCGTAGTTAGGGAAAGAGACAGGCCACGGAGACCGCGACGAAACATCCTCGAGTTAGTGTAATTTTCCTTACAGAATCGAGCCCCAGACGCTAAATGTTTCATGAGACCTTGCTTCTGTTACGGTATCCCCTAATTATGTGGAAATAAACATAAACCATTGACAAATCTGATAAAACACACTGTGTCACCCAAGTCATGCTATTTGAAAAATACTATAACTACGAGAATTGGCGGTCTCCACTTTGCCTCAGTTTCAATACAGCTTAAGTCGGGAAAGATTTATTAATGGCATTTATCAAGACCTGCATTGCGATGCTTAATAGAGATGTTAAGGTTACACTGCGTCGCAATTAGACCGCGATGATTGGTAGCTAGATAATTAGTATGGTAAAAGCTATCTCCATATCAAAGACATAAACAGTTGCGGATCGCGTTATAAGGTTAGCGATCTCTATTTGCGAGATACAGCATTATTTAAGCGATATGGAAATATCCTGTATCAAGATAGATGATCAAACACTAACCAGTGTATTGAAAATCCAAATATATTTAAAATTATAAAAAAATATATTTTACGGTTAACTTTTGACTACTTTTGTTCCCCGCGATTACACCCGCGTTTCCGAAGGATGTTACACTTTGTGGTATAAGAAATTACCCCTCATGACATTAGCTGTCTGCCAGTGGATGTCCCGTCAAAATCGGTGAAGCCGTTTCGGAGACTAGTCGGAAATAAAAAACGAAAAGCCATTTTTTTTATAGTTCCTTAATTACTTTCATATGCAAAGTAAAAAGTAGTTTGATATGCTGTACAATTACTATACAACTAGCTTTTTCATACAAAACTCCATAAATTCAATCGTTTTGACATTCAATAAAAAGTTGCTGATTTGACACATCCATGGATATCAATCAACTAACAAGCTACAAATGAAAACACTTTTCAAACTAACAAGCACTAAAACAACAACTTTACCGGTAGCCCTGCACTTTCATAATACATATGGTCAGTACGCTCGTAATTTGAACAAGTTCCTTATTTCTTGGAATTAAAACTGGGCCAAGCGAGTCAAGCAAGACCTCATGTCAATAGTCTCAATGTGAAACGGAAAGCTAGCCGTGAAAGCATCATAAATCTATAATCTATGATATGAGAGCTGGGGCCATACTGAGACTTTAAAAGGACAATCTGCTTTTTGTTTATGGCGTCGCCGTCCCTTGTATTGGTTATGGTGTACCGTTATGCATGAGGCTAATACCCGGGACAACTGGTTGAACTACTTTGCGTATTGATTTGAGCAGTCTTTTTATAACTCAAGGTCGATTTGTTATTGATCATAAAGCTGGTATCGTTGTGTTGAGGAAATTATTGATGATTTTTTATTACTTGTCTTTGATGTACTTCTTTTACGGCATTTAAAGGCTTTATAGGGTAAAGCTGTTCAATATTTGATGATGTTGTTGTAGTGTCCTAAGTATATGACAGATAGACATTGGAAACTAACAATAGGCCGCATTTTATAAAACAGTCATAATATGCGCCTGTCTTTTTGTGCGCTATGTTTTCTTAAAACACGCAATTGATTTTGATCATAGTTTTACTATCATTAAGAGAAGGTTGTTTCTTGGAAGGTTTTTGTTAAAACATTTATATTGTTCCACTCAGGCGACGCAGGGGAGGAGCTAGTCTAATATAAGTCTTAACCTTATGTAAACAGTGCTATAAATGCAATCTAAATAGTTAGTTTAATGGCAACTAATAACATTCATGGCAATAGACTACAGATTACCAGTAATACTATTAATAGACTTGATTGGTTCCCTTATCTAAAGATGATCTGTAAGCCTGTATGCGGTATGTCTGATTGTAGAGATTCAATTACGGGAAGTAGGCTCTAAGCTTCAAGCTCCAAGTTCCATGCGCCGAATTAAATGGGGATATTGTGCCTAAAGAGTGAGGCAATATGTGTGAAAGATATACGGTAAGGAGACAAAACAAAATTGCTTTTAAATAACCAAAGTTTTTTCATAGCAATTTTGTTAAATATTTTGTAGATTGTTTATAAACATTTTTCAGCTATAATTGGAATAAATAAAAGACTAATGGAAAAGATGAACATGGCATAATTATATAATGACAGAAATCAATAGTAATTTAAAAAGTAATTTTTAAAAAAATCTACATTGCTTTTTCTTATCGCATGATTTTTCTTAATATTTGTGATTTTTGAAATAAGGTTTTAACGGAAAGAATTATTGAAAAAATCACCATGAAAATTGGGAAATTTTAGAAAATATTAAGATTTTCCTATGAACCAAGGTAAACCCATTGACACGCACGCCGAAGACACGTTGTAATGAATAATTATGAAAAATATATTTTTAATTTAAAGGCTGTTCGTTTAACGACCTTTGGCTAGCCTATCATTTTAAGGATAAACCAATATATATTTACCAATATATCATAAGTACTCCCCAGTAATATGTTAGTAGGTGTTAGGTAATCTAGCATTAATTTAACAACATCTCAACCTAGGTGGCAAAAACATCTTAAACGCTTGATAATCAGTAGTAATAGATAAAAAGTTGCTTGGAAGATTTCTAATGTAACGGGATGGGTTGTTGTCTTCAATCAGTAATATATTCATTAACAACCTATAAACCTTATTTGGGTTGTAACAGCTGTAAACTGAACATCGGAATGGAAGGCACAGTCTGCAACGATCCATAATAACAGGTTGTTCAATAAGTTTTGTCGTTCGATAAGAAAAACACAATTTTATGGTTCAAAATACACTTTATTATTCAGTATAATCTCCCTGAACATTAATACACTTGCTCCAACGATCCTCCAATCTGTGGATTCCATCCATGAAGTGAGAATCCGGAAGGTCTGCAAAATACGCTTCAACAGCCGTTTTGGTGTTAAACCTTCCAAAAGTAAGAATTTTATCACTGCACGATATTAATTTTTTTTCCATCGTAAAAAAATACTGTGACACGGCGACACTAAATGGCTTGTAAACAAAGAATGAATTGACAGATTGAAATGAAACTTCACATACGTTCATATGCAGAGTGTACTAACAAAACAAAAAACAATTTGGGCTAGTGGCAACGCCCTCTCTTATCGAACGACAAAACTTATTGAACAACCTGTTCGCATATTTACAGTATGTAATGATAATGTAAATATGCGTCTACCTAAACCTGTATGGCTTAATTTCATTCTTCTTCTACATTGATATGGTATCAATATGATTAACTTTACTTTGATCTCTTTTCTAATTTATTGAAGAGTTTCCGTAGACATTTCGGCCTTAAGAAAATCCTTATTGAATATTATTATATTAGTTTTACGGAGTAAATTTATAAGACGTATCGTAATTAGTACTAAAGCCAGCTTCCTAGAAGAGCAGTGCCGTCATATAGCGGCCATAATGTAGCGATGAATGACGTCACTGAATAATTGTCTATAGAATAAAAATGCCGCGGTTTCCTAGAGAGCATTATGTCAAGTAGCAATGCCGTCATTTGCATGACGGTCGTCTTTACGGTGCTGAACAGTTTTCAAATAGGCATTGTCTGCGTAAGGGTGTAAAGCCATCCGTAGCTTTTTAAAGAGATAGTAGTCTTTATTTGATAGAGATACAGGTAAATATTACATAAATTGTCAACACGAAATTCTGATACATGGATTAATTACGTATCTTTTTAGACTCGTCAATAACAACAACACCGATTTAACACCCATTTAAGTTATCTATCTATATGTCGGCTGTGTACGCGTATATGTACCTTTTGATAGGACAACTTCTGATCTTATTTTGTTTGACCCAAAACCGATCTTTTCCAACGGCGAAAACCAATGCTTGATCCTTATTCAAAATATATAATAATATAAATAAATAAAATAAATAAATATATAATAATATAAATCAATAAAATTGTAACTATGCTGAGTTGAAAGATGAGAAGAGTAAGATATACTCTTATTATAATTTCCAAACCGTAGGTAAAAACAGTAGGCGTGACTATCATAAGTGTCGTTCTCGTACCTAATTATTTACGATAGGCAAAGTCAATATATTTATATACTATTTTTCTTTTTCACTTAAGTTATTTTTTATTTTTGTTTGTTAACTATAGACAAACAACAAATAGTTCATAAAAAAATTCAAGCATTGTTTTATCTAAAATTTTCAATAATGACCACAAATTCGCGAACACTAATATGAATAAATGGCTTTTAAATTTTAGGTAAAAAAAACGTGTAGTCAACATATTCAACAACATAAAACATATATTTATTCCATTAGTGTTGTAGGAATCCAATGGGTTTAATTATTATGTGTTGCGCATACACACACAAAACATAAAGATACGGTACTGTGCGACATCACCGCCATAGGATTTGTATAAGGGAAAAACTATTACGAGCAAATAGATATTGCACTCAGATGCTTGGTGTTCCGCAGCTTTTTATTTAAGCTACTATTGGAATTATCAGTAGTAAAAATTATGGTAGTTTAAAAGTATTTTAAATATTTAATAGCATTTTTGCCGATCTATAAATCTAAAAATGTTTAACACCTCGACCAACGAGGGGATATCCTAATTTGAAGCCTATAAAAACATAGATCAAGTCCATCCTACAGTAAAAAATATTTGGGTGCTCGCAGATAGAGAGGGTCAGTAGAAGAGGTGTAAGAAAGCGAATCTCGTAAAGGTTCGCAACACCGAGATCGAGTGGGTGAATTTTGAACGAATCCACATGGTTCCCATTATTTTTATTTATTTATATAAGACACACCAACAATGTACATACAATCACAATTACTAAGAATTACAAAAAAATATATAATTGGCAAGACATTAACGAGTATATACACTAATTAGGCATGTACAACATTTTAAGACCCTAGAATGATAGTCTGCGTAAAATTGACGCATGCATTTGCGAAAAATTGCTCTCTCTCTCTCTCTCTAAATAGCGCGTATCCATAGCTGTGCGTTCCAGGACATTTCATTCGTCACTGGGAGCTGCCGTGTAGCGTATGTGTCGATGAGGTAAGTGTCACCGATTTTGAAATATGACGACCGCGTGAGTCAAAATTACGCATAATTATCTTTTACGTGTCTTTTATGATTTTGACTTGCATGACAGTTTTTTATGTTTTAAATATACTTTATATAATAACTGATATTTTTATTTTCTTTTTATAGATATTTCGTCAAAATTTTTATATAATGGGGAGTAGAGACTTGGACGAAGACTATATCCTGGCCGCTCTAATGCAAAGTGACGACGAGCTTCCCTGTGGGGATACTGACAGTGAAGTAGCGGACCACGAGAGTCATGACGTGCAAAGCTTTTTTTTTTTTTTTTTTTTTTTTTTTTGAATGGACGAAGGTGTTAGCCTCAGATGGCTCTGACACCCTTACGCGGACAATATCGGTGAGCGCTTAGGGCTCTCAACCGAAATACAAAAATTTTAAGCAACAGCGCACTGAGGGTGCCCCCTGTGGGGCTCGAACCTCGGGCTCAGGGCGTTGCGTGGGGGGCCTTTTTAAATCAAAGACTTTACTTTATCTGATTATTAGTGGTTCTTTATTTCATAACAATAATAAAACAAAAAACTCTACAATGAACATATTTAAGGAGAGCGCGGTTTCTTACGTCCACGCCGGCGAGGACGGTAGCGAGGCTGATGGCCTTGTGTGTGTGATGGATGATATGACGTGCAAAGCGACACAGAAGAAGCTTTTATATATGAGGTACAGGAAGAACAGCCGACACCAAGTGCAAGTGTAGTGTTAGATGGGCAAAGCAGTGCTGAACAACCAGTCTCCACATCGGCTTCTCGTAGAATTGAAACTTACAACAGAGGAGTATCAGAGACATTGTTGGTAGACATTTAAGTCAACTAGGCGTGGCAGAGTCTCAGCGGTAAACATTGTTCGAGCTCAAAGAGGTCCAAACCGCATGTGCCGTAACGTATATGACCCCGTCTTATGCTTCAGTATGTTTTTTAGTGATGAGATAATTACGAAAATCGTACGATGGACTAACGCCGAGATATCTGCGAGATAATATCTCTAACATGTTGCCCAATGAAGGACCTGGGATATCGGAAGACAATACAGATGAGCCAGTAGCAAAAACACGTATTTATTGTACGTTTTGTCCTTCTAAAATAAGGCGAAAGGCAAATGCATCGTGCATAAAATGCAAAAAAATTATATGTCGTGAGCATAACGTTGATATGTGCCAAAGCTGTTTGTAAAAGGTTTTGATATAATTTTATGTTCCTAATATATATAACATATGCTGATTGTTGATTGTGTACTAAAAATATACTGATTATTGTAGTAAAAAATAACTTTTCATGTATAAGAGAAAGTGTTGAAAAAGTTCGTTTATTTTTAGCAGAAGTTTAAAATATTTCGTTTTTAAATAAATAAATGAGTATACACAAATTATCTGCAGTATTCATTATTATAATATATGTGTAATTATATAATAACATATATTTTATTGAAAAAAATTTATAAACTTCGACCTACAACTATTTAAAATACATGCGTCAATTGTACGCATGAGTATCTTTACCGTACTACACAATATGATTATCTTTCTAGGGTTAAACAAAAAGAGAAAAGCATACGGTAAAGTTAACCATATAAAGAAGCTGAACAAATTAGCAGTAAAAATGTTATTGCTAATAAACTAACAGGTCTCGCACGTCGTTTCGGCACCGTGCGTTATCAAAGAAATCCGTATTGTCTAAGTACTGAAACGTATTCTTGCAAATTGCAAATTTATAAATTGCTTTTCAAAAGTTATCTCTCTCCAAGCTATCATAAATTTGTTACTGCAAATAATTAGTATCAAAATATCATAACTATTAAAAACCGAGTGTTTTGGCGTAACAACATCCATGAACCTACCCATGGTATCAACTTATATGCTCACGTCCTGACTCCATGTTTTGCAATGCGTCATCAAAGACAGCTTTTGTCTATGGGATTTTGACCCATAACTCACGACTTTCAATGCTTAATTTTCCGGCCAACTTATTTATCTTTTTTTTTAAATCTTATTCGCAGTGGTGACATCTATGAACCCACGAAAATCCTGCATCGCACTATTGAAGTTTTATCAGGATTTGACCATTTATAGAATCTTTCAAAATCAATAGTTGAACATCGGTATCTAGGCAGCCACGATCACCTAAGGACGTCAGCAAAGAAGTCCATAAACAAATACAAATTTTTAAACACGAAATTGTCAAAAAAATTGTTGCTATGTCACAATACATCTTTACTTACTTACTAGCTGTCCCCCACGGTTTCACCCGCACCCCGAGGGATTTAACTTTTTTTCCAGGATTGTAAAGTCCTATAAGTTATTCTAGGGCATGTTCTATCCATGTGCCAAGTTGCATCAATATCCGTTCGGTAGTTTTTGCGTGAAAGAGTAACAAACAACCAGAAATCCATTCTTACAATCTTTCGAATTCACAATAATATGTAATGGACGATTGTAATGGTGTTTAGGTATCTACGACATTCTGCTACCTTTTTTTATAAACCAGAGATATACAACTAACTGGTGGTCCGCAAGAAATAACAAATGGTTCGTGAAAAATTTAAAACATTCTTCGTTCATAATTTCCTGAACTAAACATAATTTATTATTCTACAAAAATAATCTTTTATATTCGTCTGTAGGTTGTCAAAAAGGCGACCCTCTAGGTCTCGCTATCTTTAGTATCGCAATCCACCAAATCATACAAAAACGCCACGGTTCTATCAGACCTTCGTTTACTCATTTCAGAATTCCGAGCTATAGGATTATCACAATAATGCATGTTGTATTTGAGTTTATCGAATACTTATGATAAAGGTTTAATATTAGATAAAGACCGTTATTTTTATTCTTTTATACCACAAGGGCCGGATAAGAAGCACACGGTCCACCTGATGGTAAGTGGTCACCGCCGCCTATGGACATTTGCAATACCAGAGCATTGCCAATGCGTTGTCGACCCTGAGACATGAAGTTGTTTAGTCTTATGTTTCTGTAATTTCACCGGCCTCCTTACCTTTCGAACCGAAACACATTTAAACAAATTCACTACTGCTTCATGGCAAAAAAATATTTTACAAATAAATCAAAGCGGTCCCCGGTCCAAACTAGGTTGGGAACCGCTGTTCTAAGCCATGATTTAATTTCGTATTCACCTTGCACGTGAAATTAATGACCTTAACAGATGCCTAGTGTTTTTTGTCCATTTGTTTACGGTTAAAATGTGGGTGTCGTGAGAGTTTGCTTTTGATACGGTCATATGCTCAAAATGCTTGCAAAAAGAACCTAAAATAATATATGTTGAACGATGACCTCATCAACTTAACCTGACAATTATTGTTTGTGTAAAATAACCAAAAAAGTGAAGACTGCTAGTCTAAACTAATCAATATTAAACTAATAATATAGTGATAATATAAATACGAATGTTTGTATGTTTGGTATGATGCTCTTTCACGCAAATACTACCTAACGGCTTTGGATGAAACTTGACACCTACATAGAAAATGCCCTGGAATAACACATAGGATACTTTTTGTGCCGGGAAAATGTTACATCCATCGGGAACGGGGATGGAACCGAGTTTTTTTTTTTTTTTTAAAGGACGATGGCCTCAGATGGCTCTGACACCCATACGCGGACAATAACGGTGAGCGCTTAGGGCTCTCAACCGAAATACAATTTTAAGCAACAGCACACTGAGGGTGCCCCCTGTGGGGCTCGAACCTCGGGCTCAGGGCGTTCCTTGGGGGGCCTTTTTTATAACAAAGACTTTACATTATCTGATTATTGGTGGTTCTTTATTTCAAAACAAAAAACTCTACAATGAATTTTTAAGGAGAGCGCGGTTTCTTACGTCCACGCCGGCGAGGACGGTAGCGAGGCTGATGTGTGTGACGGGTGTACTCTATCGCGAGCTGCAGATTCCGCTGCAGCTGTCTGAGCTTTTGCAGCTGTCTGAGCTTTGATGAAACCGAAGGGGACAGCTAGTATTATATAGAGGAGAGATTTGATTTTTTGTTTGTTTGTTTCGATTTAACTCAGAAACTACTGGACCGATTTCAAAAATTCTTTCACTAGTGGAATGCTACATTTTCAGAGAGTATAATAAGCTACTTTACTAGCTAGTTTACTATGTTATCCCGTATTCTCCCGGGAACGGAAACTACGGGTGAAACCGCAGGTCGCAACTAGTATAACATAAACTCTAAGTTTTGTGAGTTTGTAAAGACAGTTTATCACTCTAATATTCCTTGACAGAGTTGAATAAAACTCGACCTATAGATGAAGCATGTCCAGGGGTTCGATTCTGTTAGGAAAATGACACTAACTCGAGGATGTTCTGTCTCTTTCGCTAACTAATACTACTAATCACGTGAGAGGTAAGCTATCCGAGGCCTCCGTGAAGCGGCTCGCCGACGAAGTTTGTATTAGCTAAATAAGGGGGCTGGAATAACAGATAGCATACCTACTTTGTTTTTTGGTGGTTAGAGAGCCGAACTGCTACGCCTCAGGTCATAGCTACTTTTTCTACCCCTCATAAACATGTCTATTTGTTCTGTGTATGGATGAAAATGCCTAAAAAAAGTATGTACCTTTATCAGTTATCTGCTAACATAGTATAAGCTGCTTAGTTGGGATCAGATGACCGTGTTTCAAAAATGTCCCAAGAAATTTATTTACAACCATTCAGATATGAACCACATGCTGAGTTGGAGGACCGATTTGTGGCAATTATGTTTCTTTTTGTAAACTTTTTTTTCATGTGTTGTTTTCCCTTTGTCACAAATATTTCTGTCTTTTCTTTCTTACTTTATATCCTGAGAAAATGTTGGATCCCTTGGGAACGGAGATGAAATCTCGTAGCGGAAATAAGTAATTAAGATATGTGTCAAATTCCCTCCAAAGCCGCTCATACGTGATTAAATCACAAACATTCAAATTCCCATAATTATGAATTATACTGCCGGCATGCTATGCTGGCGTTTCAAATTGTCATAGGAAAAGATTGATAGAAAAGCTGTATTTCTTTGGAATAAGGTTGATTTCCATCATACAATTTGCTGTTGGATTAATAGATGCACCTTATGTACGAAGGAATAAAGGTTATTTTTCATTGTCATTGTCAAACGTCAAAACGGTCATCATAGCTTGCCGCAAGTTTAGTAGAATCCTACTAATATTATAAAGGCGTTTGTATGTATGGATGTCTGTTCCTCTTTCACGCAAAAACTACCCAAAGGATTCGAATTAAACTTGGCACAAAGATAGAGGATATATTGGAATAACATATAGGCTGCTTAGCTAACCCTTTAGTTACCCTAGATATTTCCACCATCGGACATCCCGTCGTACGGCGAGTATCCACCCCTACGTTGTCGAAACTCCTACGGTCCGGACTAAGCGTTTCACCTCGTCGTTTATACCGCGTACATCGAGGGACTGGAATAACTTGCCTGCTGCGGTCTTCCCGAGCAACTATAATTTGGGTGTCTTCAAGGCTAGAGTGAATAGGCTCTTAATAAACTAGTGCGCCTCAACATCTAAGATTGCATCACTGCTTACCATCAGGTGAGATCGCAGTCAAGCACTAGTTTATATTATTAAAAAAAAAAACATGGAGGTAGCTTATCAATTATGAATATAAAAAATACTATGGTGTCACGTCCGCCATATTGGATTTAGAATGAAGTCGCTTTACTAATCGTAAATTGGCACCAAACTAAAAGTGAGTGCAGAATGTTAGCTCTTATTGGGACTTAGTTTAAAATTCAGTTGCAAGATAAGGCTTCAACAACTATCAGATGATGTTAAATAAAAACTTGTAAAAATCTGTTTGAAAAGTCAAAAAACCGCGGGGGACAGCTAGTCGATAATATATTCAAGAATTCAAGGAACACAAAGTTTTCAAAATCAACAAAGAAGCCGTAACAATATATCACAACACTAAATAAAAATAGGAAACGGCCAAACTCAGTTCCGTTTTCAACCCCGATCGATCAAAAAGTTGTCTGCACACTCGGATGAACTCTAAAAGAAATCCACAGTTGAATAGGACTTTATCATAGACAAGGCTAGAGGGCATCCGACCAAAAAGCAGACGTGATAGGGCTAGTAATAAGGCCTATATTACCCTCGACCGTGTAGCGTGCACTTTTATACCTCCAGCGAACTTACAGGAACCAATTTGTAGTACATTAGTGTTTACAGTTTAACTGTAGCCCGTTTACTTAGAATTTCTTTTTCATTTGAAGGCATGAACCGTTTAATTTCGTCTGATTCTATTGTTTAAACCAAGCTATAAAATATATAATATGGTAATAAGTGTGTAATAGGTCCGTTTACCTTTTTAGTCTATGGAATATCTACGCGTATGTTTTGTGTCTTAATAAAGAGTTCTTTGAACTTTCGGATACTTATTTTAAATTTAGAATCTTACAAAATTAATGCACTTAGATGGAATATTCGAGAATATCACATTTAGAATCCTACGTTTTGACGGCTAGGAGAAAAAATAACCCTATGTTGTTATGAATAACCATTAGATCAATAGATATACCTTATCTGTAAGCGAATAAAGATCATTTTCCTATGACATTCTTAACTGTCTTTTAGATCAAACAACTAACAAACGTACATGGAATATTCCAGAATTTAATTGGCAATATGGAGAACCAGATGGTCGTAAAATATGAATGATTGCTTTCATAATGTCAAATACCTTTGAAGACCAGGTTTAAAGAAATGCGTTTATAAATATGATTTATCATATTAAACACCTCGCGTGGTCGACATTCGAGAGCAGTACAAATATATTTCATCTGAAAGCACTATACTTACTACTTGTGAATAAACCTAACTCTTGAGAGTTATTTAACAACGTTTGTATGCTTTTATAGCGAAAACAGACATGATTCAAGGAAAGTATAATTAAAAAATAAAGACATTTGTTCGGGATACAAAAATAAGCTAGCAATAACATATTAATAAAGGGAATGGTCAAAAAGGCATAACGAATATTATATGGAATGCAATAAAATAAAAAAAAGCTTTTTCTTATTGTTTTTAAATATTATATCACTGATAAAGGATTCCAAATGCAAAAAAAAAACTAAGTAAGCTATAAAATCCAAAAAAAAAGTTTTTTCTTATTTTTTTTAAGTGAAACCTTTTTAAGGGTTGTTTTTGGTTGAGGAAAATCTTATTGATTCGCGTCACCGACAAATGTCCCAATGGCAATTTTTTTTATTGTCGTACTGTGAAATGAGACAAAGGAAAATATAAACGTCTCTATACTGCCTTATTCAATGAGGCCACAGATGCTTCTCAAGAAAGTAATTACAGTTATTTACTACTATTATAATATGTAAATATACTCTGCAAACCACATTTAAAACTAACACAATAAATGTCAAATGTCTCATTCAAGTTATAATGGATCGTTTTCAAAACAATGGAAGTCCTAAAGCCCAACTGTATTAAGATGAATCATGTTCATGAGGTTCCCACAATAGTCCGTTATTCTATCTTGAGTTGACATTGCGTTCGACTTAGCGTATAGACTTAGTTCTGAAGCATCGGAGGGCAATGTGGGTCGTATTTAACGATAGGAACTCTATTTAGTCTAGATAAGTCATATTTTTCAAAAAACTCCATTTTAATGGAACGTGAATATGATGTGTGTATTTTGCGGCTACATACATAATAATATCTTTAGAACTTTTTTACATACAGTTTCTGATCCCAAATTAAGCAATGTATATAGGTACTACTATGGCAACTCAGATAACTAATATACTACATTTTTTTCTTCTAAATACTTATACAGATATTTACAACCTTCAAATCATTCTCTGCAAAAGGAGGACGAAGAAATATCCTGTTGGATCCTACTAATATTAGTAAGTGCGAAAGTTTTTGAGATGCATGGATGTTTGTTACTCTCACACAAAGGCACTGATCGGATTTGGATGAAATTTAGCACATAAATAGTTCATAACCCCAGGTATATATTTTATCCTGGGAAAATGCAACATCCCTCGGGAACGGGCTACCACAATAAAAATATTATTACATTAGGTATTGTTGACATTACAAGCAGGTCGACAAACCGGCTGACGGTCCTCCTGATGGTAATATGGGCAACACCACCACTTGCACCACAAGCATCGTCGACTCTAAGACGTGAAGATGTTAAGTCTCACGTGCCTGTAATTTCCGTACCCTTACCTTTCTAACCAAAACACATTCATACAAATGCACTACTGATTCACGGCGGTATTGGGTAAGGTACTTCCCCGGGACGTACTCTGCACTTAGAGCTCTACTATTTCTAATATTCAATTCAACATTCGAACGACAAATATTGAGTAGCTGTCTCGAATCGAAGGCACAGCTCCCACGCTTGTTTCGGGTCAAATAGATTCGGCCGCGGTGGGAAACGAAGCACCTGATTCTCCCTTGCTTCCACTGTTGTTTATTTATTCAACGGATCTTTCAAATTATAGTGTTATATGATTAATATCCTACTTGTATTATAAATGTGGATATTTGACTTTACGGTGATATTACAGGCACATGAGACTTAACAACATCACGTTTCAGGGTCGATAACGCATTGGCGATGTCCCTGGTGTTGCAAATGTATATAGGCGGTGGTGCCCACTTACCATCAGATGGATCGTCTGCCTTTTTGTTGGCATACATGACATAAAAATAAGAAAAAAAAAACGACCCACAGCCAAAATTAATATTCGATACCGATCCAAAAACGTACCGTTCAATATTAATAAACTTTTCAGCACTTAGATGGGATATTATCCCGGAATAGGTAACCCTCGAAAGCGGTTAAAACCATGGGACATATCTAGTTAGACTACAATGCAAGAACTTATTTGATCATTTACGTTTAGTTCATGTGACATTAATAGCAGTAAAATAAAAGCGTCCATTTAGTGTATACTAAATAGAGAAACCAGGCCAATAATAAGGCAAGAGTCACGCAAATTGCATTGTTTGTGATCGTAAAACCTATTTTCCACAATTCGCACGTAATATCACTCAGGTATATTTAAATTAGGCTAAAAGATATTCCGTTGTACATATTCCCACGACGATTAATTATGCTACACATCAAAATTAGATTAAAAAGCAATTCATACTAATATTATAAACGTTTATGACCTGTATCATATTGCATACTTTTTTTTTCCCAGGAAAAATCCCTCGGGAACGCGGGTAGAACCGCGGGAAACAGCTTGTAGTTTATACTGATCTGAAGTTGCGAGCTAATAAATTACTATTCTGTTTAAATAATAGTACCTATTTGGAGTTTTAGAGTTCAACCGCCCCACAAGCCATATATCTCTTTATATATCTAATGGAGTAATAACATAATTTCAAATACTCCCTTGATATCAATAAATCCATTAGCCACTATTCCGGATCTCGGAATGCTAACACGGATAATAGATATTAATTAACGATATGGAGACTTAACGTTAATTAACCACACCTGGGCTTCTGTAAGGAAAATGAAACTAGCTTGAGGATGTTTCGTGGCCTCTATGCTCTATCTCTTTGGGTAACTAGGCAATCACTTGAGAGGTAAGCTCTTCGAGGGCTCGTTGCGCTGAGATCTGACGAAGTTTGGATTAGCTGAATAAGGGAGCTGACCATTTACACCCTTATCGACCTACAAAACGGAAAATAGATAAAATTATCAAGTAAATACTAGACAACGAAAAGAAAGGAAGGAAGAAGCTCAGTTGTTCCTTCATTTTATATTATACTAGCTCCCGTCTCGCGACTTCACCCGTGATCCCGAAGGATCGTAAGTGGATTATAATATAGCCTATTTTATACCTGGATACAGTAGCTTTGTCTGTATCAGTAAAAGAATGATCGGTCTGGTAGAGTTTGAGTTCATCAATATATACTACATACAAATATTTTTTCTTTATAATATTAGTGTACCTGTAGATATAATAATATATGTTTTTAACTTGATTTACTTACCAAGATTAAATTTAATGGGTTACAAATATGTGTCAAAAGTATTGTTTATTTAAAAAAAAACTAGGTATTAAAATCCCAACAGTAGCTTCGTAAAACAAAAGAATGTACACATTCTTTACATTAGATACGTTGCGTTTGACAGCATTAAACCGTGTTCCAGTTTATAAGACATTTTATAGTTCTTTACTCCCATAGACTAATTATTACGTCAAAAAACACATCTGCATCACTATCTAAATGGAGCTCAGTGAAGATACCATCATTTTCCTTTGTTAACGAATAAAGATGGCGAATCGAGAGCAAAGTGTGACTAATGGCCGTCAATATAATTAATTAAAGTACTCTAATTAGTACGAGAGATGCATTATGAGATGAGATGCGTCAATTTAGATAGGATTCGAGGAACGTTGCAGTGCATTATTATGCTTTTGACAAGAGGTTCTTAAACTTTTACAAGAAAATGAGCAATCTCTTTACTGCATTTGAAAATGGTCTCTTTATGCAAAAAACTAACCTGAAAAGACCTCCTGATCTTCTTATTTTACTAACTGAAAAACTATGAGCTTTCCAACATTGATATCCTGGAATCATTATGATGTTCACATAAAACGGAACAATTGTGTATATAGGTCGGCCTTACAGCTGTTATTATTCGGTAATAGGGATGTTGACTGACATGTCAAATTAGCAACTTTTTATTAAATGTCAAAACGAACGAATGTACGGAGTGTTGTATGTAATAGCAAGTTATGATGTCATAAATGTACAGCATCAACTCTTTATGGTTAGATTAATACTTTAAAATCATATTAATTATACAATTTTGATCACATTTGATGTATCCGTGTATTTTTGGATGTTCAATATACTGGCTAGTGTTTTATTTAATTTTTTAATTGTTTAATTTTAATTTATTTGAATATAGGACAATTACCTATTATGGTATGTGAATGTGTATGTATTATTTCGATTTTGAACCACCCGAACCTATTTTTAGAAATTATTGAAACACTATTACATGCTCCTGTATTTAGATATCGTATTTGCTTTTCCTGACATTAAATCATACTAAGCATTGAAATTATCAAATAAACAAACATCACAAATATTTTAGGAAACAAATCATAGAGTAGGTCCGTTGACACTTCATTGTTATGACGTTTCAACACACAAATTTTTATTTGACGTTTAATAAAAATTGCTGACTTGTCTTAATTTTTGCATACCAACAAAATTACGTACAGTTTGAGAACAACTGCTTCAGATAACGTCAGGGAATGAGGAAACAATACTGAAACAGCTTTAATGACCATCAATTTGCTTACCGTTGGACTTACAACTATAATACACTTAAATAGGATGAGAATTTCGCTTGGAGAATCGTGATTGAGTTGTAGAACAGGTGTTCGGAGAACTTGGAATGAATCTGCCTGCTGTTCTAACTTGTTTCGACCTGCAGATTCGCCCGCATCCCAAGTTTTCCCGGGATGATAATAGTCTGATAATATGTGCCAGTTATTTTAATTCGTTCAGAAGATATGTTCTGTTTTCTGTCGATTTAGTATTTATTATTAAATGCCACATTATTCTTTAACGTTTCATTTTACTTTGTAATAAGTTCTGTCGTAACAATGTCAACTTTTTTTAAAAATAAAACAATTGACAGATGAGAATTTTACTGGTTTATGTATGAACTTCCAAAAAGAAAAAGTTCTTATCAATTTTACATGAGTTTACAACAATTTAAAGAGGTACGTGTCCTTATAATTTAAAAATTTATTATAATACTTACTACCATCAGCTACATGAGAACGTGATGGGAACTGTCTCTCAAGTGGCAGTTGCCGGAGCACCAAACCTAAACTAAATCTCCGATAAAGATTACTCCACCCGTCTCCTAAAATCACTGGGTTGCTCTCAAGGGTTACTCTCAATTAATATTAAAATAATAAGTAAAATTAACTTTTCAATATTTATATTTTGTAAAGTTGTCGAAAACTAAAAGGTCCGTTTTGACAGTTAAGAATGGTATAGAAAAATCATATTTGTTGCATCCGAAATAAGGATCACTCTTAACTGTCGAAACGGGCCAATTAGCTCTCGACAACTTTATTACATGTTATCTAAAACAAGTTGATATGTGAAATGAAAGTTAAATTATCACAAAATGATTAAGCACCAACTACAGATACAAAATTAATTGGCATTTTCTTTTAAATTCTATAAATGTTTGAGCACAAACTGTTCGACTTACAGCTTGAAGAAATATTTATCTAATTATTTGTCCGATACTCTATTGGCGTGGCATAAACATACAATTCGGTTGTGCACAAGATAATTGGCCATTTTTAAAAACGTTTCGCATCACGCTCATGTTTTAAAACAAAAAATTCTAGTAGCGCGTTGACAGATTTGAAATCTTTACGTCAAATTTATGTTGGTTTGTGTACGCTTCAAAAACTCAAAAAGTTCTTCACCGATCGAGCTGAGATTTTAGCTAGATATATAATCCGCATCAAGGATTGTTTTTATCTATTTTTTGCATCAGTCACATATCTGCGACCGTCTTTGCTTTGATTCTCATTTCTCAACCATTCTATCACAATGCGCCACAGCGAAGCGTGGCAGGGTACCTACAGCTAGTTTCTAACATTAATTATTTTTTTGTTCAAATGATAGGTATTCAAATAAGATAGCATTATTTAAAAACTTTATTAATAATTCATAGTCATTATCATGACCGTAAAATATCTTTAGTTTTCCAAGTGAACGCAAAATTGTTGTTGAAACAAGCAAGGGGTCCACCTGATGGTAAGTGGTTACTGCCTATGGACATTTGGAATACCAGAGCCATTGTTGTTGACCCTGCTGTAATTTCACCTTCCCCATTAAAAATTAAACCGAAAATCAGTAATACCACAGTACTTCTATAAATGGGGCAATTCAGATATGGGGACAATGAAGTGACTCATCATTTATTGTAAGTATTCTTATTTCTATTTAAGTTGAAAACAAAGATAATCCGGTTTATTTCTTGAAGGACTCTTACTAAGATTAAAGCTACTGAAGTCCCCTCCAGCTCAGAAGTCAGTCTTCAAGTCAAAAGAACCAAGAAACCTTCATAAATGCCCTCAGCGGGTTTAAACTGTATAAATTATTTAGTTTGTTTCTTATGACTCATTATAGGTGTAAATGATAAATAGTAAATACCTACATGAGAATTGCTAACATTAAGGGCAACCAACTTAGCATGAATAATTCTGACACAAATAAACATTCGCGGAACCTTAAGGAATCCCAGAAAACGGTTAGAAACCGCTATTCAAACATTTAACAACGGACGGACATATTTTAGCTAAATAAATTGTCAGCGACCATCACGGTGTCTCATTGTATTAAAACCTGGTTTTCAACTATTTTATGGTGGAATAGCGATAATTCTTCAATTTTACGCTGCAACCGAACAATTTTCCCGGTACATGCGAATACGTAGCCAGTGTTTTACGACCGGGTCTTAGCTGCGTTCGGTTACAGAACCTGGTGGTTTAACTGTAAATTTTGTTATCCACCTATTTGTCAATGTAATATTTATGATTGTCCTAACTTACACGTATTCTGCAGGCTCGAGTTACGGCTCCTAATTAAAATAAGCACTGGCTAGCAATTAGGCAATATGTTATAAAAATTTAATTGTTATAACATATGCGTTGAAATTTGATGAATAATTTTAGATAATAATAATAATAAATATACTTTATTGTACACTGAAAGAAGTATGGTACAGTCGATTCTTAAATAAAGGTACAATTGGCGGTCTGATCGCTAAAAGCAATTACTTCCAGACAACCATTGGATGGAAAGAATGACATAGGAAAATGTAGGGGGTTTAGATGCTTGGTATAAACAGCCAAGTCACTGATGCACACGATGCAAATTTTTATTTTCTGTATATTATTTTAATTATGTACTGTTTTACAAATAAGCCGGTTAGGTACTTAGGTACGTCATTCAATTTCAATGGCGGCTAATGGCCCAATGTTGCCAGGATAAAAATATTGGACTCGAAAAATAATTCACAAAATGAAGTCGCGCTCGTTACAAATGCTACCAAATTTATGAGTATGATTCATAAAGTAACCCAATAAGAGCCAATTCCAATCGTTTAAGAACGCGAAAAGTGACGGAAAAGTGACTCGCGTGCGATTAATGATCCGCGTCTGTCTACACATGTCCAGTTCCTGGCTCTCACGCGACTCAATCCCGGGCTTCGAGGAATCCCGGGCCACACGCAACTGTCCGCGCAGCGCGCTCCACAGACGAATTCTTGAATAAATAAAAACCACGACACGACAGTTTTGACGTCACGCGGCACGATCAAAAGATTTGAGAGTTTCAAACTGGTATAATTATACGTTTGTTTTATTTGGTGACCAAATTTAAGAGTTCCTAAATAACTAATAACGGGCCAGTTGGCTCAGCGGTTATAGACCCTGACTGCCACAAGTCGTGGGTTCGATTCCCACCCTGGACAAACATTGTGTGCATGAACATGTCTGTTTGTCCTGTGTCTGGATGTAAATATCTATAGAATTATGTATTTAAAAATGTAGTATATCAGTTGTCTGGTTTCCATAGCACAAGCTCTGCTTAGTTTGGGATCAGATGACCATATGTAAAAGAATTTCCCTCGATATTTATCACTACATAGTATAAAACAAAGTCGCTTCCCGCTGTCTGTCTGTCCCTATGTATGCTTAGATCTTTAAAACTACGCAACGGATTTTGATGCGGTTTATTTAATAGATAGAGTGATTCAAGAGGAATGTTTTATGTATAATACATGCAAATTATAATTCAGGAAATGCGATTTTTTTAAAGAATTACTACTATTTTAACCGTGCGCGTTTGACAGTTCGTATATTACAGACCTCCGGAACGCGGGTGAAACCGCGGGGGACAACTAGTATATAATATTTTAACACCACTCACTGGCTGTACCTCCTGTTAAAGTGGTAAGCATTGTCGGCTGCCAGTTTGAGAATAAAAAGAGGATAAAAAGCAAGAAATAGTATTTCACGCGGCACTGGCAGTAGTGTCGCCTGCAATTGCCAACTAAATTGCCAAGAGAAAATAAAAGGCACCTAGACATAACGAGGAGTGCCGACCTCACCCAGATAATGGTCAAATGCTTTTGGAATGCCATTAAATAGATAAAACAAAAGGTTTCTTGGAGTATTAAGGTGGAAATAGTATATTAAAGTTAACTTATAGACTTGTATTATGTTTTGAAAAGCCAGATAACTAATGTTAAGTACAGATAAATAAAGGTTTACACCCAGATTCAGAATAAATAGCAATGCGAATGTTTATCCTGGGTGGGACTAATCGAACCCACGAGCGAAACACTCAATTAGGGTATCTAATCACAATACTAGACGTCTGTCATATCCTACTAATATTTAAAACTGCGAATGTTTGTATGTATGGATGTTTGTTACTCTTTCACGCAAAAACTTCCGGACAAATTTGGATGAAACTTGGCACATAGATAGAACATATCCTGGAATAACATATAGGCTATATATACTATTTATCCCGGGAAAATGTGCCCTAATGTGAAACCGCTAGTTAACAAACTCTCATTTAAGAGAGAGACATGTACTACGACCGCAGACAAACTTTTTTTAAACCCTTTTTCCTTATTATTCTTTCTGTGGTTTTGGGCCAAGGAAAAGACTACAACATGCCTTACTCAGATCTAATCATTCAACTGACGTCTCAAAAGCCCATTTGTCAAAAATATCTGATTAATGTCATGTTTCTGAGACAATGCGAGGGTGGAGTTATCTGTTTAAACAGAGCCTGAAAGGCTGATGGAAAACGAGACAAAAAACCCGACATGTTCGAGTTGGACTCGTACTAAAGATTTCGTACCGTAGTACAATATTTAACAAGACAGCCAAAAAACACGTTCCTTTATTTTTATAATTATTTAAGTTTGTTTTAGCGACTTTAGTAGTACGTACCTACACTCTCTGTGAAAATTCCAAGGGTCTACCTATTACTGTTTAAAAGATACAGCTCTGCAGTTACAGAGGGACGGGTAGACGGACACTCCGTCTGTGGGCTTTGGGGTGCCAACAGAATCCACAAAGTGCCCAAAGGCACTGAACCCTAAAAACCAGTAAAAGCTTTTATATTACTACCACGGGCTTTATTTAGTGAAATCTGATATTACACAATTCTTGCTCGAGACTTTCCTCGAGAACTTTACTTTAAGGAAGTTTGACGTGAAGCCTTATAAATAGGACAAAACGCGTTCTATCTTCTTCACACACATTTTCATTTCGTGGAGGTATCTAACTTAAATACATCGATTTGTAAAACAGGCTTAGCTAAACCTCTGTAAACATATCTAGCGGCGTTTACATTTTATAAATAGTGAATTAGATTCTATTCTAGGAGGAATATGTATGAACCTGTTTTGCATCAGTCTAAACAACTTAGGTTTTTTTTTCAAAAATCGATGATTGCCTTCACTGCATTTATTATTTTATTTAACATCTTTTCAAATGGATGTAACTTCCCTTCACAATACTATGTTTTTTGAAGTGAAAACTTCTTTAGCGGCGTTGAACACTTTTCTTGGGATGGGTATAAAATGTTAAACTCGCGTCAGGACACGTGACCTGATCGAAAATTCGTAAGACGGAAAAATGGACAACGCTAATGTTCAAGTTTTCACTGCTGCCGGCACTCCCGGAGTGCACCCATCGTTTTTTTAGGTTATGTGTGAGTGGTCACATCTGTTCTTAATTTATGATTATTGAATCTTAGAATAAAATTCGGATATATGAATGCGATTATTTACTCATTAATGTCATCTATTTCATGTTAGTCACAAAACTTTTGCTTGAGCTGACTACTTACATCCTACTAATATTATAAATGCGAATGTCTGTATGTATGGATGTTTGTTATTCTTTCACGCAATACCTAACGGATAGATAGAGCATATCCTGGAATAATAACCTCCTTAGCTAACCCTTTCATTACCTAAGACGAGGTTGCTGATCAATTATGAATTAGTAAATTACTATCTTGTCACGTCCGCCATATTGGATTTAGAATGAAATCACTTTACTAATCGTAAATTGGTACCGAAACCAACAGTGAGCGCGGAATGTCAGCTCTTATTGGGACCTGGTTTAAAATTCAGTAGCAAGATAAGACTTAAACAACCATCAGTTGATGTTAAATAAAAACCTGTAAAATTCAATAGTTTGAAATCTATATCTAAGTATATTTTTTTTTATAAACAGGTAATCTCCGAAACAACTCATCCGATTTCAACTATTCTTTCACTGATAGAAAACACTACTCCTAAATGATATAAGCTAATTGTTAATAACCCGGGAAACATTGAATCCCTCGGGTACGCGGGTGACACCGCGGGATCGAAGCTTGTCTTGTCCAAAGCTATCGACCGAGTACTACAATGTAATCATTACTGCATATCTGAACGTACCATGTTGACTTGTTTCACTTGATTTAGGCTTTTTTTTTTATTGAAAAATGATGATCTTGATCTTTTATTTTTGTTGTTTTTTTTTGTAAGGTATACCATACCATAAACAAATTAGTTTCTCTCTTCTTTCTCTCATATAATAAATGTAAAAGTGAGTATTTTTATTTAAAAGTTACTATAATGATCTTTTAAAAACTTACACACACATACCCTTTGGTATGGAGAGAAACATAGGCTACTTTTTATAGAAACCGTGGGTGAAACCGCGGGGGAAAGCTAGTTCTTCCATAAATGTATCTCGATCTAACAAAACAACACCAGTGTCACGATAGGTAATATATTAGCAGCCGTGAGCCCCTGAGTGTGACACTCGGACTGGTGACTTGACGTGACACGAAGCAAACCGTTATGTTGGCGCCGCGATGTAGAATTTAAATAACCTCCTTTTGTTGTTCAATTAAAGTCCTTTCCGGTTGTTTACACTATATATATAAATATGAGTTTATATGTGGACCGATTTTGGCATATAACTGATGTTATTAGTAGTAAATTTGGCTTTTTATCTATTGTAATGTAACATCTCTCGGAAAAGCGGACGAAACCGCGGAGAACAGCTAGTATATTATATAGGATGAATAAACTGAGTATAATGATCGGAAAGTTTTTGAAGAACGATTTTAATTTCTATATTTACATTAATAAAATTATTCATCGAATCTTATGAACAACTCTTTATGCGACTAACTACGTACATAGTTGGCTAAACTAGATAAATATTATCTGTTATGACCACTTATTTGGTATCCCATATTTTCTATTATTCTAATAAAAAGAACAATTATAACTGGTGATTTTTTAAGGAAGTATATTAACTTAAAAACTTTCTTTGGTGAACATTATGATAAAATTTATAAGTATTGATGAATCAGTTGGATATCATCGACATCTATTCATCATGCAGAACTGGGATATTTTCTTTTTTGGTACCGACGAAGTTTGCCTCTGGTGACTCTTACACCCTTACACGTCTTTGGACCTTTGGATTTTGACGGCTAATGCATATTTAAAATTTCTTGTTTGTATCATAGTATCTTCGAGATGTTTACAATCAACAAAACAGAAACCAGAAAAACAGTTCGGTGAATCTACAAATAACCTCTACAATAAAATTTTATTAATCAGAATTATACAATCCCAAGTGGCCATCGTAAAATCTACAATATTTGGCTGTAAAATTATTTTCTAATTACTAAACACGTTTTTTAAATTGCTTTAGCTCGGTGTTTTAATATTCTAAAGGGTCCGATAAGATCTGTGGACGGAGTTAGGGGGCCGGCCGGACCTTTGTGCTGTGAAATTAATATTTCATTTTGAGATGATTACGGGTTAACATGCATTACCAATTGAGTAATTTCAGTTTATTTAAAGGAAACTTTTCTACTTTGGCCTTTTTGGCCTTGGTACGGCTTTGACACGGTTTGTTTAAGATATGTAACGATGTAGTAATATGTTTCCTCAATTAGGACAAGCAGATAATTTCTAGATATGATACTTTTTCTAAAAAAACCTTCGCATAATCGCAAATAAAAAACCAACAGTCAATAAATTTATTCGGTAACTTTCTGTTCTATTTTTAAACTTTTTCAGCGGCAAATTTATTTATACGTTGTCCAGAGACAAGTTTATTGTTTTACAGGCATTGCGTTTATGTTTTTGCCATGCGGTATGTGAACCAGTGGACCGCATACGCATTGCGCTCAGTTTAGTCGGAAAATGGATGTCACACGGCGTTTCCAATGCATTGCGTCGGATTATCCGCTGCGGTACTCGGTTGCTAGATTATTCTCTCCAGCCTACTTGGTTTTTGTACCCATCGGAAGTGAAACGGTCAAGCTCGCTATGCATAAAATAAGGCCAACTGGGACTAGGGCTTTAAGTAAAAAGTGGATTTTACATTACTACAAAACAGTGAAATAAGAATCATTGAAAATCAACAGACAACACTATTCATTTATAATTGTGAAAACTCGAATGAAGTACAATATTGGACTTGAAAATAGAACAACAACTACTTCATGGTGCTTGATTTCATGTATCTAAAAAGTTTGAGACTGACACAAGATATCAGTATTAACTTTATCAAAATGTTTTAATCATGTCAACGAAAAACTTGATGCGTGCTCTGATTTGGATTTTTATAGCATGAAAATCTGACGGGTGTCAATGTCACGTCAATGACTTGAAATAAAAACTTATGCTATCATGTAACTTAGTAAAAACTACCTAAAACAAATGGTAAGCTATTATAAGGCTGAAACATTTTAATTTTAGCACTGGTTCATTTAATGCATTTGTTACCGTATTACCTAGACGCAGAGTATATTTCAGTATATCACAGAACTAATGGCGACTTCTCGAGAATTATTTTTTAATATACCATATATTTTTTTATGTTGTAGCGACACTGTTGATAATGTTTTGAGCCACCTCTTTAACGTTACGTACTTTTACTTTAAAACAATGATTAAAAGCTTCAGATAATAAATGAGCGATTGCTTTAATAATCCGTCATTATGTACCGAAGGGTTTACTACATACTTTTCACACGCATTTTTATCGGCGTGTGAAATCTGACGTTCCATTGTTTTTGTATGGGGTGTTAATAACATGGAGCCCACAGTATTTTTAAGGGCTATTCTTTAAACGAGATTGTTTTAGTATATAATTATTATTGTATAGTATTTAAAACGTTTGCGATATTATTGGTACTTAATCATATTTTAAATTATATTTCAGTAATGATTTAAAAACTATGGCTACTTAAGTTCACTGCAGATTACAAAAAACAAACACTTACTTATAAACAAAGGGTCTTTTAATTCTTGCAAACTCATTGGGCCCACGCTTGAAAATAATTGCAGAAACATTTTCTTTTTTTACAAACTTTGAAGAGTGCAACAGCCAGCAATAACCCTCGGTCAAGGGTATAAATAAGAGATAAATCGACTAATAACAGTCTTTACTCACCGTACGAGGTTCCGCATCGTGGCACGACGAACTGGCCGCTAGAACTTTATTAAAAAAAATCACTTCGTTTTTTGAAATATTTTTTTAGAACACTCGTTTTCCGCGGTTGCGTTCGGAAACCGCGTTGGAGTTCGCGTGCGCTCTGAACGAAAGCTGCGACGTTTCTGTTCGCCGTGGAGTCGCGTGCCTGCTCTTGAACTTGCGACTTGAGTCTTGACAGGTTGCATTGGCCTGCACACGACTGCATTTTTGACAATACATCAGACATCAATCTCAGAAGTGAGACGCTCTGTCGTCATCAATCAACGCGTAACGGGAGGGTGTGAAGTTGGCATTTTTCTTGGTCAGTGGATAAGGTGCCGTGGATATACTTTTGTAAAGGCAAGGTTTGTACAATCAAAAACTAGTTTTTTACCGTTTACAGTGGGTGGTTTTAAGTATTTATTTACTTAGTATGTACCACTTCGTTTAAGTGTATTTTTCTCTGAAGAAGTTTAAGGTATTTATTTATTTTTTTAAATGGTTATGAATTTAATTTTCCTTAGTGAATATAAATCGTCTTGGAACTATTTTTTTTTATGAAAGAGAATTTAGTAAATGGATAACCTAGATAGCTTGCCTTAGTGGTTGCACGTTTATTTAATTGTATCATTATCTTAATAAACATGAGCATTGTCATGCATGAGAGATAATCATTTTTAAGCAATTAAACATGAGATGTACTTTAGGACAGTCGATATCCAAGCGACTCATATATGTATAGATACTTTTACATCACTTCAGTAAATTCATTGAACTCAATTCAGTAACTATATTTTAGCTTTAAAATTAGACAGCAATTTAAACGTCGCGTGATTTGATCTGTCGTTAGATTACGGAGCGGATTTAAATCAATTCCTTTTCCGTTCACAAATTGGAAGTCGACACGATTCTAAGTAGGCAAATGTCGCCTTTTACTGTTAAGCTTTATGTCAAAATAGTATGTCGTTAGAAATATTGCTCATTTAATAACAGCCAGCGATAATAATAGGTTTGCTGTGTTTTGACAAATTGTCTTAATTTATCACGGACTAGTATTTCATATAAATACTTAATAATAGTTACATCGGATGCATACTTATATTTTTTATGCTGCCACTGTATTTTATTTATGCTAGTTTTTTTTCGACTCTACATTTGATAGGGGTTATTAGGCAAAGGTGCGTCTTTATGATGCCTTTAAACCTCATATTAAAACTATTTACATAGATTTGTTTTTCTTTTACACTAGTCTAAATTTATCGATGAAGATTAACATTTTTAGTTTATATTTGAAATGCCTTTGTTTATATCTTTTTCAGTATCTGTGAAGTATTATAGTATTTTTAATTCTATTTATTTATGTAATATATTCATTATGTATATTATTATTGATATATTCGCATCTCCCCATGAATAGTTTACTTTACTGAGACAATAAACTCAGCAATTATGTTCTGAAAAAGGTAAGTCTTCAAGAGTAAGGCATAATGGCAGCAGGCAACACTGAAAATGAAAATTAGTCAAAACTTTTTAATTATTTTCTGCCACTTAATATGAAGTCTCCGATGCATGAAGGCTTCAATTTAAACGATCTGTTATAATAATACGTGAAAATACTCATAAGCGGATGTGAGAGCCTAAACTGCACTGTACAAGACGTATAATTACGAATTTAAGCCAATTTTAACGTATTAAACCAAATGAGTTACGTTCATGAATAATAATAATAGCTTTTACACTTTATGTTGTTATTATCACTATTATTTGTGCATTAACATAGTTCCACACTTTACGACGCCTAATTCTGAGAGGGAAAGTTTGTGCACCTTTTTTTCTAGACGCACGTGGTTAACTTCGTTTTGTGGATTGGTGCTTGCTTGAAATAATTACTTGATGGAGTAGCGTTTGCAGTAATATCTTAATTTGATTCAACTGAAATTTAATGGATATATAATATCCGAATAATTTTGGGTCGGATATGTATTGATTGAATGTAGAGAGAGAGAGAATATAAGAGATTTGGATGAATATTTTGCGACAGCCAGCCTGAAAGCAATCCTCTGTGAAGGCTTCTGTTCACCATTTGGTGCAAGTCTTTGCCACAAGTGCCACATATTAGCTACCACATTGCACCAAAATTACCAAATTAGTGGCAGGTATATTAGGTACGTCATCTTGGTTTGTACATTATGAAAATAAATTAAGGATTAAAATGCGGCTAAGAGCGAGTCGGACTCGTACACGAAGGGTTCCGTCCAATATTTAACAAGATGCCTTATTAACACGTTTCTTGTATGGGAACCCCCTTTAATATTTAACATTATTTTATTTTCATTTCTTGTTGTTATAGAAGTGTTAGTTTTAAAAACTCAGTGAAAATTATAACAGTCTACCTGTCACAGTTTATTAGGTACAGCCCGTTGACAGACAGACGTGCGGACGTACAGCAGAACCTTAGCAATATGGTCACGTTTTGGAACTATTTAAGTACGGAACCCAAAAATATATATAAAGTAGACCAACTAATGAAGAAATCGTAGACCAAAACTACGACGCAGTTTGAAAGGATTCAGCACTTTTTACTTGAAAAGAAACTAAAATATTACGTATATTAGATATTTTAATTGGCCGTATAATAAAGTGAATGTGCAAAAAGATGAAATGCATAATAATGTATATACTTAAGAAATGGTTTGTTGAGGTTTTAAAATGCTAGTTAATTATCGTGATGAATTAATAAGTTGTTAAGTTGACTCACTCATTTCATCTTAATAAGAGTCTTCCAAAATGGTAATGAAAATTGGCACGAAAGTTCCATATAACATGGAGACACATTGCTTTTCTTGAAAAGATCTTAGATCCTTTGAAACCTCGGGAATAACCGCTAGGTTAAAGCTGGCACTGTAATAATGTTTAAAAATAGGTAGTGAAGCTCTTAGTCAGCTAGAGTTCGTCCAGGGAAGTACTACAAGTCCTTCTGTGGCATTGTATTGTCAAAAGAGGCGGCGGAGCGGGAATAGGAAGACGACGTCAACTCGGCCCCGCTCCGTCGCCGGAGGCAGGCGGCGTCTGGTCTCCTGGTGTTGCAAAT
Organism: Habrosyne pyritoides; assembly: GCA_907165245.1. Taxonomy (NCBI): domain Eukaryota; kingdom Metazoa; phylum Arthropoda; class Insecta; order Lepidoptera; family Drepanidae; genus Habrosyne; species Habrosyne pyritoides. Next base: position 11,187,786 of record OU015596.1, on the reverse strand, counting down.
GTAGGCGGCGGTGACCACCTACCATCAGGTGGACCATCTGCCTGATTATAGGCCTACTTGACAAATAAAAAACAAACTATGAACATTATGTGTTTTGTTTACCATAGCTTGGTTCATTATGACTCAGGATGGAATATCACGCTAATGATGAATCATTTTAAGGTTAAAATCAAAGAAAGACTTTAACCGCAATTTCATCGCATCTTTTTTTTTTTTTTTTTTTTTTTATGCCACTTGGGCCGACAAACAAGCAGACGGTCCACCTGATGGTAAGTGGTCACCGCCGCCTATGGACATTTGCAACACTAGGAGCATCGCCAATGCGTTGTCGACCCTGAGACGTGAAGTTGTTAAGTCTCATGTGCCTGTAATATCTTGTATTTCAAATTTATTTTTTATTTAAACAGTGTGACCAGTCATGACCTAGATTAGTCATTTAGAATTTCCCAGATGACCTGCGGGGTTTCTACAGTTATCGTTATAAATAGCTAAAGAAATTCATAACAAAACTTGTACAATATGAAGAGGTAAAGCTCGTGTTTTATAAATGTTCCTTTATTGAATTTCAACATTATTTAACATTTATTATAGCGTATTTTGAAATGACTTTTTTAAGCTCTTATAAGTGGACTAAAAGCTTTATATTTAAAGAAAATTATTATATATGGCAAAAGTAGGTAACACCGGTTCTTTTAGAAGTTCTTAGCGCAAAGTTCATCAAGGGAAATACTACCATCATACCCTATTTCTTCCATGAAGTAGAAGTGCACTTGTATCACTGTTTTTCGGTTAGAAAAGTAAGGGAGCCGGTGAAATTACAGGCACATGAGACTTAAAAACTTTATGTCTCAGACTCAACAAAGCATTGGCGATGCTCTGGTGTTGCAAATGTGCATAGGCGGCGGTGACCTCTTTCCATCAGGTGGACCGTCTATTTCAGACACTACGCTATACAGTAGCGGCGACTATAACCACCACCCTAACTCTCTAGTGTCATAAGAGGCGACTAATGACTACCGATGACCACGTGCACTTTCATCTTGGACCAAGTGGCAAAAGAAAAACCAAATCTCTTGTAATATGTAATGCATCGAATGGACAGAAATCATATATTCTGCGGCGACTCTAAATGATTAGGTAAAAGCTCCCCAATTTGAATAATACGGTTTTAAGTAACAGTAAAATAATCGTTGGCAATGCCCACGTTTGACAGTATGAAATAAATAGCTCCCATTAAATAGTCGCCATTTATTAATTGTATAATTTAACAGCTACAAGATAATACGTGGGAGGTAGTATCCTGTAACAGTTCTTATTACTTGCTCCTCCTAAATGTCCCCCGCAGTTTCAGAGGTTCAATGTCTTCCTGGAATATAGAAGTAACTATGTATGTGTTTATTTATGAGGGGGGAAATTTTTGTTTTATATATAGCCGTCAACACGTTTCACCCGCGTTTATTGATATCATATATAGCCTGTAACTATCTAGAAAAAAATCTGCGTGAAATGATAGCAGTCCCATCCCGATATGTTCAGTAGTTTTAAGGTGATGGTGCGTCAATGGAAGCCTATTTTCCTTATATGTATGTATATACTGATAAATATCATCCAGAAAATTTATAGTGATGCATTATAAGCATAAATTATGTCCTCATGATGTTAAAATGACTGAAATTGGATCAAATGGGAAACAATGGTGCAATGGAGCAATGGTCAAAAAAATATCGTGTATTTATATAAAGCTTACAACTTTTAGCCCCGGGTATCTTAGTGTTTTGCTTGATATCCATTCAACCATTACGGTCTAAAAAAACAGTGAGAGGGTTAGTTTATAAATATCTTTGCTTTATTCTGAGTAAGGATCTATATTCCTGGCAGCACGTAACAATACATTAGGTATTGCTTTCGTTATTATGTTTATTCGTTAGGTATAATTTGACATGTTGAGTTTCGACTTGATTATCTGGATTGACTTTTGAATTAATCGATTGAAAAACTAAGATATGTCTATAAATATAGTCACTTTAATTCGCCTCTGTACAAATAAAAAAACAACTCATTTAGTTAAAATTCTTTGTTGTCGGATCTATTATCTAAAATATGGGAAATACTTAATTTTCATGCTATATTGATGGGTTGAAGTAGTCCTAAATTTTAATTTTTGTGTTGGCCGACCAAAACCTTGCAGATTGTAAGTGGTCACAACTGCATATAGATATTTACAGCACCAGGGGCATCGCTGCGATGTCGAGACGTAAACTTGTTAAGTCTCATGTGCCTGTCATTTCACCGGTCTCCTTACCTTTCTAACCGAAATACAGTAATACAAGTGCACTACTGCTTCACGGCGAAAATAGGTATAGTGACTGTGCCCTTTACCCTTGGCACTCTACATACAGATTTTCAGCAAATTTCTGATCGAATATTTAGATTCTATCAAAGTTATGCCTCAGCTCCAAATATCTGTGTAAGGATTAAAAAAAATGATAATCGTACCCACATCTGCGTGTATCTGGTTTTCAATACCAGTTTTGTTTCGAACCATTAAGTCTAAGTAAAATTGAAATAAAACAATTCCGTTATGCAATCTCTACAATTAAATGGCTCGAGCATTAAGTTCTATAATAAAACAACAAATTAAATGTTAGCCAGTTTTAGGACTATATTCCATACATTTTACCGTAGCTACAAAACGCTGAAGTCGAACGTATACCTTAAGATTCTTACCGATTAGTCTTTAAATGTAAATTTTGTTTCTATGCCAATCAGGGGGACACACAGGCGGACGGTCTATGTGATGGAAAGTGGTCACCACCACCAATGGACATTGACAATGTGTTGTCGACCCTGAGACATCAAGACGTTATGTCTCATGTGCCTGTAATTTTACCTTTCAACCCGAAACACATTAATACAAATTCATTACTGCTTCACGGTGGAAATGGGAAATGTGGGGCAGCACTTCCCCGAACGAACGCTGCATTAAAAGCTCTACTACTTACATAGCTATCTAAGTCATCGTGCTTGGGGACCGCGGTCCAACTGTTGATGTTGGAAGCTTGTATATATACTGAAATCCTGACAAAATATCGATAGAGCGATGCAGGATTCTATCGTGCGTGTTCATAGATGTAGCGACAAAATTCATGACATATCTTCTCGCCCAAAAAGGCAGGCAGTATCAGTGATAAGATCCACTTCCATTAAAGATATTATTCGGGCCCAACGAGACATGTGGTGGGCATTTTCACCATCTTTTGTACGTTACCAATCTCTTTCTACAGGTAATATTTTCAAACAGAGAATCATTGTTTGCTCGACCCTTTAATCAAAGAAGGGTCTCCCAGACATTTCGAATTCATACTAATATTAATGATTGCATTTTGATTAATATGTGTGTATGCTTGGTACTACTTAGCTTGGTAATGGGTGACTGGATTTCCATGTAATGTTGTCTATTCATATAGTTACATTAGGTCAAGGAATAGCTAGGGTACTATAATCCCAAGAACGCGGGTGAATCGCGGGCTGCAAGCGTTTCTATTATAATGTTTTTTATAAATATAAAAAATACATACATTTACACTAGCTGCACTTCGTGTGCCCGTATCCTAACACTATTGCAGTGTGCCAAACTTTATTCAAATGCGTTCAGTTCTTATTCATTACTAGCTGTCCCCCGCGGTTTTACCCGCGTTTATCGACCTATATTGCCTATAACCATCTAGGCCAAATTCCTCGTCGAATGGTAGCAGTTCCATTCCGATATGTTCAGTAGTATTTTGCTTATCCTTATAAGTATTTATATATAATTCTTCTGTACGTGTACTGGCAGTGAACTCCTCCTAAACGGCTGGACCGATTTGAATGATTTTTTTTTGTGTGTGTCCAAGTGGATTCGAGGATGGTTTAGGTTCACAATTGGACCCGGTAGGTGGCGCTGCGAGCGGATTCCTGCATTTTTGTATGTACTTATTTCGATAGGAACACGTCTGTCCGGACAACTAGTATATAATATACATATATGTATAGATTATATTAAGTACAGATTATAAGGCTTATGTTCCATAGGTTTATTATAAGCGCGAAGTTATGATATTAAAGATACATAGTAATTTATACGCCAAGAGACGCTGCTTGAAAAAAATGCGTGTATACAAGCCTTTATTTTAAACTTCACGTCATTACGTTAGCAAGTCAGCAACATAATGAAAACTCAGTGGGAACGCACCGTTAGCTTTTATGATAATAAATAGCAATTAATATCGGAGTAAATTATAATTAATTAATATTTTATTTCATTACAATTCTTTTGTATGTATAAACTTGTGTTTGGCCATTCTTTACATGGTAAGTAACAAGGCCGGAGGTGGAAAACACAGAAATTCTATTGTGGAATTGCTACTCAATCTGTTGGAACAAGTCGGGGTCATAGGTCGTAGCCGGGTACCTAATGGGGTAGTTACTACTATATACAGAGTAAATAGGTTTCCTCACAATGTTTTATTATATGGAAGGCCTCTCCTCTTAATATAGGATTCAATAACAAAAGCACTACTGTGGTTTGGAATCAACTCTATTTAGAACTATCATAGACAACATCATAGATACAAACATAGACAATAGTTTATACAAAGAGTGCTGATGGCCATACAATATTATTTTGTTAAATAAATATCTAACATTGAAACCCAAGACTCTCGTCACGGCATTCAACCTCTGTGCCCACTGTGCTAACATATTAAAATAACATAATAACATATAAAATATTTATGATTACTTTTATCATGAAAAAATGGCCCCTATAGTAAAATTACATTATGCGTCCGTATTTGGGTAACATAAATTAATATCTGTACCAAATTTCTACTTAATCCGTCCAGTACATTCGGCTCAAATTAGCTGTGACAGACAGACATGCGAGTGTACCTAAATAAGCGTATAAGGGCTCCATTTGAGACACGAAACCCCGGAAAATTACTGATTTTACAAAGCACTCACTCATTTTATCTCTAACAATTTTCCCAGGGCGAAAAGCGACTTAATTCGACAGGAAAATGCAATATAAAGTTTTAACAGTGCACCAGGTTGGTTAGTTGGCACTCTGCCAACGAGCTGGCAGGATTTCCTTTCCAAAATGCATTTACTAGTAGTTCATTGCGAGACTTGGCAGTAATTAGCTTTTCGTTCTCATATCGCAGCTGATATCGGCCGTTTAGTTGGCAGTCTTGGCAACACTGAGTTAGGGAGATAAACTCTTTTGTTATTCCTATAATGTGAGGTTGCTATTACGCTTAAACGGGTGATCGGATTCCGATAAAAAATGGCAGACAGATTGATTATGTTAACAGATACAAAATATTAGGTCACTCAATAGCGCGTCAAACTAAGAGGCGAAAACTAGTTCTCTACTTTCGGGTATTTGTTTTAAGGTACCTTTGTAAAGAGAGGCATAAAGAAGAATGAAGACGGAGGAACATCTTTAGATTGATGCTAAGTCACCTAAGCTACTTTGCAAGTCAAATGTTCATGTGGTTGTGTCATGGGCTTTGTATGAGCTTTGGAAGGTACTGTTTGGTTTGATTTATCAATTACGAGGAATATGAGGGAGAATCTTATGTGTTTATCCAGATTATAAACTATATTATGTGCCAAGTTTCATCCAAATACGTCATGTAGTTACGTCATGAAAGTAAAACTAACATCCAAAAACATACGCATTTATAATTTTTGTAGGATTTATCGAGAACTAATTAATGCCATAAGAAATGACATACTCTTTGAAGAAGACCGATTTATACAAATTTATGTTTCTACTCGCAGTTATTAATAAATGAATATTTAATTGTTTAAAAAGCTATTGTTCTCTTTTACGTTATTACATAAATAATTTACAAATTCAGTTTAAAAATTTAATTATGAAGCATTTTTCTTTAATACAAATGAATCCTGAAATTCTGACAGCCTAGTATTCTCCAAAAACCAAACCTCTTTCAATTTGTCTCTAATAAAAAAATCTACATTTAAAATTCGATTTTCAAAAGTTCATTACTATGAACAACTCGAGCTCTAGTGTTGTGTGTAAGTTCACAAGTATCGGTTAAATCAGCGGCCACCGGTGCAGTAATCAGTAACCGATGAGGTGGCCCGGCCGCTTTGGCATGCGCAAATTGATTCCCGCCCGGAACTCCTTGTGCCTCGTTAATCAACCCACTAGTAATGGGACAGCGTGGTATATTATATAAGTTGTTTTTAAATTTTTATCGACAAATCTGTAGATTGCAGATTTCTTTATAACCTTTCCAATAACTTGTTTATTATACTTGGAAAATAAAGAATTATACTGCGTCCCTTTTTCATTCTTGAATGATAGAATTATGGTACACAATCGCCTCGGTTATCGAGTTGTACAAACTTCGGCTGGAAACCTGAAGGTCCTATGAAGTGTTCAATTCCAGGGTCGGGTAATATTAGTGTGTTATTGTTTAGAATGATTTTGTAGATGAATCTGGAGCTCAATATCGGTAATGTGCCTGAAAGTTGGCGTCAATGCTCATCTCCAGTCACGTTGCGGTGAAATGCGGATTTCAGTACTGACACCTCTGTTTACCTCTTTGGAGCGTGAAGTTATGTTATTTTAAACAATCTGGGTACTTCCAGTAATAGTTTTGAATAAAAAGGTCCTATATTTAAAATTATTGTTGTTAATAATCGCGTCCCTTATCGATAATCGCGTAAGTATTTGCCCATCACTAACGCAACAACGGATAGTTGCGAATATTTCTGGAATTTATTGATGGTAGACCATACTAACTTATTTAATTACTTGCACACGCTAGTTAGCTAAACTGTTACTGCATTTTAGTAATTAAAACTAAACGGGCACCCATATATTATTTTACAGAAGTAAACTTTAAAAGCCTAAATAGGTAAACAACTTTTACAATGGGACGTAAGGACGTGGGGATGGTTCATAAAAAATACATTTTTGGTAGTGCATTGTTAATCTATGGTATGTTCTTTTTTTTAAATAAAATTAAAGTTTGCCACTATAGATAGGTTGTAACAATTCTGTTGATACAGAATATAAGCCTTTTAAAAAAGTTTTATGGAACAAAGTTTATTAATACATACAGTTAGTTTTCGTTTTTAATAATTTGACACAAATATAGAGTCAGATAGACTCAGCTCCTGGGTCTGGAGAAATGTTCTCTGTCTCTGTAATCTGTGGTGTACAGTTGAGCGTATAGGAATGGTTGGTAAAGATGGAATGATGCCCACACGAAGCATTCAACGTATTCAATATTACGAAAATAAGATTTTATGATTTCTAACATACCTACTTTTAATTTCAAAACTTCTACTTAACATAACAACTGAAGGCTCCAGAATGCCGAAGAATATCCTCCGCCTACATACAACTCAGAAATTTACATTATCTGTTTATAATATAACTATAGATTCTAGTTAAGGTGTACCAAGTATCACGCCTCGTCTCAGTTGAAGGCTGACTCCCAAACTGGTGGTAACTTTAGTAACTTTGACATTTATAAGAGCCCCTAGGGCCTAAACTGAATTGGCTTAGTCTCTAATACAGTTATCGTTTAGAATCCTAGCTTGTACTAAGGCCGAGCGCAAAGAATGTCCGCAGGTATTTATTAAGTGACCATTAACTTATTATAAAAAAAACTATATATCATGATACGTATTATGTTAAAAGATATTGGTATTCCTCTTCTTATCCACATGATCCCTCATTACGTGTTTTGCAATGTACAGTCGACAAAAACATCACTAGTTTTTTCATTAACGGGCATCACCTGTCTCATGTGAGGTAGCCCCAGGGGACACTTCACCTATGTAAGTACCATTTAATAAAATGTTTGTAAATTGCTTTTAGGGTTCTGTACCTTGAAGGGTGTTACATCATAGACTAGCTGTCCCCCGCGGTTTTACCCGCGTTCCCGAGGGATACCACAGTTTCCCGGAATAAATAGCCTATATGTTATTCCAGGATATGCTATATCTATTTGCCAAGTTTCATCCATATCCGTTAAGTAGTTTTTGCGTGAAAGAGTAACAAACATACAATTCTTTCCTCTTTATAATATTAGTATAGATATTAACAATTTTACTAAGCCCCCCCGCTTCTATATGTCTGTCTGTCATAGGGCTGTTTATTTTTAACTATAATCGATAGACTCTTTTAGTTTATGGTATACGTAAGTACTATGACTTCTGTCATGATAAAAAAGGAATAAAAAATGGGATGTAAATTCGAATAATTTTAGCAATACAAAAATTTGTGTGGAGGGATGTTTGTTAGTCTTACACGTAAAAACGACTTCACAGATTTTGATGAAACTTGGCACATAGATTGTTTGTAACCTGGATTATCATACAGGATACTTTTTATCCTTAGAAAATGCTACATCTCGTAAATGCGGGCGAATACTAAAAATGCGAAAGTTTGTGAAGATGAATGTAAAGATGTGACAACGCGGGTGAAACCGCAGGATACAGCTAGTTAATTATAATCGTAACAAATAATATTGCTAACTGTACCTATCTGTTATTATTAATGATAGCTCTGCTCGTCTACTTGAACGCGCCAGTCGAACCGTGAAAGATAACAAGGGGCCTCTGATATGGGCCCTTACCCTCAGTCATGGGAGGACTAATAATAGGTATAGATGTGTCATCAAATACTTAGCTCTATGCTCGTGTTAATTTACAATATATAATTTTACTAGGTACCGTCCTGCGGTTTTAACCGAGTTAGTGATCCCTAGTGACTTAGGGTACGCTTTAATTCCGGAATACTATAGATTAAAAAAATAATGTATCCGGATATTTATTTATCGAAAGTATTCCAAGTATTTGTTACTCGGGATAATCTATCAGTGTAAGACTTTTGAATCGATTGTGTCGTTTTAAACTTACAAATTTTACTTTATATGTATATAATATTTGTGTTAGATATTAAGTCATTTTTGTTTTTGTTGAATTGTTTTTGATGTCCAGTAAATTTTATTTTCATACCGTATGTGCAAAATATGAAACAAGATTTTTTATTAAATTTTAGACCAGGGGCTCGATTCTGTAAGGAAAATGACACTAACTCGAGGATGTTTCGTCGCGGCCTCTATGCTCTGTCTCTGTCGCTTACTAAGCTTGGTTAATAATCACGTGAGAGGTGAGCTGTCCGAGGTCTCTGTGAAGCGGCTCGCCGACGAAGTTTGTGTTAGCTGAATAAGGGGGCTGTATCTAAAGATATTTCAGCCAAACATATTGCAATACAATTCAACGGTGAGCTCCAATAAAAGCAAAACAAAACATATGACGGACAATGTTGTTTATTATTGCGCGCTTATACTGATAACAGCTGTCCCCCACGGGTAAACAACATAACATCCCATGATGTCACATGTATTATACATAAAACCTTTCCTCTTCAATTAGTCTAACTATTAAAAAACCCGCATCAAAATCCGTTGCGTAGTGTTAAAGATTTAAGCATATATAGGGATATAGGGACAGAGCAAGCGACTTTGTTTTATACTATGTAGTGATCCTACGATAGATTATTATTCTTGTTTTGTTGTAATGAAAACTACATTTTTGTCTTCCTGATCATTTTTAATTAAAAGAATCAGTTGATGTAAAGAGGCCATATTTAGCTATTCATTATTACACTCTATCATTACCAAGTTTCAGTCTAATTTGTGTAATTCTTCAGGTACTGAGAGCCAGATAAATAACTGTAGCCGCTTTTGAATCTACATACACTACTATTTTAGAAATAAATTATATATTGCGTCCATGTATGACAAGGACTCATATTAATATTAGAAATCCCAACCTAACATAACAATTGACATTTTACCAGATTTTTCTATCACAACAATATCGTTTTTTTTATACTGTATAGATAGCAAACAAGCTGACGGGCTCTGATGGTAAACGGTCACCGCAGCCTATGGTGCAGTAAGGCCATAGGCTCACTCGCGCGTTACCGACCCTGCAAAAATATCTTCACACCCTCCTTGAAGAACCCCATGCTGTACTCACTTGGGAAAACCACTGCGGGGAGCTCATTCCACAACCTGAGCGCCCGCGGTAGGAAGCTCCTCTGAAATCGCAATATCGAATATAGGAACCATCTGATTTATTGATGAAGATGAGAGAAAAATAAGTATTTTATACGTATTTCCCCAGGCTTTCCTTCGAGTAAATCTCGCTGCCTACCTTCGAAACCTAGAAACCGAGATAAAAGCGTCTGGAACTTGTTCAAGAATCCGCTACTATAAAAGAACATCTTGAACATCACAGGATGTTCTAGATTTTGCATAGTTGTTGTTACTACATTCCACAAATGTAACAATAACTACATTGTGTGAACAAATGATTCTATATCCGACTCTACCAATTGTATGCACGCAAAATGAAAAAGACGCAGACGCTCGATTTATGTGCTATCATTTGCCCCTTGGTTTCACTTGTTGCTCCGTAATACCTTGTGTTTCATTGATATAAAAATTACCCAATGACTTAATTCATACGCACACACGAACACACACACACACACACACCCGTACACACAAAAATACGCTAAATAATTGTTTAAACCGCGATTCAGAGATATATAATGTACCCTGGTATTAAATTAATCTTTTACTTAACTCACACACACAACACACACCCTTACACACTCACACGCGCAGATGACGACAAATAACAATTTGTCAGACAACTGTTACGACGTGATCTTGTATATACGTTTGAAGTCTAAAGAGGTATTGAAGCGATTCCAATTACCACTATGCATGCAATGGGCATACAGCTTTCAGCTTTGAGACTGAAACGGTAAGGTTTACAAAGGACATTGTAAACTGCTATTATGGATACGAAAGTGGGCCGGTGAAATTACAGGCACGTGAGACTTAACTACTTCGTCTCAGGGTCGGCATCGGCAATGCCCCTGGTGTTCAAATGTCTATTGGCAGTATACCATCAGGTTCACCACCTACCTGTTTGTCGACTTTTATTTTTTAATATTTTTATATACACTACATCGAAGAATATATGGTAGTTAGAGACCCTGACTGTCAAGCCGCAGGTAGTGGGTTCGATTCCCACCCAGGACAAACATTTGTGTGCATGAACATGTCTGCTTGTGTCTGGGTGTAAATACATATATAAGTATGTATTTAAGAAAGTTGTATATGTAGTATATCAGTTACCTGGTAGCCATAGTCAAGCAGTACACTCTGCTTAATTTGGGATCAGGTAACATGTGAAGAATGTACTGGGATATTTATTAGATACATTACAAAAACAACATTTTATAAATAAAACGCGTTTATACCCGACACTATCATTTAAATGCATACCATTGAACCATGGAATATATGCATGTATGCGAGGAGGCATCGATGCAAAAATGAACAAGAATATAATTAAAGGCTTTTAAATAATGACTCCTGATAAAAAGTCCGCGTGTTCTATTTTTCAATTATTGTGTACATGAATGATAGATAACATTGTAGGAATAGCATTCTAATTGACTGAGTATTCTAGGGGAGTGGAGCATAAACTCCAAGCCCCAAGGTAAAGAAAACGATTCATCAAAAATCTCAGGACAGTTTTTTAATAGAAATAATTATAGTGTAATTGTAATGTATAGTGCACTAACGCTGTAGTGTATTTTTCTTCTTTTACATAATCAGTACTTGCGCTTAGTTATTCAGTGTTCAACCATAGACAGCGATGTTTAAGAGCCTGTCTGACATTTAAAAACAAAACAGTTCCAATAGCGATTTCATTACTTTGTCAATTAGTTGTTTCGTTTGTTACCTTAGACTTGACTTAAATCACTAAAAGAAACATATGTAATTAAATTATTTCTTTTTTATCCTGTTGCATAATTTCAGTGCTACAGCTCTCATGTTAATTTCTATTCAAACCTAGGGAGCTCCGGTCTCCAGCCGAGCCTTAGCGCTCACCCACCGAGGCAATAAAATATTTCTACCAGGTAATGCAAGCAACTTTTCCTCTACAAATTTAGATCCAGATTCTATCTCTAAGATTGGATCGTGAGATTGGTACCATCTCTCATTAACCTATAGATTTGTAGTAAAATTACATTCTACATAGCTCGCCGGATGCAATGTGGAAAGTATGACGGACTGCCGACATCACGTGGCTTATTGGATATTAATGATTTACCATTTTACTAGCGACCCGCCCCGGCTTCGCTCAGGTGCAATGTAGATGCTAATACATATAAACCTTCCTCTTCAATCACTCTATCTATTAAAAAAACCGCATCAAAATCCGTTGCGTAGTTTTAAAGATTTAAGCATACATAGGGATATAGGGACAGAGAAACCGACTTTGTTTTATACTATGTAGTGATATTGACGTTACAGCTTTATTAGCATACTAACTAATTTACCTGAGTTTTCGAGGGATCACATGTATCCCAGTATAATAAAGATAGCCTATGTTACCCGGGAATAGTGTATCTTTCTATTGGTGTAAGATATTATGAAATAGTTGATTGTTTATTTTCATTTATGTGATGATTATACAGACAAATGATATAGGAACAGAAAAATGTAGGTATGCAATCAGACCGACTAGCATCTTTTTTGGATCCTGAACCCAAAGGTTGCCAATAGGACCCTATTACCAATCCTCCGCTGTCTGTCAGCGGAGGTCTCATAAACTATAATAGGTGGATAATTTAAACATATTATCAAGTTATTTTATGACACGCTCAATGTCTGGAACTACTATAGTTTCTTTAACAAAAAATAACACAAGAAACGCGTCTTTTTCAGCATTTTGTTAAATATGTACGATCGTGCGGAACCCTTATCGTGTACGAGCCCGACTCGCACATGACCACTTTTATACTATGTATGTATAGTAAGTAGCCGTGTATATTAGTAGGTATTACAAAGAACTATGCTTTCCTCACGATGTTTTCCTTCACAGTTGTTGATATATTATGCGGACAGTGAAGGAGTGGAACTCATTGCCGGCGTCAGATTTTCCCGATTCATACAATCTAGTCTTTAAGGCAAGAGTGAATAGGCATTACTTGAGTCTGCGTGTACCATCCTCGACTGCATCGTCACATTCCATCGGGTGATATCCAGTCAATAGCGCTCAAGTTTTAATAAAAAAAAAAAAATCTTAAGCTCATTATAGAATTCTAATGATTCCCACGAATCTAGCCAAGCCATTAGATGTCAGTACCACTCTGCAAATAGACATACAAAACAAACATACTCATGCACACAAATGTGTCCCGTGTGGGAACCAAACCGACCTACATTTAGGAGGTTACTATCAAAATTCGAAAAATTCGAAATTCATAACTTATTCAGTTTAGGCCCGCGGATGCCCTCCAACCCTTATGAAGGACAAATTTTAAGTAAAAGTTGAAGTTACCACCGCTTCGAAAGTCAGCCTTCAACTGATAAGAACCGGCAAGACACTTTTTAAGTCATTTAATAAATTTAATCTAATCTGATTTTTTGGCTATTATGTTATTTCAATTTTATATTTAATAGCTGTCCCCCGCGGTTTCACCCGCGTTCCTGAGGCATGTAACATTTTCCCGGCACAAAAAGTATCCTATGTTACTTTTAATACCTCCAAGAATCTGTGTACCAAGTTTCATGATGATCGGTTAAGTCGTTTTCGCGTAACAAACAAACTTACATTCATATTTATAATATAATTTTTTTTAGACAATTATATGGTCTGCCGTACATTGTTTTGTTCTATAATCAATAGTTTTCGCAGCGCACGCGGTGTAAGGATTATCCGCTCAACAGGTCGCGGATTAACATCACAGTTATAACATAGACTGGCGATTTATAAAAGGTCCTGATTAATATGAGGCGAAGAGCACCGTTCAATCAAACCCATCATTATACTATGACATTGTAATTTGTCCAAACACCGTAATTTTCCCAGATACCACTATGTAAACAGCACAATCGTGACGAGAATGTTATTTAAATAAATCTTAATAATCATTAATTACTCAGTGACAGAGTAATTAGTGAAATGTTGATAGAGATACATACATAACATATTGTGGGAGATTGCAGCCTTAGGGGGGCAGCCTGTATTTTAGGATAATATTGAAGCTAATTTCGCCTCATTGACCGCTTGATATAAATAAGGTTGTCTAACGGCGAAAATTAATATGCAATCCCGATCGAAAATCCATGGATTGATGAACCTTTTGACAGTAATTTTAATACATGTAATGTCAAAATTCTACTTCAATCTTGCGATTTTAGATCGGGATCGTATATTAATTTTGGCCGTAAAAAGCTAAAAGCTATCTGAGACTAAACTTGTAGTCAGAAAAAAAAACATTTAATTTTTTTTTTTTATACACAAGTCCAATATCTATGGTTAAGAGTTTTTTTTTATCCAACTCAGATTCTAAGCTTAGGTACATATTATAGATGAAATTAACCTATATATCTTATCTTCGCAAAGTATAGCATATTTTTTTATTATATCTGGATGCAGGAAGCAGAAATTGCAAATTGACATTACAAACTTACCACAAACTTGATAATGAAAAGTTTTTTTATTGCAGCTCATTGAATAGCTTTAGAAGAGCAGGGAAAATTATAATTACTTAATCAACTATTATATTATCATCCTTAAGTAAACAGCATCAGTATATTGAATATGTTCCATGAGATCAATATTCAAATCAGTTATAAATATTAGATATTTTTTTTCATATGACAACCCTAGCCTTAATGAAGGGCCATGCATGGCCTCTCCAATTAACTACGAAGCGATGACCTACTGTCAATCTCGTTTTAATATCTCAAGTAATTAGTTCTAGTGCAGGCCAAGTCCCTTAACTCAAGATGCAGTTATCTGATGCAAATTAACAGCAACTAAATGACACTACATCTCATCTTGTTACCTTTAAAAAAAACATCCATCGTGGCGTATCGTTAAAATGAAAGTCAATTTCTCTTCTGTGTTTGTGCAATGAAAAGATCATGCCAAAACAAATGAAAGTTGAACAAAAACATTGATGCAGCGCCGCCCGAGCTGAGCATGCACGGGATTTCGTTGCATAGTTTGATATATTAGTTTGCATGTACTCAAGATAGACCAATTATCTTAAAAATATACACGACATGGTAACATTGTTTTTTATTTAAGATTTAAATTAAGAATACTTAACGCACGAGTAGCTGGAACAAAAAAAGTGCATGATGAGTATAGAGTTCGATTTTCAAACAGGACACTTTCGTTATCGTTTTAAAATGAACGGTTGCGACATGAAATATTATGACCTATTACATCCAATAACTGTAATACACTACATGATCAGCATTATTACTTCCCCACCTAGAATTTCTCTGTAAATTAAATAGAATTAAGTTTCTATTAAGTCGTACCCACTACAAGATTCTGCTCATGGCGGCTGTTACACATAATTATGGAAAAGTTTGTCCAATTATGGTCAATTTTCCGACATTACCATAAAACTTTATTTAGGTCACCGGTGCACATTGTAGATAGAGATACTTAGTTCACTGATTATTCAAATTTAATGGATTACGAGATTAATATCTTTCGCGCCCATTTATTACCCTACTAGTTTCCGAACGTTGCTTTGCTCGATCAATGTACCAACCTGCACATATTTGCCAATGAAAACAAAATATTCGAATTCGAAAACGAAATCAAGAAGGGTTTGTAAAACGTAAAGATTGTTTATGGTTATGAAATCTAGTTTGATTTGTCTCTGGCCTAATTTATATTAGTTAGACAGTTAAAACAAACATCCGAACGCATTTTACTATTTATGAATGAACTGTGATGGTAAAACGGGATATAAGTGCGGCAATTGAATTGTATTTAATTATAACAAGATAATAATTAGTCTTATGGAAAGCACTACGACTTCCTTCTCAGGTTATCTAAATTGTTATTTCATAATTGTGTATACCACACTCACTAATCCCCTGGACCGATTTGTTTTTTAATGCCAAATGTGTTGGCAATCAGGCAGACGGTCCACCTGATGGTAACTGGTCACCGCCGACTATGAACGTTTGCAACACCAGGAGCATCCCCAATGCCATGTCGACCTTGAGATTTGAAGTTGTGTAGTCTCATGTACCTCATGTACCTGTAATTTCACCGGCCCCCTTGCTTTTCTAACCGAAACACAGTAATACAAGTGCACTACTGCTTCACGGCGAAAATCGGTAAGGTGGTATTATTCCCCGGCCGAACTATGGACTAAAAGCTTTGCTAAAACTGTCCGAATTAGGTATTTAACACAATAGTAGTAACAAAGTATTAGTTACTGGGCTATCTACCACTTCTATTGGGTTCGATTCTATTTATGAGCTCGAGGAAACCATTTCATGGTGGTACCTATTTTGCTACACTTTGTAGCACAGTCATGAGCATAAGTATACCTATCTATAATCACAGGCTGTTGTGCAATAACGCTTGATTTCATGATTCATTCATGATTTCTATTCTTTCATTCATATAGGTACGGCTCAACTATTACAACAACTCTATCGCTTTAAGTAGTAGCAGTGCTGTTAAATTATGTGAAGGGTGTCAGATATTATTGTCGAACTTTCCATGGTGATATAGTTATGCTCGTATCTTGACACTGATGACACCCGTTTGAGAACACCTACTAGTTGAAATTCTTAACTTCTTCTTTTTCTAGACTTTCATTGCGCTAACCCGACACGGAATAAGACGTTTCTTCTTACCGAAATATATAGCAGATGTCAACAGAAGATTTGCACTAACAAATGAATCAATCACTGCATGAAATTATGACTAAACAAAATCAATTAACAAAGTCACCGTTACCTTAATTATTTTACATAAAGTACCTTCTATATAAGTTTTTAAACGCTGCGATTGTTTTATAGTACATGTTTTTTTGATTACACTTACACAGATCAGATATTATTTGTATTTATTTAGGTCTGCTGATTTCAGCCTGAAATTGACTAACTTATTATTGCGAAAAAAATTATATGTCGGGAAGATGGATTTCTGACATTGTGTCTTCTCGTCAATTGTCAATATAACATTATCATAACAATATAGCGCGCATAGAATGGAATGTAACAAAAAAATTGAGACATCTTCATCAAAGCAAAACTACATATATTTCGTAAGATTTAAAAAATACTTCTTCTATAACTTCAAAATCACTGAAAACTTTAGAAATAATTGTCATTCGGGCCCAAGATTTTTCGCAAGCCAACAGTCAGTTTTTACGTCAATGTAAATATATACAAATAAAAACGTCGTACAGTGTAAAGAGACCACTAACTACGTCCACGTAACCACAAATGAGGGGTTTTCTAAAATCGACTAACAGTTTTGGAAATGGGAAAAGCCATTTCAAACGTCATTAGAATCAATTAAAATGAACAGATTGTTTTAATATCATAAAAAGTATAAAAGTTAGCTGTTTCTTATCATTCATTCTATAACATCGACTAGGAGAACATCACCATGAAGTCTTTAATATTGGTAAGTTATATACACACTATAAAAGAAGTTTGCATTCAGAAAAGAGAAAAGTTTTGAATTTAATTTTATTCTTTGTTTAAAAGTACAAAATATTACTAATTTATTTTGTAGCTTAGATTTTTTTTTTTTGGGGAATATTTAATTGTTTTTACGTAATTTTATATATTAATGTTCCGTAGTTTGTATGTTTATGTATGTACTGACTACGTAATTTATGTTAATGCAGTCAGCTTGTCTATCATTTGACATATTGAAAAAGGAATGGAGCAATGGATCCAGTTCATTTTTGCGCAGTAACCCCTGTTATAAGGGCAAATTAGACTAGACATGGCATACTTTTGAAGTGAAAACTTCTTTAGCGGCGTTCTTTGATTAGTTGAATTTATTTCCGTCCCGAATACCAGAATGAGTAATTTGACAAATTTTAGTTTTCTCAAACATTTTTCGTTATCAACGCTATTTCTGAGGACAGAAACTACAATCCTCGGGAACGCGGGTGAAACTACGGGGCACAGCTAGTTTTGAATAAAACCCTGCTAATTTCTCTAAAATTTAACAGGTAGTGGTTGCCATAGCAACGCTCACAGCTGGCCTTCCAATGCCAGATCCTCAAGCCAACCTCGTGCCCGGCGTCTTCATTCCCGCCGATACTTTCAAACGGCTCCAAGATCAGGCCAACGCAAACAGACAAAATCAACCTGAAGTACGCAATCCTGACCCGGTTCAAAATGGGCCGATTATCACGCTTAATCAACCTAGCAACCAACCTGCACTGACGAACCAACAGACAGTTCCGGCAACCACTGGAGTACAAACCCAGCCGATATTAACAAACCAGCCCGGCTCCAACCAGCCGATTTACTTGTTGCAGCAGCAACCGTCGTCCCAACCTATCGTTTTGCAGCCTCAGAAACAGCCGGGTACCGTGGTGGTCTCTACCTCAAATCCATCTGTACAACCATCATACGGCGGTAACGTATACGCTGTAGTACCACTGACTAACTCAAACCAGAACCCGAGCAATGGGAATACATATTTAATACCGGTGACTTCAGGGTCATCAAATCCAATCATTCTTAATGCCAGCACTTAGTACCTAGTGTGAATTCTAGTTTATTTAATTGTTATTTTAATACCAAAACTGCAATAAATAACATGCATCGATTTGATATGGTTTTAATTATGGGTTGTAAACACTGGAAATGAAAAATAAATAATTATAATGTAGTATTTTTGGTTGGACTTTATGAGACTTCCAAAGTGACATTGTGTTAAACCGACGTCTAATAAAGGAGTAGGTTCTCGATTGGGTTGTATGTTTTTGTTGTATTAAATTGATTAGTTCAACGACGTAATAAAAATTCTCTGACATCGAGGCTTATGCCCATGTCCCCAGCAACGGTCTAATAAGAGGTTCGAAAATATTGGTCCATCCCTCATTGTTGATTTTACCCTGAGTAGAGTGAGAACCCTCGCCGAATTCTCCACGTAAGGTGTACATGCCGGAAACATAATACTTATATTCCGTTAAAAAAACTTACGACCTAGGCCAAATCGGAAGAAGCCCTGCAGTAGACCCATAAAACGAAACAAAAACAATTTACAGAAGATTGATGTAAGGCGTAGAGCGGGTCCATTCCATTAGTGAAACAGATATTCATTAAGGCGCCATTACAATTTAACTCCAATAAACATTAGTTTCCGAGACGAATGGCGCAATAAAACCACGGTTAATTACTCGGTCACGCATGTTACTGCGGTTATGTACCTATTTGATTACTTTTACTGACCACATTCATAACACAAAGAGAATCACAACCTACGTACATTTTTGATACACCTACCTACTATAATAAATTTTACTATGGTAGAAATTGGGGGCTTACTATAAAAAAGCTAATAAAGAATCGGTCCCAATCAGTGTTGTCAAGTTACGACGAAAATTAATATGCGATCCCGAAAATCCATGGATTGATGAACCTTTTGACAGTAATTTTAATACACGTAATGTCAAAATTCTACTTTAATCTTGCGATTTTAGATCGGGATCGTATATTAATTTTGGCCGTTAGATGCTCATTTTATATATGATAAATGTATATACATAGTACGAAAACTTTTAGTCGTAATCATTTGGCTTTCGCTAAATGATAGGGCGCTAAGTTGACCTTCAACACTGAATAAACTTGAAGGCCAGTAGCTATTAAAAATAATTTTAACGTCTTTAAGAAACAAAACAAAAAGAGTAATTCGGAAAATGCCTTTTCATTCAGAAGCGCGGCAAAACATCTACTATCAAAATAGCAACTGTCAGTGAGTAATGTTATTATTGTCAATAAAACCCTCAAAACGTCAAAAAAGAGTATTCCTTGCTACAGGTGCAAAGAATTTGGACACTACAAAAATCAATTTCACGACTGAATTGTGAAGGCAAATGCTTACAAAACAGTTTTAATTCAAATATACCTACAAAATGAAAAAAAAACGTGTGTACGCACGGAAGAAGTTAACCCGAAAGTATAGGTGAGAATTAAAAGCCTTTTTTACTATTCAATCGTGAAATTGTTGTGTCCAAACACTTTGCACCTATATGTAGCAACGAATATCAATTTTTGACGTCGTTAGGTTATTATTGACAATAACATCATTACTCACTCATTGACACTGACAGTTGCGATTTGTCCGATGTTCCGGAGAGACCGTTATCGGCTTACTTCATCCGTGTGAATTTTGTGTTACACTGATGCGATCTTAAAATTTCACTCTCCTATACTTTGACCAACCAATTCCGTCACCTCCTAAACGTCACATCCGTTACAAAAATCGTAACGTCAATACTTTTTTTACCTCTCATAGCGCGCCTAAATAAGTTTCACTTAATAAGTAACTCCTACAATATCCGCACCGGGTGCCACTCATGCTAGCTACGCCACTGAATAAGTTCATTAATATAATAAATTAATTTATATTCATTAATTAATATAATGAACTTATTATAACGGTGTACCAAATAGTGTAGTGGACACTTTTTCGACCAATCCCCCATACAAGACGGTCCTCCTTACTTCTACCCTCCATAGCTCATTAATTTTTCTAATGAAAAAGTGTAAGGAAAAAAAATATTGCAATCATATGTCAAAGAACTATGGAGTGTAGAAGTAAAGGAGGACCATCTTGTATGGGGGATTAGTCGAAAAAGTGTCCCCTTGTAAACAGCAAATTAGTTTTCGAATTCTCACCGAAATAGCGCTAGTGTAGCAAGTGGAAATAATATGAACAGAGTGAACTGTGCCTACTGGGTTGGGTTCCGGTAATTCTTTAATACTATTTTCTATTTGCTATTTACAATTAAATGGGGTACTTAAAAACACTGTATAATTTTATTCCATACTCATGTTTGTCTATATATTATAATAATTTTAAAAAATGCGCTGTAACAAAACGGAAATGTTTCTTTCCATGTTTATTAAATTTCTATCCTACTCTAATAGTTTGTGGCGCTCTGTTTAAAATTCTTCCACTTGCTTCAGTAGCGCCACCTTAATTTGCTCCTTTTCAACGGACACTTTTTAGTAGGTACACTAGGATCGTCCTCCTTTACATCTACACTCCAAACAAAAAACAAAAATAACTACCAAAAAGACTATTTTGTTTTATATGGAACCATAAACACCATCGAGGGATGTCAAAAGGTACAAAATAAGACCCCAAAAAATGGTACGTCTACCAAGAATTTGATACGACTAACAACAATGATTGCACACAATGCAGCTTGCAGTACTGACCATAGATAATACACTATTGGATACCAATAATGTGGCGCCATCTGTCCACCATGTGCTAGAATGCTGTGATGGATGGACATTTTATGTATGGAGTGTAGAAGTAAACGAGGACCATCTCAGTGTACTAAAAAGTGTCCCTTGAAAGGGAACAAATTAAGGTGGTGCTGCTGTAGCAAATGGGAGTATTTTAAATAGAGCGCCACAAACTATTAGAGTAGGATAGAATACACTCCATACTTTTATGTATATGTTGGCTAGCTTGGTGTAATAGGGTCGTCAGTGATATCGTTATTTTTATTAGTCGATATATCGATATAATACTAATTGACGAAGAATGGTTTTCACTGCTAATAAATAACTCATCGTTTTTATAGTTATATATATAGATGAGAAATTATTTTTACTTATTTATATTATTTTGCATGAATAAACATGGACATGGACATTGGACATGTTATGTAGAGAGATGAATGCCATGTGGCTACAAGAGACAGTGGTGAATATGAAAGTAGACAGTTATATTATGGGCAGAGGAAGACCGAAACAGACGCAAATAGATTAAGATAGCAAGAGGTGGGGTAAACAGTCACATGTAAAAGAAAGGTGATGACTTATTTTATCTATAAAGCACTGAAAATTTTACGAGAATGTAGGGATAGGGTGAAACCTGAAACCTGAAAGAATTACGGTATTATAAGAATTTTAGAGTCAGTTGTATTTTGTTCAAAATAGAGTATTGTAAGACTATCCATATGTCAACAAAAATTACAAGCATGTACAGATCATAAACTTACCATAAATAATGACTCGATCGATATAAAATTCAATCATGTTGCCCTACCAACACTAGTGTGTGTAGTGACAGACCGCAACCAACATGGTGGATGCGGCGCGATTGATTTGTCACTGGAGAATTGTTTTGATTTGATAAGAGAAAGTGTTGATTTTCTCAAAAATGTCGTCGGCAGAGCCTTCGCAAAACAAAACATGGGAACTTTCCCTTTACGAGCTCCACCGTACACCACAGGAGGTGATAACAGACGCTACAGAAATAGCTGTATCCCCACGGAGTCTGCATAGTGAATTGATGTGCCCCATTTGTTTAGACATGCTAAAGAAGACGATGACTACAAAGGAATGTTTGCACAGGTTCTGTAACGATTGTATAATAACTGCACTACGTTCTGGGAATAAAGAATGTCCAACATGTCGCAAGAAACTCGTTTCCAAAAGGTCATTGCGGCCAGATCCTAACTTTGATCTGTTGATATCCAAGATATATCCTAGTAGAGATGAGTATGAGGCTCACCAGGAGCGGTTGCTGAATAAGTTGAGTATGTCTCACTCTCAGGCGTCATTGGTGAATTCTATAACTGAAGGGATAAAGCTGCAGTCTCAGAATAGGCCTCAGAGGTCAAGGAAGAATCATGATGATAATAGTAATGCTTCTAACAGCAATGGTAACAGTAACAGCAATGGTAATATCAATGGTACAGAGCCACCACAGAATGGTACCAGTACAACAGTACCTCCTAAAGATGGGACATCAACTACTGGTAACCCAACGCCACCAACCCAGTCTACATCAAACCCAGCTTCTGTTCGGAGTACTCCTTCTCCAGTACCATCTAATATTAGTTCAATATCAAAAAACACAAGCACTACTAAGCGGGCAAAATCTATCTTGACATCGGAGAGGAGTGAAGAGAGTGAATCTAGTGATGGAAGGTTAGTTTCCTAACATGTAATTTTGTCTATATGATTTTCTACTAATAGAAAATAAAAATTAGAGTAGTAGAGCTCTTAGTGCAGAGTTCGTCCGGGGAAGTACTACCACCTTACCCATTTCTACCGTGAAGCAGTAGTGCAATTGTATTACTGTGTTTCGGTTAGAAAGGTAAGGGGGCCGGTGCAATTACAGGCACATGAGACTTAACAACTTCACGTCTCAGGGTTGACAACGCATTGGCGATGCTCCTAGTGTTGCAAATGTCCATAGGCAGCGGTGACCACTTACCATCAGGTGGACCATCTGCTTGTTTGTCGGCCCAAGTGGCATAAAAAAAAACTTTTAAGGACTGATTTGAAGCCTAATTCTGGCTGCTGTTATGTTTATTGCAAATTTGAAGCCATTTATAGTATGTCCAATATAAGTACATTTAAGAATGTAATAGAATAATGAACCTTATGCCATTGTGTTGAGATTCATTAACATCTTTTCATCAATTATCATATCTCCTATACATATATATAGCAAAAATAGAATTCCTTTGACGCACCATCACCTCAAAAGTACTGAACATATTGGGATGGGACTGCTACCATTTGGTGCAGAGTTTTTCCTAGATATAGGCTATATATGATGTCAATATCATATCAATCAAATATCAAATGTGGGTGAAACCACATGGGACAGCTAGTTTATCATATAATTAACCATAGGATTTAACTTTATGAACAAATTCAATGACATTTTTAATTATCAAATGGGTATTCTTACATTAGTCTGATTAAATTCAGTTTAGGGTGTTAATTTATGAAGGTTCTCCTATATCTACTGAATTTACCACCAGTTTCAAAGTTAGCTTTCATTTTGAGTAGTAGAGCTTTTTACACGCGTTATATTAGCTTCACCTGTATGTATGTAACCGACCCCTTTGAGCTCGATTTTGTCCTACTTTGAACAATCAGATTTAATTCAAACTTTGCACACCTGTCAAAGACCGATCACAATGCAATAATCCGATCAAAGCATCCCATTATCCTAATTAGATTCGCCAGGATTAATTAATTTCTTTCCGCATCCTTTGCATGCGAGTAAGAGAGCTAGTGCGCGAACTACGCATGCGTGCAGTTCCAGACTTACTCTTTCGGGCACTCAAATTTTTTTTAATAAGAAATGAAAAATAAATAACAGTTAAAAAAAACTAAAAAAACACGCTTTATATAGAAAACCAAACTAAAAAACAAAAAATGAATTTTAATAAATATTAATTAAGAATGTATTTTTTTTTAATAAATATAAGTTATTAATAGTTTGAATAAGAAAACAAATGTTTTATTTTAAAAAAAAGCTGGGGTGCTTTTCAAGATATTATCGAAATGATAATCCTTCTCATATCTGTCAATTAAATATTTATAACTATTGACACCATGCACCCCACGCTTTTTTTGACAATAAAACATATTTATTAAAAAAAATTACATTATTCTCAATTAATATTTATAAAATTTATTTTCTGTTTTTTAGTTTGGTTTTCTATATAAAGCGTGTTTTTTTAGTTTTTTTTAACTATTATTTATTAAATTTTTTTATTATAGTGTTGAGTTTGACCGGGGAAGTACTACCACCTTACGCATTTTCACTGTGCAGCAGTAGTGCACTTGTACTGATAGTAACCACTATCAGGTGGAACGTCTGCTTGTTTGTCAGCTCATGTGGTTTAAAATAAAAATTTGTGAAAAACTGGAAACAATACTTTTGGTTACCAGGAAAGTCATCACCAAGTTGGCCCTAATACTTGTTTCTTTATAACAAAATCGATTCAAACTTGTTCAAACAATAGCATAACAAACACAAATAAATATGTGAAAGTTTGTGTGGCTGTTTGCTACCCAATGATGCATATAGATATGGGAATTGGATATAAATTATAAATAGAGCTCTCATGGTAATGTGCATTAAACTACAAGGCAAGAGCTAACAAACAATTTTTTGGCCCAGTAAGCCAATCATTTGGAATAAATGCTTTTGGGAATTCAAGTATTAATAATAGGACCTATGGGTTCCAAAGTATTCCACAGCTAAACTGTACCCCTGGAGACAGTTTTATTATTTATTACATATTGTTTTTAGATGAGTTTTGGAAGCTTAATTTTATTATTTCATGTCAATTGCAAATTAAAAAAGGCAGCACAGATTGAGTAATAGTTATTATACATAGTCACCTGTTTTACCAAATGCCATAAATATTTTAACCATTTAATTTTATGTTAAGCCTTAAGGCACATTAAAATGTAACTTACTAATTAGTATAGAATATAACAAGTAAATCAAAAAAATTGTTGGATACTTAGACATAATCCATTTTTAATTCCAGAACAGAAGGTGAGAACTCAATGGACACAGAAGGGGAAGGGGAGCCACTGAACCCAAACGAGATAGAGCTGGTCTTCAAGCCACATCCCACAGAGATGACGGGCGACAACCAGTTAATGCGGGCACTGAGGGACAGCTCTGTTAGATACTTGAAGACTACTGCTAACGCCTCTGGTAATGTTAAGCTTCATTGTTAAACAACTGTTCGTAGGAATTGGAGTAGTAGAGCTTTTAGTGTAGAGTTCTTTCGGGGAAGGTCTACCACCTTACCCATTTCCGCCATGAAGCAGTAGTGCACTTGTATTACTTGTTTTGGATAGAAAGTTAAGGGGGCTGGTGAAATTACAGACACATGAGACTTAACGACTTTGTGGTCTCAGGGTCGACAACATATTGGCCATGTCCCTAGTATTGCGTCCATAGGCGCGGTGACCACTTACCATCATATGGAACGTCTGTCTGCTTGTTTGTCGGCCCATGTGATAAAAAAAAAACATATTGCACATTGAATTTAGATCAGCTGAGTTCCTATAAAAAGGTGGGAGTACTCGAATCACTATCCCAAGACATCTGTCTACTTAATAAGAGATAATAGGCAGGACATGAGTAGTGCCGGATTAAGCAAGCGCGGGGCCCGTAGACAATTCTGTCGAGATGCCTTTGGTCTGCTATGGGTTCTTAAGTATAAAGTGGTAAAAAAAAACATTCGTAGGACTAGGTAGGATAGACACGCGGGGCGCCCTTTTGCGCGGGGCCCGTAGCAATTGCTACTCTTGCAACGTGGTTACATGTGACTACATGAGACTATTTGTTCAATATGTACTAAGAATTGCAGACCAAGAGCTAAGCAGGTGTAATAAGTCATAGTATTACATAATATTTCCCTACGCTAGTTTTGGATGTCAGATGACACCACCACCCACTGTCTCACGTAGATGTGCAAGGGTTGTAACTAAATGGAAAAAAAATGCTATTAATATTATGTAATCAGTTATTTAAGTCGGTCGCGGAGCAGAAATAATTTCGTAGAAACAAATCCAAGGATCTGTGCGAGCGTGATGCATTATATTTACGCCGGAATAGAATAGAATATAAATTTTGTTTATTCATGTAGGCCTTCACAGGCTCTTATAAATCGTCTTTACATCGTCTCTTAAAAATATTAAAAATTTATTAATTCACAATAAAAATACTTAAATGGGTCGCTTGTTAGGTGAGCAATTCATTGCCAAAGTTTATTATCTTCTAAATAATCAGATATATACTATAAAATCCCTTTTGATATAGTATTGTATTCTTTACCAACTTTTGAAGTGTATGCGCGGGTAATTCTTGTAAGAAACGTATACATTTCCCTTTAAAAGATTTTTTTACTTTACTGGAACGAGTTACAGGTACTACGAGTTTGAGCTTGTTTTAGTGTTAATTCTATGAGTGTCGCTATTTTTAGGAAATAGATTTATTTTTTTACGAATATACATTAAATTGTCATAAATAAATTGTGACGGCACAGTCAGAATATTAATGTTCTCAAACTTATCTCTAAGAGAGTCTCTAGGACCCATATTGTAAATTGCGCGAACAGCCCTCTTCTGCAGAATAAAATAGTATTGATGTCGGCGCTACTACCCCAAAAGAGGAGGAAAGTAGGACATCAAACAGTCGGAGTGACAGAGACAGGTAATAGGTTCTTTCCGCACCGCGACCCGACTTTACCTATAAATTTCCATGTGTGACACTGCCAGACACTTTAAAGTTTGACAGATACTTTTTATTCAATGTCGAATCAATCGTGCAAATCAATGAAATAGCAATTTGTGACGTCATGATTGATGATTGAAAGATGTTCACTTTGTTGTTAGATTGGTACTTAAAAATCATATTTGTTGTATCCATATAGTTTTAGATGATCAATACATTGGTTAGTGTTTGAATATTTATATTGAATTCCGTATAAATTCTTATTTTAACATGTATTTACATTCCAGTGGACCATCTGAGCAAATACCTAGCAATGCGTCTCACACTAGACCTGGATGCAGAACTGCCTGAGGCATACAGACTTCTCAACTTCTGCATCTACGTGGCTCCCGCACCAGGCCAGTTTGTGCCATTGAATGGTGCACAGACACTGCGGCAGATCAATGATAAGTTTTGGAAGGTAATATTCATAACACAAATTTATTTATACTTTCTATAACCTCGCCTCTGGTCTAATGGGTAATGTTTTATTAAACGTTAACGCGCTAATCTCAGGAACTACTGAAATTCTATATCAATATATGAAATACTAATGGAATTCGTCGATTTTCTCGATTTCGATCAATTTTGTCCATTTATCGAGGAAGGCTATATAACATCATGCTACAAGTGTAACTACAGTTTTACAACAGTTTTTAATTTGTTATTTTTTCTCCTTCTAGGTGAATAAACCTCTGGAAATGTTCTACTCGTGGAAGAAAACCTAGAAATAAATAACATTTTAGTTATGCACCAACATTATAACTAAAATGGTGAAGTGAAGTGATACATTATGTATAAAATTAGTTTTAATTCAGTGGATCTATGCATAACAACTCGTTTATATTGAGATATGGACTCAAATGTTTTAATGTGATAAGATATTAATGGAATTTATCTAAAAATTATTGAAATTTTATTATTATAATTTATCTTGTAGGTATTAAATGTGAAATTGTCAATTTAATTTTCATTGTAGTACATTATATGGTACACTGGCCTGGTTTATGAAAATGATAATAATTGAAGCAATTTTCTGTCTACAAAAATTATTGATGTCAAGTACAAACTAACATGTACTAATAAAACATAATTCAGGTTTTAAATATCAGTGTCTAAGTTATCAAAATTCAATAGCTAATGCTAAATATATATAATATTATGTAAAATTCAATGAATAAATTCTTTTTTATTGTCAATGGTACAAAATATTTTTAATTACTTACTGTAATGTTTTATTCATGAGGGACTTATTTTTCTCCCACACAAATTCACATATCCCTCATTTTACCCGTCAGTTTCTGTTGTAGCCAATTTTTTTTCATATTCTAATAATGTACTTATTCTAATTTTCTAGAAACAGATCTCTTCCTATTTGACGAATAATTCTAAAAAGCCAAACAATGATATTTATAAAGAGAGTGTACAAATCATCTACGAGTAATATCTAACTAGTCAATTTAAAAAGAAAGGAGATCTAACATGAAACTCAGATTGTATTATGTATTATGATGTATTTTCACTGTAACTTTAAAGATGTAGGTTTTCAGTTACAGTGTTGAATAATTAGAATTTGAAGTAAAGTTCGTATGAAAACTGCCAACCTACAAATACATAGATGTTACGTTTATCTATTAGTAGCAAGGAAACATTTTATTTACTCATAATGATTCAAACAGGAAAGTTGACTTATTTATTGATAGCTGTACTAAGTACAAGCAATTATAAAACGAATACTTTGGTTAACTCTGCCATTTATGGATTAAAGTATGAGAAGAAACGTTGCAATGAAATTATAACTAAGTAAAAACTATTTTTGAAGGGTTTTAATTTTTTTTTTCATTACCGGTACCATACGGATATGTCCGTGATTAAGTAAATATTCATTTAGTGATTTTCTTCAGCGATCAGCCAGTGATTATGAGATTTTCTCGTTTCGTGTTACTTTTCCAATTTAAACATGATTCCTTCGTGAATTTAACAAAGTTCTAGTAAGATTTTTCACACAGGGACATAGGAATTAGGTAGGAGCCGTGGAAATAATAATACCATAGTAAGGCATAAAAAATATTTATTTATCACGTGATCATTTCAGAACAAGCCTTCAAATCAATCGCCGGCGGCTGCACGAATTGCACGACATCTATTAACATTTAACATGTTTATTAAATTATAAGCAATTATCACATAAGCCTTACAATGTTACAGAATAATTGCGGTGCCAATTCTTGCTTCCGGCAATACTGACAATTAGACGATAAAACTAATCAATTACCTACGGTGTCATACATTTTGGAAAATAATAAATAAAGGATAGGATAGAGGTAGGGCTTCCATCATATGAATTGCCAACGCTGGACAAAAACTTAAAAAGCAGGGGTAATTTAGGTGAAATTGGGTTTTTTCCCGGAGGCCTAAAAATATTTGTACACTTCTAGTTTACATTGTACGTCTGGCAGAATTCTGGTCTAAACAAATTTAGCCCGCAACTATTATTTAACGCACAATTTATTTAACACGCAAAAAAGGAAAAAAATTGGATGCCTGTCACGATTATCTATAAATTTTTAACTGCTTATCTACTTAATTGGGATTCTTTTTGAAAACCACCCTCTAAACTAGGACAAATCCGTGGAAACCCGGAAAAAGGAGATAGGTACGTACTTATGTAGGTAGGTATTAAATGTTCATTTTAGAGGTAATCAGACAATGCCTTTTTCAATTTACATATCTATCAAGCTAGATAGGTACCATAGAAACTCAAGCACGCAAGTGGATGCGAAAATTGCAACATTGTGCGATTGCCACACTCAATATATACCATATGGCGCGAAAAATTCAAATATTATTTTGCTACGTGCAAGGCACTGATTAACATATAATAATATTTTATTTTGTAGCAATAAAATGTCCCCTGAATCTATTGTATTCTCTTCTAAGTGCTTTGGTTGCTTCTACTTTCAATAATTTTAGTGTCTCTTCTATTTCTTCTTTATTTTCGGAGTCTCGAGCTTGAGTTAATCTCTCCATAGTTGCAAAATCTAACTCATCTATTCTCTCGGCCTCATTGATTAAACGGTCTATATCTCTGAGGTAACTGCGGTAAGATGAGCTTTCGGCGTTCTCTTTATAACCGAGCAACCTTTCTACGTGCTCCCAAAAATCCAATGTACGACGCCCATCTCTCATTTTGGAGGTAAACATAAAATTTCTGAAAAACTTTCTACCTTTTTCATCGTTGAGAACGTTTTCAATTTTATCCGTAAAGCGGTCCAAGTCCGATTTAGTTACGGCTTCATTATCATCGCAGCCGCAAGCGGCAAAACAATTTTCCATTTTAGTGTCGTCATTTGTGTGACACCTTGAGAGTTTCCATCATCCTTATCGATTAGATTTACACACGCGAATCGTCTTACATCCCTACAGGCATAAATAATGTTTATGTTTAGTTATTTATGAGGTTAAACATCCGATAACATTAGTACATAGAACACTATTCACTGTTCACTACGGTGAATCACCTTTAAGGTAAGGAAGTGAGGTTAACTTCAAAAATAGGTTTTGACAACACGGGCTAGCCGACCGATTCCTTTCAAGCGCGTAAATAAACTGACTTTGTGTGCGTGTCGTGTATGACTTCACTCAACGACTCAGCGTTCGAGATTTTTTGATAACTTGTGCGCATGCTCGCCTTTCTTCGATGTTTGAATGCTCCCGCCACTTACAAAACCTGATTTGCTCTCTACGCAAACGTTTTTAATAAAACATAATAAGAGCTCAAAATACAAAATTGATCACGGAGGTGCGAATGGGAATTGAACTAAAAGCACGATGCATTACATCACGGCAGGTAAAAAAACGTCGTGACCTCGGCCGACGACTAACGCAATTCATTCATGGGAAATTATAAGATCGAGGTGGAGCGAAAACAATGGCATAAGACGCAATGCCGTGCCCGCCGTTACGTTGTATAGTCGGGCCCGTTACCTGTTTCTTTGTAGTCTTGTTTATGCCATATCAAATGACTTGGCAGCAGTGCTTTGAATACAAAGCGACTTGCATGTGATACTTCAGATTCCCTGTAGAATAGAAGAAAGGGACACATTATGCGTAATTTTAGCAACAATAATTATGTAGATGGTATGATTTGATATGCCTCAAATTAAGATTTCGACAGACGCAATCATTTTATTTCTTTTATCATCAATCAAGCATATGCTTAGTTATTATTATTTGGATAATGATGGTGGAAGAACGCCAGTTTCAAACTTAGGAAAACGGGTTTAAAGGGTTTTTTAATTAAACTCAATAATAATATTTAGGCTACACATCAATTTTACCTTTATTAAAATAACTTGGTCGATAGGTAACATTCCATCAATTAGTGGTTAAGTACCAATCTATAACTAGTTAGGTAATTTTATAGGTTCATAACACACGTACTTATTAATAATCACTATAGTCATATAAATATATACTAGCTGCCCGGACAGACGTCGTTCTGTCAAAATAAGTCCATACAAAAATGCAGGAATTCGCTCGCAGCGCCACCTACCGGGTCCAATTGTAAATCTAAACCATTCTCGAATCTCCACGAACACACACAAAAAATTTCATCAAAATCGGTCCAGTCGTTTAGGAGGAGTTCAGTCACATACACACGCACACAAGAAATATATATATTAAGATATATATTAAGATAGTCAGTATAAAAATGTCTACAAATATGGTTCATAAATACCTACTATATTTAGAGTGAATGTGGCCAGGTGGCCTGACTGCCAAGTCGTGGGTTCGATCCCATCCAGGACAAACGTTTGTGTGTGTGAACTTGTCAGTTTTTTGGGTGCCAATATAATATAATATTTATTATAATAGTAGTATATCTGTTACATATCTGGTTACCAAAGTACAATCTTTCGTAGTTTGGAGTCCGGTGGATTATTTAGTAAATCTACATAGGATTATTAGAGCACAGACTAATTTCCGGAACCACAGCATCTGTTTGAAATGGAAACCTATCCGAGCGGTGATTTCCGAGAGGTCTTATGCAACCCGGGATTATAGCACAGCCTATGTCCATCCGGAACAATTTACCTTTCAAATGGAAAATTATTTTTTAAGTATGTGCCGTGGTTCGTTGGTTCCAGAAGTTACCCTTTGCTAGGTTTATATATAACCTCACAAAATTCACATTTATTTTTTATAAGACTACACATTCATTGAGGCAAGAAATAGCCTATATAATGATTAGCCGGTTTTGAGTTATATTTTATGTTATAATCGACGAAGTCAAGTCATTAACCGACCGCCGCAATTCGGATGTGATAAATAAAATAGTCAGTGTTTTAAAAATATTTTTCGAGACCACTCGAAAAGCCACAATACCTGTATTCACTTTTGTTCATGTTTTAATCATATTCAATCAAACGACGCCGAATTATCAACAGAGCTATAGCCAAAAAGCGTCATCTGGTTTTATGTATGCATTGCAAGCAATCAATAAAAATCGACTAACCTAGTTACATTTAACGTTTTTAGCTAGTATGTATTCGATTTTTATTTATTTCATTCATTTCTGAGAATATATAATCTTGATGAACACCAAATAAGGTTTTTGTTATTTTATGTTTAATCATAAATTGCTAAAGAAAACAAAAAAAGAATATAGTCACAAACTTCAGTGCTGCCAACATTCTACCAAACTGACGTTTACATCGGCCATTTTGCAGTTTTTACGGTAACTGCGCTACACGTGTTCTGTAGGTTAATCTGTGAATTATTCTATAAATTGGGAATATTCTCTTATATTTTCGTGATATAAATAATCCTACAACGTTTCAGGTTGCCAAGATGGCAGTTACAAAGAAACCCGTGGCTAAAAAAGCCCAACTTCACCAGAAGACTGGCAAGAAGGGTGTCAAGGGTGGCAAAATCCGCGGTAAAGGCCTCAAGCGGAAGATCAACTTGAAATTCGTGATTGACTGCACACACCCTGCTGAAGACAGCATCTTGGACGTTAGTAACTTTGAAAAATACCTGAAGGAACACGTCAAAGTTGAGGGTAAAACGAATAACCTAGGCAATCACGTTGTCGTGGCCCGGGACAAGACGAAAGTCTCCATCAACGCAGGTTCGTAACAATTAAACTGAATCAGTACACGCTTAAGTTTAATCTTACACTTTCCCTCCTTATAGCCGGAATTTTTTATTTATTGCCATTAGGATAACCTATAAAAATAATGCACAATGTAAATATAAATAAATTCTTATGCCTAAATTGGGTTTAAAAGGCACTGAGGAACTGTAACCATTGTACACTAATGCAGTTTTGCTACATTCAATTGAAGAAAATATTTTTTTGTTACTTTATGCAAATATGATACGATACGAGATATGATGGACTAGCTATATTTTGGCTGGTTATTCGGTGTCCTGTTTCAGACCTGAATAGTCTAGTACAGTCAAAATAAGGCAAGCACAAGATTTAAACAATGTGTTCACCCATGGTGTGCGGAATCTAAATTATTTTCTGTTGAAAATTTCATTTATGACTAACATTTGTCATGAACCCATTTCAATTGGTCTGTGATGGGATTATTTATAACCATGAATCGTTAAAATGAGAAAATTATACTATTGCTTCCCATTCCAAAGTTATAACAAATCTCCTTTTTCTCCACAATTGTTTCATTGTTTTATCATTCTTTCTTTCTACCTTCAGACATTCCCTTCTCCAAGAGGTACCTGAAGTACCTAACGAAGCGATACCTCAAGAAGAACAATCTCCGTGACTGGCTCCGAGTGGTCGCCTCCGCACATGACTCTTATGAGCTCCGTTACTTCAACATCAACGCTGATAGTGACAATGAAGACAATGAGGATTAAACTGTTGCGATAATAAAATAGTTCTACACTACAGTTATCTTTCATTTCATTAAAGCCTATAAATTATGCAATATTGTAAGATCCTTTCAGTAGCATTGTCAGACAGTTAGCATGTAGAAGTTCTCTGAAGTTAGAAAAATATCATTTTTGAAATGCAACTTTAGTGTCACAATATAAGCTAAAGCACTCAACCCTACACACTTGACATTGGGTCCATATTTACAAATCAATATACCAATTTGCTAGCTAAAATATTGTAATCATACATTAATTGCCCATGTGTCAATTTACTAATGGTTTTTTATAAGAAAAAAGACTGACATGTTTTTTTGGTTCAGAAATATCTTACCTGCAAATTTTAATACTTACTGCAACCAATGTTAATTTATCTACCAAATTGATAGTTTCTGTTCCAAGTTAATTTACCCTTCAATCTTAAAACTTACCTTATTATTAAATTGTATTTTTTTTGTATTACATTGGCCGGCAAACAGACAGTCTGTCCATTAGATGGTAAATAGTCACCACCACCTATGGAAATTGCAACACAAGGGGTATCAAAGCATTGTGACCCTTAGTGTGAAGTTGTTCAGTCTCATGTGCCTGTAATTTCAGTGGCCGATACCTTTCTAACCGAAACAGTAATACAAGTCCACTACTGTGGACCAGGGTTGTTACGGATGCAAAAATTTTGACATCCGCGGATGCAGATGCGGATGCGGATTATTAGAAGTTCACATCCGCGGATACGGATTCGAAGCGGATGCAGATGCGGATTTTGGGATTTTAAAAGGATAATTATTTAAATTTTAAGTGTATAAATAACTGAACATCAATTTAATTTTGACTTTTTATTTAATTAATCATATTTTTTACACAAGTTTTTCTTCTAGTTTCATAATGAAAAATCTTTGTTTAATAATTAAACTTAAAAATAAGTGAATTATATTTAATAAATAGTAATATTGCAGCCTTCTCAGCTTCCAACCTGTTTCTTAGTGGGTTATATATTAACCCAGCTCCACTAAATAGTTGTTCACTGGGAACACTGGCTGGTGGAGGTGATAAATATCTGCATGCTAATTTGGAGAGAATTTTAAATTCACAGTGGTTAACTTTCCACCAATTAAGTGGATTTTCATCTAAATCCAGTCTTTTTTTGTTACGATAAATAACTAATTCTTTGCGGAGAAGAACATCGGGGCTACTTTTGTCCGGTTCTCCTTCACCCTCATCTTCGCTTGATGAATCCAACATCATGGCAAGATCGCTTTTTAAGCAAGTCTTCTTACCCGTACAGGACGTTTCTGGTTCAGGATCGAGAGAATCTTCCATTCTCATTCTTTTTGTTTTTTCCGCCGGCGTTATAGGAGAATCAGTGACAACAGGGTCATTTGCCATCTTTATTATTTCATCTTTTATTTTTTCTTCGGTGACTGGTTTGAAAAATTTATGCTTATAGCGTGGATCTAAATATGTGGAAATTGCATATAAATTGTTATCTTCCTAAGAAGAAAATTTTGCTGAAAATTGTGATTTCAGATTAGAGACTGCGAATCGAATAGCATCACTTTCTCGTGGTTTTGTTAAATGGTCGTCAAGTTTTTTTAAAACCATTTGTATGATAGGAATCACAGATGATATGAGTGCCTGAGAGCTGCTCATTTCACGAGTGGCTTCTTCAAACGGTTTCAATACTTCAAGACAGCATTCTATTATTTTCCACTCTTCAGGCAAAATTGATTCAATGTTATTGTCATTGGTATAAAGACTTAATGCATCTTTTATCTTCAAAAAACGCTCAAACATGTAGAACGTGCTATTCCGGCGCGTCACACAATCCTGGAATACTTTAAGATGCGGTTAATTAAGTCTGTCCTGAATTTTTTCAAGTTGCTTTTGAGCCATGGTTGAATGGTTAAAATGAGTAGTAATTTTCTTACATTTTTGTTTGACGTCTTCTATGCTTTCCTGCGATCGTAAACCATGCCGAATAACAATTTGCAACTTATGAACGGTACAATCTAAATCATTTAGCAATGCTAAGCGCATTCCTCTTTTCATGTTACAGCCTTCATCTCGTATCATGCAATGCACTTTTTCATTTGAAATATTCCATTCAGCAAGCATTGTTTTAAATTTTTCTGCAATGATATCACCAGTATGACGGTCATCAAAAGTCTCGCATTTTAACACAATTGACGATCGTTCAAAGTTTTCTGATACTCCGTGGCAAGTTAGGCTAAGCAAAGAAACACCTGAGCTGGGATCTGTCCAAATATCAGTAGTGAACGACATGTAATCATATTCTTCAATTAGTTCTTTAACTTTTCCCGCAAGTTTTATATATAGCTCATTGCATACGAAATCAGTAAAAAAATTTCGTCCTCTAAAATTATATTTCGGTGCTAACTCTTGTATGAGACGGCGAAATCCAAGTCCCTCCACAAAGTTAAAAGGTAAATTTTGAAGCGCTATCATTTCGCCAATGAGTTTGTCAATTTTTTTTGAATTAGGATTGTTAGTATCCCACTTCTTTTCTTTTTCTAGTACTTCCTCTATCGAAAGCTGTTTCTTGGCTTGTTGCAACGGAGTCATAATTGCATCTGTAAAAAAATACAACATAATATACAAAAATCA
This sequence comes from Habrosyne pyritoides, assembly GCA_907165245.1. Lineage (NCBI taxonomy): Eukaryota > Metazoa > Arthropoda > Insecta > Lepidoptera > Drepanidae > Habrosyne > Habrosyne pyritoides. The sequence goes on along the minus strand of OU015596.1, from coordinate 11,151,054 downwards.
TATACTAAATAAAAAAATAAGTATACTTCTAAAAGTAAATAATACGCATTATAATTGAAATTATCAAAAATAAAAAAGGCCAATGTGGTGTGCACTTTCGAATAATTAAGTGTTAAAAGGGCTATAATTTGCTGACAATAAAGTTCGAATTGAAACAAGACTTAATCATTTAATTTTAAACATAATTTGGAACTAACTTTGGATTCTTGTTAGTGCCAAGAAAGCTTAAAAAGTAAATATTTTCAATAATTTCATTTTTTATTTTAAATTTGATTTCGAAAGTAACATAAAATCATGTGACCAATAACAACAATATATTTTAGTCACACTACAATATAATACAGTAAGGAAGCATTATAGATATTGGCCCTTTTAGCACCAAGTATAATTATCATCATCATTTCGGTATTTCTGATACATACCTGCTTCATCATTTTTTTTCTTTAATTCCTTTTCTATATTCGCACTTTGAAATAAACGAAATTCCTCCGGGTGTATTGATTTCAGGTGATTTTTCAAAGAAGTAGTAGTGCGTCCCTTCCGCGAGTAACTTTTATTACATATCTTGCACTCCGACTTCTCCGGATAATTTTTGTCTATTGTAAAATAAGTCCAGATATTGCTTTTTATTGGTGGCGACATTTCACCTAATATTTATATCAAAATATTCATTAAACACACAAAAAACTATGAAGTACACAGTAAACACTCACTGTAACTATAATTTATTGACAATGAGAAAAAACACAACAAACAAACCTGTAGGATCTTGTTACCAATGTGCGCCTTTCTATTCGACAGTTACTGAATGAAGTTAGTAATTACCAAAACAAACGCGAAGCACGTGCCACTCTGGCTCCGCCCACTTTCTTTACATGTAGTTACTTGTTGATGTGAATCTGCATCCGTAAAAACTCCGCATTGATTGATGCGGATGTGAATGCGGATGCAGATGTCTGAATTAATGCGAATGTTCCGCATTTGCGGATGCGGATGCGAATATTCGCAACAACCCTGCTGTGGACATGGGTAAGGTAGTACTTCCCTGTGATAAAGATCCTTTTTGTTGTTTTAAAAATTATGTAGTTAGAATATTGTTGGTAGTAGGTATTTTTATTGCAAACTGTTCAATCGCATGGGTCAGTTGGCTTGTTGATTGATTATACCTTGACTGCCATTGCACAGGTTCGATTCCCACTCAAGACTTACATCTGTGTGCATAAACACTTCTGTTTGTTCTGTCTTGATGTCACTATCCTTATAAGTATGTAGTAAAAAAATTATTTGGTTTCCATAGTACAAGCTCTTCTTAGTTTGGGATCAAATGGCCGTGTGACGTGTACCTACATAGATATTTAACAAGAGCTCTTCTTGACATGTGCAAGCAGGGCACTCGTGCCCGACAATAAACAGGTCACAGAAAAATACAAAACAAATATTTAAAATCATTACTTTCATGTGTTTTATTGATACAGGTATGTATATCGATTTTCGGACTTGGCCTTCAAAGGGTTAATTAATCTGTTTGCATAAATACTAATTGAGAAATCATTATTTCAAAGATTTCAGTGCAAACGCATATTTTCTGTTAAAATTTTGACTGTGTTATGTTTCAAATATCACTGGAGAGTGTATAACTAAGGGTATTTATTCCCGCGTTCCCGAGGGATATCACATTTTCCTGGGATAAAAAGTAGCCCTTATGTTATTCCAGGATATGCTCTATCTATGTGCCAAGTTTCATCCATATCCATTTGGTTACTTTTGTGTGAAAAAGTAACAAACATACTTACAACAACATACAAATCTTTCCACTTTATAATATTAGTATAGAAATATATATTTAATCACGTTTCATTGCGTGGTGTTTACTGCTGAGGCATGCCGTCATATTTTCAATGTCCATTCTTAGTTAATTGTAATAAATTTAAGGTGGTAACGGATACTAATAGGATTGAGGACCACGTTTTTTTACGAAGTAGGGTAAAATAAGAAAACCTATTGTTTAATCACTTGTTTGGGTCTACCTCACCAGAAAAAAACACAATTCTAATAATGCGTTCAAAATAAAACAATAAAGATAACATAGTAACTTTTAATTCTTCAGTTTGGTAAATATTATTTACATAAATTAGTTAAAATAAAAAAAAACAATTTGATTGATTGCTGATTAAACATTTCATCAAAGGAAAAAGAAATTGAAACTTATACACTAACTTCATCTAAGTATTTGTACTACGCTAATGATAAATAGAAAAGATTCATCACCGCTGCGGCTAAGTATTGTCCGAATGAGTAAAATGCGCTATAATTTAATGAACATGTTTGCACTAAATGGTAACAGCTTGCACCGGGCAGAAAGGCGACATACTTACATTATAACCTCTACATTATTTTGTTTGAGTAATTGTTCAAATCATTGAGCATTTACTCAAGTTCAATTTGAAGGCGTAATAAAATAGCACTGCCAAGATTTTAAATTGACTGAGTGTTGCCAGTCGCCAAAAATACCCTATGGGGTATTGGCGTCCAGTGCAAGTAACTATAAATATACTAAAGGCGAGAGGCTGTTCACTTTCCAGCAGCGATTTCCTTCATCCTATTGAGTGCGGAGCCAGCCCTGAACCAAGTGATCTGTTGTTCGTTCAGTGAGTGGTTCAGCTTGATGCGTTCTGACTTGCCATCTTTGTGCTTGATTTCGCATTCAACTGGCTGTAAACGAAAAACAATAGTCTTTAGATGATAAAAATAAGCGATAAGAAATTTAATGACATAATATGATACTTTAACACTTCATTTCAATTTATTCTAGAAAAAACTGGTTTGAATAGATAGGTTATATAATAGGATAGATTAGTTGAAATATGATGGATTTCAGTTATCTTTCAGAAGTGAACCTCTTCTAAAAGTGGTTTAAATTCTGATCGAGAAAAATAGTGGTGTTTTTGAATAAATCAACCATGCTGGCCTGAGTTTATGACAAGAATTTAAGAGACGAAGTCTAATAAACACACATGTTCTTGAGCAAAACAGTCCATCTCCAGGGGACAAATTCCTTTTCACAAACCTTTAATTTAATTTCAAGCAAGTGCTCTGCCAATTTTTAATCAAAAACTGTTGTTTTGCCGTGAAGACCGCACAATCAGGGATACATTTTAATAAATAGTACTGCCAATCTTACTTCGTACATAAACCATGTAGTTACCTTGCCGGGTGCGAGGTCCTTGAGTCCGAGGAGGGAAATCTTGTCGTCAGGCTTAATCTTGTCGTAGTCGGCGGCGCTCGCGAACGTGAGGGGAAGCATACCCTGCTTCTTCAAGTTGGTCTCGTGAATCCTGCATCGATATAACAGTTTATAGTACATTCTGGAGATGTCAAAATAATATAACAATGATTTTAATTCATAATTGGAACTTTTCAATCAACCAAATTTACTTATATTTAAATAAATATGATTGGTTTTTAATTTACATATCTACATTTGAGACTTTAATTTGTAATAAGTGCCCTCAGTGGGCCTAAAGTGTATAAATAATTTTGAATCACGTTATTTGGTGAGATCAACTGCCATTTTCATAAACTTTTTACACGTTTTTTGCTGTGAAAATCAAACTGAGCACTATACAGAGTGACTGGTGACCTTCGATGCTTACGGAGAGTACTCGGTACTCGATTCTCGTTAAAATGATATAATAAATTTAGGTGCTTAATTTATGACCAAAATTTCTCTAAAAATAAGTGAAATGTGGATATTATACTCTCTAAACGCGCCGCGGTGTTTGTTGTTTAAGTTGATCTAGTCAAGTGCGGCACGAGCTAGTCTAAATGGATAAAGATTTTCAAGGTGGGAATCGAACTTCACGAGTTGACTACTCGAGTAGGGCTTATTAGGGTAGAGAGTTAGCGGACCTGGCGAAGCTCTTGACGATGATGGCCCGGCCGCCGAGGTGGCGCGGCTCGAGCGCGGCGTGCTCGCGCGAGGAGCCCTCGCCGTAGTTCTCGTCGCCCACGACGCACCAGCGCGTGCCGGCCGCCTTGTAGGCGCGCGCGGTGGCGGGCACGGCGCCCCACTCGCCGGTGTTCTGGTTGCGCACCTTGTTCAGCTCGCCGTTCTCTGCGTTCGTTGCGCTGTAATCAAATATGGCATTTTTTTAATGGAAAAATATTTATCACCGTTGTGATTTGAAATTCGATATGAAAAGAGACTTTGAAAAGAGACAAATATATATTTTTAAGACTTGGGCTACAAGAGAATGCGATAGGTTTTGCACCGCATGTGATATGCACTTCTTTCTCTATAAAGATTCGAAATATATGATAAAATGTGACATTTGATACCGAAGCAGTTTAGGTCTTGTTTATCACAATAACAGGTAGTGGTAGGAACTAGCCAGAGCGTGTACTATTGTAAGTAAACCACGGTATTATAAGTGCAAAAGTAACTGTCTGTTTGTTAACTTTTCAAGGCTTAACGCCTGAACCTATATACCTCTTTATATTTGGTATAAAGTTACATATATACAAATCCTTACCTGTTGCAAGGCAGTATTGTATTATTATTATATTACCTACCATTTTATAATCATTACTAAAGACCAAACAATAGGCATGGTGCAATGTTTGTCCGGGTAGAAATCGAAGCCAGGCTCAATGGCATTCGCCTAGGAAACCGTCACATATAAGTAGGGTTAAAGACACATGAACTTGGAGCATCGTTTCATACCTAAATACATGAGCCCAATTCCCATCTGGTGCACCACAACATTATAGTAAACATCTACCTTTAAATTTAAAAAGAAGGTGTACTAACGTGATAAACATATTGTTGGAGATGTTGTCAAGATGTCCTCTGTACTTGAGCCAAGGTCCAGCTGCGGAGATGTGGTCGGTGGTGCACTTTCCCTTAACCTTGATCAGGATGGTCATCTCGCTGAGGTCCTTGCCGTCCCACTTGTCGAAGGGTGAGAGGAGCTGAAGACGGTCGGATGATGGAGACACGTCCACTTGCACTTCTGTGGATTATTAGTTATTTTTACATTTTGTAATAGATAGAACATTTCTGAGAGATAGCATGTAGCTGTGGAAGTGAATTCATACTATAATGTTATAAAATCGATAAGTCTGTCTGTATGTTTGTTACGTATTCACAGCTAAAGGGTTGAATAGATATCGATAATATCACGCTGATATTTGGTACACAGGTAGCCACATAGCAATGGTACGGAAAACGACATCGGCTACTTTTGATAAATTTAACGAAAATATAAATGTAAACGTAATGTATAGTTTGCTGTTGCTCTCACAAAATACAAACTTTTCACTGAGAGTGTTTATTTGTTAAATTTATTAACTAACGACAAGTTGTCGTATGACGTAGATACTTTTAATTTTGTTTTTTTTTAATCCAATGTTGCTAGGGTACAAAATATTTAGTTACTAAAAATGTTAACGTGCTCACTACAGTACAGAAGACTAAAAATAAAAAAATGGTAACTTACTGCTGCCATCAGCAGGTGGGTGCTCGTACGTGTCCTGACCAGGGTCGAAGCCCTTAGCGGGCAGCTCGTCTGCGAACGGGTCGGACAGGCGGAACTTCTTGCCGTCCTTGCCTGTCAGCTCATCAGTCAGCGGGTTGAAGTCCAGACGACCTGGTAAGTAAGGTTTATTTACAATAGGGTTTGCAATACAGAAAAAAATGCGTTAGACATTCTTTATACTCGGTCATCTAATCCTAAAGGAAGCAGAGAATAATTTTGGAAGAGACGATTTTGTCTCTGATGGCTCTTACACCGTTACGGGGACAACGAAGCAGAGCGTTATGCTCTTAGCAACTATGGAAACCAGGTATCTAGTATACTACTTTTTCAAATTAAAAATTATATAGACATTTACACACAGACAAAGAACAAACAGATATGTGTATAATTTTTTTTTCCTGTTTTTATTTTCATATTGTGTTCGTGTCTGAGGTTCATGATGTCATGGACGTAGGCTCCGACTGAAAACCAGCGCGAGGGCTATTATAGCCTTAGCTTTTTGCTGAGTCGGGACCTATTCCTTGCATCACTCAGCATTGCTACATTTATAAAACGTTTGGTGTATTGTTTGTTTTACTCGTATTATTATTATATTTTTTTTAATGTAATGTTGTGTGTTGCCACGAATAAACGTATTTTCTTTGTTTCTTTTTATATATTCACAAACATAGATATTGGGTCCTGGGTGGGATTCGAACCCACCTGTGGCGTGGAGCCAGGCCAACTGGGCCATGATTTAACTACTATTAATTACTCATACAACACATAAAAGTAGTCACCGCCACCTACGAACTTTTGCTATACCAGGAATATTGCTACTGTTTTCATTGAACAAAGCTAAGTGATGCGAGAAGAGTATCGACTTCATTAACATACCTGCAAGAGACAGTGCGGTGACAAGCTCAGGGCTGGTGACGAAGCAATGGGTCGCGGGGTTGGCGTCGTTGCGTCCGGTGAAGTTCCTGTTGTATGACGTGACTATGGTGTTCTTCTCTCCCTTCTTCACGTCCTTGCGGTCCCATTGGCCGATGCAGGGGCCGCACGCGTTAGCGAGTACCTGTAGGTTAGGGGAAAATGGTAAGTAATATATCCACACATACATACATCATTTTTAGTGCTGGAGAGAAAACTTTAATATTATATTTAAATTACTGTATTGTCAATTTTAGAGTAGTTAAGCTCTTAGTTCAGAGTTCGTCCGGGGAAGTACTAACACCTTACCCATTTCCGCTGTGAAGCAGTAATGCACTTGTATTACAGTTAAGGTTAGAAAGGCAAGGGGGCCGGTGATATTACAGGCACATGAGACTTAACTCAGCGTCTCAGGGTCGTCAACGCATTGGCGTCGCCGCGATGATTTTTTAAGGCTGGGAGATTTGCAGTTTTGACACCATATCTTTAGTATCCGTTTTCGTTAACTACCTACTCGGTTCAGGATGTAAATAAGAGTGTATAGCTTTAGTTAACACTCGGAATATCCTAAAGGTCAGTTGGGGATGTTGTATCCGACAGCGTGAATCCCTCAGCTAAATTGAGGTGTAAAAATGATTATCTGTACTCACAGTGCCTCCGAAGTCACGAAGGGTCTGAGCGATGCCGTCTCTCTCGATGGTGGCGCGGACCTGTTCTGATCCAGGTGTCACGTTGAACGGGATCTTGGACTTGATTCCGTGTCCCAGTGCCTGTTGACGGTGGATTATAAATTATCTCCAATTGAAGGTTATAATATTAAGGTATTTATTTCTCTTTCACACAGACAAATGTTGACATGCAAATGAACATTGATTTAAATTAAACAAAACTATTCTCTAACAAAATTGGGGCCAATCGAATGTTGCCAATGGAGAGTTTTGTAGTAGATAGAATTGCAAATAATTATTTTTTCTTAATTCGAAACCAATTTTTTTATAAATTTATCAAACTTTACAAATTTATTTTATCAGCACATCTTGGGATGGAAGCATTTAATTACTATCATTGCTATATGGCGTTTTACTTCCTTTTTTTAAGCATACAACAAATTTATAACCTTTTGTTAAATTTACTGTTTGCTCGTATCACATACCTCCTTGACAATGCTGGCGCACCGTCCCATGTCCTCGTATGAGGAATTGGTGCAGGAGCCGATGAGTCCCACTTTGATGTCCACAGGCCAGTCGTTCTTCTTGGCCGCCTCGCCAAGCTTCGAGATGGGGTTGGCCAAGTCCGGGGTGAATGGTCCGTTGACGTGTGGCTCCAGGGTCGATAGGTCGATCTCCACTAACTGCAAGACGGTATATATTTAATTGAAAGTAGCTAATATCACAGTCATAGGTAAGTAATCCATACTTTCTTTGTAAGTACGAATGGATGTTTGATACTGAACAAATTTGTATGAAACTTGACACATCCATAGTTTATCACTTGGATTGTCACATAGGATACTTTTTATCCTGGGAAAATGTAATTTCCCCCGGGAATGCTGGTGTAAGCTAGTATCACTACATAGCATAAAACAAAGTCGCTTTCTCTGTCCCTATATCCCTATGTATGCTTAAATCTTTAAAACTACGCAACGGATTTTGATGCGGTTTTTTTAATAGATAGAGTGATTGAAGAGGAAGGTTTTTATGTATAATACATGTGACATCCCACGGGAACGCGGGTAAAACCGCGGGGGACAGCTAGTTATTAATATGTAAAAGTTTACTATACGTATATTTAATACGCTTCAGCGCAACTGTCGTATTATCCATACATAAACCAGTTAAGTTCTTTGACCCATTCCAATAAACGAATAAAATAAAAAAACGAAAACTGACAAATACAAGAAAATCGTAAAATTTTCCTGTTCAATCCAAATTGAACTTTATCACAGGGTCATAGTACATTTTAAATTGGGCTTTATTACCTGGTCATAAGGTGCTTTCGCGTCGGGCGTGAGGAGGTTCGTGAAGTTGTTCGCTTTGGCGGCGATGTCGTGGCGGCCGGTAGACTTGAGGTAAGCCTCCATACGCTTGTTGTAGGGGAACACCTGTGTTAACAAAAAGTTTTGGTAAGAATCTATACAAAATTATAATATACATACATAGTTGTTTTATAGGTGAATGGTCAATAAATTGAATGCGTAGTGATCAGTAATCTATTGCATATGTAATGAAGTGGTTTATTTTAATTTTGTTTTTTTTTAGTTCGAAAATAGCCATCATCTACGTCTTCATAACTAACAACTTTAAAATGCAATTTTATTTGACGATTAAGTGTAACCACATGTACTTTACGATTAATGCAAAACCAATTATTCTGTTAGTGCATTTCTGAAGGTCGAAGCTAATGAAGTTACCACAAAAAGTCAGACTAACTAATGTATATACATAAATATCTGAATACATATCTCTGAGCAAATACATATATTCTTTACACACGGCCATCTGGTCCCAAACTAAGCAGAGCTTGTACTATGGAAACCAGATAACTGATATACTACTTTTTTTTCTAAATACATACTCTGTCCTGGGTGGGAATCGAACCCGCGGCCTTCGGTTTGGCAGTCAGAGCGTTAACCAGCGTGAGCCAACTGGCCTATTTATTATTTTTATTTTTTTTATTATATTTAGCATTATTTATGTATGTACCCTATACCTTTCTTTATTTTTATCCGATAGCGACCTGGAATAAGTTTTTCTACGCAAAAAAAGTAACATAACAACCTGCCAGTAATAAATATAAGCAAGATTATACAAAAACAAATATCTTGTAGCAAATACCCTTAGATCTCCTTCTCTGTCAAATTAATTCCAGCAAATCAAATTTCCTTTTTTCGGGACTTGACAGAGAAGGAGATCCAGCGGAGTTATTTACTAGATATTTGTTTTTGTATAATCTTACAATGGATTTCCGCAAGGTCACGCCTGAGTCAATTGGTCAAAAATAAACAAATCAAATACTAAAGTGACACATTTTTATAATATTACTTTAACTCTTTCAATCACGTTTACATGTAACCAATATTTTAATAGTAGACCGATGTGCGGAGAAATGTAGTACTCGGTCATTTTCAAGATGTGTATTAAGTGTAAGTGCAACCAACAACCGAAAGCGCTGTTTTTATTTAAAACATTTCGAAAAGGAAAACTGACAGTAACATTTTTAAACAGCCAGGCTTTAAAACGACAGACGGCCAATAAAAAAAAATTACGGGTACTTAGTTACATGGAGTTATTATCTAAAATAATTCATGGCTCTCCTCTAAGGGCACTCTTTCTCCCTCACTCTAAAACTTATCGATTACTCATGTGCATGTTGGTCTCGGGTCATTTCCTGAACGTGATTGATAACATTGCATGTATCTATTTATCTTCATTAAATCTTTATTATATGGGGATTGGTTAACGAAGATCCGTCTAGTAAAGTTCAAGATGTCAACTATTGCGTTACGACTTGGAAAAGAAAAATTTATGGTATATTCTATAGCTTTAAGGCGTTTAAAGCGTTTAACGCAACCTTTTTCGTTGCTACAGACAGGTGCAAAGAGTTTTTGTCCGTTGTTATAGACGGGTGCAAAGAGTTTGGACACTACAAATTCACGACTGAATGGTAAAGACAAATGCTTTCAGTGTAGTTTTTCTCACCAATAATTTCGGGTATAACTTCTTACGTGCGTACATACTTACACACACACTTATTATACACAATTATTTTGTATTTTATCACAATCTCAGTAAAGAATTTTGTTTTTTATACCTCTTTGACCGACAAACAAGCAGACAGTCAACCTGATTTTAAGTGTCCACCGCCGGCTATAGACATTCGCAACACAAGGGGAATCGCTATTGGGTAGTGTCGTGAGACGTGAAGTACCGTGCGATTAGGCCGAGCCGAATGTGGTAAGTACACAAAGCTTAAAAGGGAACTGGCTCTGAATTGCAGTTGGCGGAATACACCAGCAGGTTCTTGGCAGAGTTTCAACCAAAAAAAACAAATCTAATCCATTTATTCACTTGTTTGAGTATTAAAGATTAAAGTTACTGAAGTTACCTGCTACTTTAGGGTGGTAGCTAGCTAGACAGGTACTAAAGTACTTTAGTACCCTACCACCCTGCTGTGGTTTCCTTACGATGTTTTCCTACGCCGAAGCTTCAAGCATTGTAGAATTTGACAGCCTCGATCGACAGGTTCGATCCCACAGCACTCGTCACGTCATGTCACTTCACTACTAACTGAGCTAACATAGCCCTAAAAGCTGTCCCATACAGATTACCTACTAGGTTAATAGCAGAACCTTCCAACACAAAACTTACGATTGAAAAAAATAAATAAAAATCTCCACTTACACTGGTAGTAGCACCGATTTCAGCGCCCATGTTGCAGATTGTCGCCATACCCGTGCAAGAGATGGAGTCAACACCGGGTCCGTGGTACTCGACGATGGCTCCGGTACCACCCTTCACTGTCAGGATGCCGGCGACCTTGAGGATCACGTCTTTAGGGCTAGTCCAGCCTTTGAGCTGGCCTGGGGGGGAAAATGGAGTTATATGGAGGTAGTATTAGGTGTATATACCGTAGAATGATGAGCTCGTTAATATTAAACATGGACCTTATAAGCAACGTTCTAATAATATGTAAAAAGGGTAAAAAGTATTCAAAACTGACGGGACAAGAACCTAAGAATGTAATATTTTAGATAGGTACTTAATTAAGGCGACCTTTAGAACGTATAACCAACGGATCTCACATTTTCTCGGGAAAACATTATTCCAGGGCATACCCTACCTATGTCCCAAGTTTCACCCAAATCGGTTAAGTAGCTTTTGCGTGAAAGTGTAACAAACATCCATACCCTTACAAACATTCGTATTAATATATCATATTTCCATATTCAATAATTGAAATCGCCTGAGTGCTCGAGTGGGTCCCAAGTTTGTGTTAAGGACCTGTAACTCTACCATGAGTTGCTATCGACACTTACTTTAGTCACTGGTGAGTAAACAACCATCGAACCCGATCGACTCATATTACCGATTTTAGTTCTTTAGGTGACTGCTAGTGGCGCTATACACAGTTGCCATAGAAATATTTTACGCCGTCGCTAGCGAGTACCTACGTTAAAAAACTCATGGTAAAGACACTGGGTTCGATTCTCAGATCAGGCCAGTGACAGACTTGTTTCTTTGTTAGACCATATTACTATAGCTCAATGCTCAACAAACGTTGCGACCTACAACTTTACACCGAGTAAAGATTTATTAAAATAGAAGTCTTAAAATGCATAGTAACATCAAATTTACCGTATCAAAGGCATTTTTCAAATTGCTGACGCATGTTACCGTCATGCCTTATCTAATATAAGGTATAATAAATAATCTCCATAAGATTAAATCAAAATCAAAGTCAAACTGGCTTGCGTCAAAATATTTCATTTCAATATTATCTAAGAACGTTATCTTCTGCTTTTGATAAAACAATGTTTTAAATTGTTTATTTTGAAAGTGTGCGTGCACCGGTTCGACCTCTACGACAAAATTATCTTTTATTCCATTCATTCTATCGTAATATTGACCTTAATTATTGATATACTAGCTATTCCTCGCGTTCCCGAGGGATGTTATACTTTTTTTATACCACATTTCATCAGCTTTATATAATTATACATGCTTAATATAAATGAATAATGAGTCCAGAGCCAATGAATGAATATAATAGTGAAAACCACATCAAATCTATTGCGCAGTCTAAAAGGTCTGAACGCACAATGAGACCGACAGAAATTGTCGCTTTGTTTCATCCTATTTGAGGGAGGAGATGAATTGACATAAATAGTGACCTTTGTTTTATTCTATCTAAGAGAAGAGATGAATTGTAACTGTTGGTTAATTAGTGACACTTTAAGTACCTCCGGGGAATTTATCGAGCAATTAATTTCGTGCTCATTTCCAGAGAAAAACGATATATTTGTTTTTCTGTTAATGTTCCAATCCTTATAAATATTATTGTAAATGGTCAGACCCAGACCGAGACGAGGGCATTAGGGGCACTGCAATTGACACAACACGAAGCTATCATAAGATATATCTAAATAGTATAAAACACACTCACTATAACTGTCTGTCTGTATGTATGGTCATATCTTTAAAATTACGCAATAGATTTTGTTACGGTTTTCACTATTTTAGATAATTTCTTTCGGAAGGTTTGTATGTATAATGCTCTGGTGAAGCCGGGGTGAGTATAAATATATATGTCGGAAAGTAAATACTATGTTTCATGATGGAAATAAAATAATAGAAATAACAATTCAAATATTTTTACCAAAAACAAAATCATTTTGAAAATTTTAAAGGCATGTAAGGTTCATTTTAATTAATCGGTAATGCAGGCGCATGAGACAACATTTCCGTAAGAAAGAGAAAGCAATATACAACATGGCATCCAACCTGTAATATTCACTTACAATAAGAAATTTATAACGTAAATGTATGTCATCTCATGTGATTGTAACAAATTTATTTTTGCGTATCAATAAAGGCAATTTAGTGCGTCAATAGAGGCGTAAATAGGTAAACACCGAACTTCGATTCTGTAAGGAAAATGACACTAGTTCAATGTTTCGTCGCGGCCTCTATGCTCTGTCTCTTTTGGTAACTACGCTGTCACGTGAGAGGTCCGTCCTCGTAGGCCACGTTGCTGCGCGACCCGACGAATTTTGTATTAGCTAAATAAGGAAGGTGATTGTACAAGGACGTAAATAGTAGACCAAATTGGTCTATTTAAATCTATCAACAATTTAATGTACTAGCACGTGTTATTACGAGTATATTCCGCTTTTATCGGGACGTGACGCATTATTATCAGCTATCATTAAATAATTAAATGACGTTATAATATGTTTAGATAAATACTGCAGGTGGGTGAATTCGACTTGAAAACTTAAAGTTTGAATAAAAGTAATTATGTAATACTTTCTTAAAAAAATATAGAGTAAATTCGAAAATGTTATTGCAAATGTTTGTAAAGATGTATATTTGTTACTCTTTCAAGCAATAACTATGAAAAGCATGGGGTATTTTTTATCCAAGAAAAATGTTATATCTCTCGGGAATTCGGGAGAAACCGCAGGGGCAGCTATCTGAGTAATGTCACGCTTCAAAGCACTTGCAAGACTCACGATTATAGTTTTATAATAAATCTAAGTTCTCTCAGTAAAAGCAACCTTCCGAACCGGTAATAGAGTGGATTATTTGAATAAAAATATTATATTTCAGAGCCTTCGGGTTTAGACCTAATATTCAATAAGTAATGAAGGTGTGGAGGCGAGACATACTTTTCGGGAAAGGAGATTCAGTTTAAAAAGTGCAAAAAGAAATAAAAGAACCTCTTTAAACGAAAAATTTAAAAATAATGCAAAGATGTCGCATTTGTAGTCTTATGCTAAATTCAATGCTAACTACGTCGTAATACCGCCCATATTGTTCATAGCACATCACGTGAGTGTAGAGTGCCATTTGAGACGCGACACTGGAATCCGATACCAACTGCGCATCTTGCATTCAATAAACACTGTTCGCTACGTGGTAATCAAGTATAATATTTGTTGAGACAGAAACATCTTCAGAAACTAGATGTTTGATTGGAATTCATATAGCATTTTGGTTCAAAGTGAAATCTTTGCACTGGCCTTTGTAACATTTAATTGATGTTTTTTTCTACCCGCTTTACAATATACATATAGGTACACTAAGAATCGAATATAAAGTTTTTAAAAAGATACCAAATAATACTTGTGGATGGCGAGGTGGTACAAAATCAAAAAAATATAAATCTTATAGGTAATCATTATCATCGGCCTATCTCCGTCCTCTGCTGGACATTGGCCTCACCTATGGCACGCCACTGAGCTCGATCTTCAGCTTTTTCATGCCTCTGCCTGCTGTTAACCTTTCAGAAGTTCAATCTTCGGAAGCCAACCCAGGGTCCAGCAGTTAGTTGCAGGTACAATTTACAACGGACAAACAAAAATAATTTTGTTTAAAAAATTCCGTGTCTACGCTGTTCAAAGTTGAGGAGTTCCATCGTCTGAAGCCAATCTTGCCTGTAGAATCAGGTCATGCTTATAATAAAAATGCATTGTCATTGGAACTTAACTAACATGTTAAATTTCAACCCCGTAGGAGAAGAGGAAGTGGTTCTAATTCAGCTTGCCAAATTTGAACAACAAACTAACATGCATTACAAGATAAAAACTTGTAAATAAAATTACAATACCATTATTACCGAATGAATATTAATTAATGAAGTCATCCGTCAGAGAACCAAAGTTATCGACATAGCTCATAGGATTAGCAAGCTGAAGTGGCAGTGGGCTGGTCACATCTGCCGTAGAACCGATAACCGTTGGGGTAGACGTGTTCTAGAGTGGACCACGGCTCGGTAAACGTAGTGTAGGGCGCCCTCCAGCTAGATGGAGCGATGATATACGCAAGCTGGCCGGCAGCGGTAGAAAACAAAGAGCTGAAGATCGAGCTCAGTGGCGTGCCATAGGTGAGGCCTATGTCCAGCAGTGGACGGAGATAGGCTGATGATGATGATTATTGCCGTGTAGAAGTCATTTTTTTATTAGTTTGTGAGCTAAGTTCTTTTAAAGTACGAAATAGAATTTGATGCGGTAGTCACCCAAATCGATTACAAGCCATGGATCCTGGATGGTCCACAAAAGGGAGTAGCTATATACTTATTTCTCCAAGGCTTGATACCGTTTTCACGATGGTAATTTGTCGCGAGACGTCAGTTAGGTAATACGCACGTTTGCATGACAAAACAAAGGTCGAATTAATAAGAGATCGTTTACAGTTACCAATAAAGACTTGATAGATTTCTATTATCAACAACATGATCTACACTAAACTAGCTATGATGGCCATTTTGATTTTTATAAAGTATTAGAAAAATTAACTTTAATGTTTTTTTAAAAAAGGTCCATCTATTGATCCAATAGTTCATTTTATAATGATGCAGATAAAGTTTATCGTGTAATAATATGATCCATTTTTGTAAGACGGCCATAATATATCCAGCATATCCTACTAATATATAATATTGCGAAAGTTTGTATGTATCGACTCTTTCACGCAAATACTACCAAACGGATTTTGATGAAACTTGGTACCTACATATATAGAAAATGCCCTGGAATAACACATAGGATACTTTCTGAGCTGGGAAAATGTTACATGCCTCGGGAACGCGGGCGAAACGGCGGGGTACCAAATTATAAAATTTACCCCCCCTTAAATATTCATAGCATATAGATAGTACCATAATCGGAACGCAGTCATTTCACCTATCTTACGTGGATGTTGCCAGTATTATAATAGGAAAAAAATGTTCGAAAGCTCCACGTTTGACATTGAATGGTTGGCGATGCGCCATACAAAATACATTGGCTCTATTTATAATTCTCTTATAAACACGTTATCTGTGTGCACAGTGCTGGTGCAATCTCTAGTGTTGAGATAACGTTCTTTCTGCTATTCATAATGAGATATACTTCTAATATAGGACATGGATTCACTCCATCTATTATAGAGATAGTTCTGCAATGTATTCGTGAAATGGTCTCTTTGTTTTTTAGGGCTGTGCCTTAAGCACGAACGTCTATCATTAGCGTATCGAGTTCGCTAAAAACCAATGCAATTGGAAATTTAACATTACGCAACGGCACAGAATTCGCGATGTTCAATATTCCATAAATCCAGCTATTGGCGCTATAGATGTTCGTGCTTAAGCCTCTGATTCTAAAGTTACAATAGATCAACATTTAGCAAAAAAAAAACAAATTTTGTTATTCTAAAGTGAATCTTACTTCATCAAGAAATAGAATCGACATCACGGTCATTAGTTCATTGGCCTTAGTTAAGTACTAGGTATTATTATTAGAAACGGTTTTAATTCTTAAATCTCCGGTTTCATGATAGATTGATGATTTTGCGCATGCGCAGAGAGAGCAACCAAGTTCTAATATCGTCAATATATTTAAAATTCTGTTTCTACATCGATTCCAAAACCATTATATAATCACCCTGCAGGATGAATATGACACCTATTACAAAACTTGAAAATATGTAAATTGTACTTTCTTATACATCTTACTCTGTTCCCAATCAGTAGGGGGCGGCGCAATGCATATGCTTTCTCCTTTTAACCCTACTATCCGACATCTCTCTCTTCTCTCATCAGGAGTGATCCTTTTTTCCACATATGCAATGGCTAATTACTCAATCAATCCACTTCTCCTTCGGTCTTCTTCTTTCCATGTATCTATCTACTTTCATACATACATGTCAGTAATTGCTACTTACATTTTATTTGGTGAGGTGCCAATTAAATACATACTTCATTTACTTGAGAAATATCCAATTTTCTTTTATCTATTGTAGTAATTAAAAAATAAATAATAAATCATTCAAGACACAAAAAAAAAAAATAACTCACCAGTCAATTTAACACCAATCACCTTCGGGCACTTCAGCTCCCAGGGTATGTCGGCCATTACGTCTACAGCGTCGGCACCTCCGACACCTTAACGATAAAAAAAAGTTTTTAGACATTCTTTTATTTTAGCACATGAAGTTTTTTGTCAATTATTCACTTATTTATGAGCCTGGATTTTTTTACTTTCGATATTAAAATGTAGGTTTTTGTTCAACTCCGACTTAATCATCACTCGAACATCGGTTCACTCACCTGATAATGGTAAAAAGAGAGAGATAGAGCACAAAAGTCTAGTAAATTCATTGTCGGAATTCAGACATTTATTTTGCGGGATTACACCCTTCATTTATTACTTTTAAGATTGAAATTGCTATTCATCATTATGTAAATCAATAGTTTTTAATAAGTAACAAAAGAGCCTTACCTATGCAAAGGCATCCAAGACCTCCACCGTTGGGTGTGTGAGAATCGGTACCGATCATAAGCAGGCCGGGGAACGCGTAGTTCTCAAGGATGATCTGATGGATGATGCCGGACCCTGGCTTCCAGAAACCCACGCCGTACTTAGCTCCAGCGGTCTCGAGGAACTTGTATACCTCTTTGTTAATGTCTTTAGCTCTGGCTAAATCCTTGTCTCCGCCGATTTGAGCTTCGATCAAATGGTCGCAGTGAATGGTGGAGGGTACAGCTACACGAGGGAGGCCTGATGAGATGAACTGCAACATGGCCATCTGGGCGGTGGCGTCCTGCATGGCTACTCTGTCAGGTCTGAGACGGAGGTAGCTGGTGCCACGTTCAATGTCCTGGGCGGATGGGTCCAGATAAGTTTATGTTTACATGGAAAAATATTTTTTGGATTAAAAGAAATATATGGATGTGTTAGATACCCTGACTGCCTTAGATACCTGATATGCCTGAATGTACTGAATACGGGTTTGAGTCACTTAAAGGACAAACAAATGATGAACATTAAAAAATAATTCTAACTTTATTTTATGCCAACAATCAGGCAGATGGTCCACCTGATGGTAAGTGGTCACCACCACCTATAGAAATTTGCAACACCAGAGGCATTATATGCTGTATTAGATATAGTATACTATAGTATATTAGAACTCCTTCCATCAACCTAAAGCTGTTTAAAAGGATTTTGATGAGAAAAAATAAAAAAAAACATGTTAAGAAAAAATATATCCATCCATGCAAATATACTACCATTTTATTTCTGTACAAAGTTGCATGAACTTGATAATTGGTTTTGTAAACAAGTCACATTGATAGTAAAAAAAAATATATAACAAGTTAAGTATTTGATAAGAACCAAACATAAATGTGAGTGTTTGTTTACAGAAGTCATATTGATGTATTAGTGTCAATGCCATATGAAATATTACAGGAAATTGATAATTCTAGAGTGTTTATCAAATGGTCACAGGTAAAAGAATTTGTGGCAGACTCAGAGGCCTCTACCACCTTCTATATACCATATAATATACACCACAATAGGTACGGAGACATTGGCTATGGACATGACATTGAGATATTTTTTTCCCAGAATGTGGTTAAATCCATGAGGGCCAGTTAGTTGTGAAATAAAAATATATTTATAGAAAGAGGCCTTTACAATACAAGCAACAAGCTGATTTGGTATTTTATCAAATGTTATTGGTTCCACACATTCTGATGTCTTTTGACACAAAAACAAATTAGTTTCATCGGAATAGGGTTGAAATAAGAGTTGGTGGTACCACTCCAGAATGCAATCAATTGTAGTTGTGAAATGATTGTCAAAGTGGAGCGGGAAGGTTTGGCTGAGGAAATGAAGTCCTTGCGGCAATGGAAAATTGCCTTGTAGAACAAGAAACCAGCCCAAGGATGGACTATCCAGGAAACTGTAATAAAAAATCAATATCCAAGGGTATTGATCAATAAGCCAGGTCCTGTAGAATATTTAGTTAAAAAAAAATTAATTTACAAAGGATATACATATTAATACAACCAAATATTAGCTTAGATAGGTATATCGAGGAAATTTTATAAAGAAAACTAAATTAATTAAGCTTTATTTAAGTAAAATGAAGTTTAAATCTGTAAGGATTTACTCAAACATCCTGCTATTTGATTTTGGGTATTTTAAGCAATATATGCTAAAGGATTTGTCCTCTTACAAGCAAGAGAAACCTTCCAAATCAAGGTTAGAGACTTAAATTTTGTTAGTATACGTATGAAGGCTTATTTGAATATATGTACAATTTTTTTCCTTACAAAGGCTGTGCATCCTCTAAATATTAATGTAGGATGTATAAGAGATCATTTACCTGTCCTTTAGGGTCATCCAAGTGCGAGTAGAGCACCTTCTCAGACAAGGTCATGTCACGACCTAACCTCTTCTTGACAATCTCCAAATTCTTGGTAAGTTTCTCGTAGGGCAGCGGTACCTTGTCGAACTTCGACATGGCAACCTAAAAAACAACATAATGCACTCAGAAACACTATAAACGGGGCGTAAATCACAATTTTCGGCATCGTAACGATTACATAACATGAACTTATTTTCACTAAAAACACTTGAAAATAGACATTTTTCTGGTTTCCTCGTACCTGAGCCGCCGCAGCGGTGAGTGGGGACACGCTGAAGCATCTTTGCTGGATCTCCAAGAGCACCGTTCGTGTCCTGCTACCCTAAAACCGAAGTTCAACGTCAAAATTTTATTACGACTAAAAACTATAAATAAATCTACTACAGACAATTATTATGTAGTAAATAAGCGAAATACTGTTTTATTATAATGCTGCATGACCCGGACTGACCTTTTCTTGCTTATTTTACGTGACCTGACCTATTCATTGAGATTCATTTATCATCTTTCCACAGCAAATTACAACTGCGATAAAGGGGTAAATAAACACTATAATTTAAAGAATACTTTCGCGTCTGTCTATATAATTTATTTAACGGCTGCAATACAGGAAAACGTGGATTAATTAAAATATCTTACCTGGCCATGCAAAACTCTAATACAGTGAGCCATGGTCGCTGGACTTCAGTATACTAATAAAAGAGATAACAATAGTTTTAGAATTATTTATATAAGCGCAACATGGATCGATTTAAATACACTGCCGTTTTAATTTAATCACCAACTGCAGTCCAAAATTTTACGTGATTCTCACTTTGCCACCGCCGCTACTGCGAATTTGGCAACTTCCATTAAATTTTGACATTTCAGAGAAACACTTGCCAGCTTGGTATGATTTACCATAGAAAGTGTAAATTCTATAATATATACCACGGCACAAGAAAGAGAAGGCCTATGCTGAACTGTAGAATAAAATATAAAATATAATATCATTAAATTGCTATTTCACTACTCAATCTCGTCTTGTCTATTTGTGTGACCCCAGCCACCTGCCAAACCTGTTAGAAAGGAGGTTTTTATAACTGCAATGTAAATTATAAGTATATGGTCGAGTTCATTTGGAAAGAGTTCAAATCTGACATCAATTTTTGATTGTGTTTAATTGTTTTTTCTCGTTGTGTCACGTATTTTTTCTGTTGTTATAAAATAAAACTATTAATACCAAAATCCAAGTATTATATTCATTCTACATCTTTATTTAAGATAACTGCGTGCAAGTTAGTTGGTGTGAGTTGTATCTACAGGCGTGAGACCCACGTTATAAAAATCAACATTATTTTTGGAAGAAGTAACAATAATAAAACATAACAATAAATATAGACACACGATAGAAGTGAAACTTTGGTATTACAGGGAAACATTTTAATTATTCATCAATTACTTTTGAATAGCATTGTTTTTATCATTTATTTATTTTTCGTCACACAAGATGGTTTCGGATTAGAATTTCAAAGCCCTTCCAAATGAAATTTCATTTCAAAAATTAACTAACATGTGTTATTACAGTAATACTCCCAGAGACTCTGACCAGGTCGTCGGCCCACCTGGTACGATATTTTCTATTAATAGGTACATGGCATTGGAACAAAAAAAAGGGATTTGATTCTCAGTGATTTGGGCAAAATGGCTCGGCAATATTCAAAATAAGGTAAATATTATTAAAAAGTTGGAAACTTTTTTTGACGCTTCGTTAGTACATTTCAAGTTGATCCGTTCTACGCAGCATGTAAGATTTTGACGAAGATCTTGTAAGATTCTTTGTTTTGTGGTTTTTATAAGATAAAAATGCTCATTGTGTTCGGTTTAATTTTTTAATTTATCTAGTCAACTCTATAATATAATAAATTCAATATGGACAAAAAGTTATGAAATCGAACGCATCATACAACAATCTCACTCCAATGCGTTATCAGAGACTATTAAGTTCTTTGGATTGGAGCGTCAAAAGCGAATGTCATTGAAAATAAGGATGGGCACAAAAGGTCAACAGTTTCAAAAATATCGATTGAACAACTATCTGCGAAGTAACAATAGATAATATCCAAATTATTTGTTTGTATTCGGTATGGACGATTTCGATTTATATTTCGGTATATATTCGATATTACGTTTTTATATCAATTTCCATATTGATATCAGAACTGTCATTTATTTTCAATAATTTTGTAGCATAAGAACACGTATAGGGCTAGCAGACACTTCTATCTATGTGTAAGACCATAGTACAGAGCTTTGGTATCGGTAAATGTTGATACATTAATTCGTTTAGTGAAAAATGCAAATACAATCATTAATTTTATTTTTTCTATTTTGGTACTCGTAACTACCAATTAGATTTTATTTCACTTTCACCTTATTTTAACTACTAAATTATGCTATTAGGAAAGAGATGCCACAAAGCACTCATGCATTGCAAATTCGAATGATTTAGATCTATCGACAGTGGAATGTTTCGATAGCATTATGTGACAACCTAACACCCAGACAGAAATCACTATCATTGGTTTACTTTGATTGATTCATAATTTTTTTCTCATTCATTATTCAATTTTTTCATATTTTTACGCCAGAATAAATACGAATATATCGATGAATTGTGTGTCGCGAAACAAATAAGAATATTCTGATTCTTATTGTGCTCTACATACAGCTGAAGCAGGCAAAATGACTAACGCTACTATACAGGTATACACCCCATTATTCAAATATTTGTGTAAAATTCCTTTGCAAAAATTACCTTTAGTTAGGTACTAATAAAAAGATAAATGTGTACATCAACTACTAGCTACTGTCTCTCGGTTTCACCCGCGTTTCAGAGAGAATATGTGGATCCGGGGATTATAACATAGCCTATTTCACTTGGGCATAGCATAATTTCCGTCAATGAAAGAATAGCAGAAGATTATGGTTCAGATCAGACGTGACTTCATAAAACTCCTAAAATGCACGCTTACTTTATAATATAAGTTATATTTAAATATTGTATTGCAGGAGATAGAAGGCATAGATGACTACTGGGGGCCAGCGTTCCGGTCTGTGTATGAAGGTGAAGGGCATGAGGCCTTCGTCCAACAGCTTGATGAACGTATCAAGCAGCATGACAAGGAAATTGAAAAATTATGTAATTTTCATTATCAGGTATGAACAATTGTTTATTTTAAAGCTATTAGTATAAGTACACCAATTCAATGTCCACAATTTATATTCAATCCCAATCCAAAATCAAAAATTTTTTTTGTTGTTAATGACAAATCTACAACGGGCTCAAAATTTTAAATATTAATATTAACCTAGAGGTATGAAACCTAGCTTTTTATATTCCGAAAGCCAACTGATGCCTTATTCCTATGCAATTTATGGGAGTAAACTGAGATAACTGTAGCACAGCTGTTGTATACTTTTTTTAGTTACCTCACAGCTTTCTTAAACTGAAAACCTATCACCAAACACTTTTTAGTGTGATATAACAGGCAACAAGGCAACTGCCTTGAGTATCATAGTCAGATATTGTTAATTAAAACAAAAACATTGTCAACAACACAATAGGTTTTTATGTGAATACTCTGGCCAAGCTGGGTTGGGCATCTAGCGATAAGTAAAACTAAGTTCCACAGGCTTTATTGCGGTTACCTTGTAACTGGTGAATATCTATATATTTGTAAATACAGCTTTATATATGTACTTGCAAATAAATTATCTTGTTACCATAGTACTATTTAGTTTGCAAGTGAAAAAGAAATGTCTCAGAAATTAACCAATATTTTAAAATCACTTATACTAACTGCTACTCCAAATTCTAAGTACAAGAATATTAATTGTGTTAGTCATAAAAAGTATCAATAACTTATTACAATAGTTAGGTATGTAGAAAATGGTGGTTAATCTGATTCTGTGGTGCATTGCTAAATTAAATTAAATATGAGTACATCTCCTTCTATTTTAATAAGATGAACAGAGAAAGAGAGATTTAAATTATGTGTCAAACATGCTTTTTCTATAGCACTCTATTGGTGACATGTGCTGATATGTATTATACCAAGTCTAAAAATCTCCCTCACTCTTTTCAAGTTTAGGAAAAGAATGAGTGGTTATTAGATGCATGTAAAGTGTGGTTGGATACAGAACAGGATTGAACCAATGCTGGAGTCTAAAGGTCAATGACTATCCTGCTATGCAAGATTTAAAATTTGAATATATGTGAGTATGTATGTATGGTGGTTTGTTACCCGTTCAGGCAAAAATTACAGATAGTCACAGTGGGGGACAGATAGTATTAACTATTACTGCAGAATCTCCATGCTAAGTTCCATCCAAATCTGTTTCGTAGTATTCACATGAAAGAGTAACACAGTCTTTCACATTTATAATATTTGATGAGATTAAAACGGATTACTTATTATTTCCAAGCTTTTATTAATTTGATAGCACACGGCTACAACAAGACATTAAAAGGAAGTGAGCATAGACTATAGCATATTAATCTAGTGATGTCGACCAGTCATTCAATTTAGATACTATAGATAGAAGGTGAAGGTGACAATTTTAATTTATCTCGACAATATTAATAGGATTAATGATTTATCTGACAACAAAGATTAATATATTATTGTATATATTTGCAGGGCTTCATAGATTCAATCCGGGAGCTGTTGCAAGTTAATATATTATTGTATATATTTGCAGGGCTTCATAGATTCAATCCGGGAGCTGTTGCAAGTTAATATATTATTGTATATATTTGCAGGGCTTCATAGATTCAATCCGGGAGCTGTTGCAAGTTAATATATTATTGTATATATTTGCAGGGCTTCATAGATTCAATCCGGGAGCTGTTGCAAGTTAATATATTATTGTATATATTTGCAGGGCTTCATAGATTCAATCCGGGAGCTGTTGCAAGTTAATATATTATTGTATATATTTGCAGGGCTTCATAGATTCAATCCGGGAGCTGTTGCAAGTTAATATATTATTGTATATATTTGCAGGGCTTCATAGATTCAATCCGGGAGCTGTTGCAAGTTCGGTCTCATGCTGAGGAGCTACATGCTGAGATATCCAATGTTGATGCAAATGTCACTGAGACTACTGAGAGTAAGTATAACATTGTACCAATGCTGTAAGCTAGCTTTTAAGTTGATAAAAAAAACATCAAGTACTTTTAGATATGTTATATGCCATTTATTGTGTTAAAAAAAACATTGTTCAAAGACAATTATTTAGTCAAGGCCCTAGAAGGGCACTAAAAAAGGTATTCAAGTTGCCTGGCAAGAAACTTACAAGGTTTTTTTTGAAATCTGAGTATTTATTTAATTTCATACTTATTACATTGTTAAATGTTTAACTAACAAATTAGTATAAGTATTGTATTATTAAGTAAAATAGTACCTAAGTAAGAGAAAGGTTTACTGTAAGTGCTATGCAATAATAACATATTTTCTTTTATTAGTACTGTCTCAAAGAGCTGAAGAACTGATCAGGGCTCGGCGAGTGGAGCTTAATATTGCAGCTACGATTGAAAAGATGGAGTTGTGTCTGCCACTCCTCACTACATACTCAAAACTCAAGTCTCAGGTTGACGCTAAGAGGTGAGTACATGATATTAGGCTAGTTTTTATTTATATAATACTAGCGACCCGCCCCGGCTTCGCTCAGGTGCAATGTAGATACTAATACATATAAACCTTCCTGCATCTGCATCAAAATCCGTTGCGTAGTTTTAATGATTTAAGCATACATAGGGATATAGGGACAGAGAAAGTGACTTTGTGTTATACTATGTAGTGATGATTTATTTATATCAAAAAAGTTACATTTACCTGGGATAAAAAGTTCTTCAGTATTCTATATGTTATTTCAGAGCATGCTCTATCTGTGTGCTAAGTTTCGTCCAAATCCGTTTGGTAGTTTATGTGAAAGACTATCAACATCTTAACATGACACAAACTTTCTCATTTATAATGTTAATTGGATTATTATTATTATTATTCTAATATCCCTGATAACGATTTGACAGGCCAGTTGGCTTGGTGGTTAACGCTCTGCCTGCCAAACCGAAGGCCGCGGGTTCGATTCCCACCCAGGACAGACATTTGCGTGCATGAACATGTCTGTTTGTTCTGTGTCTGGGTCTGGGTGTAAATATCTATATAAGTATGTATTTAGAAAAAAAAAAAACAGTAGTATATGTAGTATATCAGTTATCTGGTTTCCATAGTACAAGCTCTGCTTAGTTTGGGACCAGGTAGCCATGTGTAAAGAATGTCCCAGGATATTTATTTATTTATTTAAACCAAATTCTACTTCATAAATCTTGTACATCAAAATATTAGTCTATGTCAAAAAGAGTGATATGCACTCCATCAATACTAGAAATAAGGATAAACTTGTCACTTCTGCATATAGACTGCAAAAAGTGCAAGGCTCATTTTTAGGACTTAGTGCACGCATCTATAATAAAATCCCTGCTGAAATTTTAAATTTGCCTTTACAAAAATGTAAGGAAAGAATTAAGACTGTTTTAGTACAAAAGGCTTTCTACAACACAAATGATTATTTAATGTTGACAATGCTTGGGTGTAGCGCTCGCTCCAGCAGGACACATATTTATGTACAAAATCTTATTTTGAAAAGAGTAATTGCTGAGTTTCTTGCCGGCTCTTTTCATTAAAAGCAACCTTCCGAACCGGCAGAGTTTGACCATTCAGAAGTGCCTGTGAAGGCCTATTTGAATAAAATATTTCATTTCATTACATTTAAAGCTATGTATGTTTATAATTGTATTCAATTGCATGCAGTGGCAACCTGTTACTAAAGCAACACTCAAGATTCATTTCTATATCATTTTAAAATTATTTACATGTACCAGTGTATGTTTTGTTGGTTGTCCAATAAATAAATAAGTAATATCTATCACCTTTTTCCCAGATATTACCCAGCATTAAAAACGTTGGAGCAGCTGGAACACGTGTTGCTGCCGCGCGTCGGGCCGTACAAGTGGTGCGCACAGATATCGGCAGACATACCGCGACTCCGACAAGCGATACAAGACGCGTCTATGGCCGATCTGAGGGACTTCCTTGAGAATATACGCAGGCTTAGTCCACAGGTTTGTAATCTACCAGAGCTGTTGAAGTATTAAAGAAAAGAAAGAAAGAAAGAGAAAGAAAACATTTGTTTTGGACTCATTCAGCATGAACATAGACAATTGGAGTTCTTAATGCAGAGTTCATCCTAGGAAGTAAATTTCCACCATGAAGCAGTAGTACACTTGTATTGTTGTGTTTCGGTTAGAATTGTAATTAAAAGGACATGAGGCTTAACAAATTCACATCTCAGGGCAACGCATTAGTGATACCGCTGGTGTTGCAAATGTCCATAGGGGTGACCAGTTACCATCAGGTGGACGTAAGCCAGGTTGCATTGGTGCACCCATGTGCAAGAAAAAAAAAGCTGGCGCTCCACAAACAAAATAACTTTAGTATAATTTTAAACATTATTTAAATGGACTTTTTAACTCAAATGTAAAAAAGAAGACATGCTTGTGATATTTCATCTCAATAAGAGTTTACCACATCGTTTACCACAGAGAAATTGTGGTCATAAAAGCCTTTAAGGCAAGAGTGAATAGGCATTACTTGAGTTCGCGTGTACCATCCTCGACTGCATCGTCACTTTCCATCAGGTGAGATCCAGTCAAATGCGGTCAAGTATTTATGAAAAGAAAAAAGCCTTTCAAAAAGATAATACCCCAAGCAAAGTACAACATAATAAGACATCATAACATAGTACGACATATTATTGGTTTAAATTCGCTTTTTCTGAAGGTTGGTGCAATGGCTTTGAAACAAACACAAGAGATGTTGGGCAGGAGCTTGGCTACAATAGTCAAGAATAAAAAAGGTATGACGTGACACATGTACATAGGAAGATCTTAGTTTTAATTAGTGTAGATTACATATTACCTTGAATGGGCAATACATAGTACAGTGAACCCGCGGTAATCCGACAAACGTTTTGCAGGGCAGTGTCGGACTATCGAATTTGTCGGACTATAGAGTACTGCTTAAGAGTCCCGAAATTTATTTATTTAAAATTACAGATAAAAATGATTAGATACTATCTAAAGATTTGCCTAAATAATATTTGTGTACCTAAATTCAAATGGAAATATTGAATTAAACAGTGGTTATTTACCAGGAACATTTATTGCTTTTGTCAAAGAAACTTGAACACTCAAATATCGAATAGATTACAAACACTTTGCATTTATACTGTGCCAGTATATACCCAAATGCATATGGCCTCCAACAAATTCAACAGTGATAGGTATGTCGGATTACAGGGGGTGCCGGATTAGACAGGGGCCGTATTAGCGGGGGTCCACTGTAATAGTATTTACGGTTAGCCAATCTGTTGTCCACTCAATAGGATAATTAGTAATTGGGATGTGTCCTGTATTAAAGATAAATGATCAAACACTAACCAGTGTATTTAACATCCAAAAATATACGAAAACATTAAATATGATCAAAATTAAATCATTAATGTGATTTTTCAGTACCGATCTAATCATAAACAGTATGTTATTTGATGCTGTACAATTATGACGTCACAACTTGCTATATCATACAAAACTCCATACATTCGATCGTTTTTACATTTCATAAAGAATTGCTGATTTGACATGTCAGGACACATCCCTATTATGAACATATGGTAATTCTGGCTTCACTATTCATTAGCTTTATATCACTCGAAACAATAGGAATAAATTCCATGAAATACATGTTATTCTATCCTTTTTCATTCTTAATCAATACGTACAGATAGATATATATAATAGATATAAATAAGATATTAATATCTGTTCGGGTGCAAGGTTGCGGTGGTATTAAAACTGTTTGTTTGTTATATATTACTTTAATAGCAATAATCACTATACACTTGGTAATGTTAATGTTCAATGTTGAATGTTTAAAGGTTAATGTTAATGTTTATGAATGCACCCGGTCTGACCGATGGTTACTAATGCACTGAAGCATCCACGGACTCCGTGGATAGCGATGTGTTGTTTGTCAGGTGTTCGGTTGCATCGCACCGAACAATATCTTATTTTTTTTTATAGATATGGCTGCCTTAGGTATATCGGCCATAGACAACAGCGGCCCCCAATGCCCCCACGAGCTGGTGGACTTCAGCCCGCTCCACAGATGTCTCCATATCCATAGCGTTCTTGGCGCTAAGAATGACTTCATACAGTATTATAGGTATGTGTTAAATAACGGACCGATTGTCGTGGTTTTAGGTACCCTGATTATCACGTCACATGCTATGGGTTCGATTAGTAGTTATGTATATTAAGTATATGGTATATTAGTTATCTGGTGTCCATACTACACGCTCTGCTTAGTTTGGGATCAGATAACTGTTTTGTAAGAATGATCCAGGATATTTATCTATTTGAAATATTGTCTGCAATATGTATGAATCAGGTAGATATTGGCCGCCCATTCCCTTCCCTACAGAAAAAAGTTGAGAATTCTGTCACAGTGAACAAAGATCATAACAAGAATACTGTTTGTTATCCTATTAAGAGTTTTATTACTACAACATTAAGGTTATTTATCGCATACCTTAATTTAATTAATAAAATTTCCAGAGCCCAACGCAGACAGCAAGCCCGCCTCGTCCTAATACCAGCGTCGGCGAACCTCCACGATTCGATTCAAAGCGTCAAGAACTACCTGAACGCTGTACTGGGCTTCTTCATACTCGAGGAGCATCTCCTGAGCGCCGGCGCGGGGCTGGTCTCCAAAGACTGGTTGCTAGATACATGGGGCATGTCCGTTACTAAAGTGGCATCCACATTGAGAACAAACACTTCGTTGATAACCGACCCTACGTTGATGTTGAGCATCAAACATCAGATTATGCTCTTCATTAATACTCTTAAGTAAGTTGTTTTTAAGATAAGTAAGCCGACTGTTATATGTTCGTATATGTATACATACCATCATATTATCATCATCATGCATGGTATCATATGCCCATATACGCCCATATATGATTTGGGCAAATCTGAGATATATACAGATAGATTTGGGCATATGAAACCTTTTAGTCTGTAAAAATGTTATTTCGTGGAAACAGATGAATCCGCGGGGGGCAGTTAGTAAATATGTACTATATTAATAGATTTTTTATTTCAGATGTTACGGTCTTCCCACGGACCCATTGCCGACATTGCTCCAAGAGATGGCGGAACACTACACAGAAGTGCTGATGCAACGTTGGGTGGTCGTGTTCCGGGATATATTGGACAACGCGTCATTCCTGCCTATAGAGGTTGAGACTCAGGAGCAGTACGACGGCGTTATGGACACCTTCCCTTACGATGGCGATGAGCTCGAGATGCAACCTTTCCCGAGGACGTAAGTACTGTTATTATGGTTCCGTACCCAAAGGGTAAAACAGGACACTATTATTAAGACCCCACTGTCCGTCTGCCACCAGGCTGTATCTCATAAACCGTGATACGTTAACCGTTAGACCGTTGAAATTTTCACAGATGATGTATTTCTGTTGCCGCTATAACAACAGATACTAAAAAACAGGATAAAATGAATATTTGTTTTTATCAACCATCTTGAAATGAACTTCTCAGCATCAAGTATTTCTGAAAAACTTGTCGAACGATTTTTATGATTCTTTCACTAGTTTCTGTGTGGTTTTTTTTTTTTTTTTTAATTTTTTTTATGCTACTTGGGCCGACAAACAAGCAGACGGTCCACCTGATGGTAAGTGGTCACCGCCGCCTATGGACATTTGCAACACTAGGAGCATCGCCAATGCGTTGTCGACCCTGAGACGTGAAGTTGTTAAGTCTCATGTGCCTGTAATTTCACCGGCCCCCTTTCCTTTCTAACCGAAACACAGTTACACAAGTGCACTACTGCTTCACGGCAGAAATGGGTAAGGTGGTAGTACTTCCCCGGACGAACTCTGCACTAAGAGCTCTACTACTCTGAAAACTTACAGGAGGATATGTTATTTAAAATACTAGCCTCCCAACCGGCTTCGTGAGTGGGATAATGTAAATGTATTGTACATATAAACCTGCCGGAAGAAATTCTCAAGTGTATGGTGAAAACTGCATCAAAATCTATTGGGCAGTACAAAAGAACTAACTGCACCAAGATACAGAACAGACTAAGATAATAAAATATAGTGACTTTATTTTATACTGTTTAGAGATTAAGGTAACTGTACATTAACATTAACATTGTAACTTAATATTAGATACTTCATAACTTTAGTATTATAGAAGATAACTTGATGGTATGGGTGCTTACCCTTCAATGAGTTTAAGCTTTGGGTGTAGGACACCCTATATCCCTGGCAATCAGACAATTCTTCATAACTTTGGCCACAGACAAAAATCGACTGAAAAAAAATCCACAGATTCCCTTTCTCGACAATAGTACCAGCAGTGTATGTCCAAGTGAAGGAGTTCATATACGCGTGGCTGAAGTACTCGGCTGGCCTCGGTCTCGGTGGAGGGAGGAGAGCGGCTGCAGCGCGGCACTCGGCTTCGTTGTTGCTGTCTCGCTCTTTCACCGGCTGCCTCTCCGCGTTGTTCCGTCGTCCGCAGCCGCTGATGCAGCTTGTGCAGGTATTATTCCGCGCTCTCTTACTCATATGCTCTCTCTTATGCGTATGTTATATGTGAATTTATATGTGTATACGCAAGTTAGATGTGAATTTAAGATCTTTTCGACACACTTGCTCATAAAATGGCTCTAATTTCACCGTAATTAGGCACATAATGACACCTATAATCAAACTGTGACTTTTTCATTGCTATTATTCACAAGTGAGTTATAGGGTTTTTTTTTTATTTTATTGGTTGAGTTGCTTTGTTCTTTGAAAAGTTTCGATCCAAAAAAACAAAAAAGATCGTGTTCAATCACCAAAATGTTAACCAATTCAAAAACCGACAAGCATCTCAAAGAGAACAACAGGAATATAGGCACTTAACAGTTGAATCAAATGCCTGCCTGATAATTAAATAATAATAATACTCACAGGTCTCTATTCCAGCAGCTGAATTTAAGGTGCAGTTCCTTTTTGAAGTATTTACTATCTTCGGCGACATCTCTTCGTAATGGAATTACCAATCTTATATTCAACGCGGCGTATGTTCTGTACAACATAACTTATATATCACTTTTAAATATCTGTTCTAATATTATAAAGAAAGAGTGGTAATTTTGTGACTTTATATGTAGGCGGAGGCATCTCTAGAACCACAGAAATTACTCCACCATTTCAATAGTACATTATTCCCGATGGATACACCATGGTATGGGAACGAAGGTGAAGCCGCGGTACGGAATTCTAGTATACAATAAGATTGATGGCCAGAAACAGAATAAACAGACATGTTCATGTACCAATATGATTTCACTGGGTGGGAACCGAACTCAAGACTTGTAACGTGGCAGTCAGTGTATCTTACTTACCGTTACCAAGGCCGTCTTTAAACTATTGGAGGCCCTGGGCACTATAATATAATGGGGCCCCTAAGACTATGAGAGCGCGACACCGATTCGATCTGACGACACGATACAGATTGCATACATTCTGTGTAACCTCTGGCCGTCCAACGGTTTCCATTCCTTCCATAACATCGGTTATCGATTGGTATTGTGACAAGAACTAGGGGGCCCCATGGATCGCAGGGCCCTGGGCACTTGCCCAGAGTGCCCAATGGAAGAGAAGGCCCTGACCGTTACGCAAACTTGCCAGATTTTTAAATGTACAAAAAAACTTTAACTGAAGTTTTCATATTACACCAAAATCTTTTTTTAAAGTTAATGTGTATCTTTCACAGATAATAGTGGACACGAAGTACTTGGAAGACGCCACAATATGTCTCTACGAGTTTATAAGCAACATCACTGGCTCAGAGCTTGTTACTGTGCAGGTATTTATATATTTAAGCACACATTACAAATTACAGGCACATTAGATTAAAAAAGTTCACATCTCAGAGTCGTCAACGCATTGGCGATGCACTTAGTGTTGCAAATGTTCATAGGCCGCGATAACAACTTATAATTTTTGGTACTATTAAACAGTGGTAGAGAGTAGTGTAGCAGAGAGTGCTCTACTCTGGTGCGAGAAAGAGACAACAGCTGAATAATTGATATATTTTCTTCAGGCAGCTGGCAGTATGTTTCAAGCGGCACGCGATGACGCCGAGCAACAGATCTGCGATAAACTGGAGAAGAAAGTCGACGAGTTTCTCGATCTTGAGAACTATGATTGGCTTCTAGGTAATACTCATGAAAAATATTTGTAACCCTGCACCAACTTCACAAGGGCCCCGTGAATGCATAAAACTTCTTATCTTCACGCCCACAATCCCCAATGAGGTAGACAAAGGTTTCACTTATGAGTAGGTGGCATTATATTCAAAAAGGTTACATTCTTTACATAGTGTTTACAATCTTGATATTTTTGACTATTTTAATAAGAACAACAAAAAAGTCTTCATGAGTCTAGACGGCCCTACGAGCACGAATCAATCGACAATTTCATTAATTATTCAAAAAAAATCAAAGTTCAAAACTATTTATTCAGTTTAGGCCCTCGGAAGGCACTTATGAAGGCCAAATTTAAAGTTACTGAAGCATTTAGTTTTTAAGACAAATCTGACCTGATTGATAATTACCCAGTTCATTCATGTTTTGAACATATTGACAACTACCATTATACTCATTGAATTGTGTAAATCTTTTTAGTTGAACCCACGGGGCAAGCGTCCTCCTTCGTTACGGACATGCTGAGTTACTTGTCCGGAGTGCTGACGTCACTTGAACAACTACCCGAACGGGCGCGGTACGTATTTACCACTAACCTAGTGGCGGTGTATGAAGGGCGTATTGACATGCATGAATGCGACGTAAAATGTACCTTCATGCGTAATGACAAAGTTTATCTATCGGTCAGCAACGTAAGTAGCTTAATAAATCTGAAATTACAACTTGATCTCCAAACCAAATCCATAATGTAGAAATAGGCTGTTGTCGACCGATATTTACTATACTACTAATATTTTTTTAGCCTTTCAAGAGTCTAATTGCAGGATTGTTCAGTATTGCAGCTCTCTGTAGTGTAAGCAATAAGCTTAGGATATTATTAATATAGATTATGTTACCCAGCCGCTAGTTTTTCAAATTTGGTTGAAATAAAAGGTTTTTTTTTGTTTTGGTCCTCTTCAGCTACTTATACGACTCACTGCATTGTCCTACTGCATTCCATAAGTAATATATGAAGAGATTAATCCTATATATCTATTTTCCGCAGCGTTGCAGCGGTGCGGGCGGCAACAAACCGCATAGCCACCCGTCTCCGCAACCTACTTCTGGATCCAGCTGTCAAGCAGATATCCTCCGGAGCGTTGTACCAGCTAGACCTGGACGTGATACAGTGCGAGCAGTTCGCGGCTGGAGAGCCTGTTCCAGGTCTAAGGGAGGGCGAACTGCTGGAGCATTTTGCTAGTTTGAGGTGAGAAAAATATTACTCTCTTGGTACATTATTATCCTTCACACACGGATCTCAAGCTAAAAAGAGCTTGTCCTATTGATAACTGATGTAAACTTTGTATTGTTCTTTTCAATGTATGAATGTTTGTCCTAATTGCGAACTAGCCCACTTCATTTGGCGTGTATGGAAATATAAATAGTTTTATTGTTATTTAGTTGTAATAATAATTGTTAGTGTTAAGATTTTCTAAAAATTACTCCAGGTTAAATCTGAACATTGCCTCAGACTTAAATGTCAGAAATGAAAAGAGAGAGCTGTCCTTCACAAGCGAGATGCACAACTTTTACTTAATGAGGACTTATGCCTAGCGAGTTACTAGAGTTATTTACAATTCGATAAACTATCATAATCTTCAGACAGAAAATAATTGGTTTTACATAGCTCTAGTGACAATGACTTTAAATAAGGTTTTCACTTGACATAAATAATAATAATGTTGACTGACTCATAGCTAAGTTAACACAAGGTAGTGTTTGACAAAGATATTTTAGGCTAGGTTACAACTATAGTAGCTTAGTATCTGCTGCTACGCTAGGCAAAAAGCCTGTATTGCAGCATACAGCGCCGATCTTATTTGCATTTAGTTGAAAATTTAAATAAAAATTTTACATCGCCCTTTCTATTTCTTTCAAGGCAACTCCTTGACCTGATCACTGGTTGGGACTGGTCATCGTACCTCCACGACGTAGGCATCGAGGGCGGGAAATATTCACTTGTAACACCACGCGACGCCGCCACATTACTCGAAAAGCTCAAGGAAGCCGAACAGAAGTCTTCCGTCTTCTCCGTACTGAAGAAGAACGAAAGGGACAGGAGGAAGTTGCTCGATACTGTGTTGAAACAGTTGAAGCAACTTCAGAATCAAGACGGCTCGTGAAAAAGGTAGGGGTGTCTACCGCTGCATAGACGATTGTTTTCATGTTCTGTGCAGTGTTACAGTGTATTGGATGATAAGAGTTAGTGTTATGTTATACTCATATTTGTATTTTGGTATTTATTTAGTTATCGGTTTTTAAAACTAGTAATATTATGTTAGAAGTGTACTTAGTGTAGAATAAAAATATCCCACCCTTTATTTATCCAGTTCTGAAAATCTTCTGCTTGTGTGGCGACAGTGTTTATAACTTCACCACAACACCTTCTTCTGTGTTCTAATCACAAACGTCTATCGTAAGCGTAGCGTCATCGTATCGTCATCGAACAAAAAGTTAGTTTGTATGGGAAATTGAATATCGCGCAACATCATGGTATGCGCGGTGTTTCATTTCCCATTCAAACTAACTTTATGGTGCACTCGATAAGATGACCATACGTGCTTAGGGCACTGATAATTTTCCGTGTAAGGGCATGGATAAGCGACTTACGGCTGTCAAGTAAATTAAAAGCTATAGAGCTAGATATCTCAAAAATAAATAGAATAGTAGTTACAAGGTATTTTCTATGATATATGTCAATGTGTTGTTAAAATGACAGTCTGGGAAATATTATAAACTAGCTTTCCCCCGCGGTTTACCCGCGTTCCCTTGGGAATCACATGTATTATACATAAAAACCTTCCTCTTCAATCACTCTATCTATTCAAAAAAACCGCAACAAATGCCGTTGCGTAGTTTTAAAGATTTAAGGATGCATAGGGATATAGGGACAGAGAAAGCGACTTTGTTTTATACTATGTAGTGATATTGTAGTTATTATTGTAAACCATATACACCGTTTAACCGTAGTGAATTGTGTTATTCTATGTTATTATATGACTAAATATTGTTTTTATATTTAATTCTTGGCTTTCTTGTAAAGAAATTAGTGCGGGATATTGATTATGTAATTGTATTGTAAATGTGTGTAACTAGCTTACCGCCTCGCGGTTTCACTCGCCTTATAGAAATATCTAATAATTTCCAGATAAAATGAACTTAACCAATGTATAGATAGTAATTATTTTAAATGTGCTAAGTTTAATTGAAATCGTAAAAACGAACACCCACAAATACTTAATAATGAACTTTATTAAGTAGTATTTAAGACGGAATATCGACCTTCATGCATTTATTCTCAAAAATTTCAAAATTCTTTCAAAATTTTCAATCTTATCGTTCGCTTTTGAAGGACGATTATGCAGAAACACAGAAGAAATAAATTTCTTGTATGTATCTTCAGAATTCACAGATTTTCATGAAACATGAGTATCCATATTGTGTCTCCGTTGATCTCTCAGCCAGTCGAGACATATATTTGTATTCCTCTATATATAATATAGATAGATGTTGAAAATAATAAATCATTTTATTTTAGGTTTAATAAATTGATATAAGAAAATACATCATTAGTGTAAGACTCTGTAATCTATTGATTTTAAAGCTTGGATTGTTTTTTGTTATGTATTTAGATTTTTATGAAATATCTACTCAAAATTGTACAACCTACCTAATTCCCGTAGTGATAGAAAGCATTTATAAAAATTGTATAGATAGTTCTATTTATATTAACAATTTATTATTAATCAATAAATTATTTTTCATAACATTTTATGTATTATATTTCTCATTTCACCCCATAGCATATTACTTAGGTTTTTATGTATAATTGTAGATTTTTTTTGTGGTTCCTGGCTCGAAGGACCATTTAGATTTCTGAACATTTTGGAGCCGACAATTAATTACCTAAATAAAAATATTTTTATACTTTAAGAAAAATAAACATAGCATCAACCAACGTACTTCTTATAAAGGTAAACTACCGTGTGGCATAGCCAATATTAGCTCTCAGAAGAGCAAGACTGATGACGCTAGACGATGTAGGACAGACAGATACTATAATACTAGGTATAAATAGAAATAATGAATAAAAATCCCAATCTGAACTTCATTAAAAACAAAACAAGTACGTCTAATGAATAACTTATGAACAGAACAATATAGAGTAACCGCTACTGCCATTAAAAAGATTTGCTTAAACTGTCAATTGAACAAACAAATGACAAATGGTATCGCATAAACAAAAAGCTCCTAAAGCGTGAGCACAACAAAGCTTTCACGTGACATTGCGCCACTCTCGCCAGTTGACCGGCAATCGGGATCTAGATCAACGCGTCAGATCATATCTCGTTTATGCTTATCGTGCGCGTGCTACGGCAAGGTCGAGGATTGATGACCTTATGTGTGTCATAGGGTTGCCATTTGCCACTAATATAAATATAAATATTATATATTAAATATAATACTACGTATTAATACGAAAATACGTTTTTTTAAACCTTTTAATTGATAACAATCTCACAATAGTGTTCAGGCGACCTATTTTCAACTTCAGGAAGAACCTAGACAAATTGGCACGACCAAATACCCTACACACGTGCTATGGTTTCATGCAAGCTCATTGTAGAATAATATCTCGGATTATTTTATTTTATCTACACTGTATGCCTACGAATAGTTGCCTACAAGGCATGCAATAACCGCAAGTATTATGATTATTTCGAGGCCCATGAGGTTTGGTAAGTTAAAAGGGGTCGTGTGAAAAATAAGTTCCAGTAAAGCACAAATAGATGGCGCTCATCCGTTTCAGTCTATTTCTACATCGCGATGTTAAGAGTCTCCGCGAAATAATGACGACCTCAGCGAACTTGAATGAAAGCATACTTACCTGGCGTAGGGGACACCGTGATCACATAGGCGGTTCCCCCAGAGCGAGGCCTATCCATTGCACTGCGGATCGGCTGACCTCTGTGATTATCCCTAATGTGGATAACTCGGACGCGTAATTTTTGTTAGTGGGGACTGCGTACGCGCTGTCCCCCTCGAAATATATTATCACCCTATTAAATCCTCGATTGCCAGATGGTACTTAACGTAACGCCTGACAAGAGAATTTCATGAGGGTTAATGTAACAATTTTTCTGTCTTTATAATATAAAGTTATACTTATAAAAATAAACAGTTAAAATAGTTTCCATTATCGATAAGAGCACTTAATATACAGCTGTTAATTATACATATCGTGCAGGCACTTAATATTTGTTTTGCGTTATCAAGATCCGTTATGCATTTAGCGTACCTATTAGTACAAGATACACGTGTATGACCGAAGGAAACTTCATAGACACACACGTCAGGTTTGACAAATGGAGGCGCCAGAAATGGCAAAATGTTATCGAACCAGCCTTGTGGTGTCGTGACTCGCCCACAGCTGAATATCACACAGGACATAGATCAAAATTAAATTAAGTAATATAGTAGTCATATTGTGGTGCACTAGATTCTTTATTTCGAGGTCTGATGCGTATCTGCTGCCAGAACTGAACCACTTGGATTAACATGATTGACTTTCACACGAATAGCATTCGAATAAGTCTTTGGTGGACAATGAAACACGTGTGTATGTGGACGGATAACAATTGAGCGCATTTCAATTTTGGTTGGTTTGCTCCAATTAGATTTCTTCTCCGTGCGATTGAAGTTTTAAAAAGATTGATGATTATGAAAATAAGTTAATAAATTAACCTAGCTGAATTTCTTGCCGGTTCTTTTCACTTGAAGGCTAAATTCCAAACCGTGGATCAGCAGCCTTGGCCTTAATATGAAAGTAAGGTGGTTTGTCTTCACCTCCAAGCACCTATGATTATTTGCAAGGGAAATAAAATCTAATGCCGGATGTGCTAGGTGGCATTTTTGTTTAGAAGATTTCCGCCGTGAAGCAGTAGTGCACTTGTATAACCGTGTTTCGGTCAGAAAGGTAAGGGGGCCGGTGAAATTATAGGCACATGAGACTTAACAACTTTACGGCTCTGGATCGATAACGCAGTGGCAATGCTTCTGGTGTTATAAATGTCTATAGGCGGCGGTGACCATTTACCATCAGGTGTTTGTCGGCCTACTTGGCATATAATATACTATCTTCTAAATATACTGCTAGTGATATCATGGCTAAATCAGCCAATCTGAGTTTAAAGTGTATATGTATACGCTGTCTCTAAATAAAACTAGTTAACCTCAAAGGTTATCGGTTCGGTGCGATAAATTTATCCGCTGCCTCGCACACGTCAAATCGCTATCTTTAAATTATGTCGACAGTCCTTGGTATAAGGTTGCTAATTTATTTGGCATGATCTTTCTTACCATTGGGATTTAGGACCATACTCTCAATGTTTTGTCGATTTCGCTATGATTGA
Source organism: Habrosyne pyritoides (assembly GCA_907165245.1). Lineage (NCBI taxonomy): Eukaryota > Metazoa > Arthropoda > Insecta > Lepidoptera > Drepanidae > Habrosyne > Habrosyne pyritoides. The sequence goes on along the minus strand of OU015596.1, from coordinate 11,111,851 downwards.
GTTGGTGAATGAATTGTTTTTATCAAGTAATTATTAGTAGTAGCCATGAGAATTGCAGATATCATCAAATTTACTTCAAAGAGCTCTTAGTGCAGAGTTCGTCCGGGATAGGGCTGCTATCCGTTCGGGTTTTCCCGGATTTGTCCTAGTTTAGAGGGTGTCGCGGGAGCGTCCGGATGGGGTTTTCCAAAAGAGTACGGATGAAACCCGGACACTTTTTGTGCAACAATCCCAATTAATTTTTAGTTGAGCAGTTAAAAATTGATTCCTAATCGTGAACCGCATTCAATTAAAATGTGAACTATAAGTGTAAACATATTGTTTAGGAGTCAGAGAAAAAAGGCAATTTCTCCCCAATGTCCGGGGCTTTTTAATTGTTTGTGCGGCGCTGACAATTTAGATAATGGCAGCCCTAGTCCGGGTACTATGATCATATCCTTTTCTGCCGAGATGCAGTAGGGTACTCGAGCACTTTTTTAAGTTGCTATGGGTAAGGGGGCCGGCGCAATTACAGGCACATTAGACCTAACAATTTACTACATACCCCAGAGTAGACGCATTGGCGATGAACCTTTCGTTACAAATGTCCATAGGCGGCGGGATCAGTTGGACGGCCTGCTTATTTGGTGTCCCACTTAAAAATAATGAGTTTTCAGTAAATATCGCACAGCATAATGTTAATAACCTTTTCTGCTTTTGAGATCTTATACTCATATAACCATTGAAATGACTAGTCATTAGGCAAATGATAATGACTGCAATGGTAAGTCATTAGTAGACAAAAACTGGACCAAATTAACACGTTAACATTTCTTGGAACCCTGTACCGGATCCTTACTGATATTCCACGTCATGTCATGGCTAAGTCATTGAATATCACGATTGGATTTTAAAAAATTCTGCTTCAGATTCTTTCAAGGTTCATCCGCCCACATCCGTCTTGTCAGACCGTGAGAATGTTATTGTTAGTATACAATATGTTGTATTATGTATATGTAAATAGGTAACGTGAGAAGCGGTAGGTACTTGCCGTGCTATTCACAAACCAATACTCGACTGAGTGATCACTAAAGCGAACACGACCTCTCATCTCTTAGCACGAACGTTTATCGCAAGCGTAGAGTCATCGTATCGAGTGCACCAAAAAGCTGGTTGGTATGAAAAAATAAACAATGCGCATACTGTGACGTTGCGCGATGTTCAATTTCCCTTTGCATTGGTTTTTGGCGCACTCGATACGATGACGATACGCTTACGATAGATGGCTAAGTTCCAGAAAGAGACAAAAAAAACGGTTCCATCCCCATTATTCGGCTAATAGAAAGAAAGAAAAAATAATTGTTACAGAGGGAAAAATAACACATGAAAACAAAAAAAAAAAGTTTAATACAAACTTTGTATGCAACATGGCTTCAAAGAGCGGGCCTCTCACGTGATCGCGTAGTGAGTGAAAGAGACCGCAACGAAACATCGTCGAGCAAGCCTCATTTACCTTATAGAATCTTACCCTAGAATAGCTATTCCGTAGTCGGAACTACGAGTGGATATAGTGCGTATTTGTTTAGGAAAATAGAAGTCATTTGCATAAATAGTTGGAATACAATAGAACATATATTCGTAATAGACATTTGTGAAGTACATATAATTAATATGACGTAGATAAGAAACAAGTAAAATCTCGTTGCCTTGAGATTAAAATGGCTTTGGATTTTACGTCAGAAGGAAGTCTGGAGCCCTCTCTCCTCACAGAAGGAAATTGTTGTCGACCCTACACATTGGGGAAAGGGAATTCGATATATCGACAAAAAACTTAACTTGATATGGAACAATTTGAGATTCTTAATATTGATTTGACTCCACAATAACACCGCACATATCAGTATACTGTTACATTCATTGAATATAAAGTGCTTAATATGTATACTGTTGATGTATCATCACTACATAGTACAAAAAAGTCACTTTCTCTGTCCCTATATCCCTATGTCCCTATGTATGCTTAAATCTTTAAAACTACGCAACGGATTTTGATACAGTTTTTATTAATAGATAGAGTGCTTGAAGTGGAAGGTTTTTATGTATAATACATGTGACATCCGACGGGAACGCGGGTAAAACCGCGAGGGACAGCTAGTTTAATATAAAGTGCTTAATATGTATACTAATGACGTGTCATATTTAATAAATAAATATCTAAATAGTACAAAATAAAATCACTACTTCTATTTGTGTTCTTTTCTTAGATCTTTCAAAATAATACAAGCAATATATCAATGTGATTTTCGCATTTATCTAGAGAATTTCTCTTATAAGCTTTATGTACATATATTACCGCGTTCCCGAGGGATTTAACATTTTCCCGACACAAAAAGTATCCTATGTGTTATTTCAGGGCATTTTCTATATATGTGCCAAGTTTCACCCAAATCCGTATGTAGTTTTGCGTGAAAGAGTAACAGACATCCAAACATACAAACAATCGATTTATAATATTAATAGGATTTTTAGTATGCTACTCATGGGAAACTGGGGCTTGCGCGAGTTACATATTGGGATAACCGTATGTTCGACGTCAACCCTCTTTGGGCCACTAAGTGTAGTTCATGTGGTCTAGCTTTAATTTGACCACAATCTCACCATGGTAAGTAACGTACGGTAATAACCATGTGGTAAGCAAATAAAGCCTAGAAGAGCATTGGCTCTCAAGAGCAAAAGTGGAACACATGGACAGGTGCTTGGTGGTGGATTTTCAACTTATTTTATTAATTTATTTCATTTTCAAAATACATTTCACAGAAAAAATATCCAATACGATCATATAACGACTAACAACTATTAAATATGCAACAGTATAACAAAAGGTATTCATTATAATATGTGTACTCGATACATCTCTGTGCTGCTTCCGTAAACTTCGCCAAGACACAAGATACAATACATTTATTAATCGACTAGTGGGACCAACATGGCGGGTTATAATATAAGGATAATGAAACTTTCCACCGTGCTGTTAAAAAAAAAACAACGGTTTTCACTCCGGTTTGGGGTGCCAGTAGAAGTGAAAACTTGAACATGAACGTCGTGCATTTTTACCGTCTTACAAATTTTCGATCAGGTCACGTGTTCTGTCGCGAGTTTAACATTTTATACCCATTCTAAGAAAAGTGCTCAACGCCGCTAAAGAAGTTTTCACTTCAAGTTAAATATCTATATTTATAAAAACAAGGGCCCCATTTCCAAATGCCTGAAGCACCAATTCACCTTAATCCACAAGGGACCTCAAAAATGTTACCCGAAGCGAAAGACTTGACTTTTTAGCCAAGGTGTCAGGTTACCTGTCCTTCATCAATATAATGGAAAATAACATTTATTTCTGTCACACTTTATGTCAGTTTAAATTAAACATGTTACTAACCGAAGTGTTCATTTGTAAAACAATTCATGTTAAATGGCTCGCTTGGATCTGGTTTGCAACTATGTAGGTGTGTACCAATTATTGTAAATATGCATTGAAGGTCGATGTTGGTTTTAACGGTGGCATAAGCGCTATGCGAAATGCAACTGTAAGGAGGTTCTAGAAGTAGTAGAGCTCTTTATTGCGGAGTTACTCATTGCCTTGGAGCAGTAGTGCACTTGTATTACTGTGTTTCGGCTAAAAGGCGATTTCGGTGAAATTGCAGACAAATGAGACTTAACACCTCAGGGTCGACAACGCATTGGCAATGCCCCTGGTTTTGCAAAGGTCCATAGGCGTTGGTAACTATTTATTATGAATTAACCTTTCTGGTTGTCAATGGCTCAGAGTAGAAGTTATTAGCATCCATGGAAGCTTATGGTGGGTCGCTGCAAGAAAAATAATTAAAGTGAAAATCTTGGAACATTTTCCACACATGGTTATCTCATCCCAAACTATGTAGAGCTTGTACTATGGTAATCAGATAGCTGACATACTACTTTTTGAATATACCTTAATAATTTTTTTAATGGAAAAGTGAGTTCGTTTATTTGTATGTTACGCTTTCACGTTTAAACGACTGGACCGATTTTGCTGAAATTGAAACACACATAGTAGTATGGGAGTGACACAGGCTTCTTTTTAAGCCGGGAACGCAAGTGAAACCGAGGGAGATAGTTGGTACTTTATAGACACACCCAGACAGAGGAAAGAGACCACCTGACTCACCTGAAGATTGGTTAAAATACCCCCGCGGTTTCTTTATTCCAGGGCATGCTCTATCTATGTGCTAAGTTTCATCGGAATCCTTTAGGGGTTTCGTGCGTGAAAGAGTAACAAACATCAATACAAACTTTCACATATATAATACTAGCTGTCCGCCATGGTTTCACCACCGTTCCCGAAGAATGTGACATATTTCCGTCACAAAAGGTATCCTATATTATTTCTAATACCTAATAAAAAGTTTTTGCTTAAAAGCATAACAAACAAACTTATATTCACATTTATAATATTAGTAGGGATAATATTAATAGGGATTAGTAGGATGGCTTGAAGCTCTTCTCCAAAAACATGTTTACCTACTTATAATGAGAAATGAAACATTTCCAAGCGATGTTACTGTGAAGGCCAGCAAGATTCTTAGATAGGGTTTATCAAACGCTATACTTGCACAGTTTATTTGTACCAGTTGTTAAGTACTGTTTTATGTAAAGCAATGTTTTCCTTGACGAATATTGTCCAGTCTCTTTCGATAAATTTGTAGGAAGCTCTTCGCTTGAGATTTTTTACCAACATGTATCTTTAATATTAGAGGCCTAAGCACGGACATCTATCGTTGGCGTATCGCTTTCGTATCGAGTACGCCAAAATTAATGCAATGGGAAATAGAGCCTCGCGTAACGTCACGGTATGCGCGATGCTCAATTTTCTGTATAAATCAGCCTTTTGGGGCACTCAATACGATGACACTACCATTGCGATAGACCTTCGTGCTAGAGGCACTGAAGGTAGGCGGTGCAGCTCAAAGTAAGTGGTCACCGTCGACCAAATATATTGGCAATACAATTATTTAATAAGGCGTAGGTCCCAATTAAATTCCCGCAAAATTTAGTCAAACGGTTTTTTTATAAGTTTCCTTTAAATTTTATTTTCTAACTAGAAACTATTGTTATTTGGCTAATGCTGTACACGCCTCTTATAGGTTTACGTATCAGAATCAAAATATATTGTAAAATTACTAATGAACGTGGCAATATGTGAACTGTTGGTGTGTCTTATAAATTAATAAATAAATAAATACCAGAATTTTGATCATTATTAGGAACTAGTCCCCCGCGGTTTTACACGCGTTCCCGAGGTATGTCACGATTTCCCGGGATAAAAAGTACCCAATATGTTATTCCAGGATATGCCTTATCTATGTGCCAAGTTGCATCTAAATCCCTTTGGTAGTTTTTGCGTGAAGAAGTAACTAACTACCATACATACAAACTTTACCATTTATAATTAAGTAGGATAGAATTATTCTTTATGTACGTAGGCTTTCACAAGCTTGCAATATTACCTTGCTTATTAACAGCCTTTGTAATAAACGTCACATTTTATTCTTATATCTGTAGGTAGCTACTTGATCTGAAATGTGGGTTTCGCTCTACCGTTTTATTACTCTGACTCATTCACATAATACCATTAAGACAATCCACTGTCTGAATCGTAGGTGATTAACTACTGAGTAATTAATGCGACACTCTGACAATTTCACCATACCCGAAAAGTGACAATTCAGTCAACCTTGGGGTATAATGACCACTCTAATTGCATTTGCTTATACGTCTACTGAAATACCTGGATTAACTTAATCTTGGTCTTTGGTCTATGATATAAGCTAATATCGACTTAAAGAAAAGAATTTAAAAGAACGAGGTAGGATGGACTGGAAGGTTGATACGAATAAGATAGGAGTGGAGGAAGATGATGATGATGGGCATTACAAAGATGATTTAATTTGACCCAAGCAGAAAATAAAAGATGCAGAGTATTTGATGATAGTTCTGATGAAAAATATTTCCAAAGAGAGTTGAAATAAGGCGGGGCGGTCAAATCCCCAGATTTACAGCAGCGAATGGATTGAAAGCATAGATATTGCGCCAAACCCAAATTATTGAGTAGTTAGATGATCTAAAAGTCATTTATCATATCCACAATTTGCTTTTCCAACGTTATAAGGGCCAAGTTATGCACGACTCGTGTTCGCACCTAATTTGGACCACACATAACCCAAACCGGATAGCTTCAAACACACCTGCCGGCGCTTTGCACAACCGTTCCACTTTGTACGAGATCGCTCATAGAAACGTTATCTATTTGAGAAATTCATAACATGTGCTGTTGCAAAAGCACTGTCAGCTTGATTGTTCCATATAAGCAGAATAGTTGTGGAATTCTTATGCATATCGTTCGAGTGTTTGCAGCCTGAGCCAAGGACCTGGGGATCTAGCTGGATTGTTAAGTTAACTCGTTACAAGTACAAGTACTGTATTACGCTTAATTTTTATAAAAGTATCATAAATAATATTTATAAAAAAACTGTGTGCTGTCGAATAGAAAATTTATTAAAATGCATCTATTAATATCGCAGGAGTTGGAGATGCCGGTTAGTGCTGCAATGCATCAAGCAAAGAAACAAAACCGATGGACACAGCTGGGTGACAAAGTCAGAAGGACCCACGGCGCTCAGCAGTGAGGGTAACGACTCGAGAGAGAGATAAATGTATCAGAAAAATGTTTTGTCACTTTCTTAAAAACTTCTGGTTTGCTAAGTTCTTAATCAAAGCGTGGATAGCTCTTATATTGTGATATGATCCCGATCTAAAATCGCAAGATTGAAGCAGAATTTTGACATTACGTGTATTTAACACTAAAAATACCATAACCGGGTCAAATGACCCATTTTGAAATTTGCATTGAAAATGCACGTATCATCTTATTGCTTTTGCACATTTGACTTCATGACTTTTTCTTACTAATTAATATACAGTTATACTATTTATTTCCCTTCCTAACAACCATATTTCATACATACAAGCAGGAAATATGAAGTCACATTTGACCCGCTATGGTAGAAATTGATTAGTGTTAAATTTCTGTCAAAAAGTTCATCATCGTCAATCCATGGATTTTCGATCGGGATTGCATATTAATTTTCGCCGTAAGTTGCTCAGGTACAAATAAAGGTTACTTATCTATTAATAGAAGTAATTAGTATTTTTATTATTGATAGTGGCATCTCTCAATATATCGAGTTTATTTTCAAAACGTTATTTCGTTTTCTATGAAGACTTGGCTATATTTATTATCAAGCTGTCCCCCGCAGTTTCACCCACGATGTATTATACACTTAAACCTTCCTATTGAATCATTCTGTCGATTGATGAAAACCGCATCAAAATTCGTTTCGTAGTGTGCAGCTTGCAGGAAGCGACTTTATTCCATGTAGAGATAGATACAGCATTGCACCTGAATATAATTTTGTTATTCGTTCATAGTTGCCTTTTACTTAACATGTTATCATTATTTGTATTTTTTTGTACTGATTTAATATTAAGTTCCAACGTCCTTTTATCTCCCCTTCACTGAGTACATCCTGTTTATGAGTCTGTGATTCAGTTACTTGATATCTTTGACTTGCCTCACTTCACTTCACTAGACGCAGTGTGAGATGAATCATAATTTGTAAATGTTACCAAAGTAAGATTGTTCCGGGAAATATGGCAGCTATGAACATCTGCGTCGTTCAGTCTTTGTTCTAGCTTTATTAGTTGAACTGTGACCTTTTTACTGATCTAGTTTGTTTGTATTCATTGTTAAAGCAAACGCTATTTTTGAGATTAGCTTAGTAAATGTCTGCTGCGGCTTCACCCGTGTACCCGAGGGATGTTAAATTTTCCCCGGATGAAAAGAAGTTTTTGTGCTTATCCATGTTATAAACTATATTTGTGCCAATTTTCATTCAAATCTGTTAAGTAGTTTTTTCGTGAAAGTGGAACATACATCCTTACAAAGCTTCGCATTTTTATTATTAATTGGACATAGGGTATAGGATTTAAGTTAAGAATCAATCGCCACCAATCGTTGTGACAGCTGCTAGTTCCCTCTAACGCTCTTTGAGTCAGCTCTATCTACCACTTTCGACCACATTACCACATACCTTCCATGGTCAGATTGTGGTCAAACACATTGTTTTTAACAGCCATTTTATTTTTATAACCGAATTACCCCTTTAATACAGCTTAATATATATCTTAAATTACTTAAAGTTTAACTACTGCTCATAAAACGTTAATAGCACAATAATGACACTATCAGCTGTCTCCTGCGGTTTCACCCGCGTTAATTGATATATGAGATTTCCTTTTTATAATATGAGTATAGACTAGCATTGTCGATATCATATATAGCCTACAACCATCTACGAAATATTCTACGTCGAATTGTAGCAGTCCCATCCCGATGGACCAGTGCACCTCTAATTTGCTTGTTTAGGTCATAATTATTGTTAATTTCTAAATTATTGTCTTGTTATTTCTTTTTTGTTTTTGAATGTTACCTATATTAAGTATTTTGTCAATGTTAAATATAAAAACCTATTATATAATAACATTGAAATATAAAATAACCACAAAGTCAGATTAGATTAAATTTATTAAAAGAAAAAAAAACTTGCTGAGTTTCTTGCCGTTTCTTCTCAGTTGAAGGCTGACTTCCGAACTGATGGTAGCTTTAAATATAACCTTAATAAGTGCCCTGCGCGGGCTTAAACTGAATAAATGGTTTGAATTTTTGATTTATTCAGTAGTTTTGAGGTGATGGTGCGTTAAAGGAACCCTTTTGCTTATATATTGTTGATATATATAGATGACAACATCAACAAAAGAGTACATAGTTATAGGATTGTAAAAGATTTGTCACGCCTCACGGCTATTTGTTAATGGGTATTAAATTAGTAATATGCCTTGAGGCTGTATTATAGCAATTAAATAGTTGTGATGGAGAGTTAGTGTGCCAATGATGCTTTTGCAAGCTCATTTTGTTTATAACAAGTAATAACTATTGCCTATTGCCTGGTGACACTGATTTGTTTTAAGTAATGCTAAAAAAGAGGTTTTATATCAATTTATGGGAACTTTATCAAGCAAGCATTTTTGAAATGAAAACTTCTTTGAGCGCGTTTAGCACTTTTTGGGTGAACAAAAAACGTGAACCGTGAGCTATATGTATGCTATGTATATCCCTACTAATATACTAAAATAAATGTGAATGTAAGTTTGTTTGTTACGCTTTCACGCGAATACTACTTAACCGATCATCACGGGACTTTTTACACATGTTCTTGGTGATATTAGATCTTTTTGTGCCGGGAAAATGTTACATCCCTCGGGAACGCGGATGAAACCGAGGGGCGGTTTCATCCGCGTTTGTCGAATATCTACGAAATATTCTGCGTTGAATTCTAGCAGTCCCATCCCGATATGTTCAGTAGTTTCGAGGTGATGATGCGTCAAAGGAAACTTATTTAGCTTAATATGCCTATATCTACGAAATATTCCGCGTCGAATGGTAGTAGTCCCATCTCGATATGTTCAGTAGTATTGAGGTGATGGTGCGTCAAAGGAACCTTATTTTGCTTATATAATATATATATATAGGTAGAAGATAGATTAGTTAAGATAAGAATAGCTCTGCCTTACAGTTTTACACGCAATTCCAGTATATACTATTACAATTTCTATTTATATTGATTTGGTAGAAACGTGAAGCGATTAAGTAACGATTTAAAAGTTCTAATATGAGCTTCAGCTATAATTACCTAATATTAAACAAAAACATAGTAAAGCACTCAGTAGCTGTATGTAATTATTTATTAACATGTCGCGGACGCCAAAAATTTGGGTCACCACACGTTTTCGAAAGTAGTCCATCCAGATTCCACGACAGAATAAAAAAAAACATAAAGGCCATTATCATGTCAGCTGTACTGTCGCAACGAATTGATTGGGGGTGGTCACGCATCCAACAGATCCTGATCTAAAATATAGCCTCCTGAATTTAGCTTGGTTTATTTTTGAGGTCTTGGTGGCATTCGTCATATAATACCAGCCCCCTTATTCAGCTAATACAAACTTTGTCGGCGAGCCGCTTCACGGAGGGCACGGAGAGCTTATCTCTCACGTGATTATTATTATTAGCGTAGTTAGCGAAAGAGACAGAGCACGGAGGCCGCGACGGAACATCCTCGTGTTAGTGTCATTTTCCTTACAGAATCGAGCCCAATAGATTTTGAATTTGAGATATACATTATTATTATTTAATTATCAGGCAGGAGTTGATTCTACTGTTAAGTGCCTATATCCTGTTGTTCTCTTTGAGATGCTTGTGGAGTCAGTTTTTTTTATTTTTATACCACTTGGGCCGACAAACAAGCAGACGGTCCACCTGATTGTAAGTGATCACCGCCGCCTATGGACATTTGCAACACTAGGGGCATCGCCAATGCGTTGTTGACCCTAAAACGTGAAGTTGTTAAGTCTCATGTGCCTGTAATTTCACCGCCCCCTTACCTTTCTAACCGAAACACAGTAATACAAGTGCACTACTGCTTCACGGCAGAAATGGGTATGGTGGTATTTGGGCTTCGAGACCTAACTATAGGTATATGAGGTTATTTCGGTTATATGAAATATTGCAACAGAGTTGTTGGTTTTATATTCTTTTTCACAGAAATTTGAATACAGGTGCCTAATGTATAAGGTCTCATTTAAGGATGTTAGATCAGCCCCCTTATTCAGCTAATACAAATTTCGTCGGCGAGCCGCTTCAGGGAGGCCTCGGAGAGCTTACCTCTCACGAGATTAGTAGTATTAGCGTAGTAAGCAACAGAGATAGAGCATAGAGGCCGCGACGAAACATCCTCGAGTTAGTGTAATTTTCCTTACAGAATCGAGCCCCTGGATAGAAGATTAATGCCGATATATTTCACTGATATAATCCACGATATACAACTTTAAGTACCTATCACAGTTAGACCTTTACTAACGGCGATAATTAATATGCAATCCCGATCGAAAATCCATGGATTGATGAACCTTTTGACAGTAATTTTAATACACGTAATGTCAAAATTCTACTTCAAGCTTGCGATTTTAGATCGGGATCGTATATTAATTTTGGCCGTAAGACGATAATCATTGTTATGAAATGTTATGACAAATAATATCGCAAGCACCTGTCATATAACAAGTCACTCATTTATAATGAACTAATTATAATCATGATCCGCAGATCCGCAATGGAGTTTGATTGACGTGGAGAGTGAAGAGTGCAGATATCGTTAGTCAACGATCGATTTTTAATAAAGAATTCTACATTTACTTTCATAACATTATTGTAAGATTGGCAAAGGTAATTTTGCCATGTTCAATGACGGTGCGTAACGAGTGACTCAATTGATATTATGGATCAAAATTAGAATTCATGAGATTGAATCGCTGATCAACTGATATTGCGCTTTATACCGGTTACAATAAGAGCTAATCAAAATGCTATCTTTTTTTGAGATTAAACTTATTGTCAGTAAAGTTTGAATCACGTAACCACTATCGTTGTACGTGTGATGTAAATTGTAAGGAGCTTGATAATCCGGATTATTTTGGAGCGAAATTGAGACAAGTGTGTTAATTCTGTCTGGGGCTGCAATGACTTTTTGCAGATTAAGGATTAAGTGTTGCTAATGAAATCTGATTAGATTTCACACCCCAGATTTGGGGTGATATTCTGTAAGGTAGACGGGTGACACTAGCTCGAGGATGTTTCGTCCCGGCTTCTTTGCTCTCTCTCACTAACTAAGCAATCACCTGAGAGGTTCATTCTCGGAGGCTTCGCTGCGCCAGCTCACTGTTGAAGTTTGTATTAGATGAATCAGAGGGCTGATTATATGGAAATACCACGACGTTGATTATATGTTTGTCCATATAAGGCTGCCATCACCTAAATTGCTAACACCGGACAATAACTTAACAAACACCGAACATTTAAGTGAAATTGGTCTTTTCCAGGACATGCATTAAAATATTTTTACACTTATAACTTATATTTTAATTGGATGCGATTCACGATTACGAATAAATTTTTAACTGCTTATCGACTGATTAATTGGGATACCCCTGACACAAAAAGTGTCCGGGGACTTTTTATCAGAACCCCACCCGGACGATACCCGGACACTCTCTAAACTAGGACAGGAATACGGGAAAACTGCAACATATTTGGGGAACTATTTCGTCTTTTTTAACCCTAAAGCGACTATAAATTGTAGTAAAAGCTTCATTTTGATAATTAAGATAGCAACTGTCTAAAAGTCACGTAGCATGATTACAAATCTTTATGATTTACAGTGTTGCTTCCATTGAAACATTATTTAGTTTTATAGATTACTAGATGTCCCCGCGGTTTCACCCGCGTTCCCGAGGGATGTAACATTTTCCCGGCACCAAAAGTATCCTATGTTACTTCTCCAAGAATATGTGTTCAGAGTTTCATGATGATCAGTTAAGTAGTTTTCGCGTGTAAGCGTAACAAACAAACTTACATTCACATTTATAATATTAGTAGGGATGATAGTTAAAAAGCACGTTGTTCATTTTATCGAAGGTCGATCAGCATTTTTAATCATATACAATTCGCTTTTCATATCAAGTTCGTAATTAATTCTGATCGAAAAGGACATTATGTTCAACATTTTTTTCGATGTTTAAACGATTTTACGGAGCAATTAAGAGGTTTCAATTACAAATAATTAATTAAGGTTTTCGTGGTGATAATGATATTGGATCACACTTATGCAGACCTGTGGGTAAATAAATAAATATGCTGGAACATTCTTTTACACACGGCCATCTGATCCCAAACTAAGCAGAGCTTGTACTATGGAAACCAGATAACTGATACACTAGTTATACTACTTTTTTTAAATACATATCTTCTTATATAGATCTATATATACAACGTCTAGTCAACATATAAATATGTGGATAACGTAGTGAGTTGCACATGTACATAATTGTATTTAGATATAAGACCTACAAAGTAATTTGCTTGTGTAATTGCTTGTTTTCCCTAATAAAATAAATAAATAAACGTGTTACAAAATACTTATTTATTAAAACCAACAACCCTAGCTGTCATGCCAGGGGACCAGATTATTTAACAGAAAGGCCTACGTACCTATTTTACCTAATAATTGTCTACTTTAATAGTTTTTCTATTTTTCGTTTATAAAAATAAGTTTTTATTTTTTTGGGGTATGTTATACAGCGTTACTACGGTTCTTAAATATTATGAATGGACTCGTTATAAGGCCCCATTTAACCTCCTTTCGGCTTGAGTTTTGTAACACTCTGTATATAAGCAAAATACGGGTCCTTTGACGCACCATCACATCAATACTACTGAACATATCGGGATGGGACTGCTACAATTTGACGTGGATTTTTTCGTAGATGGATATAGCTATAGCAAGTGAGAAAGGTAAGGGGGCCGGTGAAATTACAGGCACATGAGACTTAACAACTTCACGTCTCAGGGTCGACAACGCATTGGCGATGCTCCTAGTGTTGCAAATGTCCATAGGCGGCGGTGACCACTTACCATCAGGTGGACCGTCTGCTTGTTTGTCGGCCCAAGTAGCATAAAAAAAAAAAAAAAAAAAAAAACGCGGGCGAAACCGCGGGGATCGCAATTATTTACATATGTACATAAACAGTGAACGTGTAAAGGTGCGGTGACACAAACACACCAAATCGTGTGGTTTATTTTAGTTTGATCTCAATATTCTTGATCTGTATTGCGCAAATATAGTCCATTTGCATAATTCGTAGGACTTGGACGCGAAATGCATATGTTACGATTATTTCTGTGTGTAATGTAAAGTAGTCGCCTACGGTCAAATGTGCTGGCATGTCGAAAATAAGGCTTGGCAGTGGCTATACTTATTGAACAATAAACTGTCTGGTCTATAGTCTCTAGTAGGTAGTATTTATTTACTTCACTACATAGTATAAAACAAAGTCGCTTTCTCTATATCCCTATGTATGCTTAAATTTTTAAAACTACGCAACGGATTTTGATGCGGTTTTAATAGATAGTGTGATTCGAGAGGAAGGTTTATATGTATAATACATGCGACATCCCATGGGAACGCGGGTAAAACCGCCGGGACAGCTAGTAAGTTATAATATCCTTACAGTTTACACCAATTCGACACTATAACAAATTGACAATAACATATAATTAAAAATCCTTACAAATACTAAATAATACACTATATACTAATTTACAAAATTCAATTTATATTAGGTACATTCATTTAGCTTTATTGTTCTCAATACACCTGTATGCTTCTTCTGCGAATTTAGACAGATTGCAACTGAAGATGTCGATATCCTGCGACATAATATTAAGAATCCGTATTGAACGGAATGGTGGGGCGTTCCTAAGTAAATTAGTCTTAGCTGCAGACGCGAGCAGCAGCGCGGGCTCCCGTAATAGGATCTCTTTGGAGGAGGTAAACCCTGTACAATGATGGCAATAAAACTAATCTAATAGTAGATAGCAAACAGGAATGCGGCCATCTTGTAGCTTTAAGATCTACAAAAAAAACTGTTATATACATCACAGTTTTTATGGTTCTGTACCACAAAAGAAAAAACATGATACTCAAAATTCTGTGTGAAATATGTTATAGACAAGTTGAATCTTATCACGCTTCATAATGGCTTTTTGAAAATTTGGTAATTCTACTTTTTAACCTTTCCAGTACCTAATATGTATGTCTAATACGAAAAAAAAGAGATCTATTAATTCGTATTGGGCTCTGTTAGTAACACGCTGCTAATATAAATATATTGTATATAGGTACATCTATACTAATATTATAATGAGGAAAGATTTGTATGTAAGTATGTTTGTTACTCTTTCACGCAAAAGCTACTACGGATATAGATGAAACTTGGCACATAGATAGAGCATATCCTGGAATAACATATACTATTACTGGTACTAGGATCATCATCATCAGCCTATCTCCGTCCAATGCCGGACATAGGCCTCACCTATGGCACGCCATTGAGCTCGATCTTCAGCTCTTTGTTTCCAACCGCTAGGATACGGAAATATGTAAGTACCAGAATTAAAGTATTAGGTAACTTCTTTTAAGTATTCCAAAGTATATTGCATATAGTATATGCTTTCAGATATTATCCCATATGAATATTTGGCATAATAATGGAATCTAATTTGGAAGCTTTGTACGGAAACTTCTAAATGGAACAGCGATTATGGAATGAGCCAAAAATGCAGTGCTGTCAGTGCCTCGTTTAGTGTTTGAACATGCTGAGAATCCCAAATTATTGATCAAGAATTAAATTATACGTAATAGATGTTATGATGCGGTAAAATAACTAATATTTAATTAAGTGAATAAAATTAATCGATTTATTTGTGATTACGAAAGTGATAATTGATTTTTAAGCTTAGTCTTATTTCTAAAGATTGTTAAAACTAAGCCTCATTTAAAACCAGTGCTAGCCGTAGTAATACAGGCCGTAGTAATACAGGCCTTACTACGGCCTGTATTACTACAGGAAGTTACAAAACTACCCGTAAAGTCGAAAGAGGTTAAATGGGGCCTTATAACGAGTCCAATATTTAAGAACCGTAGTAACGCTGTATAACATACCCCAAAAATAAAACTGATTTTTATGAATGAAAAATAGAAAAACTATTAAAGTAGACAATTATTAGGTAAAATAGGTACGTAGACCTTTCTGTTAAATAATCTGGTTCCCTGACATGACAGCTTACTAGGGTTGTTGGCTTTGATAATTAATTATATTTATACGGGGTATTTTGTAACACGTTGTATTATTGTTATGTTATAGGATCCCGACCTTACCCATTTCCTCAGTTGAGCAGTAGTGCACTTGTATTATTGTTATGTTATAGGATCCCGACCTTACCCATTTCCTCAGTTGAGCAGTAGTGCACTTGTATTATTGTCTTTCGGTTAGAAAGGTAAGGGTGTTAGGGAAATTACAACTTTACATCTAAGGGTCGACAACAATTACAATGCCCCTGGTGATGCAAATGTCTATAGGCGGCGGTGGCCACTTACCATCAGGTGGACCGTCTGCCTGTTCTACTTATGCATTCACGTCTAAACGACTACTGATTAGAACTGATGTTACTGATTTTTGGCACACACGTAGTCAGTATATAGAGGGATTGGGCAAAACCTTGGGGAACGGCTAAGTCTAATTAATTTCGCCTTTTTAATAAATTAAATGCGACTTTCAGTACAAGGTAATATTTGCTACTACATATTTTATAGAGCGAAAAAGGTTAGTAAAGTTTATGAACTCACGATTATTATAATAGCTAAGCGTCTGTCTCTGTACAGTATGTTAGCAAAAGGCTTTGTGTCGGCTGCGGCACGGCGCATGTGTCATTCATTAAGACTTGCATCGAGACTTGAGCCCCAAATGGTAAAGCACTGGTGACCTACATCGATCACCGAGGTTTGTTGTCGGTTATAACCGAGTATGTGGCTTGTGAAATTGTTTCAATATTCAAAATTCGAAATTTGAAATTTGCAATTCAAATCAATTATTCAGTTTAGGCCCGCACTTATGAAGGTCAAATTTAAAGTTACTGAAGCTACTACCGGTTTGGATGCCTGCATTAATTTTGTAGTGAAACTTCTTATGGGACGGCTTCGAATTCCTGACCCGCAATCTTTTTGTGTGACGATTAATAAATAATGATAAATACTATTCAAAAGTGATTGATGATTAAAATGTTTCTCTGTAATACAAAAGTTTCACTTTTATCGTGTATCTTTATGCCACATCCTGTTTTTTACGTGACATAACACGTTTGCGGGACGACAATGCACGTTGGGACACGTGCCACATGTTACGTTGGGGCTTAAAATATATTTTGTGAGACTTATAACTGACCCCCTGCCTATCCCTTTGGGGATAATGGGCATGAAGTGAGCATCGTCACTGTCTCATTCTTAAATAATGAATATTACCTTGCCTAACCCGGGAACTAAACCCAGGTCTTCTGGCCTCTAACTCTATCAGAGCTTTATACCACTCGAATACAAAGGAGGCTTTTGTTAGTACTCTGATTATGACCATGATCCACATCCTTCCTATATCTTATTTTATTTATCTATCTTTATTTTTACCGTGAGACTCATGTGTCCCACTGTCGGGCAAAAGTCATCCCTCTCTTTTCCACCCATTCTGGTCTATGGCTTTAAGGAACCTGTCTGTCCTTAATGAGTCTATGTATATGGTATAGAGATACGATATATATCTTATGTGGTTTCGTTAATAATGTATTATATAATTACACCTTGGTAGAGCATTTGTGTCATACGAGTACATAGTCAAACAAAATTATGATTTTACAACAAAGCTAATGATTCAAATGAGTTCTTAGATGCGTTTTTCAACCTTTTTCCAACTTTACAATGATCATCAATAACAAATCTTTTGAAACACTGGCAACTAATTATACCATTAAGATTCAAACCGCATGTTAATTAAAAAAATACATGAAAATTACATTGCATGATACATTGTTATTAAAATAGATAAACAGACAGCATTTCTAGCATAACATACGTGTGTGTAATACGGTTGGCAGTGCGACCTCTTTGTTCCAGCTACAGATAGACCATAGATAATGGCCGATAGCCGTAGACAATAGAAGGGGGTGGGGCGTATGCTAAGTTACTAAACGCAATGAAGTAATCATGGTATTATGAAGATTAGTAAAGCAGTTTTGGGCCATGATATTTTAAATTCTTTGGTATTTGATATATTCAGGGTTGCCATTTGTCACCAACGATGCTTAGGAGTCAGAGCCAGAGACAACTAGGCGCTTTATATTTTTTTAGCTTCATATATGGCTCTTTAATATTTGAATATTTTTTTTAATTAATTTAACTTCTATTTGACAGATATTATATAGTAAATTATATGGAGTCTTATTAGCCATAGTTAGCAACATAATTGAGCAAATGTGAGAAACATCTGTAGGCGCCTAGTATCCGTAATATGGAATGCCATGTTTTAGCTGCTAATATTGCTGAGTGTACAAAGTGATATGTACATTAGGAAGGTTTTTTTAGAGAATACAGTGGTACATAGGAAAGGCAGGGTTTATCCCTTCATTTCAGTAAATAAAAAATAATGTAGATTATAAATAAAAATATTTTAATAACTAGCTTTCTCACAGTACTGGTATGGTCATTTTATTCCCTTCAATTCTCTTGTTTGTCGTCTTTTTCTCTCTTTAATAAATAATTAGAACATTAATATTCAGTGTCAGCAATTTTCATTCAACGACTTCGTAGTATATTTTCGCTTTTACATCTGTGCCTTCTATATTTATGGTCTGAAAGAAAAATTAAATTAAACATTATTTCTAAATAGTAAAAAACAATGTTTGGTTGTTAAACAATAGATCTAATGCAATTTCACCAAAATTTTGAGAATTTCTTCCCGAAATCTTTCTTTCTTCTTTTTAATATCTAGACTACGTAGATATTATTATTTAGGGAAAATGTAACATCTTTCGGGAACGCAGGGAGCCGCGGGGGACTGCTATATATATATATATAAGGCATGTAATAATAAAAAAAAGAAGTACTTATATGTTGCATATCAGTTAAATGGTTTCCATAGTACAAGCACTGCTTAGTTTGGGATCAGACGGCCGTGTGTAAAGTATGTCCCGGGATATTATTTATTGAGATTCAGACGACTCTAATACCGTTTCGGAAGGTTGTTTTTTATTGAGAAGAACCGACAATAAACTCAGCAATTACCCTTTTTAAAACACACTTTCAAAACTTGTTACTAAACCATTATAAATTATTTAAACGTTACGTAAAAGTAATTTAAGTTTGTAATCAATAAACTCAAAATAGACTGTAATCTAAAAATATCGGTCCACGGTTTTAATATTTCGTTCACTATTAAAAGCTACTGTATCCAGAAGTAACATAGGCTATAGACCAGTCAGTTTGACCGAACATTTGGGTAAAAAGTCCGGAAACCCTACATTATTGAGGGCTTTGTGTCTTAGTATAGATATGACAAAAACGAATGTAAAATCAAGCTTGTTTGAATAACCTAACAAAAGCCGGACGAGCCGGACACCGTTTATTTTGGCCGGACACGCAATCAAAAAGCCTAACTATGTTCGGCTTTATCCAACGCTAATCCTGGGATACATTAAAAAATCATGAATACAGTCTCCATCTATGCAATTTTCATAAATACATAATTATTTCTGTATTTTGAGTAAAGTATTTATTTCTTTAATTGTAAATCATGGTTTACGAACTTTTAAAACTTGATTCAAGTGTCAGAATTTACTTTAAGCATTCTCACGCGCCCGTGCCGACGACTTGATGAAATTACAGTCATAAGTAGGACCTCATAATTTCATGTTATGTCATCGCATACCTTTATCACTTGCCCTTTGCAAATTATTATCGAGGTCGATAACTACTTCCGATGGAATGACATTTGTGTCAGTGACATGTTTGTTATGTCATGGTCAAAAGTTTATTTTTTGTATGACCAGGGGCTCGATTCTGTAAGGAATATGACACTAACTCGAGGATGTTTCTGCCGCTTACTACGCTAATACTACTAATCTCGTGAGAGTTAAGCTTTCCGAGGCCTCCGTGAAGCGGCTCGCCGACGAAGTTTGTATTAGCTGAATACCACTTTTTTTTTTATGCCACTTTGGCCGACAAACAAGCAGACGGTCCACCTGAAGGTAAGTGGTCACCGCCGCCTATGGACATTTGCAACACTAGGGGCATCGCCAATGCGTTGTCGACCCTGAGACGTGAAGTTGTTAAGTCTCATGTGCCTATAATTTCACCGGCCCCCTTACCTTTCTAACCGAAACACAGTAATACAATTGCACTACTGCTTCACGGCGGAAATGGGTAAGGTGGTAGTACTTCCCCGGAAGAACTCTAAAACTTACTATCAGGTGGACCGTGTGCTTGTTTGTCGACCCCTGTGGTATAAAAGAGCCTGCCCTTAGAAGGGTACATAAGAGTTGTTCAAGTTTTATGCTAAACAATACTCACTTGCTTCCGATGGCAGTGCTGGGAAGTGCAGCTACCAGATATCAGTAAGAGATTGTATATTTAGCAGTTCTTTTTAATTATAATTTTTTTTCTTCTAAAATAGATAATTACATTACATTTAAAGAATTAAAAAAAACGAAGCATGGTACAGTTGAAATATGTAGCGGGAGAGAAGAGTCCAAACTGAGCAGACCCCTTACTAAGGATCTCCTGGTACGTATTAGGGGCGCCCCATATACGAGTATAAAAGTATTATTTTTGCTTTAAAAGAGTCATTGTGACCGATTATGCACCTTATCAGGTTGTTCGAAGTCCTATCTTAATTTGACATCAGATAAATAAAAAAAGATTATTTTTTAGCAATGTTTATTTACTGTACCTTACCCAATACATCATTTCGGAGAAGTTGAACAGTAAATAGAGCTATCAGAGTTTTTTTTTCATAGGTTGGTACTTATTGAGTAAAGTTGGCCATTAGCGGCGGTGACCACTTACCATCAGGTGCTCTGTTTGTTGGCCAAATTGATATGAAAAAACAATATCTTTTCATGTAATTTTTTTTTTTAATTTATTACTATTCAAAACATCTTACAACATAATTACAATGATTACAATCTAAAAAACCACGAAGGGAAAGCAAGTAGCAACATTCTGCAAACAGGCTCGCAACAATAATAAGACTACCCACAAAATATTTAGTTAATTAATCACTCTGTAATCCTGCAGCCAGTATAAATTGTAATGTTACATACATAAGACGAAGCGTGCAAGTGTGTAAGTGCCGGTCATTTAGCTACAGGCTGTTAAGAAAATGTATTTTAAGTTTTGACTTAATATTGTGTTCCGAGATAGTATCTCTGAAGGGTGGGCTCAATTTGTTAATTAATCTTGGGATCAAATAAGAAGTTGTTCTTTTCCCATAATAATTGGTGGCAATAGTAGTTTGAAGTCTCTTATTTGTCTGTTGTCTTGTTTGTATATTGTGAGAAATATTTATTTTTAATTTGGCGTTGAAATAAATCAGTGTGTTATGGGTAGTGATTTACTTTAGTGTTATATTATTGATGTAAATTTTATATTTGATTGTACATGGTAGAAACTATGTGGACATATCATTGTTTGTTTTCACAGATAAAATTTACAGACAGTATCGCTCGATACGTGTAATCTCGTTGTTTTTATATCGTTTCCCAATCTATACGTCACTTTTTTTTTTTTTTTTTTTTTTTGCGTGTCGATCGTTTTGGCTACATTTGTTTAGACCAGAATTCTGCCAGGCGTACTGTGTCGTCTGTAGCATTATACAGGTCTTCTGGCGTGCAAGAAATACATTAATAAGTACTCATGAACTTAGTGAATCAGTGGTATAGCGACATCCATCTCGCTCTCCCTTATGCAAAACGTTGTGTGTAAGAATGAGACATCATGACTGTCGATATTAAGGTTGTACTTCATGAGGTGCATCTATTAATCCAATTATAAATAAATTAATAAAAATAAATAATTAAATCGATGCAAATAAAGCTTAACAAAAAGCTATAGAGTTCTTTTTCCTATGAGATTTAGACTTGTATTAAAACATTTATATTAACACCAGACAGGACGAACAGACGTCATATTCATTTACACAATGATTTTCCCCGGTGGAATTAAATAAATAAATATTTTGAGACACTCTTTACACACGACCATCTGATCAAACTAAGCAGAGCTTGTAATAGGGAAAACAGATAACTTATTTATGACATGTACTACTTTTTTAAATACATTCTTATTTGGATATTTACATCTAAAAAAAAAACAGACATTTTCATCTGCGGAGTGGCACTCAGGATCTGTAGCCACCAAGCCAACTGGCCTGTCAGCTAATAGTAAGAATTAAAACAAATACATCCGGTATGTAAGACTTTTCTTTCAAGGCTGTAAATTCGCAAGAATAAAGGAGCCAAGGTGGTCGGCATAGTTCAGAAGATTAGCAAGTTTAGTGGCAGTGGGCTGGTCACGTTTCAAACCCAATCATTGACTGTTGGTAAGTGAATTGAAAATACGTAACCTTAGGTAGTTCGATGGACAAGCTCCGTCGTGAAGGAGCACTTGTTTTAGTATCGGTTAGAAAGGTAAGGGTGAAATTACAAGCACGTGAGACTTATCAACTTCACGTCTCAGGCTCGGTATCGCATTGGCGATGCCTCTGGTGTTGCAAATGTCTATAGGTGGCGTTGACCCTTACCATCAGAATTACCATCTGCCAGTTCGTCGGCCAACAAACCACTTATTTTCTTTTCTTATATGCTAAATTCGAATTGGTAGGTAAACTTCTTCGGTGGGTGGGAGTGGTGGGACCATTGTTCTGTGGGTGGGGCGGTAACGCTTTCATTTTAAACCGGTAGTCCTCCGCCCTTGGACTGCTGAATGTTACTATTTCCCGGAATATAAAGTATCATTCGTATTCATTTAGGTTATTAACTCTCTATGTACTAAGACATAAGTTAACTAGATTTAAGTACTTAAATTATTTTATATATTAAGTGAAACTATGTTTTCAGTTTCTTCGATGGCTAACGTCGTAACTTTAAACTACAATCTATTATTTAAATTAGTTAAGTTTCTCTCTAAGTGAACTGTAATTTTTTCTTTGAGAATTAAAATATCTTTAAACCGATGTACCAAATTTCGCCATATTCGGTTTGGTAGTTTTTATATCAGGATTTAAAAATAAGAAATAAACCCTTTTTAGTACAGTAGGGTTACAACACTATAAACGTAACCAAGCAAATGCAGCCTTCCGAAACGGCGATAGAGTCCACAATGCAAAAGTGCCTGTCTGAAAGGCAATTTAAGTAATGTTTATTTCTTTTCTTTGCTTACCATTTCAGCACCATTGTTTCCGAATACCCTTCTGAAGTGTGATATCTTGCCGTCTCGTTGTTTTATTACTTGTCTAAGTACGTTTTCACTTTCCAGTATGTATGTGATTAGTAGCTGAAAAAAATAAGCACATATTAACACCTTTACTCAAAAAACCATACTAACTGCTTAATACCAAGTTTTTGTTGTTTTTTGAACTTCTATCGCATGTCAAACTGACAGTTTTCATACAAATTTCTCAATATTACATGACATATATTTAATACTAGCTGTCCCCAGCGGTTTCATCCGCGTTCCCGAGGGATGTAACATTTTCCCGGCACAAAAAGTATCACATATGTTATTCCAAAGCATTTTCTATATATGTGCCGAGTTTCATCAAAATCCGTTTAGTAGCTTTTCCGTGAAAGACAAACATCCATCCATAACTTTCGCATTTATAATATTACTAGCTGTCCCCCGCGGTTTCCCCCGCATTCCCTAGGGATGTAACATTCTTCTGGGATAAAAAGTATCCTATATTACATTTAATACCTCCAAGAATGTGTACAAAGTTTCATGATGATCGGTTTAGTAGTTTTCGCGTGAAAGCGTTACAAACAAACTAACATTCACATTTATAATATTAGTAGGGTATTAACCTATACATAGTAGGTTTATATCAATTGATGAACCTTCTCGCAAAACAAATTAATTTGATTTACCTATTTCATCGCTTTCAAAACGGGCTTTTTAGACAATTTTTATTAATATATATATAGAAATTGGCTAAAACTATAAAAGGTCACCTCAATTATTATTATAAGGTTTATCTGCATCAGACAATTAACTGTATGATTGAAAGATGCACCTTAATTTTATGACTATAAAGTATAATTTGATGTGACATTCTAGAACCTCAAAACGGTCACCATAATGAAAATATTTGTAGCATTATGCGACGGAAGAAGGTGATTAAGGATGATGCAATAAATATGTAAATGTAGGAAAAAAAAAGAAATTAAATATTTTAGAGGAGGTTATATTTATTGATAATACCTTACTCCCATCTAGTCTCTCCATCTCTATCTCTTCCCCTAGTCTAAAGTTGTGTGTCATGATGCTGTTGTGAGTCTGCAGTGTGAATTTGAATGTTTTCTCATCGAGTCTTGTGAAGGAGAATGTTGGGGCGTACATTTTGAGCATCCGCATGACATGGCTGTTTGTATCTGTGGAAAAATTAAAAATATAAATTAAAATCGATGGTGCAAGCCTTTGGTCGATTCTATTGTTCGTTAAACTAAGCATTTTTTCAATTTAAAATAAAAAAAAAATCCCGATGTATGTGGAAGTAATATTTAAGTTAATAAAAAAATATATTTAAATAGAAACATATGCACTAAAGTAAAAAAAAACATGTGACATAAACAATCACTTGATGTTTCACTATTTTATTTTCTTAAACAAAGGTCCTACTTACATGTGTCAATTGAAATACATTGTTAACACCTTTACAATAAAGCATTTACTCACTTGACACTTTCACTAAATCTTCGATATTTTCACAGGCTATCCTTCTATATTTCATGCCCGAGAAAGACATTTTTTTATTTTTTTCTCTATTTACCGCAGCGTAGTGAGATCGCTCGCAATATTTTAGTATTGAAAATATTTGATATGAGCATCGACGTATCGACCGACTTATCTACGCTCGACTAATATTATGATAATAATCATTATGATGTCAGTTCGTTGACATTACGTGTATTCCCCTACTGGTCGAAATTCGAGCAGAATTGGCCTACTACCAATGCCTATAATACCTATTATCAATGCGAAAGTTTGTTACCCTTTTCCGCAAACACTACCGAACCGTTTTTTATTAAACTTGGCACATAGATAGAGCATATCTTGGATTATCTCCGGGTAGAATAGGTCCGGGAAAAATGTTACATCTCTCCAGGAAGGGGTTGAAAGCTAGGAAACTGTGACTAGAAAATATGAATTTGTATGTAAAATATGTAAAAAAACTAACTGTTACAATTTTTATTGATAACACTAATGCTTGCCAATACCTAATAAACCACACTAAAAAAACAAAATCGATTTACAATTGGCCTATTTATATACAGATGAATTGTGCTAAAATAATGTGGCTCGGTTCAATTGCTTCTTTTTTAATCTACGTGAATTAACAGTTATACACCTGCCAATCTGCATTACAATTTGTCGGCAGTAAGTTTCATACAAATGTAATAAATATCCTCTAGGTTCTAGGTTCAAATTTTATCTATTGGTGAGGATAAAAACATAATGACTAAAAACTCTGTCTAGCTTTTCCAAATAACCCTTTAGACGTTAACCTAGGTTATATAAAATGTAACCTTTTTGCATTATAGTTTCTTTTACATCATCATAATTGGATCATTGTATGAATCTTATTTCAGAAGCAACAACGTTAATTTTTGTATGACATGCTTATACCTCCAAAGAGGTTACGTATATAATCCTGACTATTGGAGTTAGATTTATCAGTTTTATGGTTGTTATTATTGAAGGGCCTATTTCTTAATCTATGGATAAAATACGCTGTTTTATTTATTTGGCACACAAAAGAGAACACAATCAAATTAGGATAATGGTTACAGAAACAAAGGCTTTGCACAGGACTCCACTCCCAAGCATTCCTTGATAAGTCTATACAAAATTTGTTCTCAATTCAAAATCAAATAGCCTGATGCTCAGTAAATGGCCATTGTTAAATCTGGCCATATAATTAAATAAAAACTTTCATTTCTTTACTTCTTAATACCCAGCGTTTACATATGTTAGGTTATTTTCCAATCGCGTTCCTTCCTAAATAGATAAGTTTATTTCATAAATGTAGCTACGTATAATTATAACATGTAATTGTGTTAACAATTTATTTACGGTCTGTTCAATTTTTTTTTTAATTTTTTATACAATATACGCCATTAATATTTTTTTTAAATACAAAAATTCTCTTATGCCTGTACTTCAAGTTTTACATTACACGGACAGCATTTCAGATGGTTGTTTACTTATTTTTTTTATTGCGGAACACCGAGTATGTTACGTAATTAATAATGTTATCAAGCGAAAATGTGTCATTGCGTCGGCGAGTTGGTGTGTGCCGCGAAGCACTGCAGGTGATACTGATAATCATTGATACTTTGGACCTGGATTACTGAGATAGCTAGAGTTGACAGGATAATGAAAAAAAATGGCCGCCATTGCTTCAACTGACATATAAGGCCCGATGTATGGGTTAGGAAAAATAACTGTTTTATTCTACAATAAAACATCAATCACATGAATCTGTTGCTTTGTTGCTGCGTGAAAGATGGATAAGGCAACTAACCGACAAATAATGTTTTGAAGGAAAGAACGTATTACATACAAGGTAGTTCACTATATTGAATAGCTACTCTCTGCACAGTGCACCTCTAATTTGCTTGTTTAGGTTGTAAGTAATTATTGTTATTTTCTATATTGTAGTCTTGTTAATTCTTTTTTGTTTTTGAATGTTAACTATATTAAGTCTTTTGTTATTGTTAAATATTAAATTGAAATATTAAAATAGCCAAAAAGTCAGAATACATAAAAGATATTTAAAAAAAATTTAACCTTGCTGAGTTTCTTGCCGGTTCTTCTCAGTTGAAGGCTGACGTCCGAACCGGTTCCCTGCGGTTTCATTTATTACCTACTAGCTTTCCTCCGCGGTTTCACCCACCTTCCGGAGGGATGTAGCTTTTTCCCGGCACAAAATGAATCCTATGTTACATCTAATACCTCCAAGAATATGTGTACAAAGTTTCATGATGATCGGTTAAGTAATTTTCGCGTGAAAGCGTAACAAACAAAGTTACATTCACATTTATAATATTAATAGGGTGTATATTATTCGCGCAATCACGTTTTGATTTTTTTTTATCAAAATCAGTCAAAACCTATTTGAGTTATAAAAGGAAAGACAGACAGACAGACAAGATAAAAAAAAAAATGTTAAATAGTGAGTCATAAAACTAATATAAAAAAAAATGTACAGACCGATTCTACAGATTTATATAGAAGTATATTATATATAGTTATACATAGTATATTTACTTATATCATACATCGTAATGTCAAGGTAATGATCGATGTATCTGATGGCAGAACTCGAGCAGAACCAAATGTTTTTTGTTGTGCAATTAGAATAGATTATATTGCCGAGATAAGGATCTGACTTAACAATGGGTGTCTCGAGTGAAAAAAATTAAACCTTTTATTAGATTTTGTGTGTGAAGAGATTTGTTATGCATGTTTACCATTTACTTCACTTTAATGTTGCCCAGGGTCATATATACAGGTTCACCAAATTTGCACATTTGAAACATATGCACTAAAGTAAAAAAAAACATGTGACATAAACAATCACTTGATGTTTCACTATTTTATTTTCTTAAACAAAGGTCCTACTTACATGTGTCAATTGAAATACATTGTTAACACCTTTACAATAAAGCATTTACTCACTTGACACTTTCACTAAATCTTCGATATTTTCACAGGCTATCCTTCTATATTTCATGCCCGAGAAAGACATTTTTTTATTTTTTTCTCTATTTACCGCAGCGTAGTGAGATCGCTCGCAATATTTTAGTATTGAAAATATTTGATATGAGCATCGACGTATCGACCGACTTATCTACGCTCGACTAATATTATGATAATAATCATTATGATGTCAGTTCGTTGACATTACGTGTATTCCCCTACTGGTCGAAATTCGAGCAGAATTGGCCTACTACCAATGCCTATAATACCTATTATCAATGCGAAAGTTTGTTACCCTTTTCCGCAAACACTACCGAACCGTTTTTTATTAAACTTGGCACATAGATAGAGCATATCTTGGATTATCTCCGGGTAGAATAGGTCCGGGAAAAATGTTACATCTCTCCAGGAAGGGGTTGAAAGCTAGGAAACTGTGACTAGAAAATATGAATTTGTATGTAAAATATGTAAAAAAACTAACTGTTACAATTTTTATTGATAACACTAATGCTTGCCAATACCTAATAAACCACACTAAAAAAACAAAATCGATTTACAATTGGCCTATTTATATACAGATGAATTGTGCTAAAATAATGTGGCTCGGTTCAATTGCTTCTTTTTTAATCTACGTGAATTAACAGTTATACACCTGCCAATCTGCATTACAATTTGTCGGCAGTAAGTTTCATACAAATGTAATAAATATCCTCTAGGTTCTAGGTTCAAATTTTATCTATTGGTGAGGATAAAAACATAATGACTAAAAACTCTGTCTAGCTTTTCCAAATAACCCTTTAGACGTTAACCTAGGTTATATAAAATGTAACCTTTTTGCATTATAGTTTCTTTTACATCATCATAATTGGATCATTGTATGAATCTTATTTCAGAAGCAACAACGTTAATTTTTGTATGACATGCTTATACCTCCAAAGAGGTTACGTATATAATCCTGACTATTGGAGTTAGATTTATCAGTTTTATGGTTGTTATTATTGAAGGGCCTATTTCTTAATCTATGGATAAAATACGCTGTTTTATTTATTTGGCACACAAAAGAGAACACAATCAAATTAGGATAATGGTTACAGAAACAAAGGCTTTGCACAGGACTCCACTCCCAAGCATTCCTTGATAAGTCTATACAAAATTTGTTCTCAATTCAAAATCAAATAGCCTGATGCTCAGTAAATGGCCATTGTTAAATCTGGCCATATAATTAAATAAAAACTTTCATTTCTTTACTTCTTAATACCCAGCGTTTACATATGTTAGGTTATTTTCCAATCGCGTTCCTTCCTAAATAGATAAGTTTATTTCATAAATGTAGCTACGTATAATTATAACATGTAATTGTGTTAACAATTTATTTACGGTCTGTTCAATTTTTTTTTTAATTTTTTATACAATATACGCCATTAATATTTTTTTTAAATACAAAAATTCTCTTATGCCTGTACTTCAAGTTTTACATTACACGGACAGCATTTCAGATGGTTGTTTACTTATTTTTTTTATTGCGGAACACCGAGTATGTTACGTAATTAATAATGTTATCAAGCGAAAATGTGTCATTGCGTCGGCGAGTTGGTGTGTGCCGCGAAGCACTGCAGGTGATACTGATAATCATTGATACTTTGGACCTGGATTACTGAGATAGCTAGAGTTGACAGGATAATGAAAAAAAATGGCCGCCATTGCTTCAACTGACATATAAGGCCCGATGTATGGGTTAGGAAAAATAACTGTTTTATTCTACAATAAAACATCAATCACATGAATCTGTTGCTTTGTTGCTGCGTGAAAGATGGATAAGGCAACTAACCGACAAATAATGTTTTGAAGGAAAGAACGTATTACATACAAGGTAGTTCACTATATTGAATAGCTACTCTCTGCACAGTGCACCTCTAATTTGCTTGTTTAGGTTGTAAGTAATTATTGTTATTTTCTATATTGTAGTCTTGTTAATTCTTTTTTGTTTTTGAATGTTAACTATATTAAGTCTTTTGTTATTGTTAAATATTAAATTGAAATATTAAAATAGCCAAAAAGTCAGAATACATAAAAGATATTTAAAAAAAATTTAACCTTGCTGAGTTTCTTGCCGGTTCTTCTCAGTTGAAGGCTGACGTCCGAACCGGTTCCCTGCGGTTTCATTTATTACCTACTAGCTTTCCTCCGCGGTTTCACCCACCTTCCGGAGGGATGTAGCTTTTTCCCGGCACAAAATGAATCCTATGTTACATCTAATACCTCCAAGAATATGTGTACAAAGTTTCATGATGATCGGTTAAGTAATTTTCGCGTGAAAGCGTAACAAACAAAGTTACATTCACATTTATAATATTAATAGGGTGTATATTATTCGCGCAATCACGTTTTGATTTTTTTTTATCAAAATCAGTCAAAACCTATTTGAGTTATAAAAGGAAAGACAGACAGACAGACAAGATAAAAAAAAAATGTTAAATAGTGAGTCATAAAACTAATATAAAAAAAAATGTACAGACCGATTCTACAGATTTATATAGAAGTATATTATATATAGTTATACATAGTATATTTACTTATATCATACATCGTAATGTCAAGGTAATGATCGATGTATCTGATGGCAGAACTCGAGCAGAACCAAATGTTTTTTGTTGTGCAATTAGAATAGATTATATTGCCGAGATAAGGATCTGACTTAACAATGGGTGTCTCGAGTGAAAAAAATTAAACCTTTTATTAGATTTTGTGTGTGAAGAGATTTGTTATGCATGTTTACCATTTACTTCACTTTAATGTTGCCCAGGGTCATATATACAGGTTCACCAAATTTCATAGCAATCTGTTGTAATAAGAACTTAGTGTGTTGCAATGAAGAGTTCAATTTGGTAAATCTGCACCTTCCTTTATTTTCTGGAAGATTATAAAAGTTTTAAGAGGGGAGAGGATGCAGTTCGTAGGGTACTTCATGGTGATTGCTGAAGTTATCCCATCCTTCTAATATTACAAATGTGCAAATTGTTACTCAATAACAGTTTTCTTTTTAATACGCTTTTATTAGCTTCATACGTATGTTAGTGTGTAACGGAATCTTTGAACATGATTTTGACCTCCTTCAAGACGTCGGATTAACTCGAAATTTGGCATACTGACAATTCAATATTTTTCTATTTTTTAGTTGGATTTTCTATAAGAGCGTGTTTTTTTAGTTTTTTTTTTAATTTATGTACAGTGTACTAAAACGTGTCCGTTGAAAGGGAACAAATTAAGGTGGCGCTACTGTAGCAAGTGGAAGAATTTTAAATAGAGCGCCACAAATTTATTAGAGTAGGATACAAAATTAATAAAAAAGGAAAGAAACATTTCCGTTTTGTACCAGCTCATTTTTTTTAATTATTATAATATATAGACAAACATGAGTATGGAATAAAATTATACAGTGTTTCTAAGTACCCCAATTAATTGTAATTAGCAAATAGAAAATAGTTTTAAAGAATTACCGGAAACCAACCCAGCATTTCCACTTGCTACACCACCGCTATTTCGGTGAGAATTCGAAACATAATTTGCTGTTTACAAGGGGACACTTTTTGGACTAATCCCCCATACAAGATGGTCCTCCTTTACTCCTACACTCCATAACTTATCTGAGATTATTCAAAATTACACCATATCATGATGAAAAAAAAGCAACGTCACTCCAAGTACCCGCCAATAAGGTTTTATTATACTTCTTGATTTTATAGCGTAGTGATTACGTATCTATTCAAATACATTAAAAACATGTTACTTTTAAAGTCTTTGAATATCAATCTCCATAATCAATGAAGAAATGCCATACGTACGTGACATGCGGCATACCAGCAACGAAATGTATACATCGATATAAATTTAATACATATGACTCACTTGAAAAGGTGCATTTTGAAAGAGACTGTAATGTTGTGTAATACGCAGTATTTGCTATTATAAATTCTGTAAATATTGTGTTTTGCAGCTTCTGTCCTGTTTAATAAAAATGTCTAATAGTATATCAGTTATCTGTACAAGCTCTGCTTAGTTTGGGATCAGATTACCGTGTGTAAAGAATTCCAGGATATTTATTTTAAATGTATTCTAATGAAACTATAATTGATGCCAGGGCATAACTATAAAACATCAATGTCCCCATAAATGAAATGTAACAGCACTTTGGGAACAGATGGCCATGTGTATAGAATGTCCCAGGGCAGAGGCGGCCTTAGGAGATGGCGAACGGGGCAATCGCTCGGGGCCTCGCTCTTGCTGGGGCCTCGCGCAATCCAAGCAAATTAAAAAATAAATTGATTTCAAATTTTATTTATTTGTATAACTTTAGCATTTTTTGTCAAACATGACAAATACCTAAACCAAACATCCAGACTTACTTTCACATCACATACTTTTCACGAAGGACAAAGGGCCTCGCATTGACCTGCTGCCCGGAGCCTCGCAATGGGTAAGGCCGCCGCTGTCCCAGGGTATTTATTTATTATTTACTAGCTGTCCACCGTGGTTTACCCACATTCCCGAGAGATGTAACATTTTCCCGACACAAAAAGTATCCTTAGTTACTTTTAATACCTCCAAGAATAGGTGTACAAAGTTTCATGATGATCGGTTAAATAGATTTCGCGTGAAAGCGTAACAAACAAACTTACATTCACATTTATAATATTAGTAGGGATTTTTTGTATTCAAATGAAACTACAATTAATATTTAGGCATATCTATAAAACATCAATGTCCGCATAAATGAAATGTAACAGCATTTCTGCGCAAGCTTGTATCTGCAAGTTCGACTTACGTTTACGTTCGGCCGGTGAGCGCCGCGACCTTGCAGCGACCACCACCGGCTAGGGCGGGGGCGCCTATGACTGCGACAAACCAACGCACCTCCGCCACTCGTTCAGCGCCAACGACACGACCAACGCGCTCCCTGAACTTTTTAATATACGAAACGAACATTTTTTCGAAATTCGAACCGCGTTCGGAATGACTGTATGATTTTTTAATAGCCATAGACAATGTGGGGTTGGTTTTTTTGCGTCGCCGCGGCGGCGGTGTTGTCTAACGTTGAGGGGGCAGGCGCCGGCGCCGCCCGCCTCGTCTGCTATGTGGAAAGCGCACGCGCATCCGATGGTTTTTCCGAGTGCACACATCTCGTTTACGCGGGCGATGCTAGAGGTGATAAACTTGATGCTCTGCTGAAGGAGTATAGGAAGAATAACCCGCGGCTGAAGATTATCCTGAGAGTCGCTGAGGTTGATAAGGTAAGCTAACTTTTCATTTGTATACTACTGTGTAATATGAGCTCTCGGTTATTGATATTTACTTTATGTAATTAACATTAAAAATAAATAACCTGGACACTTTTTAGGGTTACTTATTAAACAAAAACCCCTTATAGTATCGCTATGTCCGTTCGTCGCGGTTCAACTGGGAGACATGGTAAATTAAGTCCGTAATTTGGCATGGTTATAAATATTAATCGTGCCGACAAAGTTCATACCATACACATACGAGGAGAATGTTTCTTGTCGTTGGATAGGCGATATATAAATATTGAGAACCCTTTTGTGAAAGATTAAAACTTTTAGGGAGTCCCATAAGCTAAACCGTTGTTTTTGGATATGTGTAAATATTTGCGGTAATCACTATATAGTATAAAACAAAGTTGCTTTCTCTATCCCTATATCTCTATGTATGCTTAAACCTTTAAAACTACGCAATGCATCAGTAATGATGCGGTTTTTTTTTAATAAATACGAGTAATTGAAGAGGAAGGTTTTTATGTATAATACATGTGACATCCCACGGGAACGCGGGTAAAACCGCGGGGGACGGCTTGTAGTATATATAACGAAGTTAAAAGGAAAACTATATATTACAGCCGAATAGTTTTTACAAGTTAACTAGTAAAAGTCGACGAATTTATAAAAGCATTTAAATACTACGGAACCTTATATTGCGCGTGGCCAGTGGTGTCTAACGTTGCTCTAATAAAATAAAAACAAAAACAGTACCATTAACAAATACAAAATTAAGATTCTATGTAATTTATAATTAAAGCGTAATTCTTATATTTTCGTATCGTATCCACTGAATTTATATGAGTATCCAAAAAACCATAGAGTTTTTATTGGACATATTCCACCCATTATCAGGGGCTCGATTCTGTAAGGAAAATGACACTAACTCGAGGATGTTTCGTCGCGGCCTCTATGATCTTTCTTTGTCGCTTACTACGCTTATAGTACTAATGTGAGAGGTAAGCTCTCCGAGGCCTCCGTGAAGCGGCTCGACGAAGCTTTTATTAGCTGAATAAGGGGGCTGGTTGAAAATCAGTAGAGTTTCAGTCAATGATGTAACAAACCCTTGATAACAAGTATGTCACGTAAATAAATAATGATGTATCGCCTTAAGTTACATCAGTTTATTACCCGTACAGTTTAAACAAGAACTTCCGAAACATCCTGCACATATTAATGAACTACGCTAAACGTTTTCCTTTGTTCATTTAAACGATGAATGAACTGACGTTAGGAAAGTTGGGTTAAACCAACGCTAATTAGACTGTTACACTGTTGACATGCTAATCAGTAGCAATGTAACATTACATTTAAATTGACCGTGTCTTATTTGTCAAAAATAGGTAACAAGTAAAAGCGTAAAAAAATTGCGTGGTGTATAGGGTCTGTGTCGAAGCGGCAGGGGGCTGGAAGCTGAACAGGGGGGAGGTAGTAGGTGCAATGGCTCCTTCTTGATTCATGACCGAAGTAGAAAATTGACCGATTTCAATTATTTTATAGCCATAGGTTCATAACTAAGAAACAAAATACAGACAAGCAGCTACATACAATAATCACATACAGAACACATCACCACCAATTTCCAAGATAGGTCTGGCGTCTGCCTCAGGTCGTCTGAGCAGGGAGGATCATGCTTTCTCCAAGACCGTACGAGTATATCAGCGTCACCGAAATTGCCATAAAGTTCTGCGTTTTGAACGAAGAACCTAGCCAAGATTAGTGTAATTTTAGCAGGTTCGAGTCCCTTGAGGATTATCCATTACAACAAATGTAATAGTGCCAACATGTAACGAGTCAGGTTCTAGGAAATCATTCGGGTGAGATTAGTGCTACAATAAGGTATTTCGATCATATCATTTCTCGTGCCCTGACATAATAATAAATCTTTATGACTGGCTATATGAAACCATTAGTAAAAAAAAATCATGCTTTAATTAGGTATTTTAGAAACTGATACAATAAAACGTGTGCTAACATTTAACAGAGTGTGTAAACACCCTCTAATTGTAAAATTGCACAAGAAATGTGCTAAACAAGGCAGCGCAATGACTTTGAGGAAAATCCATCAGTATTTTCCTGTGTAACCCTATATCAGTTTACTGAGTTACGTTGGTTCCCACGGTCTGTTAACTATGAATATATCATGTTGGATAACGCTACAATGCGTCATCGATCTTGTTGATCATTGTCAGGGTTTCGATTCTGTATGAAAAATTATACTAGCTCGCGTCCTCTATGCTGTCTCGGTCGCTAACTACGCATTTACGTGAGAGGTAAGCTGTCGTTGCGCGGGTTCGCCGACGAGGTATGCATTAACTGAATAACACAGGGCTTTGTCGTCTTATCACGATAAGATCATTTATAGTCTGTCCAGTATAAGTAGCCCCATTTGACCTTTATAAATATTATAGGAAAATGTACTTTATTTGCTTTGAAATAAGATATCATCTATTGGTCCAATGGTTAATTGTATGGTGTATATTAACCTTATTATAAAGCAGAGGTTCATTTTCTATGACTTAATCATCCAAAGAGGTTATATTCTGGTTATGCTACTTTGTAATATTAATTACTAGCTATCCCCCGCCATTTCACCGGCGTTCCCGAGGGATGTAACATTTTCCCAGCACAAAAAGTAGTCTATATGTTATTCCAATATATTTTCTATATATGTGCCAAGTTTCATCCAAATCCGTTTGGTAGTTTTTGCGTGAAAGAGTAACAAACATCCTTACATACACACTTTCGCGTTTATAGCTAGCTTTTCAGTGCCTAACACCTAATAGGTAGGTTGTGTGCCACCAACCTCGGGCACAACACTGTTAACAACGGTGAAATTGTGATGAAACCAGCCTTTGCACCAAAAAAGGTGTAAGCATTGATTTTCTCTTTTGAGACACTGTTGACACTCATTTAGGAGCTGGGCTGAATAGGGATGTTACATTTCTAAATTTGGTTGTTTTGATGAATACTAGCGAACCGCCCCAACTTTGCCTGGCTGCGATACTATTATTGTATTGACCGCAAAATTGACCTAGAAAACAATCTCTAAATAATGACGAAAACGGTATTAAAATCTATTGTTGAAAAGAAATAAGCGCACATGCAGACAGACGGAAAATGTGACTTGTTTTATACTATTTAAAGGTAGTTTATAAAAAATAAAATAATTACTTACTAATATTGTAGAGGCGTAAAACTGTATGTATTGTAGATGCTTGTTTTAATATATTCGAATTAACGTAAAGTGAAAAACAAAAAAACATCAGTCCAATTTCTTTGATATACCTATTCTTAACACAATCTTACTATGTCGTTACTAGTTCACCTTAGTTCTAAATGTACTTGATTTTTTAAATAGTGTACAAGTATCGATAGTTCAACGGAAAAGGCTTGGCTTCCAGCTCCTTAGGCAATTTTGTATGATCGTACTATGATACAAAGTATTGTAGGCAAAGTTACACTAGTATCTTACTACTACATATTATAATGCAAAAGTTTGAATAAATAAATGTTTGTTACTTAATAATCCCAGAACTACTCATCATATCTGGATGAAACTTCGAATAGAGATAGATTATAGTTTGGAATAGCATATAGCTTTTTATGCTGGGAATACGTAAAATCCCTCAGGAACGCGGGCGAAACCGCGGGACACAGTTATAAAATAAGTTTTAACTAAGGCTGAGTCTATATTAAGATCAAAGCAGCGCAGTAAACATAAATTAAAAAGAAAAATGCTGTGTATGCAATTTTTGTCTCTAATTCATATTTGCTATGCCATGCATTTTTCCCAAGCCCGATCGAAAATCCATGGATTGATGAACCTTTTGACAGTAATTTTAATACACGTAATTTCAAAATTCTACTTCAATCTTGCGATTTTAGATCGGGATCGTATATAGTAATCCGGCTTTAGTAGATATACGAATAGAATTATCGTAGACTTGCGTAGAATCAATTTCAACCATATTCTATGAGTTTGATAACTGAATAAATTTAAAAATTTTGGAATAATGAACATATCTCAAAACATAATTAATCTGGAAAAAAAAAATTCCTCGAGATATCGTTGATTTCTATTCAACCGCCTTTCAAATTGAAGTCAGATTTAAACTAAAATTAAAAAAATCATTAACAATTTCAAATTAGTACCAATGACCTCCATAATTAGAATTTAGGATAACCAGTAGCCAAAGTGTAGCCAAAAATGAGTACAGACGTTACTAAATGCAACATGTAACATTAATCTACCTGTCACAATGTCACACAAGTTGAGTTGACCTTACGCAAGATTAAAGTGAAAATACTTTTGTATGTGGAACGAGATCGGTGCAGTGTTACCGTGTGTTGTGAGGACTCGTTACTCGATAGGCTGTTAACATACGGAGAGTGAAAACGCTGAAACTTGGAGAGTGGTCACTTTGTGTATATTTTTATGAAAATTGAAATTTTTTAGTTGTTTCTGTATTTATCTTCATTCATTGTCTGTTTTATTATGTAAAGGAAATATTTATTATTTGTGTAGCCGTTCACAAGCCCATATAACTTACCGTCTGTATTTTATAATACAAGTTGTTTTGTTTACCGTATATTTACACTATTTAGTTATTTTGTTATGGACCACAATAGGAAATATCTAGAAAAATAAATGTACAATTCAAGTACATCAGTAATTTTTTCAAGTCATTCATACTTATCTAGAACAATATATAGAATCATCAAATGTTGTCCTAACTGGAAATCGACCCGCAACCTATAACTTGATTATCGAGTATTTAACTGCCTACCCAGCCCGTCAACTAACCACACCGATAACTTTGAAATCTGTTTCATTTAAAAAACGTTTTTTTAAAGTAATCTCAAAACCGCTTCACGCGTCTACTCCCTTATTCAGTATAACGGAGGGATGACGTCACCCTACGGTCAGCTCACACGTGCTCGACCTTACCGCCAGTACGTGGAACATGCCAATGACTTTCATTGAGACCACATCGCCCGAGGGTAATGGAAAGTATTACACGATTTATGTAATAGCTGTCTCTCGGAGTTTCAACCGCGTTCCCGTGGGATGCTTCATTTTTCCGGGATAAAAAGTAGCCTATATGTTAGTCCATATTTGCGTCAAGTTCCATCCAAATTAGTTTGGTAGTTTTTGTGTGGAAGAGTAACTATCATCCATCATACATCCATGTTAAAAAAAAATGGTATTTATAATTTTAGTAGTATATTTAATTACTGTGTTGTAGCGGCGATAAATTGTTCCTAAATCGTCTCTAGGGTGTCGCAGAAGGCGACTAGAGTATATCGATGACCATGTGCACTTTACACCATGCACCGAGTCTTTAAGTTTCAATCCCCAAAGTTGGCATTAAGCATTTGACCCTGTTTCCAATCATTTGGAGAATCAGACATTTTTTTTGGTTTTGTTGACAGCTTCGAGCACAGTATTAAGTATGTACTTATCAATCCAGTCGCCGCTTAAGACATTACGATTAACCGCATGTAATGACTATCTGCGACTGACACCTTCAAGTTAATGTTTCACGAGCCAGTTAGCTGACTGACTGCTACACCTTCGTAGGCTCGAATCTACACCGGAACAAACACTTGTATGCATTGTTCTGTTTCTGGTTTTATAAATAGATAGATAGATAACTCTTTATATTACACCAAACAAGAAAATGATGAATATAATAAACAATTTATGAATATTTGTGCATTGAGTATAAAAAAGTCAGTATATGTTGTATATCAGTTATCTGGTTTCCATGGCGGCAGCTGTTGAGTTTAGGATCAGATGGACGATGGACGACCCGACCTCGCATCTTCAAATCATTAACCTTCACATCCGATTCTATGACCGAGTTTTTTGCATATCAATCGATAAGTACCTAATAAATGCAGGAAATTAAAAAAAATAAATCACGACGTACTTAAAAGCTTCCTGAAATTAGTTTACTGTTGCATCAGACCACGTAACGGATTTGCAATAACGTATAGAGGTCAAAAAGTGTCTTAAATTAAAATTGAACGCACATCGGAAATAATTTAAAGGTCAAATTTAATCACCGTAACGCTTATGTATGCAAATTATAGTATTGAATTGATTATTGAGAAGAAGTAAAGCTGGAACTGCTGAGTTCGTCAGGGGAAGTACTACCACCTTACCAATTTCTATCGAAAGGAATTGATATCTACCACTGGACCTTGCAGAAGTTTACGGAAGCACCACAGAGATGTATCGAGTATAGAGACACATTATTATGAATATCTTTTGTTACATTATTACATATTTAATTATTGTTAGTCGTTATATGATCGTATTGGAATTTCTGTGATTATGTTATTGAAAATAAAATTTACAAAAATATTTTCCTCCGTGAAGCAGTAGTGGCCTTGTATTACTGTGTTTCGGTTAGAAAGGGGCCGGTGAAATTACAGGCGCATGAGACTTAACAACTTCACGTCTCAGGTTAAACAACGCAGGTGACCATTTACCATCAAGTGCACCCGTGCAAGTCTGCCCATTTGTCGAACTACTTGCCATAATATTTTTTTATTGAGGTCTCATCTAGAGGTACTATCAATTCAGTTCTTTTCAAGACCACGAGTACGTATAGTGTACCATGCATTGACAGGTCAAACCTTTCCCAAATGAGTTACCTCATTATGAATTATTATGGATTTTTTACTTTTCAGCACTAATTCCATGAGTATGTTTAATATCCCAGGACATTCTACACACAAATAAAGCAGAGTATACTGCTTGTACTATAGATATCAGGTAACTGTTATACTACATACATATACTTCTTTTAAAATACATTCTTATCCACTGGTGTGTCGCTTGCCTTCTGAAGGCATGTCAAAATGACAGCTGTAAGGGGATAAGCACAATTTTAAGGTAAACACTCAAAGAGGGGTGTTCTCATTTGTCAATTTTGAAATTCGACGCTTAAGGGGTTAAATAGATATTTACATCCAGACACAACACACAGACATGTTCGTGCACACAAATATCGAATCGGAATCGAACCCACGTCCTGCGGCTTGGCAGTCAAGGTCTCTAACCACCAAGCCAACTAACCAGTTAATGCCAGTTATGTTAACTTCACCAAAATCGATTAACTTCAATCGTTAATTCGATCTAATTGTTATCGAATTAGAAACTTAAACTGGATTACATAAAAAGTAGCACTCGTTACAAAGATGGGCGATCTATGTGTAATATATTTTCTATTACATAACACTTACTTCCTACAATTTTAGTGTTATTAGTATTATCTCATTACGTTGTGGATTGTAACTCCTTTCATCGGACAGTCACTTTCGCTTTGATAAGGATCACTATCATTTATTACAATCGATCTAAATCCACCTTCAAAAATAAGATTTATAATTCTTAATATGTTTATGGCTAAAAAAACGATATAGCTACTATCTATGGTATCAGAAAATGCTGAGTAACAGATTGCTTATTTCTATGGCCAGCGGTTGGTGAATTTAAAAATGCATTCTCTTACAATTGACAGTATTTTTTTTTCAATAGAGTACATTTATAAAAAAAACAATATGGAACTATTTAAAAGAATAGTGCATCTGTGTTCTTTTTTCGACACTATGGCTGCTTTGACATTTAATAAAATTTTGAAATTATTTCCATTCTAAACGGCCTTAAGCGCCATTTTGAATAGAACCTTTTGCTTTACTTTATCCAAATAAGACCATAAGAATATTTAAAAAAATCAAGTGACAAACTAGTGAAATAACAATACCATTTAAATAACCTAATTATATTTTTTGAAAATAGAATCATCTTAATTTATTTTTGGGAAATTAAAACTATACATCTCGTAAA
Organism: Habrosyne pyritoides; assembly: GCA_907165245.1. NCBI lineage: Eukaryota > Metazoa > Arthropoda > Insecta > Lepidoptera > Drepanidae > Habrosyne > Habrosyne pyritoides. Next base: position 11,071,058 of record OU015596.1, on the reverse strand, counting down.
AAAACGTGAGTAGTTACGCTTATAGGATGCCTAAAGAAATAAACATCGTATTTTTTCAACTGCTCTGATTCAATTAACTGAAGACCCATATTGGGTAAATTAAATAGCAAGTAAGTGTACGTTATTATGCATAATATTAAGCTGTTATGATTCAAGTTATTGGTCCAGTAGGCGGGCCACTCGACTTTTCAATGCCGCTTGTAATTGCGACTCGCCCACGGTCTCAAATGTACATTAAAAGGTCCAGTTTTCGGACGTTAATTATTATAAATGACATCAGTGATCTGGTTATAAATTGAATGTACAAGTGTAACATGTATGGTAACCTTCATTTTTTGTTTTTGTACAAGTTTCAAAGTCCTTTTAGATTTTTGTATTTGGCATAGTGTAATAAAACTCACATGGACTTACTTCAGTTAATCATATATTCCAATCGTTTTATAATGCCTCTTATTTTCTTTCGTTCAGACTCGATGCTCTAAATAATAATAATCATCATTTCCAATTTTCCCGCCCGCCAAGTCATATCTCTCCCTTTTTTTATTTTCTTTATTTCTGGTGTTGCCGTTTTATTGAAAAATATCGGCAGAGATCCAACTAATAAATTGGTTTTATTTAAAATCAAAATAAACCTAACACTCGACCATCCTGACGCTGTGCATGTCCTCATGCACAGAGACAAAATGCCCGAAGTAACCTAACACTCGGCCAATTGAATCACATATAGCTCGCATCGAATCCAAACTTACAATAATAATCTTCAATAACATGCGTTGTTTTCGAACCCTCCTTCTCAAAAACAACACATATATCATTAAATTTTGTTGTCATTATGGTTGTGAACCCTCTTTCTCACAGATCATCATGACAAACTCAAGTACAAAACATACGTAATTATTTATATTTTATGATATGCGTTGCTTACGAACCCTCCTTCTCGTAAACAAGACATATCCTTAATGTATTGCTGTCTGTATGGATGTGAACCCTTCATTCTCACAAGCCATCATGACAAACCCTAGTCCAGATATACAATTATCGTTTGTTTAATGATATGCGCTGCTTACGAACCCTCCTTCTCGTAAACAAGACATATCCTTAATGTATTGCTGTCTGTATGGATGTGAACCCTTCATTCTCACAAGCCATCATGACAAACCCTAGTCCAGATATACAATTATCGTTTGTTTAATGATATGCGCTGCTTACGAACCCTCCTTCTCGTAAACAACACATATCCTTAATGTATTGCTGTCAGTATGGATGTGAACCCTTCATTCTCACAAGCCATCACGACAAATCCTAGTCCAGACATACAATTATCGTTTGTTTAATGATATGCGTTGCTTACGAACCCTCCTTCTCGTAAACAACACATACCCTTAATGTATTGTTGACAGTATGGATGTGATCCTTTCACAAGCCATCATGATCAACTCGGATGCAAAATGTTCAATTCATATTTTTTAAATAATTATGCGCCACTTGCGAACCCTCCTTCTCACAAGTATCTAAAACCTAACACTTCTTCTTAAAAGCTATGTCCTATTCACAAATTATTGTTTTTATCAATTTACTATTTTACGTCGCCTTCAAAGTTAATTAAGATAAAGAGAAAATTATCAATCTTCGTTAATTTCCTTATTTTAATACAATATTTCATATATTGAAATATTGAAAAGCGATATAAACTAAAAGTAACTTACACAAAAATATAATAATAAAAATTATTAATGTGACTTAAAACCATTACAAATGTTCTGCATCATCTCTGTCCGAACTATCTATCTCATTGTCATCGTCGTTACCCTCGTCAACATTTAAGGCGGCTATATGAACCCAAGGCGACATACGATCGGCGGCGACAGTAGTTGTGCGTTTATTTTTGGCGGTGGTTAGACCTGGAATTGCAGCTACTTTATAGCGGTCATTACCCAATACTGCAACTACCCGATATGGACCAATGTATGCCGAAATAAGTTTTTTGCTCTTTCCATCATAGAAAAAGAAGTTCTCGTAATTTTAACATGCTCTCCTTCTACATATATACGAGCAGGGCGCCGGTTCCTGTCATAATAACGTTGTTGCTTTTCTTGTTCCTCATCAATTTTATCTTTAACGGATTCCCTTATTTCCACCGTATCTTCGATTTCTCTAGTTTCGTGAACTATCTCATTCAAGCGCGGATCTATTACTGCGTTCATACTGATTCCGAACATGACTTCAGCCGGTGTCCTACCCGTTGTCTTTTGACATGTATTATTCATCCCCCATTGTACTCTACCAACCTTGTCATCCCAGTCTTTCTCATCATAATTTAAATTCTGAGCAGTTAACGAGTTAAGAATGGTGCGGTTATACCGCTCTACTTGTCCATTCGACCTTGGACTTGCAACCGCATTTAAAACATGCTTTATGTCTTTATCTAAGCAAAATCGCCTAAACGCATGAGATGTAAAACACGTGCCGCGGTCACTAACAATCCGGTCCGGATTCCTAAAAACATAAAATATATCTTCGAGAACCTTTATAGCTGACTGTGTTTTAGTATTTCCTCTTTTTGACCTTACAAAGGGCCCAAGGTGGTCTACGTGTAGAGTATGAAATGGCACTTCCACTTTAGTAATGGTATGCAACAGGCCTTCGTTTGTAGAAACTTTTTTTTGAATATGTGCATTCTATACAAGCCTGAACGTATTTTTTTACAAACTTCGATATTTGGGGAACCAATATGTTTTCTTAATACGTTCTAAGGTCTTTTCTACTCCAAAGTGTACTATTTCGTCGTGGTTCATACGGCAGAGCTGCCACCTAGCGCCCTTCGGGACTACCCAGCGTAATTTGGTTTTGTCCCCGTTTAAACACCTATAAAGCTTATTATCTTTGATCAAATAATTATCTTTTATATATTTAAGACCATCCGCATCTATATTATTTGAAAGCATATCACGTATCCGACAGAGTTCCGAATCCCCTAACTGCAATGTGTGCAACCAGTCGTCACCATTGATCAACATAACGCTTGGGTATTGATCTGGATCATCTACATCCTCGACCGGGTTCCGCGACAAAGCATCTACGTGCGCCATTTTATTACCGAAGCGATATTCCACAATACATTGAAACTCCTGTAAAAGAAGCTACCAACGTGCTATACGTGGAATTAAGTCCCATTTTGCAAAGGTAGATCGCAAAGCACTACAATCCGTGACGATTTCAAAATTTAGCCCCAGCAAGTAAACTCGAAATTTCTTTAGTGAACACACTACAGCTAAGGTCTCAAGTTCGTATGAATGAAAGTTCTTTTCTTCTGGAGAGGTCTGTCGACTGTAATATGCCACGGGCTGAAACGAACCACTGCTATGTAAACGCTGCAGCAATATACCTCCAATACCTACTTTGCTGGCATTGGTGTGCAATTCAGTTTCAGCAGTAGGGTCGAAAATAGCTAATATCGGCCTAACAACCAACCTGTCTTTAAGCATCCTAAATGCAGTTTCCTGCTCATTGGACCAAACCCATTCAACATCCTTCTTCAGTAACTTGTTTAATGGATGTGATAATATTGCAAAGTTCTTTATGAACTTCCTAAAATATCCGATCAAACCAAGAAACTGTCGTACCGAATGTGAATTGGTAGGGCAAGGAAAGTCTAAAACCGATCTTACTTTCCTATCACCAAGCCGAACACCATCAGCACTGATTTCATACCCCAAGTAGTATATCTTATCTTGGAGGAAGAAACATTTGGTTAAATAAAGGGTAAGATTAGCTTTTTCAAGCAATTGAATCACTTTTTCAAACCTTTCCAAGCATTCCTCCACAGTTTTACCGTAAATTAGCACATCATCAATGTAAGCAGTTGCCTCTGTAAACCTAGCAGACCCGAGAACTCTGTTCATCATTCTTTGGAAAACTGCAGGGGCATTTGCCAGTCCGAAAGGCATGCGACTAAATTCGTACTGGCCGTCCGGGGTGACGAATGATGTAAAAGATTTGCTTGCCTCCGAAATGGGCACCTGAAAATATCCAGATGCCATATCCAAAGTAATGAAATACGCCTGTCCTGAAAGACGAGCAATTTCGTCTTCAATTATAGGCATTGGATATCGCTCTTTAACAGTAACTGAATTTAATTGCCTATAATCAACGCACAGCCTCTGCTTGCCATCTTTTTTACGCACTAAAATAATAGGACTGGCGTATTCTGAAACAGATTCCCTCACAATACTAGCTTCTAGCATCTCATCAACCATATCCCTCACTTGCTCTCGTTCCTTAAGTGATAATCTGTAGGGTCGATACACAATAGATCGTTTGCTACTTAATACGATATTCATAGTGGTGACGTTCGTGCATCCCAAATCTTTTAATGACGTCGCAAAGCAATGTTTATACTTTTCTAACAGCTCTCTTAACTTCCACTTTTGGGACTCGTTTACTGTTTTACCCACGTTAACCTGACTTAAATCTATTACACTATTTTCGGCAACATCAGAATTTTATGATATATGTCTCACCACCTGAACTTTTACACCGCGACTTATGATTGTTCCTTCTCGCAACTGACATGACTTTGACTGAGGACTAATGTAAACAAAAAGATAACCATTTACAACCTGATACACACCTCCATTAACTGTAAATTGTAGATTTGGTTTTACTCTCATTTTACCACCTAATAAAATGCTTCGATCTGTGACTGCATTAGTCCGGGCCCTAACCGTAGCTGGACCATAGATTTCAATATCGGCAACAGACAATATGGCAATGGACATATCTTCACAAATATCAAATTCTGAAAATGGAAGCTCAACGTTAACATTGTAAAACTTTAATTCCTCAGCATTTTTATACACAACGATGTTGATAAATGCTCCGTGAAAGTCTGCCCTATCAGCAATGGTAATTCAAGAAATTTATCTTCTACTACCTGGCATGGAACACGAGCACAGACACCGTCAATACATACATCCAAATCAACTCCACCATTGGATTGGATAACTTCATTACCGAAACCCTTTAAAGGTATAGGACATTTGTCGCAAACTAAACCTAAGGAGGACGCAGCGGACTTTATAATTAGCGTCACTTCACTTCCAAAGTCTATGAAAGATTTCATTACAACGTCATTTATTCGACAATCCTTGATAAATTTAGAATTAGATTCCGACGTAAATATACGCATGGTTTTACGCACATCATTGGGGCTATTGACATCTGACTTAATCATACAATTTTCAGCTTTGTGACCGAACCTACGACATGTAGTACACTGAATTAACGGTTTGGGACATTTGAGATAGGGGTGCCCTTTCTCTTTACAGTTAAAGCAAAAAAAAGTTCTCTACTAAGATTATTCCCACTTCTAATAGATCGGCTATTCACGTTATTGTTTCGAGAATTTAATTCTAGCGAAGATTTAACCCTTAAATTAGCACGATCATACGACGAGGAAGAGACGTCACTATTACTCATAAGAAATGGTAACAGCTGGTCGGGCTGTGTGCAACGTAATGCATTAGCACTAGACCTCATGGTTTTGTCAATCAAGCCGTGAATTATGCAATCAACTGTCCGTTTGCCATCGATGTCGCATTGGTTCAAAAGAGCCAGTTTTTCATAGTAATAAATCTCAAGGGGTTCATTATATCTACTTTTCGGTTTTACTTACGGTTTGGCCATAATTTTGTTCAAACGGAAAAGCATTCGTCAGCTTTTGCTGCCACTCAGTCCAACTAAATAGAATTGAATTTAAACTTTCGTACCAGGTTTTGGCCAAGCCTCTGAGTTTTTGCATTGCGAAATGTATAATTGTCTTTTCGTCCCAGCCGTAAACAGTAGCACATTCGTTCACTTTCTTTCAAAATCCGGCAAAATATTTTTGTAATTTAATTTGCCGGTACTTTGTGAAGAAGTAGCCAATGCCAACGGCTGAGACTTAGCGTGATTTAAAGAATTTATCAAGCTTATAAGATCTTTTGAGGTAAATGTGGGACTTTCTGACCGTCTGACCCGCCGAGTTGCCGCTGCGTTGTCATCACTACTGTATGCTGTGTGTAACCGTCGTTGATCTTCGGGGCTGCGTGTCCGGCGCGTGCCACGTTGCCCGGTTTCGTTTCCAGTCGGTTTGTTGGTTTCACGGGATCGTATTTCCCGCCTTGTACTCGTACCACGTCGCAATTGGCTGCGCTCTCGGCGCAAATCTTCCTCAAGAGCGCGTAATCTATCGCGTTGTCGTTCTAGTTCAAGAGTCCAGTCGGGAAATCTTCTGTCGCGCCCTTGCTCTTGATGGGAACTAGCTAAGGGACTGCGACTACGGTAGCTATGACTTCCTCGACGCATACGACTACGACTACGCCTCTCAGATGCACGACAAGCTCCAGCTTCATCTCGGTCTGGTAGTGGAGTCCGCACACGCCGCGGTTGTGAATGTTCACTATCACGTGGCATGATTCTGTAACTTGTAAACGGAGACTATGTAACCATTCATTATAATATAATAATACTACAGCTTTTATTATTATTCAATATCTTTTAATTGTAGTTATGCGCTTAAAATGCAAACAAAGATGAAATATCTCGCAACTGCGTTTTCTAGCTTTCGCATTTCACTCCCACATGATATACGTGACCCTAAACTATTTTGCCTGCATTATACGATTAAGCGACCATAGGGATTATCTGATTATTTCGTTACTTTAATAATCAAGTAGGAGTAGCACCGAGTATCTTGCTATGCTCTTACGTTCTTAAATAATAAAATTCAATTTATGTACTATGTATTTAATTTAGATAGCCTTTTTGGCCTATTTACATAATGCAACTAGCAAAGGCAAATATTGTTACTAAGAGTACACCAAAATGAATGGTCCAAACAGACAATACATATGAGTATTTACTTAATCGAATTAGTAAGCGATGGTATCCCACTTCTGAAATGTAATAAAACTCACATGGACTTACTTCAGTTAATCATATATTCCAATCGTTTTATAATGCCTCTTATTTTCTTTCGTTCAGACTCGATGCTCTAAATAATAATAATCATCATTTCCAATTTTCCCGCCCGCCAAGTCATATCTCTCCCTTTTTTTATTTTCTTTATTTCTGGTGTTGCCGTTTTATTGAAAAATATCGGCAGAGATCCAACTAATAAATTGGTTTTATTTAAAATCAAAATAAACCTAACAATAGGAAAATCCCACTTGAACTAGTTACATTTAATTAAAAAAAAGAAGTATTCACTTATGTGAAAACTTCTTGAGGCGCGTTGGTCATTTTTTGAGATGGGAAAAACAACTATAATACTCAAGCAATAGCAAGCCGCCTGGCTTGCTACCTCTAGTTGAAAATCTGTCGCCAAGCACCTGTTTATGTTTCAAATGCTGCACTTGAGAGCCAGTTCCCTTCTAAGCTTTGTGTGCTTACCGCCTCCGCCACACCATCATTTACAATAGTGAGATTGTGGGCAAAGACAAAAGACAAAGTTATACAGAGTAAAATTATAACAAAGTAAATATAACATTAAGAATTTTATATTAAGAGATTTCTTTACAATACCCAATCCCTACTAATATTATAAATGTGAATGTAAGTTTGTTTATTAGGTTTCACGCGAAAACTGTTTAACCGATCATCATGAAACTTTGTACACATATTCTTGGAGGTAGCTTGGGTGACATCCCTCGGGAACGCGGGTGAAACCGCAGATGACAGCTAGTAGATTATAATCCTGTAATTAAAAAAGAAAATAGTAAATCGTAGCATAAATATAAAAACAAACAAATAAAATAATGATAATTTTAATCCACGAATTAACGTTACATGTTTTAGAAAGCAAATGGCAAAGAAGTTTTGTTTTGTTATGTATAAAAATTAACAGCCGTTAAGTCTGTTATGCTAATTTTAAATTAGCTAATACAATTATCGTAATAATTTGTACATTACAATGTATAAAGAAACTTATGCAATATGAATATAGAGCACACATTAGGTCATAGATGTTATCTGTCAAAGAGCAATCTACAACCAGAAAGGACAACATTTAACAGACACATGTTATCGTAATTAAATATCATAATACCATAAATAACAGCACGAGACCGATCTTGATCATTCGTTCGTGAATGTTTGAATGAATCACCGCCTCGGCTCACAATGCCCGTATTCTTGACCTTGAGTTTGACAGATGGTGTCAAGGCCGCATCGATTGTTATTGGCTATTGTCAATTTTGACAGCTTTCTTTTGACGTTTGAATATGGATATCGGAGCGCATTCCAATCGGAGGCGTGTAGTTTGTCAACGATTAAATATTTCTCTGTTACATAATGCCGGTTTTGTTGTGGCGTGAGCTTTCAATTTATAATAAGTGAACTATTAAATGGTACCTATTGTATGCCGTTTAGATGGAAATTGGAACTTATTTATTCAAAATTATATTATTGAGTGTAAGTTGTTAAGTAGAGGAAGAATCGGATGTATAGGTATCGTAAACGTTTTCTGTAAAATAAATCTCAAATGCAAGTAAAATGCAACTTAGGCCTTTACGTTTAAAGCAACGTTTAGTTTGTCACAAAAACGTTTAGAATTTGATCCAGACCACCCCTAAAGTTACATTAGCAAAAATACAACAGCTCAGAAAATTCGCCATTACCTGTTACTTCTCTTCTATTCCTATTTTTGTACTGTATTCGTTAGTTACTGAATAAAGCGAGTATAAAGTTAATTCATTAAGTTAGCAATTGCTCATACAGACGCGTCACTCGATACTGGCTCTACACTCAACCATTTAAAACCAATCAATTATAAAACTTGTATATTTTTTAACGTGTCCATAAATTAAGATCAGGTAACGCCCTTGCACAAAGCAATAACCCACACGTATGCAAATGTGCAGATAAACTAAATTTTAATGCAAGGATCAGTGAAAGGAACCTTTTTGTACTGGTCACGAACCATTCATCCATTAACAGAAACCCGCTAAATCATGTGATGACATTGAAATGTGTACTTTTGCTTTTAAATTTGTTTTAATTAATGGTTTGCTATGGTATTAATGGGTTAAGTAGGAGCTAAGATTGATGGGTACAAATCTGCCAACTTATGCTAATTACTTGAAAACTCAGACCCGTCTTTTCCATTAGCTATTCTGGGTAAGTGCCTGGTTCCCTTATTCCTGTCGAATGACCAACACAAAACTGATATTATATGATTTACATATTATTATATGATTTAAATATTATTAGGGAATGGAAGGATTTTAGTAGTAGAGCTCTTAGTGCAGAGTTCGTCCGGGGAAGTATCTTACCCATTTCCGCCGTGAAGCAGTAGAGCAGTTGTATTGTGTGTCTCGGTTAGAAAGGTAAGGGGGCCGGTAAAATCACAGGTACTTGAGACTTAACAACTTCACGTCTCAGGGTCAAGAACGGATTGGCGATGCGATGTTGTAAATGTCTATAGGCTGGCGGGCGACCAACAGGCAGACAGTTTTATTTATGCCATAGAAAAAGGTTCTCAGGCAGTCCACTGTCATATCGTGGTCATAGGAGCCCCAGTATCCCGTGTTCAGGGTCTCTAATACGTTAAATACGGCCCTGTAGATAACAATTAACAATTAAATTGCTTCCCGAACCGTTTCGAAACGCGTCGACAGCGTTAACTGATTATTAGGAGTCATCATAACAGCTGTCAAGTTTTTAAATGAGCTGTCAGTGCGTCAAATAACTATTCAATGTCTGCGAAGTTGGATCTGTGAGGTACAGTCAGCTGAACACTTATCTTCTTCTATTTGAACTATAACAAAACTGAATACGTCGTGTCTGCGAGCCCTTGACTTTCATCACGACATCATCGCTTTAAATACAGCGGTCTTATACAATTATTTCATATAATATATAGTAATAAAAGTAATAATTGATATACAAATACAAATATTTAGTACCTTCACAAATGCAAAATATCTCATTTACATTTCAATAAACGAATAGCTCGGAGCACTTTTGCCCAATCATCAGATGAAGCCTTCATGCCGAATCCGGTCATGATATTGTCGATAAAAATAACATAAAGCGATATTAAATTGAGCAACGTGCTCACACGCGGTTACCACATAGATCTTAATACGGAAAGCTGCCGGGACGTGTGCCCAATGTTTTATTTGTACTGGTTTCATTGCAAAGCTATGGGCATTGCATGCCTGAACAGTTTTGGATACTATAGGCAACTAAATGTGTATAAATATCTATATATGGGTCAGTTGGCTTTGTAGCATGCCCAAAGCTTGGACAAACATTTGTGTACTAGTATGTCTGCTTGTCCAGAACAAGCAGACATACTAGTACACAAGTGTTATATTGTAAGGTAAAATTACACTAGTTCGAGGATGTTCCGTCGCAGCCTCTATGTTCTGTCTCTTTCGCTAACTTCACAATCACACGAGAGGTGTGGAGGAGTTCTTGGAGGCCTCGTTGCGGCGCGACCCGACGACGTTTGTATTAGACAACCCGAAGGAGTTTCGGGCTCTATATTGATAAAAGCTAAAACTTCGTCCAGAAATCGAAAATTATGATTAAAAAAATAGAACAGTACCACCTATATTAATACACTATTCGATAGTGTCGCTAATAAGGATCTAATTCTGGGAAGTAATGTGTCACAACTCAGCAAACTTAAGGAAAATGTTGAAATCTTATTTATAAATTAATTAAAAATGTTATGTAATGTCCGATACATACACTAGGTATATCAGTTGGTGTAAATATCTATATAAATATGTATTACGAAAGAAAAAAATGTAGTTTATATTGTATATCAGTTTTCTGGTCTCCATAGTAAAAAGCTCAACTTAGATTGGGCTCAGATGGTGCGAGTAAAGAATTCTATGATATTTATTTATTAACAAAAACATTTGCGTGATTTACAAATCATATACTCTGCGTGACACTTCTCCGAGTGTAGTATTGAAATAACAAATACAGCGCATACTAACTGCACCATGCAAGCAATCATTAGTGCATAAATCATACAATTTATGTTCCAATGCACCGATATATGGCACATTATGCAATTTAAAGGACTAGACACGCCCTGTAATAGAGCAAGTGCCCTTTATTATATGTAACATGGAAATTAACTGGTTACATTCTTGTTTATATTGCAGTATTATTACCTAATAGATTAAATTGTGACATACATTTACTTGGGTTAAATTAGCTTGTCAAATTTTAATGTTTTCATTACATATGCGAATTGTATAACTGCTTTTAATTGGTACGGTTGGAAAAGTTTTGGGGTGAGGTTATTAGGGTATGAACATCATGCGGATGTTTTGATAGCCACAGATAATACCCAAGGATCAAGGTTAGATGTAGGTAAGTATGTCTTTTGAATTTAGTAAAGAATTTTTAAAAAAAGAAACAATTCTGGATTTCTTTTTATTTAACAAATATATTATTAAATTGGAAAATAATGAGATTTCATGTTAAACTGTAGTACAGGTAATTTCTAGTTCAGGGTCTACCTAGACTCAATCGAAAGGTTGTATGTAAATAACAAAAAAATGGTGACGAGCAATTTGTTTTTATTAATAATTGTAATATATTGTTTTAAGGTCGTATTTTGTATCACTTAATTTTGTATTCCTTGTTAATAAATAATTACAACCGAAATTCTTTAAATCATAAGATTTTATTGAATAAAAACAAAAGGCGGCAAAGGAACAAAAAAACGTAATCATTAAACCATAGATTCCGCGTAACTCTCTGGGGATGCCACAGATAAACTATATCTTATTTAATAAAACCTTTTTGTCACAAGCTGACTACCGTGGTAAGTGGTTTAAATGGACTATGTCTGTAAATTTTAATATACTAATGATATAACTACGTAAAAATATCAATAGAACAAACGAAATAAAAATTGAATGAACGCATCGCTTACACTCGGATACACAATACCTTTCTACAAAAACTATTCTTAATTCAAATTAACAAAAAGAAAATCAGGCCTTAGTATTAAACAACATTTCTTTACTTAAGCATGCGTGTAAGTATATAAGAAAATTATGGCACAAATCATAAATGAGATTTATACTACAACTAGAGCATAAAATTAGAACACCTTTGCACAGCCACTAAAAATAATTAACGGCTTTCTGAGCACAGTCATTACAGCACCTGTAATGTATATTACATTGCTTTATAAACGTTTAAGCGTACTCTAAATCTGACATATGAGAATGATAATAATAGTACAAGATCCCTTCACACCTAATGTTAATATGCACATAAATTATACCCTAACTATATAGCTCTTATGTTGACGGTATAAAGTCGAAATTGGTAATGGTTGTTTGTAGTACAACAGGTCTCATTACCCTTTCATTGCGTGCAATTAGAGGCAATGTCATTGGCGTATTTATGCATCAATGAATGTTAAATAGAAGTGATATTTGTGTAGCTGGTTTTAAATGTGAATTTAGGTTGTTTATGTTGTCCTTTGTGGTGGATGCGATGAATACCTCCCAATTCAACTCCTAGGACATTCTTTACACACGGACATCTGATCTTAAACCACGCAGAGCTAATGGAAACCAAGATAACTAATTACAAACTACATTAACGACCAATTTTTTTTCCAACCTACTACACAACAACTTTTTACACCTAGACTCCAAACTAACAGATATGTTCATGCATGCAAATTTTTGTCCTGGGTGGGAATTGAAACCACGACATGTGGAGTTGCGGTCAAGATCCGGGGTCAGGCAGGCAGTGGTAGTAGTTTTTTTGTTATAACTCTTGCAATATAATATAATAGTAAATGGGCAAATACACACCTCAGGTATGTTACACGGAGTTAGAAAAAGTCAAACACTTAGGTACCTACTTACTGGTGGGTTTGGTCTGTGGCATATAAGGGCCAGTTACCTTCACGCTGCGTATCCTGTAATCCTACTAATACTATAAATGTGAAGGTTTGTGAGTATGGATGTTTGTTACTTTTTCACGCAAAAACGACCAAACGGATTTGTATGAAACTTGGCACATAGATAGAGCATGCCCTGAAATAACATATAGGATGTTTTTATCCCGGGGAAATGTAACATACCCCGGGAACGCGGGTGAAACCGCGGGGGACAGCAGTATTAAATAAATTCGAAAGTATCTGTCTCTAAGTTAAAGTTGTGAAGGCGTAGGAATCAGAATCATTTTCGCATTTATAATATCAGTGAGGTAGGCTGACAGGGCTATTTTCAGGGGTGCATTGACATTTATGCTTTAAGGCTAAATAGCCAAGATACATTTTGGACAACATCTTCGATGTCTCATTTTATTATTAGGAGCATTTAAAAACAATGTTAATCTGGATATTTCCATCCTTGACAAGGTGCTAGTGAACTTCTCGGCGCATATGGTTACTGAAGTTTCCACTGCATCAGAGGGTTCAGCAACACTTCAGCACTCACCCTGTTGTGCTAATGTCTAAAATGGTGACTTACCATCATGTGGATATTTTACCTGCTCGGCAGTCTGCAGAAAAGTGCTGACGAAAAAAAGTAAAATATGTGCTGTTCTCACGCGGCTATGGAGTGTAGAAGTAAAGGAGGGCTATCTCAGTGTACTAAAAAGTGTCCGTTGAAACGGTACAAATTAAGGTGGCGCTACTGTAGCAAGTGGAAGTATTTTAAATAGAGCGCCACAAATTATTACATTTCCGTTTTGTTACAGCGCATTCTTTAAAATTATTATAATATATAGACAATCATGAGTATGGAATAAAATTATACAGTGTTTTAAGGACACCAATCAATTGTAAATAGAAAATAGTATTAAAGAATGACCGGAAAACAATCCAGCACACTTCACTCTGTTTATAACTGCTTATCCTGCTAAGTTCATATCATTTCCACTTGCTACACTAGCGCTATTTCGGTGAGAATTCGAAAACTAATTTGCTGTTTACAAGTGGACACTTTTTCGACTAATCCCCCATACAAGATGGTCCTCCTTTACTTCTACAGGCGAGGAAAACTTCAGAAAACTACCTATCTCATTCAGGCTCTATATAAAAGATTTTCATCTAATTTCTAATCACAAAGGTCCAAAGAGATTTTCACTTAAAAAAAAGTATCTTACCAATTCTCATTATTAAAGTAGGTTATATCACACAAAACTCGATTACATTTTAAATTGAATGTCAGCGATACAAATATGATTGATTAATGTTTGCTACGCCGTTTAGTATCGTCTAATTGGTCGTAGTTCGGTGCTGATCGATCATTCGCTATACATTAGTCGATTAAATCATTCGAATAGTGGTTTGTTATGAAATCTTTAATGCTTAGGCTGTACATTAAATTATCGTTATCATTTTAGTATTATTGGTTTAGGTTAATTGATTATGTCGAATATTTGCGACATCTATATGGATAAAAACATATTTAGCATGTTATACTATTAACATAGTCATACAAGTGCTCAATTGCTTCAAGGATAAAATGGGTATAGTCATAGTACTTCCTCAGACGAACACAGTTCTAAGAGTTCTACTTCTAAAATGCATATCGACGGGTAAAAGGCGACTTGACTCAACCGGCATTTTTGACGAAAGTAACATTTTTCTAAAAAAAAAATTCAAAATTCAAAACCATTTATTCAGTTTAGGCCCTCAGAAGGCACTTATGAAGATCAAATTTAAAGTTACTGAAGCTACTACCGGTTCGGAAGTCAGCCTTCAACTGAGAAGAACCGGCAAGAAACTCAGCAAGGTTACATTCTTATTTATTTTATTAAATTATTTTTTATCTATTCTGACTTTTTGGCTATTTTATCAATTTTACATATTTTTATATTTAACAATTACAAAATACTTAATAAAGGTAACATTCAAAAACAAAAATAGAAATAACAAGACTACAGAATAGAAAATGACAATAATTACTTACAACTAAAACAAGAAAATTAGAGGTGCACTGTGCAGAGAGTAGCTATTTCCATACATTTTTATCTTCAATATAATGAAATACCTTGTAATACGCTTTTTCTTTCAAAACTTTCCTAATATCATTTTTAAATTTATGATCAGACATATTGGTTACTGAAAGCGGTATCTTATTATAAAATCGAACACAATTACCAAGAAATGACTTGTTTACTTTAGTTAGTCTAAAGTATGGAACAACTAACTTCTCCCTTTGTCTTGTATTAATATTATGGATATCCAATTTTGACTCAAACATTCCTATGTTTCTACGTATAAACATTATATTTTCATAAATATATAATGAAGGCAATGTCATTATATTTATTTCCCTATATAAATCTCTTCACGGGGACCCATACTGTAAATTGCACGAATTGCTCTTTTTTGTATAATAAATATTGATTCTATATCCGCTGCTGCCCCAAAAATAAAATACCATATGACTACCATAGGACTAGAGGCTATGAAAATATGCAAAATAAACTAATTTGGCTGTCTCAACATTCGTCAATATGAGGAAAATATGTAATTTTCCTAACAGCAAATGCAGCCGAACTTAACTTAGCAGCTAGAGTATCAACCTGAGGTCCCCACTACAATTTATTGTCTAATGTAAGACCCAAAAATACCGTGTTAATAACAAGATCAATATGGCTCCCATCTATTATTATTTGGCTATCTACTTGTGCTACATTCGGTAAAGAAAACCTTACGCATTTAGTTTTCTTTGAATTGAGTAATAGATTATTCGTAGCAACCCACAGACAATTGACATAGTATGATTAACTTTAGTTAGATCTTTGTCTTTTCTATCAACTATAAAAATTAATGATGTATCATCAGCAAACAAGACAATATCTGTGAGATCATTTACAACATATGGCAAATCATTTATATAGACTAAAAACAAAAATGGACCTAAAATTGAACCCTGGGGTACCCCCATTTCGACTAAAGAGCCCTTGGATGTTGTGCCAGTAATCCCTACCTTTTGTTGACGATTTGATAAATAAGATAAAACAAGATCATGAGCAGTTCCACGAATTCCGTAGTAGTCAAGTTTTAGAAGTCGTGTACGGTGGTCAACGCAATCGAAAGCCTTGGATAGATCACAAAAAATGCCAATCGCATCCTGAGAATCCTCCCATGCGCCATAAATGTGTCTCAGCAATGTTGCTGCCGCATCGGATGTAGATCTTCCCTTCGTGAAACCGAACTGATGACCATGCAATACCTTATGCTTAGTAAAGTGACCTAACATTTGATTAAGCAGCAGTTTTTCAATAAATTTACTAAGTGCTGGCAGAACGGAAACTGGTCTGTAATCAGAAGGATTCTCCTTACAACCGGACTTAAAAATAGGTACAATTTTACTGTATTTCATTAAATCAGGAAAACAACCCTGATCAATGATGGCCCATGCACTAATTCGTTGAAGCTCGCATTTAGTTTTAATATTCAACAGCTTCGATGTGGAATGTTAAGAAGTTTAGATGCAGTATCTGTTTTTGGGTTTTAACATTTTCAAATAGCTCTCCTGTAAAGTTTTCAAAATGGCGCTTGAATCAAGTCGCCTTTTAACCGTCGATATGTACATTTCTAATTATTATCAAATTCAAATAAAATTTAGTTTAAGAAGATAGATAGCCAGCTTTAAAACACAGTTAAACAAAAATATTGCATTCACTTGGAAAAGCCGAAGAATTTGGATTATTTTAACGCATGTTTTCTATGTTTAAAAATATGAAATGATGTCAATTATATGTCGTTTTTAAACAAAATAGCATTGTTGAACAGCGTTATTTTATCATAACCAAAAAATATCGAAGGTTTTTGAAATTAACGCAAACGTTTTTGTTGTATTCAGATATTAAGTTACTGCGGCTTGTAACATAGTTGCTTATAGCATCCACTCTTAATTATCGCACGCAGTTTTTAACGGCTTGTGTCCATTATTTATGACGATAGGATAGGATCGAGTATTCCCAAAAAGGGATGGCTACCACTCTTACATTTTATCTAATGTCATTTTACTACTATTATGGATGAAATTTGGCACAGAGATAGATCATAGTCTGGAATAGCAGATATGTTACTTTTTATCCCGGGAAAAGTAACATCCTCCGAGAACGCGGGTGAAGTCACAGGGAACAGCTAGTAAAAATGGTATTATGTATGGCAGAACCCGGTTCCCAGTGTTTCTCAGCTACCGGAACCCCAACTCGTTTGTTTTTTATTTATTGTTTGCATTGAGTACCACCTGTACTTGAACATAAAATATGAGTTATTCGTTCAGAGAAAGGGTTTAAGAGTAAGTGATTTGTTTTAAAAATCGTTTCCCTTTAATAAAAGAACAGCCGTTTGTCTATCTACAATTATTATAACCAAACAACATTATTTTTCACCACAATAAGAAATATCGTGTCGTAAAGCAATGCAACCACTCACAAGTCACATAAATCCGTGCCTCACTTCCAAATAACCCATTAATACCATTGTAATGTCACTCAAATCGTAGTGCTGATTACAGCAAAACAAAGCATCGGATACACTTAATGAACTGCGTGTATTACTGCCTTTATCCGCTCTGATCACATACTAGGATGTACCGTGACATGGGCCGTGTTATGGGAACATTAAAGAGGCGTAACATGACAAGGCTACCCTTGAGAAGTTTGTGTTATGCTATGGTATTCTGCAATCAAACTCGACTATGAATTCACGTATATTCCCTGTCTCATTCGCGAGTTCGCAATTAGACGAGAGGTCCGCTATCCGAGTGCTCACTCGGCCAGTTTTGCTGATGTAAAAATGTGTCTACTGGATAGGTTTTCGGAACATAAAAACGCTTCATGTAATAAAGAATCCATGTGTTTTTTTCTGTCGATGATTTAATTTTGTTTTCGTTTTATTGGTTGTGTTTTTTAATTGTCAAATCTGCGCGTGCGTACAAAGGTTTGTTTTTAATTATTTTACTTTTAAACTATTACTAAAGTAAGGTAAGGTGTTCAAAGTGTGTATGTAGTATTGTGACACACTGAACTGTTTCAACATTCGCAAGTTTTTTTTTAATTTACTCAACTGTTTCTAGACTCCTTGGTTATAATATTCTATTGTCTTGGTGTGAAATGTAATTTATTCTAAATCGCAGTAAATAAAGAAGAAGTAGATAGGTTACTTCTTTGACCTTACCACTAGTGTTTTATTTCCCAAGCAATTACTTTTATACGACTTTACTTTTTTTTTATAGGTACTGACATTCATGCACGTGCATTCACGTGCTTGTGGAGCCCTATTAGAACCCTACTAATATTATATCTGCATATGTTTGTGAGGAGAGATGTAGGTATGCATGTTTGTTACTCTTTCCTGTAATGCGGGGCACAGCTAGTAAATAAATCTTTAATTTCTCAAAAACATCGTAATTAAAGAAGCTTTATTTTAGAAGTTATTTCAAAATTAAGAATTCTGTAATTTCTGAATAGCATAAAATAAATTTACTTTACGTATGTATGTCTGTTTGTGTGCTTAGTTCTTTTAAACTACACAAATTTACATAATTATTCAGAGAATTTTATCCGAAAGGTTTATGCGTATTACATATTTACTATCTCACTCAGCCGAAACCGGTGCCTAATTTTGTATTTTATTTTATTTAAACCAAAACTTTAAATTAAAACTGGAAAAGGTATGGGTTACTGAAGTTTATTATTCGTTTTCTTCATATTAAAACCTTTGTTCTTTAAAGCAACAGGTAGGTATATAGGTTGATCAGGGGTGTTTTGCAGTTATTCTCAATCAATTTGGTTTTTATAATTTTTTTATATTAAAAATAAATACCTACGTTATTTTTACAAGAATTTTGACTCTTCTTTTTTATACCTTTACTACTACTACTTTAACCTATCGATTTAACAAAAAAAAGCAATAGGATTTTTCACGGATTTTCCAAATTATACAAGTAAGTACCGGTGTTGCATACTTGTTTGGTATGATTCATGGAGTTTTGTGTATAAATTGCTGTTTTGTGCAGGAAACGTGTGTAAAAAGCAATGCGAGTATCCGGCGTGTAACCATTTGTGATATATTTTGCTGTTTATATCAATTTTGGGATTTCCTTTAGGCTAATGTTATTCTTTACATTACCTACCTAAGTTATAATAATAAATTTATTCTCTTTCTCCTTACAAACTAGTATAAACTAGAACTTAAATCTTAGACAATAGAGATTATTTCAGCCTTTTATAGTTTGTAGGAGAAACTGGTATCCAAACTAAGCCGAAGCCATTGAACTGGATGATAATATGCAAGCAAAAATTTATAAATTAAAAGTTCATTGGTAACCCATCATTACCATAGTTAAGCATCTATCATTTTCTCTTTTGTTTGTGAAACCGTTTTTTTTGTTCAGTAACTATTAACGAGCTTTAGTGTGGGACCTGTGTGTTTTTTGTAACTTTTCCTTTAGTAATGGCGTGTCCCATAGTGAAACATTTAGTAGAAACTATACAGTTGCAAGTTTAGTAATGGCGTGTCCCATAGTGAAACATTTAGTAGAACCTATACAGTTGCAAGTTTAGTAATGGCGTGTCCCATAGTGAAACATTTAGTAGAACCTATACAGTTGCAAGTTTAGTAATGGCGTGTCCCATAGTGAAACATTTAGTAGAACCTATACAGTTGCAAGTTTAGTAATGGCGTGTCCCATAGTGAAACATTTAGTAGAACCTATACAGTTGCAAGTTTAGTAATGGCGTGTCCCATAGTGAAACATTTAGTAGAAACTATACAGTTGCAAGTTTAGTAATGGCGTGTCCCATAGTGAAACATTTAGTAGAAACTATACAGTTGCATGTTTAAATAATACAAAGTTTATATGTATAATTGCACTTAGAGAGAGCAGTTTACCACCTAAGGTACCTACATTGTGTACAGTTAGGGTTGCCATCCGACCGGGTTTCCCCGGATTTGTCCTAGTTTAGAGCATGTCCGGGGAGCGTCCGGGTGGGGTTTTCTAAAAGAGTCCAGGTGTATCCCGAACGCTTTTGAGTCAGGGGTATCCCAATTAATTAGTCGTGAACTGCATCCAATTAAAATGTAAACTATAAGTGTAAAAATACTTTTAGGCATGTCCGGATACAAAACCAATTTCACCTAAATGTCCGGGGATTTTTAAGTTTTTGTCCGGCGTTGGTAATTTAAGTGATGGCAGCCCTATGTACAGTAAATCTTTACACAAAGTCACTATTTTCGTTTGTAGGAATGTCCGCATATATATCTTCTAACTGACATTCATACGTGTATGAGTATATAACAACAATTGTTGTTATATTATTTTTGTTCAGTAACTAATGTCGAGCTTTAGTGTGGACCCAAAAAACTAGTTTTTGTCAATTCTACCTGTAAGAGTACCAAGCTACTTGCAGAAAGAATATCAACAGATTAAATCTAACTAGATCATCAAATAAACCTGCTTTACTCAGTGTCACTACAGTTTATAAAACCGGTAAAGAAATATGGGCATGTAAAGATAAGACCCACGACCACTATTTGTTACATGACACTCCTGGGTTACGCCATCTAGCCTTTTACGGTCGATGTCATGTTTGTTTTTATTTATAAATTTTAGATATATTAGACTCTTAAATCGCTTGAGAAGGCTGACGTTTGAGTTGTAGAGCTCTTAGAGCAGAGTTCGACCGGGAAAGTACTAACACCTTACCCTTTTCCGCCGTGAAGCCGTAGTGCAGTTGTATTGCTGATACAAGTGCACTACTGAACGCATTGGCGATGCTCTGGTGTTGCCAATGTCTATAAGAGGCGGTGACCACTTACCATTAGGTGGACCGTAAGCTAGTTTGATGGCCCAAGTGGTATAAAAAAATAAGTAAATATCTATACAGTATTTAGAAGAAAACAAACAGTTTAACTGTTATCTAAAAAAGGCTTAGTTACAATTGAACTTAGGGACTGTACCAAATTAGTTTTTGTTTATTTGTCTATGGGTGGAAGACGCAGCCAGAGCCTAACATCTTCGTCCCTTACAAAAAAATTGATGTAGATTTGGAGGAAACTTGGCACTTATAAGGGAATGTCTTGGTATAACATATAGTGTATAATTTATCTGGGGAAAATGCAAGATTCCTCGGGAACACGAGATAAACTGCAGGGGACAGCTAGTGAGAATATTTAAGAAAAACTTCCTAAATCTTGTAGCTTCAGTAACTTTAAATTTGACCTTCATAAGTGCCCTCCGAAGCCTAAACTGAATAAATGGTTTTGATTTTTTTTAAAACAATTTGCGACGCGAATAACTTCATGTATAAACATTTAGTAACGTTTCCTTCAGACTCATTAAAATAATGACCGACGTGTGTAACTTTTAGAACATAAATCTTGCTTTTCCACATGAAATTGCACCTTAAACACAACCTACACCTATATTAGGTACTTGCCGTTGACAGGTATCTACGGTGTTTTGAGATATCTTTTAAAACTGGAGCGATAGTGTATGTCAGCGGTTCTCAAACGTTTTTGGTAACGGAATCCTTTAGGAAAGCAAAACATTCGACGGAGCCCAATAAAAAATCATGTGTATTCTTTATTAACAATTATGATACAACGGTTACATAGTATATAATAAATGAGAAAATTACAGATATCTAATGGGAAGTATGAAACTATTTCATGTTTTTTGTCACTAGGTTGATATCAGCCCCCTTGTTCAGCTAATACAAACTTCGTCGGCGGCTGTTTCACGAAGGTCTCGGAGAGCTTATCTCTCATGTGATTAGTAGTATTAGCGTAGTTAGCGAAAGAGACAGAGCACGGAGGCCGCGACGAAACATCCTCGAGTTAGTGTCATTTTCCTTACAGAATCGAGCCCCAGGTTTGATGAAAGAATTATTTATAATTTATTTATAAGATAATTCTTATTATTGCGAGTACTCTCGCAGAGTTCCCACAGAGGCTCTGCGGAGCCATAGGACTATTTGGAGCACACTTTGAGAATGGCTGGTGTATGTTACAATTGATGTTATTTATGTTTTAAAACATTACCTCAATCAAAGTCATTAATTACCGTAATTGGCCTAGATTAAATGATCTAATGTGTTTGCAATTTTATATATACGAGTATTTAAGTGATTTTATGGTAACCAGTTTTTAGACATGGGGCAATTTCTATTTGCCTGTTTTTTGTAACTTTTTTTTAGGCAATGTCATTTACTCGATTTAAGTAAAAAAGATGAAGTATCTTTAGATTAAAAGCATTGAACAGTACAAAGTGTATATAACTGCAGTTATAGTAGTTTAACACCTAAGGTGTACCTACATTGTGTACAGTCTTTACACAAAACAATGTCACTATTTTTATCTGTCTGTTTCTTTGCATACATCTTTTAAGGTGCGTATTGGGTTTCGATTCGACTTCACCACCCGGATGCTTGTTGTGCCCAAATACATCCTTATTAATATTAACACCCAGATGTAGAACAAACAGACATGTTCATGCACAGGTCCTTTTAAGAAATCGAAGTTAAAACCCCGCCGGACCATCTAGAACCTGGAGCTATGAATGTTACTAATTATAATTCCCCCTTCCATCTTTACAGGACCTTCGTAAACTCCTCAAGTCCAAGCACCTGCAAGGTCTCGAGATCCACGATGCCCACAAAACCCTCAACAAGACCAAAGTTACGGAAACTGTTGAAGCCGCCCGATCTGCCCTGACCTCATCGGGTGGAGGCCCACTATTCCTGGCCCTGCCTGCAAACCCGGAGCTTCTGGCCAAGTATTATGAC
The DNA here is from genome assembly GCA_907165245.1 of Habrosyne pyritoides. Classification (NCBI taxonomy): domain Eukaryota; kingdom Metazoa; phylum Arthropoda; class Insecta; order Lepidoptera; family Drepanidae; genus Habrosyne; species Habrosyne pyritoides. Next base: position 11,048,270 of record OU015596.1, on the reverse strand, counting down.
CTCAGGACGTTGGTGAAGAAAGCTGACTTAATGATGGTGCAGACCCATGCCTTGGGGCTGGTGAAGAAGATGACTTATCACCCGAGCAGATTAAGCGGGTTGTGGGACATGATGAATACTGTAAGTATTTTTAGTTTTTACTACTTGTTTTGTTTTTATTGGCATATTTGGGCTACATAGCTATGGTGATTCGTCCTTTTTGGTCTTTTGAAAAAGGACTCAATCATTTATTTCTTAGAGTCGAATTATTATTGATCTCTATATACAATTATAAATAGACTATCTTTCGCCCCGCGGTTTTAGCGTTTCTGAAGGGTGTTATGTTTTGCCAGAATAATAAATACGCAAAAAAATCTGCCGTTTCTTGCGTTATTGAGTTACAAAAAATCATATTGTTTTAATATTATACATAGTATTTGTTAAAATTATAAGATGTTAATAGCGATTACAATAATGTGAATAGCAATGTGACAGGAAAGTAATACAATACTAACAGTAATGTGATACAATAAAGTTATATTAAACCTTAACTATATTCAGAAGCATTATAAGGTACCTAATATGTTTTTTAGACGATAACGCATTCAATTTGATACCTATAAATCTTTACAAGAGGTCGAAATTCGATCGTAATTCGTAAAATTTTTAATAAAAAATATCTATCTATAAATCATTGCATACTAGGTTCTCTTTCACCAAAAAACTACTACACAGATTTGGATGAAACCTGGCAGATATACAGTTTATAACCAGGATTAACACGTAGGGTCACGGGAAAATGACCATGGGAACGCGGGTAAAACCACGGGGGACAGCTAGTAATTTATATTTCTAATAATCATATAATATTACATAGCAGTTTTTTATGTAGTTTACTTTTCCTCTCAGACCAATTAAAGGTATATAGACTCAAACGGATGTTGGTACAGTTTATTGGCAACTTTACCGATCTAGTTTTATGATATATTTCACAATGACCTCGTTGGTTTGAGGTTCATGACAAGTCGATTGGGCTATTTCAATAATTAAGGATCAATTATTCTGATAAAACGGCTTAAAATAATAAATTTGTTAGTATTTCTCTCACGCACTAAGTTACAGCTTGTGCGGTGAAGGTGAACTAGTGACATAGTTCATAGGAAAACAAGAGCAGTATCTCATCTACGAGATTAGTTTGTAACCAGTTTTCCGTTAGTATGAAGGGTTTATTATTTTGACATTTGGTAATGCGAATTTTACAAAAGAGTTTTACAACATATTACTATGGACACAATTAACTGTACTTAGTTAACGTAGAATTTTGGTTAGCGACCAGTTTTGTTGCCATCTTTCTAATGCTTTATCCCTCCCATTTAGTGGGATTCTAATTGAATATTATTTCTTACTTAATCCACTGGCACAGTGACCCAAAGTGTGTCATGGAATGATTATTTATATTGCATGAATTTGAACAATAATATCAATTTCTAACAAAGAAAACCTCTAATTTCAAATGATAAAATATTTCATAGATAATTGCTTTACTGTGGTAAATATTATGTATGTACTACATTAAATTACTAGTGCAAGAAAAAGCCCATAAGCGTGTCCATAAAACCATTAGTTATAAATAAACTCTTAACGCATCAGACTTAGAGTCTGCTTTAGGATATGATTTCATCTCATTTTGCACATGTAGGTCAGAGTATGAACAGGTGCATCTCTGTATGTGAAATTAGCTAAGTCTTGAGGTATTCGTTAAGGTATGTTTTTTGTGTGATGAATTTAGGCATCAGTTACTTAATTATCGTGATTAATGACATTGGGTTAAAGTTGTTTTTGCTATGTTAATTTATGTAGGCAATTTGTAAGTTCATTCGATTTAATTTTATCTTGGGTTAATGTGTTTTTATACTTTTTAAATTATTTGGAAATGGAATTCTAACTAGGTAGCCAGTATGTAGATTGGTACATCATAAAACATTGTATTATACAATTTATTCCTTATAGTAATGTAATCCAATTCATGACAGTTGTCGATGGATCAAAATTAGTTCTCTGTTTGATTTGTTTTAAATGATAGGGATGTTTTTCGACACTTCTTCTATCCTCATATAATATTAGAAATGTGAAACTTTTTGAAGATGGATGCATAGATGTTTGTTACTCTTTCACGCAAAAACTACCAAACGGATTTGGATAAAACTTGGCATCTAGATAAAGCATGACCTCGAATAACATACAACATACATTTTATCCCGAAAAAATGTTACATCCTTCGTCTATACGAGGTACAGCGAGTTATTCATAAATACTACAGCAAATCATAAAGCTGCAACAATTATAATGTTTCCTTGAACCATTTTAAATTACCATTGCACTTCACTATTCCAGGACTCCGTAGTAGACCTAGTTGTAGGTCTTGGTATCCCAGCCTCCAAGGTCGTAATCAGCCTTCCAGCGACAGTTCGTCAGTTCACCCTCGCTAACGAGACCCTCAGTACTCCTGGGAGCCCGACCATCGAGGACGAGCCCAAGGTAGTGGGACAAGCTGAGCTGTGTAGGCAGCTGCAGAAGGGACGCTGGACTCTGGAGAGAGACCAGGATCTGTCAGCGCCTTATGCTTTTAAGTGAGTTGTTATTTGTTTTTTAAGCTTGTAGCCCGGGCTATTGCTAAAGGGTCAAGTTGTTTGTATTATGCTACTGTAGTGAGCACACAAAACTGTACTCCAAACAATTTGGCTCTTAATTTTTGTTTGCATTCAAGTATTTATATTTTTAGCTTTATCTACCCTTTTTTCCATGTTGTTTAAATCTAATTTAGTAATATTGTAAAAACGCCTAAAGAACAACATTGTTTGTTGTTATGCGTTTTCATTATACAATTCATCCGTTTACGACAAATCTTTGTACTGATTTATGTCCAGCACAGAGAAAAAGAAGGTGAATATTGTCGTATAACCACGACCGAAAAAAATTCAAAATGTAGGTTTTAAGACTGATATTTCTCCAGCGACTATCACTAACCGTCTCTTTCTAAAGGGACACAACATGGATGTCATTTGAAGACGCGTCATCAGTGGACGTCAAGGGGAAGTACGCGCGCGTCCGCGGTCTGGCCGGGTTGGCGCTGCACGACGCTGACCGCGACGAAGGATCCAGCTGCGGGCCCAGCTTGAAGGCCTCCCTTGCTAAGGTGCTGAACCATCAGAGCAGGGCGCCAAGAGCTGCTGTGTTGAGGTATGTTTGTGCACCAAACAGTTTACTATTAACTTTCTCTTTTGTTCCCCAATGTTTAGTTATCAGACCTCTGCTCAGGAATCAGATGACCATAAAATAAATTATATTTATTAAAATTGTTCGTCACTTGATTGTTCTCTAACGCCGGATCGGAAGGTGACTTTTGGAGCCGGCAATAAACTCATGAATTACTGTTTGCAAAATAAGATTTTGTACATAAAGATGTGTCCTGCTGGAGCGAGCACTACACCTATGCATTGTCGTCATTAAATGTGTGTAAAATAATGTTAACGTAACCTACCATAAAGCATAAAGTTTCAGTTACAAGCTTCTAATTAATTATCAAAGATCGTGTTGATAATGGAGTAACCAATTGTCCCAGGTCTCTAGAAAATGAGATCCTGTCAGCACCGATCCACGGCCGCGCTCTGGACGCACTCCAGGTGTCTCCATACCGCATCACGCAGGTCGTCGACTCCGACGGTGTTATACACTCTATCAGAGAGGTATGTTCTATGCCACAATAGCACTATTATCTACCTGCCCTGCTCGCAGTCATTTCTAGTGTGTGCTATTTGACCATCCCATGCATTAGGTACCTATCTTCATATTTAGAGGGTATACATAAAATACGGGCGGAGTCCGCATGTCTATGAAATGGTTTTTTTTATGCCACATGGGCCGACAAACAAGCGGACGGTCCAACTAATGGGAAGTGGTCACCGCCGCTTATAGACATTTGCTACCCTAGGGGCATCGCCAATGCGTTGTCGACCCTGAGACGTGAAGTTGTTAAGTCACATGTGCCTGTAATTTATGTAACGTCTTATACTTTGTCAATATTTTATTCTTATTCAATAAATTGATATAGTGATATGACAGAACGGTTGCTTGTCTGACGCCAATATCCTTTGGGAAAGCTTGTGTGAGATGTAAAGTGCATGGTCATCGGTATACTCTATAGTCGCCTCTTACAGCCTAGATATAAGTTAGGGTGGTACTATTTCGCTACCAACGGACGATTGAAGTTTGACGTACGGGTAGATTATCTCAGATAACCATAGTCAGTGATAATAGAACTATTTAGCCCTGGCCCTACACGGAGACTTACTCTGCTTTGTTAGACTATTTGCTCCAGAAACAGGACGGAAATGGGGACAGAAACTGGGCATTCAGATGTAAATGCAATAAAATTACATATAGTAATAGATATAGGATTCTAAGTATGTTCGCCTGCCATCACTTTGTAATTATTTTGTCGTTAAACTAGTTTTTACAAACAATTTACTTTTTAATTCAGTGACCTCAACATTACCTAAACGCCTACCTTGATTTTACTTGGTGACTCAGACATAGATTTTATTTATAAATACCTTCGATTGGTATTAGGGACAAGGGATTTTAATTAGGATTCATTTAAGGTTCAATATCGCTCAAAACGTATTCCTTAAGAGCTACTATTTTAGTATCTAAGTTACTTGCTCTCAGATATGGCAACCCGACGCGATTGATTTAGAGTTTTCGACCTTATTGTCTTTTAGTGTTCTTATAAAATGGGTCCCATATACACTCATGTTGAAAAACGATCACTAAGCACCTTAACATAAAGGTTATTATAGTACATTTTTTTATCAAATTTATTATTTTTTCTTTTATATCGAAATTTACTTCTAGATTGTGTGATGGTACTTACCACGTTCGACTGTTTCATTACTTACCATACCATATTGAGATTGTAATCAATTATAAGCTTATGTACCTAAATATATATAAATGTTTTTTTTTCAGGACACAAGGACAGAGTTCTCTTGCTCTCGTCAAGGTTACTTCGTCCACCCACGATCCTGCGCCAGATTCTACCGTTGCGTGAAGTTCGACCAACTTTCGTCAGAATATACTGTAAGTTCCTATAATAATGACTATTGATATGTGTAGGCTTTTATTAAATATTGAAAAATACAGATGTAAATCAAAATTCTATAGCCATTTATTCAGTTTAGGTCCTAAAGGGCACTAATGAAGGTTAATGATAGTTACTACCAGTTCCGAGGTCAGTCTTCATTAAATCTTCACGTGAAGTAGCGGTTCACATTTCCATGCTGGCTTTTCTTTCTAACTTATTGTTATTTTTTAAATATCCTAACGTTTTTTTTAAAACAAATAAAATTCGTTTAGACAGGCCAGTTGGCTTGGTGGTTAGAGCTCTGACTGCCAAAGCGAAGGTCGCGGGTTCGATTCCCACCCAGGACAAACATTTGTGTGCATGAACATGTCTGTTTGTTCTGTGTCTGGGTGTAAATATCTATATAAGTATGTATTTAAAAAAAAAAGTAGTATATGCAGTATATCAGTTATCTGGTTTCCATAGTACAAGCTCTGCTTAGTTTGGGATCAGATGGCCGTGTGTAAAGAATGTCCCAGGATATTTATTTTTTATTGTCTTTGTATAATTGTAATTGTATTTCGTGTTCAGAAAATGTAACTCTTTGATAACAGTAATTTATAATTAAGGCTTATACACGGTGTTACAAAACTACCCGTCTACTACTAGCCGAAAGGCGGTTAAATGGGACCTTATAACGAGTCCATTCACAATATTTAAGAACCGTAGTAACGCTGTATAACATACCCCAAAAAAATAAAAAAACTTGCTTTTTTCGAATGAAAAATAGAAAATCTATTAAAGTAGACAGTTATTAGGTAAAATAGGTACGTAGGCCTTTCTGTTAAATAATCTGGTTCCCTGACATGACAGCTTACTAGGGTTGTTAGCTTTGAAAATTAATTATATTTTAACGGGGTATTTTGTAACATGTTGTATATACTAGCTTCCGTCTCTGAATTTTAACCGTGTTCCAGAAGGATCTCATGTATCCCGGATTATAACATGGCGTATGTTACTTCTTGATAAAGTAACAATCCACCTTTACACGGGCAATATAGAAAACCCTGACCTCACACATCACTCTCGAAACCAATATTTTTGACAGGTTTTTGAATTCGACTGCCCCGCCGGCCTTGCCTTCGACTCTCGCTACGAAGTGTGCGTGTGGCCGGGAAGCCTGCCCCACTCGCAAGCCTGTCCTGGCTCCTCCGAGATAGCCCCCGTGCCTAAAACTAGGTTCATATGTCCTGAACATGAAGGTACGTTTGTCATTTTGTATTGTCATAGTTTGTATAGGGTCATACATACCCAAACATAATCACACATCTGTGAAAGAATTTCTGAAAATGGATGTATAGTTTCGGAGATTACCTCTTGCATCTAAAATAAAAAACTTTACCTTTTTTATAATAAGTGTAGTGCCGCCTATGGACATTTGCAACACTAGGAGCATCGCCAATGCGTTGTCGACCCTGAGACGTGAAGTTGTTAAGTCTCATGTGCCTGTAATTTCACCGGCCCCCTTACCTTTCTAACCGAAACACAGTAATATAATTGCACTACTGCTTCACGGCGGAAATGGGTAAGGCTCTACTACTCTAGGTTGGCCAAAACTTGCCATGAGCAAAAAAAAGTAATATCGTTGCAGCGTAGAAGGTAACTGTCTTAACTGCAGTAGCACGTGTTCTGTGAAAGATATTCATTTTAAGTACAATAAAGTACCCAAATCCATCGCATTATATCCAATTAAAAAGGTGTCCATCCCATTCAGGTTACTACGCGGACCCCGAAAACTGTCGCTGGTTCTTCGCTTGCTTGGACCACGGCAAGGCTCCATTGAGCGCGTACGAGTTCCGCTGCCCCTTCGGGCTCGGTTTCGACGCAGCCACCCTGCGCTGCGACTGGCCCTGGCTGGTACCCGCCTGCGGGAACATCGCCAGATACGAGGCTGAGGCCTTTGGATACTCTGGAGCTAGTCTTACGGGTATGCTTTAACAGCCTATAAAACATGGAGGAAGCAAAGGAAAATTATTTGCTAGAGCATCGGAAAGCACGTTTGGATATTTTCTTAATAACATCAATAAAGAATCAGAAAATTCTGAATAAATACAAGGTTTTAGCCATGTCCACGTTAACAGATAATTGAGTACGCTCGGCTTCGAAGTTAAAGACGATAATGCAATAGTGACCTATATGCTATAGTGTTATATTCTTTTCTACACATTTGTACTACTACATTAAAAACTCAAGAATTTCGGAAGCGTTTTATTAGAATATTTTGAGACTCACATGAGGCACCAGATGGCTTCATTGACTGGTCGAATATGTGTCTAAATACAATGTACTTCATAACCATTTGTTTATGATCGCGTTCGAATAAACTATCTATTGGTTTTAAAACATGATTTTATATCTACAGGTGCAGCAGGCTTCCATGGTCAAACAGCTGATTCTGTGAACGTAGCAGCCCACCAGAGTCTCGTCTCGGGGGCATCATTGAACAATTTAGTTGGAATTCAAAGCGGGTACCTCAGCAAAGACGATGCTTTAGACTCCAACTTCATAGCCTTTCAAGAATTGGCCAATGGCGCTTATTCTGGAGCCGACAACTCCTTCCACGTTGGACATGGTGCTGGACTTTCTCAAGGTGTCAATGGATTGGCGTATCAAGTAGAAGCACGACCTTCAGGCGCTAACTTAGGATTAGTACAAGCAACTAATTATAACGATCAACCGAAATACTCAAGTGGCTCAATTATATTAGACGATTACAGACTTCCATCAAAATCTGTAGGTCATGGGTCTCAAAATCTTGGTATTGGTCTTGGAGGTTTATCTCAAGGTGGGTATAATAACGCATATGTAACATCGTCTGGTCAAAAGTCAACTCAATACCAAAGCGCAAGTGATGACGGTGAAACCGGCGCATATGTCCATGATTCATCTGGTGATATTGCTGAACCCTATAGACATATAGGATCACCTGATGTGCCATATATTCATGCCGATGCTGGCTACAAACAAACTGGTGAGTATTATGATACTGGAAGCTACACTGGCTCTTCTCAAAGTTACACTGATTCTTCTCAAAGTGGTTATGAGGGAAAATATACTAGCGGCAACGAAGGACAGTACGTACACGATAACTCTGGAGGTTACGTCGAAACAGGGTCTACTGCAAGTGGGTATAATAACGAAAATTCTGGAGCTTATTTTGGGGCAGGGTCTACTGGAAGCGGATACAAAGGCGATTATTCTGGCTCATATAATGCTGGCTTTTCTGGTTCGAGTAACGCTGACTATACTGGATCTTACAAAGCAGATAATTCTGGATCATACAATGCAGATTATTCTGGTTCTTACAATGATAATTCTGGGAAATACGAGGCTGGAGTTTACAGAACTGAAGGTCACATTGGCAATGTAGGAGCTGCAATCAGCGGTCATACTACGTCTGCAGGTAATGGACAATTTGGTAGTTATAGTACTGCAAATGCTGGCAACTACTTGAGTGACTCAAAGGCGTATACAGGCTCATCGCATACTTTAACCGCTGGAGCAGTCAATGTTGGACTTGTTGGTAAAACAACATTGGTCGATTTCGATTATAATGACCAAAAGAATTATCAAGCTGGATTAAACGCTAATTCTTACAGCCAATCACACCAAACGTTGCATCCAGGTCATGTGTCATTTATTTCTCAGCCAGCCGTCTCTATAAACCACGTCGGAACAGATGGAAATAATCTCGATGGATATAGTTTTGTAACGACACCGACGTCATCTGGAATTCCTACAACGGCTACTCCGTTCGCTGTAACTACAGCTATACCTGCAGTAACAACGTACAGGACTCAGTTAGTTCCCGAAGCGCCAAAATCTAGTTTAAAGCAAATCTTTGGGTATACCCAACCAGCTGTTACCTACGTTCAACCGACGGTCGTAGCAGTTAAGCAACAATATACTCCGAATATTCAAGTTTCCAGTTACAATCAAGGATCAAACTACCAATATGAGAGCAAAGATTCCGGCAATTATAATGGAGGTATTGTAGCATCGACAAAGACAGAATCTGGTTACGATTACTCAAAACCAAGTATTCAATTCGAAGATGGAATAACTTACTCGACTGCTGCTCCAGTAGCATCTGTATCTACGTATGAACCTCAAGGATTTGGTCACAGTCAACAGACGCTTCACAAAGTTGAATCTGTAGGCTTCCAGTACTCTACACCAACTCCAGTGTCTGAAGAACCTTTCAAGAGAGTGGTTGCATATACAACTGGGCCATCAGTTACCAAGTTCGCTCAACCAACGGTGTCAACGTACTCTCCACAGGCTTTTAGTCATCAAACCATACATAAAGTAGAAGCTAGCAATGCTTATTCATCTGACGGTGGTGCTGATTACAAATATAATGCTGGAGTCTCGTTCGAGCAACCTAAGGTTGTTCAGTATACAACACCCCAGCCAGCTATTGTATCTACATACCAACCGCAAGTATTCAGTCATCAGACACTGCACCAAGTTGATGCTGGTAAAGTAAATACATATTCTGATGCGTCATCTGGTTACGATTACTCAAAACCCGCAGTACGATTCGAAGAAGCAGTGAATACTGTACAATACTCTACTCCTGCCCCAGTTGTTTCCACATACAGACCACAAGCTTATAGTCATCAAACACTACATAAAGTTGAAGCTCAAAAAGCCCTCCCAATATTTTCGACAGCTATTCCTAAAGTAGAATTAAATTATCAAGCTCCGGTATCTGTCTATCAGAACCCTATCGTGGAATATACGCAAAAAGCTACACCTGTTACTTATGTACAGTCTACAAATAGACCGAAGGCGTACAGTCAGCAAACGATTCATAAAATCGAAGATACTAAATTATACCAACCGTCTATAGACCTTGGTTCTACTGGATACTCCACATCTGGTGTATCATACGAACAACCTCAGACTGTGGTTCAATACACAACTGCCCAGCCTGCTCTTGCGATCCAACCAGCGGTATCTACTTACCAGCCTCAAACGTACAGTCATCAAACAATACATAAAGTAGACGCTAGTCAAGTTAATGCTTTTTCTCAGGCATCTGAATCAGGATATGATTATTCTAAACCCGCTGTTAATTTTGAAGAAACAGGTCAAACTGTATTTGAATATTCAACTCCGGCACCAGTAGTGTCAACATATAGACCACAAGTAGCTAAAACAGTATTTGAATATTCTACTGCTAAGCCTGCAGTAGTTTCCACTTATAGACCACAATCGTACAGTTCGCAAACAATTCACAAAGTCGAATCTCACGAGTTTGTACCTGTGTCATCTACACCTCAACCAGACTTGTACCAACCAGCAATATCTACTTACGAAAACCCATTCTTAAAATACACAACGAATGTTACTCCTGTAACATACGTGAAGCCTACCTCTGCTGTTTACACTCAAACTTACCAACCAATAGTTCAGCAACACCAAGTCAGTCATGTTGTTAATCAGCCGATCCAATATGAAACAGCACAACAGTCTTATGAGCAAAACGTGCAACAAAACCAAGAACAAAACGTGCAATTAAACCAGGAAAGTTACACATACAACCAACCTGAAATACAGAGGAATAATGAAGCGAACTCCGCAAAATCTTACTCTGATGCTAGTCTCGTCTCTCACCAATACTATCACCAGTCGAATGAAAATCGTTACAACTCAGGCAAAGACGTAGTATTCGTTTCAACGTCACCGTCAACTCTCGCTTATGAAGATCATTATGTTGATTACGAATCACCCAAAAACGTTGAATCATATAGAGCTCCTGAATATATTCCACCAAAATCGCGTTACCAAATTGTTTCTACAGTATCAACGCCTATTGTTCAACAAAGCTCTGTGCTCCACCAAGCAAATGACGAGTATGATTACAAACCAGTCGAATACTCTCAACAATTTGATACAATTCAAAACAACGTACCGGTTCAGCAAGTATCATTTAGTACCTCGCATGTATCTGAACCTAAGCGAGTAGAATCAGTACATTTCTCATCCCTACCTGAAACTACCTTCACTACAAATTACCAATCCCCCGAAGTTCAAGTAGGGTATCAAGCTGAGGAGTACTTACCTCCTGTTGTGTCCACAGTTACACCGATAGTGTCATCGACATATCGACCTAGGACATACTCCACTGTGTCATCCACTCGCGAGTACTTACCGCCTTCAACAACTGCTAGACCTGTTGTCAAATCAACAACTCAATCTTATAAATATGTAGAACCAACATATAAGGCTGCTGAATATTTGCCGCCGGTAGACCAAAGCGGCCCAAGTGTGGTGAGCTTTGAAAGCTTCGGTTTAGAAAACAAAGACGCGACTGCTGCTCCTAAAATCAGATATAATCCATATCAAGATTACTCAGTACCAAAGGATACTGGAGTTCTAACGCAAACGACAGCACCCCTTAAGAGGAAACAGAATATTGTAATCCAAACAGCTAAATCTCATTTGTTAGGTTTTGGAACAGTTGGACCTGATGCTGGGTTAGTTTCACCAGTGACTTATACCACAGGTGCTCCAGTTATTGTGTCTTCGACATACAGACCTATCCCAAAATATACGTCACGAACGCCCCTTTACGTTCAATCTACAACTGAATACAAAGCACAAGAGTATCTGCCACCTCTAGGAGAATCAGATCATGGAGTCAACTTGGAAAGTGTAGGATTCAAAACGGTTGGCTCTCAAGCGCAGTACAATTCGTACCAAGACAATTCCTTCGTTGTATCGACTTCCGCACCGATTCAAAGGAAACAAAATATTGTTGTGGAAACAGCCAAATCTCATTTACTTGGTTTTGGTACCGTTGGACCTGACGCAGGCTTAGTATCTCCTGTAACATATACGACAGGAGCACCTTCAATTGTTTCAAGCACAGAATCCTATTCTTTCTCACCTAAATCTGTAACATCGACATATGCGCCCGTTGAACAAGGACTGTTTGAGGTAACTCCATCATCTGTTCCTATTCGAAGAACCAAGCCGAAGGTAGCTGTCGTAACTAAGATAAACGATTTCAACCCTCTATTAGTAAGGAAACTGGGGGCTGTCTGTAGTTGTCAGTCACCTGTATTGGTTCTCAAAGGAAAGAGACCTAATGTTCAAGTACAGAATGATTTCGAAGATTACGGCAGCAATGACAACGATTATTCTAGCCGAGGTGACATTAACGATAACCAATGGGCGCAGAAAACAGCTAAACTACGAACTCCAGTTGTAAATGCGGTAACCATTTCTCCAGTGGTCACTTCTACTTTCAACCCTATTATCGTTCCTGATGACTCATATTACCAGGACTATCAGGAGCCAAGCAACGTTGATGTTATTGTAACACCGAAGAACAGAGACGCATACTCTGGTAGCTATGTATCCAGTACTCCTGTATATTCCTCTACTGAGAGATTTGTGAGAGTAAGGCCACGAGTTAAAGCTGTTACAGCAGCTCCTACTTATAAAACTGTTTTATTGAAACAAGAAGTGGCACCAACTGCAATAGTACAAGAAACTGGTTCAGTTGTTTCTGGAATAGATTCTCAAGCTTTTGATCGTTACGGTCCAGGTGGATGGAGGAGCAGAGATGAAACCTTGCAAGGATCAGTAGACTGCCAGAGAGCAGGTTTGTTCCGTCATCCTAAGCAGTGTAATAAGTTCTACGCGTGCAGATGGGACTGTACTAAACAGAGGTTTACGCTCCACGTGTTCAACTGCCCGGTGCAACTCAGCTTCGATGCAAGCATAGGTGCTTGTAACTGGCCCAGCCAAGGTCCAGCCTGCCAAGGAGACACACTCCTCACCAACGCTCTTTAAACGTACTCACTATTATTAAGCAAAATGCGAATCTCATCGTGCCATCGAAATTGTGATATCATTGTGATCACGAAATTTCTTTTACTATCTGAATCAATATTATACAGTTGATGATGTCTGTCTCTCTTTCGTTTAAGATGCTTATTTATTTGTTTATTTTTGTTAATGTTATTTCATAGTTATTTATTACATTTCGATTTTCAGCTTGAAGCTTCCTAAGTTACTATATTATTACTTTTTTGGTATCATCGGTTGGAATAAGAGTTACCATGTTCTAGTTCATATAGCATGTTACGATTTGTAAAATAGTGAAGTCATATTTTGTATTTTTATAAATTAATATAGAAATAATGTGCTGTAATTTGTAAATATATCATTTTTATTACATTTTTGTTTTATTTCATACACAGAATAATTAATCATTGTAAAATCATATAGTACCATCTTTACTTACATTTGATGGATAAAACAATTTAAATATTCAATGAAACTGGTTTCTCGGCCTCAGACAGGACATCTTTGTATTTAATAAGAACCGGAGTTATTTCTTCTTCAATAAACTCGGTCACCTGTTCAGGAGCTCTACCAATAAACGTAGACGCATCCAAAATGGAATCTAATTTCGATATAATAGGCGCAAAGTAACTATCTTTCTTCACGCGATCAATTAGATCATTATCCTTTCCTTGTTGCTTCACTTGGGCACCCGCCTCATGGGAAAGGACTCTTATTTTCTCATGGCATACTTGACGATCGCCCCCTGCCTGCACCATTGCCATGATAATATTCTCAGTGGCCATAAAAGGTAACTCCTGAGCAATATGCCGAGCAATCACTTTCGGATAGACGACTAATCCTTGGCAAATGTTTTGTAGCGTAATAAGCGTGGCATCGGCAGTTAGGAACGCTTCAGCGAGGGTGATGCGACGATTGGCCGAATCATCTAGAGTGCGTTCCAGCCATTGCACTGCGTGTGTGTTCGCAACATTGCCATGGAGAGTAATCAAATGGCGAGCGAGCGCGCAGCAGCGTTCCGATCTCATCGGATTCCTTTTGTAGGGCATAGCACTGGATCCGATTTGTGACGCTTCGAAAGGCTCCTCGAGCTCTTTACGAGAGGCTAAAAGACGGATATCCGAACACATTTTATGGACTGTCGCACCAAGACTGGACAGAGCAGATACGACTTCCAGATCAACTTTTCTGGAGTATGTTTGTCCGGTGACGATGTACCGTTTGTCGAAGCCAGCTAGTTCAGCGACTCTTTTGTCTAAAGCTCGGACTTTGGTGCTATCTCCCTTGAAGAGTTGCATGAAGGAGGCTTGAGTTCCAGTGGTACCTTTGACTCCTCGGAAGCGGAGGTCGTCCCTGGCTCGGGTTAGGGCACGCTCGTCCATGAGGAGGTCGTTCAGCCAGAGGCAGGCCCGTTTGCCTACGGTTGTCAGTTGTGCAGGCTGCAGATGGGTGAAGCCGAGGATCGGAATGGACCTGGAAAAGTTATTAAGCAACATTTTAGTTCAAAATAATAAAGAAATTTAGGTTTTTTTTACAAATAGGTATAATTGGAAATTACAGGAATTAAAATTATTATTATAAATAATTATTTTTTTATCAATATACTAGGTAATATATTAGTATTATAATTAATAAATAACTTACGTATTTCATGCTGTAGGGACTACCACTAATTCACTACCGTTAAGCTTCGTTTTTTGTACAAATCAGTTTGTTAACTAAACTACTAACCTTTAAATATTCCATGAAAAGTATTTAAGAGAAGTGGTTAAGATTTTCTAGTAACCACTCTATAACTAAACATAACTTTCCATAGCATCTATTTTACTCTTGCTTTCAACACTCATTAGATTTTTCTTTTATAAATAATAATATAGAAACCAGATAACTGCCTATACTACATTTTCTTATTATTAGTTCTAAATAGACAAGCACACAAATGTTTGTCCTGGGTGGGAATCGATCCAACGACTGCGGCGTGGCGATCAGGGTCTCTCCAAGCCTACTCACCCGATTAGTTACTTGTAAACTTACTTAAACTCATCAGCAAACTTCGACAGCCTGCTTATGATAGCCGCCAGTCTCGGCAGCAGTAGATCCAGTCCGTGCTTTAGCACTATCAGATCGGTGTTGTCCCCGACGTAGCACGAAGTAGCACCGAGGTGGATGATCGGCGCCGCGACTGGGCATCGCTCGGCCAACGCGTGGACGTGGGCCATGACGTCATGGCGCACTCGCTTCTCGTGTTCCGCCACTACTACGAAGTCTATATCGTGGATGGCCGATTCGAGTTCCGCTATTTGCTCTTGCGTTATTTCTAGACCGAGTTCCTGGAATAAAAAAATATCATCATATCATATGAGTTTTCTATTATTTAGCCAATTGCAATGAAACTTCAGTAAGTTGTCGTGCTTACGCCTGAATTAGTACATACGTTTTACACTAGATGGCGTGAGAGTAGTCGCATTAGATAAAAACGCACGAAGACGCGGGCAATAGTTACTTATAAATATCCTGGATTATTTTTCATACGGGGCTTGAGCTTTTCCAATTGAAACCAGATAAGTTATATAACCTACATATTATACCAATTCTTTTTTCTATTAAATATATTAAAAATATACTTACGCGAATTTTTTTTTTAAATTTAGACACAGAAATCGGGCCCTAGGTTTGAGAGCTACGATGAGAGATACTCCATATCTAAATTTATATACGTAATCTACTAAATGAATATATCTTTCTGGAATAACTGCGAGTAATCGCGGAAAAAGAAAAAAAAAAGAAATGATTTTTTGTTTCGCTGGTCCCTTAGAAATCCATAGTTGTTTAGTATGACAATCTCAACTTAATTTAAAAAAAGATGTCTTCACTTGGTAAACAGTGTCACCTGTGGAAATTCCAAAACCAAATATTTTCTTCATCACGAAACCATTTACATCATACTGTTACAACCACTCATATAATTGTAATGTTAATAGGTACTGAAATCGCTTGAAACCCAGTTTAAATTACAGAACAATTAACAAAGGCGTTTAGTTCTTAACGCCTCTTGCGTAGTTAAAGTAATTTCGTCAGTTCCTCTAATCATAAAAGCAAATGGTGAGCACCTAACGAACCTTAAAATTATATGGAGTTTACAGGAAACCCAACTGTTGCATGTCGAATAACAATTATTTATATCACGCACAAGAAATGTACATATCTTCACGCCTATATATAAAATCGATCTGTGTATATGTACATTGTCATGGATTATAAAATGTCTGGGCCGATTTTGGCAGGACTCACTGAGATATATAAATCTGATGTTATAAGGAGTTACTTCCTCCCTAGGGAACGCGGGTGAAACCATGGGAGTAAAATTTATCTATAAAAATTATGGAGTGTAGAAGTAAAGGAGGACCATCTCACTGTACTAAAAGGTGTCCCTTGAAAGGGAACAAATTAAGGTGGCGCTACTGTAGCAAGTGGAAAAAAATTAAATAGAGCGCCACAAATTATTAGAGTAGGATAGAAAATTAATAAAAAAAGGAAGATACATTTCCGTTTTGTTACAGCGCATTTTTTATAATTATTATAATATATAGACAAACATGAGTATGGAATAAAATTATACAGTGCGTTTAAGTACCCCAATCAATTGTAAATAGGAAATAGAAAATAGTTTTAGAGAATTACCGGAAACCAACCCAGCATTTCCACTTGCTACACCAGCGCTATTTCGGTGAGAATTCGAAACCTAATTTGCTGTTTACAAGTGGACACTTTTTCGATGAATCCCCCATACAAGATGGTCCGCCTTTACTTCTCCACTTCATAATAAAAATATAGAAGCGAAACAATTGCCACCTAAATTAATTACATACATTTAATTTATTTGACAAGTCATATTCATTTCTTTTTATTGTTTTATTTCACATGGGCCGATAAACAAGCAGACGGTCCACCTATGGACATTTGCAACACTGGGCGTCGTTGTCGTACCTGAGACGTGAAGTTGTTAAGTCTCATGTGCCTGTAATTTCATATAACCAACATAATTATATGAAATAACTTCTATAGTTCAGTGAACTCGTAAAATTGACAATAGGTTTACGAACACGCTTTTACCATTTAGTGCGTTATTGGGTACACAAGTGTGTACTAGTGGCCTACTTTAGTGTACACATAACATTAAAAGGGCTTAGATAGGGAAGTACTACATGAAAATATACAATACTAGCTGTTGTTTATCGATATCATATCTGGGAAGAATTCCGCGTCGAATGGTAGCGGTCGCATCCTTGTATGTTCAGTAGTGTTGAGGCATGGTGCGCCATGGGAACCCTATTTTCTTTATTATATTAGAAGAAGGAGAAGATAAAAGATAGATTTAGGTGCTATTATTTATGTTCTGAAACAACACTTGGGATCAGTTCCGTTGAGACAAAACCTTTTAAAAAAGGAAGCCACGGGTTCAAAGCTTAAATTATAGGTATTTAAGTGCTAGTTAACAGGGACTTTGCAATAAGTAGGTACCTATGATCGGATTCCTTTGTGTTTTATATTATATAGTGATTAATCAATACAAGACTAGGTAGAAAATTAACAAAAGAAGCTCAGTCGACCACAATTCATGCAATTCTTTTAACTGCATAACAATAACAATTATTAAGTCACTGGCGCCTTTGACGTTACATTGTCTAGACCACATGGTCACAGGATATTTGCAAGACTAGGGGAACATAAGACCTAAAACCTATATTCAATGGAAGATACAATCTTAAGACCAAACGTTATATGTGTTGAGGATTGCCGCCGTCTTTCTGACACTTTAAAAATCCTAATCAATTCTAATAGACTAACTGTACCTTTCCCTACCTAGGAATCGAACTAGCCCCCCGCCCTAAGCCTAAAATTCCCGTCACGGAAGATACTTAGATGTACCTATTTTTTATAACACATGGGCTGACAAATAAACAGTTGTTCCAACTGTTGGTAAGTGATCACCGCCGCCTATGGACATTAGCAACACCAGGGGCATCGCCAATGCGAGACGTGAAATTGTTAAGTCTCATGTGCCTGTAATATCACCCCCCCTTACCTTTCAACGCGGGTAAAACCGCGGGGGACAGCTAGTAATAAGGCAAATGACAAGCACCGGTGTAACACTTTTATTTTATTTACTTTTAAACCTCATGTAAGTACTAACATGTTTAATTAATATTGAAGATGTCATTGAATAGATGGTTCATAAGAATTGCGTAACTCTTTCAATAATAAAATAATTCCTTCATTTTTAATCACAAAACCCACCCACATAGTCTGTAAAAATGTTCATTTATGAAACCACAAAGTATTTAAACTCATTTTATTGCACAACAAATGCTATTACACCTTCAATCAATAAACTAACAAACAAACCACAAAACAAACAACGAGTTATTAGAAAATATTGGAAGTAAACTCGCAAGCCTAAAGTGGTCATGACGTGATCTAGCACAAAGATAGAATATGTTCTGGATTAACAGAGATACAATTTTTACAGGGAAATATTTGATCTAATGGGATCACTGGGTGAATGAATGAATGAATGAAATATTTATTCAAATAGGCCTTCATAGGCAATTATGAATGGTCAGACTAACACCAGTTACCACAGCTAAGGTAATCCAAATAAGATACGCTTATCCCTATCCAAATAGCAATTGGTTGCACTACAGAGTAAGTAGAGGAAAACATACAATACAACCAACCTACTGCAGTCATTAATAGAAAAAATAATTGGCAAATTAACTCGTATTTTCTATATCATAACAGGACAAAGAGACTAGCATATGTCAAATTTGGCGTAAATAACATAAAAAAGGAGGTTTATCAAATACGACACCTTCATGACACATTATTAAGGTTGCATACAACAAACAACAAAAATTTACTAGGAATACCTTACAATAAACTTACAAAGGAAAACAGCTCTTATGTAATAATACATATAGTCCGTTGTTTGAAATAAAAATTGTACGAAAAGGTACATCGCCAACCTGTTCTAGTAATTCGCTGAAAGATAAGATTAGAGGCACGAACAGAACTGATAACAGTGTTTCAAGTGATAAGTCAAAACACCCAGTGACGAGTTACCTCCTAACACAAACGGGCGTAAAGACAAAGGGACCAAGTGTTGGAAAGTGTATACCCCAAGTGTTTCAAATAAGTGATAATGGTGTCCGTACAGACGATAGCAACGATTGTCGTGAAGACATTCAAAATTGTAAGTTATTTTCATGATAATTTGGATTAAAATCGATGCAACTTTATCAGAAGTGTGTCAGCGTGTAGATTCGCTAAAAATAGCTATTGTATTAGGCACGATAGTTCCCGAGTATCATTTTCAAGAGTAGTTCATGGATTTTCAGACAACTAGGATTTTCCGAAGCTTGATGGTAGTCGAAAGAGGCAATGAAAGTATGTGAGAGGTGGCAGGTACAAGAGGAGTGGATCCTAAATAAACGAAAAAGAATGAGTCTATAAATACTCATCAACCAAAACTATTACATGATAAGTTGAATATAAGCAGATATTTTGTACAATATCTTTACAATAGTCGTTGTTGATGAGAGAGGGATTGTAAACGCAATGTTATAAGACTGTAATTTCAAATAATCTCTACTTTTCAAGGCAATATAATCCACACCTGCCGACCATAATCCCGAATTATTTGGGGTCAGCGCAATATGTACCTTCATCGTTCCCCATTCAGTGCATATTAAGGAAATCAGAGTTTTGGCTTACTGCCATCAAGCTCTACAAGCTTGCATCCAAGCATTGATGAATGGTTTTGTTGGCATTTTGGTGCTAGAGCACGTGGTCATAAGTAAACTCTCTAGTCATCACTCAATTATTTTTATTTTGTGTATTGGTTAGCGACTCTAGATTTTTTTAATTACTTCTAATAAGTGGACAAACTGGCAGACGGTCCACCTGATGGTAAGTGGGCACCGTCGTCTATGGACATTTGTAATAGCAGAGACTTCGGGCTGTTATTTCAGGGAAGTTTTTTATGGGATTGATTCTTAATTGCCAGATATGAGTTGAGGTGGTAGTAACATTTGCCTGTCACAATAACTCATGTACAGTTTTCTGTATCCTGCAACCTTGAAGATTACAGTGAGGTTCTTTTGAAAGCGTGTTCCATTCTCAGCCTGATTCAATTTATGGGCAGGTCTAAATCTAATATCGTCATAAGATTCAGTTAGAGATGAATAATTTAGATGAGTCACTGCTAGCCCATCAGCAATTGAAAATAAAGTAGAATATTGAGAATTATTTATAATTACTATAAATAACTGCATATTGTTAAATTAATAACGTCATTCTGAACAATATACAAATAAATCATGATCGAATTTGAGCCCAGTTCAGCCACTGTACTTCTCTTAGATTTATACTTCATAGGATTGTACTATGTGTGATCGGGTTCTATCAATCAAGTTAGTTTATTAGAGATCTAAGTAAACTAAGGTACTCAACTTCAGACTGTTTCGTTTCCTTATATCCCTTTACATTAAGGACCAAATCCAAAGTAGGATCTGAAGGGATCGTCGAAATAGATACTTGTTCTTTTTTAATAATTTAGAATTTTCAATACTTTAGTGTCAATTCTGCTGTGCATAGCTGAACTTAAATCTATGTACATACCTACATTCAGCAAAAAGATAAATAATATCTTTGATTTTGTCTAGTCTTGTCAAAAACGCTCATGCCGAAGTTCAGATCGAAATGTAAAAATTAATGAATGGGTGAGTTTGGTCTGACTTGGGACAACCATGAGATTGGGGTCAATACAAGCCTTGCTAATGTTAGAGGGAGAGGTGTTAATTACAGAGGTGATATAAAGTGCGATCGGCCCACCGGCCTCATTTCATATCGTGTTGATAACGCCACACCTTGTTGATACACACCGCTACCACAGATTGTTCAATTAAATTCATTATTATATTCCATACTGCATACTTACCATGATTCAATATTTAATCAAGAGGTTTAGTTTGGAAATCGTCTCGTATTTCTTTTTCTTACATCATAATTAATTGGGTTTCTCATACTTATTGATTCTTAAAGTTATTTATTGCTTTGTATGGTGTATTTCGAACAGCTATCATCAATTCTTGCTTTGGGGATATCTCTAATTACAATAGAACAAAGTCATTAAAGTAGTATATGTATGTGGGCTTTGTTTTAAGCTACGCAATGGATTTCGATGCGATTATCATTATCATTTAGAGAAGATTTTTCGGAAGGTTTATATATACAATACATGAATATTATCTCAGGCAAAGCTGGGGCGAGTTTATAGAGCGACATAAAGGGAAATGGTTTTATATATTTGTCTATTATAATTCTTTGTCAAATATTTGACGAATGCTTATTCCTTGAAAATCTACTTCCGATGAAGGGATACAATTGTTTTAGACCTTATGTGTCTGTCTAGGATAAAATAATCTAATCTCCTTCACTCTATCAATATATCAATAATCTAGGCCTATCACTGGATGGGCAAAGTACGGCTCGCGGGCCATCTCCGGCCCGCCGAGGTTCCATCGACATGGATAGTATATGGCCCTCTATAACTATGTTTTGACGGTCGAGAAGTATAAAGTAGATTCTTCTACCTATAAGTGAAGCTAAGCTAGCCGCGTAGTTCATGTGTTGCGTAATGCGGGGCGCCGTTTTTATAATATCATTATTAAAAGCTTTAGCACAAAATGCATTTTTTCTATAATTCTGGCCCTCTAGAATTTAAACTTTGTTGCCCCCCATTATAAAAGTTTGCCCACCACTGATCTTGCTGCTAGATTTGGGCTATCAGTTCTCCAGTTTTACAATTATCTTCTATAGTTTAAAATACGTATACGAGAGCCAGTATTTTTATAACCTAAATTAAATTAATTAATAAACACAACATTGCCTTTCAAGGGAACAAGCGCACATGTTGCAAAACTGAACTACAGAACAAACAACGCTTATCAGATAAGTACATTACTCAGAGGTACCTGCGGTTAGTTAAATGTTGTGGAAATGAGTAATACTATGAGTAATTTAGTACTGGGTATGCTATAATTTGCTACCAATATCCGGAACTTGCGATTATTGATGACGTATGTAGTAACTCATCTCTGTCTATATGTTACTTCTACTTATATTTTAAATGCAGTAGAGCTCTTAGTGCAGAGTTCGTCCGGGGAAGTCATACCTTACCCATTTCTGCCGTGAAGCAGTAGTGCACTTGTATTACTGTGTTTCGGTTAGAAAGGTAAGGGGGCTGGTGAAATTACAGGCACATGAGACTTAATAACTTCACGTTTCAGGGTCGACAACGCATTAGCGATGCTCCTAGTGTTGCAAATGTCCATAGGCGGCGGTGACTTACACTTACCATCAGGTGGACCGTCTTGTTTGTCGGCCCAAGAGGTATAAAAAAATAAAATATGGACTTTGCTACTTTCACGGAGAAACTTCCAAACGTATTTAGATGCAATTTGGCACATAGATAGAGTTCCTGGAATAACATTGTTACTGTAACTATACGAATGAAAAGGCGCTGGAATAACTTGAAGCCACAGTTTATTTTATATCGTTTAATAATAATGTGAAAACCAGCGAACTTCACTAGTGCCACTGACTGTCAGTACTTTTAGAATTTAGAAGACAAAATAATATCCAAAATGGTGATTCAAATAAGTTCTGTTCGTAACAAACATATTGACTACTTTTTATCCCGGGAAAAAGTGAGCTATTTATTATTATTTATAACAGCTAGTAATATAATACAATACTAGCTCTCCCCCGCGTTCCCAATGGATGTTACATATCCCGTAATAAAAAGCCTACGTGTTATTCCAGAATATGATATCGCACCCTCAGTACGATAAGGGCTTAACTCAAAATTGTGAAATGGAGTTACGATCATAGAGAGACTAAACAAAGTACGCTCTATCCGATGAATAGTAAAACATAGTCAATTTAATGATAGACTGAGCATACCGATACTTCAGCCTCTTTACCACCGGGACCCACCCTCCCCGCTCAGTGCGAAAGTGACCAAGTGAGAAAAATGAATCAGAGATGTGCCAAAAGTGATTTTATGAGTTAAGCCCCTATCGTTCTGAGGGTGCGATATATCCCGGTACCAAATTTCATCCAGATGCGTTCAGATGATCTGATGTGATTAATTAAAACTTCCATCCAATGAAACTATCGCATTTATAATAGAAGTAAGATTAAAACACGACTTTGTGAGGATAGATGTATGGATGTTTGTTACTCAGTCACGCTAAAACTACCAAACGGATTTGGATAAAATTTAGCACACAGATAGAGCAACCCTAGAATATAGGTCATATATTTTTATCCCGGAAAATGTAGCATCCCAACGGAACACGAGAGTAACCGCGGGACATTTAGTAATATAAAAATGTTACGCGGACGGGAACAGTAGAGTGGAAGTTATTATGTAATAAAAACTCGAGAATATATTTAATATGTATAAAAGCCTTCGACGCCCCTTGAATCTAATTAATGTTCTAGATCAGCCATTAATTAATGCCAGAGAATCTCGATCAAGTGCGCAGATGTATTCACTATACGTGTGTACGCGCAGATAGAGCGAACAATAGATCCCATAGCGTAGTGGACAATCAAACTGTATACTGTTTACCTTGAACAATACCATTGTGTGGAGTATTATGTACGTGATTGAGTTACATTATTGGATAGGTACTGCTCGGAGCCCTTGGGTTCATCTGCGTTACACCTAGTTACCTACCTACCTACCTAATATGAGTACCTAACTCGCCTTAGTGGTCGAGTGGTATGGTATAAAGCTCGGCTGTCTTAGGTTCGGTACCCGGGCCGGCAAGGTAGAATTAACGATTCTTTGTTTAAAAATGAATAACTGTGTAACTGGTAATGTGTGAATTTTTTTTTGTATTAAAAATAAAATTGCGGCCAACATACAGGCTAACGAACGATACACCTGATCGTCACCGCAGCCTATGTGCATTTGCCACACCAGGGGCATCGTGAATGCGTAATGGACCATTAAACGTGAAGTTATTAAGTCTCATGTGCCTTTTTAACCGAAATAGAGTAATACAAGTGTATTATTGCTTCACAGCGGAATTGAGTAAGTAGGTATTTCCCCGGACGAACTCTACACTAAGAGATTTAGTACTCTGATTCTCTCCACATGTTTCGTTGGGACTTAAGTGGAATGTGGGTCTCATTATTGAGACCTCATCGGGAATTATGGTTGTGAAGATAAAATACAATTTGCTTGAAATTCGTTGAGAAATTAAACATGGTTGTAATCGATAGAAAACTATATAGTTTAGCCTTGATGTATAAATGGCCCTGTAAGATCGATCGATGCAATTAAAATAATTATAGGTGGGAGTAGGTATTGAGGGAATGTGAGGGACCAGCCCCCTTTATTCAGCTAATATAAACTTCGTCAGCGAGCCGCTTCATGGAGGCTTTGGAGAGCTTACCTCTCACGTGATTAGTAGTATAAGCGTAGTACGCGACAGAGATAGAGCATAGAGGCCGCAACGAAACATCCTCGAGTTAGTGTCATTTTCCTTACAGAATCGAGCCCCTGAGGGGTCGGTTAATTAGCTTCGAATACCTAATAGTTAACAATATGTCAATTGAGCCAGTTTATGATGAGCTGTCAATTCTAAGGTTTAATCTCATTCGGAGAATTGTAGGTAAATTAATATATATTGTAAAGTTAACAAAAGTATTTCCCCTTGGAAAACAAAGCTTTGCAAAAATACTAAGACATCAAAGAATTAAAAAATGGTAAGACATCAAAGAATTCAAAAATTCCAAACCATTTATTCAGTTTAGGCTCGCTCGCACTTATGAAGGTCAAATATATAGTTACTAAAGCTACCACTTGTACAGAAGTCAGCCTTCAACTGAGAAGAGCCGGCAAGAAACACGGCACAGTAATATTATTTTTTAATTTTTTTTTATTTAATATGACTTTTTGGCTATTGTATAATTTGAAACAGTTCCATTTACCATGTTTTGTTTCTTATCTTTAAAATCGTTTTCATATCAAGTATTTCATATAGTTGCTAAAATCAGTTTAGCTAATTGTTATAATTTCTTTGAGCGAGGAAGTCATCGAGCAATTGTTTGAATCTAAGCATCCTGTCGGCTCTGTAACGACAATTAAACTTGCTGTAATTGTCAGCTGCAGTCGAGCTGAGTACAGAGTAATGAGCTACAAAGGTTTCAATTAAAACTGCATCATTAGTATAAGCTATAAAAAAAGTCCCTAATATGTTAAAATTTAAAAATTAAAAACAGATTCGTTTTAAAAAACGAACTTATTTTCTTCTGAGAAGACTCAGCAAAAAGAACCATAATACCGGAACCGGATATTAAGGTCTGACTATGAAATCTGACATAAGTGCTTTTGAAGGGCTATTTGACTAAAAATATTTTCATTCCCTCCATAATTGTAAAGAAATCTAAGTTGGGTAACCTCAATGTCGAATGATTATTATTTTTGGTATACAAAATGCACCTGCATTATAATTCGATTAGAAATTGAGTGGTAAGTATTTGTTATTCGATAATTAAGGTGATTTAACATATCTAGGTTACTGACAACAAGTAAATCTAACTAAATAATATCTAAAATAAACAACTTTGTGCAAATTAAAATAAAAAGTCCCTGTTCCTGTCGATTACTCTGTGCAAGTCCATATCCCATCTACTCTGCATGAGCCATAGCAGTGCTCTGTGCCAGTGTTGACTCCTGACCCTCGTGTGACTAATGAATATATCAACTAATTGATATCACCCTGCTTCACCTCGGAAATGCTCCCTTTTTATGCATCTTCTAATTTATACAGCACTAGGGACCCACCCCGGCTTTGTCTGAGTGATATAATATAAATGTTTTGTACAATATATGTACAAAACGAATCAAATCTCTTAATGGTGATGAAAACCACATCAAAATATATTGTATAGTTTAAAAGATATACACGAACAAAAATACACAAATAGTATTTTTAAATGGAAATCCTACTTATATTATAAATGCGAAAGTATGTGAGTATGGATGTTTGTTACTCTTTCACGTAAAAACTACTGAACGAATTTGGATGAAACTTGCCACATATATAGAGAATTCCCTAGAATAACATATACTATTATCAAGGGAAAATGGAACATGGTTCCAGGTTGAAATCGCGGGGGAGAGCTATTAATATCCATAAATAGGTATATAATTTCCATAAATATAAAAAAATCTTGCGTTATTTATATAATTACTGAAATTGAATGCAATACAATAGAATAAGCTGCTATATTAAATACCAAAATCACCTATTTATCGACAAGAAAATCGTATTAATGAATCGATTAATAAATGCAACATACCTTGTGGTAGATAATCATTATCTAACATTCCGATCCCGATTATGATACACAGTAAATAAGTTCAATCTATATTTGACCCTAAATTTGTCACATGCCAGTTACTTATTGGATTAAATGGAATAATCGACTAGAATGTCCTTAGCCTCTGAGTACTATTAATTCTTACTTTGTTTTCACAAATAAAAAGTTGTCAAATAAAATTCAAATTCGGAAACTATTTTATTCGTTTAGGCCTGTCGAAGGCACTTTTGAAGTTCTAACTTCTAAAGTTACTCGCGGTTCTAAAGTCACCTTTATACTGAGAAGAACCGGCAAGAACTTTGCAAGGTTTTTTTTTTTACTATTTACAAACTCGTTAAGCTCTATCCTTTACTATAGAATAAAATACAATACAACAATAATATTACACAAAAATATTTTATTTCAAATTGTCGAGTTCTAATATCCCTATTTTGAAAGCTACTTCCTGACGCGTTATGATAATTTTCTTCAGCATCGTCATACAATGAACTATTGGATCAATAAATAACCTTATGTATAGAACAATAAAGATGGTTTTTTTGTGACATTCTTAGCTGTCAATAAGTCATTAAAGATCTCAATAACTTTTAAATGTATTAAATAAACCAGATTTGTTTCTGGATTTCAATGTTCGGTAAATATAATATATAATATATTTATTTTAAAATAGTATGATTCATTTGAAATGATTCAAATAATGTGAATTTAATTATGACTATTAAATATATCATATATTCTATAAATAATATAGTAATGTTGAACATTGAACTTTTTAACTGTGAAGCTCCAGTTAAATAATGAGTCAAATTAATGCATTTATTTTATCGGCTTGGAAAACGGCTTTAATTGAGAAGAACCGATAAGAAACTATTAGAATTAGCTATAATTATAACAATATATATAACAAGGTGTGTCGCAATGACACACGATAGAAGTGAAACTTTTGTATTACAGGGAAATATTTTAATTATTCATAAATCACTTTTGAATAGCATACGAAGCGAAAACCATGGAAATAGCTGGTTGACAAAGTTAGAAGGAGCCAAGATCCTTAGCAGTGAGGCATACGACTAGAGAGAGAGAGATTCTTTTATTTTCGTTACACAAAAAGGTTGCGGATTAGAAATTCAAAGCCCTCCCATGAGAAGTTTCACTTCAAAAAAAGAAAAATCAAATTATGTTTCTATGACTACCTTAATACGCAATAAGCAAAAACTGCGGCGGCCTTAACCATTGCGAGGCTCCGAAAAGTATGTGATGCCAAAGTAAGTCTGGTTGTTTGGTTTAGGTATTTGTCATGTTTGACAAGTAGGTACGGCTAATGTTATACAAATAAATAAAATTTGAAATCCATATTTTTTTTTATTTGCTTGGGTTGTGTGAGGCCCCTGCAAGAGCGAGGCCCCGAGCGATTGCCCCGTTCTCCACCCCCTAAGGCCGCCTCTGAGCAAAATCATTTATCGGCAGAGAGCAACATAGCACCGGCTCATAATGATTATAAATAGGGTAGTAAGATGACTGTCAGGGTGGGCGGTACAACAAGCAAATTTACCGATTAGTAAGTAAACAGGAATGTACGAATCGAGTAAAACTTTGAGCTAGAAGTATTCATAAATTATGATCATAAATTAACTTTAACTTGCCAGATAAATTGGATTGAAATGCCGTTAAAACAAGATAACGTCTAGCTTGAGATAAGTGTAATTGTGTGTGGTCCCGTATGCTGTGTTATTATCATTTTGAAAGAGTAATTTACTTCTTAACTATGAAGGGTTGATCGAATATAAATTCGCGGAGGTTCCGAGAAATTATTTACGTAATATGTAGGTATATTTTTGCAATATCAAATATAATGGAAGATCAGTGCTGGTTTATCAAAAAACCTGTGACCAAAAGTAAGGCGATGCGGTGGGGTTTTCACTTTATACATAACTACCTACCATTCTATGGCGACTACAAAAAAAACAAATTAGTAATATTTATGTTTCATAACCCAATGACACTAGTTTTTTTTTAAACAACAAATTCTTCTACGCAATGCAATTAATAATAATAATGTAGGCAATGTTGTCTCTATAAAAGAAATAGTAGAGTAAAAGGAAAGCCTTCTATAAGTTAGAAAATGTCCATGTCAAAGTATTTTTTAAACAACTTGAAATGCAAGGGTCGAATGTATGTCTATGTGATCAGTTTAAACTTATATACCCCGTAATTTTAAATTCGTACCAAATTTGACACAAACTTTCATTATTTTTCACCCCTTTAATTTAATACTATCAGCTTAGCCTGTCAATCAATCAGTTCAACTCGTGGTGTTACCGCGTAAGGAAATATATACTTTATTAAATCAGGTTTTAATTTTCTCTACTAATCTACTTTAAGAATTCGATTATGATTTTAGATCAATGAATATGGATTTAGATCTCATTTGAGATATAAATGACTCATTTTGTAACGTTGTGACAGCCTCCTTCTGTCGATACTCCTTACCACAATCGTTCCTGGCCGAAAATAATATATATTTTTAAGTTTTTATATTTTCAAATAAAACTCATTCTTAGCTTCTGTTATTACACATTTGCCGTATGTTGTAATTTAAGCTAGGTGGTTTATAAATACGATTTCACTACATAGTATACTATGTAAGTCGCTTTCTCTGTCCCTATATCCCTAAGTATGCTTAAATCTTTAAAACTACGCAACGGATTTTGATGCGGTTATTTTAATAGATAGAGTGATTGAAGAAGAAGGTTTTTATGTATAATACATGTGAAATCCCACGGGAACGCGGGTAAAACCGCGGGGGACAGCTAGTATACTATAAGAAAAGGTGAGAACTGACTCAGAAAACAAACGAAACAAAATCAAACATCTTAGTTTGCTGTTAGAGGTTCACATAAATTGGTGTAATTTTAATATAATACATACATCTACTTTCATTACTGATTGATTTAGAGTAAAATTTTTAGACAAAGGTGTAAGGTTTTTAGTCAAAGGTACGCTCGCAATGCCAAGCTAACTAATTGTAGAAGCCCAAAATAAACACATTTGGCCAATCGTCATGCTACTGACCCCACACTGACAATCATTGTCACGGAAACAAAAACAGCAATGATTTACAATTGCGATGTATCATTTGATCATTATGAATGAATATGTATAACTAGTTCGCGCCCGCGGCTACGGCTGCGTGGGCGAGTGAAATGAATGGAAATTGTTGCCTATTGTTATTATGAACCAAATATTTTTGTATAATTAAAGTAATGATGCAAACCCACGCGAGCGTTTACGGTTTATTTATTTATTGTTTTCCTTCTGCAGGCTATATGGTTGTCAGGTTTCTGAGTAAAATGTTGCGTTGTAGTTGTCCCTTGACCTAAATTAGCTTCTATGTTTCAGTAAAATTCTTAGTTAGTTTATCTTTAGTGTTTCAGAGTTTTCCTATTTATTTTTCCTGTTGCTGGATATTTGACAGAACATATACCTCAGTACGATAAGGGCTTAACTCAAAATTGTGCGAAATGGAGTTACGATCATAGATGGACTAAACAAAGTACGCTCTATCCGATTAATAATAAAAACATACATAGTCAATTTAATGATAGAATAAGCATACCGATACTTCAGCCTCTTTAACACCGGGACCCACCCTCCCCGCTCAGTGCGAAAGTGATCCAATCAGAGATGTCCTAAAAGTGTTTTTTTGAGTTAAGCCCCTTTTGGTCTGAAGGTGCGATATATTATGTTCATTTAATTGTATTAACCATTTAATAGAACAAATTTCTGTCGTGTCATAATAAAATTCAGGAATTTATTAATAGTTACATTCCTACTAATATTATAAATGTGAATCTAAGTTTGTTTGTTACGTTTTCACGCGAAAACTACTTAACCGATCATCATGAAACTTTGTACACATATTTTTGGAGGTGTTAGAAGTAACATAGAATACGTTTTGTGCCGGGAAAATATTAGATCCCTCGGGAACGTGGGTGAAACCGCGGGGGACAGCTTATTAGTTAATATTTCTTTAGTGTGTTTTGTGCTTATTTTTCTTGTTGCAAGATATTTGACAATAAATACTCGTATTTAAATTCGTAACATTATGGTTTTAAATCGAATATAAATAATACTATCATTGTTTGTAGACTTCAGGAATTTATTAAGCCTATTCAAGTTCAACTCATCTATATTTATCAACATCTGCCTGCCCAGCTCTCAATTAGAGGTCGGCGCAATACGCATACTTTCTGACCTTTCTTGTGCATTGTATTATATACTTTTTATGTTGGTTATTGCACTATTTAACAGTAAAATTTTTCCATATACTTTTTATTTCCTTGCTTTTTGATGTACATACTACTAGCGTATTTATTTATTTATTATTTATTTATTTTGGATCTCCAACGAAAGATGTAGACATTAAATGACATAAAACATAGTTTACAACAGGTATTACATTGGTGTACTCCATCAATTATAGGAGACCACAGCATGCTCAGTAAACTTAAAAACAAGCTAACAGTGGTAATAAAAATTTAATTTTTATTATGTATTAATATGCCATTATTATATGATTTGTGCCTTTGGTTTTGGAGTCAAATTCGTCACAAAACCAGAGAGAATAGAGCTCTTGAAAGGGTCATTACAAAACTGGTTTACTAACCTTGGTCTAAATTAAAAAATAGCGAACAGATTTGTATTTTGATTCATCAACAATAACCTACTTCCTAATTTTAATCATGCCATTGTGAGTCACATCCATGTTTGATTACAAAAATATGAGAACATCTTTAACCGGAACTATTTTTGTAACGCCCAACTGTTTGCATGCTGTATAGTCCGATAAGTGATAATCGGAAACGCTACGTGATAGCGTATCAGTAAGAATTCAAGATATCGTGCACATTCATTGTTAAGTTTTGGTATGTACTACAAATGATCGACGTACTATACGTAAGTACTCCGAAATAGAAAGGGATGGAATAACCTATCCTTTTCTAATAACATGGCGGCTTCACACAACAAAGAATGTACAAGTTTACGTTCACTCGGAAAAACAGAAAATGTTTGCATTTATCTTTGTTAAAAAATACAAAATAACATTAAATTAGTTTGTAGCTGAAATAATACGTATATAATAAGTAATTTATTATATACTGGCTATCCTCCGCGGTTTTACCCGCGTTCCCGAGGGATGTAACATTTTCCCGACACATAAAGATGCTATATGTTATTCCAGGATATGTTCTATCTATGTGCCAATTTTCATCCAAATACGTTTTGTAGTTTTTGCGTGAAAGAGTAACAAACATCCATACATACAAACATTCGCATTTATAATATTAGTAGGATTTTAAGTGAACGTAAACTTTTTGTTTTGTGTTAAGTTATGGATGAAAACCGCATAACTGGGTTTCAGGGACTGTAGTACTCCCAGGTACTATAAAGGTTATTAAGGAGGAAAGAAGTAAATGCTTACAAATCACGATGAGCCTTTGTTTTCAGTTTACCTACACTGAGTCAGTGTTGGTATTGAAACTGAAGAAATATAAAAACAAATAAATCACAATGACGTCATACTGATGTCGTGCATTTTATCGCAGAACAAAGATCAGAAGACTTACTGAGGTCTCTAGGGGGCTCTAGTTGCGCCACAAAGTCCACATACGAATAAAGATTATATGTATTCTAATAATAAGTAACAAAATAGTATATAACAATTATGAATATGTTTCCTTTATTGTTATCTATACATATATAATTACTTGTCCTGTCTGACTGACTGATTCATCAACGCAAAGCCTAAGCCGCTGAAATTAAATAATTGAAATATGTGAAATTATCTAAACCGCTCAGAAATGAAAGAAATACAAAATGTTGACATTTCGTAGGATTAGACTGAGACATCAAAATGCAAAAAAATATGCGATATCTATAATACATGTACAGAAGAATTATATATGTACATATACATTTGACAGTGAACTCCTCCTAGAGGCTGGACCGATTTGAATTAGATTTTTGGTATGCGTTTGGGTGGCGCTCTGGATGGCTTCGATTCATAATTGGACCCGGTAGGTGGCGCTGCGATCTGGATTTTTGTATGGGCTTATTTGGACAGGACAACGTCTGTCCGGACAACTAGTGTTATATAATTTTATACACAACCTATTTAGAATAGTACATATGTCAACAGTCAGATATAACACACAATAATTTTTATTTTCCAGGTCCTGAACATAATAATCCTGGTGCTGTACAGGACCGGGTACAATGGCGAGTTCCTCGGCGTGGGAGGCACATGGAACCTGAACGAGGAGAAGAACCCTGACGCTGAGATCGTGGCGTCAGGAGTTATTGTTGGCTACCTCATCTACACCCTGGTGCAAATCGTCACATTCTTATTTGGCACTACAGAACACAAGCGGTAAGTGAATGCTAGGGTAGGAGAATCCTTCAGTTTTTCAATGTGATGTGTGTCTTATTACGGAAGTAGAAAGCATATTATAGCCTGAAATGACGTTTCCATCGGAACTTGAAACAGACATTGAGACATGGAACAGCCCCCTAATTCAGATAATACAAACTGCGTCGGCGAACTGACGCAACAAGCCCTCCTAAGGTGGACCTCTCACGTGACGACGCAGTTAGCGAAAGAGACAGAGCACGCCGCGACGCAACCCTAAGATTAATTCTTTGGCTATATAGCCTCTAATTTCAAAAAATCTCACTTTGTATTCTGGAATATGCTTATTTCCCACCTCACCACATATCACGTTGAGACTTCAAATATTTTCAGTGAACGTGGCTCCCATTACCTAGAACTCTGCCTACTCTTCGGGAGAATGAGCGTAAATATATGCTATGTTGTTTATTTCCAGAGCGATGTCAGAGATTGTGATGAACTTCGTGGGGGTGTTCATGTGGATAGCCGTGGGTGCCGTCGCGCTGCACTACTGGGGAGGGTACCAGGGCGAGCATCAGTACCAGTTCGTCTTTGCTGAGAAGCAGGTAAAGGAGAATATTGATAATCTGTCTACGGGCCGTTTAGTGTACCTCACAGATCGTGTATTCAATTCCCACCATGAATATGTCTGCTCGATTGCACATATTTGATGTGATATTCTTTGCTTTGTTATTATCAATAACTTTTGATAAATTGACTGATGCAGGCCGGTCGATTCCCATCCAGGACAAACATTTGTCAGCTTTGCTTAATTCTGGATCAGGAAGGTAACCGTGGGTGAAGAATGGTCCAGGATTTTTTGTTTCTCATTTGTTGCTTGATTAGTATCGAACGATATTGCCAAAGTTGACGATTTTATATATGATATTGTTCTTTTTTTCAGGTTGGTTTGGCAGTTGGCGCCCTCTGTGTCATCAATGGAGCAGTATACTTATTGGATACAGCACTATCCGTTATACATTTCACG
This sequence comes from Habrosyne pyritoides, assembly GCA_907165245.1. NCBI lineage: Eukaryota > Metazoa > Arthropoda > Insecta > Lepidoptera > Drepanidae > Habrosyne > Habrosyne pyritoides. The sequence goes on along the minus strand of OU015596.1, from coordinate 11,014,385 downwards.
AAAGAAATGTAAAACTAAGCTCTTAAATGAATAAAGTTATATTTTATTTAATTCTAGTTAGCTTAAGAATATAGTGAACGAAAATAAGTAGTTTTACACGTCGAATCCGAAATTTTAACTTTAATAATAATTTGTATCTTTTTTTTTCTTAGTTCACTAATGGTTTTATTGAAGATATTGGAATCATTGAGGATTACCAAATTTCTCTTATGACTTTTTTTGTTATTTTCTTAATATTCCGATACGTAGGCACATGTTTGGTGCTTACATATTTATTCTCTCTTTACTATGCTACCCTTTTAATGAACCAGCTCTCGGATGAAGATTTTCGCACTTTCTCCCACCTTTGTCGTAGTTATAATATTAGAATTCAGTTTTTATATTGATATGTTCATGTGTTTATTTTGTAATTTAATATTACTTTGAAATAAATTATTATTACGAATCATTGTTGGATTTATTTATAGGTAAAATTTATAAGTTTTGTACCTAAAGCATTTTTAATGAAAATATTTATATTCAAGTAGGCTGTAATTGTTCGTAACTAAATGAAATGAAAGAGAGGGCGCTGGATTGAACCACAGCTTATATTTTAAATTAAATTAACAGCAACAAAGAGAAAACCAGTGAACTTTTCTAATGTAACTAACTGTCATTACTTTTTGAATATAGAAGACAAAATAAAATCCAAAAAGGTTATATATCTGAGTTCGGTTTGTAACATAGGCCTTTGTTAAGGCCTTATGAATAGTCAGACTCTAATATCTAACAGTTTGGAAGGTTTGTTTTTAACTGAGTAGAGCTAGTAATAAACTTTGCTTGTTAAATTGGAAATTCCGAGAAATTAATCAAATTTCCTTGACGTATAGGAAATTTCATAAGTCCTGCAAAACAAAACGCTAAATCATTGTGACGTATTTTAGGCGACTTTGATAAAAGGGGGACGTTCTCAGTTCTTCAGAATGTTTGTTTATATTTTTATGTAAGTATATTCCTTGATTACACGACGACGGCGACACGACAGGACCGATTTAGAAAATTCTTTTTTGATTCACTTACATAAAAACCTATACAGAATGTTTCAAAACTACCCGTAAAGCCGAAAGGAGGTTAAATGGGGCCTTATAACGAGTCCATTCACAATGTTTAAGACCCGTAGTAACGCTATATAACATACCCAAAAAAAAAAAATACTGATTTTTATGAATGAAAAATAGAAAAACTATTAAAGTAGTAAATTATTAGGTAAAATAGGAACGTAGGCCTTTCTGTTAAATAATCTGGTTCCCTAACATGACAGCTTACTAGGGTATTTTGTAACACGTTGTATAGTAACCACTATTTTAGATAATACTCACACATGCAATGACCAATGCATTCTCATACTCAGAGAACAGATAAACAAATCAAATCACGGTATTTTTATAAAAGTTAGATGTCTTTAATCCGCACTAATATTCTAAATTGAAAAGTAACTTCGTCTCTGTTTGTTACCGTTCCACGACGAAACGGCTGACCCGATCTTAATTCTATTTCGTATAATATTTGAAGCCATGTCGATTATATGAAACCACGGGCGGAAGCTAGTGTTTCATATCATGATAAACATACATAATAAATAACAGATACAGCTATCCAGATGAAAACAGCCTCAATTTATTTAATTACATCAATAAATTTATTGTCACAGCCTAGATGTTAAACGTTAATTTCTCAAGAACCAGTATGATTTTACTCATTGACAATCGTCCGACTTCCAAGGAAATATGACGGGTATCACTGAATAAGATAATTTGGGGTCAATGCGAGTGTCAAATTATAAGGTCAGGGGTTAAACGAGGACTACCGTTGGCTCCCAGACAGATCAACTCACTATGTCACAGTTCTTCATATAGAAACCTCTTTAGTCTATTACACCTTCGTAGGTGACAGAGTAGACTGACTTATTCTAATATTAAAAATAAAACTCGAAGGAACATTTGAAAAAAGAATTTTGAATATCAAGAATACAATTTTGTGTCAGTTTTCATTGCTTTTTATAACAAACAGCTGACGCGATACATCGATATTAAAGGTGGAGTGTCTGTATTCAAATTTTGTGACCATTTCGCCAATTTCCAGGGAATTTTTGTGCGAAGTGGATTTGGAAACCATCAAAATTGCTCCGTTAACGGAAACAGTAAGTAAAATTTACAAATTATTTTATTTTTAGCCTGTATCTACCAATTTTGGCCTTTATTACAATAATAAGAAGAGTCAGTAATACCTAGCATGAAGAAACGTATTTAAAAATGTGTAACTCATTGATTTTCAACAAATTTTGTTATGGCTTTCGAAGGAGGTCAAATTCAACATGCAGTCTGCAACACATATTACAGCATCTGGCAATAAACTTGCACGATAATATCGCTCTCTGGCACTAAGGAATAGTGCACATAATAGCTTAAAGCAGTGTTACGTCGCATTAATATAATGTGACTATATGTACCACAATGCGCCATAGATTGAGTGCGTTGACGCGGTTAATGCGACACGCCTTGTATTTTATATATTTTTTTGTTTGTTTATACTGCACGTTGTATAATACTTTCATTGCAAAAGTACATAGCTACCTCACCTCTTTGCCCTTAACTCTTAATGTGAAAACTATCGCAAAATGTGCAGAATAGAGATGGAAAAGTTGATAGACCAATTAATCTGAGCCTTGAGCAAAAAGGTTCTGTGGAAGTAATGTGTCTATATTAATAATAGCCGAGATCCGTCGTAGTCCTTGAAATTAGCAATAATAAATTAAAGAGGGGATTTGGTTGCCATACTTTTAATTAAATAAAAACTTTTTGTTTTTAACGTGGGAGAAGAATTTTATATTAATTTCAATTTGACGAACATCGAAGTATCCAATAAAAAATATTTATCTAAATCAGACTAGGTATTCTGCAAAGGGTTATGCGTGGCCATACATAAAAGAATAAATATACAGGTTGACTTAGAACCTCCTCCGTATTGTCGCCGGTTAAATAGAAGAACAGCCATTATGTTTTAAAACGAAACAAACGCTACATAAATGGAAAAGAACCTTTTTCAATGTCAGCGAAAGGCTTAATGAGGTTATACACAATGTCAAACTATAATGACGAGCCGAGCCAACCCAGTTCCGGCGTCAACCATACTAACTGTACTAACGGCATAGATGCGCATGCGCACCGCGCACTACCGCAGGCTAAAGGGACGCAATTAGCATAAAAAGTAGGTGCTTCGGATGAAAACTGTTTGTTGTGCAGTTAATTATTGTGTGAATGAAAAAAGGTTACCATAGAATTATGAAAAAAGTTCTGCTCTGATCACTTAAGAAAGGTTATGAGATTATGAATATGATCATGGGTAAAGTAAAAGGTACCATATAGTGTAAGTTTATTCCCTCAGGTTGGTACCAAAAGTGTAAAAACACATTACGGAGGGTAATGTGTATTTTCGGCAGTTCAAGTAATAAGAGCCAAGGGAGTTTCGAACTACGGAGTAAACGGGCTGGACGGAAAATCGAAAGAACCGATTAAAATAGAGTTTGATAACAAAAATTATTGAATTCACGGTTTCCAAGTGCTGTAAACATAAGTTTCTACTTTTTGTCCTGGCACATAATGGGAGAAAACGAATATATTACCTACAGGGAGAAAATAGTCACATTGGCCATATGGCACATTCTAAGTATCTAGAGAAAGATAAATAAGTTTATTCTACAGAAGCTTTATGATGTGTTGGTGGCCATTGTGAAAGATTTGAATCCATAACGAATTTAATCTGAAGAAAATATAGCGAGTATGGTACGATCACAATATATTCGTGGAAGTTTGTTAGAAATGTCTCATACAAGCCCGGCGGTTTTGCCTATTTCCCCCTGCGTGGAAAAAAGTTCCATCAATCTCTGGAGTCTAAACTCTCTGCCAATCCAACCCTTGAGCTTTCTTGCTTGCCTTTAGCAAGCAAACAATTGGACAAAATCACTTTCCCTTTGAATGTAACTAGTGGCAATAATAAAAATACTTTTAGAAAAAAATAACTCAAATATAACCTTCTCTATGAAGGACAAGTTGATAATAGACAAAAGTACGACATTATAAATAGGTCAGACCGACAACAACCTCCATGGATGCACCCCCGCCCGGTCGCAGGTTCTTTGGCGCCAAAACCGGCGTCAAAATGGCGGCGTTACCCGACGGCTTGGCGGGACCTACCGATCAATTTTACGGGTTTTGTACGGGATAGCTTTGTGAGATTGTTTCAGGGCATTACTCTAATAAGAATAATGTTTATATAAACAATCGGAGACGTTTGTTATTTTGAGTAAATTTTTACTAAATCAATTATAAAAAGATTGTATTAGATACAGTACATATATATAGAGTTTTAGAAGACTTTTACATGAATGGTACAAACTAGCATTTGTTTCCGAGCATACATTAATTACTTACCACCTTTTTCTTGACCTGATCAACCTGTGAAATACCAGGGGCATCGCCATTGCGTTGTCGACCCTGAGACGTGAATTAGTTACGTCACATCTGCTTGTAAATACACCAGCCCTTTATCTTACTAACAGAAACAGTCGTACAAGTGCACTAATGCTTCATGGCGGAAATGTGTATGGTTGTAATACTTCTTAGGACTCTTTACACTCAGAGCTCTGCTAAAGCAAAATTTTGTAAAAATAGTATATAAAAATGTTTATAAAGCACCAAATCGGTACATAATCCGTATGTAAATATAAATAAGTCCTCGTTTGTCGTCGGTTGCATATTGGTAAGTAACACCTTACGAACAATGGATCATACCGAGCGTCAAACAACATTAGCCGTGGTCGCAACAAGCGCTCATTGTTCAACACGCTGCATTTTGCAATAAAACCAGCATTTATGGACTAATATATCATTTTATATGCGGCACGTCATTTGTTTTAGCCTTACGCGGTTACGCTATGCTATTTTTATATTAGTGAAAAATTACGTTTTCTTATTCATTTAGCTTATAGCGCGATCATTCAACCTTTGAACTCAGCATTTTTTTTTTTTTTTTTTTTTTATGCTACTTGGGCCGACAAACAAGCAGACGGTCCACCTGATGGTAAGTGGTCACCGCCGCCTATGGACATTTGCAACACTAGGAGCATCGCCAATGCGTTGTCGACCCTGAGACGTGAAGTTGTTAAGTCTCATGTGCCTGTAATTTCACCGGCCCCCTTACCTTTCTAACCGAAACACAGTAATACAATAGCACTACTGCTTCACGGCGGAAATGGGTAAGGTGGTAGTACTTCCCCGGACGAACTCTGCACTAAGAGCTCTACTACTCTTTTTTACGCATTTTAAATAATAAGTCATAATCATTAATTTTATTTTTTTAATGCATTATTAATCATCAAAAGCTCATGTCGAATCTAAAAGAATCTATCATAAATAAATAAATATCCTGGGACATTCTTTACACACGGCCACCTGATCCCAAACTAAGCCGAGCTTGTACTATGGAAACTTGGTAACTGATATTTTTTTTTTGTATATACGTTGTAATAGATATTTACACCCAGACACAGAACAAACAGACATGTTCATGCACACAAATGTTTGTCCTGGGTGGGAATCGAACCCGCGACCTGTGACTTGGCAGTCAGGTCGCTAACCACCAAGCCAACTGGCCTGTACATCATACATCGATCATCTGTCAATATGTCCTTAAAGCCGCCTATTATCTAATTTAGAAGGTCAAAAGGTCAAAGTTACCACAAATTCAAAAGAAGAAGGAGGTTGTCTATGGTTATGTAAACTAACTGATGTCACAGCCACAACTTAATTTTAAGACTGGCTAAACTGGCAACTTATTATTTTCATAAATTGTAGTTAAATCATAAAAAAATCCACGAATGCTTCCTTAACTTAAAGTTAGTACTTAGAACAAGGTCGACCTTGGCAATGGTCATGATATTGATTATGTACAAGGCTATGCTGTGTCATAGATAACTTCCCAGAGCAGGCTGCAAATTAACATGTAAACTGGCATATTTTTAAACGTTACCTTGTATTTTAAGAAGAATTCTATCAGGCTGTTTAAGCATTTTGCCAAATACGGGTAATTAAAGTCTCTGACTGACCAGTTGGCTTGGTGGTTTGATACCCTAACAACCAGAAACTGAGCGTGGGTTCCCACCAAGGAGAGGTATTTGTGGCCTGTTTGTTCTGGATATAAATCTTCTATATATTTAAGAAAAATAGGGTTCTTTGACGCACCATCACCTCAAAACTACTGAACATATCGGGATAGGATTGCTACAATTCGACGCGGATTTTTTCCTATATGGTTATAGGCTATATATGATATCGATAAACGCGGATGGAACCGCGGGGGACAGCTTGTATCTACATCAGTATTGTATTTAAAAGTAGTTTATAAAGTTTACCAATTACTCTGCTCAGTTTGGGATCAAATGGCAATGTGTAAAGAAATGTCTCAGGATATTTATTTCAATCTAATTCCAACCTTAAAGAATATTGCTGTTAAGGACTAAAATATTAGAAGTTTAATAGGGAACTCCTACTGTATTCGAGACAAATGATCAAACACTAGCGAGTGTATTAAAAATCTTAAAATACACGGATACATGAAATTTTTAATTAATATGACTTTCAAACACCGATCTAAACCCAAAGAGTATGTAGTACTTTTGATGCTGTACAATTATGACATCACAACATTTCATTACATACAAAACATCATACAGTCAATCGTTTTGACATTTAATAAAAAGTTGCTGATTTGACATATCAGTCAAAATACCCATTGTGATACTTCTATTTTTCTTCTTTTATACGAAAGCTGCAAACTAAGTTGGCACCGCCTCTTGCAGCAATTAGTCATTCCATCTTGTCCCATAAAAACAATATAATTCCAGTAAATAACAATATTATTCACATTGTGAGTAATGTTAACTGAAAAAATATAATGTTTTTTTTTTCCAATACATTAGTCATTTATGACGAACTAGGCTGTTCAATTTACACAAATCACAATGAGAAATCTAATGCTATTGACGTCTGAAATACAGGAAAATCGGGGCAACAAATTATTAGCTCAAACAATAGTTTTACGGGAAAAAGACAAACCCGGATCGGATATTCAACAAAGAAGGTCTAGGTTTCCCTGAAAGTACAAAAATGTTGGGCACTGAATTAATTCTAGAATTTTCCGGTTCAGTTAGTTATCCTTTATTAGAGTTCTGGGTTCCGTACTCAGAGTTCACTAACTTGACCCTATTACTAAGGTTCCGCTGTCCGTCTATCACAGGGTATATTTAGAACCGTAATTTGTAGTCTCTTGGAGAATCCACAGAGCGTGTACTACAGTGGTCGTTATAACAAAAAATAAAAATAAGATATAAAAAAAGGGTATACAAAAATCGTGCTTTTTCGGTCTTGTAATTTTTTTACGGTGGTACAGAACCGTCTCGTACTTGACCGCGTTTAAATAAAATCCCATTGTTTATGTTAAGTATTTTATCTACTGTCGATTTGACCACCGAGGTAAGTGATGTTGAGGGCTAGATGGAAACTAGGTCACAAGTGCAGTTATCAGAACACACCTAAGATGTGCTTAGCTTAATCTTCTATTTGAGAGTGGCCCAAAAGGTGGGTACAAAATACTCTACCATGTTATAGTTTCCTCACGATGTGGTTAGACACCGCGATTCCCACGCGATAGGTTTGATTCCTGCGCAGGAAAAATATTTGTGCGAATGAGGATGTTTGTATGTTCTGTGCCTTGTATAAATCCCTACTGACGCTATAATAGGGTAGCGGACTGTATTAAAATTAAATTAAGAATTATCATTCTAAAAAGATTGTTTCAAAACACCCCTACAAATTTCCTACAATTTGCGATTAAAAAATATTTTATATTAATAAAACAATAAAAAAACGTTAGTACTCAGTACATTTTGCATACAAAACTTGCGTTTTGACAGATGATAAAAAGTAACTGATTTGACAAGGCGGACTGCCTTGGTACCCTATTTCGAATTTACGTTTTCACAGTTAAACAGCTGTAGCGAACTACCTGGCAGAAAGGGATATAGGCCACTTTTTATCAATTTTCATCAGTTTCACCCGCGTTTATCGATATTTTAATTTTTATTTAATTTCAGGCTTACCAACAATTGTTTACACATACATTAAAATAAATATACATTATATGAGATAAATAGGAATAACAGTGTAACAATTACTTAAAGGTAAGCACCGCATGTACATTTACAATTAAAACAGTTAGTCTAAATATATACTATTATTACAATTATTAAATTAGCAAAACTTACTTAGTAGGTATATAAGGATATGATATATAGCCTATAACCATCTACGAAAAATTCCGCGTCGAATCGTAACAGTCTCATACCGATGTGTTCAGTAGTTTTGAAGTGATGGTCTATCAAAGGAATCCTATTTTCTTTATTATATATATAGAAGAAGATAGAATATATAGAAAGTCACTGGTGTATCAGTTAGCTGGTCTCCATTATAAAAGCTCTGCTTAGTTTAGTAACAGGCGGCGTAAAGATGGAATACATTATTGTATTTATATACCTATTCCTACGAACTTTGCAAATGTAGATCATTTTATAGTAATTGCGGGCCAGTTGGCTCGGTGGTTAAAAGCCCCGACTCCCACGCTACAAATAGGTTCAATTCCCATACAGGACAAACATTTATGTTAATGGTATTTATGTCAATATATAAGTAATGGAAGTAGGTATTTAAAAGTGTTGTTTATTAGTTATCTGGTTGCCATAGTACAAGCAGTAGTCTCTGCTTAATTTGGGATCAGAAAACCGTGTGGAGAATGTCCTAGAATATTTATTTATTACACGATGATACAAGTTGTTCCCCGGTATGCGTTGATATGCGTATTTTTTGTCGCAGTTGAAGTAGAACCACTCATTAAAGTTTGATTGCCATCGGATAAATAGGCCTATTGCATAGGGTACAAACATACCAATATTTTATATACTTAGTTAAATCTATATAAGTATTTATTTTCAAAGAGAAATAGTATGCAGGTAGTATATCAGTTATCTCGTTGCCAAAGTACAAGCAGTATTATATAGTACTAGCTGCCCCCCGTGGTTTCACCCGCGTTCCCGAGGGATCTAATATTTTCCCAGGGCATTTTCTATATATGTGCCAAATTTCATTCAAATCCGTCTGGTAGTTTTTGGGTGAAAGAGTAACAAACATCAAACCTTTCGGATTTATAATATTAGTAGAATGTACTCTGCTTAATTTAGGATCAGATAATCGTGTTTGAAGAATGTCCTAGATCACTTATTTATTGGATATATAAGGTAATTTATATCATAATGATATCGCCGGTATCGCAGCGAGCAATCGTCGCGCGTGCGCGTACGCAAGTGTATGCAGTTATGCGTTCACGCTGACTTCTAGACCGGAAAACGCTAGAAAGTGGCTTTTCAATTTTCGAATAGCTACATAATAAATGCGGCCGATTTAACGTGAGCATATGTGTTCAATCACATCGGTGTTGGTGACGTTAATTGTTATTAAAAACGTGCAATTTCATGTACATTGTATAAAGAAAAATGAAAAAGAAAATATTTTTATTCTAATAGGCCTTTACAAGCACTTATGAATAGTCTGACTCTAATACCGGTTCGGAAGGTTGTTTTTTTTATTGAGAAGAGCCGGCAATAAACTCAGCAATTACTCTTTTTAAAAACGATCATAGATTGATTACAAAATATTTATTTAGTCTCACTGACAAAACCTGTGTGTATAGATGGACGTGTTCAAGAGTGGAGACCACGGCATGGTAAACGTAGTGTAAGGCGCCCTCCAGCTAGATGTTGCGATGATATACGCAAGCTGACTGGCAGCGGTTGGAAACAAAGAGCTGAAGATCGAGCTCAGTGGCGTGCCATAGGTGAGGCATATGGCCAGCAGTGGACGGAGATAGGCTGATGATGATGTTTTGATTAGGTTTATTTTGTGGGCCGATACGGTTTGTTTTATAAAATGTTCTGTTCAGTAGTACGAAATCTAGATTTAATAGCATCAATCATGTTGGCACATTTGTAAAATACAATTACAAATAGCGTTATTTTTTTGTTATTTAATGGATAGCTAGTTGGAAAGATAGATGTAGTGTAGGTACAGTATTTTGGGAAATTAATATGCTCAGCTTACATACATAGGCTTTCTTTTGAGATTTCTTAATGTTTACCTTTGATTTAGAATTATTAAACCATAGATAGTTCCGTTTGATCGTATTGGTGGTAGAGTTGTATAAAGTTTGAATAGAGCCGGTGATTCTCGGTTCGATTCCCGGAAATTGGTAATGGGCCCGAGAGACGGCGACAATGCTTTAACGCTTAATGAGTTGGGACTTAAAATATCTTAGATGGAATGTACGTTTCAATACTAAGACCTCTGTCTATCTCATTGGATACAATGGGTGTGAAGATACTAAAACATTCTTTAATTTTAAAAATATCTGAATTAAATGAGTCTACAGAATATACTTTGATGGACTTGAGCAGCCACGAAGGAATCGAATGCTTTATATCCGCAAAATATTGATAAAAAGTTGTAACCTTTCTGCACGATCGATTGTTGAAAATGACAATCGTGTAAAAAAAGTGGAACCTCGGACAAACAAATCATTACAGTTGTTTTACTATATCTGTTACAATTTTGTTTTCAATAACGTATTCTATTTATTACATTTAAAGTTTGTTTTAGCATAACTCCAAACTCCAATGTTTATAATTATTTCACTTTTATTCTAAAACATCACCTACAACATCTTAAAAGTTATCCAACCAAATGAGAATAAAATTTGGCTGTTCATTTCTTAAAACATGATATTATTATGGTTGACTGATATGTCAAATCAGCAACTTTTTATTAAATGTCAAAACGATCGTTTGTATGAAATAACATATGTGACGTCATAATAGTACTTCATCTAAAGATCTACTCTTTATGGTTAGAAAATCATTAATTATAAAAATTAGAACATATTTGATGTAATCGTGTATTTTTAGATGTTGAACCAAACGGCTGGTATTTGTCTTGAATACACTATAGGTCTTTCTTAGATGGTCCGAATTCTCTCTACATAATAATAACCTCTGAAACTACCAATCTCATTTTGATATTTTTATTTCTCATAGAAACCTTATCGAGTTACCATACCGTGCCTAGTTTATATCCTGGAAAGACCCCACACTGTGTACGAACACAGGTGAATCCGCGAGACAGTACCTAGTATTAAATATACAGGGTTTTTTTTCATTTAGATTTAGTAATAACTGTTGTTTGACGGGCCAGTTGGCTTGGTGGTTAACGCTCTGACTGCCAAACCGAAGGTCGCGGGTTCAATTCCCACACAGGACAAACATTTGTGTGCATGAACATGTCTGTTTGTTCTGAGTCTGGGTGTAAATATCTATATAAGTATGTATTTAGAAAAAGTAGTATATGTAGTATATCAGTTATCTGGTTTCCATAGTACAAGCTCTGCTTACTTTGGAATCAGATGGCCGTGTTTAAAAAAAAGAATGTCCCAGGATATTTATTAATTTATATAAATCTGTCTGTACGTTAATGTAAGTATTTGCCAAATTCTGTCATAAATATTAGTTTTATTACACTGACGCCAATTGACAACAGCCCCCTTATTCAGCTAATACAAACTTCGTCGGCGAGCCGCTTCACGGAGGCCTCGGAGAGCTTATCTTTCACGTGATTAGTAGTATTAGCGTAGCTAGCGAAAGAGACAGAGCATGTAGGCCGCGACGAAGCATCCTCGAGTTAGTGTCATTTTCATGTATGCTTTTTATAACTAACTAGAGTAACTTTGTCCGCGAGATAACTTTAATTTAGAGCATCTTATTTTTTTCAGAGCCGATTGATTTTGGCTCATTGTAGTTACGTTTTTCGTCCGTGTTATAGATGCGTTTGGAAAAATAGTACCTAGGTAAGAAGGCATAGGGGACGAATATGCATATATCTATATACAGATAAGTATTGTAGATAATGCACGTCATGTCATAAATATAACGTTGAGCCCATGACAGTGAAAGTTAATGAATATTTAATTAGTCTAAGTGTCAGTGTCATTTCCCCGCCCCGATCCCGTATGAAGATTACATCAAGCTGCAGAACAATGACCTCTCTTTAAGAAGAATATTACTTACTTCCCAATAAGTCTTTTATACCACTAGTACTCGCCTTAGCTTCGCCTGATTGGCATATTAGGTTGGGGAAAAAGTCTTTTCGCATTATAGTATGTATAAACTTGTAATAAAATCTCTTTGGATATACTATTTGTATCTGGCTGGTTTTGGTATCTATGAAAGTTTAAATTTTAAAGAACATAATTCCAAATTCAAATTAGGAAAATGTGTGATTTGCATTTGTTTTTCGTACCGCCAAGATGAGTGAATCTAATGAAGAAATTCAATTCATTTTAAAATTTTACTACAAAAAAGGTAAAAATGCAACGCAAGCCGCGAAAAAAAATTGCGATGTTTATGGACCTAGTGCAGTGTCTGTGAGAGTAGCACAAATTTGGTTTAAGCGTTTTCAATCCGGAAATTTTGGGTACACAAAAAAGCTAGATATTTGGGTAACTCACGAGCTCACTGAAAGAAACCTAATGAACCGTGTACTCATTTGTGATTCTTTATTACGACGTCATGAAACCGAACCATTTTTGAAGAAGCTGATAACTGGTGATGAAAAATGGATCACGTACGACAAGAACGTGCGAAAAAGGTCGTGGTCAAAGGCCGGTCAGGCTTCACAGACTGTGGCGAAACCCGGGTTAACTCGCAACAAGGTGATGCTGTGTGTGTGGTGGGATTGGAAGGGCATTATTCATTATGAGGTGTTACCACCAGGCAGGACCATCGATTCTGAACTCTACTGCGAACAACTGATGAGATTAAAGCAAGAAGTTGAGAGAAAGCGGCCGGAATTAATCAACAGAAGGGGTGTGGTTTTTCATCATGATAACGCTAGACCTCACACATCTTTAGCCACTCAGCAAAAATTAAGAGAGTTTGGCTAGGAGGTATTAAAGCATCCGCCGTATAGTCCTGACCTTGCACCATCAGATATCCACCTGTTTCGGTCTCTTCAGAATTCGTTAGGCAGAGTCAGGTTAACATCACGAGAGGACTGTCAAAACCACTTGTCGCAGTATTTTGATCAGAAGTCCCAAAATTTCTATAGCAATGGGATCATGTCCCTACCTACAAGATGGCAAAAAGTTATCGAACAAAATGGTACCTACATACTTTAGTTAAATGTAAATAAACTATATTAAAAATGTTTTGAATTTTCTTAAAAAATGCGAAGGAACTTTTTCCCCAACCTATTATAATAAATATTTTATAAACATAAACCTTCCGAAAGAAATTCGCTAAATGATGGCGAAAACAGATTTAAAAGTAGTTTATAAGAATAAAGCGCACACACATAGAAACATATATATTCTTTTATACTTTTAAAGATGTTATTAAAAACTAAATAAAATAAAATATGTACAGGCTATCCTGTCACAACGAAAATAGAGAAAGAATCTCTGCATAACATAGGTACTTCATTTAGATACTAAGGCTATAGGTACGATGTATGACTAATTAAGGAAAGGAATTGGTTATATGTATCTGATAAGAAAGAAATACTGAATCTGAAAGTTTTAATAACGAAACTCTGAAAAAGGCAACTAAAAACTCCTTTCTTAACAAAGCTTGACAAGCAAATCAATAAATTCATATAATTTCCAATTAAGCAATAATTTAAAACAAAAAGTATTATATTCTCATTAAGTATGCGCCGGAGTCTAATCACGATTGTCTAAATCACGATATTAGAAAGATCGTGAATATGACAATGCGTGACACAATACGTACACGCGTCTTTTCCAACTCGAAACCTCGGTGGTCGAGGGCTATAGAGCTTAGATCGACTGGAGAGTTCCTGAGTTTGATTCCAAGAAAATTTTACTTTGAGACGCCTTGTGAAAATGCAACCATTGAATATAACATGTGGCCAAAAATGATAAACATTTAAAGTCTAGAAAGGAACTGATTTTCTAGTGCAACTATCTGAACGCACCGTCAGCCAGGTGGGTTCTACAAAGTACCCTACGTTAGCAAAAAAAAGTCTAAGGCTTCCGATACAAAGCCAATAAGGGAACTGATTCTCTAGTGCAGCTGTTAGAACAACCCAGCAGCCAGCTCCAGAGTACCAGCTAAAAAAGCCCTAAGACTTTCTTAAGATGTATTCCTCCACCGAATGATCAAGCTTATTGTAGGACTCGAACCCACGACACACCTCACTGCATTCATCGTCACTACAAACTGAGCTATCAATACCGATATCGAGCGACAATCCTCACCACATGTAACGTTAAACTTAAAATATCTTCAGCAGAATGTGGGTCTCAGTACCAAGACCACTTAATTATACTACTCTATATCTATAAAAAAAAAACAAAAAGATATCTTTAGGCAGTGATTGACGAAAACATTTTTTTGTTACAGCCTAACATAACGATGGCAATACAATTTAATCACACGACATCTATTACATGTCCAAATTGTAAGTTATTATGTGTCAGAAAGGAGTATGTATAGTTAAAAACTATAATAGAATAACGACACGAAACTGCGTGTATTAAGTTAAAAGTTTCAAACTTATTTATAACTGGCTGATTCAAGTTTACAGCCAAATAATACAGATATAAAAGAAAAAGAACGGTTTTTGGTTTTAAAAAGAATTTCTTGATGGCCAGTGTTACTGAGCACGTGAACTAGATTTGCTGTCATCGGACAGCCCTAATTTTAGGCTGAAGGTATGCCGTAAAATATGAGATAAAACAGCCCACCCCACAATAACAGCTTTAACTTCCAAGTACCAACAAATAGATCCATTCCATTATTTTTTAAATTAAACCTTTCGCAACGAGTCATCTGGTATCAATAATACGCGATGATAGGCGATTAGAGCCGATGCATACCAAAATAGTGACGTGAGTGGAGCTTTTAGGGATCGGGCACAGGGATAACAATATAACATACTTTAGAAAATTTTCAAAAATTGCCAGAATTTTGCATTAAAATAAATAAAATGCACCTGTTAAATATGTACATAGAGCAAAAATACCATTTGCTACTATTGATCTACGTTTACTAATTTACTTCAGTTGCGTCTTCTATTTTATGTAAAAAGTCTTAGAATGAAGAAAAAATTACATGAGTAAACCAATTAGGAGGTTGATAGATTTTAAGTACTAAAGATTTATGTAGTTCAGTATTTATTTGGCTGAGTTTTTCTTAGCTCTTCTTAGTCCTTGGCTATAATGATCTAAGCTCGTTTGTACGTGTATTTCCAGCTTTACAATGAATGAAAGCTGTTTACTCATACTATGCATTACTACGCCATCGTTTAGTTTCCATAGACCAATGATAAAAGACCCGCCGAGTTTCCCGCTTACCTACGTCATATGGATGACGGGAGGGAAGACCTGACATCTGTCAAGGATCTGAGGTTTATTTTCAAATGAGGCATAGAGGAGCGGCAATTGTCGGCGGAACGGTAGTCGCATCGCGCTGTACGGCTAAAGCACTCGTGCTAGCTCCGAGCTTCTAAAACGCACGCCCGTGAATCGAACGCGTAAAGTGCCAGTGTTTTGAAAAAGGAACGATCGCTAGTGTTTTTGTTCTCTCCAATCAAGTAGTTTGCACTCATTGTTTTTGGTAAGATTTTGTTTTCTAATTATTTTTTCTTTTGTTTATTTTGTAAGTAGGTTTTTGTAGTTTGTATGAGCGTTTATGCAAGTGCAACCTTAGATTGAATCTATTATTAATTATTTTCGTAGTTACTCGTCATTCGTCATACACTCTGAAGTACATTACAATAGATTACTAATTAATATTTTTTTATCTACTTTACAATAAATCCTCTTGTCTGTGATTATTAAATCGGATTAATTAATTAAAGCTGGTACGCAACTTTATAAATACACTATGCCGATTTTTTGGACTTATTTACTTTAGTTTAAAGCAAAGTTTTGGATATTTAATATCAATTAATAAATTAAATTGGAATTGTATGCCATGACTTCAAGAGGCTACTTCTCAATAAGATATTTGCAATGGATAAGTTAACTACAGGGTGTAAGTTAAATTTAATCTCTTTTTCGTTATGCATTTCACTCATACACGTAATTGAGTTATAAATGACATATCTAAAATGAAAAAAAATGAAAATGGTTTTAAATAATGGTTACTAAACAAAATACAAAATTTATAAAACCTAATAAATAGGATCTAAATTCAAAACATCAAAATTCTCCAGACAGAACTTACGAACCAAATGATGAAAAATAAATACGCATTCCTTAAAATTTCTAAACCATATTAATGCGTTATTTAGCTGCTTGCATTGCTATAAAAAATGTAGTTAGCGCTATTGGAAAGTATCGTGCGTGCCCGGTGCGTTCCGTTCCACTGGTCGTCATTTATTTGCTTATGATTTATGTATCAGCCTGTGTAACACCTTCTCTAATGAAATTAACGACTGACGTTTTACAAGAACATTCTTTTTTTGAAAAAGAAATGTTTCTTTATAATATGTATAGATTTGTTATGTAACTTTTTGGGCAATCTAAATAATAATTTCATTTATCTGCCAGTATCATGGACGGAAAAATTAATTTTTAAATTACTATGACTCGCGTGGAGGTTTCTCACAATTAGGCTCTATCACGCAACTAGAGCACCATAACGATTTAAGTTATCATGTAATTTACCGCTACTCTTAACACTATAAAAGAAATAAAAAAGCTGACCTCATTTACAGTAATAGATTAATTTGTAGTATGAATGTCGCGTTAAAATCAACCAATTTCTGTAAACTACAGATTTTATGCCAAAAGTTGTCAACAATACTCCGAATGCGTAGACTTGACAATGAAATAGGTAATGTAGATGTAGCAAGCAAAACCTTGATATATTCATATACTAGATTGGCCTTTAGAAACACCTTCGAAATCCACTATGTAGTTTAATGGGATATGTATGTATAGATGCATCACTCGAGGAAAATGTTTCAGAGAAAAACGAGTTTTGAGGGATAACATTATTGATCATGAATGACGTATGAAATCATCCTATTTACCGACCTGTTTACGTCACAATAAAGGTTTTCCCTTTGTTTTAGACTATTCAAAAAGTACAAATGTATCACTCAATGTGTATGGTTTGTCATTACAATAACAAACAAAGATAGAAGACGTAATAAATTAAATTAATTTAAAGTTGTCGAGTACTTACAGGCCCGTTTTGATTGTCACGAATGTCATTTCAAAATCTTTATGGCTTTGTGTGATGAACTTTATGATAGCGCAATAGGGTTCAATTTCTATTACACTCTTAGCTGTCAAATGGGCCTATTACTTATAAAAGTATACTGTATACTGATGTAATAACCACAGATTAAATAAATACAAGGTACAACTATGTTTTACCAGTAACAAGAAAGTACTTAGCAATGATGAGTTAGCTTCGGTGAATCACACAAAGTTCGACCTGACCTTTTGAAATTCTTCATACTAAGACTATATTTACTGTTGAGTTGTCATTCTTCTTATCCTATTTCCTTCACCATGTTAGGTCCTTGAAGGTGCTACTAAATACCTTGATGCCGCATCTAGTTTTTTACTTCCAAAAACGGAGGAGGTGTTTTGGTGTTTTTATACTGATAATTTCATTTGTCACTCAGGGGTCAGAGTACGGGGGCGGAGCACGAGTGGTTTGGGCCATGTCGGCGGGTGACAGGGAGGCAGAGGCGCAGGCCAAGAAGGGCGAGGAGAGCGGCTCCAACGACCGGGACAGCCGCGCAGCTGCTGCGCTTAAGCAGTACTGGTGCGTCGGACTGAGGGCTGTTGAGCTGGTAAGCCAAATTTTTTTTTAATACTTCAATAACTTCCTAGAGTAATAGTTTTGTTACTGGCATGTTGAAATGCATATGGACTTTTTGAGCAAGAAAATATTTATATCTCATTAAAATTGGTGTTCTCTAAAATGTCTGTGACTTATAAATTTTTATATTTAATGTAATAGACAGGGAAAATAGCCGGTACCTCAGATAATCATGTTCATCTACACTAATATTATAATGAGTAAAGATTTGTATTATTGTCTGTAATTAGTAAACTTAAAAACTACTGGACGGATTTTAATAATTCTTTTACCATTAGAAAGCTACTATATCCAGTAAGTATCATAGGCTATGTTATAACCCCGGGATAGATTAGATCCTTCGAGAAAACGAGTAAAACCGCGAGAGGGAAGCTAGTGTGATATAAAATTCGGAGGACAGATGAACTAGTTAAAGTAACAGAAGGCAGGAAATGTAAGACCTATTCACAACTTGATGACAAAGAGCAGTGAATGAAATGATTCTAATGACAGTAGAAAGTAAAAGGGTATATAGGTAGAAATCGATAGCAAAGTTAATTCACTGAAACACACCACCTGTTCTTCTATGGGAACTAAACATGGTGTCTGCACTTGATAATAATTATACCCGTAGAGACCTTGGCATCCAAAGGTACTTCATGTTAGTTCTCATGTAGAATTAAATATAATTTGCTTTGTTGTTGTTCATTTATATTATGTAGTAAAACTGAGTAATTTAATTAATCGCTATGGATCGCTTTTTTGTTTTTAGAACTATAACTAGGTATGTAAATATTCCGCTATAATTTTAATATTGAAGTTAGCGAGATTATTTTTGTTTTTAAACAACAAGCGGACGGTCCACCTGATGGTAAGTGGTCACCGCCGCTTATGGACATTTGCAACACTAGGGGCATCGCCAATGCGTTGTCGACCCTGAGACGTGAAGTTGTTAAGTCTCATGCGCCTGTTATTTTACCGGCCCCCTTACCTTTCTAACTGAAATACAGTAATACAAGTGCACTACTGCTTCACGACGGAATTTGGTTAGGTGGTAATACTTCCTTAGACGAACTCAGCATTAAGAGCTCTACTACTCAAAAGTAGTACTAGTATCAGATATAGAGATCGTATGGTGTTATAGGAAACTGAACCCTTTGGCGTTATGATAAGGTTCATTAGCATAAACTTTATATCAAATGCAGTGGATTCTTAATTGTCTAACGAGCCTTTTAGATCTCAAAAATTTTAAGTCTCTAAGACTTAATAATGACTTGAACTTAAACATTGAAAAAAAAAAACAAGATATTTTCTTTTATTTTTATAATATACAGCTTTCAGCCATGTAAATAAATATAATATAGATAATAACCAATATAAAGTTAACCACAGATTATGTACCTACATGCTATAATACTATAGCTACTTACTCATATATTGCAAATCATAATAACGAAATGATTTGCGAAAGTGAAAACCAAATGATAATCATTTAAAGAAAATGCTTGCGGCAATAGAAAATCATTTGCTTGCGGTATTTGTGAATAACCAAAAAGAGAAAATACTTGTTGGAGACGACGCCGAGACGTACGAAATGTCACTTTCTCTAATACTTGCACTTGTTTTTTTTTTTTTCCTTCCTACGTTTTATTTTATCACGTAGGCTTTGGCAGATTATAAAAGTAAGAGATTATTAAATAAATAAATAAATATCCTGGGACATTCTTTACACACGGCCATCTGGTCCCAAACTAAGCAGAGCTTGTACTATGGAAACCAGATAACTGATATACTACATATACTACTTTTTTTTTTTTCTAAATACATACTTATATAGATATTTACACCCAGACACAGAACAAACAGACATGTTCATGCACACAAATGTTTGTCCTGGGTGGGAATCGAACCCGCGACCTTCGGTTTGGCAGTTAGAGCGTTAACCACCAAGCCAACTGGCCTGTCAAATTAAACGAAGAGCAATTTTAATTTAATATGCGGCGCAAGAAAAGTTAATAGTTCGGTTCGAATCATTGGTTGAACATTTTTATTAATGTTCTCTACTATTTCATCTTTGTCTGTGGTAATTTTTCACGATTGAAATGACTATGTAAACATAACACAAGTAATGAGATTATTTTCTTCATTACAAACACTCTACCTGCATTATAAATAAGATGGCATACATTTTCAGATGAATCCAGTTTTATCCAGTTATTTTTATATATTAGAATATTTTCCTCATTTACTAGTATATTTGAATATAGGAAATTCACAAATGGCTTTTATTTTCAGATCATCGCTGTGATCGCCATCGGCCTGATAGTCGGGGCGCTTTACTCGCCTCAAGTCGTTCAATCTGACCATAGACACATTGCGCTCATCTATTCAGCCTATTCGAGTAAGTACCCATGCCTTTATTTTAGACATTGAAAATATCCTGGGACATTCTTTACATACGGACATCTGATCCCAAACTAATCAGAGATTGTACTATAAGAACCTGATAACTGTGAAACTAGAAAAACTAAATGTTTCTTCTTGAAAATACATACGTATATAGATTTTTACACCCAGACACAGTACAAACAGACATGTCCCAAAAATGTTTGTCCTGGGTGGAGGAACCTAAGACCTGTGGCGGCGCAGTCAAGGTCCTAACCACCAAACAAACTTTTTTTAGTTACTTATAAATAATATTACAGATTTTCGAATATTAACATAAACATATTATTTGGTACATAATTGTAAAGTTAGCAAACGTAACATGACTGTCACAGATTAAAAACTCGAGGCGGTTAGTCAATCACTTTTCATCAATTCTTGCGTAAAACCCAATTGAAAATTTGCGATACTCATCGGTCGTTGTCGAATTGAACTTAAACCATGACCTGATTGTCACAATGTTATTCGTTCTAATCTTTCAATTTGCTGGCAATTGTTAAAAGAATCGATTCTGGCACATTTCACGGCCGGTTGGACAGTGATAAACTTTAGCCTGTTGACAATTAACGAATAAAACAAATTAGAGAACATTCATCTATAGTAGTAAATACTCATATACATAAAATGTCTAAAACTCATGTATATAAAAGGAGAAGCTGACTGACTGATATATCAACGCAGGGCCTGAACTATAAGCGTTAGAAACTTGCAATTTTGCACAGGGGTTCCTTTCATAACTTAGTCGAGCACGAAGAAAGGATTTTTGAATATTCGGGGTGAATATTCAAAAATCCTTAGGAGGTAAAACGGGGGTACAAAGTTGTATGGCACAACGTGTTTTCTGATCAACTTCAAACTAAACGTGAGTGAAACCGCGGGGGACGGCTAATCTATTTATATGTAAAGAAAATAGGTTCCTTTAACGCACTATCATCTCGAAACAACTGAAAATATCGGAATGGGACTGCTACCATTCGACGCCGAATTTTTCGTAGATAGGCTATATATAATATTGATATACGCGGAGGACCGCTAATATATATATACGGCGAAGAATATAGTCACTTGATAATGATCATACGATCCGATATACTTTATGAAATGAATTTTCAGATTTTAAAGGCTACTATAAACCTTATTGACGATTTTTGGGTAGTTAGTTATTACCCATTGGGCCCCATTATTAATTAATGAACGTACAAGATTCAAAATGGCGTATCGATGGTATTTAACGTTTTTGCTAATTAACTAGTAATTTGTTGCGGTTACAGACTGAAGATATTTCAATTCAGTAACAACTTGTTTTATAAACTTTTATAAAGGGATATCTACGATGTTGCTTATGAAAATATGGTTACTAAATGGTGGTCGATGACCTGTGACTAGGGCTCCCAACTGTTTGTACGAGAAATGGAGTATATTAAGATCGGAGAAATAAAATGAACAGTATTCTACAAAATAAAACAGTATACATTTTTTTGACGTTTTAAAAACAACGTTTTTAGATTTTCTTGCACAATTTAACCATTTATTATCATTTTTAAAATATTCATAAGCCTATCCACTCTGCGGAGCTACCCAGTACAGCCTTTTGTATACTTTTTTGTATAAAAGGAAGAAAAGTATAATACTGTTTTTAACAGTATTGTTATATAGTGGTATAGGGTTGAGTTGCTTTTTTTAACGAATACTCGAGTATCTTTTAAATAACCGTATGATTAGGAATCTTTTATTTAATAATAGTTCTAGTTTCATCAAAAGACATTGACCACACGGGTGTCCTCGACATAATAGCGGCTTTAACGTAATATTGAAATCGATTTTAAAATCGTTTTCACTTCAACCATTGGAAAATTGGTTTCATTGAACTTGTGTGAAAGTGAATTGTAAACATAAATCATACTGTAAACGATTCGTGATACTTCCTACATTCGATCGATTGTCGATAACATATTATTTACTTTTCTGTACATAGGTTAATTTTCCTGTATTTAGCTGGTGTGAATGATCGTAAATAATAATTGGCCGACTTTCCTTAAAAAAGAATATTCCTTGTTTAAAAAGAATGATTCACAAGTTCATTATAATTAAATTATTCAGGTAATAATAATGTGTATAAATTTAATTAATTAAACGGAAAATTTCTAATTTACATTACCAAATACGGTCAAGAAACGGACATTAATGATCTTGTAATATAAGTCCCATTTCCCATTCAAATAAGTCATGAGTCACGACATTCTTCTTCTCTTTCTAAATAATTAATTACCTAAACTGAATTCAAACTGAAGTGCAACACGACCGGGAGGATAAAGATGTCTTTGCTTTCTGTTTCCCATTAAAATAAATAGTTTTATTCATATTATTATATCTATGGACATTTATTAACCAATAATTTTGTTTAGGTTTCATCATCGTCACCGGTGTTCTAATCATCGCGAGGCTTTTTGGCGAATCGGCTGGATGGAGGACTTCTATCGGCTTCTCAGTTCTGGGCGTCATCATGTTTACTGCTGCTGCTGCCGTTATTTTCTATGGTAAGCTATTTTCTTACAACTTTTTTTGAATATAGAATGCTCTAAATAAGTCTAATTTTGATGACACGTAATTTGTCATAGACAAAACCTCAAAGTAACAAAAAGGTCTTATGTAACGTTTTAAGTAGGTAATCTGAATCATGCAGATTACGTATGATTATAAAACTCTATATGAAGTCGGTAAGCAGTCTACTTCCACGACCGTTTACTCAATAATGCGTGAATAAAACTGAAACGTAATATGGATATCAGCTAATTTAAAACTGGTCTGAGTCATACGCAAGGTATTCGACAAATAAGGTGCTTAATTATAGATTGAACAAATATTGTGCTGTTATGGAATACCTACCTTCATGTTACGTCCAAAGTGCAAAGTAAACACGCGATCTTAATTAGAGGCACTGAGGCTGAATGAATCTGGAATCAGTCGAGGCTTTACTTGTTTATTTAAAACAAAAATAAGTAGTACTAACCTAATGTTCTTAAGTTTCTAAATGTTGGTACCATTGCATAGATAATTAAAATGCAAACAACGCCTGTGAGGCAACTAGGCTGTAAAAGGCCAAGCCTTGGACATGCACAATTAAAAATATAGACGTCTAGTCCTTGGGGATTGGTGTTATAACTTCCGCTCCTTTCGAATTCCAGTCTAGTGTTGATTATGTTAAACTTGCGTGTCCGAGGAGCATTAATATTTTAAACTCTAGGGTTGTGCCAAAACTTGTAGGTTAATGAAATGTTTTTTTTTATTTCAGATTGGCACAGGTCTTACTACGCAAACTTACGCCCGAACAAACAATCTTACGATCTTCTTGTTGCCTCTGGCGTCTTCTCTGTCATCAATGCGGCTGTTTTTCTTATTCATGCCTTCTTTACTTTTAGGAAAGAAGCTGACTACTAACATGTTTAACATAAGTATTAACTTTTCAGGGCTAGCTATTTAAACGTTCGATAGAGTGCACTACTTTTGTTCCAATATCTTTGCGCTGGAAAGGCTTGTGTTAAATCCTTATTCAAGACACTACTATACACCTGTACCTAAGAGTTAAAAATTACGAAAATACTATAAAATTTTGCGAATTCGTAGTCTTTCCAAGTGCTAACAAATGACACTTTAGTTTTGAGATCGGCAATTCGTTGTTTAAGTTTAAAAGTAATGTTTATCTGTCGTCAGGTGGTGCACTGTACCTAATTTTAAAAAGTTGGTCTTTATTTTCGCCGATGTACGTAATATATGATATTTTTAAGTTCTAATTATCATTTAAATAAGTATAGCATTAATTTCATTTCATAAATCATTTTAAATTAATTATTTATTATTAAGCGTGCTTATTTTAGTTTTACTCATATTAACGTATGTAATATATAATAATATGTATGTGTATGTAGTAACGTTGTAAATATGTTTGATGGTTAGACCATCCTTGGTGTTGTCCCGTTGGGTAGCTATGGTTTTTTAAAATAAACAAAGTGCCCTGTGTCGTAGCTAATTGGTATTCAGTTGGTAGCTTTTAAACTGCTAAGCAGCTATTTTTTATTATTTTATGGCAACTTATTTGTATAAATTGGCAGCATTTTAACAAAGTTAGCTAAAATTAATTACCTTGCTAATGGTAATTTTTTTTTGGATATTTTTTATTTTTATTATACGGCAGCTTAATCGTATAAGTGGGCAGCTTTTAAGCAAAGTTTAGAGGCAGCTTAAATTCAATATCTTCCATAAGAAATTTTAAAATACTTTATATTTTTATAGGCAGCTTTTTTCCAGAATTCTTTCTTTTTTATGAGTTATGGCAGCTATATTTAACTCGCAGTGTTGTTCTGATTCCGAGCTAATATAAAGGTAGCTTGTTTTAGAATTAAATTAAATTATGCCCTTATAATGTAGCTATAGGTATTTTAAGGCAGCTATCTGGCAACTAATCGTCAATAATGTGACAGCTATGTCGTAAATGGTAGCTATTTATTTCGATTTTACAAAATATTTGGCGGCTTTTTTACAAGATTTCTGTAGCTAATGTTAAAGGCAGCTAATATTCCGGTATTCAAAAAATAAGTTTTCGTAAATGCAATTAATTAAAGTGGCAGCTAGAATAAAATCTAATAGAAGATAAATATGTGAATCTGTTTTACATACATTCAAAGGGCAACTATTAAGGCTGCTATATATCTAATATTATCGTTAGCAGCTATTTACAATAAAATATTATTTTTATTTAATTACCGTCCATATCATGGCAACTATTCAGGAATGCACTTACGCAGCTATTCTAAATACTCAATGGCCAATGTATGTAGTAATTTAAAAAAGATTTGACAGTGAGGTTTCGTAATATACATACACGATTGGTTTATTGCAGCTATTTATACCTTACAAAAAAGAGGCAGCTATAAATTTAATATCAATTTCGGCAGCTATTGCATAGAAGTAATATTAACAAAAAATATTGGCAAGTTATCCATTTTGGCAGCAATTTTTTTAATCACTTTAAATAATTTTAGGCAGCATATAAGATATAAACATCGGCAGCTATTGCATATTATATGTAATATATTATTTTCGGCTTTCTCTTTATGGCATATTTTCTAAATTGTTTGACAGCTTTAATATTTAGTTATTGGCAGTTATATCATTATTTTTCACAGTAAAAAGAATATCGATTTTGGCAGCTATTGCAAATATAATTAAATCTTTTTCGCAGGTTTTGGTTCAATGAAAACGTTGGCAGCATTTCTATAATTTTTAAACAGCTATTTTATATAACTTCTGGCAGTAAAATTATAGATTTCTTTTTAACAAATAATTGAAATCCCGGCAGCTATTGCATAGTTATATTATATTGTCAGCAAGTAATTATAAAAAAATTGCGAGGTATTTCATCCATATTTTGGCAGCTATATTGTTCCCTTTTTGGGGGTTACATTATTACTTTCAATAGGCAGCTATAAAAACATAATAATAAATCTCGGCAGCTATTTCATAATCATAATAATTTGTCCGCGAAAATGATCTAAATCGAAATTGCAAGTATTTAAATAATATTTTGGCAGCTATTTTTATTCCCTTTTTGGCAGCTATTATTATTCATTCCGAAAGTAGCTATAAGGCAGCTATCAAAAATATTACAAATATCGGCAGCTATTGCATAATTGTATCAAATTGTCCGCAGCTAAATTATTCAAAAAAATGGCAGGTATTTTATTAATATTTAGGCAGCTATTTTATACCCTCTTTGGCATTAAAATTATTAATTTTGAAAGTAGATATAGGCTGCTAAACCTAATCAGTGCACGTCATACATTGTAAAATTATATAACTTATCATTATTTTTTAATTTTTAAAATATTGTGCAGCTTTTCCTGCTTAAAAATTGCTGGCCGAAAGTGCAAGTGTTTAGGGTGTAATAAGTTTTTTTAGGAACTTAAGAATAGATTAAGTTGGTGTAAATATGCGTCTTGAGGTAAAACCTAGACACACGATACCAGAAACAGTATAATGAAAGTATTGCCATTTGAGAAAAAAGATCATATAACGCAGGTGTTGTAAAACCCGCAATTATTATCATCAGGGTTTCATCTTAGTTAAAAAATCAAACAATCTATGGAAAATGTTATGTGATGCGACAAATAAACCGTTAAAATCTTATATGGTCAAATGGTAGTATACTTTCATGTATTATTCGGCACCTAGGATCGTTTATATTTTTATTTATTTCATAAACATTCCGCTAAAACCAAATGTAGGTTTTAAGTAATTATTAAATAACACTGATTGGAAAAAACGAACATTTTAAATTTAAATTGAGAATTTTTTTCATAATATTCAATGTCAAACTACAAATTCGGCAAAAGAAATAGTTTTCAATTAAATTTCTAATTTCTTTCTCCGTCAATAGCAACAAACTGTAATTTTAAGAAATTTTTTTTTATAGTTATTACCTTTTAAGAAAATATGTTTATTTTATGGGTGAACCAAAGCAGTAATCAGTATCCGTCCAGTTGTAGTTAAGTTAATATTTTTTGTATACTTTCTTTGACTTTCTTGTCCTTTTAACTACTCTGAGATGATCTGATTAATTTTATGTTCCATTTCATTAATTTCTTTAGCCTTCTTATTTAAAGCTTAGATTTATTATTAAATATATAATTATTATTAAAACACATTTAGGTCTCATTTTAGCATGTAGAATATTTTTCATCATCATTTACTTTTAAGTTAGTTTTTAAACACGTGTTAAATTTAGTTCATTAGATGTGAGTTAGTCTAAAATAATATAAAAATTATATTGTACAGAACAGCATATTCATTAACCTATGTAATCCCGGCGCTAATGTTACCTTATTTATTCCCATTTAAAAAATATATAAATAAAAGGTACCGCGTCAATAAAACAGTTTCATTAGTAATATTAAGTGCAGACTAATTATTGTAACATTTGTGTACCCTCTGTAACGTTTTATAATAAATAAAAAAAAATTAAAACAACATCTGGTATTTTTATTTTATAATAAAACATTTTGATGTAGTTCTTATCAATACTTTTTCAGCCTGAATCGCCCAATAAAATTTATGAAAAATGACTTAGTTTTGTTTGTTTAGTCAAAGTCAGGATAAGCTATGGCATGCCCCACACCATGACTGACCACTGACCAGATAAGTCGATAATGAGCTGTATTTTATGAAATAGGTACAACTTATACCCAGTTCTGTATTTAAACATTTAAAAAAAGGCCATTTGTGATCCAAACTCGGATGGAGGCTTCTGTAAAATAAAAAAGATTGCGTGTATCAATGTGTACGCGCGCAAGAAGTGAAACTTCTGTAACAACTGCTCATTCTATAAAAAAAACTATTAATATTTTATATAAGTAATTAGTATTGGAGACACTAAAAAGATTTAAAAAGGATTGCCATGATAATGTCAATAGATCATTCAGGCATGAAAAGTTGTAATGCTATGAAACAAAGTACAAAAAATGAGCGCAGATTATTTGGAAAATGCCTTTTTATTCGAAACGAAACGCACAAAACGCAATCGTCAGTGACATAATATATTCATTAGCAATAATAAAAAAACTCGAAAAGTTATGCGTTGGTTATCCGCTGCTACAGGTGAGTTTGGACACTACAAAAATCAATATCACGACCGAATAGTAACGACAAATGCTTTAAGTGCAGTTTTTCTCACCTTATTGGTGTGAATCTATTAATATTTTAATTAAAATATTTAAAAATAAAAGTATGTGGTATAAATGTTGGCATCATTAGTTTAGTACTAACGTATATGTTAACCAAAAATTTCCTTCACACCCAAAACGTCACATCCGTTTCAAAATTATTTTGTAGGATGTAAAAATACAATAAAGTACCAAGTTATTAAAATACAAATCGCCGGGGAAAGTTGTTCACTACAATAGTCGCCACAGTTCTTTATGTGTCAAAAGTGAGTTCCGGGTTATATTCTGGAAAACTTCGTTACTAAGCAACGACAACGTCTCGCGGGTTTTTCCGTTCCTCGCCCTTTACCCCTTATATACATTTTATTCTTTTATCTATTTCGCTTTGTCCGCAGTGTCTGCTGTGTTCAGAAACACAAATATCGGTGGGAGTATTAGGAAAAAAAAAAACAACTTTTAAATGCATACCTACCTAAATAATAAATAAAGTGTACCTAGTTGTAGGTTCTGGTTGCTACCTACCAAGCGCACTGATTCATGTTAAAACATGGTAGATTGTACAACGTAATGTTTGTAAGGAGGTACCTACTTCATTTAGCATAACTTATTTCATTATTTTTGCTCTGATCTATAACTAATGTTATTAAGCATACTTGCACAAAGTCATTTGTTTAAATGAGATGACAGAAAATATGCAATAGGTACCTAAGGTTTTATTTTATTTTCTTTTTGTACTGACCATTTTGATTTTCTGCAAGACAAATAGAATATTATTGTCTATAATGTATACATTTGCGTATTTAATTTCCACTTTCTTTTTACTTTTATGTGAATGGCAACATTTTAATAAGATTTGTTTTTTGCCAGTATCGAGCTATGTCAAATAGTTCCAATTCTAAAACTTTGAATAGGCTTTAAGATAAAAGTTAAGTCGCATACGCATTTATTTCACTGGTCACCTAAGGAATTTGAAGAATCACCATCAACCAATGATACTCATGGCTGGCTGACATACAAAAGGTCGTTTTAAAACCAAGATTTAATTATTAAATTTATGGCTTTTGAAGCTACAAATTCTGATGGCTAAACGTTCCATAACTAAAATAATGAGCTAGTGTGTTTTGTATGAATTCGATAATTATTACATCATTCCTCTGTGTCGAAGAAAAAGGTTGTTATTGGCTTCGGAAACTATGTTTACCTTTGATTGTCTATTCGAAATACGGAAGCAGCTTATTTTACTCGGTAGATCTGTAACTGATGTGGAGTGGATGTGGAGTGATGATATAAATAAAGCGCTAGTTTAATGCGGATAGATGGGAATAGAGTATGTAGCTAACCTAACATGTAAACGTACCTACATATTTAAACCTTAAATCAATGACACCTGATGAGGTATAGATGGTTCCATAATGTTTGTGCCCGGCCGGCCTTTTAAGGATAGGATAATTATTATTATTATTATTGACAGAACAATCAATCATCATTTATTCACTCATTCATAAATTTGGGTAAATAAATAAATTGTAGGCTGGTATGTATTTATACATTTCAATAAGATATCTACCTACTTATTAATGATAGCTGGTGACCGCTGTACAGAAAAAAGAGAATCGCAAAATATGAATATGTTAGAGCCCAGATTTAAGCACTATACGAAATTACCCTAGTACATAACCTATAAAATAAATGTAAAAGAAGTGTTACGCTGTGATATCTATTTACCCAGGTAGGTACTAAGATTACTCACTTACCTTTTCAGCTTTCGCCAAATAAATCCAGAGTTTTCTCCATGTCGAAAACTTCTTCTGATCACTGAAATTGTATTGCATTTCTTTCGATGCATATCGAGTGCTTAGCGGCGAACGATAGTTACAATATTCAGAACTTTGTATTTCTACTGGAGCATCTATAGAAAACATTGTGCACGCAAATTAATAAAGTACCAATAATTTCAATGTACGACTTCGATCGTAAACAGCTGACAGTATAATGAGAAAGAAAACATAACCTAACAACAAATCCAAGGTCGTAATACGCGGGAGAATTGAATTTAGATAACAAGGTTATCGGTTGTTCATTTAAATCGAAATTATATCTTACGAAATTAGGGCACTTAAAAGAGAAAACGAACTACACGTGTATTTGTTCCTCAGTCGCTTGGTTGGTACTTTAAGGTGCGACGATGTTGCAATTCTTGTAATTTAGGTACTTACTATATAAGTACTTATACACAAAATCATAATAAAACAAATGATGTAATTTAGATCATATTCATGAGCTCCATAAATCGTCAAGAACATTACAAACAAGTGATGCAATAATAACAATCATTGTTATCTTCCTTAGAATAACGTATGAAGTAGGTAGGTATATCAAAATTCTTTATTGATGGTTTAAAAGAGGGTTTTATACAAAAATGCCTTTTATTTACATCAATATCCGTCCAATTATATCCATAATAACAAATATCTGAATATTTCACACACCATTTTTGTTGAAATACTGTTAAGAAATTAAATATAATTGTATTGGCAGTCATAAGATAATACAGTTTAGAAACGTTATTTATAAAGATACAAGAAACAGCATCTGATACAAAAATGTTGATGAAACTAAAGTGATTTCATTCAATAACAAAAACATAACTTCAAGCATTTGTAACATAATAGTATACAACATTGATATAGGTACATAATATACAACACAGTTCTACTGAATATAAATATGTAAAAGTATGCTTAGCTGAAAGACAAACAAGAGGAAAGAAGTTACTTCCGTTAATACTTACTTATATAAAATAATAATTGAGTGAAAATAAAAGAACATCTTTAACCAATTCATAATAGAGATTTAGTTATCTCATTTCATTAATGTATTTTTTTATA
Organism: Habrosyne pyritoides; assembly: GCA_907165245.1. NCBI lineage: Eukaryota > Metazoa > Arthropoda > Insecta > Lepidoptera > Drepanidae > Habrosyne > Habrosyne pyritoides. The sequence goes on along the minus strand of OU015596.1, from coordinate 10,983,303 downwards.
ATATTTGATATCAAAAATACATATTTTGTTGTTATTTAAAATATAAATTCCTATTGCACTGAGTATATATCCCTTTACATGATACAATAATATAATATAACATATTTTTGGTTAGGCTTTGTTTTTGAGTGATTTCATCATTTTCTCTAACTTCATAGCCTTCTGGAGGTCTCCGCTGATCTTCAGTTTGCCCATCATGAATGCTGTGGTCGGTTTTAATTTACCTGTAAAGAGAAAAGGATATTACTATTCATAAGTTGAAACAACAGCTGATCCTAAATAGATAACAAAATAATAATCCAGATATTACAGACACATGAGAAACAACTTCACGTCTCAGGGTCGACAACGCATTGGCGATGCCAGATGGATCGGGGAAGCCTCTGCTATTGCAAATGTCCATAGGCGGCGGTGACCACTTACCATCAGGTGGACCGTGTGCTTGTTTGTCGGCATACATACAAACACGGTTTTGATCCTTCCTTCAGGAAAGTAGTTGTAGTACCAATTAGTGGTAAAGGTATAATGCTTACCAGCAAACATTTCGGTGAAATTCTTTCCATCCATGGTGAGGGTTGCATCAGGCGGGTTCTTGGGCTCTCCCTGACCGCATGCACCCTCGCCGTTCTTCAGGTCGATATGCCATACGCCTTCCTCTTTGCCTGTGGAGTTATATTTACTAAGGTGTGAGTTAATTCATGTTGTAAATTATGTTGAGTTACAACCGCTTTTACATTAAACATGGGCTTGGGCTTTAATAAGGTATTATATTTCACCAGACACTACGATCCATGAACAAATGAGAGTTATATATAGTATTAAATATAGCATTTCAATAAATTACACATTGTCATTGTAAATTGTTAACTACAGAACATATTATTGCTATGCACAAATCGAAGATCATCTCTATAAACAATATAACAGGAAGGAGCCCTCAAAGAGTGCCTAAAGCTTATATCCATATTAATAGTTTAATTCGAAACTGTCTGTTTCTTACGTTTTTAGGGCTAAGCAGGTTCTTTCAGAGATTACTAATTTACGAATTCTACTTATAAACTAGTTTTATTGGTAACTAGCTGTCCCCCGCGGTTTTACCCGCGGTCTCGGGACAATCCGCATTTATAATATTAGTTAGGATTTCTGTACGTACCTTTAACATTGAACTGGTAGACAGCTTGGGTTTTCTTAACGAGGTCCGCTGAAAGAGTCTTACCGATGGCCGCGAAAAGAGCGGGAATTTGACCGCCTTGTACACCTTCCTAATACAAATAATCGGTTCTTAAAATTGGAAAAACAGCCCTATTTGTAGTGTTAACCGCAGAAAAAGATGTTATATAATAGTTAATTTGTAATAGCAAAGTAAAAAAGCGTTTCAAATCATTATCATGCACAATAAAATAAGTGGTCATAGGTCGATTATTATGTACTAATAATTTATTGGAAATTTTGATTACTTTTCGCACCTTTTTAGGTTGTTGGGTAAAGCCAGGCGCATCCAAAAAGAAGTCGGGTAACAGATTATCTAAATTACCTGTGAACAAACACAGATTTCTTGTTTCAGTGGCCAGGTTTATTAAAAAAAAACAATATCGTATTGTTCTAATAGAGATGCGGACGCCATTACTACCTGATAATAGCGGGAAAGGGACAGTTGTATGCATATAAGCAGAGATGCACTTCACGCATTGTTTGATCTTACATTAGTAATTTTTGACGCATTTCGACCGAGATTAAGAGGTCGAAGAAGTTCCTCCTTATAATTTTGTAGGATTTTAGTCGAACCCATAATTCAAAAAAATTCAAAATTCAAAACCATTTATTCAGTTTAGGCCCTCAGAAGGCACTTATGAAGGTCAAATTTAAAGTTACTGAAGCTACTACCGGTTCGGAAGTCAGCCTTCAACTGAGAAGAACCGGCAAGAAACTCAGCAAGGTTTTTTTATTTTATTAAATTCTTTTTTATCTATTCTGACTTTTTGGCTATTTTATAACATCAATTTTACATATTTTTATATTTAACAATTACAAAATACTTAATAAAGCTAACATTCAAAAACAAAAAACAAAAAAAAAAACAAAAAAAAAGAAATAACAAGACTACAAAATAGAAAATGACAATAATTACTTACAACTTAAACAAGAAAATTAGAGGTGCACTGTGCAGAGAGCAGCTATTTCCATACATTTTTATCTTCAATATAATGAACCACCTTGTAATACGCTTTTACTTTCAAAACTTTCCTAATATAATTTTTAAATTTATGATCAGACATTTTGGTTACTGAAAGCGGTATCTTATTATAAAATCGAACACAATTACCAAGAAATGACTTGTTTACTTTAGTTAGTCTAAAATATGGAACAACTAACTTCTCCCTTTGTCTTGTATTAATATTATGGATATCCAATTTTGACTCAAACATTCCTATGTTTCTACGTATAAACATTATATTTTCATAAATATATAATGAAGGCAATGTCATTATATTTATTTCCCTAAATAAATCTCTTAATGATTCACGGGGTACCGTAAATTGCACGAATTGCTCTTTTTTGTATAATAAATATTGATTCCATATCCGCTGCTGCTCCCCAAAATAAAAATAGGTTACCTAGGTAGGGTTGGACTAAAATATCAAAGACTTGATTATTGTGTCATTAATATTATTATTATCTATCTATCTAATACATTTAAATGAGCAATTCTTGTATATAATATTATAATAATATTTTAGGATCTCGGAAACGGCTCCAACGATTTTCATGAAATTTAGTATGCGGGGGGTTTCGGGGGCGTTAAATCGATATAGTTAGGATTCATTTTCAGAAAATGTCGTTTTATCCGTGTTTTTAGGCAATGAAAACTGCTACAATGCCATTAGAAGGTAAGGTTTTCAAGTTACATCTTTTGTGAGAAATACTATTATTGGGAACCCTTTATTATCGCATCTTATTCGTATCTAGGTATATATGACAGTGCTTTAAAAAAGAGAATACGGTAGAAGTGACGTTAGTAAAGAAATCCCGAGCAATGCTCGACCATCCAGGTACCTAATATAAAAATGCTGACTATCCAAAGCCGACTAAAACCAAGAGCCTTTTACTGTAGATCATTTGAATTACTTTTCTATTTGACGAAGTACGACGTTACATTACCAGATATTTTACTTTACCTATGACCACTGATTCCATAGATATACAAAGTTCTGTAACTACGTAAAGGAAGGAAATTAAAGGTGTCAACTATTTACAAGGTGATGAGCCTAATTTGAACCAAACCTGCTCCTTGTAGTTAACGGCGCTGGTATGGTAACGTCTGACAGAGGCACTGGTCACTGTCTGGCGGTGGTGCGCCAGCGCAGCAGGGTCGTCGATGAAACCGTCCAGTAATAGGTTATCCGCGTTCTCTGAGGTCAGAAGTCACCTCCTTGTATTTTAAGCTCTATGTCTTGGGGGGTAAGATTGACATTTGAACTTTCTAAAGTCGTTAGTTACCATCTATCTTTCCAATAGCGTTCGGAATCATTTGCACGGTGTATTTTGGTATTACAGACAGTATGTCGTATCGAGAGGTATTAACTATGACGAGGCTACAACAGCAAAGCGACTGTATAGTTCGTATATTGTTTTTTTAAACTTGTTCTCCTTGTTTAAAAATAACTACAATAATAAAAAAAACATGATACTTACTGGGATCGCAAGCATAAGGTGTCAAATCTGCGACGCCGGCCTGTTTCAACACATCTTCGTCGATTGCGAAGTTGCCCGTGTACGACTTAGGGTCCCTGTGATAAGTAAACCATTATAAGGATGTTGTTGAGACTGCTGTACATCCTACTAATATTATAAATGTGAAAGTTTGAGGATGTATGCATGGATGTTTGTTACTCTTTCACGAAAAACTACTTTGATAATAGATTTGGATACATCGGTTTATTCATCGTTTGTTTCGAATGGAAATAATTTCTAAATAAATGTTACATATGGAAACATAAGTATTTCGACAAATAAAAACTACGATAATATATTTTTTGTTTTTTTTTTTTTGCATGGACTAAGGTGTTCGCCTCTGTTGGCTCTTACATCTTTACCCAGACAATTCCGGTGTGCGCAGAGGGCTCAAGATTATCGTATTTTTTGACTTACATATAATAAAGTTATGTTAAAAATAAACAAGTTGACTTACTTGGATAACATGACGTATGCGGAATCAGACATAATCTCAGGTTTGCGACTGGTCGACACGTCGCCTGTCAACATTTCTATAGCTGCTGTCGCGATAGCTGCAATTATATAAGTAGGTATTACATATATGTATTTAGTTCTGTGGTAGAGCAGACTAAACTATGACCTAGGGTTCGACACTTTGTCTAACTTTGACATTCATAAGTGCCTTCGCGGGCCTAAACTGACTAAATAGTTTTGAATTTTGGCTCTGAGATTACAAACGAGGCGATGTATAATATTTCCTTATATAATAGTTCCTTAAACGGCTCGCGGAATAATGTAAATAAAACTATTTTTTTTCTATGATTTTTTATTCTTAGATTGGTGGTTAGCGACGGGGAGGTTCGACTCTTACCCAGGACAAACATTTGTGTGCATGAACATGCCTGTTTGATCTGTGTCTGGTAGGTAAATATCTCTATAAGCATGTACTTGCAAAAAAAAGCTCTTTTTTTTATACCACCTGGGCCGACAAACAAGCAGACGGTCCACCTGATGGTTAGTGGTCACCGCCGCCTATGGACATTTGCAACACTAGGAGCATCGCCAATGCGTTGTCGACCCTGAGACGTGAAGTTGATAAGTCTCATGTGCCTATAATTTCACCGGCCCCCTTACCTTTCTAACCGAAACACAGTAATACAAGTGCATTACTGCTTCATGGCAGAAATGGGTAAGGTGGTAGTACTTCTCCGGACGAACTCTGCACTAAGAGATCTACTACTCTACTGCTCTGCTTAGTTTGGGATCAAATGGCTGATTGTGTAAAAGAATGTCCCAGGATATTAAAAAAAAAAGATGAATCATTTACCTGTCTTAGGCCACAGCGCATTGACACCAATATTGTATTGCTTGAACTCCTCGCTCATTCCCAGAACGCACATTGACATACCATACTTCGCCATTGTGTACGCTACGTGGATTGAGAACCTGTAAATTTTAATCAAGACAATTATCGAGGACCTATACTAAAACTAGAGTTAGAACTAGTAAGCTAGTAACTGTAAAAAATACTTTTATTAGAATCAACCTTAAATAGCCTACTTCTACCTTCATAATATCTATGAAGGTAGGAAATTAAATATATTTATTCAAATAGGCCTCCTTTGGCTTCCCATATAACAGGCATTTATGAATAGACTCTAACATCGGTTCGTAAGATTGCTTTTGCTGAGAAGAGCCGGCAATAAGCTCAGCAATTACTGATTTCAAAACAAGTTTTATACTTTACTAGCTCTCCCCCGCGGTTTTACCCGCATTCCCGTGGGATGTCACATGTATTATACATAAAAAACTTCCTATTCAATCACTATCTATTAAAAAAAACCGCATCAAAATCCGTTGCGTAGTTTTAAAGATTTAAGCATACATAGGGATATAGGGACAGAGAAAGCGACTTTGTTTTATACTATGTAGTGAAGCTGAGTGTTGCAGAAAGGACCAAGTTTACCTTACCTAAGCAAAACCTATATCATTTTTTAAAATATGAAACAGAAAATGTAAATAACTAGTGGATGTATGAAATTAATGATTTTTATAAGATTTTCACCACTCACTATGTCATAGTATATCTATGGTAATTTATGATCTTATACTGATATCAATATTATACATTCTTGTAATACTCAAACAGTGCTTGATAAAGTATTTTTATAACCAGTGATTACTAGTTTATTTTGGCCAAAGGTCACAAATAGTACATTCACCTTATCAGCATTTTAATAATACGATAAATAATTCTATAGCCTGTTGTGTTGTCAAGTTTAGTCAATGTATGGAATAATGTTTCACCTTTGACTTACGTCTTATGTTAATAATTTTTTTTATACTTTACTTAAAATTTTTTTGTGTGGTTAAAATTTGCTTTCATGAGTTAGATTCAACTATATTAGAATAAAAAAATTGTACAGCTTTTATTATAGAGTTCCTATGGAGTTGTGCATGTCTGGTATTAATGAACTCTGGATAGAATGATAAGGAGGCCAGTTTAATTAATGACTTTTGAGACTTGTTACATATGTCAGAGTCGACAATACATTGGAGATGTCCCCTGGATGTAGAGCTGACAGACTTGAAAAAATTATTGAGATCATTATAAATGTATAAAACTGAACTCACCAGTAAGGGTTCATGTTGAGTGGAGGTGACAAGTTGAGGATATGAGCATGATCACTCTTCATCAGATGCGGCAAACATAATTTGGAACTGAAAAAAACAATACAAATTGCATTTATAAAATTATCAATTATTGTTGTACTTTATGAATGAATTGAATTTAAAAAAAAGGAATAATGGAAAACCTACTATCATATATATTGCGTCCATAGGTTCAATTGTAACTAGAATAAATATATATAATTTATTTTAGGAACTACTCACAACAAGAGATACTTTTGTAGACACCTTGTACCAAGTGCTCAAAGAAATAAATAATAAATAAAAATCCTGGGACATTCTTCTACACACGGCCATCTGATCCCAAACTAAGCAGAGCTTGTACTATGGAAACCAGATAACTGATATACTACATATTATACTACTTTGAATTTTTCTAAATACATAGATATTTACACCCAGACACAGAACAAACAGACATGTTCATGCACACAAATGTTTGTCCTGTGTGGGAATCTAACCCGCGACCGTCGACTTGGCAGTCAGGGTCGCTAACCACCAAGCCAATTGGCCACTGCAAAAGAGGATTTTCAAGAGGATTGGCATCTGGCAGGAAGATCCAGGAAGCATACATATTGTCCTGATACAAAATAGGTACTGGGCTGTTAGATGATGGTACTCACGCTAAGAAGGTACCCCTAGTGTTGATATTGTGCATGAGGTCATATCTCTTCATGTCAGTCTGCGCTGTTCCAGTGAGGGAGATGGCAGATGCATTGTTCACCAATATGTCAATGCCATTGAACTGAAATTTGTAAATAATCTTTCAATCACTCTATCTTAGCAGTACATACACATATTGTTTAACCTAGGCCATAGGCTCAAGTTCTAATTTCCAGTTCATTAGCTATTTCTATCTGTCTTTTTTAGTCTTTCATGCCCTGAATCTAAGATACATTTTTAAGCGTTTTCACCATCATTTAGAGGATTCATTCAGAGGTTTATGTGTTACACTTATATTATACCAAAGCTGGGCGCCTAATTCAGGATAAATGTTTATATTTTTAAGGATAAGGTATATATCGACGGTTAAAAGGCGACTTGATTAAAGCACCATTTTGAAAACTTTACAGGAGAGCGTTTTGAAAATGTTAAAACCCAAAAACAGATACTGCATCTAAACTTCTTAACATTCCACATCGAAGCTGTTGAATATTAAAACTAAATGCAAGCTTTAACGAATTTGTGCATGGGTCATAATCATAGTAGTATAATTCATTAAGAAAAATGTTACTTTCGTCAAAAATGGTGGTTTAGTCAAGTCGCCTTTTACCCATCAATATGCCTACCATGGTTATATGATTGTTACAAATAATAAATATTGTTTTGGCATGTATAAGGCATGCATAGACCAAATTGTAACTGAAAGAAATGAAAATACCAATAAAATAATACCTTCTTGACTGCTTCATCCACAGCCTTCTGAACTTGTTTCTCGTCTCTTACGTCTACAATGCATGGAAGGGCTTTTCCTCCAAGTGCTTCAACTAGAAATGGTTTAAAAAGTTATAATACATGATAGACCTGTAGAAAGGATACAAAGTTTTATTGGCTGGATACAAGATGGATATTAATAACCATATTTTTTTTTAATTTAACAGTTTAATGATTAATTTCAAACATTTTAAAATTTTTATGGACCTAGTAATCAATAGTAAGTACCTCTATTTGAACTAATTTGTTTTGTAACAGTTGCAATTTCAAATCTATTGAAGACACAAATGTTCAATCAATTAACATTAATAGCTTTTAATGCCAGCAATAGTTACCCATTAAGACTTGTTAATTACTAATCAATAACAACAAAGGTATTTTTAAACTACTTTGAGTTCAAAGTACTACTTTTTCAAGTTCAAAGTCCACACCCTTCTAACAACTGTTATGAATTAAAAATAAAACATTTCAGAGTTACATAAGGTATTGAGACATAGAGAAAGCTTAAAAAAATAGTGAATTATACTTCTGGAGTACTAACTCTCTTCAGCAGCGGTGTAAATAGTGCCAGGAAGCTTGGGATGGGGTTCCGCGGTTTTGGCGGCAACGACAACGTTGGCACCATCCTTTGCAGCTTTCAACGCTATGGCTTTCCCAATTCCTCGTGAAGCACCAGTGATGAATAAAGTACGACCAGCTAATTTTCTAAATTAAAATATTCAAACAATATTTATTATCAAGGCCTGCTTTTCTCTATAACTCCGTTGTCATTTGAATTAACTTACCCGGTATTTGCTACTAGACTCATTTTGATATTTTTATTATTATAATTGTATTAATTTATCAAATCGTAAAACTAAACTTAATAAAATAAATCAGTAAGCTACCGACTGAAAATTAATTTATTAAAAAAATATTTGTCAACGTCACTTCAACAAATAATTGACATGACACTGACAGATATTTGACAGATTCTAAAGGTGTGGCCATGCAAGGAAAGACAAATTCCAATCATTATTTAATGCCACACTTATACCACTCGCGTTATCCTATAAGGAGAGTATCTTAGCCGGGGTCAGTTAGCCACATGTGGCAAGCAACAAACGGTATAAGAATGTTTCATTCTATTCATGAAGACTCGCCCATGCATAGTGTTGAACCTTTTTGCTGTCCACATAATGATGACTGTTTTGATGAAAACAGTGTTGTGCAATATCAATGGGACGTATTTAATTTTTATTTTGAATCGATGGTATAAGCCATATGGATGTTATAAATTCAATCATACAAATATGTCTCACTTATAGATCGCCTTACGTTTAATAAAATATTATCAAATCATGGAGACCCCATTCATATAAATCCACGAGCTTAACTGTGGGACCCGACAAGGTATCAACAAAAAGAAATATCGCCTCCTCGACCGACAAACCACAAAATAAATAATCAAAACTGCCTGTTATGATACAAAACATCATCGCTGGTAAACGCTGGAAGGTAACATATTAGACCTTTTTCTGTACCATTAATAACAACAATTCTTGCAATATTTGTATAGGGTTAAGAAGTAGATTTATTTTATTAAAACCTTGTTGGTATTCATCGTATTTATAGTATAGTTGGTAGTTTCAGTAGGAACTGAAACATTGTATATTACCGAGTATCCCTTCCATGAGTCGGTGATGGTAACGTAATCAATGTCCGCATGTAACTACCGGAAACATTATGTATGACTATTACTCGGCCTGCGTTTTCACCCGCGTTCCCGACGGATCTTGATTTTCCCTTAATAAAAAGTACCCAAAATGTTATTCTAGGGGTCTATATATCATTCTAGTGCCAAGTTTCAACCAAAAGCGTTCGATAGCTTTTGCGTTAAGGAGTAGGTAACTAACGTCCATCCTCACAAACTTACGCATTTATAATATTAGTAGGATAATATATTTAGCGCCTCTAGCTTACCGTAGAAAAATTTCACGATATTTAATCAATTTATTCATAAATGATCGACTATTAAATTGACTAACGATTTGCTAGCGTATATTAGTTACGTCGAAATAAATATATTTTTATAAAAATAGGCTTTCAAAAGCACATATGAATAGTATAATAAGTATCACTAACAACATTTGCATGTTATAACTTATTTTCAACAAATAAAAGACAATATAGATTTGAAATACATTTATTTTTGTGCATCACTTCATAATCCCACTCCTTCTAAGTTCTAATGTACAACACCGGACAGGGTGAATACATACATAAAATGATGGTCTAAAATAAACTATTAAAATATTTTTATCATAAGACATTTAGTTAGGCTTCATTTCAACCGCAATCTTTATTTTATGGCTCGAATCTTTGATAATTTCTTTTTGCTCTAAATATTTTTTATCTGTTCTAATTTACTTTCTTTTTTGTACACAGCAACTAACTACCGAATGTACAATTTCATTAAAATAAAAGTATAGTAAAATTACATGTAAGTATCCATGAGTATTAACGTATACCTTTTAGTCGTTTTTGTCAGAGCTTCCTGACAAAAACGCCCAAAACATGCCGACTAACAGTGGCAGATTATAACAGGCATTCAATCATTCTTTATTTAAAAATATAAGATTATCACGTAAAATTTAAAAATCTAATTACCTTTTTAGAGATCTATCGTCACTAGTTGTAATTAATATGTTCGAAAGGTTATAAGGTTAACATTTTATTTAAATAAACTGTGGTATACTGCTTTCGTCATCAAACAAGTAGGTAATATTGATTTAACCCTTTACCTTACTTCTATTAGTTAATCTTGTAATTCTTATCAAAATTACAGGGTAAGTATCTCCGTTTCGATACCGCTGTTAACATTTCAGTTCAGTGCCTAAAAATACATACAATATTAAAAATTAGTCTGAAATAATGGCGAATTAATTTTGTAAAAATTAAGACAATCATGCTGTTAAACAACGATGAAGTTTTCTGGCCCACCATTTATATTATTTTAAATGTACATAAAATATTCACTTCATTCACTTATTTCACTAACAAACTTATGCTTTGTTTCGAAATATTTACATTATTTGACATTAGACAAGGTATAATATATCTATGGGTAGAAATAGAGAAGAATACTGTATATAATTCATGCTTTCACGTAACCCTGTTTACCTGACAGATATGATTATATCAGTATCTATAATTCAAATTATTCAGGCACTATAATACCTATTTACGTTGTGTTAATTTTATATTGGATAAAAAAAACGAGTTTAAAAAAAAAAACATTGTTTTGTGTTACATTATTAAACAGATTATTGAGCAAACTTAATAATTATTAGCATCCAAGTTTAAAATAAAATAAAAAATTGTTTAATATGCTCTATGGTACTGATAAACTGCATACTTAGATAATCAATTGTCAGGCAAAACTCTAGATTTTCATTACTGGCTCGCCTCGTGCCTCATCTATCATCGTAAGTATCTAAGAATTAGGTAAATAGATTTGAGAGAACTACATAAAGAGTACGACGAGGAATTAGAAATCTAGACAGGAAAAGCTATTACATAAGCGATCTATCTATAATGATAAATGTTGTTATAAGCGAGATTCGTCAAGATTCAATAAACTCCCGTTCTTTACAAAACCAGCGGTGTTGTGATAGACTATCGCTTATAACAAACATTTACCTCAACAGTCTAACAAATATAAATTATTTTCGGAAATCGGACTTCTCTAAAGACATTAAGCGATATATGTTACAGTGAAAAGCACCATAAATTCTGTTTATATACTCTATAATATTACTCACAACTTTCACTTAACTATTTAAAGCATCAAAATAATTATGAATTGGCACCAAAAAAACAATGAAACTATTATGATTATTCGATATTATTTTCATTAATAAAAACTAATGATATCTACATATCTATCGAAATAAGACCTATTTTACTTAGAAAAGTTGTTTAAACTGCAAATTACAGAGTCGATATTGAATTTTGGCTGTTTTCAAAAACAAAAACCATTGACAATTACCGTTAAAGGGTTATAACTTATAAGAGTAACATAATCTTTGCAGACGCTGTATCCAATAAAACAACTCTTTTAGGTAAAAAATGTTCATAACGTTCTATTCATTTCCTATTAAAATTCAACCGTTCAAATAAACGCCGGTTGTTTGGCAGAATGTTGTAGTGCTGCCAACACGTCGTGTTTGAGCCTTACGTACAATCGGCCCTTTCGCCAAGGGTTTTGCAATTGGAGTGGTCTGAAATCATCCCTAAGGCATCTTTCACGGGCCCCAATAACGGCCACAAGGCAGAAGTCCTGAAGTTTTTCTGGGCCGTACACGGGTCCGGGTTTGCCTTTCAACACGGCGGCCATGTTGAGTTGTTTGACAACTAGGTCAATGACTTCACGGGCTGATGTGCGTGGGGTGACATGGAGTTTGAGTGATGTACCTGCTGCTAAGCCAGTCTCGTACGCTGCAAATACCTATAAAGAAAGAAAATGTTTGAAAACGCGATATTTTGACGAAAATTTAAATGGATGCGATTGATACGCTAATGGAAATATTTTTACCTGTAGTATCCCTGGTTGATCTGGTGTTCGAAGCTCTGGAGGAGCTTTAACCATATCCTCATCACTTCTCTCATCAGTCTTTGGAATCTTATTGTTATACTCCATGTCTTCTTGCGTTTCCAGTAGCGGTTGACGTTTCACGCACAAACTTGACTTCTGGAACAATTCTTGACCAGTATCCGTAAAATCTACATCAGCTTTCACATTAGTCATACTTTTCGATGCGATCACGTTACATGGAGTTCTATAGTGCTTTCCTTGGGGACGGATTTTTAAAGGAATTGTTGTAAGAGGACAGCTCTGGCTTTCAGAGTCGCTTGAAAGGCTTTGGGCGGATTCTGATACGTTCCCTTTTGAGGTGCGGACGCTTATCATACTCCCCGGATAATAACCTTTAACTGTTAGCAGAGGGCTCGAAGTTGTTGATGCACTGGTATTATTAATGCTGTGAGGGCGAGGTTTTGGCTCGACATTTTCATTTTGTAGGACAAGGGTATCCTCGCTTCTGGAAGGAGGAAGTCGATTGGTTCCAATACTTGCATGAGACCCAGTAGATTTTATGTCGAACTGAGAGTTACTATTCATGTAGTTGTTACTCATAGCGCTAGACTGAGTGAATTGTGAGTCAGTGCTACCTTTTCTGGGATATTTAACTGTTTCAGCGTTCAGAAATTGGCAGCTACTAAGATTGAGAGTAGAAACCGATGTTTGTCGCGGTGCAAGACTGAGCTGCTGCTCAGATTTACTGAACTCAGGATGTAAATTGGCGTGATTGCCATTTCCTGCTGGACCGGGCCATGATCCTCTTCCTGGTGAGGTTTTTGTTATCTTGCCATCTCGAGATGGTATTTGAAGGAAATCAACTTTCAGATGGGAATCTTTCTCGTTGGTTTCAATATCAGGACCATCTGTACACGACTGAGAAGTTTTATCTAGAACATATCTGAGCAGTATTCCTGAACATGGTACCGCTTTGTCTTTGTCCCTAGCGAAGCCGATCAAATCCATGAGCCAACGCTCCGCTTTCCATACGGCGTTTAAATTGTTTTGCAGGTCTTCGAGTTTGGTTAATCTTTCTTTGGCTGTTTGCAGTTCTGTGCACGAGAACGCTTCTCTTTGCGAGTGGGTGGCTAAAGCTACGTCTAATTCTAATACGCAACTTAACTTGGAGTATTTATTCAAGATGTTGGTGTGGTACGTTTGGAGGTGTATCATTTCAAATGCCTGTATCGGTAAACTGAGCAGATCGCCTTTTTGGAGGAGGATTTCTTTCTGTCCAGGTACAGAACACGCTTGTTCTGCTGGTGGACAAACCATTATGAAGCTTACGTCATTGTTTAGTTCTACTACCTCGAGGTCGTAGATTCGGTGGGCGCAGACGCTTTCAAGTGGTATTTCCATTTCTTTGAACAGTCTCCTTGTAGCTGAAGCAATTTGGTCGAGGAACATTTCTTGAGATTCTGATGGTTTTTCCTGACTACCAATTTGGACGAGGCTGTTGATTGTTTGAGCTTCTTCAGTTGTTTTGCCTTGGTTCTTTAGGTAGTCCCATTCTTCACTGCAAAGATTATAAATATAATATTACAATCATGAAACTGATGATATTCCTTCATTGGTAGCAGGTACTGACTAGCATGTATGATTAGTATTTTTTCAGATATAGGCATGTAATATATGGCCGGATTTCAAACATTTCAATGTTTTTGTGTCGTCTATTCTTTGTTTCTGCCTCTTATTTCGAATTCTAAAAACTTTAGATGTTAAGAACCAATACTTACGCAGAAACATGTGGGTTGTCTCGCACGCGTGTGTGTGGCGGAACATTAGGAGCACGCGCTGGAGCCACGATGCGGACAACCTCCACAGACGACTGCAGCTTCAGGTATCCCACGTAGAGGCCGCGGGATAGTTGAACCCGGGACACCTGTGGGATGAGACTTGCGTTAAGACATTCCAGTAACAAAAATAATCTATGGGCAGAGTTGAAGATTCTTCAGAGGAGAGGGCCACTTTAAAGTCGTTACGAAATACCAAGAAACTCAACCCTCTGAGTACTATGAGATACATTAAAATGTTGACAGTTGTCATGAATATTTTTGTTTTTTATTATCTTCAGGTATTTACAACGGATTTGCTCAATTATTGACTTAACCACCTTCAGTGACGGATTTTCACTACAGAAATATACAAAAATACTAACCTGATGATAAGCAATCTGCTCATGCACAGAAGCCATCAATAGTTCTCCCATAGTATTATCCTCGCTGAGCACCCGCCTTCGAAGCCTCGACACCGGCGCCCATCGTGAGTTCAGAGCTGATACCGACTTCACAGACTTTACGTTATTCACGCAGGATAGTACTACTGTGCCGTGAGAATCTCGGAGCGGCTTGTGGTACAGTTGACCTGGAGATTAAAGGGAGAGGGAAATTAGCAAGAGTCATGAATGGATAAAACAGCTCCGCAGCTTCCAGCTAGTACAAAGTTCCCTTCAACCGCGTTTTGGATCATCACGATGTTTTCTTTTACCGAAAGCTTGTTGTAGGGAGGACCCACGACGCTCGTCAACGCATTTGATGTCAGTACCAATTGAACCATAATCGCCTTAAAAATTGCCATGAAAAAGGTTATGTAAGCCAGTGTTATAGGGGTATGATCAACGTGCTCAACGTTACATAAAAACATGAATATTTCAAAGTTATACTTTGGCGCTAAGACATCCCAAACAAAAACTAGTGTAGTAGCTAAAGATATCTGACCTAAATCCTGTATGCATAAAGCCGACTGCATTTGAGCAGCTGCCGTTAAGAGCTTCAACCTGAAGTGTATGGAAGATGAGGTGTGCTTCTCCATATCCGATCGCAGACCCTTCACATCGTCCCAGGAACATGATACCTGCAAATGATAAGGGGTTTCCCATTGTTTATTGGCAATAAATATCTTGAGGCAACTGGAATAAGGACGAATACTGTCATAAGGATTCAGTTTGTCATTATCATAAGTATTGTAGCTGTAAGTTTCGTTCGAACTCCTTCCATCACTCAAACAGTTCTGGTTGCCATTTATGCTCTAAAAGCTAAGGTTCTGCTTGTGAAGATAAAGAGAGCAAAGCCACTATCAAATCCAATGTAAATTTTTGAAAAGTTTAATGTAAAAACTAAGAATAAAAGAGGTCGAATTAGTACCTTCATTAGCCAATGGAAGTCTGTGTAGATACAGGTGGGGTAGGTTTCGTCAACTTCGATGACTGGCAGGAATTCCTCACTGGTGACCAGCACTTTGTCTTCATGATACAGGATACACGCCAAATAAACTCCTCTGTAACAATGTATGTTTGTTTTTGTGTACGAGTAATTACAGTTATACAGTAAAATACAGTATGTAAATTTATTGAGTCAAAGACTTGGGCCACTTTTAATAATTTAATATTTTAATAAATTGAAGTTAATTACAGGAATGTAAGTCGTTGCAATACGCGGTATTTATACAAGAATACTATCTTGCCAAATGATGCCACCCCGCCATCAAATGGTCTTCGAATCAAATAACCAAGTTACTCACCTCCGGAGATTCTTCTGGAACTTGCTAGCAGCAGTGAACAGTTGTCTTATAGTAGCGGTCTTCTTCCGTGGCAGGCGTGGTGGTTGTATCGGAGGCCGTTGTCGAGCCCCTGCAGCCGCTGTAGCAAGTGCTTCTAACGCTGCCGCAGCGCCACCGGATTCACCACGAGTTGCTCGGGAGGACACATCTCGCCAGCCTTTGTGGGGTAAGAAGGTATGACAATTTAGATTACAGTTTTAATGTAAATTTTACAACGAAAATATTATTTTTCTGAGGATTCCATATTTCTTCACAGTGGGGGTGAACTTAGTTTCAACTCGACTAACTCTCCAACTTCTCCTGTATCTAAATGCACAATCGATTCTATAAATTACTTACTACTTGGAACCACACTCCTCGGCACAGACACAGTAAAAGGTCCCCATCCTTTGATGTTGCCAGCGGCCGCTCTGAAGAAGTATCGGCGGCCTCTAGTGAGGCCGGCAGCCATCACTCGCGTGCCACTGTTAGTACCAGATGCCGCCACTTCACGGCTTCCGCAGACGTTGGAGAAGTCTGCTCGAGATGACCATTCAACTGGAAAATGATAAACAAAATGTTGTTAAAGGCATTTGTTTCAGATTTCTGTGGTTTGTCGGAAGTTGATGACAAAAGCGCCAGAGTTTGATCCCTTCATTTCAATGTCTTTGTAAAAGGAAGTACACATAACATTGAAACTGTCGGAAGGTACTGGGAAAAATTTTAATATGCGATCTAAAGCCGGAAGCTGAGAAACATTATTATTTATTTTATATTTTAACCATAAAACAAATTGCTAACAATACCTACCAGTAGTATTTTACCGCATATAAAAAAACAACGCTTTAATAAATTTCTTAATATGGTCTAAACGATAGAGTTGTTTGAAATACTGTCACGCGATGTTATAATAGTTTACTTACATTGTGTGTTACGATTGGTATTTCATATTCGTACTTAAATGGGAATATAACTAAGTTAGTGCTACACATATGTATTCTAGTATTTTAAGTTATTTTGTAGTAAAGGTACGTACTGTATAGCTTCCTTCCTAGGATGAATGTCCTGTTCCATGACCTTAATCCATCAAAATCTGTTTCGGAGCTCAATTGTTGTTAACGCACACTCATAAACTTTCGTAATTAAAATTTAAGTAAGCTAACGATAAAAGTGTTCGCTTGATAATTTATTTTGAGTTAGCTTACGTTACGAATACAGTAACATCAAGCAGAGGGTTTCTGTTCCGGGTCTGGAGGAAATGGTACTAAAGGTAACTAACCTCTGTACTTGGTGACAAGCGGCGGGTCTTTATGCACGGGCGTGGGTGCCGGAACCCTTACGTCTCGCAGCCGCACGGTGACCGCGTGCGCGCCGCACACCTCCAGGTCTGGCGGCGGCGGCGCGGGGGGCACTCGAGCTTGTTGCCACCCGAGGACAAGTCTCCTATTGGAAATGTAAAGGAAGATTGAGAATATGTTGCCATTTGGCTACTTGGGATATTGATTACATCCTAATGCAGAGTTCATCCTGGAAAGTATTGTAGCGAGATCTATGAATACGCACGCAAGAATCCTACATCGGATTATCGAAATTTTCACAAAATTTGAACATATAAAGAAGCTTCTAACATAGACTTTTGGACCGCGGTTCCCGAGCACGATCACCTAGCCTGGTGGAAGAGCTTCCCTTTTAAATGGAGGAGCTTCAAGTCGCCAATAAGGTAAGGGGGTGGTGAAATTAAAGGCATATGATTCATAGAGTTGACAAGGGATTAGTGATGCCCCTGGTACCCCAAATGTCCATTGTTTGCCGACCACTTACCTACCATCAAGAGCCTGTTTATCGGCCTACTTGTTATAAAACAGGTTAGGGATTTTATTATATTTATTTTGCAACAGTAAGGTGTAAACAATAAAGGATGAGTGATGCACGACTTCATAATTTGGTTTTTGTTCAGGGACTATCGAAAAGTTTTAGAACAAAAGTTATTTAGGAAACTTATAATATATAACTACAAAGAAAGTGTTACTGAATAAATAAAGGTACTAGTCATTATTTCGCGCTTAACTTACTTGAGAGTTCGCACTCGCCGCTCCCAATGCTGAGCCTGTTTATCTTTTTCTGAGCCAGTTCCTCCAGCGCAGCCAGTTGTGCCAGCCTGTCCACTAGCCGATGACCTGTAATCATACAATTCTGACATCAGAATGAGATGACAAAGCAATAGTTCGTCGATGACGTGATATTGAAATGAGGTACCTAAGTGTTTAACAATATTAAAGGCTTTCGTTTGACAACAGACTCCATAATGTTTTTTCTGTAACTTTGACCTTCATAAGTGCCGTATTTTTTTCTTCATAGGCCTTTAGCGTAATAAAAAAAATCATAACTTTATATTCAGTTTAGTACACTTCTATATACCAGATATCTGATAAATCATAGGTATCCGATATTATAATACAAACACTTTATTTTTTTGACATAGTTCAGGTGTACATACCTGGTACAAGCATCGTCTCGACAGGTCCTCTCCGGCGCGCATCCAGCCACCTCATGCAGCCGGACCTCTGCCTCACGAGCGAGGCGCCGTAAATGTGCGCCGAGAGCCTCTGATGTTTTGACTGTAGCAAGGTAAGAAAATGTCACGTTTAGTTTAGATGATGACACATAAAATATGGTAGAACCTGGCTTGACAAATGAATATAATGTTTTTTTGTCAAAAAGGGTTTGGTATTAGGCAATCTCTTGTTAACATATTTAAGGGGCCATCCATAAATTACATTACACGTTAAGGGGCGGGGGGAGGGGGCCAACAAAGTGTGACACAGTGTCACACAGTGTGGCTTAAAGTTATGTGACGTCACATGTTAAAATACTGAAACTCGAAATTTATATTTTATTTACATAGTGCTAATCTCAGACGATTAGGAAAAGCACAGGGTCAGGGACATGGTGTTTGACCATAATCTCATCATAGCAAGTGATGATTGGGCCAAAGGTGGTAATCACATAAAGCAACACATGTTGGAACACACCGACAGGTTTTGGCAACAGATTTTCGAAATAAGTATGGTACCCATGTGGTTTTACAAACTACCCTAGCACCGAAATCTCAACCGCATTGTTGGATTTGAACCAAGTTTTTTTTTGGATGGGACTAAGGTGATATCCTCTCGTGGCTCTTACAGCCGCGTCTTATACGCAGATAACTCAAAGTACTCGTCTCGACATTCAGCATCAGTACAAACTGGTATCATCGCCTTAAATAATTAAGTAACATTTCAATGATATAATCAAAGACAAGCAGTCTGCGACAACAAAGCCAGCGATCCGCCTGCTGTACCTACATGCACAAACAATATTATTGAAACACCCATTTGAGATCGACAAACAACTGATATGTTATTCGGAAAGCGGCACACAGCTCGTCGTGTGCCATATTTGTTCTGTGTAATTTATTTCATTAAATTTTATGTTTGCTCCAGGGCTGACACTTTAAATATGAAATGTTGCAAACAAAATTCTACCAGGCGGAAAATAATTTGCTGCATTTTGTAAATCAACGCAACATGTTTTTATGTAGCCATATACCTATTAGTCAAAGTATATATTGTGAATTTTAATGACGGAAAACGAAGAATTGATTTTGACATGCCAATTTTAGCGTGATTTTATTGCACAAGTTAAAGCAGCAATTATCGAAAAATTAAATAAAAAAATATTTACACATAGGCACATGCAAACCATACATTAATACTTAAATGAAAAACAATACTTTCTAAGCGAACTTCCGAGCGTTCTGACTGGTTACATCAATATAACGTTTTCCGTACAATTAAATTTAACTCGCAATTTATGATTGTAATTGACGCACAAGAATTTGTAACAAACGAAATTTCAATAGTTTGTTGGCTGCTTTATTGATAGCTAGCTAACTACCTGACTTAAGTGTGGAAAATGACTTTGTTATTGTATTCATTTTTGTGAAATGTAACTCGACATTCGAAACAAAAATAAAGTTGGTATACTCTGTTTGATTTAATATCACACTACTTAGATATATTTTCGGACTTTGATAAATTAATAAATAATAATTCAAATGAAATTATTATCAAGAATCGAATGATATCATTTCGAAATTAGAACGCTCCACTTTCCCAAACACTTGAATGGAGATCCATGTAAGGATATCTAACCTATAGGTACGAACAATACAATGGTCCCGTAATCGGTGGGTAGAGGCAAGCAAACCACAGGTTTCGAGATTAATTCGTGACCTCAGAAATTATTCAAGTGAATGGATCGTACTGCACGTGTCGTGCGTGTTGAGATCAGGTTATCCAGGTGAATGGAAATCAGTGTTGCCAGGTATCCCGATTATCTTAAGATGTGACATATTTCAAGACTAACAATAATATTTGTATTTGTTATGGTTTATTATGTAAGAAACTGGCTCTCAAATGAAAACGTGGATATATCGATAGTAGACAACATAATAAGAAAAAGATGGATAGATTAGTTGAAAAAACCGTGCCATATTGCAATTGTATGGTTTACTTAATGAATGAGTTAATCAACTCGCCTAAAAGGCTCATAATATTGAACATATGATTAGTGACAACCCTAGCCTCTAATAATGTTGGCAGTAAATAGAATAGACTCATTATTGTTTATTTCTATCTCTATTTGGGTTAGTTGGTAATCTGTGTTATTGTTTGCGTTTAACTTACCCTTGTTTTGAATTCATTTATATGAAAGGATTTTTTTAATGAAAAGATGCGAATGTGAATATTAATTTTCAATTCTTATTTTTAATATCTACGTAATAGCATAAAGTTGACAGGTAATTATTCTTTTTTAAGAACTACTTGGTTGTCAATCAGATCGGTAGGTAACTACCTACTAACGATTGAACTGTATGAAATGTATGATAACGCTGTGGTAATCGAAGAGTTATTATTCCAAATTTAAATAAGAAATTACAAAAATTGAGTTTATTTTCTAAAGATGACCCAATCATGTGCAGGTCTAAATACGTAAGTAGTTCCGATTAGATACCAATTTAACTTATTCCAACGTCCTAAATTCTAATTTTAGAAAAACAATATACCGCTACCAATTACGTTGCCAAATATTTCAATTACTTAAATGATTAAAATTTCATCAATCTCAAACTGTCAGGAAATGAATTCCACTTTCACTACCTTGATATAAATTATTTATCATTATGTAACGCAAATCTGATTAATAATCCAATTAATTATACAAACATACGACGCGGGGCCCTATAATAGCAAGTATAATTTCGCGCCAACACGTGATCTAAAAATCTCGTATATTTTCGCGTCTCGGGGATTAATTTGTCAGCTTTCACAGCGACAGCGAATCAAATATTTGCCGACGTTACCAACCATTCACCTTAAAATATCATAGAAACTCCTGTTTGCGTTCAAGACGGGCGGCAATGAGTTTAGCAATTTGAAAACTTTTAAAAAAGGAATGTGTTGAATTTTTATTTTCATGCTTTTCAAGGCACGAGTCGAAAAGCTTTCAGCCTTTAAAAAACTTTTTTCGTCAGAGTTAAAAATGCAACATAACAGTTTTATGTGAAATTATTCCGTTGCTACGGTTAACAGACTTTTTTTTACCTTAATTCATAGTTTTACTTGCTTTAGACCTACATATATGAATGGGTCTGAATGTTTCTATCCATTTTAATTCTAATCGATTTTTTTTGTGAGAGATATGCATTTATAACAACTTAAATAATAAAAATCCATTATTGGCGTAAAGTAACATGTAGGTACTTAATTTTATTTTTATTTATAATTATGTAACTGCTGTGAATTTAGTAAATAAAATAAATACAATAAGTTGTCTGAACTCATTGCGTATTTTTCGGTGGAAAGTCCAACCCATAGATTTAAATTTAAAACAGTAACAATTTTATCAAGATTTCATGGTCTTATCAAATATTATATCAACGGAAATGGAATGTCATTCACATAAGTGAAAACAAATTGGGTTTTGTCAATGGATATCTGAATTTGATCGATAGTATATTTTTTCAGTGATGGAATAGTTAAAAATGTATGACATAGGAACGTTACAATTACATAATATGTGTCAAGGGCAAGTGTTTGTAGATATGGCCATTCTTTTCAAATATAAGTTAGCCACTGACCAACATGGAGAGGATCCACCAGATGTATTGCTAATGCATTATCGACCCTATGACATGAATGTTTTTTTTATATTTTTTATGCTACTTGGGCCGACAAACAAGCAGACGGTCCACCTGATGGTAAGTGGTCACCGCCGCCTATGGACATTTGCAACACTAGGAGCATCGCCAATGCGTTGTCGACCCTGAGACGTGAAGTTGTTAAGTCTCATGTGCCTGTAATTTCACCGGCCCCCGTACCTTTCTAACCGAAACACAGTAACACAATAGCACTACTGTTTCACGGCGGAAATGGGTAAGGTGGTAGTACTTCCCCGGACGAACTCTGCACTAAGAGCTCTACTACTCTAAAAAAAAATGTTGTTTCATGAAAGCCTCATTCATTTGTATGAATTTCACTGCCCCCTTACCTTTCTAACCGGAACACAGTATTACAAGTGCACTACTACTTCACGGTGAAAATTGCTATGGCGGTAGTACTTGTTTTGGCTGAACTATGCACTAAGAATTCTATAGCGCACAAGTGCGATTAGGAATCAAAGTATTGCCGGATTTTATTTTATAAATAACACAATAATAATAAAAAGACATTTCTATCACATACTCATCTGATCCCAAACTAAACAGAGCTTGTATTATGGAAACTAAATTTTATTGCTTTTTCTAAATACAAATTTTAAAAGATATTTATACTCGTATATTTTCAGATACAGAACAATCAGACATGTTCACAAATGTTTGTCTTCGGTGGGAAACAAACCCACGACTAGTGGCGGGATAGTCAGGAACCCTAACCACCAAACCAACTGGCCCGTAATTTTTATTTACATTAACATTTTTCATATCAATCTATAACACATAATAAATGTTTACCAATTAAAATCTTGCATCCCATTCTAATCTGAATAAAGATGCAAAAGGTCTCGCAAAAGTTTCTTAAAACGCAAATGTTTACATCACTCGACAGACGAGTCGAATCGTAAATAAAACTTGCCACTTACTTCCCCGCCTCAAAATGGCGTTATATTTTTATTTGACACTAAAATATATTCCGGCTTCAAGTCTCCAGGGTATGGAGCATCCGATAAATCGATAAACTTCTAGGTCGAGAACTTCATCCCCTGAGGGCTTCGGCATCGCTGCTCTTGATAGCTTTAGTCGAATACTTTTATACTTATGATAGTTTTTTGTGTATCGATGAAATTGAATTTCAATCAGTAGTCGTTTGTATTGCATAATCAATTTTATGAATATTTAGTTTTTTTTTTTTTTACAGGTACCAGTTTAACAATTCTAGAGCCCTTAATTTTTGTTTGTCAAGTAGCGCGATAGATTGAGATGGTCTACCTGATGGTATGACACCAATTGGTAATGCCAGGGATATTGCTAATGCGTTATCAACCCAGAGACTATAATTTCACCGGTTCCCTCATCTTTCTAACCGAAATAGTAATTCAGGTGCACGGCGGAAATGGGTATTGTTGTACACTTCACCGGACGAACTCTGGACTAAAAGCGACTACATCTAAGTATGTCTCTGAATAAAAATGGTTGCCCGGTTGAACTCTGCACTAAGACTCAAAATTCAGTAGTCACCAATTTGCAATGCCAGGGACACTGCTAATGCGTAATCAAACCTGGGATATTTTTTTTTATTTAATTTTTTTTATGTGAATAGGTTGACAAACAGGCAGGCGGTCCACCTGATGGTAAGTGGTCACCGCCGCCTATGGACATTTGCAGTACCAGGGAGATTGCGAATGTGTTGCCGACCTTGAAGAGCTCTTTTTACGCCCCTTTTGAAGAACCACATATCGTAGCGGTGAGTGAAAACCGTAATGGGAAGCTCATTCCACATCCTGATGGCCCGAAGCAAGTTGTTAAGTCTCAAGTGACTAACTTCACCTGCCATTCCCTTTCTAACCAAAACACAGTAATACAAGTGCACTTCTGCTTTACGACGGAAATGGTGAAAGTACTTCCCCGGACAAACTCTTCGCTAAGAGCACTACCTACTAAAACTACTATAACTAGATTGGCGCCCTTATCATTTGTTTAAGATTTCTGAATTAGTGTAATACGATAGCAAGAGCCCGAAATTCTCATGTCATAGATTGGTAGTATTACTCCAATGAGGATCAAACACTTGAAGTAAAAAACTGTACATCATAAGCGACAGAGGATTTGTATTGTGGACGAATCTATACTGCATTGTCTCATTGATCTACCTAAGTCACTCGTCACTAGTTGTGTGCTTGATTGAACATGTCCGTTTATTCTGTGTCTTTATATCTGTGATTTAAAAAGTAGTTTACCAGTTATCGTGTTACCAAAGTGCTTAGTTTGGGATCAGCCCCCTTATTCAGCTAATACAAACTTCGTCGGCGAGCCGCTCTACGGAGGCCTCGGAGAGCTTACCTCTCATGTGATCAGTAGTATTAGCGTAGTAAACGACAGAGACAGAGCATAGAGGTCGTGACGAAACATCTTCGAGTTTGTGTCATTTTCCAAACAGAATCGAGCCCCAGATGGCCTAAACTATTTATTAAGTGAAATCATAAAATTGGTTTAATTTGGAAGTTCTCTTATTATTTTAACCACAAATAGTTTCACCACACTGTATGTCCGATAACAATAGAATAAATCACAGCGCTGGGATTTAGTAAAAACAATAAAGGAATCATTCGATTAGTGATTAGATAAACTGAGCTATATCTCGACAGTTATTGAGTATGATCGTTATCGGATGTGCCAATAAATGTTAATATTGCTATCAAAAGTTGAATTACAAAGCTCTCTATTGTCGGAATCAGGAAATTGAGAATCGGAATCTATTAGATTTAGTTTATCAGTTATCTATTATAGTTTCCATAGTACTAGTTCTGCTTTATTTATTTATACAACCAATTGATCTTAAATTAAGCAGAGCTTTAAAGAAACTAAATATAGGTACCACATATATTATTTTAATTCTTATTAGATACTTCTGTAGGGATTTACACCCAGTTAGTTATTGGTTCTGGACGTGAATCGAACCCGCGACCTGTGGCGTGGATATTCCCTAAATCTCTTTTGGTACATATTTAGCGGAATGTAGACGAAAATCTATCGTAAAAAAGTTCAATCGTTAGCGAAATAAATGAGGTAGAAGTTTGACTCTGCGTGACTCGGTATGAAGTTTATTGAACTTTTTTATTGTTTCTAAATGCCTTTATTAAAGAAACTTAGTGTAGTCACGCCTTATTCTTATAAGCTGTCTTTTCGTTTTTAATATCGTTTTTTTAAATTATTTAATTACTTAAAAAGGTTTTTACATTTAAGTTACATTAATGATTAAATTCGTATCCCAAAAAGGATGCATTTGAAAATAGAACTTAGCAAATTACCTATTCAGATCTTGTTAACTAATTTCCGACTTTCAAGTACAGGTTTAAAGCTGAAATTAGGAAAGTTCAATGCTACTAGAGCGGTTCGTGACATCTCAAATGTTGATTATAAAGGCCTTACGTCACGATACGAGTCAGGTACAATAGAAACTAACAAGTTGACATGTTTAATAGACGTGCTTTAGTACGCTCAGACATTTATTTGTTTAGTTTAATAATGTTACGAAAAGAGATTTTGTCTTTCCTATTACTATCCGTCTGGATAGCTACCAGTGGAAAGCATCTGCCGCACTTGAAAGTCAGTCAAATATAGACTTTATGGACTTAGTACCACAGACCACAGTATCATTGTACCCTGGTAAGATTGTGGTTAAACATTATCGCCAAATTCATATCAAAATACGAACATATTTGCCGCTGTAAGTACAGAGTTGATAAAACCCATAACGATTTGATGAAACAAGTGAAGTTCATTGCCAAATTCTTCAAGGATCATTTATCATTATTTGACATATAATCTTATGATGCATCATGTCAAAGACAAGCGTAGGTTCTAAGTAAGTAATAAAAAAGAACATATTTTTTATCTGTGGAATAGATTCTACGTTCCTGTCTTTTGTCGCCTATAAACCATAGATTACAGAGTTTTTTTAACTGAAGAAGAATTTGATATGTAACGACATCGTCTGTCATTCAAACAACGCAGTGGTGTGTCTATACGAAGTATTTTTAACGTCAATGGTCTTTACACTGCATTTATTTGAAGGTAACACGGATTTGTTACACTGCTCAATATACCAATCACTTTTGGACAGCCAAAATCAAAACTATATAAAGAAATTTGTGAAGCCAATATAAGCCAATGAAATACTTGAATTTTTCAATATTACAAAAATTACATTACCTTTGATTTTAAATTAAAGCATAACATTATAAAGTCTATGTTACTCAATGTTGAATTCTAAAACTGGTATATTTAAAGTTCAAAATCAATTATTTATGAAGATACCGCCAAAAGTTTATAAATGTACAATACGTTAACAGGACAACGATACAAGACAATATCATGGTCACCGCATACAATACTAGAGATGTGATACATAAATAGTGATGTGACAGTAGGATAGTTAGTTTTCGACTAAATCATATTTTTGTTAAAACGTTCAGCTATAGCGTTCGATTAGTAAACTAACTCATAAACATTGAATAAGCCGCAAATCATAATATGTTATTCAATCATGACTCCAATTTTTAAAAGTCATCGCCCTTATCAATAGATTCCACTCAGATAAAGATCCCGAATATTTGCATCTCTTGCAACCAATTTCGCTATCACATCCTCTCACATCCATGATAATAAAACAAGAATATTTTATCAAAAACCTTTGATTGTAGATATAAATTCACATCGCTTCTGTACTATATTCAAACATGGCTTCAGTTCGCAAATATACTAATTGTTTGCTTTAAAAATGTGATAAGTAAAGAGTTCCGAGAGAAAAAAATATTGTTTATAAAAAAACTAAAAAATACACATTGTAATCTATGCCAGTACATTTTCGTAGATTTTATAACACACTAACAAACTCCTTGACGATAGCTGAACCAAAAGATCTTATTCATGGTCAGCCCCTCCATTCTCTAATATGATTCTAGTCGGCGAGCCGGAGGAACAAGGCCTCGGAAAGTAGACCTCTCACCTGATTGCGTAGTTAATTGGAGAGACAGAGCACAGAGGTCACGTAATTCATTTGCCACTCGAATTTTTCCCTCATATTAAAAATAGAGTAATTTTTTTTCCGTAATACTGTATCACCCAAAAGCTGTATGGTGGTGGCTACTTATTCTAACAAACTTTAAATAATATCTAAGGTTGACAAGTTGCAACAAGTGATCTACAAAGGCGTTTCCAAAGAGTCTATTATATGTATGTAATGAATCAAATGGATAGTATACATGTGCCGATCCTAAATGAACTTCAACACCTTAGCCGTGGTTATTCACATGCCAAAACTCGACCGAGTGAACAATCAGACAAAAGAAGACAGTCTAGCGGACCTCTCACCAGCGAGAGACCGATAATAGTCCAAGTGAACTCAGCTTCGAGTCTCTAAAATAAGGACCTAAGTTTACACCTTAATGTGTATGAAATTAAAAAGATCTCTTTGATTAGGACTTTCAGAAACGTATAGTTTTACATTACGCATTTTTACATGTCGAATAAGTCATTCCTCTTATAAACCTCTGTGGTTTTTTGTGAATGATTTTAAGTTTTATTTTCCATGTATTTATGTTTGTTCAATAATAAAAAAAAAAAAAAAAAAAAAACATAAAATTCTTTACTTACATTGTGTTCCTTCTTTGGCTCCAAATTCCATGAGCATTTTCGCGAGGGGTCGGTTTGATGCAAGAACTGCAACGTCCAATGGCGAAAGGCCATCGGCGTTGAGGCTGTAAAAAAATAATAAGTATTATAATCTCAATAGTGCCATAGGAATTTAACTTAAAAAAGATCGTTTAAAAATAATTTGAAATTCGGTGCTGTGTTTATTGTCGGCTCTTCTCAGTAAAAGCAACTTTCCGAACCGGTGTTAGAGTCTGACCATTCATAAGTGCCTGTCTTCAAATAGGTCTTCCTACTGAACAAATATTTCATTTCATTGAGCAGGATTATGGAGTGAGGAATTATTGTGACTGTTTAACAAATAATATTCCAAGAAGGATTAAAAGGTAAAATTAAATAACTTTGGAAGTTTAATAACACGGGAAACGCGTCGTCTTATCTTGATGGTAGCTTTGACAATTAACGAGGGAAAGACGTGCGCCATTCTTTGAAAGCTTCTGTCTTTTGTTTTGTACACGTATGACGTATGAGAATCTCAGTGGGTGTCAAACCGTTAATATTGCTTTTGTCTCGCGGTTTCGCCCACATCCCGGGGGGTCATACGTTTCCTTGGAATAAATATTTTGCGTAGAAAATATTGAAAAAGAAGTGCAAAATTTCATTTTAACCGGTACTGCCGTTTCGGAGCTGAGTCACACACACTACAAAATTTTGAATGAATAAAATCTAAGTAAGTAAAGTATCTATATAAATAATTGTATAGTTTTGTATTGCAGTTTTTCTCGTTGTTTTCTTTTCATAATTGCCAGACCTTTTAGAACACACGTTTGCTCACCTTCATCGCTGAAATTTAATTCTTACACATAATTACTATAAGAGTGTTATTCCAACTTACCTATTGACATCCACATCGGTGGACTCCAGGATGTTTCTAGCCTTATCGAGATATCCATGTTCAACGGCGGCAAAAAGCGCTGCAACAAATAAAATCAAGATTTACAACCAAGAATACACACCAGTTCTACTTCCCAGATAGGTTTTTGTGAGACATACCGAACGCACAGTGAAATCATTGAAATGTATAGGTAATTAATCAGTTTGAGTAAATTATATTATTTGTTCTATTAAGTTACTAGTACTGATGATAGACGCACGCTTTTGAATGAGTCATTCTTAATCCTAACTATAATAATATATACAGAGCGCAAATTTTGTCAGTTAGTGTAGTTGAGGTAGTAGTAGGGTAAAACCACTACTAGGGTAGTCTTTCACTAAAAAGTTACTCCTCAGTGACGTAGGTTATGGTAACATTTCGGGATACATAGAACCCTCGGGAACGCTTATTCCAGCAAGTGGAAGAATGGTAGCTAGTAACAAAAAAAAAATCAGTGAAATCATTTAAATGGATATGTACAGCTATAGGAAAAAACATTATTTGTCCAATAAATTTACTAGTAGAGAAGATAGACACGCACGCATTTTAAAATGAATAGGTAATAAAAAAGCAAAACAACCAAACAAACATAAAGAAAATAAAAAAGAATACCATGCAAATGAATGTTAACTTGTGCGGTTTTGTCTTGTTGCGCACGCGCATCCTTCTGTTGCCTGCGCGACGCCTTGTCCAGGTGTGGAGCGTTGGGGGCGCATGCACTCAATGAGGGCAGCTCGCCCCCGCACCCCTCGAGCAGGGCGCCGTACTGAAGCTCTACAGTAAAAACGAGCAAATTAAAAAAATAAAGAAAGCTTGGGAAGAAAAAAGAAACAAAAAAGAACGGCATGTCAATGCCATTAGAGATTGCAAAGAGAAAAATGTGGTCAGCCCAAATAGTTGTGAACATAAAATAAAATATTTCTATATGAAACTAGTACATAAATAATAGTTTCCCAGTTTAGGGAAAGTAATATCATTAGAGATTGTAATGACAAAAATGTGGTCAGCCCAAATAGTTGTTATGAACAATAAAGTAAAATTTCTATATAAAACAATTAATTAAAATTTTCACAGTATTGGGAAAGTGACATTCCTAGTTCCGAAAGTGAAACTGAATATACGAGTTCGCGCAGCTTTATAAGAAAGATATCCTTTGCATAAGTGTAAACAAAGCAACGCTTAAATTTTACTGAACCTCTTTGCTGCCATTTGAAGTAAGATAACAAAAATTAAGCCCATATGAAGGTCAAAGCTGCCAGTTACCTTCAGTTTGGAAGTCTTCTTTCTTCTAAAAACAACTGTCTGTAGCCTCAATACAAAAACTAAGCTTATACCATTTAAAAAAATAAAGGAAGTACATTATTAAGTTCTTACGCTCGCATGCGTGTTTGGCTGGCATCCATTTGTCAAACTTCCTCCGGACGTCAACTTAAGGCTAAGTTCGACTCGTAATTATGTTCACGACCAACTCAATGCCAAATGGATTGTGTGTTAATGCACGCTGTACAGTCAGCCAAGAATTAAGTCACGGACGAAGATATATACTAGTTTTGTGGAGGTTCATAATCATATGTGTCTGAAGATTATAGAGTCCTAAGATCTATTATAATTTCCTAGTTAGTCAAAGTTCCAAAATCTAATCGAGTCGTGAGTCGAGTCGAATCGATTTAGTAGATTGATTTTTATTAAATGTGTAAGTACAACGTATAATCGTCTCGATAAACAACTTCAAAATCGAATATACTTTGATAGAGGCTGCCTCATACATCGATAGCAATTGACTGTACATGCACGAATTACTGAATGTCAAATTAAGCGCCCCAAGGCTCCGAGGTAACATTCAATAGCCTTATTTGGCACCATCCGATACATTACGATTAACCGGGGATATCGATTACAAGGTGACATTAATGTTTAAGCATTTGAGAATATCGATTACACGTAGTATCGATTTCACAAGTTAGTTGTGAAATTTCGCACACCTACTTAAATCCATTAGGACTAGCCCACATGTCATTTTTGAATTTGGAACTTTGCTTTCGAATCTCTTTATCCTATTCATTACAATATACACAAAAGGCTCTCACAGCTACAAATTATAATTAACTAGATTCCGCTCGCGGTCTCTCTTGCGTACCGATAAAAAATTGCCTTTTTTTTAAAGTCAAAAAGGTGCTAACGCCTTTGATGACTTTTAATTCCTTACGCGGTGATTCGGCGAGCGCAGATGCTGCTAATCATATGTCCTAATAAAAACATTACCAATAATACACTAACATTCATAAAAAGCCGGTTAGATTAAAAGGATTTAAAGAAAGTGTGCATGACTTTCAATTTTGTTTATGGTAGACTTTTCTTGCGCAACACGCGACAACGATAACGGCACATAAAATGGCGCGGCACTTATCGCGAGATGTCTCGACACTATCACTATGGTTCTCTATGAAATTACTTTATGCACACGCTGCACGTGCTGCCAGGTAGATGACGCTTGGACATGAACGAGGAGCAGCATGCATGAAATGTAAGGTCAAATTTAATCAAGAGAATATTACTAGGTTTTGTGTAGCTTGGCAACACATGAGCATTGTTAATGACAAGCCAGTTGGCTCGGGTGGTAATATACGCTGTCGTCCCACAGCCAGGAAAAATATTCGGGTGAATATGACTTTTTGTTGTGTCTGGCACATATGTATATGCATGCATGAGGATAAAATGAAATTTACCTGGTTACACATTCTATAAAACTCTCCTTAGTTTGGAATCAGGTGGTCGAGTGTAAAAGGTCTTAGGATGTTTATTTAATGTCTGGATTAAGCGATGGCAACTACATACCATCAGGAAGAAAGTCGCTGACTTATCATACTTTTGATATTAAAAGAAATAAGTGCCGTTGTGTCAGTCTCGTGTCCCGAGAGTGCAGAGTCTACCTGACATCGCCTGACATTAATATATCAAAATCTAAACATGAATTTTGACACGCACTTGACCGTATTGTCCATCTTATCAAAGATAAGAGCTTTCATTCTTAACATAACATGCATTCGTATCTTGCCATAGATGTATTGTTTTCAGTTTGAAATAAAATAATTGTTGAACGGTACTGACGAAAAATAATTTACAAAAAAAACCGGTTTTGTTATTTTTATTTTTGCCAGGTGGCAACTCAGTTTGGCCATATGATGGTCACCATGGTAATATAAAAAAAGAAGAGTAAGAGAAACCTACTTTAAAAACATTGCATATTTCTTTTTCCTAAATCGTAATCAGTTATATCCAATTCGTGATAACGTTCTTTAAGACTCAGCTTAAAAAGAGATATTTTGTGATAATGAATACTGCTTTATTAATGGTGAAAGCAGACTAGAGCGGTTACTCTTTTTTATAATACTGTTCTTTTCCAACGGTTTGATTCGCTTCCCCTATGTCCTTATCCCAGACCTAAAGTAACTATACACCTAATTCATATAAAGAAAAGAGCCTGATTAAAAAAAAAACATTTTTAGAGAAAAATAAATGCTTCGAGAATGAATCAGTAAACAAACCTATGATATGTAGAAAATAAACATAACTCATGATAATATAATGAGATGATCAAATAAGTATAAAGTTTGGTCATTACTATCCAAGTATAAGGTATTTACTATAAAATTTATTATAAGACTGTTATTATTGTAAGACAAGAAAGGTTTTACGAAAAATTAAAAATAAATATATATACAACCGTTTTTGCTTTTGTCTTTCTCATCTATACTAATATTATAAAGAGGAAAGATTTGTATGTAAGTATGTTTATTAATAAACTTGGCACATAGATAGAGCATATCCTCGAATAACATATAGGCTACTTTATATCCCGGGAAAATATGACATCCCTCGGGAACACGGGTAAAACCGCGGCGGCAGCTATCTATATATGTATATAAAGGAAAAGCTGACTGACGTATTAACGCAGAGCCTAAACTATAAGGGTTAGAATTTTTATAAGGAGAGCACTAAAAAAGGATTTTTTTCCCCTAAGGGGGTAAAACGGGGGTGCAAAATTGGATGAAACAATGTGTTTTCTTGGTCTGATCAACTTCAAACTAAACGCGAGTGAAACCGCGGGGGACAGCTATAATATATAAATTGTTTAATCAACAAATTAAAGATACAAGCCATGGATTTTTACTACCCTTGACGTTTTCAAACGGCTAGTTCGAATTTAAAACAAAAAACTATTCCATTCTTTGAAAAAATGTACAGCATCAAGTCTCTAGGTTGTATTCGATTCTCAAAAACCGATTTTTAAACGGAAAAATTCCACCTTTATACCTCAAAGCATTTCACAGTAACGCGAACGAGCTTTTTGAGCATCAGCAACTGTGTAAAGCCATTTTGTTCGCGACGACCATTGGCATTTAACTACTACTAAAATCCTGAAAAGTTTCTCTAAAAATAAGAGAACTTTTCGCTTTTGAATATTTAAAAGTTATCTTCTGTGTTTAAAGTCGGTAAGGTAGTTACCAGTCTTCAATAATAGTTCCCACAAGGCAACATTCTGGGACCTCTATTTTAAATTAATGTCATGTGCGATACTACCGGTGAAATATCTATTCTGTATGTAAATCTTGACATTAGCAATTATTTGATCTTAGGTTATATTAATTGGATCAATATACAACAATTTACCCGTAACAACTCCATAACCAAAGAGAGGGAATAATCGCATGAATACTTACAGAAGATTCGAATGATGCTTTAGCTATATAAACTGTACTTGGTAGCCAACATAGGATATACATTCGCGACATATTCTCAATATACCTGTTTACACAAAAACCTGTGCGTAACGTACACGACACGACAAACGAAAGCGTCACGAAATCAATTCCCAGAACGGCACGAGGTGAAAGGTTCCCATCATTGTATTGTATTGTAATAAAACACATTATTGTACCGATCGCTCGTGACTGTGTAACGTGCGCCGACGCATCGCGTGGGTAATCGTTACTTAATGTTGGAAAACAGTTGTGTGTAGTATGAAACGGTGTCTGTGGACGGATGGTTCCGTGTGGTAAGATATGGGGCATTGCAGCCAAGGAATAAATTAGAGCATAAGTACGAATGTTATACTCAGTAGCTAGACTTCGATTGTCTTTGAAGTAGGTTTTTTACAGCATTATTTGAGTTTTTATTTCTTTTCCGCTGAAGAGTTTAGTTTAAAAGTGGAAAATGATCATGACCAGACGTCATATTAACTTTAAATTGAAGTATGAAAGGATAAGGCAGGTGAGACTATTTTGGTATTGGTATAGGGTGTCTTTTACAAAGCTATGTTCCATACCAAAGGAACCCTATAACAAATCAGTTTAAAAGCAACAGTGATGTATCGTTAATCGTTTCTATTAGACATAATGCGGAAGAGATGGAAGGCTGAGGCCGTGGCGCGGAACATACAAAATGGGACATGGCATGGTGAGAACTGACCGCAGTGTTTGTTGATAAATATGATTTAAATCACTTCCTCGCTGTGGTGTTACGCGTGTTTTCGAGGGAGCTGATGCCTTTTCAGGATCCATCTTTTTACAAAATTGCATCCCGAATTGATCAAATTTGTAAGACGTAATCGATATGAAAGTATCGAAAAAAATATGATAATATTAAATAAATTCGATATGTCTGAGTTTTGATTTATGCTGATAGCTTTGAATATTCCGAATAATAATTCCATGAAATAGATGCAGATTTATTCAGATGAATTTGTAGATTAGCTCCGGTGGTGCGAATGTTAAAAATATGTCCACGCTATAATGACATGTCTTGTCAGCCACATGAATCATGAACTTGGTGATATAACACTATCACTATCTGCTACCTGCATTATTTCTCTTTGTCATCATATTTTATTTACACTGATCATAAATAACCACGTCACATGTGAAAAGTCCTTTACGGTGACACTCTATGACTCTATGACTCTGGTAACAAAGGAGGTCTCGAAGGAGATTTGTGTCTAACCTCATTGGTAGATACAAAAGTAAGTAAAAGTAAGCTTGGGTGGTGCACACTAATGAAAATAAATCGTATAGCTAATCATAAACATATTGGAAATTTGAAAACACTACTATAATTACCGAGGACACAATTAAATCTCCTCAGAAATACATTTTGATGAAGGATTCTTTGACACTAGAGAATCCTTTTAAGGTGATTGGGAAATGTTAATTAAGCTGGATCTAGAAAACACACTTTTTTTTACATTGCAGGGACCTTGCTGCAGGGTACGTGCTTTAATGAGAAACTGCCACCAAAAGTAAGTTCATATAAAGACCAGCTATGGAAACTAAAAAAAAAGAAAATACTCATTGAGAAATGTCTATAGTTTGACAGACAGTACTATTTGATCACACTGATATTACAAGAAGTTAATTCCATCAATCATCAAATTAACGAAGCGTAATGGCTACTGAAGCTGCCAAACTTAACAAAAAACTTCAGTGTAAGCTAGAAGCGTAATTGCTACATTACCAAACAAAATACTCGGTAAAGAGCTGTAATTCGTAAAGTAAATTATGGTTAACCTGTTAACACTTATTTTTTTTTATTGACGGTTATAAACAACACAAATACTCAGCGGTCACTCACGCTCTAATTATTTGAGTCGATAACACAAGTCACAAAAATAATCGTAGCGATAACAGCACTAATTTAAAACTGGTCATAAATAATTTTAACATCGAATAAGCAATTTAAATAAATTCGAAAAAAGAACTGACCGCAGGATAAAAAATCTAGCATGTCGCTCCATTGCAGTATCATATTTATAACTGAGATGTTCACACGGTTGGGTCTTCCCAAGCATTTGCACAATCTCTATCTTTTGTTAGAGCCGTACTAAAACTGGGGCTACACTGCACCTGCTACTTATTGAGACAGTATTTTTATTACCCATTCTACAGGAAGTCAGCAAGCAGATTAACGAAGTCGGCAAAATTGGTGGCAATGTAGCACAGGCTTTATAAACGACAGGGTGACATCTTAGAGTGGCTAACAAGATTGAGTGCAAGTTCAATTTACTTCTCAAATTAGTTTACAGCTGATGGCTACGAGGCAAATGGAATCTTCATAACAGAGAGTAGAATATCGAATGAGTTGACTAGACAGAGGGCGTTTAACAAAAAGTTGTAGGAATGGACTTTTTAATGTGCTTAGAATGTGTTGTTAGTTATTTATTGTGAGAAGCATTTATTATTAATGGTTATCAAAATTAATAAAAAATATTTAGTTTAGATCTGCGGAGGGCACTTATGAAGGTTAAGGTTACTGAAGTTACCGGTTCGGAATTCAACCTATAACTGATGAACCGGCCAGAAGCAGCCAGGTAAAAAAAATTGTAGTCTGACAAAAAAAAATGTTTCATATTTCCAGAATACTTATATACTTATTTACTATCTTATAATATGCTGACTATGATGACTTCTAATCCTTTATCAAAATAAAGAAATAAAAGCAAGTTAATATGAGGCAAAATATTCACGATATAGGTTTTATCTCAAACGACATATAGAATAAATATCCTATAATATAATGGTATTTAAAAAGTACCATCGGTGGAATGTGGGTCTCATTACCAAGACTTCTGTCTACCTCTTTGGGGATAATGGAACATAGAAATTACTCGGTGGAATATCAACTGCAGTATGTTTATAGTACCTATAAAGAAGGAACCCAGAGAGATGAAACTAATAGAGAAGCTCAAATTGTAGGCTAAGCTTAAATTGGAAAACAATACCAAAATCTCTTACTTTGTGACTCAAAGTTTAACTAACGAACAAACCCATGGTACGTTGAGATTGTAGTTTTTATTTAAATACCGCAGAACTAATTTTTATCAGTAGCAAAGTTCAATGTCTCTAACTTTCAACAAAACAATTCTGATTTCGTAACGAATATGAAACTCTCTCAGGCCATTGTGGTTTTCTTATATATAACATCGTGATACACTTAAATTTTATAAATGTGACATTCATGATGGGGCTCCATTGTCGTAATCGTAATTAATGGCCGTTAACCGGGGCTCCGATTGTTGCGCTTTTAAATTAATGTCACATTCGACAAAATGGCGGATTTCTATCAAAATGATTGCTTAGGTTTTGAAGTAAACCCTTTTTAAGTACCGCTGTGATTAAAAACTCGATAAAACGAAAAAGCCACACTAAAAAGACAAATTTTAACATGAAGCCTGCGAGAGAATGGGATAGGAAGTTTTCTGGAGGTTTCACTTCTACCGCGTGTGAAATGGACATATTTAACTCTTGCTTTTCGTTATTCCTTATTCTTAAACCAAAGTTTATTTTTCGAATGTGATATGGAAGACGAGAGTATTGAGTCTTCGTACATTTGTAACAACGTGATATGTTTTTACGAAATAAATAAAATCTGCATATTTTGATTAATATTTTGATGCATGGCAATAATTTAGCTCGTGGATTGTTATTGTTTATGATCTATCTTATTCCAAATTTAATAGTTCCACAAATGGTTTTTATAATGATAACTCCAGTGCGTGGTTTAATGAGCAAAATGCCTAAGCCAGTTTCCTTCATTTAAAAAATAAACACACTATCCGTTGTAAAATCAGGTACCGCCCATTATTGTTGTAATGAATAGGTAATACCGATAAATTCTGAGGTTATCGGTGCCATAGAAAATTAACCATACACGGTTATTGTGGAAATTATCTACAGAAACCTTTCTATTGTCATCTTTGTTGAGAGTACGATAATAATATGAGAAATTGCCAATTCTATTATGTTAGAGAAACGTTATTTAGTCAAAGGGATATTGTGAAGATTTTCGATCGACATACAATTTATCGACTAGAATTTTCCTTGGTTTGATTCATAAAACAAATAACTGTGGCTTCACCTACGCATAACAATTATTCCTAATTAATTTACCGATCGAAACCCATTTAATCAATTCACCGCTTCAATCACATGGAATTTGATGCACTTGGCGATCTGTAAACGTATTACTTACCGATATAATCGATTACCGATTCGTTATAGATGGAGCTCCAGCCTTATTATATCCCCCGCATTAAGTGGCTCGAAATGATATAACATTATTTTTAATCTGTGTGCAAGATCAAATGTAAAAAATCGATAATAACACCTTACAAAACAAACGGTAATTGCAGTTACGCGCATATTAAGTAACGACGGAATTTTGCCGAAATAATAAAAATTTATATGCTTGCAACACTGAGCTAATGGCGCGTACAGGGCGCGTAAATTTTCTACACGTCTGATTGTTTTTTGTTACCTTTTTTATAAGCCGTGCAAATGTTTCGGATTGAAATGTATATTTGCAACAAAGAATTAACAAATACACAACAGTACTATTGTAGATAGGATCGGATTTTAATAAATGTTATTATCCTGAGACATTATTTACACACGGCCATTTCATCCCGAGCTAAGCAGTGCTTGTTCTATAGAAACAAGATAACTGACATATAAAACTTTTTTCTACGTACTTATCTATTTTCACCTAGACACATTCATGTACACAAATGTTTGTGCTAGGTGGGAATTGAACCCACGACCTGTAGCGTAGCAATCAAGGTCTGTAACAACC
Organism: Habrosyne pyritoides; assembly: GCA_907165245.1. NCBI lineage: Eukaryota > Metazoa > Arthropoda > Insecta > Lepidoptera > Drepanidae > Habrosyne > Habrosyne pyritoides. The sequence continues at coordinate 10,944,840 of OU015596.1, read as the reverse complement.
ATGCCAACTAGCTCGTCATAATGATGTTTATAATTTTTAAGCAAAACTTTACCAATATTAATCTGCATATGGCTAAAGTTAAATGTGTGTTCTTTTTTTCAAATTTAAATATACTAATGTAAACTTCGGAGTATACCCTATACAATACAAAAAAATGTGTAGACTCGTGAACATACTTTGTATTTTTGTTGGTTAAAAATAAATTATTATTCTAATTTTACAAATGTCATTCACCTAATTGGGCTTTTCCAATTTTTTTTCCTCCACTATAGCTATTGTTGATAAATATTAATACACGATATGGTAGGTAAAATAAAAAATATTATTGGCATATAATAATACAAAATGACCTAAATAATATTTAATGAACTTCATTACATTTTATTTAAAAAAAGGTTATGGTTTGGTCCATTTTTATAAGTAGATTTAAGAATATTCAAGATACTGAATTTGCCTTTAAGTACCTTCAAGATGTAATGTTCTATGTATCATCACTACATAGTATAAAACAAAGTCGCTTTCTCTGTCCCTATTTCTCTATGTATGCTTAAATCTTTAAAACAACGCAACGGATTTAGATGCGGTTTTTTAATAGATAGAGTGATTGAAGAGGAAGGTTTTTATGTATATTACATGTGACATCTCACGGGAACGCGCTAGTCTAGGTATATAATATAATCTTACAAATATTTAATAAATAATATATATATGAAATAAAAATAGAAAATAGTTTGACCCGTTAAATGTATGGGTAAAGAATCTTGATTTAAGTTTTCGTGCTTCTTAAACGACTTAAAATACAAGGATAACTCAAACATGTATTATACTTTCAAAGTATTTTTGCTCTTAATAATTTATTAACATAGGTACAGTCACATACGGCAAACAGATCCCTTACTAATTGTACTCTAAAATTAATACAAAATGTAGCCACTGGAACAGAATAGGTTTTAATTGACTAATTCATTTAACAAACCTGTTTACTTTATCTTTCCAAATAATGGCATGTTTTGAATTTGGGGATCATTTTGTAGCTGACTGTATCAATTGAAACAAAATAGTAGACCGTTTGATAGTTCATAATGACGTTACAATTACGCAGTAATACGCAGTATTTCATACAAAATTTAAATGTAATAAAAATTGCTGATTTGACCTTAAATTCTAAGAACGTGAGGAAAATTTCTCTCATTTTTAGAATTATCAAATCATGACTAACATTCAGTTACCGAATCTTTATGAAAATTTCAAGTACTTTGAGGACTTACGTAAAATTATCTATGTATGATATACCATCAAAGTACTAATTGAGTGGGATGACAAATATATATGCCAACTTACAAACCTAGAAGTGATTGTCAATTTAGATATAGGTATAATTCTATGAGATAATATTTTGTAGCAGTATCATTATAAAACTTTATATTATCTAGTAGCGACCGATACTGCCACAAGTCTTCTCTAGGGAGTCGTAATTGGCGACTTAAGAGCATATCGATGACCTCATCCACTTTACACATTGCACTGAGGGTGAACAAAATGATCCCCAAAGGCCGGATCAGACAGGCGACCGGCCAAAGACACTGCTATCTCTCATGTTATATATTATATGTAATACAACCACTGGACATGAAGTATATTCATATACTACCGACCCCAAACGCATAGTAAAAGTAGCACATAAAGGAAGCACGAAGCAGGAACGCAGGAAGTTTCTAGATGCGTTGTTATGTTCATCATTTTTTCATGAGAAACAATCATTGTTTGTTTCAATTAGATACCTAGTTGTTACGCTACTGTGTTCACAAACAAAATTGACATTAAAGCTATCAGCATAAAGTTTATAATACAAATAACAATTAAAATTCATAATGGAAATGAGGCAAATTGCGAAGAGTACTTAAACCCGCTGGTCTAACTGAGAGCCCTCAAAAAGTTCGTAAAGCAGTCTTAATTTAAGCAAAGATTAAAGTTTTCGGCTTTGAACTCACTGATCTTCCGACTAATGAAATAATAATTATCATTCTATGAAAATGCAGGATCTTTTCAAGTTCGTATGAGACCGAGGTATGTTAGGGAAGTAATAGGTAGAATTAAAATTGTAAATAGCTGTACGTAACTCATTTAACAGTAATCATCAAGTGATGTGCTAAATTCGAGTCATTAAGTTCATGATTTAGCATTTTCACAAGTCAATATGGGATCATATAAAACGTGAAAAGTCTCGGTTCCTAATAACTGACCTCACTGTGTCGCTATGGTAACGGTCTAAATAGCCACAACGTCTGTGTCAAATATCCAAATGGATTACAATGAAATCGTGACTATCGAATTTAGTCCACAATATGACACGTATACGGTCTGGCCCAATTAATGATGGCCCTGATAGAAACACCATGCAAAATGTATGAAAGAAAAAGTGATTTACGTACTTAAGAAGGCAGATGGTGAGAGGGGAAGCTTCCTGTCCTTTGGCGGAGTGCTGTACACAAAGGCCTGGTTGACGCAGCCTCGAGGTTGGTTCGGCAGCATATCACTTTCTGATCCTCTGCGCACACGCTTTTGTACCATCAACTCTGACATCGACTTAGCCGACTCAGATTTCCCCATTCCTTTCAACTTCTTCTTCCCTTTGTCTTTTTCTGGGGAATGTATATGCAGTATAGCCGCTGCTTTAGGCGGAATCGTCTCTGGCACCATCAGCTCCTTAGCAGACACGCTTTTCTGCTTTTTATTTGAAAACAAATCGCTAAATTTCGTTTTCTCCACTTTTCTGCATCTTTGCGGCTTCAAATTCAAGTCGATGTCGCCGCTCTTTCTCCTCTGCTGCGCAGCTTCTGGCTTTCGTTTCGCCATTGCAGGTGTTTTTGGTTTATAAGAACCCTCAAGGCCGGTGTACCCGACGTCGTAATCCTTCTCGTTCCAAATCTGTTTTGCGAACACAACACTGTTATGTTTGATTTCTACGTCTTCTGGAGTCTCCTCCTCTTTGGTGGACCGCCAGCGGTGTCCTATCAATCGTAAGGAAGCGCGGACGGATCGGGAGCGTCGCAAACCTCCTTGCTCCCTCTTGAACTTATCGAGGAGGGTCTCCATAGCCCTGCGAGGGGAAGCGGGGCACGCGGGGCCCTGGGCATCGCACGTCACGATCGACTTCGCGCACTCTACTCACTCGAACGATAGTTACGCGAGTCGTTTCTTTTCCGACGTTCACTCGAAACCGCGTCGGATTGTCGAATGCGGCCTGCAACAACGTGGTGATGGTAGGGCTTAGCAATGTACGCGAGACCTCGCTGTAGCCCGGCCCGTGCCCGACGCGACCAAGTTGTCTGATAAACTGCTCTCATTTGCACAATCATTTGATTTGATAAGATATCAGATACGAATGTTTGGAATACGCGTTTCATTACGGTCGAGATTTGTTGTTATGACGTGAATGTTGAGATAAAGATTTTAAGGACACGGTTACTCTACATACTCTATTTAAATTGCTAATGACTAAATGCAGTGGTTTTGTTCCATTACTTGTTTCGCAACTGCAGCTGTCGGGGCGGCTACAACTTGATTTGTGGCAATGCAAAACTTGCTAGCGGCACAACTGTTCTGTGATTGATCATTCGTCCAATTTATTGGACATTGTTGGCGAACATGATTTCAACAAGTTATAGGTTTACAAAACTACCTAAGAATTATAACCCGTACGTGGGAGTTACGTAATCTCTGTTTGTTTGAGCACTAGGTGTAGTTTAATTACTTACAACGTAGGTAGTATAATTTCAAGATATAATTACTTTAGGCTGTTTGTCAGAGTTTAAGGATTATTGCAAAAGGTAGGTAGCGACAAGGGTATCAAATTTTATTGTTTAGATAAGTTTATATATACATTTGGGTATATTAACATCAAAGCGGCTGGTAGGTAGGTAATACTGGTTTTAGCACTAGACTATTATTATAATTTAAGCTTCAGGCTTCAAGAAAGTAGACTTACTAACGAAGTGAAAGTTTTACTTAGCGCCATCCTTGCTTAGGATGAGGGGCCACTTTTGAATTTGTACGTAAAGACCTATTTGTAAGCATGAACAAGCTTTAGGTATTTTGTTTTATAACCAGAAAGTTACCTTGTGTAATTTCTGAACGGAGTAATTAAGTTTTGGGAATATAACGAGAAATAATATTCAAGGTACTTTTAGCAGAGAATGCATTTTTAAACGAAACCAAAGTGTTTTCGTGAAAAATTTCAAAGCAATGAAAAATCGGGAGTGCTTTTTAAATCCGCATCCACTGTGAAGGCGGTGAGAAGTCTTTTTTTCTTCCTTTGAATTGAATTGGACTAGAACATCCATTGAAAACTACCAGTTTCAAAATTCAAACGTTTTTGGCGCGCAAACAGAATGTTCTGAATTCAATTCGATGTTAAATGAATTCGAATATCTTGAATTCCAAATTGAAATACTCGAACCACATAGAATTCTGTTTTATTTATTGGATTGGAAGCAAAGGCTATACTTTTTTCTTAGATATTCCATCCAATGTTAAATGAATAAACGACGGCGTTTCTATGTACTACAGCTAAGTACAGCAATTTATCTGTCCATAGTGAGAAAACAATTTGTATCAATGGATTAATATATCGATGTATCAATGAAACTTGTTTAAGAAACTGGCCATTAATATATCAACAAACTGCATTTTTTATTGACAATTTTATCGAGCAAGAAGTATCAGGATTTTATCTTGAATTATGTTGATCAAAAATAAAGAGAGGCCTTGCTTTTCAAATGATTTTCAATTATGCATTAGACAACCATGACAAATAGGTATTAAATAAATCTAGTTATAATTGCAGCACCATACTAGGTAAGTAATAAAACATTATGATAGCTTATTGTCCATTATTGATTACCTTTTCTAGAGAATCGGATATGAAAATAAATTCTTATTTAAAAAAAAATATATAAAGACGTTTATCAGTGGAAATGTCCGTTAAGGTAAGCAAAGGTCGATTGGTCTGGAGCCTTTTCAATAGGATTTCACATAGTTGAACTATAGGAGCCCTGTATGATACATAGAACTACCATTGACTACGAAAATTCGTAATTTATAACATATCCTACTAATAACATATATCAATAATGCGAAAATTTGTATGTATGAATGTATGTTACTCTTTCACGCAAAAACTATCAAACAGATTTGGATGAAACTTGGCGCATATATAGAAAACGCCCTGGAATAACACGTAGGATACTTTTAGTGCCGGGAAAATGTTACGTCTCCCGGGAACGCGGGTGAAACCGCGGGGGGCAGCTAGTATGTAAATATTAAGACTAAAAATTGGTGACAATAACTATAATAGGCTCGTTTTGACAGTTAAAAATGTCAAAGAAAAATCTTCTTTATTACTTTTCGGAGTAACTATAAAAAATTTACATCGTTGAACTAAAGAAGGAGCTCCGTACTATACATAGAACTACCCTTATTCAATATACTTGCACTCAAAAAGCGCGATGACTGTCCAGACTATATTGCTTCGGTCCCTGGTACTTCCGTGGGTGTTATATGATAACCTGTTATATCATAAGTCTTTATGAATGTTTTATGACTTAACTAGCTGTCCCCCGCGGTTTTACCCGCGTTCCCGTGGGATGTCACAAGTATTATACATAAAAACCTTCCTCTTCAATCAATCTATCTATTAAAGAAACCGCATCAAAATCCGTTGCGTAGTTTTAAAGATTTAAGCATACACAGGGATATAGGGACAGAGAAAGCGACTTTGTTTTGTACTATGTATTGATAGTGATATTGGTGAATGGCTTACATATAGTGCATGGATGACAAAGCTTTTTGTAGAAGGGACGACGGTCTAAGCGTCTGATGGCTCTTATACCCTTACACGGACAATTTGGGCGGGTGCAGAGGGCTCTCAGCTGAAACATGTCACTACTAGATCAAAAATGCATATAGTATAGGGTACGAACGTATTAACCATTGAACGGTAGTACGAAAATTCTATTCAATGAATTAAAAAAAATATATAAAAAGCTATTATGCTTTTAAAAAACCTAATTCATAAATACGGCCAGGTATATTTTACACCCATAGGCGCTATAGTCAGGTAGCAGGTGTGCTGCCCCTACACGCCACCCTATTTTTTTTGTCGGGTGTTGCCCTTTTTTCTGACAATTTTGTTACACTTGCTTTGAAGTTTCGAGCTTTCTTTCAAGTTAGCGGATCGTTTGAGATATTTTTAAGAATTTGTAGAGAGGTTAATAGGAGCTTCGGCTACTAATTAGAGTATTTCAGAGATATTTGGTGTTTTTAAAGAAACTTAAGACATACAAAGAGCCTTAAGAGAACTGTAGAGCTATAAGCAAAACACGTAGATTCAAGATCAAATGTTAACTGCCTTAATAAGCAGCCCCCTTATTCAACTACAATACAAGCTTCGTCGGCTCAATGAGGCCTCGGAGAGACCTCTCATGTGATTGCGTAGTTAGAGAAAGGGACAGTAGAGGATTCGACGATAAATCGTTAAGCTAATGTAAATTTTAAAGAATCACACACCAGCCCCCTTATTCAGCTAATACAAACATCGTCGGCAAGCCGCTTCAAGGAGGCATCGGAGAGCTTACCTCTCACCTGATTAGTAGTATTAGCGTAGTAAGTGACAGAGACAGAGCATAGAGGCCGCGACGAAACATCCTCGAGTTAGTGTAATTTTCCTTACAGAATCGAGCCCCTGGTCCGGTGTTCGATTACCTTTTCTAAATTCTTACTAAAACGGTAAAAAAATACTCGAGCATTACGTAACAATGTAAGCCAATGGTTTAATGAATAAGCATTCTGATTGGGCAATACCAATTTACTTTTAATTCTCAGTTTCAATACAAACAGTAATTATGAGAACCGCAAAAAGTTGCTGCGATATTCGCTTCAAATTGTTTAACTCTATGGAAAGCATTGATTTTATGATATACCTTCCGCTCTGTGGTTATACCCACATTTTTAAAGGAATCTAGGAACTGACATACCGGGATAACAAGTAAATAGAATATATGCTATCTGTATGCAAATTTTCATCCGTTAAACCTGGGTGGTATAAAAAATGACAAGTTTACAAGCTATTTGTCAATTCTAATTATTATAGACAAAAATCTAAATCGTGACATTTTTTAATCCGACGTTTTGGCTGACTTACATCAAGCCGTGGTCACGAGAAGACTGATTATTACTTATTACACGATTTACACCCGTCTTCATAATAATTAGAATGTATACGAATCGTGAAACCTTAAAAATACTATTTGTCATTATTAAAGATGCTTGAAAATATGATAAAGAGGAATTTGTTAAGCTATGAAAAAGGATAGTTAGTAAGGATATACCTATTAATATTATAAATGTGAATGTAAGTTTGTTTGTTACGATTTCACGCGAAAACTACTTACCCGATCATCATAAAACTTTACACAGATATCTTTGGATGTATTAGAAGTACCGTAGGATACTTTATGTGCCGGAAAATCTTCCATTTTTTTTTCTTTTATACCACATAGGCCTACAAACAAGCGGACGGTCCACCTGATGGTAAGTGGTCACCGCCACCTGTGGACATTTGCAATACTAGGAGCATCGCCAATGCGTTGTCGACCCTGAGACGTGAAGTTGTTAAGTCTCATGTGCCTGTAATTTACATTCCTCGGGAACGCGGGTGAAACCGCGGGGGATAGCTAGTATAAGATGAATATTATTCAACATTATATATTGTAACCGTTAATAAGTGATTCACATATTAGTGGTATATTAGGTACTTCCCGTTGTCTCGGCTATGTCTGTGGTCTGGTTTAAGGAAAAGCTTTAAAAGGGTATAGTTTATAATTAAAATCGTATGCATACTCGTACATTTAATAAACTTAACAGCGGCAATGAATCTCAAAACATACCAGATTTTTCCCATGCGTTTCTGATGGAGTTTACATTTCTATAATTTTCATTCATTTGTAAATATATTACTAGCTGTCCCCCGCGGTTTTACCCGTGTTCCCGAGGAATGTCACATTTTCACGGTACAAAAGCTATCCTATGTGTTAATTCAAATTCAAATATTTTTATTCAAATAGGCCTTTACAAGCACTTATGAATAGTCAGACTCTAATACCGGTTCGGAAGGTTGGTTTTTACTGAGAAGAGCCGGCAATAAACTCAGCAATTACAGTTATTCCAGGATATGCTCTATTTATGTGCCAAGTTTCATCCAAGTCTGTCCAGTAGTTTTTGCGTGAAAGAGTAACAAACACCCATACATACAAACATTCGCATTTATAATATTAGTAGGTTTTTAACAAAGAGTATTTTGTAAACAACTTATTGGTACTCTCAATATCTTTTTGTACTTAACACCGAAACTTCCAATTCGAACTAGGATTAATTGAATTTTAACTTGTATTGTTCTGGAGCTTTTGTAAAGACCTATCTTCACTAACTTTGACCGAATTTGGTTGCGCGCGGGATTGTTAATTGGGATACTATAACAATGAACTCTTTGTTACCAGTCACGTATTTAAATATAGACACCTCATTCACCAATAACACGGCTCTCAAAAAAGGCGCAAATACTGGAAAATAAATGCCACCTTACGGTGCATATGTTGTGAGAGAGAGATGGTTACATGGTTAGTTACGTTAATAAATCAATATATATATATAAATAATTGTTTGTCTGTATGTCTTTTATAGAATCGTAAACTATGCAATAGATTGTAATGCAATTTTCAGCTGAGATAGAGTAATTCGAGAGGAAGGTTTATAACAGGATTGAAAGCGGGAAAAGCCGCAGGGCGCAGCTAGTATTGTATTAAAGTTACGCTACCTAAAGTCGCGATTAAATGGAAATAGGTCAATTACCATCATGTTATGTTGCCATTTCGGAGCGGGGACAACGCATCTATATTTTATTTATCATTGTTTGATACTTGATGCTAGTTCCACTTTGACCTACGGATAAAATAGGATCTGACTTTGGCTCAATAATCAGTAACCAAATAACTGATTCAGTCATGAATTATTGTATGCCAGGGGCATCATACAAACAAATAGTAGATAAAATTTTGCATACAAAGTTTGATGAACAAACCATAATTATAATTTTAATTGGCAATGCTTTAAATATCAGTAAAAAAGATTTGATAAATAGTCTCAACTCATTATCAAAATTAGGGGTAATGAAAATAATGTTATGTGCTTTCCCATACTCTTCAAACTACTCAGATATGGAGAATAATTATATTTGGCATTTAAATAACCATATGCATAATGTTACATGTCATAGTGCTAATTTTATATATTTTGATACTAACAAGTTTGTTAGTAAGTTAAAATTGAAACAGGATACACTGTTTATTCCAAAAAAGCTTAAGAAATTGATTGCGTCACTTGTAGCATATAATATTAATAGGATACGGGATAACTCAGTAAAAATAAGTAATTTTAACATTAATATTCAGAATAGTTCTTTAAACAAAAACTTTTGACAACAGAGAAGCTCAACAGTTCGATTTTTGTAATACATCAGAATATTAATCGCTTCTTTGGCAAAATTCTAGATATTCATTTATTGTTAGATAAAATAACTATAGACATATTATGCTTTACAGAGACATGGTTGAAACCGGGCACTATGATTTTTAATATTAAAAACTTTACAGTTGCCAGTATATTCAATAGATTATCTGCAGAAGGTGGCGGCACAATAATTCTTATAAATAATAATATTAAATTCAAGGATCGGAAAGATATTTGCAGCCTCTCTGTTGAGCGTGTTTGTGAGGTGTCTTGTGCAGAGTTGCAGAGCTATATTATTGTATGTGTTTATAGGCCACCGGCATCAAATTTTTTATTGTTTACCTCTATAATAGAAGAGATTCTTCGTAAGTTATTTAATAATTGTAACAAGTCAATAGTTCTATGTGGCGACTTTAATGTAGATACTCTTAGTAACTCATCTGAAAGTCGGAATTTAGTTGCCTTATTCAAATCATTCAACTTAGATATATTATTTAATGAGTCAACAAGATCTACAGCCACTTCGGCTACTTGTATTGATAATATATTAACTAATAGTAGTATACTAGGGAAATCGATTATTAGTGGTGTTCGCTCGGATCATAAGGCTCAATTAATAGAATTGCCATTTAAAAGACAAGTATTTAAAGTAACGAAAGTAATTAGACCTACTACTAAGGCAAGATTAGACAACTTTAAGAATAATTTAGAACTGAAACTCTGTAATACAATATATCATAGTAATGAGCCCAATGTCTTGTATGAAGGTTTATTGTCCGGGATTTGCGATAATTTTAATAGAGCCTGTCCTACTAAAATAGTGAAGGTAAATAGTAAAATGGGATTTAGTGACTGGGCTACTAAAGGTATTCGTAAGAGCAGGGATAGGTTGTATGAACTTTATCATTTAAAATCTCTAACTCATAACGAGGAATTTCATAAATATGTTAGAAACTTTTCAAAAACATTCAAGTTAGTGTGTAATCAAGCTAAATCTCACTATATATGTAGTAAAATAGGTAATGCGAATAATAAAATAAAGACAGTCTGGAATGTTATTAATACGGAAACTGGTAAAATTAGAAATAATAATGAACAGGTAACTCTTAAAATTAATGATAAAATTTTAACGAATAATTTAGATGTAGCCTGTGCTTTCGAAAACTTCTTCACGAGTATACCTGGTAAAACTACTAAAAGCCTTAAATCATGTCCTATAGTAGCGGAATCTTTACTCAAACAGCATATTCATAATATATTTCCTAGTTTTAAATTTGAGCATATTAATGCTAGCGATATCTTAAATACTTTTAATTCGCTCAATATGAAAAGTACTGAAGATTTATGGGGCTTATCAGTAACAATCGTAAAATCAATAATAACAGTGATTGCACCGGTTTTGTCAAATATTTTTAATGAATGTATTGATCAGGGTTGTTTTCCTGATTTGATGAAATACAGTAAAATAGTACCTATTTTTAAGTCCGGTTGTAAGGAGAATCCTTCTGATTACAGACCAGTTTCCGTTCTGCCAGCACTTAGTAAAATTTTTGAAAAACTGCTGCTTAATCAAATGTTAGGTCACTTTACTAAGCATAAGATATTGCATGGTCATCAGTTCGGTTTCACGAAGGGAAGATCTACATCCGATGCGGCAGCAGCATTGCTGAGACACATTTATGGCGCATGGGAGGATTCTCAGGATGCGATTGGCATTTTTTGTGATCTATCCAAGGCTTTCGATTGCGTTGACCACCGTACGCTACTTCTAAAACTTGACTACTACGGAATTCGTGGAACTGCTCATGATCTTGTTTTATCTTATTTATCAAATCGTCAACAAAAGGTAGGGATTACTGGCACAACATCCAAGGGCTCTTTAGTCGAAATGGGGGTACCCCAGGGTTCAATTTTAGGTCCATTTTTGTTTTTAGTCTATATAAATGACTTGCCATATGTTGTAAATGATCTCACAGATATTGTCTTGTTTGCTGATGATACATCATTAATTTTTAAAGTTGATAGAAAAGACAAAGATCTAACTAAAGTTAATCATACTATGTCAATTGTCTGTGGGTGGTTTGCTACAAATAATCTATTACTAAATTCAAAGAAAACTAAATGCTTAAGGTTTTCTTTACCGAATGTAGCACAAGTAGATAGCCAAATAATAATAGATGGGAGCCATATTGATCTTGTTAATAAAACGGTATTTTTGGGTCTTACATTAGACAATAAATTGCAGTGGGGACCTCAGGTTGATACTCTAGCTGCTAAGTTAAGTTCGGCTGCATTTGCTGTTAGGAAAATTAAACAATTGACGAATGTTGAGACAGCCAAATTAGTTTATTTTGCATATTTTCATAGCCTCTTGTCCTATGGTATTTTATTTTGGGGAGCAGCAGCGGATATAGAATCAATATTTATTATACAAAAAAGAGCAATTCGTGCAATTTACGGTATGGGTCCCCGTGAATCATTAAGAGATTTATTTAGGGAAATAAATATAATGACATTGCCTTCATTATATATTTATGAAAATATAATGTTTATACGTAGAAACATAGGAATGTTTGAGTCAAAATTGGATATCCATAATATTAATACAAGACAAAGGGAGAAGTTAGTTGTTCCATATTTTAGACTAACTAAAGTAAACAAGTCATTTCTTGGTAATTGTGTTCGATTTTATAATAAGATACCGCTTTCAGTAACCAAAATGTCTGATCATAAATTTAAAAATTATATTAGGAAAGTTTTGAAAGAAAAAGCGTATTACAAGGTGGTTCATTATATTGAAGATAAAAATGTATGGAAATAGCTGCTCTCTGCACAGTGCACCTCTAATTTTCTTGTTTAAGTTGTAAGTAATTATTGTCATTTTCTATTTTGTAGTCTTGTTATTTCTTTTTTTTTTTGTTTTTTGTTTTTGAATGTTAGCTTTATTAAGTATTTTGTAATTGTTAAATATAAAAATATGTAAAATTGATGTTATAAAATAGCCAAAAAGTCAGAATAGATAAAAAAGAATTTAATAAAATAAAAAAGAATGTAACCTTGCTGAGTTTCTTGCCGGTTCTTCTCAGTTGAAGGCTGACTTCCGAACCGGTAGTAGCTTCAGTAACTTTAAATTTGACCTTCATAAGTGCCTTCTGAGGGCCTAAACTGAATAAATGGTTTTGAATTTTGAATTTTGAAGTCAAATACTAACCAGCGATTTCAAATACTACTTATTGCAGCTACTTATTGTCATTATATACTTACGGAGACTTATTTGGGCCGTTGACGCGATTGAGACGCTGTTCAAAGAATCTGTGTCACAAAGATTACGAGAAATCTTCCTAAATTGGAACAAGATGTATGCTTGTGTGTTTTGACTGTTGTTTAAGCCGTTTATGTCTAAGTAAGCAATTAATTAGGCTAGTTTTTAGGTTATATCTACACTTTATCATCTATTATTGACGGTTAGAAAACTAAACAGGTCAACAATTAGATTTTTAAGAATTTTATAGATAATTGTTAGATGAAGATAAACCTTTTGTTAGAGCGATAGATTTCATTTCACTTTGACATTTTAAAACGTCAATCATATCGTGCCTGCTATTTTAGGTATAGTCTGTTCTGTCCAACATAAGAAGTCCCCTATAACGTGTAAGAATGTCATGGAAAAATAAACTTTGTCTCTCTTAAAATAAGATTCATCCATTGATGTAAATGATCCCTTTCACAAAGCAGAAGGGTTGATATTTCAATAACATAATTTTACGACAAAGGGGACTTCTTATAATGGACAGACTATAGGTGAATTAAGTATTATGGTAAATGTCAATTGAAATTAATGGTATAGGCGTTCAAGAATATTATAGGTCCCAAATATCAAGGTTAGATTTAGAACAATAATAACGTTGTTCTTTTAATAAATTGCTAAAGAAATTGGGGTTGTATTATAATTGGGAATAAATCTCTAAATAATAATAAAAAAATAAAAACAAAAATATTGCGTAGTTTTAAAGGTTTAAGGGTACGAACAGACAGAAATAGTGACTTAATTTTATACACCTACTAACTGTCCCTCGCGGTTTCACCCGCATTTATTGATATCATCGCGTCGAATGGTAGCAGTCCCATCCCGATGTGATTAGTAGTTTTGAGGTGATGGTGCGTCAAAGGAAGCCTTTTTTCCATATATATATAAACTAACTGTCCACCGCTGTTTCACGCGCGTTTATCGATATCATATATAGCCTATAACCATCTACGAAAAAATCCGCGTCGAATGGTTGCAGTCCCATCTCGATATGTTCAGTAGTTTTGAGGTTATTGTGCGTCAAATGAACCCTGTTTTCCTTCTTATGTATAGATTAAACATTGGGCTATTGCTATATGCTAATTGCATGTAGGTATAGGAATACTAATTATGCTAATATTCAGTTCAGGGCTTCACCAGTATCTTTAAACATTAAATCCCTTTTTCCTTTTAGTTAGTCCTGTACCTACATCGAATAAATGGAGAATTAAATGGAAATGGGACTTTTTGCTCTTACATCTATACTAATATAATATTATAAAGAGGAAAGATTTTTATGTAAGTTTGTTACTCTTTCACGCAAAAACTACTAAACGGATATGGGTGAAAGTTGACACATAGATAGAGCATATCCTGGAGTAACATATAGGCTACTTTTTATCCCGGGAAAATGTGATATCCCTCGGGAACGCGGGTAAAACCGCAGGGGTCAGCTAGTTATTATATAAGGTAAATAATGTTTATTTTCCTTTTATACTGACCATTGCTACTTATATATACCTATAGCTTTTTATATATTAATATAATATGGCTTATTGCGTATTGTAATAAATATATAAATCAAATTATATTATAAATGTGAGTGATATCTGTGGTTGAAAAACTAGTAAATGGCTCGACAGTTTTTGTTGAACTTCGGCCCATAAATAAAATAAGTCCGATACATATTTTTTATTGCAGTTAGACTTTAGATACCTCGGGAACTCGAGTAGGTAAAGCCGGGGGGGGGGGGGGGGGTGCAAGCTAGTAACTTTTACATAAATTACACGCAGTTTAAAATTGGGTGCATAATAATTCATTTAAGTAATGGTTTTGGTTTAAGAATTTCTAAAAATAAAATATTAGGTACTATACGTATATAGGTGACTGTTATTAACTATCAACCTACACTGTTTTTTAATTTCTATCGGGCTTAATTAGTTGTGTAGGTCGATTCATTTAACATTTCTATTTACCTACCTACAAAGATACTCAATAGCTTTTGTTTAATCCTGACGCAATGAGAGCAGTAAATCAAACGTGAAAGTGGACGATATTGTCATTTACAACATCACAAAACTTAACAAACTCATAAAATTAAGCTGCCGACAACTTAACGACTTTAAAGTCCGATCTCTCCGGAAACTTAAGTTAGCGAACATAAATCATTTTTTATCGATCGACTCAATTATTTAATCGATACATCTCAGTTTTTATGGTAATCTGAATGTTCGATGGCCATAAATAGTCGAAGGTCCGAACAAGACCGGGCTTTGCGAGATCTCATACGTAATTATGCCAGTTGCTTGTAGGGTCAAGCGACTCAGATTCCTTCCGAGTAAAAATACACTCACAAATTCACCTTATTACAACATGTCACAAACACGCATTAAATGCACACTTATTCAATCAATATGATTTAATGAGTTTAAACTGTCAACATAACCGCACTTTCATTGTATCATCATACACTGTGTACTAATAAACTCCATAACACAAAAGAACCACAGTATTCCATTTTTAATTAAAAAAAATAACACGTTAGTCCGTTCCATTTATGAATAGTTCAAATTGATTATTTGAAAACCGTACAACAATACGCAAAACGTTCAAAACATAACTAACGTAACGTTCGCGTGAGTGACCGCCCGCTGCGGTCCGAAGCTAGTGGCAGAACACTATAGCGTCAGTGCTGCCAACATGGCGGGGCTAATAATACCAACATGGCGGGGTAACAGGCCCGTATACGTGCCAGTCAACGGCCTTTGTAGTAATGAATGAGGCGAAGGAACGAACTTTGACGAACCTGTTTGATCGACGCACGCATTCGATCGGATCGGATTCAAGTTACTCTTGCGCAAGTGCGTACCTTTGTCATGTTTGTAATAGAAGTTTGTATGTATGGATGTATGAATGTTTGTTCATCTTTCACGCAAAAATTACCCAACGGATTTAGATGAAACTTGGCACATAGATAGAGCATATATTGGAATAACATATAGGCTACTTTTTATCTCGGGAAAATGTTACATCCCTTGGGTTGGGAACGCAAGGGAAACCGTACAGGGACTGCTAATATATTTATAATTGTATCATCAGGTATCGACTGAAATAATCTTTTTCTTAATAGATTATAAACTTGTTTGTGATATTAATTGTAAAAAATAAACAATGTTTTATGACTAATCTATACAAAACAAATAAAGTTAACACATTACCTAATTAACAGTTAGAAACAGTAAAAAGCTTATAAGTATAAAATACTAAAGTATTATAATACGAGATCCAAATATTTAAAACTGAATATCGAAAATATTAACTTACGATTGATCATGGATTACTTATTGTCCGTGTAATGGTGTTAAAGCCATCATAACCAAAACCTCCTTTCAAAAAAAAAAATGATAATATCATGCTGTGTAGCAAACCAAAGAAGTAAATAAGCGAGTGATTGGCAAAAAATGGTCCCAAATCTCTTGTACATAGGAATACACCCAATGATCCCAATATATTGGGAATAGGGGTAGCTGATGCTTCTATAAATAAACTAGCTGTCCTGCGTTTCTGAGGGGTGTTACAGTACATTACTTTGTTTTTCTTATCATCAATAGTTTACGTAGCGCACGCGATTTAAGGATTTTCTTTACACCTTGGGTTACATTATTGGAGTTTTAGTAAGGATCCCTAATTTCTTTGAAAATATAATATCGCCTATGTCACCAGGGGATAGTGTAGCTTCACAACGCTGAAAGAATTTTTGAAATCGGTCCATTAGTTTTTAAATTTATTCGTTATATATTATATGTACAAAAATACAAATCTTTCCTCTTTATTATATTAGTGTAGATAAACAGAAAAAACATGTGGATGTGCACAAATAGTAATGCATCACGTTTCTTTTTTAATAGCATATGGCCACAAACAGGCAGACGGTCCACCTGGGGCTCGATTCTGTAAGGAAAATGACGCTAACTCACGGATGATTCGTCGCGGCCTCCGTGCTCTGTCTCTTTCGCTAACTACGCTAATACTACTAATCACGTGAGAGATAAATTCTCCGAGGCCTCCGTGAGGCGGCTCGCCGGCGAAGCTTGTATTAGCTGAATAAGGGGGCTGATGGTACGTAGTCACAGCCGCCTATGGACATTTGCAACACCAGGGCCATCGCTGATTCTATCCGATGCACTACTGCATCACGGTGGAAATGGGTAAGCTGGTAGTACTTCTACCCGTACCTTAAGCCATATTCAAAGGGTTTAGTTATAGTTTCCCGAGCAACTATAATTTGGGTGTCTTCAAGGCTAGAGTGAATAGGCTCTGAATAAACTAGTGCGCCTCAACATCTAAGATTGCATCACTGCTTACCATCAGGTGGGATCGCAGTCAAGCACTAGTTTATATTATTTAAAAAAAAAAAATAAACTTGACCATAATAATAAATATCCTGGGACATTCTTTTACACACGGCCATCTGACCCCAAACTAAGCAGATCTTGTACTATGGACATTTATTTTTCTAAATACATAAATATATAGATATTTACACCCAGACACAGGCTATGTCCTGGGTGAGAATCGAACCCGCGCTCTGCGACTTGGCAGTCGCTAACCACCAAGCCAACTGGCCTGTCGAATATTAAGCTTAATAATAATAAGCTCCCGAGTGAAGGCTAAAGAGTCGATATAGGATATCCTTATAATACATAGGATATAAAATAAATAATTATTTCAGTAATCAGAGATACTTGTGTTGGGAATGACTCGCAACTTCCCAATTGGATTACAAAGACTTTACTTATCTATATCTATACTAATATTATAAAGAGGAAAGATTTGTTTGTTGTATGTTTGTTACTCTTTCACGCAAATACTACTAAACGGATATGGATGAAACTTGGCACATAGATAGAGCATATCCTGGAATAACATATAGAGAAAATGTGATATTCCTCAGGAACGCGGGTAAAACCGCGGGTGATAGCTAGTTATTATATATTTTACAGTTTAAAATATGCAACATACATATAAAAGAATCATAAACACGTTACAGCTATAACTATAACATAGTTAATTACCTTAGGCCAGTATTTAGATTTTAACAGGCAAGTATAATTGACTAATCACTAACTTTCTAGACCTCGGGCAAAATTTCCGGACTGGAGAAATCTCTTGCGAAATATTACTTCATATCCTATACGCTGAACACAATTGTAAATCAAGTCTGTAGTGTAAAAGACTTTGGTGAAAATGGTGTCAAATATAATAAGAAAAATAAACTAAAATTGACGAATATTAGATTAAATATTTATTTAAGTACGTTGTAATTGTTAGGGTTTCAGGGATACTTAGCTAGATGCTAGTTACCAGACACTGGACTCAGTTATTGAATATAGTTTTTCTTGTAAGCATCATAATGTAACCCCTTATATAGCTAATACAAATTTCGTCGGCGAGCCGCTTCACGGAGGCCTCAGAGAGCTTATCTGTCACGTGATTAGTAGTATTAGCGTAGTTAGCGAAAGAGACAGAGCACGAAGAATTTTCCTTACAGAATCGAGCCACGATGTTAAGTATCCAATACATACAATGTATGACTTTTTTTTAACCATGTGTAGTAGTAATGTTTGACCGCAATCTCACCATGGTAGGTGATGTTGTGATCGAAGGTGGTAAAAACACAAAGTCTAGAAGAGGAGCTCTTGTAGTGTAGCTGTGACTATCCATATCTTAATACGTGTAGGGAAAACTACACAGTTATAGTTTATATGGAGCAAAAGAACATAAATATTTTTTTTAATATAAAATGCATTAAATTAATAAAAATAAACTGAACACACAACACATGGTAGCATGCGTTTGCCACACATATACTACGTTCATACTGAATGTCAAACAATAACGCTCCAAGCTGACTGAAAAGAAGACAATTCAAAAAAGTTCTATGTAATGACCATAGAGGTTATAGCTTCAGTAACTTTAAATTTGACCTTCATAAGTGCCTTCTGAGGGCCTAAACTGAATAAATGGTTTTGAATTTTTGAATATACTCCGACAAAAAAAACACAATGAAGTTCAAACTTAAAATATTTGTGGAATTAAGGTCGAATTTCGATCGCTAGGCGACCACTAGTTTATATAATTATGAACTCTTATCCATGTCAGTTTGTTAGTTATCTTCGTGTAACTCCGCCTCTTGTCGGAATATTTACGAATGCGCAATATTGAACAACTTTTAATTAGTTTTAAAGTGTAGCATAAATATTTGAATGTTAAATTTACAACTCCAGTCCAAGTACGAGGAAAAACTAATTGAATCGAGTAAAAACTTTTGAAACGAATAACGCTGAAGACAAAGTTCCTGCAACTGATTGAAATTGAAGAAAATATTGAATTTATTACCTAACTATTGATGAAGTTTGTTGTAATTAATCTTATATTCATCCCTTTGATAGTCGAGTGGCTTAAAGCTCGGCTAGCAACTATGAGGTTCTGGGTTAGACACCCGGGTCGGGCAATTTAAGTTATTATTACCTGGTAGTCTGGAATTTGTTTATAGGACGGTATCGACTCTCACCACGTCTTGTTAGGACCTAAAATATCTCCGGTGGGTTATGGGTATCATTACTAAAACCTACCTACACCTTCGGGGAAAATTGGCAAGTACCATAGTCCAAGCTATGCTAATTTTGAAATCAGATGGCCGTATGTAATGAATGTCTTAAGATATTTTTTATTTATCATTAAGTAGCCTAGCGCACAGAGGTTACCGTACAATAATAATGAAATAAACTAATTAGGTGGCTCTGACGATTTTTACGACTTAAAGTTACTGCCCTGTGCCAGACGGTCAAATAGCCATAGGGTCCCAAAGGTTGAGAAATACTGGCACCCTTTAAATATGGAACCCTAAAAACTAGTGTTAAAATACCGCCATAAAAAACCGGTATTAAAAAGTTAAGCCACCGTTACAACACTATACAATCATGTTGTGCTAGAATAACTTATAGTGAAAGTAATTGGCGGGAAAATTAACACCGAATGCATGATGTAGGAAATAAATTATTTTTTAATTGCAGACTTGGTGCGAGGTTTAAAACTGTTACATGTTTTTTTGATTGGGCGTTAAATGGTAGAACGTGATTTGAAAAAAGTGTGTTCGTAGTTCGGAATGTCAATACTAGATGGCGCTACGTAATAATGGTAATCTACAGTATGCAGGACTAGCTTTCCGTCCACTATTTTAAACGTATTCCCGAAGTATTTTGTATTCTCCGAGAAGCGGTGAAAATTGACTATATGTGTTAATTAAGAAAATATTTTATTTGTGCCAATTTCATTTAAATCTACACAGCCGTTTCGGACCCTATTTGAGACAAACTTTCAGAGAGACAGACCAAAATTGTAAAATTGGGAGCAGTTTAAAAAAAAAAAATGCTTTTATTTTAAAATCGGTTTAAAATCGAAATAGACGGACTCTAATTTTATTTATTGTTTTATAGATACATACTTATCTATGTATCTTAAAATAAATAAAGTACGTGTATTGACTGCAGTGCTAAAATTAAAGCAATAATCAATTTGTAATGTATAAAGTATGTATAATAATAAAAAAAATATAAGTTAAATTTTAATGCAATATTTTTGTACTTAATTTGTGGGTCAATACAAAAATGCATTTGTAACCCTCAATGCAGATAAAACATAGAGCCTTATCGCTTTTTAAATCTGATGACAGCCACTGACGTAAACTGCCACGTCTAGTGACACAACTGGCTTTCGGTAACCCCTTTAATCAGCCCTTTCGTAATCCGACAAACGTTTTGCAGGGCAAAGTCGGACTATAGAGTAAAAATCCCCCTAGAGTCCGGATATTTTTTTAAAAGAGTACCATGTTATCCGACAAATTACAGACCAAAATTATAACATTGTACCTGAACTACAAATCACATTCGTGAAAATTTTACAAAATAATGTTCGTGTAACATTCAACAATGATTGGCAAGTCGGATTACAGGGAGTGCCGGATTAGGTGGGGCCGGATTACCGGGGGTCCACTATACTGCTATTTCTGTTAAAAAAGACATCAACGGATATTTTTTATGTCACTAGGTTGACAAATGGGCAGGCGGTACATGTGATGGTAAGTGGTCACCACCGCCTATGGGCATTTGCAATACCAGGGAGATTGCGAATGTGTAGCTGACCTTGGAGAACTCGTTTGACGCCTAGATTTAGGATAGGGGTTGAATATATATTTGAACCATTAAGGGGAATTAATTTTACTTTTAAAAAGCCATTTTCGACGTAATTTCTATTTTAACAAAGCATAGAGTTGTAGTTATTAATAATGTGAAATGGTAAAGTGAATCGTTTGAAACCGCAATGGAAGAGTTGCATTTATTACGTTTTTCTTACTTTCCTATAATGAAATCTCATGACAAGATGTCACTTTCTCACACACAATAGTTTATCCAGTTTTCCAAGACTTGTTTACTATTGACGCGGAAGTAAATAAATAATTTATGATCCATTTATCGACACAAGTGGGATGAAAATAAAGATACCATTTATCGACACAAGTAGGATGAAAATAAAGATGAAATTTGGTAGACGTTAAAATTTATGAAGTAACACGTAGAGTGACTTGTTTGTTTTAATTTTGCTTTTTTTATGACTGGTGGCTGAAAAGGTGGTTGGTCTATCTGATGCGTTGTTTACAGACATAGCTGGATCTCACAGACATTACGGACCTGGGCTTATATTCTGTAAGGAGAATGACACTTATCATGAGGATGTTTTGTCGCGGATTATGCTCTGTCTCTCTCGTTAACTATGCAACCACGTGACAGATAAACTCTGAGGCCTCGTTGTGCCGAGAGCAGACGAAGCTTGTATGAGCTGAATAATGGGGCTAGAGGGTAACCAATAGATATGTTCTCGACTTTACAAAGGCATAAGGGTACTGGCTTTCAAGTGCAACTGCCGGAGGACACCAGTCGATGGTCAAGTTGAGGGTGATAGCCGCCAGCCAGGTTATAGTTTTATCCCGTGTTGTTCTTTGTCAAAATCTTAAGCTCATCATTAAATTTGAACCTACAGTATTATATAGTATATAGTATAGTGTAGTTTATCGTGTCAGTATCACAAAAGATTCTAACGCTGAATTTTTTTATCATAGTTTGATGATAATATTTCTTAGGCAACATTCTAAAAATAACAAATTTAGTAGCTATCTTCTTACTACTCACCCTTATTCAGGTAATACCTACAAACATTGGCCTTGGAGAGCGAACCTCTCACGTGATAGTGTGGCTATCGAAAGAGACAGAGAATGGATGCCGCAACTAAACATTATCTAGATAGCTGTCATTTAACTTAGAGAATGAACCCCCTGGAAATGAGCAGCGCGGTCACAAAGAAGTGAAAGGGTAAAATATAGGTCTGTTCTATTATTACATTTAACAGAATCCATTCGGACTTCATGTAGTTGTAAAGGTAAAATATAGGTTAACACAAATATGTCCCGGACGTGCCCCCATAAAGTTGTGGGATATGGGTCGAAACAAAAGCACACATTACCTTGACATTTCTTTCTCTGAAGTCTTTTTATCTCATCGTATTGATTATTATAGCAGTAGTAGGTACAGATAACAAAATCTTAAAATAAGGAACTACTCCAAATATATTTCTTCTGTCCGTGTGTATAGACTGAACTCATCCTGAACGACTGGACTGATTTGTATGAATTTTTGTGTGTACAAAAAGTTCTAAGTAAAAGAAAAACTGGAAACATTGTCCGAGAAAAAAATTGGGAAGAAATTAAATATTTTTTCGCTGCGATTTTTGTATGGACAAATTTGGACCGGACAGTTAGGATATTTATAAATGAATACCTAAAGATTTACAGACGCATAAGTGCGTAAGCTTTCTAGCAAATACAGTCTATGGTTCACTCCATATTTTGTGCATGGGCACGTGTGACCTCAATCATAATCAAACTTCGTGTGACAGAATACGAGTATCTGTAGTTGCGCTAATTTTGGTCATTTTTATGTCAAGTAATCAACAGACCAGTTGGCTTGGTGGTTAGCCACTCTGACTGCCAAGCCGAAGGTCGCGGGTTCGATTCCCACCTAGAAATACTTGTGTGCATGAACATGTCTGTTTGTTCTGTGTCTGGGTGTAACTATCTATATAAATATATATTTAGAAAAAAATCAAAAAGTATGGTTAAGTAGTATATCAGTTATCTAGTTTCCATAGTACAAGCTCTGCTTAGTTTGGCACCAGATGGCCGTGTGTAAAGAATGTCCCAGGATATTTATTTATAACAGGGCGTCCATCTGATGGTAAGTGGTCACCTATAAACATTTGCGACACCAGTGGCATCGCCAATGCATTGTCGACCCTCAGACATGACATGGTTAAGTCTTAATTCCTTGTAACTTCACCGGCCCCCTCTCTATTCGAATCAATAATACAAGTACGTTAATACTTCTCGGCATAAATGGGTATGGTGGTACTTCCCCCAACATTAACAGATACACTGCTTCTAAAACTAGGTTAGGCAGTAACTATTAGTCAGTAAATTCCCTGGGACATTATTCAGAAATGGTTATCTGAATTCCAACTAAACAGATCTTGAACTGGAAACATATTACTAATATACTATCTATTTAACTTTTAAAATAAATACATACTTATATAGACACTCAAACACAGAACAGATTTACGGCCAAAATGAATATACGATCCCAATCTAAAATCGCAAGATTGAAGTAGAATTTTGACATTACGTGTATTAAAATTACTGTGAAAAGGTTCATCAATCCATAGATTTTCGATCGGGATTGCATATTAATTTTCGCCGTTAATCATTCACACTAATGATTGTCTTGGTTGAGGATTGAACCCACAACCGGTGGCGTGATGGGCATCAAACCATTACTGGGTAACTCAAAAGTCTCAAAATATATGAAAATACTCAGTGCATATCTAAAAGTAAAATCAAAACGTTATATTTCTACCTATAAAAAGTTCAAACGCCGCGACGAGACGGGTCGGAGGAAATGAACAATCAAACATCACTTTTACTCGATTCCCTCATAACAATAGCTTGAAACGAGCTTGGAAATAGGGTTGCGATAACTTAAAACTTGATCTGTCTTTAAGATAACAAAATATATTTTGCGAGAACATTGGTACCACTTGCTAATGCACCTCTATTATGAAAGGAATTTGTAATATTTTGTTAAGAGATTATTCTCAAATGAAAAACTCTGAAGAGAGACTTGATTAAGCTCACGTAGGGAAGTATTTATTATAAGCTAGCTGCGCCCTGCGGCTATATCCGAATTCAATCCTTGTTATAAATCTTCCTCTTGAATCACTCTACTATTACTGAAAATTGCATTAAAATCCGTTGCACGGCTTACGATTTTGTAAACGACATACATACAAACATTCATTTTTATATAGACTAGCTAACCATCGGAATAGAAAAAAAAACAAGAAGATACCCCACCATAGCGTTGTCCCTTCTAAATTTCAAAATTCGAAACCATTTACTCAATTACGGCCCACGGAGGGCATTTATGCAGGTTAAATTTATAGCAGCTCCCAAATTTCAATAAATATATTTTTTCCTGAACTTTCACATTTTCTGGGCAAAGTTGATATTTTTCTGACCCTATAAACCGAATAGCGATTTATTTTATTAGCCTAATAAATTCATTTACCTACCAACGAACAGCGAAAATTATTATTAATTGATATTTTAAAATTGGCAACCCTATTCCAAACCCTACAATGCAGTAGATATTATGCAACGCGATAGCAGTTCTTTTGTTTGACGACTTTCTTCTCCGGCAATTAGTTGCTTGTTACTACAAATTCCCTTATCTCGGTGGTTAAATGCGTGTTACGTATTTTATGTAACGTTGGGGTTGACTTGGATAATTGCGATCGGTATCTCGCTTTGTTGTTGCTTGGCTTTAATATGAAACAGAATATAACTAGGAATTTTGATAGAAAATTTGATTAAATTGTTTTTTCCCGTAGGACATGGACAACGTGTTACAAACTACCCCATAAAAATATAATTAATTATCCAAGCCAACAACCCTAGTAAGCTGTCATGTCAGGGAACCAGATTATTTAACAGATAGGTCTGCGTACCTATTTTACCTAAAAATTGACTACTTTAATACTTTTTCTATTTTCATTTTTTTGGGGTATGTTATTACGTTACTATGGTTCTTAAATATTGTGAATGGACTCGTTATAAGGCCCCATTTAACCTCCTTTCGGCTTTACGGGTAGTTTGGTAACACCCTGTATAGTGAATTTGTTAAAATCAATATCTCATCTTTCAAGAGTTTTTATTAACAGGAGACTCAATATTGCGATCTAGAAAATACATAAAATATTTACACCGCCATCTCTTATCAAAAATCAAAACTAATTTGGACAACATTTTTAAACTAGTGCCCTCCGAGGTTTCACCGCGTTCCGAGATGCTACGTTTCCCGGTTCAATAAGTATCATTATGTTCCAGGTAATAATCTATCTATCTGTTAAGTTAAGTAGTTTTTGCGTGAAAGAATAACAAACATTCATGCATCTATATACATCCTCACAAACATTCGCATTTATAATATTAGTATGATTTTCCGTATATGTTAATAAAACACTTCTATTTTACACAGTACTATTATCTATTAAGTGTTATTTGTTGTTATAGCGGCAACAAAAATACATCTTCTGTGAAAATTTCAACTGTCTAACTATCACGGTTCATGAGATACAGCCTGGTGACAGACGGACAGACAGACAGACAGCGGAGTCTCAGTAATACGGTCCCGTTTTACCCACTGGGTATGGAACCCTAAAAATGATGTGACATGATAAAAAATCTTTTATTTTCTTGTCAGCTCTTTTTTGTTTTTATTATTGTATGAATGAAACGGACCAATTCCTCTAACTGTCACATTGAACAGAACGATTTCGGTTGTGGTTTTTGCGTCGATATTAACGTTACTCCAACCACATTTTGCATCGCGCTAATAAATCTAATCCGTACTAATATTATAAATACGAAAGTAACTTTGTTTGTTTGTTACCTTTCACAACTAAACGGCCGATCGGATCGTAATGAAATTTGGCCAGGAGATAGATTATATTCTGGATAATGGTTGAAAGTTTCTATGGGCCATCCATAATATTTCAAGTTAGGAATCTGAAAATTCATATTCAAGCTTTTGGTAAGAAATAAACACGTGCTATTAATAAATAACTAGGGAACGCGGGTAAAACCGTGGGGACAGCGTGTATGTAAAGCATGTTAATGCCAATGTTGGTTTAATAGTCAACTAAATAAACAAACAAACCATAAAAAATATATATATATATATATTTTTTTTTTGCGTGTCGATCGTTCTGGCTAAATTTGTTTAGACCAGAATTCTGCCAGGCGTACTATATATTATTATAATACATATATATATATGTATATATATTATATACATTATTAAACTAATATGAAAAATAAAATGATTAACATGTAGGTGTATCTATATACAAGTAGAACTGTCAAATGTGTTATGTCAAAAAGGATCAAGAATTTCTGTATAAATCCAGTTTGATGCAGATTCAAAAAAATTCAAAATTCAAAACCATTTATTCAGTTTAGGCCTTCGGAGGGCACTTATGAAGGTCAAATTTAAAGTTACTGAAGCTACAACCATAACAATAATTATATCCCATTTAATTAGTATCGTAATGTAAGAAGGCCTTGTATGTTAAAGAAAATTGTGTGACATGAAAATGAGTTCATATATTTTGTAAAAGGAGGTAATCAAGCTGAAATGCGTTGGTTGCGGTGGCGGTGGCAGTGGCGGGTCAAATAATGAGATCCATGTACTAACGAGCCAGTGGGGAGCTGCGACTGCTGCGTGTAGGTGGACCATACTACAATAATATATGGGATTACTACATTATTTTCAGTACCCTAAGGTGTCGTAAGAGGCGGCTAAAAAGTATACCGATGACGTGCATTTAAAACCTTTTACCAAGTAGTCAACAAAAAATCGTGAAATGGACAAAAATGGCAAATGTTTTGTAATATGTAATGCTCCGAATGGACTATATTTGATCTGGAACGGGGCAGGCCAGATGCCTGAAGCTGGTTACTAGAAATAATACTTTATATGTAAAAATTTTATGCGTTTAACGTATTTTTATTCATCAAGATAGAAGACATTAAGGAGTCTTGTAGTAAAATTAAGATGCAAAAATTCAAGTTCAATAGAACGATAATATCAGAAAGTTTCACTTGTCCATCAGAAATTTAAATACCTAAATATGTTATTTAAAAATCGTTATAATATTTAAGCAATGTCATGTACTACATCTACTTTCTGTCCGGCGCGGGCGGTCGGCGAGGTAACACGTCTGTGGTGCTAGTGCGTCGAGTCAGTGACAGCGGGTCTAATACGTCCTGAAGATGCTTTGCGTAGAAGCGAAACACGTGTCGATTACCTGTTGAGTTTCCTTGTTTGGGATTTGACAGAGAATCCAGCGCTATTAGTTACTAAATATTTATTTTGTATAATCTTATTTCTAATTGTGTAAAATAAAAACTACCAGATAAGACTTGTAACCAATAAATATAACAGACACTATATAAAAATAATCTACTCACTCACCAAAGCACAAAGCAAAAATTTGAAACTTGCAAATAGCTATGGAAAGAAGCATGTTGAATCTAAGAAAATCAGACAGAGTACGAAACAAAGTCATCAGAAGCCGCATTAAGATACAAAATGTTACAACTAGAATACGGAAACTAAAATGGCAATGGACAGGACATATGATAAGAGGCATCGAAAAGTGGAATAAAATCATAGTGTTTTGGTACCCCGCAAACAGGAAAAGGAAGCGACATTTTTGCCCAACATTGGCAAAAATGTTGGGCAAACAGACGAAGTTGTCGATACGTCGTTAAATTAAGATTGTCAGTTATAATTACTCTTTATTTTGCGTCTGAATAAAGGCTATTTTTATTATTATTATATATAAAAATAATAATTATCCTAAAAAAATTTAAATAAATATGGCAACACTGGTGATATGAAATATAATTGGTGCTCCAAATGAGCCGCGACTCGGACGCAATTAGTCGCTCGAAAGAAACACTGGCCTGCTTCTCATTTGTATTCACGCCTCGACTCCTAAGGGTTGGTTCCTCATTGAAATGACGCGACGTCA
Source organism: Habrosyne pyritoides (assembly GCA_907165245.1). Taxonomy (NCBI): domain Eukaryota; kingdom Metazoa; phylum Arthropoda; class Insecta; order Lepidoptera; family Drepanidae; genus Habrosyne; species Habrosyne pyritoides. Next base: position 10,916,723 of record OU015596.1, on the reverse strand, counting down.
GCTATATTTAGCTTGACATTTTAAGTAAAAAATCCTATGTAAGAAAGATGATCTTAATATATTACTAGCTGTGTAATCTAAATATATATAAAAGGAATCTATGAATGAATTATTGTCAGTCGTTTGACAGCTGGCGCGATTGACAGAATGCGCGCTGCATTTCGTTTAAAATAGAGGCATGGGTCGGAATTATATTGATAAAATAATTTTATAATTTATTATTATATATTTATAATTTTATAATTTATAATTCAATTGGAAGATTCAAATTCAATATTCATAGTTAAGACAGGACAACATCTGTCGGGTCAGCTAGTTTAAAATAAAGTTTTTTGAAGTAAATAAAATATCCCTGGACATTACACACGGCCATCTGATCCCAAACTAAGCAGAGCTTGTACTTTGCAAACCAGATTACAGATATACTACATGTACAACTTTTTTAAATACCTACTTATATAGATGTTCATGTACACAAATGTTTTGTCCTGGGTGGAAATCGAAACTACGACTGGGAGTGTGGCAGTCAGGGTTTCTAAGTCAACTTCTTATGGGGGGCTTTGAAATTCTGATCCGCAACCGTTTTGTGTAACGAAAATAAATAAATTAGAATTTATGCTATTCGAAAGTGATTGACAAATAATTAAAATGTTTCCCTGTATTACAAAAGCTTTACTTCTATCGTGTCTCTTTACGACACTGTGTTTTTTTGTAAGCCGATTTGGTGAAATAAAGCCCATATTCCTGTAAACCCTTTATAATTCATGTACCTAGAGGTTTTGGAGATTAGCGTGTTGAAATATACAAAAAAATGTATATTCCAGTTCACTCCTTACTTAAACCACAATTAATTTTTGCAAATTATTTTCAATATACAGACAAGACGCTTTTACAGTTTTATTATAGTTTAGATATCTTAAGAACAAGATCATAATTAATAACATGTCTCAAAATAATTAGTGAGAGACTGCTGCCTGAGGTTAATGTCAAGTTGAAATACAGGTCACTGGGCCCATCCCATAATCGACTTTACATTTGGTATAAATTAAGTTGATTTTGTCTAATATTAAATTTATATTTACCTCTCAGTATTAAAACAAGAGGAAAAATAAAAAAGGCAACAGGTTGGTGTGTATTAGTAAAAGAGTAATTGCTTTGGGGATACTCCAGAAGCCCCAGACTTGAGGTTTTCTTTACCCCTTATCGTGCGCGTTCCAACAGGCTATTTTTAGGTTATTATTATTAATAGTAAAAAAAAAATTGCTCCTCAAGCTTGTAAAGATTTATTTTTTATGAAGCACTAGCTGTCCCCCGCGGTTTTGCCCGCGTTCCTGAGAGATATCCCATTTTCCCGGGATGAAATAAAATGTTATTCCAGGATATGTTCTATCTTTGTGCCAAGTTTCATCCATATCCGTTTAGTAGTTTTTGCGTGAAAGAGTAACAAACATACTTACATACAAATCTTTCCTCTTTATAATATTAGTATAGATTTATTATTAGAAATAATTTTTATGGGCACATCTATATTATGTATCTAAGCTTGATGGTAACGCAAGTTCAGTGCTTTTTCCCCATCCCAAAAGATATCATCGTGTCGAAAACAGTTTTCAATTAAAAAATCTTGTCATTTCCAATTGTTTATCAATATTTAATTAAGTTATTTGTTGTGTTTAAAATGTAACCTGACAGAGTTTTTTACCGGTTCTTCTCTGTTGAGGGCCAAACCAATAGTAGCTTCAGTAACCATGATCTTCAGAAGTACCCGCGTGCCTAAACCAAATAAATGGTTTTGAATTTTGAATATTGTACAAAGGTTAAGTTATATCCTAGAAGTTTCATCTGCAAAACATCATTTGTTACATCCAGACATTTGGTAGAAATGCTCTTGGTCCGGACTATCCATCACGCGAGGTTGCCACGGATTAGTGGCCTACGTGTCAGACATTCTTCTTAGCCTAGTTTTCTACCGCATTTTCTTTCCTATTTTTCGGTTATTTTAGAAAATGACTTAGGTAATTTGTCTTACGAAATTCTACCTCAAAGCGATTTTGAAACAAAGTAACTTCTTACTGCTAAAGATTTACTACTGACTTGTCATGTTAAGTTCGCCTTATTCAGCTAATACAAACTTCGTCGGCGAGCTGGCGCATCGAGGCCTCCGGGAGCGTACCTCTCGCGTGATTGCGTACTTAGTGAGAGAGACAGAGCATGGAGGCCGTGGTGAAACATCCTCGAGCTAGTGTAATTTTACCTTACAGAACCTCAGGTCTTAAAGTTGACTTATCCTAAAAGGCCGTATAACAGCTAAGATTTTCACAGAAAAACCATCTATATAGTTTTAGATATAAGGTTCATCCAATGGTTAATTCTGTGATGATGCTGATGAACCTTACCACAATGCCAATGGGTTGACTTTTCTATAACGCTCTTAGCTGCCGTTTTGGCCTATTAGGCCTCGAGGATTAGATAAAACCAAAATTAAGAAATTTATTAATATGAAAATCATGAAACCTTATGATATTGAAAGATAAGATTTTAAGAGTTCGTTTTTTTTATACCACACGGGTCAATAAACAAGGAGACGGTCCACCTGGTGGTAAGTGGTCACCACTGCCTATGGAAATTTACAACACTAGGGGCATTGTCAATGCGTTGCCTGAGACGTGAAGTTGTTAAGTCTCATGTGCCTGTAATTTTACCGGCCCCCTGTACCTTTCTAACCGAAACACAGTAATACAAGAGCCCTACTGCTTCACGGCGGAAATGGATAAAGTGTAGTACTTCCCCGAACGAACTCTGCACTAAAAGCTTTACTACTCAAAACTTTACTTTACTTTTAGAAACTAAAGATTTTTTATTATGTATTATTTTCCATATAATGTACCTATGTACTTCGATAAATATGTAGTTATTTTAGGTATAAAGACATCTTATTAAGTAATCATTTAATGTAACCGATACAACCATCTTAATAACAAAATGCCGCCAATTCAATGGAACTTCAGATTTTTATATCAAAATATTTTGCGACTCTTGTCGTTACTTGAGGGTGCTTGGGGCGTTCATTTATTTAATAATATTCCCTTTTATTTATTTCTCAGTAAAGGGCGACTCATTAATTAAAATCTCGTGATATTTTATTACATTTTCCCTAAGTTGGCAAGAGCGTAGCATCAATGATACATCATCATAAAAAATATTTGTTCAACATAATTTTTTTTATGTTCGAAATGGAGCTAATAATATAAATATGAATGTAAGTTTGTTTGTTACGCTTTCACGCAAAAACTACTTAACCGATCATCATGAAACTTTGTACACATATTCTTGGAGGTATTAGACGTAACATAGGATACTTTTTGTGCCGGGAAAATGTTACATCCCTCGGGAACGCGGGTGAAACCGCAGGTACCAGCCAAATAAATCAGTTAAATAATATAAGGTATTATGTATGTAAGTATTATGAAGTTCCACTGCAGTCATACAATACTCCGTTCCATCAGCATATACCAATAAAAATGCAAAACGTGGCGCTAAAAGACTAACGAACTCGCTGTTACGATTTAATTATGTAAATGAACCCATGTGTTTGTTGATACGTTTTATTCTAACTCAGAAATTAGTTCATAATGTACCAATTGTGGTAAATTAAACAAAATTGAGGATTTATTTGTTTAACGTAATTAATGGTTGTATTTGGCAAAGGGTTGTTTGAATGCCAAAAAGGCGGAATCATTCAATTTTGTTGGACTTTTCTTAATATTTTTAACTAGGTGTCCCACGCGGTTTTACCAGCGTTCCCGTGGGATGTCACATGTATTATACACATAAACTTTCCTCTTCAACCACTCTATCTATTAAAAAAACCGCATCAAAATCCGTTTCGTAGTTTTAAAGATTTAAGCATACATAGGGATATAGGGACATAGAAAGTATATGTATGTACTGATGTAGTGATGTAATTGATACTGTGTGTTAGTACATATACAATATACGCGAAGACTAGTTTCAGCCCCATGTTTTTCCTGCGTTACCAAATAACCCTCTATTTCGCCGGGATCCAGATGTTCCGAACTATCCACACATTTTTCAATCATTTTTTAAATCGGTAAAAACGCCACTAAAAAACTTTTACATTATAAATATTAGTAAGATAAGTAAATAATAGTACCTAAAGAAGAGTGGATGGAAAGTGATGGTGAGAATTAAAGAGTGAGAGAGAGAGAGAGAGGAAAAATATCCTGGGACATTCTTTACACACGGCTATCTGATCCCAAGCAGCTTGTAGTAAGGCAACTAAGTAACGGAATACACATACAACTTTTTCAAAACATAATTGTTTAGATATTTACCCTAGACATTAAACAAACATGTTCATGCTCATAATTTTTGTCCTGGCTTAGAATCACACTGATCTGATGCATGATAGTCAAGGAGTCAGGGTATGTAACCACGCCATTTGAGTTATAAAAAATCAAGCAGACAACCAATTTACAAACGAAATTCACTGCTTTACACGGTTCGTTAAACAAAGTTAATTTTATTTATTTACCAAATCGCTACAAGTACTTAAACGAATGAAATAAAAGAAAAAATACATTTAAACATTTCTCTCAGGCTCACTGATGCGATTTTCTTTTGAAATATACCCCAACAATTGCTGTGAAAAAGTCTTAAATCTTGTATGTACGTGCTTTGACTAAGTTTATGGTGCCTAAACTTTTCCATTTCTCTCGGTTGTCGGTCCTTCAAAGCTATTTTTCACGTTTAAATATACTGGTGTTACGTATTCTCGTTGCGTGAACGCCGTAATCTGTCAACTACTGCAGGAATAGAATACAATGGTATATGCGTCTTGAATGGAAAATGCATTGTTTCGCGTATAATTTAAGAAAGGTTAAGTGTGAGTCAGAGTCGTACACGAAGGGTCCCGTGCCACCTTATATTTAACAAAAGTCGAAAAGAACACGTTTCTTGTACGGTATCTTTGATTTTTTACATAATGTTATTGTACACTCTAGAAAAATTTCAATAGCCTACCGGTTATAACGGTTCATTAGATACAGCCCACTGACAAACGGACAGATAGACGTACAAACAGACGGGCAGCGGAGCCGTAGTATTAGTGTCCCAGGCACCCTTTGGGTCGAAACCTTAAAAAGGTACAGTTAAAATATTTATAAGTTAGAATGCATTACCTAAAATAGATACAACTTTTACATAATTACCTTTTCTTACTATCTAATAGTCTAGGCATAATGAAAATGAAATATTAAATTCCTTATCTATATCTAGGGATAATTTTGTTCAACAACTGATGATATCGCGGACGAGCGCTGATTGAAAAATAAAAATAACTACGTCACCGGAATACATTGCATTCATACAATAGATGCATCAATGCAATATCCGTGCGTAGTCGTATTGCACAGCGATGATTATACAGTGTTCCGTCTGCTTATATTATTAGGGATGGTATATCCAGTAAAAATGCCTTCCTGCATATCAATGTACTTTACGGAAAGTTGAGAAACCGTATAGCTATGTAATTTAGTTTTATTTGTAAGCGTTTCGTGTTGGTTAGTATGATTTTTAACTGAAGTTTTATAATCTCCACTCATAGTTACATTGTGGTTAATCGTAAGTAATGCATTTTATAATCTAATGGCTGTTTCTGAATTAATGAGAGGCAGACATACAAGAATTACCCGTGCATAAATTTAAAAAGATAATAAAGAATATTTTAAATCAAAACATATTTTTATATATGATTATTTAGAGGATAATCTTTGATATTATTAAAATTTTTACATTATATAAAGGAATAACCTTTGGCAAAGAATTGCTCGCTTGAAAACCTATCTATTTAACTATTTTAATTATGAAATTACTTATATTATAGTTTGTTATATTTCAAAAACCATGAAAAAACGATTTATAAGAGCCACCATCTATGCAGGTCTATGGACGCGGAAAGTGCAAGGAATTCCTGAAGGTCCCAGTAATGCAACAAGAAAACTATTATTTAATTCTTTTGGCCCTAGGTATTTCTTACTTCGGCTGAGAGTCCTCTGCGCTCGGCGAATTTGTGTGCGTAAGGATGTAATAGCCATTAGAGGCTAACACCTTCGTCCCTTCCAAAACATAAATAGGTATCTCGAATGTCAGAAAATGTTAGATTGCAACATTGTCATCTCCGCATTGGAGAAACCGCGCGTCTGTGTGCTAAAACACGCGCCACCGTAATGATGTTAGAACAGAGTAGACTGTTTAATATTAAAACAATCCGTGCCATTTTGGCAGCCGGGCCCCGCTTTGTCAGCTATTTGTTGCCACCCGCCGTCATTTCTACCACATAAGGTTTGTGTAAACTAAGGCGGGAAATTGGCAAATAAATTGGCGGAAAACGAAGGTGCAAGGGGAGCTTGTGTCAGAGGTATGCTAATGAAAGGTCTCACACCAAATACCACAGGTAATCAATGTGATTTTTGAAGTGAGAATTTCTTTTGGCGCATGTTAAGCTTATGAGTTTCGTCACCGACGTGCTAAAGTAAAACCAATATTAATTAGTAGCTATAAGTTTGCAATTCAGTTGCCAGTTTCAATGATTTCTTGACGTTACAAGAGCTGCTAGCAAAGGGGTGGTATACAGCTTAATACTTACGACCGAGTATGACATCTGACAGGGCGGCTTTACTAACCAACCTTAGAAGTAGAACACCATAAGTTCCCCATTAGCTTTGATAAAACACAAAATATGTCGAATGTTCCCACAAACCAGCAGACGGCCCACCTGATCACAGCCGCCTATGTACATTTGCAACATCAGGGGCATTGTCAATGCGTTGTCGACCATAAGACGTCAAGATGTCAAGTCTCATGGGGCAAGAGAAGGCGCTTTTTGACCTAGCAGAGTTGACATAAATTATGGTTACGTACCTTGATAGTAACGACAAATGCGTCACATATAATGTGACGCAAAACAAAAGTTTCGTTGATCTTGTGTGAAGATATTTACGATTATTTTGAATTTCGAATCGGTCCATCATCCTGAGGTGGACACGGCCCCCTATATACGCCTATAAAGACAATAGTCCAAATCTTTGGCAGCACTCGCCCTAGTATGTACGTAGCCTTAGAATAATGTTTATGTTTTGATTGTTTAGCCTGAAGGCTGTTATGAACTAAATTCTAACTTGCTATTGTTGGTCCGTGAACACTTCAACTTCCCTTGTCTTATTTCAATGTAGTTTGAATTGTTTATGGGAACATTGGCAGGACTGGACTCGATTTCGCCTTATTATATTGCCATTGGAATGTTTCTGAGGAAATTATTTTAGAGTCTAAATATTGTTGTCTTAAAGAATATCTTTAGATGACTTTTTAGTTTATTACAGATGTACCCCGCGGTTTAACCCGCGTTCCCGAGGGATTTCACATTTTCCCGGGATAAAAAGCCTATATGTTATTCCAGGATATGCTCTACCTATGTGCCAAGTTTCATCCATATCCATCTAGTAGTTTTTGCGTGAAAGAGTAACAAACATACTTACAAATCTTTCCTCTTTATAATATTACTAGCGACCCGCCCCGGCTCCGCTCAGGTGCAATGTAGATACTAATACATATAAACATTCCTCTTCAATCACTCTATCTATTAAAAAAATCTGCATAAAATCCGTTGCGTAGTTTTAAAGATTTAAGCATACATAGGGATATAGGGACAGAGAAAGCGACTTTGTTTTATACTATGTAGTGATTTATAGATTGCTTCACGCATAAATTTGTACCTGTGTAACATTTAATTTATATAACATATTATTATAGAATACTTTTCATTCCAGGAAAATGTAATATCCTTAGGGAACGCGAGTGAAACCGTGTGGGAAATTAGTATGTTATTTTTTTGTAGATAAATCTCATTATATTTTTTTTTTCATTTGATTCGGTTACAATTTTTTTTTTTACTAACATTTATTTATTTATTCTTTATGCACTAAAGTACAAAGGCGAACATAATGCCTTAGGCGTTTAGGTATTTTAGGCGTTAACATTGTCTTAAGGTTATGTATTACTAACTAAATGGAGCGATCTGAAAAAAAGAATTATTATTATATTATAGGTAAGGTAGTAAGGTAGGTATTATAGGTAATTTAAATAGTGCATTATGTAGTGCAGTTAAGGTTTATTTTTCTTAAATTCCAAGTCATGATTAAGTAATTAACACACATAATAGATTGAACACACTCGAGTACAATGTACCTAGATTGTAATTTTACATAACGATAAAAAATTGCGTGAATTTTTAACAACTTTCCGGTTATTTAACTGAAAATTTGTTCAATTATATAACGTAAAACCGTGACATGGAAAAAAGATGAAGTATATTATTTCATCTTTAGACTTTTTTAATGGTCCTTTTTTAAAGGTAAAGGCCAACCCAATCTTTGGTTTGAGATTTGTTCCCTAAATCTCAGTTACAAACGTGAGTGGCATCAAGTAGTGAGTACTTACTCTTTCTAAAGTATATAATATTATTATAGTATATTAGTTATAGCTTACAACAATATAAATAAATACCTAAATAAATATTCTCAATATACTAAAAATAATTAAAACGACTTGTGATAACAAACAAAGAAATTACGTTTATATTTCTAGGGCACTGGCAACTTTCAATGTTGTAGTCACGGTTTGTAACCTACAAAATTATACACCGACAAACTTAGATATCCCCTTTTTAGTACACATGTCACTGGCCACATGGCATTATTTTGCGCACCCATCCAAAACAGAGGGTCCTTTTGGGAATATCGATGTTTTTAAATTCACACGCATTCGAAATTTAATTATTTTTGATAATTTGTTGATGTTACTAAGAATTTGGAAGGCTTCAAATGTCATCAGTAACGGTTTGTCATAGCACTGGCCGCTTAGAATTCATAAGGACGGCAAAAAAAGTTATCAATGAAATACTATTCAAATCTGAACATTTTTGTAAACAAACTAAAGTTCAGAATTGCTTGTTTAAAAACAAATATGAATTTGCACTAGACAGAAATCTAAACTCACATTTTTAAGGTCAACAAAAAGTTTTATAGCATTAATTTTAACCCGAGACATTTGTTGCAGAACTCAAGCCCCAATGAGCCATATATTTCTAAGTTAAACGTGTAATTGGTCGTATAATGTGTAATTTTGCTAAATATTGTCAAAGCAGTGAATACAAATGGTAGCTTAATTATGAAATTAGCAAGCTGAATTGTTACTGTTATTGCTTAAATATGTTCAAGATTGTCTGTTTCGAAGTTTAATGAGTACTTTAAATTTTGGGGGAGAAATCTTCATTGATGTCTTTCTGTTGCTGGGGTAACAAAAAGACTATGTTGGATTCGTCTGACTTTAACCTTATGGTGTCCCTCTCATCTCCAGTTGCTGGGTCAACGGTACCCTTTAGTTCATCCACGAGCCAGCTGTTGACGATTCTTTGACGAAGGTTTGGACCTAGCTCTACTATTCCGTAACCTCCTTAGACACCATCGTACCAACATCCAAAAACCCATGCACTATTTAAAAATACGTAAAGTAATTTTATCATATTAACCATCCCATCGAAATCTTTTGTGTCGTTTAAGAGAATTAAGCGCACAAACAGACATGCAGAAATATTGACTTGTTAATTTTGAGAGTAGAAGCTTAACACATTCATCATAGTTCATATCACACTTTAAAAATACTAATAATGTTAGTGAAAATACATACATGTTACGTCTCATATGTAAATCACATATTGAATGCACTGACTCACCGGAGTACAGCGAACTGAACAATAAAGAATGCTTATCCGTGAATGCGTTATTAATTTTATATTATACTCGTATTTAAATATTATAATGTTAAAGTGTGCTTTGAATTGAACTCTGTATATTTGATAACTATTCAAAGATTTGTTAATACCTTAATAGTATCTGGGGCTATAGTTTTTATATCTGCAATTTTGTGGAAACAGCGTAACACTAAAATAATGACATATCTCCACGCCCATTATCCCAAAAGAGGTAGATAGAGCTCCCAGTAATGAGACCTACATGAGACCAAATATATTTTGAGATTGGCGAGCATTGTCGCTATCTTTTCAACACATTTCTAATCCCCGGCTACAGGTAATCATTTCAAAATAAAGACAGACAAATACTACCTTGCTTAACTTGGAAATCGAACCCAGGACCTCTAGATCTCTAGCCTGGCTTTATAAATGCTCTAGGCAAGGCAATTAAATAAAAAGTCAATGCTTAAATTTATTAAAGTGATTTTTTTTATTTGATGATGTTGTCTATGGATACTTTGTGCCCTCCAGGTTACGGATAAAGCAGCAGGGCAAATATATAGCCAGTTTATAATATATTCCATAACAGCTCGTGCGGTAAAGCGTTGTCGTCCGTTACGTGACCCGAAAATCGTCGCGTTTACGTCGAGAAAGCGTTCCGTTTCGCCACATACGGCTTTGAACGTCCATTTGATATTATTATGAATTTATAATGTTCAATTCTTGATAAGGAAGGTGTTAAGAAAGTTATTTGCTTTATTCGTTGGTGTTCTTTGTCTTCGTAAGATATTAATTTTATTTAATGAAATTAAATCAGCTCGATGTAAATCCTTTTTGGTTCATGTCCTTCCAAAATGTTCTTTTAATCCGTCAAGTCATTTCACCGTCTGTTTTTTTTTATGTCTTGTCGGCCAGTTATGTGAGTATGGAGGTTAGATAGCCTCAACAGTTGATAACTATTGTGGCATTTCTAAACACCTTTTGGCTGTAAAATCATTTAACATGGTGAGATTGTGGTCAAAAGCAATCAGATAGACAGTTTAAACAACATTGATCTTCACTTTTTAATATCAAGTGGACCGACAAAAGGGACCGTCCATTTGATGGTACGTCACAACCACTTATGGCCATCTGCAACACCAGGGGCTTTACCAATGCATTGTCAACCTTAAGACGTGAAGTAGTAAAGTCTATTGTGCCTGTAATTTGACCAGCCTCAGTAATACAAGGTGCACTAATGCTTCACAGAGGAAATGGTGGTTCTAGTATCTACTTTCTCGGAAGAACTCTGCACTAAGGGTACTATACTTCTAAATCAATTGTCTGCGTAAGGGTGTAAGAGCAACTAGAGGTATCTCCCCTTCCATAAAAAAGGGCACTATATTATATTATTTTTATAACAACTTAATTGGAAGCATATCTTTCAAGAAAAGGTACAGGTACAGGTACAGGTTTCAGGTAAAGGTAGAAAAGGACTTGAATACAATCATTCACATCGAAAGATTTTCAAATGTCAGCTAAAGTGATATACGAGCCCTTCCTCATTGATGGGCATATCCCAAACCCAAGAGGATGTCATAATCACCAGATTGCAAACAGGATGTAATTACCGACCAAAACGGATGAATACTTAGTAACAAACAGCCTGATAACGCGAAATTTTCTTATCTAACTTCGTAGAACTGAACCGTTGGCCGCAACGATCATTATGTTCAACAATACCTAATATAGACTGAGGTATTTACTAAAGAATCTATCTGTCTATTTAAAATGCACGGCGTTGTATGCGCAGTGCCAGACAGGGCGTAGTACGCTGGCAAAATATCAATTTTTAAACCAAGTAACTTCATTACTGAGTAAGAAGGGTAACCCTGAAGCTGGAGACGTTTTTTTTGCTTCTAGATAATGTTGAACTAGTTTATTTTAATAGATTTAAAACAGGAAAATTTCGATCCGTGTTTTTGTCAGTTTTGGAACCGCTAACTTCGTCATTCGTCATGTAATGTTATGGGTATTTTAATCGATGATTATCCTAATCGTCACTACTATTATAAATTACTGACTGATATTCCTGTAACATAACCAATGGTATACAGAAGAACATCGGCTAGTTTTAATACCAGGAATGTGGGTGAAACCACGGGCAACAACTAGATAGTGCTATAAAGCAAACATTTTGCATAAGCACTAGGTTAGTTTTTATTGCTAATGGTTTGAGAAAAGGATTTCACTACATCAAATTCTGCCATGGAGTCATCAAACAAAATCTATTGGTTGACCACAAATTCCTTCACCACATTAATGTGGTAAACTAAACTGCTGGTTGATTAGATACTGTTCAATACGAAATTAAAAATACATAACCAATTATTCAGTTCAAGCCCTCAAAGGGCACATATGACGGCCAAAGCTAAAGTTACCACAACTCCACTTGGTTAATGAGAATTTTGATTAGTAGACTCAATGTGTTTGGATTTGGTTTGTTGACTCTCAATAATATAGATTTGCATCTGTGTTTGTTTAGTTCTCGATGAGATTTTGCATAAATCAAAATTGGCTAACGAAAAAGTATATTTCGCGAAGCGTAAAAAAAAATCTCGTCAAAGGAGTTTTTAAACCATTTCTAAACCTCTACTTTGTTATTTATTGTTCAAATTTGTTTAGCTAAATTAATTTCACACTTAAGCTTCATGCAAATATGACATTAAATCCAGCGGAAAATTGGAGGGCTCATTATTTGCTCAACAAAAATTACTGTATTTTTATATGCAAATTTTTGGAGGTTACCGTTGGTTTATGGTTGGGTATTTTTTTGTCATTTGTAAATTACTTCGAATAAGCCAACGGATAACTTGATTTCAAATTAAAATTAAATCATTTAAGAAACCATAATTCGAACATTAAATTAATTATGCTAACGCTTTCTAATTTATCAATTTCTTTTTGGATTTTCTATGTTTTATAATGATTTTTTCACTATAGGTAATATAAAACTTTCTTGTACCTAGTTTTAAACGAAATTTTACAAGGAAGTTATTGTGTTTAAGTATTACGTGAATTACTAACGTTTGAACAATTCAATCAAACAATAGACCCATTTATCAAACATTAAACTAGGTGTTCCGATTTGTTTAGTAATTCCTTTGCTCTATGCATGCCTGTCTCTTGAGCTAGACAAATTTTATTAAATACCTACATGATTTTGTCTTAAGAAATTTTACGGATAAGAAAGTACCAACCTAACTTCCATTGCATAATTAAATTCCTTATTATTATATGCTATAGAGTTTACATTTTTTTTATGTCAAATAACAGTTCCTTTATAATTAATTGCTAAACTATATTAATTGGTTAATACTTACGTTTGAGCTTTATTTTGATACTGTTTTTGGGACTCCAAGTCGAAAATAATCCTGGTATATCAACAAGGCCACGAACACTCATTTACTAACACAAACACATGTCTTAAACACACACATTGACACAAAACACTTCAATAATCGATAAATATATCGATTATAGTGGAGTAAATCAATTTTTATTCACAATAATTGTATAAGCTATGTTGTGTACGCCGAACTCTATACAAAGAGCATGCGCAAACGCAAATGTCAGGCGATGTCGCTTGTTACCGCTAGTTGGCGCGCGTAGTGTTGGAGCGTGATAGCTATAAGTCTATCTGCGTGTGCGAGGGAGATAGTGAGCATTCAAGCCTTAAAAGCTTAGTTTGGGCCTACACTGGCCCGAATTAAAGTATGCATATTGCAAGTAGGTGATATCGCTTTGTTTTGTTTCGTGGATTATGCAGCAGACTTCCGTTTCGCGTTAGAGGTACATTTTGTACGTAAGCTTTATGATAACGTTGCTTTTATGTTTCTACCAAAGAAAGTTTTATAATTATTATATCATGATTTTTATATATATTTACTTACTTTTCATAGGTAAATGTCGTATCCTCCTTATATTATAAAAGCGATAATTTGTTTAACGTTTTTTACTGTTCCACGCCAAAACTGCTTGGATGATTTGGATGATACTAAACACATATATAGTTTATAATCTGGACAAACACATAGGACACTAGTTATCCGCGGGGGACAGCTAGTATAGAATAAAATAGTTAAACTTGTGAGAAGAAAGTCGCAGGTTATTTAGTTATTCTACGAAAGGAGACTGACATCTTGCGTTAAAACCACAAAATTTAAAAAGTTGTATTGAATAGTCTATGCTAATATTATAAAGAGGAAAGATTTGTATGTAAGTATGTTTGTTACTCTTTCACGCAAAAAGTACTAAACGGATATGGATGAAACTTGGCACATAGATAGAGCATATCCTGGAATAACATATAGGCTACTTTTATCCCGGGAAAATGTGATATCCCTCAGGAAAGCGGGTAAAACCGCGGGGGACAGCTAGTATCAAATATGACAACATCAACTTGTCATTTACTTGTTGTACTGAACATGCAAGCAGATAAAAAATCTGTAAAAATATGAATTATTCAGTATATTGTAATACGGTCTATAATTATTGCCTTAATTTGAATAATTAGTCATTTAAAACTGTTCAATGCAGTCTATAATTAGATAGAGTTTATTGTGCTCGATGAAGGCAAACACCTTTTTTATTTGTTGTAAAATTAACCACAATTATAAAAATAAAAGAACTCGGCCTTATTGTCACGGAAATTAATATTTTAATTTCGCGAATATTTTAGAAAAATCTGGGAATTAATTACTTTACGTATTTAAGTTATATACTATAAATGTTTATCGTAAATGGTTAAACAATGCTAATTATGTACAGTTTCTGTTGGTTTAAATATAATGTTATAAGAAATTATATCAAAGAACATCAATGGCATCTTGAATTTTTTACTTATTTTCAATAAATAGCTCTTCTAAGATTTCACAAAATAACATGGAAAAATCCGTTTATAATGAGCGAGAAATTCAAAATATCTGTGTTAGAAAATACAAGTGTAAAAATTAGTAGTAGAGATCTTAGTGCAGACTTCGTTCGGGCTAGTACTAACACCATTCTCATTTCCACCGTGGAGTAATCATCATCATCAGCCTATCTCCGTCCACTGCTGGACATAGACCTCACCTATGGCACGCCACTCTTTTTTTATACAACATAGGCCGACAAACAAGCGGACGGTCTACTTGATGGTATGTGGTTACCGCCGCCTATGGACATTTGCAACACTAGGGGCATCGTCAATGCCTTGTCGACCCTGAGACGTGAAGTTGTGCCTGTAATTTCACCGGCACCCTTACCTTTCTAACCGAAACACAGTAACGCAAGTGCACTACTGCTTCACGGCAGAAATGGGTAAGGTGCTAGTACTTCCCCGGACGAACTCTGCACTAAGAGCTCTACTACTCTAAATCTAAACTCTGCTCGATATGTATCGCTTGCGTATATCATCGCTCCATCTAGCTGGAGGGCGCCCTACACTACGTTGAGTGGAGTAATAGTACATTTGTATTCATTGGCGAATATAGATATAACGGCGTGCCCTCCCCAGTATGGTTTAGTGCTCACCACAGCTATATTGACTTTCGGCTCTGCTTCATCGCATCGGCCATTGCATCTATGGGCCAGCCCCCCCTAAAAATGCCCGTGGATCACAATGCACATGAGACTTAACAACTTCACATCTCAGGGTCGACAACGCTCCCAAGCGGGATGACTATAAGCAGAGGTGACCACTTACTACATGCAGACCGTCTGTCTGTTTATCGGTAAATGTAAAAAAAAAAGTATTATAAAGTGCTGAGACTCAAATAGCATTATTAAAAATGAATATTCAACAGCCTTTCCTTAGAAAAAAATGCATTTACATAATTATTAGCTGCTTATCTTGCACTCCAGGTTAGCAATAGTAATTTATAAGTAACTGCATTACAGAACCGGGTTCTCCTAAGGAAATGCCTAAGGAGATTGAATTGTGGACATCGGCCAAGATATAACTGTTTTCGTTAAACTGGTTATCTTTAATGGACCATGCTATGATCGCGGTGACAGCGAAATGTGTGGAGTGGACTTAAGGATTGTTTTTATTTTATTAATATGATTAAAAAAATACTTTACTTTAATAGTCTTACTTTGCAATTTTATTGTGAGATTATTTATTTTGAATATTATTGTTTGTAATATTTTAAAAGACATTAAGCCTGTGAAGGCCTAAGTACATGAATAAACAATATTCCTTTTTCTATACTACTGTATCTTTAAGTAATAAGTTGTTTTTTTTAACTTGTGTTGGCAATAATATGGGTAGAGTGTGATTTAGTTAATATTTGATTTGGCATTTGTGATTTTTTTTCAATGTAAAGTTGCAAGCTTAATAAATGA
This sequence comes from Habrosyne pyritoides, assembly GCA_907165245.1. Taxonomy (NCBI): domain Eukaryota; kingdom Metazoa; phylum Arthropoda; class Insecta; order Lepidoptera; family Drepanidae; genus Habrosyne; species Habrosyne pyritoides. Next base: position 10,900,528 of record OU015596.1, on the reverse strand, counting down.
AAAAAAAAAAAAACATTAATATCAGAAGTAAGATCCTTAAAAATAATAAAAAGTGCGTATATCCGTATATCCGTCACCATTTATAATGGTTTAAAAAGGTTTACTACATAATTTCCTCTAACACTTCGCTGATTTGGCATTAGTTATTTTGTTTAATGTTCTGTTGCTAGCAACCCTAAATAGTAAAAAATACCTTTATAGCAGTTATAGGGTATTTGAAAAAAAAAAAAACAAGGGCTTATATCCGTATATCCACGTCATCACCATATATTATGGTATAATAAAAAAATCTCGTACATTTCGCTTCCCTATTCCAACCATAAAGCTTAATTGTAGGAACCAGACCTAGAATAAAGCCATTGCGGTTGCAACCTTCTCATATAAAAACGTAAATGACACCGCTAAGCTTGTTTGAGTAAACTAGCCGACTTTATTCAAAGGTTCCTAGTGCAAAATATAGCTTTTGACATGTAAATGAGTTTGCTTACAGAATTCTTTACATGTAGCGTAACTATTGTTTTGGAAAAACACGTATATTTGATTGAAATTCCGGTTGCGTGAGTAAAAAGAAAGCTGGATTAACTTAGCGTACTATTGTAATATAATTATTACATACATTTTCCATCAATCTGTCACATTATACGTGTTCTATGGCAAATTGTGACGGGTTCTTTTTAAATAATAATATTTATATTTATTACTATTGTAGGGAATTGCTTTAACTTTTAATGAATATATCAAACTGCACGCATTCATATCGTTGCGATTTTTAATTTTATTGATACATGATTTAGGAAGTATGTGTACAAGTGGATATTTAAGCAGAAGAGAGGGAGAAGGTATCGATTAGAAAGGGTATATATTTTAGTGTTTACTAAATGACTATCACTGATTACGATCTTAGATAACAACCAGTAAAAGATTAATACCATTACCTATAAAGTATTTAAAAGCGACGTGCATTTATAATGTTTCATTTCTTATCACTTGAGAGCGCATTTTAATGCATTTTTTACGATTGCTATGGTAAGTCACCCGCGAAAGATTTGTAGGTTAGCTAGAAAACTCTTCGACGAAAAAAGTGTTTCTTCGGATACTTTTTTCGTCGAAACTGCTGAAACTCTAAGTTTAAAACTTGAAGGTTAAAGTTATTGAAGATACCACCAGTTCGGAAGTCAGCCTTCAATTGAGAAGGACTGGCAAGAAACTTACCTATTATTATACATAATTATATATAATTATTACTTACCGATTATTTTTATTGTTTTATAATTTTTATGTAATTATATTCTAATTCGACTATTATACTTTTTTTCCTTAAATAATACAAGGTTCAATAATACAATCTTCTCCAGGAAACTCATATTTAAAGTTTTACAGAGTACCTACAAAGAATCAGCTATTTACATACAAAAGGACAATGCCTCACCTCTTTTGATGTTTAATGTCGTCTGTCTGGCCTGCACTTACATAATGGAAGTCAGCGGTCTTATGATTTGGTAGAATTTAACAACCCCCTATTCAATAAATACAAACTTTATCGGTGAATTGGAGCAAGGAGGCCACGGACAGCAGACCACTCACATAATGATGTACTACCAATGGGTAGTTGGCAAAAGAGACAGAGCATAAAGGCCGCGGCTAAACATCGTTGAGCTAGTGTCAAAGGTGGAATTCTGTAAGGTAAAATAACACAAGCTCGAGGATGTTTCGTCGCGGCCTCCATGCTCTGTCTCTTTCGCTAACTATACAATCACGCGAGAAGCTCTCGGAGATGAAGTTTGTATTAGCTGAATAAGGCGACTGTGCTTACAGAATCGACCCCTTCCCTCTTTGAGAATGCTATACTGAAAACCTGTGCATACTTTAATCTGCAACCTTTCTAGTATACAAGGCCATCTGTAAACACTTTAGTCACAATAATTTGCCTCGTAGTATTTATGGAAGTCTTTTATAATCATTAAAAAAACTTCTATATACTGAATCTGTACTTAAAATATTTGAGATTGTAAAAAAAACCTTATGTACAATGTAGGAGAATACAATTTGGTCATAACTGTTTATTTGTTTACTAACTAATCCCGCTATATTGATCGCAATCCCGAGGTAGTTGGTTGAACTGTGTATATTTACTATTAATTAATATTGGATCAAACTAATCCAATGTGAGGGGATGCTTCATTAATAAATGTTGCACTGAATTCAGTATGGGCATATCGTTGGTCAAAAACAGTAACGGAACATTTCGAAATATGATGTATTGATTAGATTAACGGTTTAAGTTATCAAATACTAGTTTACCTCTTATAATATTATATGTTTTATTATTTTTAGTTAATACTAGCTGTCCCCCGCGGTTTTACCCGCGTACGTACCCGTGGGATGTCACATGTATTATACATAAAAACCTTCCTCTTCAATCACTTCGTTCGTTCGTTGCGTAGTTTTAAAGATTTAAGAATACATAGGGATATAGGGACAAAGAAAAAGCGACTCTGTTTTATACTATGTAGTGAAAATGCAGATTTAATACCGTTTTATTTAATGGTAGCTAAGTTTTAACGATTCTCTACAAATCTGCATACATACCTCTCAGCACGTGACTTGGAAATGCTCTGGTAATGAATCCGACCGATGATATATATACTCGTAGATGTGTCTAATAGCAAGTAGGCTGACAGACAGGGAGACAGACGGTCGACCTGATGATGAATTCTCTTGTTTAAGTTGTAAGTACCTAATTATTGTTATTTTCTATTTTGTAGTCTTGTTATTTCTTTTTTTTTGTTTTGTTTTTGAATGTTACCTATAATAAGTATTTTATAATTGTTAAATATAAAATTATGTAAAATTTAAATTATAATATAACCAAATAGTCAGAATAGATAAAATTTATATATAAAATTATTTCATAAAAAATAAAAAATTATGTAACCTTGCTGAGTTTCTTGCCGGTTCTTCTCAGTTGAAGGCTGACTTCCGAACCGGTTGTAGCTTCAGTAACTTTAAATTTGACCTTCATAAGTGCCCTCCGTGGGCCTAAACTGAATAAATGGTTTTGAATTTTGATGGTAATTGGTCGCTGCCGCCTACATATGCGACACCAGAGACATTGCTAATGCGTTGTCGACCTGAGACGTGAAATGTTGAAGACTCGTGTGCCTGTATTTTCACCAGTCCTTTATAACCGAAACACAGTAATACAAGTGCACTACTGCTTCAGTAATGGCTTAAATGGGTATGGCGGTAGTGGGAAGTACTACATGCAATTATGCTTGCTTGCAGATTTATTAATTTGTGTGTGCTATCTTTGTTATGTATTGCACTAAAATAGATAGGCCATTACTTAAATGAACATGTTAATGATCACAATTATAATATTTTGTGTTTATTTAATACTAGCTGACCCGGCAGACGTTGTCCTGTTTTATGAATATCGAATTTGATTCTTCCAATTGAATCGACAGTGAAATGTGCCCTTCATAATATAGAAATTAAAAATTTATTATTTTATCAATATAATTCCGACCCATCCCTCTCTTTTAAACGATATTTGCAGCGCGCATTCAGTCAATCTTGCAACTGTCAAACGACTGACAGTCAAGTCAAACGCCATATATGTACATTAGAATTGTGAATATGGTCTAGAATTAGAGAAATCGGTCCAGCCGTTCACGCGTGATGCCGTAACCAAGGGAAATAGGGATTAACATTTATATATATATATATAGATAGACAGATTCTGATGTGTATCAAACATAACTTAGTCATGCTCGCTTTAAGGCGTCGTGGCGGGTCGGTCACTTCGCTAAGGCGAGGAGGGCGATGGCTGGCACATGGTTACACATATAATGACACAGCTTGCTTATATCTTCACACCCTTTATCGTTGAAGACTCAAGTCACAATACTGAGACATTCAAATTACAGGCACATGAGACTTAACAACTTCACGTCTCAGGGCCGACAACGCATTGGCGATGCCCCTAGTATTGTAAATGTCCATAGGCGGCGGTGACCACTTACCATCAGGTGGACCGTCTGCTTGTTTGTCGGCCCAAGTGGTATAAAAAAAAAACAAAAATAGCATCAAAAATGTTGCAGTTAATTTCTTTTTTACTCTTCCCTCAAAGTCCAGAATAAAACGTTCTAATTTCTTAAATCTCATTCATTCATCAATCTCGTTACGATCTTAAGCTCACTATTTGAGCTAAACAAGTTCGTTGTCGGTCCAAAGAGTAAGTTCAAAGACTAAACTTTATGCGATGAGTTAACTAGCCGCGAGACTGTGTCTTCACTCAAAGGGCCCGAGTTCTGGGATATGAAATGGCTTGAAAGGTTGATGTAACTATTTCAAGGAATATAGAGTTATAATATATTTAAATAATTCTGTAACATAACATAGCTTATAACCACACCTTTTGAACTAAAACTTTTACCCTATTAATCTTTAATTTATGAATCTGAGTTAAGGATGGTGAAATTACAGGGTCATGAGACTTAAGGTCTTCACGTCTCAGGGTCGACAAGTCATTGGCGATGCCCTTATGTCCATAATAAATGTCCATAGGTGGCGATGACCACTTGCCATCAGGTGGACCGTCTGTATCTTTGTCGGTCCATGTCGTATAAAATCGTTTAAAATAAAATCCGACTGCTTTAAAAGCGAAATAATTGTAAACATAGCACGGCATAGATGAATGATACGATAGACATCTCTTGTATTAAAATTCATTCAGCCGTTGGGATGCTTTGTAAAGAATCACATATATAGGTACATATTTATGCGTGAAGTATATAACCTTGTTTTTGCTATCGCGCAGTTAGGTAAAAATTGTTTTTAAATAATAATAATATTTATCCCCAGAAATCGGCTTGTACTATGGAAATCAGATATCTGATATATGTACTACATAAACTACTTTTGTAAGTACATACTAATATAGATATTTACACCCAGACACAGAACAAACAAACATGTTCATGCACGCAAATGTTTGTCCTGGGTGGGAATCAACCCGCGACCTACGGCTTGGCAGACAGGGCCTCTAACCACCGAGCCAACTGGTCTGTCAAGTGATAGTGTTTCTCGGATAAACAACATTTTTATTGTTCACTATAATCATTTTACATGTGACCATTACGTGGATAATAGGTACTCGTATTTTATGGTCTTATTATTATTGTATGGTCTTTATAACATCCTAAATATATTAATATGTTTATTTTATTACTACCTTTCCTTTCCGCGGTTTCATTCGCGTTTCCAAGTGATCAAATATAAATTGTAAAAATAATAATACATTTTCAAGAAATTAAATTGAATAATAATTTAGGTAATACTTAATTTATTTCCTGCGGAATTAGGATTAATTTACATAGCCTGTAAAAATATTTTAAAATTGTTATCTTTTAAGTTCCTCTCAGTTTTACACCCATATTCTATGTCCTCATACGTCACTTGACTCTAACTCGCCTGAGGATACCTTAAGCATTTTCTCGAGGAATCCCGACTGATGTCGAATCGAAGGGTAACATGTCATTATTTGATTAATATTATAATATAATAATAATCAAATAAAATAATGAGCTTCATTAACTGTTTACAAGCAATAAACGTCCTTAAGGTTGGTCGCGACGTATCTTGGAGTGAGGAGTGGAGTCGAGGAATTTTCGAGGAAACGTCTTAGAATATGGGTTAGTCTGCCTTACCTAGTGGTGATTTTAGTAGGTGAGACCTTCTTAAATTCTCTCCCTCAAGAACTTAAACTGACCTTAATTGCCCTTTGACAATGGTCTCTTTCTTTTTAAATCAATATGTAAGTACTTATTTAATCTTATCACTATTATAAATGCGAAGGTTTGAAGGGATGGATCGGATGGTTGGACGTTTGTTACAAACATGCCAGTACGGTTGAACGGATATGGATGCAATATGGCACAGATATATATTACAGTTTAAAAATTATTAGGAAAAAGTAACACCTTTCCGCCCATTGTACATAGATTTAAGGTTTAATGTTGTTTGTTTTCTTGTTTGGTGTACAATAAAGAGTTATCTATCTATCTATCTATTTATCTTTCGAGAATGTGAGTGAATCCGCGGGTTACAGCTAGTAATAAAATAAAATATAGATCGTAATATTTTGTTACTAATGAATTACGAGCGCCTGCACTTTTTCTTTGAGCAATGAATTAATGTATCGAATCTTGGTTGCAATTAGAAGATACGAAGGCGCTATTCAAGCACATTAGTACTGCATACAAGCGAGGACTTGATAAACACTAATGGACGTTTATCACGCTATGTAGAAGTCGTGCAGTTAGGCTACAAGATGAATTTGGATATCTTAGTGAAGTTTTGGCTAATTGAGACATGGTTTCTTAAGAAAGCTGTAATATGTTTCATCGGCTATCACTATAAATATATAATAATTGTAACACATATACCTTAAAATAATCTAAATTCATAATTCAAAACCATTTATTCAATTTAGGCCCGCGGACGGCATTTATGAAGTTCAAATTTAACGTCACTGAAGCTTCAGCATGAAATTCTTTTAACACTAATCATACCAACACTTACTAGGTACCTATTTCTACCATAGCGGGTCGAATGTGACTTTATGTTTCCTGCTGGAATGTATGAAATATAGTTGTTAGGAAGGGAAATAAATAGTATAACTGTATATTAATTAGTAAGAAAAAGTCATGAAGTCAAATGTGCAAAGCAATAAGATGATACATGCATTTACAATGCAAAGTTCAAAATGGGTCATTTGACCCGGTTATGGTATGTTTAGTGTTAATGATGGTAAAAATTGTATCAGAATCTGTTTCGTAGTTTAAAAAAAAAAGCCGACAAACAGACACACAGAAATAGTTACTATCTTTTTGAATCCTACTAATATTATAAATACCAAAGTTTGTGAGGATGTATGAATGTTTGTGACTCTTTCACATAAAAACTACAAAACGGATTTGCATGAAACTTGGCAGTTATGTAGAATATGCCCTGGAGTAGCATATAAGCTACTTTTTATCCCGGAAACTGTTAAAATTATACGGGATCGCGGGAAAAACCGCGGGGGACAACTAGTAGTAAGTATTTAGAGAACAGATAATTTAGAAGTATTAGTATAAATAATGCAGTAATATAGCATAAAGATGAAAGCATAGGTATTATTATTATTTAATTAACAAAGTTTGATGTCACTGTGTTAATGAAGTATGAGAAATAATAGAAAAGGAAACTTGAAAGTAACTATAATGCTAATTCATTCGACCACCAATATTAAAAAATACTAAATTCAACCACTTTTTTTTCTTTTCTTTTTTTTCTACAAATAAATAGGAAGGTATATTTTTAGAACATTTTTCATTTCCGCATGATACTGAATTTCTCATCTAGGTACACTATTAATCATATTTAAAAAAAAGGAGTTCTTCACAATGAACGGCTTTATAAAGTTAGGTAACGTATTTATCGACCATCTCTATGTCATTTACAAATAATTTCATATTATTTTCATGATTAGTATTTAAACAGTGTTTTAAAAGTGCTAGTTTGGAATCAGTGTACTAGCACACCTAACAACAACCCCTACTATCCATTAGAGGTGACACATTTGTGCTAAATTATGCCATATTTTAAGTAAATCGCCCACAAATACTGAGTTGGTGGAGGCCCTGGCAGCTTTACTTAATATCAATTTAATAACTAAGTAGTTACATGTAATGTGTGTGTATTATATATTTAGCATGTAAATATAAAAGGGCTTAAATTAAGAAAATTTACAGACTCATTTCTAAATTCCATTGACAGAATTCCCATTGGTTTTTCTACTGATTTCATACAAAACAAACGATTCTAATCTTGTCCTTACTTATATTATTAATGCGAATATTAGTGTGTGTATGTTGGTTATCTTGTAGCTCTGTAACGGATGAATTCAAGTTATAAATTTTTCGGCAAGCATCCGTCAGTGTATTTTAGCAGCTGACCTTAAGTGCCACTTCCCTATAATTTCTTCTTTATCTTACAATGTACACTTACACTGACACATTGTCAGATATGTCAGATGTGATCTACGGGTTGCACTAGTGCAAAACTCCGTTGCTAAGCAACGACGTCGTCGTTTTATTATAAGCTTTCTGCACAGCGTCTTGTTTTTATCAGTTTTGTAGTCTCTCTATCTCTTATCTCTAAAAAATCATATAAATATTATAAATGTTTCTATTACGAACAGATTTAAATGAAACTTGGCACATAGATAGAGCATATCCTGGAATAATATATAGGCAACGTTTCATCCCGGGAGAATTTGGCATCTCTCGGGAACGCGGGTAAAACCGTGCGGGTCAGCCGGTATAAAGTAAAGTCACTGTTTACCTTTCTATTTGTCCGTTTATATCATAGAAACTACGCAATATATTTTGTTGCGATTTTCATCAAAATTTATAGAATTTCATCCCGATGCATAAAACATATGTCATTTGTGTATAAAACATTATTATTATCGCACTAAGGCCAAGCTACTGCGGGTCCCTAGGCTTAAATAATTCAATGTACTCATTAACAGTAGAAAAGTGTCTGTGTACTAGTTTATTAGTACAGCAAATAGTTTAATGAGCAAAGTTGTAACTATAACGAGAAAAGTTAAATGTAAAAAATCTACTCAGGCTTTTAAAAAGGCCTGTTTGAACTTTCGAGTACTAGGTTTAACAAAGCATAAAGATTAAACTTTAAGTATCTAATTTCATTTTTATTTGGTTGAAAGTTGTATTGTATATTTTTTGTTTGCATAGTTGAAGTGGATTCAACGCCGTCTGGATAGCTTTTATAGGGGTGATACAAACTACATTACTCTGAATGGTGCAAGAATTCTAAATAAATAATATCTTGGGATATTCTTTACACACGAGCATCTGATTCCAAACCAAGCTGAGCTTGTACTATGGAGACAAAATAACGATAAATAAAAATAGCTTTATTTCAAAAATCATTTTAACAATATTTACGCCGGACTTCCTATTAAGTAATCAGATATACTTGTGTTGGGAATGACTCACAACTTCCCAATAGGATTGCAAAGATTTCACTTATTATTATATATTTTACAGTTTATAATACGTATAAATAACAAAGATTATTAGAGGTTAGTTAGAGCTACTGATATACTATATAGACTACCATTTTCTAAATACATACCTGTATAGATATCTTACAGCCAGATCAGAACAAACTGACATGTTCATTCTGATGTTTGTCCTGGATAAAGATCGAAACCATGCCCGTACCGTGGAAGTTTCTAATAATATTTAACTGTTTAAAATAATGAATTTTTTATGGCAACCCTCAGTGACAGTTGTGCAAGGTGGCACCCCTACTTAAGGCGGGCTGGTCGCGGCCTCATTATCATATCAAAGGCCTGCGAGACCCCATTTCAGTTGCTTTTATATTTTCTTTCGCGTCGTCCGGCCGTTACGGACTTTGCGTGCGGATTTTTTAAAGTTGCGGGACAATTAAGTAGGTAAGAGAGATTTTCAGCTTTTACCGAATAGATGAAGAAGCAGGCTCTTGGCAAAATTACTTAATATTTTTGTTTATTTTTTCAGAGACATACGTGTGTGATTGACAGCCCTGCGGGTAGTTAATATTATGGTTTCTTCACAAAATTTACGTCTCATTCCCACGACTTTAACAATGGGTAGGTAACAATTTACATAGAGTTGTAGTACTCGTGAAGAGTTCGTCCGGGGAAGTACTACCACCTTACCCATTCCTGCCGTGAAGCTGTAGTGCACTTGTATTACTGTGTTTCGGTTAGAAAGGTAAGGGGGCCGGTGAAATTACAGACACATGAGACTTAACAACTTCACATCTCAGGGTCGAAAACGCATTGACGATGCCCCTAGTGTTGCAAATGTCCATCGGCGGCGGTGACCACTTACCATCAGGTGGACCGTCTGCTTGCTTGTCGGCCCAAATGGTACATCAAAACAAAAAAAATGGCCTTGAAGTTTCTACCACTGAGCTATCCACGCCTTGAAAAGCTGCTTTACTAGTTTGTAGTAGGTACAACTTTCGCTTATTATTTTTGAATTACATTATTTCGCTAAATTGTAGGCTCAGCTTTTCACTCCCTGACAAATACTAATACAGCTACATAATAAAACACCATACATTTTGTAGAACGTTACTTACGTTAATCTTATGTCAATGTACGAGATGAAAAAATATATATTCCAACATCCGGCTTATTTTTATTTCTGCGGATAATTGGAGCAAAGCCGGCTGCGAAGCTTTTTCGGTCGAGTGTCAATCCGAAATTGTGATAACGTTCCGAGTGTTTGGGTATTTCTGGCTTGTATCTTTTGAGAAACAAACCTCAAAAAATTAAGGTACAGTGGGACTAGGGGATTTTAACATTTTACCCGACTGTGCGACGTAAAGGGTAATACATATGTTCATATATTAATAGGGTAAATTCTCGCGGTTGCATCATGCAAAGATCTAAGGTTGCCGAGGATTAGATCATGTCCTATGTCACTCAGGGTTAGTGCAGCTTTTCATAAGTAAAATCTGATGAATAGTTTCGGAGATAACTTAAAACATTAATATAATAGGTTGGGGAAATAAATCCTTCGCATTTTTTAAGAAAATTCAAAACATTTTTAATATAGTTTATTTACATTTAACTAAAGTATGTAGGTACCATTTTGTTCGATAACTTTTTGCCATCTTGTAGGTAAGGACATGATCCCTTTGCTATAGAAATTTTGGGACTTCTGATCAAAATACTGCGACAAGTGGTTTTGACAGTCCTCTCGTGATGTTAACCTGACACTGCCTAAATAATTCTGAAGAGACCGAAACAGGTGGAAATCTGAAGGTGCAAGATCAGGACTATACGGCGGATGCATTAATACCTCCCAGCCAAACTCTCTTAATTTTTGCTGAGTGGCTAAAGATGTGTGAGGTCTAGCGTTATCATGATGAAAAACCACACCCCTTCTGTTGATTAATTCCGGCCGCTTGCTCTCAACTTCTTGCTTTAATCTCATCAGTTGTTCGCAGTAGAGTTCAGAATCGATGGTCCTGCCCGGTGGTAACAGCTCATAATGAATAATGCTCTTCCAATCCCACCACACACACAGCATCACCTTGTTGCCAGTTAACTCGGGTTTCACCACAGTCTGTGAAGCCTGACCGGCCTTTGACCACGACATTTGACCAGTTTTTTTCAAATGCGCCAAAACTGTTTTGTGGTCAATTCCCAGTTCTTCAGCTACGCCGTAACTACTGATATGCCGATCTTGCTCCACTTTTTCAAAAATGGCATCCATTTTATCCGTAATGGGGCGACCAGAGCGACGTGCATCTTTGAATTCAAAATTTCCGGATTGAAAACGCTTAAACCAAATTTGTGCTACTCTCACAGACACTGCACTTGGTCCATAAACATCACAAATTTTTTTCGCGGCTTGCGTTGCATTTTTACCTTTTTTGTAGTAAAATTTTAAAATGAATCGAATTTCTTCATTAGATTCACTCATCTTGGCGGTACGAAAAACAAATGCAAATCACACATTTTCCTAATTTTAATTTGGAATTATGTTCTTTAAAATTTAAACTTTCAATGATACCAAAACCAGCCAGATACAAATAGTATAGCCAAAGAGATTTTATTACAAGTTAATACATACTATAATGCGAAAAGACATTTTCCCTAACCTAATATAATTTTTTGAGTAGCAGGAGGGAAGTACTATCACCTTACCCATTTCTGCCGTAGGAGTAGTGCACTTGTATTACTGTATTTCGGTTAGAAAGGTAAGGGGGCTGATGAAATTATAGGCACATCCCTGGGTATTTATTTTTAATTTTATTTTATGGCTTCTGTGAAAAGTGTCTCGTGTTAGAAAAGAGAAATGACCAAAATTACGGGAGAAATCGAAGTGTAACCCATATTGTACCAAACCCGCCAATGAAGAAAAATAAGCTTAATTATCTGAATATTAAAGACCAAAATCAATTGTAGATTTTTACTATTACGTAAGGATTTATATACAACATTTCTCAGTTTAAATTACTCTGTTGACTGATCTTATTCCGCTGAAAGGCGGTTGTCTACTCGCAGTCAGTTCTATTTGCTAACCTGTCAATAGCAGAAAACGTCGTTGCATTGGAACCTGGCACTTTGGCATCTGTAAACAGATTTTTCTACAGATTTAAGAATACCACATTGTACAATAATATACAATATATAATACTTTATTTATAAAAACACGTAACATTAGAAGATCATCAATGTTATCTATATTGTACATTTCCCGCAAATACTCGTATTTTTAACTAGTTTTCTTCCGCGGTTTTGTCCACGTTCCCGGGGGATCTTACATTTTTCCATGTTATAAACTATCGATGTGTCATGTTTCATGCAAGTCTACCAAGTCGTTTTCGCAACCAAACATCTATCTATCAATTTTCACAAATATTGGCATTTATAATATAAGTGGGATGAAATATAATTAAAAAAAAATGTATACATATCAAAACTATTTGCAATTACGTTATATTGTTATTATTTATAGACGGGCCAGTTGGCTTGATGGTTAAAGAACTTGACTGACATGCCACAGGTCGTGGGTTCGATTCCCACCCAGCACAAATATTTGTGTGTATGAACATGTCTGTTTGTTCTGTGTCTGGATGTAAATATATATACAACGTATTACAAAATACCCCGTAAAAATATAATTAATTATCAAAGCCAACAACCCTAGTAAGCTGTCATGTCAGGGAACCAGATTATTTAACGGAAAGGCCTACATACCTATTTTACCTAATAATTGTCTACTTTAATAGTTTTCTATTTTTCATTCATAAGAATCAGTTTTTTAATTTGTTTGGGGTATGTTATACAGTGTTACTACGGTTCTTAAATATTGTGAATGGACTCGTTATAAGGCCCCATTTAACTTCCTTTCGGCTTGTATAAGTATTTTTTATATGATAAGTACTTATTTATCTGGCTGTAATTTTTTTAATGGCCTTAATAAGACCAGCGATGGTCTATTAATATAATTCTCTATTTAAAGACGTTTTCATAAACTATAATAAGTGCCCCAATTAACAACTAGAAGATAGTATAAAATTTAAAATTCCTCAAAGTTTCCGAACTTTAAAGTTGGTAGTAACTTGCGGTTGCTTAATTGTTAAGAGCGTAGCCTCTCCAAGAGTTCCGCATCTTGATACTTCCATAAGTCACTTTGCGCTTCAGGTGGAGTTTTAAGTCTTTGCTTGTAAAATATTTAATTTGCGATAGGTCCTTCCAAGATGGGTGCTGAGAATTGAATTAGTTAGGATAGTGAAGACGCTTAGACGGTCTAGTGTAAGGTTGGAGATTAAATTTTACGAGTTTGGATGTTCTTCGTCTTACTTAAAGTTAGGGTAGCCTATTAAAACCCTAAAAGGAAAATTTGTTTAGGACTTTTTATATTTCCGCGCTGGGTTAACTTAGTACTTAAGTGTATTAAAAATAATGAAAACCCTCGTAATTAGTTTCTACTGTCACCCTCAATTCTTAACTTTGTAAGCTTACCACTTTACACCTACCACACACGGCTATAAAGAGTATAGAAAAGCTATTCCGGCAACTGTTCAATTGCTCATTGAGCCATTTTCTGTCTAGGTTTTATTGTAAGCCAGTTATCTTCTTGCCTTTGTATCGGTCTGCAACACATTGGTATTCCATTCTTTAGCGACTTTGACCTCCTTGCTTACAGATTTAAAAGGAAAAAAAATACAACTCTGCCTCTCAATTTGTCTTCGATACCGCATTCAGCTCGCCTTTAAAATATTACCTGTAAAACAAAATAATATTCTTCTGTACTCACCGGCTTGCCCTCTCTGAGACTTAGCCCTTCTTCCAACGGCTGGTGACGCAAGACTGAAGGCTCTATCAGCTCTGGTCGGTAGTTGTAACGTGGTCGACTGACTTGGTTCGGAATGTCGCGCGCAAATCGCAGCTTCGACCATAGAGTCAATGCTGGCGGAACGCGGGAGTTGGCCAGCTGATTCGCGCCTGTAACAAAAAAAGTTAAATTTAAAATAATAGAATTTATAGGTTGAATTCCAAATTTAAATTTCGATTTAGAATGTGGAGTCGGCCTGCCTAGTTCTGAAAAATAGCTAGGGGTGTTGACTGTGATGTCAAATTACCAACTTTTTATTAATGTCAAAACGAAGGAATATATGAAGTGTTGTATGAAATATCTAGTTGTGACGTCATAAATGTCCAGCATCAAAAGTTCTACTCTTTTTAGTTAGATTGGTACTTAAAATTCACATTAATTATAAAATTTTGATTCCATTTCATGTATCCGTGTAATTTTAGATGTTCAATACACTGGCCAGTGTTTGATAATTTATTTTGAATACAGGATAGTCCCCGATTCGACCATTATATTTTCTAGGTAAGTGATTTGAAAAACCTAGCTGGAACTACCAGGCTTGTATGTATTTGTGAATACATCGGATATAGTATAGGACCTAGGATTCTTTCAAACTTTACTCACAGGGGGTAGTTCTAAATTGAATATTACATTGAAAATTACAATGTCCATTTATCATACACACTAATATAAACAATTGAATCTCCACCACTTATAATAAATACATGGAGTAAATCTATGTCTGGATTTCGGAAGGGTATCCTATACCCACAAAAGTGATCTTTCATCATCATTTTTTGCATTCAAGGCAAAGGAATTCCTACCGTATCACCACCCTAACAATATCCAAGTTCAATAGAACATTAGATAGAACCTATTTTCATAGCATCACGAAACATAAATTACTGGCATAAATACAGACCGTTTAGAAAAACGAAAATAAAAGTCAACAGAAATGTCTCAACATGCAGCCTGTGAAGTCTAGCGTGAAAGGTACCACGTAATGCAGCTGCAGACATCTTGACCTACGAACTTTACTCGCGAGGAGTAGGAGTAAGAGGATTACATAAGTGTCTCATTCCAGCAACTTGCTTTCATCCACTTGAAGAATTCGCTTTAAATAAGAGAATTTTAGATTCAAAATCTAATTTAGTTAACATTTTCTGTTTGTGTTTTAGTAGGTATGTTTGTACTGTTGATTACTTTGGCGTAGGTTTTACATTGAGCATTAGAAAGAGACGGGAATAATCAGCTTATATAGTCATAAAATTAAAAAAAGACGCTTCACAGAATCGTATGGTGTATTGATAAGCCATTTCTTTCAGTTATACTCTATCTATTAGCCGCTAGTTAAACTACAAAGGATTGCCCTGCTTTCACTTTTCATTACTTTATGTCTCTTTTGTGCATCATATATATGTATACTAGCTGTCCCCCGCGGTTTCACCAGGAACAAAAAGTATCCTATGTATTAATCCCAGTTATAAACTGTCTATGTGCCGGTTTTCATCCAAATCCGAACAGTAGTTTTTGCGTGAAAGAGTAACAAACATACTCACAAAGGATTAGAACATTTGGCTGCTTTTTAGCGCTGTAACCTGCTTGAAACCTACGCAATACCGGTAGTAGCTTCAGTATCTTTAAATTTGACCTTCATAAGTACCTTCTGAGGGCCTAAAATTAATAAATGGTTTTCAATTTTGAATACTTTAATGACCAGTTGGTGCAAGGCGTGAAGTTAAATCCACGTGGTTATCATTATAGTCGCCTAAGATTAGTTAGGCTGAAAATATTCGTCGCTACCGCACATAAACAAGCACAAATTATAACGAGTAAATTACGATTAATTATATAGTTTTTATTACGTGGAGTGTCGCGTCGCGTCTGCGAGGCGGCATCGGCCGGCATCCCGGCGTCGTGCCTGCTGTTTACCGCCCTATTTGCATTTTAATCGAACTAAAACATGCTGAAACTTTCTTTTGTACATAAGGACTGATTCACAACAACGCATGGGAAATTAAAGGCTTAGTTGGAGAAAGTTTTGATACCTCTGTTTCGGTTAGTAATGTAAGAAATTACAGGCACAGTTGTAGAGTTCTTAGGGCCGAGTTTATCCTGAGAAGTACTACCTATTTCCACCGTGAAGCAGTAGTGCACTTGTACTGCTATGTTTCGGTTCGAAAGGTAGGGTGGCTAACAACTTCGTCTCAGGGTCGACAACGCTTTGGCGACGCTCTGGTGTTACAAATGTCCATAGGCCGCGGTGTCCACTTACCAGCAGGTAGAGGTGTGCTTGTTTGTCGGATCATGCGGTATAAAAAAAGAAATTTATAGCTAGAGTGTTATGGTAAACTTAATCTTATAGCGTTGTGATAGGGTGCATCGGCTTCATCATGCAGTTAACTATTCGATCAATAAAATAAACAAAATAGAGCAAACGGACACTTTTTTTACTGTGCTCGCGCCCTAGTCAGTTGAAAATAAAAACAAATAAATATAACATTAGAATAGAAACGATATTATTGAGATGTGTATAGCCAATACAGCCTCGATCGACCTTTATAGGCATTATCCGTTTGCATAAATTATATTCCATGAGTTATAGCCAAGCCTTCAATAGTAGAAGTTTATTGCTGACTCTTCTCGGTAAAATCAACCTTCAGAACCGGCTTTAGAGTTTCACTATTCATAAGTGCCTATTAGAATGAATATATATTTCAGTTCATTAGATTGAGGTATGTACACAGTAATTATAATAAGTAAGGGTTGCAAATTTTAGGGTTCTATACTCTAAGGGCGCTAACGAGACCTTATTCCGCTCTACTGTCAATCCGTCCGTCCAACACAGCTGTTTTTTAACCGTAATAGGTGTACTTGACACATCTATAGTCTCTATAACAAATAATTAAACGAATGTTGAAAATTAATATCCCCATACAGGAAACGTGTTTTTTCTTCGTTTTATTAAATATTGTACAGTGGTACAAAACCCATAGAGTTCTGATCCCCAGAGATGTCATGCATTTCGGGATTGTATCTGTAATTATTGAAATTGAAAGAAAGAAAATAAAGAAAAAACATTTATTTAAGGCTATTTGCTAATTGAAAATAATAACAATCAAATAACATAATATAAAAAAAAAAACAATAAAAGAATATAATTTAAAATAACTTAAAAATTTAAACATAACGATTGCCACAAAATAAAATAATAATAATAAAATAATTGGATGAGTACTTTCAAAGTTAACCTCTTTATAATATTGGTAAAATGCGCACGATACGTGTGTACCTACATCAGACATTCTTACAATTGTTCAAAAAAATGATACGTCCATTGTACCTTTATTAACACATCAATACTATGATGAAAAAACGAGAAACCACTTAGAAAGATTGAACTCAAAAACCTAGTCGTAAAATAAAAGATATTCGACAATTTCCATTTTCAATTCTTCTGTACGCATTGTTAACAATTTCCATGAGCCATTCACAACCGACGACTGCCAGATGACAATAATCATGAATCAAACATGGCCGAGACAAGGGTAACGTTCCTAAGCAAGCACATCACATTTGTTTATGACTCGCCACTGTTGGCCAAGTGCGAGTTAGACGCACACGAAGGGTTCCGTATCACCGTACAATATTTTATAAAATGCTGAGATAAACAAGTTTATTTTATGATGGATATTTTGGATACCAACCCTTTACTAACTAACTGACTCAGGCGTGACCTTCAAATCACGCATTTCATTTCACAATGAAATCCATTATCACTACATAGTATAAAACAAAGTCGCTTTCTCTGTCCCTATATCCCTATGTATGCTTAAATATTTAAAACTACGCAACGGATTTTGATGCGGTTTTTTTAATAGTTAAATAGATTAAAGTAGAATTATAGAGTTAAAGTAGTAAGAAATTTTTATGTATAATACATGTGACATCCCACGGGAACGCGGGTAAAACCGGGGGGGACAGCTAGTAAGATTATACAAAAATAAATATCTAGTAACTAATACCGCTGGATCTCCTTCTCTATCAAGTCCCAAACAAGGAAACTCAACAGGAAATCGGAACTTTATTTGTTGTTATAGCTGTATGGTCATAGTTGTATAAAATCTGTGAAAATATTAGGTTCTTATTACGGTTCAAAAGATACAGCGCTGAGGCGGACGGACAGCGGAGCCTTAGTAATAGGGTCCCGTTTCACGTTCGACGTTTAATTTTTAATAATTCTATTTTCAAAACTACTTATTCTATTAAGGCCAAGGCTGCTGATATTATCCACGGTTTGGAATTCAGCCTTCAAGTGAAAAGAACCGGCAAAAAATTCAGCTAGGTTAATTTATTAATTTATTTTCATCATCAATCAGATCTTTTTAAAACATCAATCGCACGGAGAAGAAATCTATTTGGAGCAAACCAACCAAAATTTAAATGCGCTCAATCGTTATCCGTCCACATACACACGTGTTTCATTGTCCACCAAAGACTTATTCGAATTCTATTCGTGTGAAAGTCGATCATGTTAATCCAAGTGGTATAATTCTTGAATGATTTGACAGGCCAGTTGGCTTGGAGGTTAGCGACTCTGACTGCCAAGCCGAAGGTCACGGGTTCGATTCCCACCCAGGACAAACATTTGTGTGCATGAACATGTCTGTTTGTTCTGTGTCTGGGTGTAAATATCTATACATATAAGTATGTATTTAGAAAAAAATATGCTGTTTATGTAGTATATCAGTTATCTGGTTGCCATAGCTCTGCTTAGTTTGGGATCAGATGGCTAGGTGTAAAAAATGTCCCAGGATATTTATTTATATCATCCCCCAGAATTCAGGCAGCAGATACGCATCAGGCCTCGAAATAAAGAATCTAGTGCACCACAATATGATTACTATATTACTTAATTTAATTTTGATCTATGTCCTGTGTGATATTCAGCTGTGGGCGAGTCACGACACCACAAGGCTGGTTCGATAACATTTTGCCATTTCTGGCGCCTCCATTTGTCAAACCTGACGTGTGTCTATGAAGTTTCTTTCGGATACACGTGTATCTTGTACTAATAGGTACGCTAAATGCATAACGGATTTTGATAACGCAAAACAAATATTAAGTGCCTGCGAACACGATATGTATAATTAACAGCTGTATATTAAGTGCTCTTGTCCGGACAGACGATGTTCTGTCGAAATAAGTCCATACAAAAATGCAGGAATTCGACCGCAGCGCCATCTACCGCGTCCAATTATGAATCTAAACCATTCTCGAATCCACACACACATAAAAAGATTCATCAAAATCTATCCGGCCGTTTAGGAGGAGTTCAGTGACATACACACGTACAGTAGAATTATATAAGGTTGGGGAAAAAGTCTTTTCGCATTATAGTATGTATGAACTTGTAATAAAATCTCTTTGGCTACACTATTTGTATCTGGCTGGTTCTGGTATCGTTGAAAGTTTAAATTTTAAAGAACATAATTCCAAATTCAAATTAGGAAAGTGTGTGATTTTCAATTGTTTTTTGTACCGTCAAGATGAGTGAATCTAATGAAGAAATTCGATACATTTTAAAATTTTACTACAAAAAAGGTAAAAATGCAATGTTTATGGACCTAGTGCAGTGTCTGTGAGAGTAGCACAAATTTGGTTTAAGCGTTTTCAATCCGGAAATTTTGATGTCAAAGATGCACGTCGCTGTGGTCGCCCTATTACGGATAAAATGGATACCATTTTTGAAAAAGTGGAGCAAGATGGGCATATCAGTAGTTACAACGTAGCTGAAGAACTGGGAATTGACCACAAAACAGTTTTGGCGAGTTTGAAAAAAACTGGGTACACAAAATAGCTAGATATTTGGGTACTTCACGAGCTCACTGAAAGAAACCTAATGAACCGTGTACTCATTTGTGATTCTTTATTGCGACGTGATGAAACCGAACCATTCTTGAAGAAGCTGATAACCGGTGATGAAAAGTGGATCACGTACGACAAGAACGTGCGAAAAACGTCGTGGTGAAATGCCGGTCAGGCTTCACAGACTGTGGGGAAACCCGGGTTAACTCGCAACAAGGTGATGCTGTGTGTGTGGTGGGATTGGAAGGGTATTATTTATTATGAGCTGTTACCACCAGGCAGGACCATCGATTCTGAACTCTACTGCAAACAACTGATGAGATTAAAGCAAGAACTTGAGAGAAAGCGGCCGGAATTAATCAACAGAAGGGGTGTGGTTTTTCATCATGATAACGCTAGGCCTCACACATCTTTAGCCACTCAGCAAAAATTAAGAGAGTTTGGCTGGGAGGTATTAATGCATCCGCCGTATAGTCCTGACCTTGCACCTTCAGATTTCCACCTGTTTCGGTCTCTTCAGAATTCTTAAGGCAGAGTCAGGTTATCATCACGAGAGGACTGCCAAAACCACTTGTCGCGGTATTTTGATCAGAAGACCCAAAACTTCTATAGCAATGGAATCATGTCCTTACCTACAAGATGACAAAAAGTTATCGAACAAAATGTTACCTGCATACTTTAGTTAAATGTAAATAAACTATATTAAAAAATGTTTTGTATTTTCTTAAAAAATGCGAAGAAACTTTTTCCACAACCAATATATATAAAGAAAAGATGGATACCGATTACAGAATTTGAAATGTTCTGAATTTAAGTACCTATTACAGATAGAAATACATACAATACAATTACAGAAGAATCATTATAGAAATATCGAAACAATTTTTTTTTAGTCGTATCACTATTAAGCTCCAACTATAAAAAAATAATTTCTAACTTCATGATTGAATTGAAAAAGGTGCTAGCTTAATAAATTAACCTTCATCTAAGAGGGTAGAGTATGCATTTTTGATATTTATTATGATTCATTTGTGTTTTATTCCTTCGACACAGTTGCTTCTGAATGCGAAGAAATGATCGGATATTATATATTACGAAGGGGACAGCGCGAACGCAGTCCCCACACTCAAAAATTACGCGTCCGAGTTATCCACATTAGGGATAATCACAGAGGTCAGCCGATCCGCAGTGCAATGGATAAGGCCTCGCTCTGGGGGAACCGCCTATGTGATCACGGTTTCCCCTACGCCAGGTAAGTATGCTCTGCGCAAAGTTCGCAGAGGGCGTCATTATTTCGCGGAGACTCTTAACATCGCGATGCAGAAATAGACTGAAATGGATGAGCGCCATCTATTGCTGTATTACTGAAATTTATTTTTCGCACGATCCCTTTTATCTTTCCAACCCTCATGGGCCTCAAAATAATCATAATACTTGCGGTTATTGCATGCCTTGTAGGCATACAGTGTAGATAAAAGATCGAGTTATTATTCTACAATGAGTTTGCACGAAACCATAGAACGAGTGTAGGGTATTTAGTCCTACTAATTTGTCTGGGATATTTACCCTAAAGTTGAATTGGCACAAGGATATCTAACAAAAGAAAAGACCACAGGCTCTTCTATCCAAGAAACAAGGTTGAAACCGCATGGCGCTGCTTGTTTATAATAATAACTGAATAAAATATTTCTTCTACTTTTCAAACAACAAGTTGATATAACTCAAACAACAGAACAACAAACAACATTACTATTCAATAAACCAACACTAATATATAAACAAACAGATGTAAGGAACATTTAGGGTTGCCACAATCAATATAGTCTACAGAGCTGTTAAGATAGCTTTTTTTAGATTGTCGATTGACTGAAACAGATGCGACTATAGTTAGCTATTTGACATTTTCGAATATAAATCTAATCTGAAAAGTTGTTTGTTATAAATGTTTATGCTGAAGGGTTCTAAAAGTTTATTCTATATAATCTATGTGAAGACTAAGATGTTTACCTCTTAAGTATTCGTCCACTGATCGAAGTTCGGCCATAATTATAAAACATAATATATAAATTGACGAATAAAACCAAACATATTTTTGTTTATTTATATTGTTTTTTTGTCGATTCAGAATTGGAAAGGAAAATAGAAATAACGATTTAGTCGTCGCCTATTTAATATATTACGGCCATCTGATCCCAAACTGACGAGAGCTTGTATTATGCCGGGTAACTGACTACGTTACATTTAATCTTTTTTAAATAAATGAATACTTAGAAACTAGTGGATATTTACACTCAGACACAGAATTTAAAGAAACAGACATTTAATGCACGCAAATGTTTGTCCTAGGTGGAAATCGAATCCACGACCTGTGGCGTGGCTGTCAGGGTCTCTTACCTATCTTGCACCCGGCGCGAATATTTGTTACACAGATAATATATATTTTCTTAATGAAGACATAGGGTACACATTGTAATGGAGAATATTCGATCCCTTATGAACGCAAGTAAAATAGCGGGGTATATGGTAGTCTTTAATAATACTAGAGGAAGATTTCAAGTGTGCAATATGCTTTAATACATATCTATATATATAAAAATGAATCCCTATTTCCCTTGGTCACGGCATCACGCGTGAACGGCTGGACCGATTTCGCAAATTCTTTTTTTGTTGTGTTTGTTATTGTCAGGAAAAGGTTCATATGAAAGAAAAAAATAAGAAAGTTGGGCATGAAATTAGAAAATTTAAGAAAACTTAACGACTTTACTAGCGCTTATGATAGTTTAACCTTTTTAATATACCTAACCTGTTTGACATTATTGTCAGTCATTTGACAGTTGGCGTGATTGAAAGAATGCGGCTGCAAAATGTCGTTTAAAATAGACGCATGGGTCGGAATAATATTGATAAAATAATTAATTTATAATTTCTTATTGCACATTTCACAGTCAATTCAATCGGAAGATTCGAATTCAATGTTCATTGTTCAGACAGGACTACGTCTGTCGGGTCAGCTAGTTAATATATAGCATCAAGTTTTAAGTTAGAGTTTATAGCTGTCCCCGAGGGATATCAAATTTTCCCGGGATAAAAAGTAGCCTATATGTTATTCCAGGATATGCTCTATCTATGTGCCAAGTTTCATCCATATCTATTAAGTAGTTTTTGCGTGAAAGAGTAACAAACATACTTACATACAAATCTTTCCTCTTTATAATATAAGTATAGATATAGATAACTTAAAAGTGTCAGCCCTACTGTTACGAAGTTTGTGTGTTGTGTGTCGATTTGCACATTCTCCCAAAACAATTTCAATGTACAGCGTTTTGAATTGCCCAATTCTCACTTACTCAATGTGTCTTGATGAATACTGAAGTTTTGACTACATCTTCTCTCAGAGTTATATGAAATACATGGTGTTTTCAGGGCTTTGGCCGTGTTACTCGATGAAGAACCATATTTTGCTTATTCCCAAGGTTAACGCTACTGTTCTGCTTACCTGCTGAGTTTATTGTCGGCTCTTCTCAGTAAAAAACAACCTTCCGAACCGGTATTAGAGTCTGACTATTCATAAGTGCTTGTAAAGATGATTTGGATGAAACATGGCACATATATAGAAAATGTCCTGGAATAGCACATAGATCACTTTTTTCCCGGGAAAATGTTAGATACCTCGGGAACCCGGGTGAAACCACGGGGGACAGCTAGTTTTAAATAAAATCGTTTCCTTTTTGTACCGTCGAATCTTTTACAAATTAAAAAAGAGTTACAATGAGACAGTCGCCATAATTATTGTAAGCATTTCGAAGAGTTCTTCACCTTTCAGGTTAATCAAAATATAATATAATACCAATATATTATTATATATTTTTTAATGTTAAGTGGACTGACGAACAGGCAGGCCACCTGATGGTAAGTGGTCACCGCCGCCTATGGACATTTGCACTACCAGGGGCATCGCCAATGCGTTGTCGACCCTGAGACGTGAAGTTGTTAAGTCTCATGTGCCTGTAATTTCACCGGCCCCCTTACCTGTCTAGCCAAAATACCCTACTGCTTGGTGGCGGAAATGGATGAGGTGGTGGTACTTCCTCAGACGAACACTGCACTATGACCTCTACTACTTAATATTGGATGACACGAAAAATGATTAATTTTCTGGAATTTTATAGGAAATAACCAAAGATAACTTCAAACACGTGAACTTATGTATTCTATATTTTTTTTAAGACGATCAACTCATTGAGGAACTTTTACAAAGAATAATTTTGAATTTTCTTTCAAAAATATTACAAATTATTATCATCAAGATTTAAAAAAAACTGAATACAAAACTTATTTTTCAACTCACTGGTATATTTTCATGTTTTAATAAAAATATCATAGATTGTGTTTGATGTATTTTCATTTGACCTTGGCTCTCCCCTCTATTGGAAAAGGTCCATTATGAACCACTTTAAACTTCGATTAGTAATAAGCGCCACCAATACTTTCATATTATTTTGCGGATAGACTCAACGTAGAGCTTTCTGCGTAGGCGGCTACGAGTACGTCTACGAGCTACGTCGTAGCGCCTCATTTCTCACAGAATTGCTAATTCTGTTTACAGAGAACTGCCAGTCTACTGTTGTTATTTTATGAAAAATATTCTAAGCTTTTTATCCAAAGTGAATAAATGAGATAATAGGATTTTTTATATAAAATTATTCTGATTGCTTAATCTTAACACCATTCAAGTTTTATTACAGCAGACAATTATAAAATTCAGCCTGTATATATATATAGCAACAAATACTACGTGTTACAAAATACCCCGTAAAAATATAATTAACTATCAAAACCCTAGTAAGCTGTCATACCAGGGAACCAGATTATTTAACAGAAAGGCCTACGTACCTATTTTACCAAATAATTGTCTACTTTAATAGTTTTTCTATCTTTCATTCATATAAATCTGTTTTTTTAGGTATGTTATACAGCGCTACTACGGTTCTTAAATATTGTGAATGGACTCATTATAAGGCCCCATTTTACCTCCTTTCCGCTTTATGGGTAGTTTTGTAACATACTGTATACATTTTGTAAAAAAAAAGTGTGGAGAAGATGTAATGTCCTAAAATGTTACCAAATGAAATATAAAATGAATAAAGGTCCGTAGATCGTATTTTCCGTAGTAGTACTAACGCTTCGGGAGTACCGACAAAGTGAAAACTGTCAAAAATATATGTTTTACGTATGTATGTATATACATTTAGTTATATTATCAACATATTTTATAATCAATTTCAACCCAAACTCAACTCTTGTGTAAACTGGGCCAATATATGTATCATCACTACATAGTATAAAACAAAGTCGCTTTCTCTGACCCTATATCCCTATGTATGCTTAAATCTTTAAAACTACGCAACGGATTTTGATGCGGTTTAATTTAATAGATATTGAAGAGGGAGGTTTTTATGTATAATACATGTGACATCCCACGGGAAACCGCGGGGGACAGCTAGTACTTGTATACAGAGGTGTCGGTAACGGTGACGGTGTCGCGAGTTTAAATATTTTTTCCCATCTCAAAAAATGCTCAACGCGCCTAAAGAAGTTTTCACTTCAACAAAAATATAGCAAACTCAAATGATTCATTTTATATTAATTTAATAAAAATAATAGTAAAATTTTCGCTCACAAAATCCGAGTAACCCAATTTAAGATACAATTTACGTTTCCTGACGTGTGAATTCAATCAATTTCCTTGAACGAAGAGACCTCTACGTGGGCTCTCCGTTTAGATAGGGCCCCTTTAATATCCGCTGTACATTGATTTAAAGAGATTGCATCACTTCCGTAAAATTGCTTCGTAACACGTCTGTGGTGGAAGTGAAGTATTTGGTTCGTACTAAACCTTTTACACGATGGTATATATGTATTTAGAAATTGGGTTAGTAACGAGTGCTCTACGCTTAAAAGATGTTGATTCAAAACTTAATCCATTGCTCTGTTATTTGAGAAAATATCCTTAAAAAACCTGTACACCAAAGAAGGTAAACTCTACGGTTAAAGGCTCTAATCTATACTAGGTCTATATGATGTAATCGATAAACTATAGCGGACGCATCGAAATACAGAATGACAGCTATGTAGTGAGAGAAAACATCCCTAAAAAACCTGTATATCTAAGAAGGCAAACTCAAAAGATGAAGACTACAATTTATACTTAGTCCAAGTGATCCGATAAAGCTTTAGTGGACGCATCGAAACAGAGAACTCGACCTCTGTAGTGAGAGAAAATATTGTTAGGAAAGCTGTATACCTAAGAAAGCGAACTCTAAGGTTGAATACTCAAATCTATTCCATCTATTTCATGTAATCGATGAAGCTATAGTGAACGCTTCGTGAATTGTAAAGTGTAGAATTTTTTACATTGCAATTAGTTATCAATGTTAGTTAGAGACACAATGTTTAAGACTTGAAGCTCTTTTTTTTTTTTATACCACGTGGGCCGAGAAACAAGCGGACGGTCCACCTGATGGTAAGTGGTCACCGCCGCCTACGGACATTTGCAACACTAGGGGCATCGCCAATGCGTTGTCGACCCTGAGACGTGAAGTTGTTAAGTCTCAAGTGCCTGTAATTTCACCGGCCCCCTTACCTTTCTAACCGAAACACAGTAACACAAGTGCACTACTGCTTCACGGCAGAAATGGGTAAGGTGGTAGTGCTTCCCCGGACGAACTCTGCACTAAGAGCTCTAATACTCGAAATCTAGTAAACTATCTTTCCTATCGATGATACTCCCCAGACCTAGCCCCGAACTTTCCCTTCCTTTGGAAGCAGGATCATCAGCAACCGTTTACCATCAGACGGGCCGTCAGCTTGTTTGCTACCTATGTAGTATAAAAAAAATAAAAGGTAAAGAATATATTTATAGATGTTTTGGCTCCTTGAATTGATTGTCCCGTTTTCTAATACCCCGCGGGCATATTGACTAAAGAATTTAATTTATTAATATTAATAGCCCGATATAACCCAGTTGAAACAACCTACCAAACACGTGAGTGGTAAGCTCTCCGAGACCTCCGTGAAGCGGCTTGCCGACGAAGTTTGTATTAGCTTAATAAGGGCTGGTTCTTATTGCTTGACCAAGAAATTGAGGGCTAGTCTATACCGCAATAACTTTGCAGAATAGAACATACAGTACACAATCCAGAGTCAGTCGTTTCGTTTAAGTTAATGTCACGTTTCTCTTTTTGCTGAATAAGGAGGCTGGACATTGAAACATGAAACAAATTGTATGTTTTTATACAGAACTGCAGTAATACTAAAAAAAGGTTTATTTAAAATTGTTTTAAACGTTTTGTTAAATAAAATTGATTTCATTTTTCTAAAAAAAAGTTACTCATAAATATGAGGTCCCTATGAATATATGTACCCTTACATTTCCATGTAAAACCGTTACATCGTAGCTGTGTGTTATTCTAAAAAGGTTCTATTGAATATTATATGAAGACCTAAAGTAATAGCCTAGCTTCGGATGTGTTTTTTCAAGTCTAGTTAGAATTTAGACTAACTTGATGGATTACCTGAGAACCGTTAGCCTCAAAGATCAGTCACTATCTAGATACCCATTTCTTTCTCATATGAATCTAGGGTATGTAGAAGATAGAGTTGTATAATATTTCTTCAATCAGAAGGCTGATAGGCTACCTATCTGATGGTCGAGCAATCGAGCAAGAAGCATGAAGTGTTGAAGCAAGAAGAAGGTGACTGGAGAGTACTCAGTTGGTAGTGACTTTGAATGCTGTAAAGAGAGTCGTAAGTTTGAATCCTATAATGACCTTGAGGAAACCCCAGCACGGTGTTAGGACTGGTAAGGTACTTTGTAGTAGGTACCCGTCTGACTACCACCCTCAAGTTGAAAATCTGTCGGTGTTATGGAGGAGCGAGGTATGAGACGCTTCCATATAAAAGCGAAGATCTTCCGCCGGGCTAGGTGATTGCGCCTGGGGACCGCGGTCCAACTATTGATGTTGGAAGCTTGTATATATAGTCAGATCATGAGAAAATTTCGATATCGCGATGTATGATTCTCGCGTGCCTATTCGTTCATAGAACCACATCACTGTGGTGCGGACAATGTAGGATTCTTGCATGCGTGTTTATAGATGTCGCCACAGTGTGTTCCCATAGATGTACTTGTCACATTTAGTCACATCATCATTTATTATGGTAAATTGAGGTCAAACAACCATTTTAAAGAGGAAAAAAATCTTATCACTGGGCGTGGTGAATATCTTTTTTATGTCAAATGAGCCGACAAACAAGCACACCGTCTGCCTGATAGTTAGCGGTCACCAGTACTTATGGACATATGCAACATCAGAGCATCGCCAACCCTGACTGTTGACTTGACCCTGAGACGTGAAGTTGTTAAGTCTGTGCCTGTAATTTCACCGGCTCCCTTACCATTCTAACCGAAACACAGTAATACATGTGCACTACTGCTTCATGGCGGAAAAGGGTAACGGTAGTAGTACTTCCCCAGACGAACTCTGCACTAAGAGCTCTATTAGTCAAATATCCAAAGATATTTTTAAATTTATTCCTAAGTATGCCTGCCACACAAATTATGCCATCCCCAAAAGATTAGGAATAGGGCTGGATAATGTCTGAAACTTAATATTCAATACTAATGTACCCAAACCCTTAACTTTCAAAGTTTCTTGATGTATGACGACCTTATTAAATGTATTTCGACTTACAGACTTTGCTAACATGCTTCACCGATCATAAGGGTTACTTTTGAAGCTACTTAACTAAGTTATGGTATGAGACTAAGTTAAACTTGTAGGTTTTCTCGCGAATTCTTAGTGAGGGATTAATTTATGTATTACTTGATGACTCATCTTTGTCTTCATCATGATCTTATTTTTTGACTCAATTTAAATTTAAACTATGTCTCTTTTAATCTTTAAGGTATACAATGGTGGTTAGTGACCCTGACTACCAAATCGCAGGTCACGGGTTCGATTCCCACCCAGGACAACCATTTCTGTGCATGAACATGTCTGTTTGTTCTGTGTCTGGGTATAAAATGTAATTGCTATTGACTTGCCTTCAAGAATCGATATGTAAAAGTACACTCACTTGTTCCTTTTACCTACAACACTGTAAAAAAATATATATATTGTGTCCATTGTCTACTTATTTACAAGTACCTACCTTCTTCATAAGTAATTCTTATATTTAATTTTAAAATTACCTCGTATTTCTCATATTAAGTGAATTGTATTCTTTTTGAGAAATAAATGTCTTAAACCGTAAATATCTATGTATATGTATGTATTAAGAAAAATATGAAGGTAGTACATATATGTAGCATATCAGCTATCTGGTTTCCATAGTACAAGCTCTGCTTAGTTTGGGATATCTGATCCCAGTGGCCGTGTGTAAAAGAATGTCCCAGGATATTTATTTAATTATTGTTCATTATTTTTTTAACTAATTCACGCACTGCCGTTTCACCCGCATTCTTGAGGAATTTTAGAGTTGTTTGGGATAAAAAGTATGATTATGTTATTCCAAGGTATGTTCTATCTATAACTCGGTACACTTTGATCTAAATCGTTTTCGCGTGAAGAATTTATTCTAGCTGTCTCCGTCGATTCACCCCTGTTCCCATGGGATATTACATTTTCCCAAAATAAGTCCTACGTGTTAATTCAGGTTATACACTATCTATGTGCAAAGTTTCATCCAAATCCGATTAGTAGTTTTTGCGTGAAAGAGTAACAAACATTCATACATACCACAATCTTTCGCATTTATAATATTGTTAGAATCAGTAGGATGTCAATTTCATTTCTACATAAATAAATAAAATAAAAATAAAAAAGCCTTTAATTTCTTCCAGAAAAGGTACTTTACAATGTATTTTACAATTTTTCAACTTGTTTTTTTAGTATCAAGATTTGTTTAGTAGTTTAATATTTAATTAATTTCAACATAACATTTGTAAAAGTTATGATTTCCCGAATCAGTCGTATGCAGGTAGGAACTCTTTGGGCCGGAGCCATTTCCCTCGAAATTGAAAAAGTTTGTGAGAAAGCTCAAAAGTTTATAGAGTGTCATAAAAATGTTTAATCAAAACTTCCCCCAAAATGCATTCCTGCAGCGGTTTTGGAAGCAAGTTTTTACATTTATGTAAAACAGTCGTGGGATAAAGGTTTTTGGTTAATTGGTTTTTATTTTAAACGATAAATTTTATCTTTTAGCAATATATTATAAAGTAAAAAAAATTTGTGAGAAATTGCAGCTGTCTGAACGAAAATATTACTGAAAAAAAATCAAACCTTATTTGGGCTTTAGAAGAATAATTAAGTTAACTCTAGTGCGGAAGTTGGTCTTCATCTGGAAGAATCAGCAAGACTCAACAAGGCTTGAATTAAATTGTAGATTTTGAATATGACTTAAAACAAATATCCAAAACAAAGCTATATATATATATATTTATATATAATATGGATCTCAGTACTTTCCTCCAGTACCCAAAACAATTTTTTCACGGCCATCTGAAACCCAAGCAAAGGTTCCAAAAAACCTTCTATAAGTTGAAAATTAAAAGGCCATTCAATAAAGTAGGCTCAAATTTTATTTATAGGCTCATTGACATCGCTTAATGCTAATATGGCGTGTATCATTTGGCATCACGCCAAGCTATGAACAGAGCTCGTATACCAGCTTTCCTATGACGACAAGCACGTCACCTCTTCGTAAAATTATTTTTTATATCAATTTTATCATAACGCAGTCATGAAATTATGAATATGACATTATTTTTATTATTTTAGGTTGATAAGAAATATTATAATAGAAAAGAGTTTAAATCAAGAGACTCTAAGTTATGAAATCCGTAGTATGAAAATAATAGAGAAAATAAGTAAAAAATAACATCAAGATGTACCCGCTCTGATACTGTACCCATAATTTGTAGTCAGCGCAATATGAATGTAAAATCTTTGCATTTCGATGTATTATATATTGACATGAGATTTGGGATAATAAGAAAATTGATGATGGACACATTCTTACATGTAGTGAGTTGGTAAAGTTTAAGACAAATTAAAATGCTCAATAATACAACGATTGACTTTGATGAAAGTTATTATCTTCTATATAATCAGACGATTCTTAAACTACGGTTTCGCAGTTGAGTGAAATATCCTGGAAAATTCTTTACACACGGCCATCTTGTTAAAAACAAAGCAGAGCAAGCAAAGCAAACCAGGGTCGCTAACCACCAAGCCAACCGGCCTGTCAAATCAAAATACAAAACTACTGTCTTTAAGTTGAGTAAAGATAACCAATATGGCATTATTTAACTTATTAACTCAGGCGTGGACTTGCGGAATTCCAATGTGATTATACAAAAAACAAATATCTAGTAACTATTAGGGATGTTGACTGACATGTCAAATCAGCAACTTTTTATTAAATGTCAAAACGATCGAATGTATGGAGTTCTGTTTGAAATACCAAGTTGTGACGTCATAATTGTACAGCATCAAAAGAGTTACTCTTCGTGGTTAGATCTGTACTTAAAAATCATATTAATTATGGAATTTAGATCAGAATTTATGTATCTATGTATTTTTGGATGTTTAATACACTGGCTAGTGTTTGATCATTTATCTTTGATTCAGGATAGTTCCCTATTCCGCTGGATTCTACATGGCTATGGCGAAACACGTGTCAATTTCCTGTTGAGCTTCCTTATTTGGGACTTGACAGAGACGGAGATCCAGCGGAATTAGTTACTACATATTTGTTTTTTGTTTAATCTTATGACATTATTTATTTCAACTTCATACATTCCAATCTAATGGCATAAGAGCCTTCCCATACCATCCCTTATAATGTACAGCCTGCGTCTTAAATACATGCATATTAATAAGACTTAATGGAGCGGTACATTTTAATCTCTCAGTAAGTGATTACGTCATACACATCACTTAATATTATGTTGGTACCAAAGAAACTGAGCTACAGAGTTCCCAGCTACAAAAATATGTATTATTTTGCTACATGACAGTTAACAATTAGATTTTATGTGATTTCCTCGACAACAGCGCCTCTTAACTTACCATAAATAGGTACTTTTAATAAAACGGTAATTAAAAAAAAAAAAAAAAACGTTCAATCCATTTTGGAGGGGAAGAATTTTACGAATATCAGAATCTTATTTCTTGGCTAATATAAAGGTTTTAATTAATAAATAATAAATAAATAAATAAATATCCTGGGACATTCTTTTTACACACGGCCATCTGAACTAAGCAGAGCTATGGAAACCAGATAACTGATATACTACATATACTGCTTTTTTTTTCTAAATACATACTTATATAGATATTGACACCAAGACACAGAACAAACAGACATGTTCATGCACACAAATGTTTGTCCTGGGTGGGAATCGAACCCGCGACCTTCGACTTGGCAGTCAGGGTCGCTAACCAAGCCAATTGCCCTGTTAACCAGGTCTCAAGTGCACATGTCTCGTTTTATTTGCCAGTTCTGGCTTCCTATGGTTTCCTCATCTGAGAGTTCAATGTAGGATTCAAATTTCGAACCCACCTTCATCATGGCATTCGACATCTCTATCACCCACCTATTATAGTTAAAAAAAGAACAACATTTCCAAATGCAACTGCCACAGGTAAATAAAATTATCACTGATGCATACAGATGTAAAAAAAGGTAATGTACTCTGTATTCAAACATATAACATCTGTGGATGTGACGCGACCAGATTACATAATTACCAATCATCCCACATTTTGACCACAAAATGGAGGCAAACAACGGTATTTACCGGCCGTGGTAGCATCTGGTGTATTGTGTCACGAATAAGGACTTTTTCCACTGTGATGCTATGATTGTAAGGATAAGTATGGGGAAATTAAAGAGATTTCACAACATTGGTTAGTTCGTTTCGATTCTTCGTGCTTCATGCTATAGAGTCTAGGAAAACATTATAGTCAACTATGGTTCATCATCTCTTCTCAAGTGATATAAATTTTCAGAAATAAACGGTTCTATTATTTTAAACTGGTTTCAAAAAAGGAGGCGGTTCTATGTTTTTTTTATTAGGATTTCCAACAACAAGTACACTGTGTAAAAATACAAATTATTATAATACAAAAATTGCTAAGTGCCCTGTTAATTATAGGAAACCTCAGCACGCGACACATTTTAAAATAAGAAACTACTTAATGCTTGAACATAATTTAAAATAACTTTAAACATAATTAATTTTTAATGTTCGACTGTATGTATTTTTTTTATGATATTCACCTATTTCTCCCTCATTTGTGGACCGATTATACGGTAAATATTGACAGTGAGACTAAATATAAAACCTATGTTTGTTGTTAAATGAGTAATAACTGAGTAAGAATCGTAGCATTGCAACTTTAATATAAAAAATAATCATTTTAAAATATAGAAGTGCTAATATTGTTCGCAGTGGACTAAAGCGTAAGTAGCTGACCGAATATCCGATTACATCGGTTAATGTAGTAGGGAAGACGTAATGAGCATGTGTTTTCTATCCTTCAGAAGTCTGTTTCCCATGTTTGTCCTTGGTCCATTGAATAGAGGAACATGATAGAGATACTTGACAGCTTTCAGGGCCTCTTTGTATTGTTTATGTTTTTGGCAATGGTGAAATTAATAAGTTTAATAATAGTAATAATAATATGAGAGGAAATAGGGCAATCGTTTGGAATTTGTATTCAATATTTTGCAGTGAAACTTCTTATTAACAGCTTTGAAATACTGATCCGCAACCTTTTTGTGTGACGAAAAATAAAGGAATGTTAAATAGAATCTATGTTATTTTAAAGTGATTGATGAATAATTGAAATGTTTCCCTGTATTACTTCTATAGTTTAAGTTTTACTTCTTTTGTGTGTTTTTAAAACACACCTTATTTTTATATTTTAGTGTTCCTCGCTTTATTATTCTAAAACTAATTATTAAAAATAAATTGTAACAATTTCATAAAAATAACCACGTTAAAGGTTAAATATTATAGAAGAATAGAAGGTAATAGAATAAGAACCCATTAGAAGGTACATATTTGGAACGCAGATTTAACTCGTTGCAATTCGGGAATGTTCGGCTTTATGGATTCCACCGACGTCTATCGTGTGTCGAATCTAACGTGGAATGTGCCGTGATTGAAAACGATTCGGTGTGAGCGTCAATTTAAATTACTCACTTGCCAGGGTATTGTGGCAGTAGAGCCTCACGGACGTGCATGGAAATTCCAATGGTTAGTTTGGAGATTGCACGCCCAAAACATGAAGAACTATTTATTATTGAAGCTAGAGATAATTCTGAACAGTCAGAAATATTCTGCCACAGGAATAATTATATTAAACACAGCCAATGGAAATTTTCAGCGCGAAGTTATTAAATCTCATGTGCTTGTAATTTTACCGGCCCCCTTACCTTTCTAACCAAAACACTGGGTGGAAATAGGTATGTTGGTAATACTTCCCCGGGCTAACTCTGCACTTAGGAGCCCTGCTTCTGATTTCATCGAAAATTGGCTACACAAACCAAAATTTTAACAGTTTACAAAAAATATTTTTAAAAAGAAATAATTTAAGAGATGGTAGGGTACTGCGTATTTAGGTATCCTAAAGTAAATCTGTCACCAATGTGGGATTGGTGTGCTCTGAAATCTTCAACTCTAAAGCCACTTTTGGCTGCATCCTTACATAAACAATTAGAAAATATAACAGTTGAAGTGAAAACTTCTTTAGCGGCGTTGAGCACTTTTCTTGGGTTTAAAATGTCAAACTCGCGTCAGGACACGTGACCTGATTGAAAATTCGTAAAGACGATAAAAACGCACAACGCTGAAGTTCAAATTTTCAATTCTTTTTCCCGGAGCGCAACTCGTTGTTTATTTTTTAATTTGTTGAAAATCGTCCTATAAACGTTTCTGCCAGCATCAAAAATATTACGTAAAATATACTTAATGTATCTCTCACAGTCGAAACTCATAACTGGTTAAAATTAGGTACTTTTGACTGATTTCTTCAGTAAATATTAAAACATGTGGGACCTCATTGCTCACATAAATGTTTGCGTGTGAAAAAGATAAATAAATGTGACGACGAGCGTAGCTTTGAGGAGTGTTTGGTTACCTAATTGATTATGTTAATACAGTATGCATTAAAAAAAGAAACATTCGTTGTTTTGCCATTAAAAAGTATTTGTCTAAATTCTAGTTTTGACTAGAAATAGACTTCAGTCAATAGTAGTTTAGACTGGAAAATATTCATAGTAGTAAAATCTTGACATCGATCTATTTTTCGCACATGATAAAACATTTCCTAACTAACGTGCCACGGCTTCACTTGTGACTAATGTAACGGAAATAAAAAGCAATTTTTCATCCGGAATAACGTCCTTCCAAATGCTGAAAGAATTTTTCAATTAGATGCGTGGTTCTGGAGATTTCCCTCTGCATACAAACAAACTCTCTTTATAATAATAATATAGAAGTAAATTAATTTTTCGCCTCTCAAAATCACATGTCAGTTATCCATCACACTGAGGTTACATCACAAAACGAGTAGGCACCTCTGCTTTTAAAAGAGACCGCAAAATTATAAGTGAAGGAAATGTTTCACGCGTGTTATGATTCAATTTGCCTCCACGTATCGTGTTTTCGGTTCGCTGAGCCATGTGACTGTTGAATTAGATGGAACGGTTCATGTTCGGGAGGTTATTAAATTGTAAAATTGCTTTTGTGACTTTGTTCGTGGAAATAAGCCTACTGAAAAAAAGAAGAAGTACAGTCCGCAACAGAAGTAGCTAACAGGTGTATAGTTAATGTGTCTCTAAAAATCTTTACTTACTATAACATGGACAAGTTGTATTGTGCTCTATGAATTAAGATCTGTGGAACTACTTGTATTTCTGAGCGTACGTGTAAAATTTCTTTCTCTTTAAACTCATAGGAAATAAAGCACCATCATATTTTTAATAATTTCCCAAGTTTTGGAGTAACTTTCACAATATGAATATTTAAAAAATGCCAATTCCGTCCAATTGTTCTCAAGTAATGCGCTTAACAACGGACAGCATACAAATTTAATAAGATTATGAGAAATTCTCAGTTTATAATTAACCTAACTTAATATAACTTAAATATTATTCCAGTGGAGTTTGAACAGCCATGCCATATATACAGAGTGTTACAAAACTACCCGTAAGGCCTAAAGGAGGTTAAATGGGTCATTATACCGAGTCCATTCACAATATTTAAGAAACGTGGTAACGCTGTATAACATACCCCAAAAAAATCGAAAACTTGGTTTTTATGAATGAAAAATTGAAAAACTATTAAAGTTGCCAATTATTAGGTAAAATAGATACCCTACGTTAAATAATCTGGTTCCCTGACATGACAGCTTACTAGGGTTGTTGGCTTTGATAATTAATTATATTTTTACGGGGTATTTTGTAACACGTTGTATATATAGTACAATATAATAATATATTCACCATGAGGTTCCTGACGCACCATCACCTCAAAACTACTGAACATATCGGGATGGGACAGCTACCATTCGACGCGGAATTTTTTGTAGATGGTTTCAGACTATATATGATATTGATAAACGCGGATAAAATTGCGGGGGACAGCTAGTGTTATATAAATTAACACGGTTGTAATTTATCTATATAAATATCCTGGGACTAAATATCCTGGCACATTCGTTACACACGGCCATCTGATCCCAAACTAAACAGAGCTTGTACTATGGAAACCAGATAACTGATATACGACATATACTACTTTTTTTCTAAATACATACTTGTATAGATATTTACACAGACACAGAACAACCAGACATGTTCACGCACACAAATGTTTGTCCTGGGTGGGAATCGAACCCGCGACCTTCAGATAGGCAGTCAGAGCGTTAACCATCAACCCAACTGGCCTGTCAAATGTTCAAGAATTACCAACATAGGCATCTTCATGAGGTATACGAGTATCATAATACCCGAAGTTGTTTGATTTACCTGCTTTTAATCCCCCAAAGGAGTCTTTTATCTTTTTTGCTAAGCAATGCACTTAGGGGACTCCCAATACATAAGTAAATACCTTGGGACATATCTTTTACGTACGGCCATCTCATCCATGGCATATGAGACTTAACAGCTTTACGTCTCAGGGTTGAAAACGCATTAGCAATTAGGTATCTCCGTGTTGCAAATAACCTTGGAGGGCACCACCTACCATCAGGTGGACGTTCTACCTGACCATTATGGTAGCTTTATATAAATAAATAAATATCTCGGGATACTTTACACGTGGCCATCTGATCCTAAAGTACGCAATACCATACATACCATGTACCAATATCTTTTTAAAATACATATTTGTATAAATATTTACACCTAGACACAGAACAAGCAGATATGTCCATGCACACAAATGTTTGCCATCGGTAGGAATCGTACGACTTGTGGTTTTGCAATCAAGGTTGGCTTCGGCCTTTATGACATTATCTTAAGTATTAATTATCAGATTTACAAAGTCCTTGTGGTGGTGACCACTTACCATCAGGTGGACCGTCTGGTATAAAAATAATATCCCGGTACATTGTTTACCAATTTTTTTATTTCTTTATTATTTTACGCACAACAATCCCAAATTAAACAGAGCTTGTATTTTTACCATGGAAAGCAGCTAACTAATATAACATTAACATTTTTCTTTCTTCAGACACAGAACAAACAGACATGGTTATGTACACACATTGTTATCCTAAGTGAGAATCAAATCCACAACCTGTGGCGTGGCCGTCAGGGTCTCTAACAACCAATCCAACTGGCGCGTCATATAAGAACCTATACAAGCTATAGGGAACTATCCTATGTTCAAGATAAATGATCAAACACTAGCCAGTGTATTGAACCGCAAAAAATATAAAAAACACGCTTTTATAGATAATTCAACTAAAAAATAGAAAATAAATTTGAATTAAGAATAGTGTAAAGAAGAAAAAAATATATTTTATAGTAAAAAAAGAGCGTGGGGTGGATGGTGTCAATAGTTATAAATATTTTATTATGAGTAGAAGGATTATTATCATTTTGATAATATTTTAAAAAGCACCCCACGCTTTTTTTACAATAAAATATATTTTTTCTTCTTTACACTATTCTTAATTCAAATTTATTTTCTATTTTTTAGTTGGATTTTCTATAAAAGCGTTCTTTTTAGTTTTTTTAAACTATTGTTTATTTTTATTTTTTTAGTTAAACCGCTATACCTGATCATCCTAGTAAGGATAACGGGTTAAACTATTTAGAAAATTGAATTGTCACCGGTCCTTAACAAGTATGCCAAATTTCGAGTTAATCCGACGTCTTGAAGGGGGTCTTAAAATCATGTTCAAAGATTCCGTTACATACTAACATACGTCTGAAGCTAATAAAAGCGTATTAACATATGCAATAGATACATCAAATGTGATCTACATTTCATAATTAATATGATTTTTAAGTACCGTAGATCCACACCAACCACAAAGAGTAGCTCTTTTGATTATGTAAATTTATGACGTCACAACTTGAAATTTCATACAAAACTCCGTACAATCGTTTTGACGATTAATAAAAAGTTGCTGATTTGACATATCAGTCAACATCCCTATTCTGTCACTTCTAACTATTTTAAACTTGAAAGTCTGTCTAATGAATGTTTGTGTTTGACATTAAGATTGAACGGCTTTGATTGTAATTGAGTTAGACCGGATCCCCGCATTCTCATAAACAAACCTTGTCGTCAAGCCTATGCAACGAAGCCATGGACAGTCGACTTCTCATCTGATTGCATAGTTAACGAGAAGAGAGTAAAAAGGCTGAGTAGATACATACAATTGTTTTATTTTTCACATTACGGAATCGCCCCGCTGTATGAACAATCGGGTTGTTATGAATATGAAATTTCGATTCAATATATAATATGAATACTATTATATCGGTTTCGGTTACGGATATGAAATTATTTCGTATTATCCGATAGTTTCGATTACTGATATTTGATGTTTTTAAGAATTGTAATCGGTACATACAACGCAAGCATTTACCTATTTTAATTAACTTCATTCATAAGGACACAAACGTAGCTGTTATTGGCACATTAAGAATGCATTAATTTATCCAATGCCTTTTTAAGAGCTTTTATTTTAAAGAAAAATCTAAATTAACTGGCCTAAAACCTATCTTAACATCTCATTTAGTCTCCGCTTATATCCGAAACTTTTATATCGGATTCGGTTACGGTTTCGGATATTGTTTTATTTCAGATATCCAATAGTTTCGGCTACAGTAATGGAGCTCCATAATATCCCTGATGAACAAAAGGCACATTTTAAGAATCATGTTTCAAATGAAAAACCAATGCAGTATCTGGACAATCAATTTGTGATCCGAACAAAAAGAGAAAAGAGAATTGATGTTTCTTTTCTGACGTAATGTAATTGCAACATTTATAAGACGTAATCTCCATTCTTCAAATAAGGGTCGTATACGAAATACATTTTTGTAATGAGCCGAAAGAAATGTTTCATAGAGTTCTCGGAAGATGAAATGACGGATTACTCGGACTTGACGACCCTTATTTTACTCTATGGTATCATGTACAGTCGGCAACAAAAGTATCTCAAAAGATCAAAATTTGCAAAACATCTGTGGAAGACAATTCATTTGTAAAGAGTACTAAAACCAGACTATAACATTTCAACAAATGTTTTAAAAATTTGGACCTATTAAGTTTGTTGGTGACCATACATAGTAAAAGATAATGTGTCTGGATGAAAGGAAACCTGAAAAGTGTTTGGTTAAAAATGCAAAAGGGAGAGAGAATTTTTACAGACACTTTAGTGTTTCCAGATGGATATCGAAAAATGCTCTATTAGGGTTAAGCTGTAATTGACAGGCCTATGTAATTAGAGACCCTGACTCGCCACAAGTCAAAGGCTAGATTCTTACCCGCATCCTCTTGCTTACATCTTTAGGAAATAATGTTTGTGATAAAATCAGTATTGGATAAAATATTTAGCTCCTGTTTAGAGACTTATATTTACGGCAAAAATTAGAATTCCATTCCGAGAAATTTTATAGTTTTTATGCCACATAGTCCGGCATATAGGAAAATTGTCCACCTGATGATAATTGGTCACCGTATTAGCAACACCAGGGGAATTGCCAATGCATTATCGACTTAAGACCTCAAGTTGTTAAGGCTTACGTGCCTGTTATTTCACAGCCCCCTTACCTTTATAACTGAAAAACAGTAATACAAGTGCGCTACTACTTTACAGCTCGGTATGGTGATAGTTCTTCTCCGAACGAACTCTGCACTATGAACTCTTTTGCTTCTCCAATCATGTCTTCATACTGTTTTCTTTTTATACGACAAACAAGCAGACGGTCCACCTGGTGGTGCGTAGTCACCGTCGCCTATGGACATATAAATATATTTTTTAATGAAATGGTAACCCGCAACTCCAGAGGAGCCACAAGTGCGTTGCCAGCCTTTTAAAAAGGAGTACGCTCTTTTCTTGAAGGTTTGGAGGTCATATCGGTCCGGAAATACCGCAGGCGACAGCTCATTTCACAGTTTTGTTGTGCGAGGGAAATAAGTCCTAGAGAACCGCACAGTTGTGGACTGCCAACCATCTAAGTGATGGGGATGGAAATGCTGTCTTGTAGGACGGTGGCGAAAAGAAGCAGCAGGTATATTTATATACATTTGCAACACCAGAGCATCGCAATGGGTTGTCGACCCTGAGATGTGTAGTTGTTAAGTCTCAATTGCCTGTTATTTCACCGACTCCCTTACTTTTCTAACCGAAATACAGTTATATAGATCCTTTTACGGTAGAAATTAATATGGTGGTACTTCTTCCCCGAATGAACTTTGTACTAAGAGTAAGAACTCTATTACTTCTCCAATCATGTCTACATTTAACCATAGATGTCAGTCGTAAATTTAACTAGTTGCTGATAAAGCTGTTAAAGTCGACAGAGATGGCGGCATAAATGTGTGCATGTACCGTAAATTAAGCCGAGAGCCTTCTGTGTTGCCAGCCTGTTTTGTGTTCAAACTTTACACAAAACCAGTTCGTTAACCTTAACCGAAAACTAAATCCTAACTTATCATAATTGAGTTATTTAACCGCTAACTACACAAACTAATTTAAGGTTACGCATAATCAACTACGCGGTTAGTGTTGACTTGAAGTTTGAACTTGACTATGTTAAGTATTCGCCAAGACTTTATGAGTGGAATATGTCGCTTTATACAAGTATTGTTGTGGTTAAACATGTATTTAACTTACTTTAGTGGCAGTGAAGTTTCTGACCATTTGGTTCATTACATATTACAAGATTTAGCTGCTGTACAAACCTTTTGGGATTTTTAGAGAGAATGCATTTTTTGACCACTTTTCACTAGATGTAGAGTGCTCGTGGTTTTAAGGTAATGTAACTTGAATGTAATTTTAGAGTAGAAGAGCTCTTAGTGCAGAGTTCGCCCGGGGAAGTACTACCACCTTACCCATTTCCGCCGTGAAGCAATAGTAGGGCCGGTGAAATTACAGGCACATGAGACTTAACAACTTAACGTCTCAGGGTCGACAACGCATTGGCGATGCTCCTAGTGTTGCAAATGTCTATAGGCGGCGGTAACCACTTACCATCAGGTGGACCGTTTGCTTGTTTGTCGGCCCAAGTGACATAAAAAAATAAAATAAAAAAAAAGGTCAGATTACGTAACCTTGCTGAGTTTCTTGCCGGTTCTTCTCAGTTGAAGGCTGACTTCCGAACCGGCTGTAGCTTCAGTAACTTTAAATTTGACCTTCATAAGTGCCCTCCGAGGGCCTAAACTGAATAATAGGTTTTTAATTTTTTTTTAATTATACAAAAACAAATATCTAGTTACTAATTCTACTGGATCTCCTTCTCTGTCGAGTCCTAAACCAGGAAGCTCAACAGGAAAGGTGGTATTTAAACACTTCACATTTAATGTCAAAGCTGAATTTGCATGTCAATGACATGTCTAGATGTGCATGTAACGGATTTCACGCCTAGAGCGGTCTTCCTACCTTAAGGCGAGTATAAATTGAACAACTCCTATTTTTCTTAAAAAAAAACTATTCTTAAACGTAAATTTTGTGAACTTGAAAGTACAAATACTGCACAACAGTAGAGCAAGAATCAGTTTGTAACAAATTCAATTATTTATCATCAATATTTATCTACCTTCAGCTACAATATCCTTTACGCTTAGATTTTCATGAAAGATTCATTCAAAAGGAAGTCCCACAGTGTGTACAATGGACGACGAATGTCTCCTATTTATTTGCTACGAGCTACGAGGTGCTACGAAGTGCTACGATTGACTGCCTACGCTCGTAGCTCACACGCTTGCACGCTTCTTCATGGCTGTTTGGGTTACGTGAGGTCATTCTAGTACAAATAAATCTTCTGAGCTAAAAATAAAGTGTTTCTGAAAAGGTTGTACTTCTTAATAAACATACAGTTGGTCTGGAGATTTGGAAATTGAATTGGTTATTTTTAAAGTTGATGGAATGCGGAATTTGAATACTAGGGTCGAATCAGAATAATATTTGTTTAGGGACCTAGGGACAGAGGGAACTGTGAAATCTGTTTAAATTTGCCTTAGGGACTAGACTAACTTTAACTATAACTTTATTCATTCTAACTAGGTTTTATTTTCTATTTTTCAAATTGTTTATTTATCATTTTATTTATTAATCTTTTTTTTACTTGGTTGTGCAATAATTTGTAATAAAAAATTGTAAAAAAATATTGACGTCACAACTTGTTATTTAATACTAAATATAAATACTTGTATTAATTCTAATTAGTACTTTTTATTTTTCAAACTTTTTAATTGGGTTTTTATTAATTAATCAAATAGTCTTTACGAGATCATAAATTAACAAGTACGCAAAATTATTTTTTCTGAAAATATTTTATTAAATTTGATATAACTTACGTCCCATATTAAATAGGCACTTTAAAATGACAATAGAAATTACCTCAACTAAGTGGTCCCTTAAATTGTTCAATAAATCGTCCGGGAATTAAGCAGATTGTACCCAGGGGTGGCGTTTGGTCCCCTATTAAATTTAACGCTTCCTTATCCTTAAATAATGTCTCTCTGTTGCATCGTGCTATGTAACCTTCTTAGTCTATGAATAGAGTCCAAAACTAAATACCTTAAAATATAAATAAAAGGAGGCATTGACATGGTTATAATTATGATTATAATCTACAACTACAAATAACCGTCTTTTATTTTCCTTAGATGAAAAAGAGACTGCCGACAATCAGCGTACTAAATCATTCTGTTTTCTCTCTTCTCTTCTCTAGAAATTTTCGTTCAAAAACCCATATTGGAATATATATAACTTGCTGTGCCCTACAATTTCACTGAGGAATGTAGTTAAAAAAAATAAAATAAAAAATAATGTGAAATGTTTGACAAAACAATGAGAACTTTTTTATCCGGAGACAAATCCAACAAATCAAAGATCATTGAAATCTGTGCAGCCGTTCTTGAGTTAGAAATGGTGTAACTAACATGGTTTTTGTTTAATATGAAGAATGGGCATATATAGATTATTTATATAAGATCATATAGATTTTCAAAAGAGAAAAGATTTGTGCTGTTGATCTTCCAAATAAAA
Organism: Habrosyne pyritoides; assembly: GCA_907165245.1. Lineage (NCBI taxonomy): Eukaryota > Metazoa > Arthropoda > Insecta > Lepidoptera > Drepanidae > Habrosyne > Habrosyne pyritoides. The sequence continues at coordinate 10,856,892 of OU015596.1, read as the reverse complement.
TAAACATATGGAGCAAGTGTGCGGCTCACTTGATGATATACCAGGAGCAAATGTTACAGGATATTCAATAACGATAGGTCTTTCGATAAACTAAATGAATATTGGCTAGACCACTCTATACATACTACATTTATTAGTTTCGGTCCTAGAAGGGCAAATATAAAGGTCAAACCTACTAATGTAATCACCGATTCGGTAGACAGCCTTCAGCTGAGAAGAAATGGCGAGACTCAGAAAGAGAAAGTTTTTTATTTCATTTGATGAAATCTGCTTTTTAATATTATCATTTTACAATTGAAAAATCTATTTAAATTAAATTAATTTAATAAATTGATTTATTAAACGTTTTAAATAAAATTTTAAAGGTATTGTAATCTCCGAAACTACTCATCCGATAAAAAAATCTTTCACTGATAAAAGCTAAAATTCCCGAAAACCATATGAATTACTGTATAAATATAGATTAATATAAATGTAACTAAATTTTAAAGATATTAATTTTATAATTTATGCAATTAACAATAGATAAAAAAAGGAATACTTATATATTAAGGCATCACAAGTCTCAGCTCAAAATATCGAGCTGAGCAAGCGCGGAAAGATGTTAATCTATAAAAATGCAAAACATTATTTCGTCTTACAATAAATTAATCATAGAATCTTGAAATAGTTCGCAGAAAATCTAATAAGAAATAATAATAAAAAAGACAGAGAGAGAACAAGAAAGCAGGCGAAACCGCGGCAGGGTAGTCTATTTACTTAAACTTAATATAACTGATAGCCTATTCAGTCACAAGTTAGCATTTATTTGTATATATATAACATCTAAATGAGATATCCCACAGGAAACATCCGTTGCGGACAGTTTTACGGTTGATTACCTTTACGTAACGTCAATGTTCCGGTCCGAAGAAATATGGGACTGCGGATATTGCGGGTCAAATTAAGCTCATTGTGTAAATAAATCAAAACTTTTGAAGCGTATGACGTAACAAGGACATCACACACAGTAGTACGAGTGTGGGTGTGGGAATATGTGGTATAAGAATTATGTCAGTTATCTGGCTTTCATAGAAATTAAATGAAATTAAATATTTATTCGAATAGGCCTTCACAGGCACTTATGAATGGTCAGACTCTAACACCGGTTCGGGAGGTTGCTTTTACTGAGAAGAGCCGGCTATAAACTCAGCAATTACTCTTTTCAAAATAAGATTTTGTACATAAAGATGTCCTGCTGGAGCGAGCGCTACACCCAAGCATTGTCGTCATTAAAATAATCATTTGTGTTGTAGAAAGCCTTTTGTACTACAACAGTCTTAATTCTTTCCTTAATTTTTTATAAGTGTATAGTACAAGCCCTTTTTAGTTTGGGATCAGATGGCCGTATGTAAAGAATATCCCATGATATTTTAGTAGTAGATATGAAAAAGCTTGCAGGATGGTATTGTTCGTAACTTAAAATAATAATATGACAACTTCAATACATAGTATAAAACAAGTCGCTCTCTCTGTCCCTATATCCCTATGTATGCTTAAATCTTTAAAACTACGCAACGGATTTTGAAGCGGTTTTTTAATAGATAGACTGATTGAAGAGGAAGGTTTTTATGTATAATACTTGTGACATCCCACGGGAACGCGAGTAAAACCGCGGGGGACAGCTAGTAAAATTATAAAGTAAACTTAATTCGAATTAAAATCATAAAATACAATATCATCAAGGAATGAAAGCTAAGTAATCGTTGAATGTTTTGAAAAGTAATTACTGAGTTTAAAAAAGCTTAGTAAAAACAGCCTACCGAACCGGTATTAGGGTCAGACTATTCATAAGTTCTAAGGCCTATTTTTGAACAAAACTACTTTCATTTCAAGTTGAAAATGTAAAGAATATCTTGCATGTATGCGAGTCTCGGAATAGTGCATTATTTAGTCTTATTTAGAATATTATGAGGTTCTAGGTCATCTTAACAAAAGTATTACAAAAGATGATGAGTTTTCGTTGGACAATTTTAAAATTAGTTTGCTGAGTTGAATTCATCCAGTTTTCCAGAGGAGTAACTAGTCGCCTTTTCACTCGCATTCCCGGAATAAAAAGTAGCTGACGTACCTCCATATAGGCTATGTATATACCCAATTTCATCAAGATCGTTACAGTCGCATAACCGTGAAAGCCTAACAAAGATACTCACTTTTTAAAAGAATTCAGAATCGATAATTCAAAACCATTTATTCAGTTTAGGCCCTCGGAGGGCACTTATGATGGTCAAATTTAAAGTTACTGTAGCTACTGTATTTACTTTATACCTTTTTCATTTTTAGGGCAGAAAGCAAGGGCAAAAACCATAACCCTTATAAGTGTGAGATATGCTCTTCTAAAGCCGTAAAAACCGTGTCGTCATTGTTGACATTGTTAGAAGGGGAACGGGGGAAAGGGTCACACCTTTTAAGCCAACTTCAAAAATGATGAGGTCCTGTTTTTATCTACATGTTTTTTTTTACGTTTTTAGCAGCACTTAAAACCTATTTACTAAATAGGTGGAGAATTATTGAAAAACTAGCTGTCCCCCGCGGTTTCACTCGCGTTTCCGAGGGATGTTCGTTTTCCCGGGACAAAAGTATTCTATACGAGTATGTTATTCAAGGCATGCTCTGTATATGTGCCAAGTTTCATAGAAATCCGTTCAGTACTTTTTCCGTGAAAGAGTAACAAACATCCATACTCACAAACTATCGCATTTATATTATTTGTTGGATTTCAACTACATATCAGAAATCCACACTAAAATCTGTCAAACAAAAGACAACAAAATTTGTAAATATACCCAATTTTTTATTCGAGTATAACAACCGCAAATATAACTTTGTATTCCATAATGTTATTGTAAAATGTTATATAATACAAATATGTTTTTTGTAGTCAGTAAATAGTGAGCGAAGCCACTTGGACCTTGATATTCCTCAAAGAAAATTTGTCTCTAGACAAAATAATATCAACTCAGTTTTCATAGACTTTCCTACGTCAACAGCTCAATTTGTGTGATTTTAAATTAAGTGTTCACAGCACGTGAGTCCCTGAATTATATTTGCCAAGTCATAAACTTCCACAAATACTATCCCGTGGGGTTTGGCTGCTTTGAGCACACAGACGCGCTTACTTCTAATAACTAAACCGTCAGCTGCGGATGAAGAAAAGTGTTGCTATCAAAAATGTTTTAAAACAGACGATTATGGCTTAACATAAGTTTCAATAAAGTATTTTTACCTTCAGTAATTGTTAGACCAAAGCACATATAAATGTATAGAACAATTGGAAGTCTCTAAACTTAATATAGATTATTCTTGTAGTGTACAATAATTAGATTTACGTATTGAATTCTTTATTTTGATTTCAACAAACAAATACAACAGCCAGCTATTGTATATACTATTATAGGATATTGTCTTAACTAACTTCACTAACCTGTGGGTGACCCTATTTTCTTACATCACGGTTTTTATTGCTACTGCCCAAATTGACTCCATGCTGCCTGATGTTAAGCAGTCAATGAAGTCCCCTAGTGATGGCCATCATCCCAGCAGCCAGCATAGCATTGTGGCATGATGGCCCTCACCTTGACGGCCTTGTGAGAAGCTTTTTCACGCCCCGCTTAAAGGACCCAGGAAAAACGTAGGACTGGTGTGCTACAGACTTGAGATAAGTAGAAATAAACCGCTCCATCTAGGATTATCGCACGTGGCTGTTACGTAATGGGGTTTCGACAAGATGGTGACTTGACTGAGCAAACAAAATATAGGTATGTGCTCGGTGAAAGTGCTTTAAATAAGGTTAAATGTGTTTTCATTTACGCTTAGATTACTCAAGTGGTAATGGAAGGTAGTATAAGCTATTTGTTATTGTCACTATAGGTGCTATTCTATTTTAGCGAAAACAAACAACGGAGCTGGGCTTCAACCAATCAGATTGCTTGATTTCAAAAACGGAAAAGTCTTTTGTATAACTGTCACTTCTTTGTATTTACGATCTCTATTGAGTTATTAGTTACCGAACTATCTAATATTTTATGAGATAAAGGTATCCTATGCCTTAATCCAATACATATTCTATCTGTGTGTCAGTTACATTCAAATCCAATCAGCTGTAATAACATGCATTAATAAAATACAGTTGATAGAAAGATTGGGAAAAAATTGCAATTTGAGGGAGATCTGGAGTCCAAACTAAGCCTGGGCCTGTACTTTGGAGCTCCAGGCCCCCATTTCCTTTAATTACAGTAGTCAACGTGGTGCATAAGTGTGATTTAGTCATAAACATTCAAACACTAGATTTTTACATTTATGCAATTTAGATCACGTAGTTTATTGGATTTGGTACATGGAGATCTTCTCAGTCTGTTAGTTGTAGTCTTTTAAATTTATATTGCTCGGGTCCAAAGGATCAAAACGTGATGTTAAATACCCTATAACCATTCTAAAGAATTGTGCTATCAAATGCCTAAAGATTTTTTTTAAATCCGACTGATTGTTAATGAGATTTACGAGTTCAAACAAAGAAAAAAAAGGCTTCATTATATTATTAGTTTAGATTCACATTAATTAAAAGTGCGGGTATTATAATGTTTCTTTCTGGTTCAAGAATAATGAAGATAAATCTTTGATCATTTTCTCAGAAGCATCAAATAAAAGAAAAAGTTCGAGTCTAATTTACATTTAAATTAATTTTTCAGCAGCATGAAAGAAGAGTTGAATTCATTACTTGACTTATTAAGACGTTAAACTGAAAAGTTGTTAGGATTAATGATTTTACAGACTTGCTAACCCATCATCATCATCATCATCAGCCTATCTCCGTCCACTGCTGGACATAGACCTCACCTATGGCACGCCACTGAGCTCGATCTTCAGCTCTTTGTTTCCAACCGCTGCCAGCCAGTTTGCGTATATCATCGCTCCATCTAGCTGGAGGGCGCCCTACACTACGTTTACCGAGCCGTGGTCTCCACTCTAGAACACGTCTACCCCAACGGTTATCGGTTCTACGGCAGATGTGACCAGCCCACTGCCACTTCAGCTTGCTAACCCATTAACTTCTATAATTAACTTACTACTTCTCTACGTACTCTTTTAAACTAACTTCTTTATGCATGATTATCTACCCCCTGCCTGTAGGATATAAATGTTAATATGTTGATAAATACAAAAGTCCTTCAAAATACTTTATCATATTCGTGTAGGTTAGATTTGAAGTTATTATTTTTACATGAAACGGCTGAAAAAATTGTTCACCTACTTCTACAATTATAGGAATATTGGAAAGAAAAAAAAATATTTTATTGAAAATATTATTATCAAGTGTCAGTGGGCTGGTCACATCTGCCTTACAACCAGTAACCGTTGGAGTAGACGTGTTCTAGAGTGGGCCACGGCTCGGTAAACGTAGTGTAGGGCGCCCTCCAACTAGATGGAGCGATGATATACGCAAGCTGGCTGGCAGCGGTTGGAAACAAAAAGCTGAAGATCGAGCTCAGTGGCGTGCCATAGGTGAGGCCTATGTCCAGCAGTGGACGGAGATAGACTGATGATTATTATTAAGAAGTTGATTGAGACTATCAGTAAATTGGTAAAGACTAACTAACCTTTCCCAACTTAACCGCCGTGGCGTGTCGATAGTTATTTCCTCAGGGGTCCCCCGAACTCCCTGATTCAAGAGGCGGGCCAACCTCGAACCTGCGCTTGAACTGCTTGTACTGGATACAGAGCCTCGAGGACTTGGGACCCTGTAATAACAAGTAAATGTAAAGAAACAATATTCGAAGCTATTTATTTAGTCGAAATTTTACCTTCAACTGAGAAGAACCGGCGATAATTATGATTATTATATACATTTTCTTAATATTGTACAAAATAAAATAAAAGATGTCTAATGAATTTATTATTTTAGAACTCAAACAGATCTATAGAATATGATGTGTAATGTTACCTGTGTGTTTTTGGAAGAACCAGCTCTTATAAGATTTATCAAAAACTTTTAAAAATAGTAAAAAATTATTATACGATGAAAAATTTGAATCTCTTAAGGGACCATAAAGCCATGAAACGTCTTTAGATACATATATATAAAATATTTATTCAACTGACTAAACAGCACATAATTTACATACATAAGCCACAAAACGCAAACCACGACTAGAGAGTTCAAGAGAAAGACAAAAGGATATTATGCTTCAGGGAACCACATCGTGTGACAATAACCATCATTTGCTAGTAAAAGGGGCAATTTATTTTGCATCCACAGTAAAACTGGACAACCCTATTCTATACTGACATTTTCTTTTATTCGCTATAGGTTATGTTACTTTTGCAATTTGGTGCTATCAACTTTTAATTGGAACTCTGTCGCTTAAAATACTTTTAGAATAAAACGCAGTTCTTTATTTGAATCGGTGACGTTATGATAAGGTTTTAATACACTCTGAATGCATTTCCAGCACGCATATGAAAATGTCGATTCGATTTTATGTATCATTATTTTTTATTGGCGATGTGACGTCATAGTCGTAGTTAAACAGTGTTATAGTCCTTAACACTGGTTTTAAATATTAAAAAAGCAATAAAGTATTTATTAATATAATTCATTTTAAAATTTTCTACTCTTCTGTTTGCAAGCCTCCTAGACCGTTTACAAAACGGCTTCGCTTTACAAACAGCCTGGGAAACAATCAGGCCGATTGCAAATGGAATTTATAATGAATGTGATTCTGTAAGGTAAATGGCATTACTTCGATGATGTTTCATCGTGGCCTCTTTGCTTTGTCTCTCTCGTTAACTATGCAATCACGTGAGAGGTTTGCTCGCTGAGGCCACATTGCACTGGTTTGTCGAAGGTTTTAGAGAATTCAGGACTTGATCATTTGGTCAGGTTTTTGTAAACTGTTCATTCTCTTCTAACTTTGATTAAACGGCAACCCTTTCTTTTTATAAACAGCCTTAGTCTGATTGTAATAAATTTATGATATTTGAAAATTAAGTGAGATTTTTAATAACTTATTGACTCACGTGTGGCTTCGCGGAAATCCATTGTAAGATTATACAAGAGATTTAAATATATTTTACACCTCAGTTAGGATTGCCACGACATAAGACGTTTTGATTCCCACCCATGACAAACATTTGTGGGCAAAAATATGTCTATTTTTTCTGTGGCTGAGACTATACATAATAAAATCATTATATAATTACTTCAATATAATTCTAAATACATTTAGAAGAAAAATAAGTATTGTTTAAATATTTTACATAATACACGTTCTGTTTAGTTTGGAATCAGACTGTCCTAGAATATTCTAGGATATTTATTTATATTACTCATATTGTTAGAAATGTGTTTATTTATTTAGAATTTGCTCTGGGATATTATGTTAGACGTATTGTTCCTTCGTGGAAACTACAAATTCACTACTTATAGTAATAACGGTTTGAAAGGTGACCCGAAAACGTTTTAGAATACTAGACCCTGAACGCTTTCTGAGAAATAACCAGGGCTTACTTACCTAAGGCCTATAGATGAAACAGTAGCCTTTACAATAATAATCTTCTCTAATATATAGAGACTAAACTAGCTACCGTCTGCGGTTTCACTCGGGAATAATGTAGCTTTTAATCAGTGAAAGATTTTTTTATTGGATGAGTTGTTTCGGAGGTCGCCTACATTTTTTTTTTTTTTTTTTTATACCACTTGGGCCGACAAACAAGCAGACGGTCCAACTGATGGTAAGTGGTCACCGCCGCCTATGGACATTTGCAACACTAGGAGCATCGCCAATGCGTTGTCGACCCTGAGACGTGAAGTTGTTAAGTCTCATGTGCCTGTAATTTCACCGGCCCCCTTACCTTTCTAACCGAAACACAGTAATACAATTGCACTACTGCTTCACGGCGGAAATGGGCAAGGTGGTAGTACTTACCCGGACGAACTCTGCACTAAGAGCTCTACTACTCTAGGTACAACTACAAGGTAGATTGTAATATTAGTGCAGATGTATGTTTGTTTGTTGATATTTTAGACGTCTCTCATTTATCTGAATGCAATGAAGCTTTGGAGGTTATAAAACTCGTGTTGGGAACAGCTGGTTAAAATATCCTAGGAAATTCTTTATTCTAAGCAGATAGCCATCCGAAAAGACGCAGAGCTTGTAATGTGTAACTTCCTGTATATTTATATTCAGACACAGAACAAACAAATGATTTTACGATATTAGTTTCGATTTAAATTTGAACATAAATTAAATAAAAAAATAATGTAAAAAGAGAATACAAGGTACCAGGATAAATTACTCCTACCAAAAATAAGAAGCCACTTATATCATAGGAACTGTTATCCAATGGCCATTAAAATATTTAATTAATTACCGGTTACTTAAAGCCTTCGTTTAAATCTATTTAAGACCAAATTATTTAAGTGGCTTACTGAGAGATATTTTTATACCGTAGACGAATACTTTCAATATGACGTAAAACTTAGATAAATCAAGAATAGGACATATAATTTAATTATTATTATATTGACACACAGGTAGAATATGTCCTACCTCCTTATTCGGCCAATAAAATCCGCGGCCGACGCAACGAGTACTCGGAAAGTTTATCTTTCATGTGATTGCGTAGTCAGGGAAAGAGACAGAGCATTGAGGTCGCGACAAAGCATCGTCCAGCTAGTACCAAGTAAGAATCAAACCCAGGATTAACAAATAGGGTTAACATTTCAGAGAAACAAGATCTCTTGGGACGAGGCTAAACCGCGGGCCAAAAGCTAGTATCTATATAAATATAGGTAGGTCATTTGTAAGTAGGTCAGTCTCCAGTAAAAAATAATCGAAGAATGAAACAGACATACAAAAATTTTTTTGGGTGGCACTTATTCAGAAGGGTTGATTAAGTAATGGTTGATTGACCCTTTACAAAAAGGGTCGATTGGTTAGCAAATAGATAGGTATTGTGGTACCTCCTTATTAAGCTTGTCTGTACTTCGTCGGTGAATCAGCGCAACGAGGCCTTGGAGAGCGGCCTCTCACGTCATTGCTTAGTTAGCGAAAGAGACAGAGCGTAGAGGTCGCGATGAAATATCGTCGAACTAGTTTCATTACCATATAGGATCACACCGTTGATATTGCGATGTGAGTATATCTGCTGGTGTACGATTAGCAATAGAAGTAGCTGAACATTATAATAATTATAATACTACATGTTCAGCGAATTTTGAATTTCATATTATTAACAAAATCGTAACTTTGTATTTTTGTCCAGTTAGTGACTTATTCATATGTAGTATTGTGTAGCTTTTAAAATTGGAATCTGCTGAACTTTCGTTGCTGACCACACATATCCAAATTGCCCAAACAAAACCACCTTCGATAATAATATCACTTATGGTATTCAAACACAAGCCAAGGTAGAAATATGGACTTCAACGTGTGCTAGAATACTTTTGTTAATTATTTTCATTCTTATTTTGATTCGAGTTTTGTCGAACAGTATTCTTAGCTATTCAAAATTCAAAAAAAATTCAAAATTCAAAACCATTTATTCAGTTTAGGCCTTCGGAGGGCACTTATGAAGGTCAAATTTAAAGTTACTGAAGCTACAACCGGTTCGGAAGTCAGCCTTCAACTGAGAAGAACCGGCAAGAAACTCAGCAAGGTTACATTCTTTTTTATTTGTTATATAAATTTTTATCTATTCTGACTTTTTGGCTATTTTATAATTTCAATTTTACATAATTTTATATTTAACAATTACAAAATACTTATTATAGGTAACATTAATAAAAACAAAACAAAAAAAAAAATATGACAAGACTACAAAATAGAAAATAACAATAATTAGGTACTTACAACTTAAACAAGAGATTTAGAGGTGCACTGTGCAGAGAGCAGCTATTTCCATACATTTTTATCTTCAATATAATGAACTACCTTGTAATACGCTTTTTCTTTCAAAACTTTCCTAATATAATTTTTAAATTTATGATCAGACATTTTGGTTATTGAAAGCGGTATCTTATTATAAAATCGAACACAATTACCAAGAAATGACTTGTTAACTTTAGTTAGTCTAAAGTATGGAACAACTAACTTCTCCCTTTGTCTTGTATTTATACTATGAATATCTAATTTTGACTCAAACATGTTTCTACGTATAAACATTATATTTTCATAAATATATAGTGAAGGTAATGTCATTATATTTATTTCCCTAAATAAATCTCTTAATGATTCACGGGGACCCATACTGTAAATTGCACGAATTGCTCTTTTTTGTATAATAAATATTGATTCTATATCCGCTGCTGCTCCCCAAAACAAAATACCATAGGACAAGAGGCTATGAAAATATGCAAAATAAACTAATTTGGCCGTCTCAACATTCGTCAATTGTTTAATTTTCCTAACAGCAAAAGCAGCCGAACTTAACTTAGCAGCTAGAGTATCAACCTGAGGTCCCCACTGCAATTTATTGTCTAATGTAAGACCCAAAAATACCGTTTTATTTACAAGATCAATATGGCTCCCATCTATTATTATTTGGCTATCTACTTGTGCTACATTTGGTAAAGAAAACCTTAAGCATTTAGTTTTCTTTGAATTTAGTAATAGATTATTTGTAGCAAACCACCCACAGACAATTGACATAGTATGATTAACTTTAGTTAGATCTTTGTCTTTTCTATTAACTTTAAAAATTAATGATGTATCATCAGCAAACAAGACAATATCTGTGAGGTCATTTACAACATATGGCAAATCATTTATATATACTAAAAACAAAAATGGACCTAAAATTGAACCCTGGGGTACCCCCATTTCGACTAAAGAGCCCTTGGATGTTGTGCCGGTAATCCCTACCTTTTGCTGGCGATTTGATAAATAAGATAAAACAAGATCATGAGCAGTTCCACGAATTCCGTAGAAGTCAAGTTTTAGTAGTAGCGTACGGTGGTCAACGCAATCGAATGCCTTGGACAGATCACAAAAAATGCCAATCGCATCCTGTGAATCCTCCCATGCGCCATAAATGTGCCTCAGCAATGTTGCTGCCGCATCGGATGTAGATCTTCCCTTCGTGAAACCGAACTGATGACCATGCAATACCTTATGCTTAGTAAAGTGACTTGACATTTGATTAAGCAGCAATTTTTCAAAGATTTTACTAAGTGCTGGCAGAACGGAAACTGGTCTGTAATCAGATGGATTCTCCCTACAACCGGACTTGAAAATAGGTACTATTTTACTATATTTCATTAAATCAGGAAAACAACCCTGATCAATGCATTCATTAAAAATATTTGACAAAACAGGTGCAATCACTGTTATTATTGATTTTACGATTGTTACTGATAAGCCCCATAAATATTCTACAGCTTATCTTCCTTCTCTTTCTAAGCTTGTTGCGTAAACGAGGAAACTCCAACTGACTGTAGAGCTAGCGATTACACATTTAATATCCAAAAACTTTTCTTTTTAAGGAAAACAGTTTTATTTCGCTTACAGGAAATGGAAAAATTTCCATAATAAATATTCAAATGAGGCATAAGATTGTTCGTTAAATGTTTGCAGAAGTTTCTATAAATAACTGGTTTGGTAATATTATTACATTGAATAGAGCCTTCAGGCTTTGATGACGAACGGAAGTTATATATAGCCGAGGTAAAAGGCTTTTTTTGTGATAATTAATCCAAATAATTGTATTTTACTCTTTCTTTCTAACAATAGAATTATATTGTGTGTCAAATAGGAACTCAAATGTCAACGTTTTATATTACGGTACGACGATATTACGTTACGATTATAACGAAATATTATGAGAGTAAATTTACGATGTGCGAGCACACCGTCACGAAAAACCGACACCCTGAAGTTTGCTGATAACGTTCTCTCCGGAACATCGCACAACACGCAACTGTCAGTGCCAATGAGTGAGTAATGATGCTATTGTCAATAATAACCTCACAACACAACGTCAAAAATTGTTATTCGTTGCAACAGACAGGTGCAAATAGTTTTAACACAAAAAAACAATTTCACCACTTAATAGTGAAGACAAATGCTCTTAGTGGAGTTTTTCTCACCAATAATTTCGAGTATAACTTCTTACGTGACATAAGTTCACACATACGTTTTTATTTTCATAGGCTCTGTCTCTAGAAAAAGATCTATCCTTGAAAAAATCTTATTTAGTATAACACAAACACTTTGTTAATGTGATAATTTTAAGGGAATCGTTTTCATATTAAGTTGATCTGTATTCTTTTGTTTTTTTTTATTTAAGTGTCACTTTTCTTTCCTTATTTTAATAATGAATAATGATTTGGAATTTCCATTTTCTAATTAGATATAACAGAAACTAAATGAAGACAAAATGTTTCGGTCTATTTTTTAGAACGAGAATATAAACAGATACATTTAATATCGTTAGATATTTATAACACAGACTACCTATCTGTTGATATTCATGGCTTTTCCCGAATCATTAATAATATAGTCAGTCATTTAAGCTTGTATAATAAGGAGATTCGTTCACATAGGATTTTAGTTTCTTGGTTAATCAAAATAATTAACAGAAATGGAATAGACCCGAACCGTTTTAGTCAAGTAACGAGTACTGGTCCAATGTCCATAGAATTTAAAGGGTCCCTTCATGTAGGTATGTTCAGTAACCGCCGACATTCACTTGGCAACTATTCGTCGCCATTTGCTACTCAAAGCGAAGTTCTACTCGACTTGGGCTCCATACAACTTGTTTGCTTTTAGATAGAAAATGCCGTTTTAAAAGTTTAGAATGTCATTGAAAAATTACCTTTTTTTTTTTTTTTTTAATACATAATATAAACTAGTGCTTGACTGCGATCCCACCTGATGGTAAGCAGTGATGCAATCTTAGATGTTGAGGCGCACTAGTTTATTAAGAGCCTATAAGCCTTTAAGGCATTATGATAAGGTTCCTTTAATTAACCTTGTTTCAAAAGCAATTAGGTAGATTTTTCAATGGCATTCTTCTTCTAGTGACGTTCATTGCTCGGGATAGTTCCTCAAAAATCAGATTTATTCATTTTGCATACATAAATAAAATAAAATAAACTTGGGACATTATTTACACACGGCCATCTGATCCCAAACTAAGCAGAGCTTGTACTATGGAAACCAGACAACTAATATACTACATTTATAACTTTTTTTAAATACATACTTATATAATATAGATATCATACATCCAGACACAGAACAAACAGATATGTTCATGCACACAAATATTTGTCCTGGGTGGAAATCGAACCCGCGACATGTGGCGTGGCAGTTGACATGACTCATATATGATAGAAAAATCCAGAGATTTTATTTATCAGATAAAAAGGGTTATATATTTTTTCATAGTTTAAATTCAGCCTCGTGTTCTCGCTGAATTTCATTGAAATGTGGGAGGCGGTAGTAAAGTCTATCAAATATCATGTTAACATTATATTTGGCAGTAGTCTATTTAACCTTGCTGATTACCGGTTCTTCTCAGTTGAAGGCTAACTTCCGAACCGGTGGTAGCTTCAGTAACTTTAAATTTGACCTTCATATGTGCCCTCCGTGGGCCTAAACTGAAAGTGTTTGAATTTATTCTCATAAGTTTTAATCTAAATAAATATTTAAATTGCAAGAGAGAATTTAATTTGTATTTCTCTTTTTCTCGTCCTTACGGAACAATGGATCGACTTTACTTGAGGATACCTGATAGGCTGGAAACGAACATTCTATTATAGTCCTAGGAATGCGGGGCGGAAGTAAATAATCTTAAAATGTATGTAACTAGGTATACATGTGATGAAATTAGCCATAGGGGCTAAGCACAAAAGAGAACTGGTAAAAAACAACGAGAGGTTTTTGGTGAATGGCCAATGCTCTGCTCGGCAATATTATCGGATGAATTTTTTTTTTTTTTTTTATGCTACTTGGGCCGACAAACAAGCAGACGGTCCACCTGATGGTAAGTGGTCACCGCCGCCTATGGACATTTGCAACACTAGGAGCATCGCCAATGCGTTGTCGACCCTGAGACGTGAAGTTGTTAAGTCTCATGTGCCTGTAATTTCACCGGCCCCCTTACCTTTCTAACCGAAACACAGTAATACAATAGCACTACTGCTTCACGGCGGAAATGGGTAAGGTGGTAGTACTTCCCCGGACGAACTTTGCACTAAGAGCTCTACTACTCTGAATACTGTATGTATGGAACATTTGTTTCTTTCCGTTATTAAAGCTTTGCCAAAGGATTTTAAATTACCTTAAAATAGTATTTTCAAGGCAACCTTGGAGACTTTGTCTTAGCTTAAAGTGCAAGCAAGCAGACATATATAACTATACCAGAAGGTTGTAAATATCGACCGTACTACTGTTATACCTAAATGCGAAAGTTTGGATGTTTGTTACTCAATCACGGCAGAATTGAGTAGTAGAGCTCTTAGTGCAGACTTCATCCGGGGTAGTCCTACTACCTTACCTATCTAATATCCTGTTATAGCATTTACTTTAATTCCTAGACAACAGGTAAATGGATTCCTGTATTGTATTATGTTCTTTTACAAAGGCTAGTGCAAGAACAGAATCTTGTTACATTAGGTTTTTATCATCCAATACTATTCAAAAAGAAATAATTTTACCGTTCATATACGACTCGGACAATTTCGATGGTAATCTTGGACCAAAGGTAATTTCCCATAAGGGTTGGGTCAAATTTGTTTTGATATCTCCCAGGTATAGGTACTGAGTAAATTGTCAGTAAAAACACACAAGTGAAGAGCTTCTATAGCTTGTAACTACACTCTACCTGGAATTACAGGGAAAGAGTATTCCACGAACTGAAAAGGGGTTGATCGTAACCAAAAAGCCGTGCAAATAATTGATTTGACAGTACCTAAGAGATACACATTGAAATAAAGTTACAAGACGTAAGCTAAAATATATTTGCTGAGTACGGATTTTTTTTGTTCAATTATTAATTTGTACAGTTTCCAAATAAAACCAAAATCGACAAAGGCCTTGTAGCCATCATTTTTTATACTACTAAGGTAGCAAACAAGCTTACGGCCCGTCTGACGGTAAACGGTCACCGCAGCCTATGGACGCTCGCAACACCGTGAGTATCAGTCGCGCGTTGCCGACCCCGCAAAAATCTCTTCACACTCTTCTTGAAGAACCCCATGCTGTACTCTCTTGGGAAAACCAAAATCATTTGTTATACTGTTTCTGTTAGAAAGGTAAGAAAAAATTACAAGCACATTAGACCTAATGTCTCAGGGTCGATAATGTATTGGCGATATTCCTGGTATTGCAAATGTCCATTGGCGACGGCTGTGACCAACAAGTGTAACGTATTCCTATATTTCGGCACTAACATAGAAAAATAAAAATGATTTGTTTTGATCATGCATATAATAATATATTTTTCACTTCAGTAGCTCAAACAAGTAGGGTTTGCTGCCTGAAATCAGTGAGCAAAATCGCATTTTGCTGAGTGAGACAAAGTAACTTTTAAATTTTTGTTTTCATCAATCATACAATTCGAAACATTCACACTCTATCTCTTTTTCGCCATTAGAAAGAGAGAGAGACAAAGACCAGCCCTTTCGAAGTTCCGATTTTGAATTCGACCTCAAAGCCAAACACGTTCGGAAATGCGTACTAACTAAAGAGATTTTGCAAAAAGATAATTATCTTTTATATCTTTTAATGTAATTTATTGAATTTTCAACTTATCGTTGTATTTAAACGAAAATAAGTATTTACTGCAAATACAACTGATATTTAACCTGTAAATATTTATTTCTAGTTTCAATAATGTACGTAATATATTTTGAATAATAAAATATCATGGGTGCTATTTCCGAACACGCCAAAGAGCGGGAATAAAATTTCGTGGCTGGCGTAAGAGTTGAATAAGTTAACAAATATTAAAATATGAGTGAAACTAGCGACGAGAACAGTATTTTAACACCGGAAGAGTTAAAACAGTTCAGTATAACAGTAAGTTCCTGTTTATTATTTTATCTCCTTAAGTGTTCTCGCTGCTGGAGTGAAAAATTATGTGTGTTACACGAGAGCAAAGTTTTTTGCATCTTGTGCCTTTAAATCCCTCGCCACACTCAGGATTCAACTTTAGAATCACTCGCTACACTCGTGATTCAATCTTTAAATCCTTCGGTTGCTCAGGATTTAAAATCAGCACTCGCAGCAAAAAACGACTTGGCTCTCTTGTTGCACAAATAACTATTTTATCGTGTTTATCCTACTATAATATTGTAAACGCGAAAGTTTGTATGTATGGATGTTTGTTCCTCTTTCATGGAAAAATTACCCCACGGATTTGGATGAAACTTGGCACATAGATAGAGCATATATTGGAATAACAAATAGGCTACTTTTTATCTCGTGAAATGTGAGATCCCTCGGGAACGCAGGTGAAACCACGAAGGACAGCTAGTGTTATCTATGTATAATAATAAATAATAAATA
Source organism: Habrosyne pyritoides (assembly GCA_907165245.1). Classification (NCBI taxonomy): domain Eukaryota; kingdom Metazoa; phylum Arthropoda; class Insecta; order Lepidoptera; family Drepanidae; genus Habrosyne; species Habrosyne pyritoides. The sequence goes on along the minus strand of OU015596.1, from coordinate 10,840,342 downwards.
TCCTGGGACATTCTTTACACACGGCCATCTGGTCCCAAACTAAGCAGAGCTTGTACTATGGAAACCAGATAACTGATATACTACATATACTACTTTTTTTTTCTAAATACATACTTATAAAGATATTTACACCCAGACACAGAACAAACAGACATGTTCATGCACACAAATGTTTGTCCTGGGTGGGAATCGAACCCGCGACCTTCGGTTTCGCAGTCAGAGCGTTAGCCACCAAGCCAACTGGCCTGTCAAATATTGGCCTTGTATATAAAAAATATAATAGGTTGGGGAAAAAGTTCCTTCGCATTTTTTAAGAAAATTCAAAACATTTTTAATATAGTTTATTTACATTTAACTAAAGTATGTAGGTACCATTTTGTTCGATAACTTTTTGCCATCTTGGTAGGGACATGATCCCATTGCTATAAAAATTTTGGGACTTCTGATCAAAATACTGCGACAAGTGGTTTTGACAGTCCTCTCGTGATGTTAACCTGACACTTCCTAAGGAATTCTGAAGAGACCGAAACAGGTGGAAATCTGAAGGTGCAAGGTCAGGACTATACGGCGGATGCATTAATACCTCCCAGCCAAATTCTCTTAATTTTTGCTGAGTGGCTAAAGATGTGTGAGGTCTAGCATTATCATGATGAAAAACCACACCCCTTCTGTTGATTAATTCCGGCCGCTTTCTCTCAACTTCTTGCTTTAATCTCATCAGTTGTTCGCAGTAGAGTTCAGAATCGATGGTCCTGCCTGGTGGTAACAGCTCATAATGAATAATGCCCTTCCAATCCCACCACACACACAGCATCACCTTGTTGCGAGTTAACCCGGGTTTCGCCACAGTCTATGAAGCCTGACCGGCCTTTGACCACGACCTTTGTCACACGTTCTTATCGTACGTGATCCACTTTTCATCACCAGTTATCAGCTTCTTCAAAAATGGTTCGGTTTCATGACGTCGTAATAAAGAATCACAATTGAGTACACGGTTCATTAGGTTTCTTTCAGTGAGCTCGTGAGGTACCCAAATATCTAGCTTTTTTGTGTACCCAGTTTTTTTCAAATGCGCCAAAACTGTTTTGTGGTCAATTCCCAGTTCTTCAGCTACGTCGTAACTACTGATATGCCGATCTTGCTCCACTTTTTCAAAAATGGCATACATTTTATCCGTAATGGGGCGACCAGAGCGACGTGCATCTTTGACATCAAAATTTCCGGATTGAAAACGCTTAAACCAAATTTGTGCTACTCTCACAGACACTGCACTAGGTCCATAAACATCGCAAATTTTTTTTGCTGCTTGCATTGCATTTTTACCTTTTTTGTAGTAAAATTTTAAAATGAATCGATTTTCTTCATTAGATTCACTCATCTTGGCGGTACGAAAAACAAATGCAAATCACACATTTTAATAATTTGAATTTGGAATTAGGTTCTTTAAAATTTAAACTTTCAATGATACCAAAACCAGCCAGATACAAATAGTATAGCCAAAGAGATTTTATTTCAAGTTCATACATACTATAATGCGAAAAGACTTTTTCCCCAACCTAATATACATATTCTTTATTTAAGATATTACATGTCTGATAAAATACATAAGAACCTGCGAGTCGAATATGAAATGTCTGTAAAGTTTAACATCTGTGATAAAACAAAAGGGAATCAATTTATAGAAGCAGGGTTTTATCTACAAATCCCTTTGGAGCCCTTTCTCTGTACGTGATCAAATGTTTGAAGATTTTTGTGTGCCAATTTGTTTTTTTTTTTCTTTTCGCAACACAAATAGTATGTCAATATTTACTGGTTTAGATTATCGAATGGTCGTACCGTGATATTTAAATTGTCTGGAATTTATTTAAATTCTTTGACTTTTTTTGTTTTTTTTTGATTAAGTGGTTTTTTTGTTGAAATAGGACAAAGGCGAAAGCACAAAAGCTTCACACAAATATTAAATAAATACTGTTCCAAAGCTTTTAGTGGTCAATACTGTTTTTTTTTTATTGAGAGAGCTAATACACAGAACTAAGCAGAGCTTATACTATAGAAACAAACCATAACTAATTTACTTCATATACTACGTTTTAAATAATATGAAATGAAATGAAATATTTATTCAAATAGGCCCTCACAGGCACTTATGAATGGTCAGACTGTAACACCGGTTCGGAAGGTTGGTTTTACTGAGAAGAGCCGGCAAGAAACTCAGCAATTACTCTTTTCAAAATAAGATTTTGTACATAAAGATGTGCCCTGCTGGAGCGAGCGCTACACCCAAGCATTGTCGTCATTAAAATAATCATTTGTATTGTCGAAAGCCTTTTGTACTAAAACAGTCTTAGTTCTTTCCTTAAATTTTTGTAAAGGCAAATTTAAAATTTCAGCAGGGATTTTATTATAGATGCGTGCACTAAGTCCTAAAAATGAGCCTTGCACTTTTTGCAGTCTATATGCAGAAGTGACAAGTTTATCCTTATTTCTAGTATTGATGGAGTGCATATCACTATTTTTGACATAAAGACTAATATTTTGATGTACAAATATTATGTTTGCATAAATATACTGCGATGCAACTGTGAGGATATCAATTTGTTTAAACTTTTCTCTGAGGGAAGCTCGAGAACTCAAATTATAAATTGCTCGAACTGCTCTTTTTTGCAATATAAAAATTGTTTCTATATCAGCAGCTTTACCCCAAAGCAAAATGCCGTAGGTCATAACACTATGAAAGTAGCTAAAATGAACTAATCTAGCCGAATCGACATCTGTAATCTGCCTAATTTTTCTAACTGCGTAAGCTGCTGAACTAAGTTTTCCCGCAAGACATGATATTTGTGTCCCCCATTGAAGTTTTGAGTCTAAAGTAATTCCTAAGAAAACTGTTGACTCAATTAGGCTAAGAGCTTCATTGTCTAACATTAAACTACAGCCTAGTTTTTTAACATTGGGTAATGCAAATTTAATACATTTAGTTTTTCTTGCATTTAAAAGAAGATTATTAACAGTAAACCAATTTAATACCTGGGCTAATGCACCGTTTACATCGTCATAATTGTATTTCAGTCTATCAACACCAAAAATCAGTGAGGTATCGTCAGCAAACAGTACAATTCCACAGGTATTTCTTACGTAAAATGGAAGGTCATTGATATATACTAAAAATAGAAAAGGCCCTAGAATAGAGCCCTGGGGTACATCCATAAAAATTCAAAAAATTCAAAATACAAAACCATTTATTCAGTTTAGGCCTTCGGAGGGCACTTATGAAGGTCAAATTTAAAGTTACTGAAGCTACAACCGGTTCGGAAGTCAGCCTTCAACTGAGAAGAACCGGCAAGAAACTCAGCAAGGTTACATTCTTTTTTATTTGTTATATAAATTTTTATCTATTCTGACTTTTTGGCTATTTTATAATTTCAATTTTACATTATTTTATATTTAGCAATTACAAAATACTTATTATAGGTAACAATAAAAAAAAAAAAAACAAAAAAAAATATGACAAGACTACAAAATAGAAAATAACAATAATTAGGTACTTACAACTTAAACAAGAGATTTAGAGGTGCACTGTGCAGAGAGCTGCTATTTCCATACATTTTTATCTTCAATATAATGAACTACCTTGTAATACGCTTTTTCTTTCAAAACTTTCCTAATATAACTTTTAAATTTATGATCAGGCATTTTGGTTATTGAAAGCGGTATCTTATTATAAAATCGAACACAATTACCAAGAAATGACTTGTTAACTTTAGTTAGTCTAAAGTATGGAACAACTAACTTCTCCCTTTGTCTTGTATTTATACTATGAATATCTAATTTTGACTCAAACAGTTGCACAGGAGAACCAGATGATTTAACTCCATTCACATTAACACTTTGAGTTCTCTCACTAAGGTACGATTTCATCAAATTAAGTGCTGCACCCTTAACTCCATAATAGTCTAATTTACGCGTAAGTGTCTGATGGTCAACACAATCAAAAGCTTTAGATAAATCTCAGAACACTCCAATAACATTCTGCGACTTTTCCCAAGCGTTGAAAATTTGTTTCAAAAGTGCTACCCCGGCATCAATAGTGGAACGACCTGTAGTAAAACCGTACTGCTCACTATGTAAAAGTTTATTTAAATTAAAGTGATGAAGTAGTTGCGTTAAAATAATCTTTTCGAATACTTTGCTTAAGGCTGGCAAGATAGAAACGGGCCTATAATTGGTTGGATCACTAGGATCTCCGGCCTTGAACAAAGGTATAACTTTGCTATGTTTCATTCAATCCGGAAATTTACCAAAATCTACGCATCGGTTAAAAATTTGAGCTAAATGGGGAGCAATATTATCAATTATACCCTGCAAAACTGTTACTGATATACCCCATAAGTCGCCAGTCCGTTTATATTTTTAAACTTTTGAAAGTTTTGATGACATCGTAAGGAGTGATATGCCTAAACCTAAACAATTCATTACACTCTGATACGTTAGTTTTTAACAACGATTCAGCATCTGCTGGTGAAGAATCCAAGGAGCTGGTTGTGGCTATAGGTATGTCAGTAAAAAAATTATTAAAAGCAAGTGCAATTTGATCATCATCACAGATAATATTTCCGTTAATATTTAATTCAATGCGCTTATTATTGTTTTGAGTTTTACCTCTTTCTGAATTAATTATGTTCCAAGTAGTTTTTACTTTGTTATTTGATTGGCTTATCTTATTTCTCAGATATATAGATTTTGCCGAAGTGCAAGCTTTTTTAAACACTTTGGAATATTTTCTTACATATTCAATAAAATCGACATTTTGATTGTATTTCTTCATACCATACAGCTCATACAACATAGCTCTACTTGTGTAAATACCAACTGTTGCCCAGTCGTTAAACTTAATTTTATAATTTTCCTTGAAGGTCTTAAGTTTAAAAGCCTTATTAAATTCGGTTTTTATAAATTCAAAGAGTTCAGTATAGAGACCATCCGGCTCGTCCTGTGCCATGCTAACAGAAACTATATTTTTATTAACGTTATCTTTGAATCGAGCGATACGATTCAAAGTGATGGGCCTACAAGTTATTTTAAGCGGCATATCATTCGATTCATTTACAAAAACTGCCTTCTGGCCGCAATGATCAGAAGTTAATTCAGTAATAATTGATTTCTCAAGTGCATCACAGCTGCAAAACACATTATCGAGACAAGTGGCAGAAGTTCCCGTAATTCTGGTAGGCTCACAAAATAAATTAATAAGATTAAATGATTTAAATAAATTAATAAGTCTTATAGTTGTGGGAGAAGCTACTAATAAATTGACATTTAAATCGCCACATACTATAACATTCTTATTACAAGTTTGAGCTTTCTGTAAAGCATCTTCTACCACCATTTCAAATGAGTTATAGTCACCTAAGGGGGGACGATACACGCAAACTATAACAAAGCGCTCAAGCTCCACACAGGACAATTCAACAGTGCGCTCGATAGATAAGTCTACAATGTCTTTACGGTCTTTACCTCTAATGTGTTTTGAAACTTAAATTAAGCTACCACCGTGTATAGATGTCCTTCTTACGAACGCACTTAACAATTTATACTTAGGAATACTTATTAATAACTCAGAATTCTTCAACCAATGTTCAGTGACACACAATACATCAACATTATGGTATTCAACAAATAATTGCATTTCCAATTCTTTGCCAGCTAGGCCCTGAATATTCTGATGAACTATATTTAATTTATTGAGCTTAGCTTTTGTCCTAATATAAGAAAACCCTCCCCACCACTGGCATTATTATCAATAACACCAGTGTCAATATTCCCAACTAAGCTACTTGTAGCTTGGTCATAAATATGTATATTTCCTGCTAGCATTGTAGCGATCTGTTTCTTATACTTAATAGGCAGATACATAGTATCTTTTGTCAATTTAAAATTAAATATAAAACTATTTATGTCAAAATAAAACATGACGTCACTATGACTATAAATTAAATTATATAGTGTCATATTCATGTCATATATGTGCTTATTCTGTTCCTGAGACAACAAGTTAGAATAAGGAAAGGCACATAAAATATACTTATAGAGATAGATATAAACCTCAAATATTGCAAATAAAAAAAGAAAATGAAATGAGAGAAGAATACGCCTGATAATCTATTTAATATGTATGTTTTATAAAATTGAAATGTATTTAAACATATTAAAGAACAAAAGAAATAATAATGCAATCTTATATTGTAAAATAAAAATATACCCTTTTCACATTCAACAAAACAGAAAAGACCCGCATAATATTATTCTGTATAAAGTAAAGTACGCTTCCAACGATACTCTGCAGAATAATAAATGCACAGTCTATTTACTTTTATAAAACACCAACTTATGACAACAATCATTGCGATAGCACCGCTTTGTTTCGAAGCTAGAAAATACAAGCTTATGTTTAAAGTTCTTTTCTGACTTGTCGGTACAACATCTGTACCGACGCTTGGTAGAGAAAGCTAATGTGACTTTCCCCCTCGCCCAGCCCCCTTTTTCAGCTAATACAAACTTCGTCGGCGGGCGGCTTCACGGAGGCCTCAGAGAGCTAATCTCTCACGTGATTAGTAGTATTAGCGTAGTGAGCGACAGAGACAGAGCACGGAGGCCGCGACGAAACATCCTCGAGTTAGTGTCATTTTACTTACAGAATCGAGCCACAGCCCTCTTATTCAGCTAATACAAACATATCTCTGACATGGTTGCATAGTAAGCGAAAAAGACAGAGCATAGAGACTGCGATGAAGCATCCTCAAGCTAGTGTCATTTTACTTACTTTTATCCCAGATTACAGCCGACGTGGTACTCCGAATGACATTTCACTAAACCGTCCACCCCGATATCATTGCGATGGCCCATCTAGTCTTATCCTAGAAAACCAGCGCGAGAAACCTCTCAGTAGAGTTCCTTTTCCCCAGTAAGACCTGATCCGAAGTCCCTACTTAACGTATTAACTTTCAGTTGTGAATCTTCAGCGCTCACAGAATTACCCACGTAAAAGCATTTAGCCGCTAATACAGTATTTTCCATTTGTGTATCTTATATGCAGTATGGATTCTAGTAAAAGGCTCACGTACCGCGTGTATTAGTTGCAACCAAATAGCTTCAGACATGCGAAGGGCTATTTTAAATACCGAAAAACGTCACGATAAGGCCTTATGATTTATTTTTACTTTCTTATGGCCAGTTGGCTGGGTGGTTAGCGACTCTGACTGCCAAGCCGAGGGTTATGGGTTTGATTCCCACCTAGGACAAACATTTGTGTGCATGAACATGTATGTTTGATCTGTGTCTGGGTGTAAATATCTATATAAGTATGTATTGTAAATTAGTATATGTAGTATATCAGTTATCTGGTTTCCATAGTACAAGCTCTGCTTAGTTTGGGATTAGATGGCCGTGTGTAAGAGAATGTCCTAGGATGATATTATTTTATTTATGCGTCCCACAATGATGGTAGTAAATTATAGTTATCTCTCTACTTATACATTCAAAATAATTGAGATTATTTCTTCACACGACCCGCTAAAATAATTGCAATTTACTTACGTTTTAAGCCTACATTTTTACATAGGGAAAAACACCACAACACTAATAAATTATTCATGGAAAACAAAACTTGCCCTACAGAACTGTATGGCATATCAACATGACATGGTTGGGTATCCCGGGACCTCTGGCAGGTGCCATAAAATCCCGGAGATAAAGTTTACTGCCGCATTGACGGCCGGCACTAACCACTACAAGATTTCCTTCAATATTTCCACTTTTCCAGAAAATATAGCTGAAAGTCTTATCACAGCGAGAAAAATGGCACTAAAATTCAAATACTGTTTTCGATTCGGAATTCTATATTACCTCGTAATTTTCAGAGTTGGTATAGATTATTTATAATATGTTATGTTTATTATATGATATATAAAAACCCTTTCTTGCTGGATATATTTATATATATAGGAAAAAATAGGGTTCCTTTGACGCACTACAACTACTGAACAAATCGGGATGGGGCTGCTACCATTCGACTTGGAATTTTTCGTATATAGTTATGTGCTATATTTGATACAGATAAGCGACGGTGAAACAGCGGGGGACAGCTAGTCTATAAAATAAAATTACTTAATAATGTTTGTACATAAATAATAGTAATTTGTAACCCCATGCTGTGTGTGCCAAGAATACACGTAGACTTTTTAATCTACTTAGGTTATAGATACTCTTTTTATTTTACGAAAGGGTTTTTTTATGGCAAACAGGCAGACGGTCTACCTGATGGTAAGCGGTCACCACCAACTATAGACATTTGCAATACCAGCGGCATCGCTAATGCGTTGACGACCCTGGGACGTGAATCACTCGTTACCTTTTCTAACCAAAACAATACTAGTGCACTACTGCTTCACGGCGGAAATGAGAAAGGTGGTAGTATTTCTGCACTAAGAGCTCTAAATACTCAAAAACCTTACTACTTTTTTTTATTTTCGAAAGGTTTTTCTATCTATTAAGTCATGGGCCCATTATTAAATAAAATAAACATTTGCCGTCTCAAAAAACCTATTCGGCTGAAGCTTGGCACATTTCCATCACTATACATCATATTTTGGACCAAGCACCACGTATTATAGCCAAAAAAATATTGATACTTGTGAAGGCTTGCCAACAAAAATCCTTTCGGAAAGATTGTATTCATTCAATGGTTTATATAAAATTATATCCCATACCTATATCTGTTACGTATGAGTAAAAGAATATGTATTTCTCGTTATCCATTTTCTTAATACGATATTTGCTTTGTCATTGATGGGGTTAGATTGCGTATTTTGTAATATGTAATACTAGCTGACCCGACTGACGCTGTCCTGTCTTAATTATGAATATTGAATTCGATTCTTCCGATTGAATCGACAGTGAAATGTGCACTTCATCGTATAGAAATTATTATTATTTTACCAATACCATATAATTACGACCCATGCCTCTCCTTTAAACGATATTTGCAGCGCGAATTCAGTCAATCTTGCAACTGTCAAACGACTGATATTTAAGTCAAACGCCATATACATTAGAAAAGTGAATATGGTCGTCATTTTTTTTTTATTTTCTAATTTTTCGCGCAACTTTCTTATTTTTTGTTTTATAAGAATCTTCTCCTGACAATAAGAAACACAACAAAAAAATAATTAGCGAAATCAGTCCAGCCGTTCACGCGTGATGCCGTGACCAAGAGAAATGGGGATTCATTTTTATTCATATAGATTACTTTAATTTTTAACTTTTTTTAATAAATGATGAATAATTGAAATTCAAGAGACATAGGTTGATCCCACAAGAAACTCACCCAGGTTACATTTTTTTATATTGATCTTATCTGATCTTCCAAATATGTATACAATATTTATTATAGATATTTTAAAAGGAAAAGAAATATAATTTTAATAATAATAATATAATTTAATAGCAACTAACCTAAAACAAGCATGTGAAAATATCTGTAATAGCTGTAAAATAAATGCATCTACTTCAAAGAGCACAAAAGTCTGCTCTCAGAAAAGGTAGCCTCTTTCTTAACTCTTAACGCTTGGAGACATGCCAAACCACTAGTAGTCTATTCGAATCAGTTTAGCTGCTCATGTTACTGACTGTACCCACGAAAAACATGATAGTATAAGAAAGCTATCATACTAAGAATAACACATATTTTCGCTTGAACTAGTTTTCGCCGTCTTAGTAACATTTTGCTAAACCTGTCTTTGTCATTTGAGCAAGTGTCTAGACCAAGCGAGATTAGGAAAGTTTAAGCACAAGGGAAATAGGTCACGGAGTTAGTCAAAGGGTTTTGGGTCCTCACTAAGTCATCATCGTTTGGCAGCCATGTTCCTCATCATTAGGGTCAATATGTATGCTTTTGGTCCGTTCAGTGCATTACAAATAACAAGAGATTTGGAAGATTACGGCTGACGGCTTGATGGCAACCTTTTTTGGAAATACTTTTGTTGATCTTGTCGTCATCATGTAGTGTCATGTTCAGTCTTTAGTCGGCTCTTACGATAATCTTGAGATCCACAATTTATGTTGTTACATAGCTATATGTATATTTATATGTACGTAGGTACGTATAAACAATCTAAGCCTTAACGTGTCCACCCGCTCTCATACATAAATCATAAAAATATGAATGAAGAGGTTTTATAAATTTAATTACCATTTACATTAAGATAAGAAGTCATCTCATAAATTGCTTATTTCTTATAGTTATCCGGCTCGAAGGACCACAAAGATGTACATTGCGAACAACTTGTAATTAAAGTTAAATAAAAAATATGATATATTAATAATCCAACAAACTACAAAGTTTACTAATTGAAAATATAAATTGATTCTTAGAACTAATGTTCTGATAATGATGTTGATAAATGAGTTTCGACGAGTACCTACAAATGGCAAATCACTACATAGTATAAAACAAAGTCGCTTTCTCTGTCCGTATATCCCTATGTATGCTTAAACCTCTAAAACTACGCAACGGATTTTGATGCGGTTTTTTTTAATAGATAGAGTGATTGAAGAGGAAGGTTTTTATGTATAATACATGTGACATCCCACGGGAACGGGGGTAAAACCGCGGGGGACAGCTAATTAGCCATAGACCAGTAAATAGTGTAATAGCGCGAAAAGCGCTAAAGCGGCGGAAAAAATACCACTATTGCACCGTACAATATTCTATCTCCTAATCTATATCTGACACAGATTAAGCGATGAATCCGAAACTATAGTTCGTAATCTATCTCCTGTCGGTCATTTCGCCGCTGGTCATTATTCATGGGCATTTGGTCATCTATTGTTATTTATTATTATGCGGATCTGGTAGTAATTATTACTTACTGCTTACAATTATTGCCAATAAAATCTGTGTTTACACTTTGTATACTACTATGCGCATTTTATATTTAAAACAAAAGAAAAATACCAACTAAAGGATGACTTTTGGAGCTTCAGCTATGGCTGTTGGAGATAATAAGGAGGCCAAGGCCCATTCTAAATTCCAAAGATGTGAAAAAAGAATAGGTACACATAATGTTGACAGAGTGTGGTAACAGCAAAATATTTAAAGTTATCATACATATTATAGATATATTCCACTGTTTTTCTAGCTCAGTAGTCCAGTGAGCGAGAAAATTTAATTAGCTCCAGAGCAAAAGACAAAGAGCTCTGTAGGTACTGAAAGAAAAATAAAATTAATAAAGTTAAAATAGCTCTTTGAGACACATCCCTGGCTTAAACGACTTAATTGTACTTACAGCGGTCTTTGTGACTTTAAACTAATTGTTTTAAAGTGTGCATAATAGCGTTTAAAAAAAAGGAAATTATCTATGGATTTTTTTTTATAAATTACGACTTTCGAGATTCGAATACAGCTTATAAATATTAAGTACCTACACATCAAAAAGGGGCTCTAGTGAAATTTGCAAATCTCGTTGACGATATACACAACACTTGATAGTTTGAAAAATCAACAAATAATGAACAAAGCCAATGTATTTTTACACGCCGCCACGACACTTTCAAATTAAATTAAACGATTTCAAACCTTATATGTAGTGCAATAGATATCAGCTACAGTCTACAGCAAACATAAGAATTTTGACCCCGTTGCATCTCCCGTTGTATTTACTATTTACACTGAAAATAGCCTACACAAAGTCATAATATAGAGCTGCGAGCTGACAGATATGATGTAAACCAAAAATAGATCATCTAAAACGCGATATTGCGACGTGAACTATTGCTAAACTAATCCCGCTGAAGTGGATCCGATTGTGTGCTTCGGTACGCATTGATTCTGATCGGAAAATCGTTTTTTATAACAAAAACTATCCTGTTAGTTACTGTGATTGTCACTTATACCGGTAACCTGATGCCTCTCGGCTGTACTCCAATTTCAACCGTAATGTGGTCTGTTAAAACCTCATTTTGAATGCCACTGTTCTATTCGATAAAATGTTTTTACGAAGCCAGTTGTTTTCATGCAGCAAGTTTACTGTAGATAGGCTGGTGTTTGACCACATGGTAAGTAATGATGTGGTAGGCCATAACCTCACAAAGCCTAGATACCGGCTTTCAAGTTTAGCTGCCGGAACATAACGATAAGTGCTTGGCAAAAGGCTTTACCACCTTATTTAATCAAAAGGGAACCAGTTCATGGAAGGTAATGGAAGCTATGAGGTTCCAAATGTGTTCCAATACAAAGAGACAGGCCGAATTTGTCAAATAAATAAAGCAATAGACTAAAATATTAGGTCGACATAATACCACTCTCGGATTCATGATCGTAAAGTATTTCATAAAAGTCTGGCTTCCACGCAGTTTCTCTCGCGTTCCCAGTAAAGTTTAGGTTCCTTCTCTGTCAGCTATCTCATTTATTACTGACTAGCTGTGCCCCGCGGTTTTACCCGCGTTCCCTTGGGATGTCACATGTATTATACATAAAAACCTTCCTCTTCAATCACTCTATCTATTAAAAAAACCGCATCAAAATCCGTTGCGTAGTTTTAAAGATTTAAGCATACATAGGGATATAGGGACAGAGAAAGCGACTCTGTTTTATATGTACTATGTAGTACTATATCAGTTTCTTATGCAACTATACCTCATTCCTGCATTAAAGGGAATTTACCGAATTTCATGAAGACTGGTTTAGCCATCGATTCCAAATGTGGATTCCAGTTTCGATGATTGTTATAATCACTTCCCAAGATTTTAGTAGCTGTTGAAATTTCGAGCGGTTAAATATCAACCTTGGCTTGGAATTTATGACTCTTAGTGCAGAGTTCGTCCGGAGAAAAACTACCAACTTTCCCATTACCTGCGTGAAACAGTGTTGTATTTCTGTGTTTTTGTTAGGTGAAATTACAGGGACATAGGACTTAACAATAACGCGTCACTTCACTGATGTTGCGAATGTCCATAGACGGTGGTGACCAATTACCATCAGATGGACCAACTGCCTGCTTGTCGGCCTCTTTGACAAGATAAATAAAAAAAAACGCTCGTTAACCTTTTTTGCTAGTCACCATTGAATACTTTTTGACAATCAATTTGAACAGTAATTCATTTGTACAGGAAGCACTGTTCAAAACGTTAATTAAAATTAATGGCGTCACATAATTTCAATCTGTGTCAGGAAATTAAATCGGGTTCTGGAGTAACCGTTCATTTTATTACTTTTTTATGTCTGGATATAAAAGTTTATTTTATTTGGGACCCACTTGAAGGATATCAATAAGAGTTGTCTTATGACTTGTTCAAGATATAAAGTTATATGTACATATGTTACCTTCAAGGCTTTATGTGCTTATCACTTTCGGTCACATCTTCACTTACTGTTCTGTCTTGCCTTCGAATCAAATTAATATAGCTGCTTAAAAAGCAGTCTTTTGTTTTTTTTCCAGCTATGTTAAATAAGTATTTAACCTTTACTTCTTTTTCATCATGTCTTGTCAGCCAGTCATTTCAGCAAGCAGGTTTAATGGATCCAACATTCACCATATAAGGGTTGTGGTCAAATACTACCACATCAATAACACAAGTAAAAAAAACCATTCTTGAAATATAGCATGTCACTGTTAAGTGGTATTAATAGTTAGTCAATAAAACATCCAATTATAGTTCCAATAGGTGCGATAATGGCGTGTTCAGACCACGCTCCCCCTTGCCCAGAGGTCAAATCGACAGAATCGATGTTTCTAACGTAACTTATACGTTTAAGTTTTTTCCTTATAACTTATACTAACTATAAAAAGCAGCGTGTTTTGAATTATTTATACAGGTGAACGCACCTTTTGATGACGAAATTCCCGTAAAGTTATGGTTATCGAAATAGTCGTATCGATAAAATATATTTTTGAGATTTAGTGCTTATTATTTAATGAAAATATTTTCGTTTCATCGAAATTATAAGTACATATTTGAACACAATTTACCTTCTCGTTAAATTGTTATTTATAACTAAGGTACTTTGATACTTATCGTTTCAAATAAATAAATATCTAATATAAGCGACATTTCCACGTAAATTTCAAACTTTGAAGTATAATTTAGGTTATAAATAGTTAAACAACATTCTACAAATAAAACTGAAAACACCAGCTACGATTTATGAACAGCCAATCCAGCCCAAAAACAAGCCTTAAGAAAAATAATCATGTAAAAGTGTATGAAAATATTATCGGACCATTAGCATTCTGGGGCTCGATTCTGTAAGGAAAATGACACTAGCTCGAGGATGTTTCGTCGCGGCCTCTATGCTCTGTCTCTTTCGCTAACTACGCAATCACATGAGAGGTAAGCTCTCCGAAGCCTCCGTGCTGCGGTTCGTCAACGAAGTTTGTATTAGCTGAATAAGGGGGCTGTAGTGTTGACTGCACGCATCGGCCGTGCCGCCGCACACGAACAATAACAGAATGGAATCGATACAAATGAATAATTTATGACAACCATCAAATGGACAGCTCCGTATACAAATTCCCAACGTCAAGTTAGTAATTTGGAAGGAAGGTAAACTTTTTGATGTTAACCTTTTTTGTAAAACAAATTGATAAAAAAAATCGAAATGTTTGTATGTAAAAAGTGTAATGGGAAGAGGCATGGAAAAAAAAGAAGAAGAAGGTGATCTTATTTTTTTTTATTTACATAGAGTGTATTAAGATTATGGAATTAATTTCATACCCATGGTGTCCGAAGAGGCAGTCTCAGTAATAAGATCCACACTCTACCGAAAATATTTTAAGTCCGAACGTGCCATGAGTGACATCTCGGACAGCAAGTAAACATTTCTAAACAATGATACACTAATTTGTTAATTTCAATAAAGACAAACCCATGGTCTTAAACAAAAATGTAGACTATTCGACTAGTGAGGCAAATAGTAATAAAGAAAAACTAGGCAGAAGGCAATCTATCTAAACTAGAAAACCTTGTAAATTTTTATTTTTGACGAGCTTGGTGCTTAGAGAACGTGACTGGCACGCCGCTACCATTGGTGTCTAAGAACATATTTGTTTGTTCTGAGTTCGTTGTTTAAATATCTTTTTAAGAATGTATTAAGAAGAAAAATGTAGTATACATATGTATGTGGTAAATCAGTTATCTGGTTTCCATAGTACAGGCCAAGGTTTGGGATTATATAATAGTATATTTTTAATAGCATGAGTTGGGTGACACATGGTGTTTTATAAGATATCTCAATGGTTTATTTCGACATAATAAGGGGATACCGTAATAGACCATAAGTATATTACATAGATAAATCGTATTTAAAAAATGTCCCGGATGTCCACTGCTGAACATAGGCCTCCCCCTTGGATTTCCATCTCGAACGGTCTTGAGCCGCAAGCATCCAGCGGCTTCCAGCGACTCTGACCAGTTCGTCGGTCCACCTGGTGGAAGGTCATCCCACTCGACGTTTTCCTGTACATGGTCGCCACTCGAGAACCTTTATTCCCCATCGGTTATCAGTTCTTCGAGCGATGTGGCCTGCCCATTGCCACTTCAGCTGGCTGACTCTACGAGCTATGTCTACAGCCTTTGTTTTTCTACGAATGTCCTCGTTTCGGACCCTGTCGCGTAGAGAAATGCCAAGCATAGCCCGTTCCATAGCTCGCTGAGTGACCTTGAGCTTGTTAATACGGCCAGCAGTAAAGGACCACGTCTGTTCCACAGGTTCTATTTATTTATTCATCCACTCATAAAGAACGCACGTTTCTTAACGTATGCCTATAGGTTTCAATAAATAGCTATAATTCTTAAAATGACACGTTTTTCTAGACTATGTAAACGAATATTTTACGAGCAAGCTTAATGTCGCCGTTAAGTTGTTTTACGGTGGCGAGAGTGTTTTATCTAATAGATTTGTGTGTAACATTTTATTTTGTCCATTTAATGTGTTAACGTTACATAGTTGTATATTGAAATGGAAACTAGCTGTTTGAACTGTTTCTTATAAGTTCATTCATACATCTTCGTTCACTTATTCTCTTCCATTTTTCCTCCAGAGGTAAGAAGAGGTTTTATTAGTTCCAACTTAACAAGTGCGCATTGTAATTGTCTCTCAGGCTACATGTATTGATTTTTACACAATGAATCATTACTACCTTGCCCAACCCAGGAATAGGATCCAGGAGCTTCTCGTCTCTAGCCCAGCTGTATACCACTTGACCGAGGATTAGTTAAATCATGTTTGTGAAATACTTCAAGTTGCTATGTTTTTCTGAATTGTTCAATTTTTTTTCTTTAATTAAGATCTCTCCTAGTTTTTCCCAGGTTAGTATTAAAATACTTGAATTTCACGAAGAGTAATGATTGATAATAAAATGAAATTCAAGTAGAAATAAAATTGATATAATGTTCTAAAGTGCATTAAAGTTACCATATCTACCAAATAACTTAATCATAAAATAATCCCTAACAAATAATTAAATAAAAAAAACAATTATTGCACTTTATGTTTTCTCTTCTGTATTCTTTAAAATAAATAAAATATACTATAACAGCCTGTACAACGTTGTCATATTAATAAACTAGCTGTCCCACGCGGTTTTACCCGCGTACCTACATAAAAACCTTCCTCTTCAATCACTCTATCTATTAAAAAAACCGCATCAAAATCCGTTACGTAGTTTTAAAGATTTAAGCATACATAGGGATATAAGGACAGAGAAAGCGACTTTGTTTTATACTATGTAGTGATAAGTACGTAAATAAATCTAAAGGCTTATTTAGTTCGTATTTAATTCAGCTGTCAAACCCATTTGATTTCCTATTAAGACAGAGAAGGTTGTGGTAACCGCTGTAATTAATATTGACCACAAACTCCGACTGATCCGTAACCAAAGAAAACCTGGTAATTAATTTCATATACTCGTAAATGCTGCATCTCAAAGGTTTGTAAATGTCATGAACTTAACCTTAATGCATTTTGGTGGAAACCATACAAAGTCTACAAGGGAACTTTCGGTAGCTTCAGTAACTTTAAATTTGACCTTCAAAAGCGCCCGCGGGCCTAAACTGAATAAATTGTTTAGAATTTTGAAATTTCGGTTCTTAGTGATTTTGTACGAGGTCGACAAATATAATGTAACTGTCCTTCGCGAAAGGTAAAAAAACAAAAGTTTAATACGCCAACTAGTTTAATATGTTCATTGTTAGCAAAAGTTTCAAACACATAATAGGGCATTAATATGTAATGAAATACAACTCGGGTAGTATTGTCTGAAAATCTGCAACTTATATGCAAAATTTGACCTTCATAAATGCCCGCGGGCCTAAACTGAATAAACGTTTTGAATTTTGATATTTCCAGTGATTCTGTATGAGGTCGACAAATATAATGTAACTGTCCCTCGCGAAAGGTAGCCTATATGTTATTCATTTATTTATAAGCCTGCGAAGTGCCACATGAATAAACAAAATTTCTATTCTATTCTAGGGTATATTCTATCTACATGCCAAGTTTCATTCAAATCCGTTCGATAGTATTTGCGTGAAAGTATAACAAATATCAATACATATATACAAACGTTCCCTTTTATAATATTAGTAGGAAGTGTAACTAAATTTAAGTAAATTTATAATCCATGTATTCAGTAATAGAAAAATTCAATGTAACACTATATATTAAGGAACCACACGCCTCAGTTCAAAACAACGAGCTGAGCACGCGCGGAAAGATGTTAATACATAAAAACACAATACAATTAATCTTAAAATAATTTATCGTAGAATCTCCAAAGGGACTAAGACGTAGAAAATGTAAAAAGAAATAAATAAAAAATATATATATTAGTAGGAAGTAAGAAAGGATACCTTATAATCATGTTATTTAAGTTCTAATTTCAGTATTGTTTATTCGTAATCACATTAACGATTTGAAGTTGACATGAGACTTAACAACTTCACGTCTCAGGGTCGACAACGCATTGGCAATGCCCCTAGTGTTGCAAATGTCCATAGGCGGCGGTGACCACTTACCATCAGGTTGACCGTCCGCTTGTATGTCGGCCCACGTGGTATAAAAAAAATATATATATTGAAGAATTGTGCTGATTTTGAAAAAATTAAAAACGAAACCTGTTATTAAAAAACTGAACTAAAAAGTAAATTAAGTATGAATTCCTAAAACCACCTTCCGACTTCATCATCAGTTCAACTCGACGGCACATTGTCATCGAACTTACATAAGCATGGAAAAATTCAGCCTAATCCGACTTATGAACGAACTTGTACAATCAAATTCACAACGAAGGTACGGTAAAGGTAAAAATAGTTTAACGCAGAACTTTCTCGAATAAACAATACTTTAGGACCTTTCAGACCGAGTGACCGTCCTCCCTAAGCCGCCCCAAGCCAGTCAGGTCGCCGTGTGAGCCAGCTTAACGCGCAGATAGGATTCCTCTATTAAATTAGTTTCTGCACTCGTGACTTGCTTATTCAGGATCGTCGTCATTTTTGTATTGAGAGTTTTGGGATCAACCTGTATTTGATTGAGAACGTTTTTCACCTTTAAGTATATGGGAGGGAGATTTATTTTTGTAAAAATATTTATTAAAGTGGGTTGTCATCAAAATCTTCCGATATTGACTGTGATAACTCACCTGATGATAAATAACTATTTATAGGAGTTATTGTAAAAGATGAAAAAGCAGTAATATTTCTGGTCGAGAATGACGTCATCATACCACTTTCTTTCAGTCTCCTGCTACCACCTCTTCTCTTAGTCAGAGACCAACTACCTTTTAAAGATAAAATGGACTTACCTAAGTGCAATCCCATCAGCTCTATCCTCGCTAGCAATACTGGTCCTCGGCGAGCTCCCGAGCCTGCTGCTCGCGGATTTCCGCCGCAGTTCGTGTGCTTCCGGCTCGTCCTTGTTGGTGAAGGAGATACGTGGTGCATGGGCGCGGAGTCCGCACACTTTGTGCGCCGATACACCGCGGCATAGCATCTGACTTTGGGTTAGGTCTGAAACAAAAGCAGAAATGGATAACGTTATTATTCCTCCTAATTTTGAGTTGTTAAAGATCTGGAGCCGTCTGGTAAGTATTTGTCGATGGAAAAATCTAGTTATCTAAGTCAGGTAAGATACCCATGACTCCAGTTGTAATCAAATATCAATTGTAACTATCAGAAAATAGAATCCTACTAATGTTATAAACGCGAAAGTTTGTATGTATGAATGTATGGAGGTTTGTTCCTCTTTCACGCAAAAACTTCCCAACGGATTTGGATGAAACTTGGCACATAAATAGAGCATATATTGTTATATACTTTTTATTCCGGGAAAATGTTACATCCCTCGGGAATACCGGTGAAACTGTGGGGAACAGCTAGATGGTTATAAAACGCCAAGTGAGACGGGTTACTTACAATTTCACGTCTAGAATTTTGAGAGATCGAACTCATTTATTTAAATTCGACAGTATAGAAATATTAATAATAAAGAGTATGGTAAGCAATCAGTTATAAAACCTTTAAAGGTAAATTAATTAAAAAAGTATTTATTGTACATTCGCAAAACACTTTAATAAAAATAACAAACGGTTAATACACCAACTAGTTTAATAATGTTCATTGTTAGCAAAAGTTTCAAACACATAATAGGGCATTAATATGTAACGAAATACAACTCGCGTAGTATTGTCTGAAATCTGCAACTTATATGCAAAGGTTTAATAATGAAAACTGCTTTTAGTAATTTACCTCGACTAGACCGTAATTAGCAAGCACAAATTGTTCAATATATTTATTATTTTTCTACTTATTATAGTAGAAGTAATCAAAATCATTGAAAACGGTCGTGTGGTCATCTAGTTACCATAGCACAAGCTCTGCTTAGTTTTGACTAGATGACCATAAATAAATATATATCTTGGGATATTTTTACACACGGCCATCTTCCCCCTTATTCAGCTAATATAAAACTTCGTCGGCGAACCGCTTCACGGAGGCCTGGGAGAGCTTATCTCTCACGTGATTATTAGTATTAGCGTATTTAGCGAAAGAGACAGAGCACGGAGGCCACGACGAAACATCCTCGAGTTAGTGTCATTTTCCTTACAGAATCGAGCCCCTGGTCCCAAACTAAGCGCAGCTTGTAATATGGAAACCAGATAACTGACATGTTACATACTCGTACATACAACGTTTTTATATAATTACATACATAAATATTACTAGCTGTCCCCCGCGGTTTTACTCGCGTTCCCGAGGGATATCACATTTTCCCGGAAAAAGAGTAGTCTATATGTTATTCCAGGATATGCTCTATCTATGTGCCAAGTTTCATCCATATCCGTTTAATAGTTTTTGCGTGAAAGAGTAACAAACATACTTACATACAAATCTTTCCTCTTTATAATATTAGTATGGATAGATATTTATATCCAAACACAGAACGAACAGACCTGTTCATGCACACAAATGTTTGTCCTGGGTGGGTATCAACTGGCTCACCATGCGTGAAAAAATGTCCCTTGATTCCTAGATCACAAATCCTATGTAGTTTTAAAAATATAAACCTTATAAATCATGCTATAGCGTTGCTATTTAAGTACAAAACACATTTTTTTCCATTGTCTCGTTTCAAAAAGACCTCAGTAACACAACAAATCCGAAACCCAACGAATCATTCGCTAACCAGATCCAGAACCCACGACGACCGAACCATTTCCAATATCCTGTCTGCGTGGCACCAATAAAAAACATTTCTTTTGTTCCCATTTCTCTTATGAGCGATGGTAACAATAAATAGGAATTTGTCTATCGAGTAAACAAAAGTTACTCGAATCAAATCCGATTATATAAATGCTATTTTAAACCTTAATACTATTTATTAGGGTACATACTAGCTTTTGCCTTGCAGTTTCAACCGATACAAAAAGTAAACTAGGTGTATATCATTCTGTCTCTCTTTCGCAAAGTAATAGCATGTAAGCGTATGAAAAGTTTTAATGTAATTTATACCCGCTTTTTTGTTTTTCATCACAGTAACTGGCTATGAAGTGCAGCTTTTTAATTTTAGTTTTAATAAAAAAAAAGAACATATGAAGAAAAGGAGCACATTTCAACAAAAAGCACTAGTATTTTTATGCAACAAATCTTTCAAATTCTCCTCGTATCTGTGTTCATTAAACTCTTGTAAGTCTAAGAAAACACAAGAATGTCGTCCTTTTCTCGAAGTAACATACAAGTGACATAGTTGCAGAGTTATAGTAACCACTCGACAAACATTAGCACAAAGTTACCGCAAGTTACAACCCCCATGAATATTGCACGTGCTACCGAAGTTCAATGTACTGTTTCAATATATTTTCTGCATACTACAGCCTATGCTAAAGGATAATTATATTTATTGCTTCGAATAAAGAAGCTAAAATAAATCTTTTCTTAATGGAATACGGTTTAGTATTCTTTGAGATTCATAAACGCCAAAAACGTCTTATTTACTGAAACAGACTATAGCAAAGAGGTAACATAATGTTGATTTAAGTATTTCGATCGCTAACAATACTCGTCAAAACTCGCGGATGATTCTAAATCAACACTACATAGTAAAACAAAGTCACTTTCTCTGTCCCTATATTCCTATGTACCTACGATTCTTTCATGTAAGCTTAAATCTTTAAAACTACGCAACGGATTTTGAAGCGGTTTTTTTTAAAAAACATGTGACATCCCACGGGAACGCGGGGAAAGCTAGTTCAAAATAATTAAAAGAAATATTCAGTTTACTACAGTTTCATTGTGGTCAAACTAGTGTTTTCAATTCCTGAAAGAGCTAATTCCCTATATATGAACTAGTTGCGAGCTACACTTATTATAATCAAAAAGGATTTTGTTAAATTATAGAACTTTAAAAGAAATCTTAACTTTTTCACGGGTTCATCTTAGTTTCGAAACTCAGTTTTCAAGCTTTAAAATCAAGTTCTTTGAACCAATTTCGCTGCATGAAGTTCTTGTTAACTTCTAGGTTATTGAGTTAGTTCAATGAGGGAGGTAGTGTACAGACGCGCGTGTTGAAATAACGATTCCGTTGGCGTGCAGCTAAAAGTAGCACGCACAATCATGAAGACACGCGATGCAGTTTTGATATCGTGTCAGTCTGATTGATAAACATGGAAAGTCTACTTTGTCTTCATAAGCAATGGCTTTTTAAAATTCCTATTGAATAATCAAAATGAAAACAAAAATTTGTTTAAAGGTGGGTACGATCAATCAAACAAACTCTACGTAATCTGAATTTATAATAGTCATGTTGTAGGAATGTGTTTTGTAACAAAATGTAAATATCAATCATTTGTTCAGGACAAAAGTTAAGTTCATTGAAAATGAGAAGAACCGGCAAAAATGCAGGCTGTTTTTTTTTTTATTAAGAATGGGCTTGTTTGGCCTTCGACTGACCCCAGAAGGAGTTATGACGAGGCCGAGGATGTAGCACGCTTACCCAGAAAATGCCTATTCACTCTGGCCTTGAATAAATCCAGGCTGTGTCATAAAGACACACGATAGAGGTGAAACTTTTGTATTACAGTGAAACGTTTTAATTATTCATCAATCACTATTTAATGGCATAAATTGTGTTTATCATTCATTTATTTTTCGTCACACAAAAAGGTTGCAGATCAGAATTTCAAAGCCCTCCCATAAAAAGGTTTACTAAAAAAAAACAAGTGATTTGTTAATTATTTTTATAACGTTTAACAATTTCAAAATATTATGTATTTATAGTTTCTACAGCGTTTTTCATAAATATATCGCCGCGTCTGTATCCAACAGCTTCAAGTGAAAGATAAATCAAAGTGGTTGTTAAAATGAACACATGAACACATTGTTGCATAAATCTCAGACAAATGTTACACTATTCGGAGGAGTGTCACAAGATGTCGCGAAACTTTACTGGCATTTACATTTTATTGCTCACAGAAGCGAATTTAATTCTGCAGATGCGGCATTTCGTATGTCTCCAGGAGTTACACTGTGCCCCCAATATGTAAATGAAGTGTTTTCGACTAATGAACCAGGGTTTTGTGGACGACAAATTAATTGTAACATCTTTATAATGTTTTATGAACTGGGTCAGTCATTCAATCGATTACCATGGAGTTTCAAGAGGCACTATGACTTATAAATTATGAACCCATGTCACTGACAATGTATAATATTATATATTATAGATTAATATTCAGAATAATAATAGGCAAAAATGCAGATTAGATAAATTACAAAAAAAAAATGTAGTCTTGTTGATCTTCTTGCCGGATCTTCTCGGAAATAGTTTTGCCATTTGTTTTTTTTTATGTTTTTATATCAAGTAGGCCTCACAGCCGGTCACTGCTGGTTACGCACATTGGCAACACCAGAGGCATCGCCAATGTATTATCGACCCTGAGACGTGAAGTTTTTATGTTTCATATGCCCGTAATTTCACCGAAAGACTATTAGGTACATACTTGATACAACCAGCCCTCGTACATTTCTCACTGAAACTCAGTAATATTACCGTGTGTGTATATACTTTGCTGTATTTAGGTAAAATTACAGGCTCGTGTCACCTAACAACTTTACTGCACGTGCACTATTGCTTCACGGTGGAAATGTGTAAGGTGCACCCTTGCAATAAGAGCTCTATTCTTTGAAAATGCACAGCATTGTAAATTAAACCTTAAGCTTTGCACGACATACTATACATTTTACATTGTGGTTATTTTGATTAAACGCCTGGTAGACCAATTGATACAAAGTTCTTTTTCCTTTGTTAACTATGCGATACTTAACAAAGTATCACGCACACACAAGACTTACTCATTATGGTAAAATACGGAGTAAATTGTGATAGCCTCGGTTCAATGGCCTAAATGCTCGCGAATGGGTGTAAAAGGCCCCATCAGAGGCCAACACCTAATCTAGTCCATAAAAAAACTACTTAAGAACTTTTTTATCTGTATACCCAAAAAGATTTTTAGCAAATGTCAGTGTGAAAGTGATAAAAAAGACAAAGAACTTACTAAAGATACCATGTCAGTAGCCTGTAATTAGTTTGTTTCAAACAATATTCTGCTTAATTCTAAAGGTGCCCTCCAAGGGCATGGACTGAATTTTAAATAAGTAAGTTTTAAGTATCTTATTTCTTTCTTTCAAATTCTTTAATAACATTGGCCCAAACACAGAATACCTAACACACAAACTTGATCGCCATGTAGGTTTATTCAAATAGATACTCTGTGGGCGACAAGCCTAATATTTAAAATGCGTGTATTTTAAACATTGAATTCTGCTCCTTACCATAGCCAGAGATTAGAGCAGTACAGTTTTATGTACAGAGTCCACCTGGAGAAGTACTACCTCCTTACACATTTCCTCCTTGAAGCAGTAGTGCACTTAAAAAGGTAAGGGGCCCGGTGAAATTACAGGCAAGTGAGAGTTAGCAACTTCACGTCTCAGAGCCGACAATGAATTGGCGATGCCCCTGGTGATGGCCCAAAGGCGCGGTTGGCAATTTACCATCAGGTGGACCGCCTGCTTGTTTGTCGGCCGCAGTGGAAAAAGAAAACAAACCGCAGCTAATGCATTGAAAATATGACTTTCATAACATAACGTAAAATCATCGAAGTATAATTATTTGAAAGATAACATTTATTGATTCCAATTATATTACTTTCGAGAAATTCTCAATGTATTTTTAATCTGATAATTGGCCTTCAACGAGACTTATGAGGCAACTGATCAAGATAAAACAAAGTCGGTAACTAAGTAAGCTGTTCTTAATTAAACAAGACCTTTGTAGATCTCGTCAAAGGAAATAATAAAGTATATTCATCGTTGGAAAATAATAGCAGTATTTTTTGTTTTAAGAAAAAAAAAACTAGAGACAAGCATATAGTTTTTATGGAAGAACACATGATCCATTGTTTTGCTGAGTTATTCAGAATTTTACCTGTGTGCTAAATTTCTTCTAAACTATTCCTGGAGTCTAAGCGTAATTATGTCATTCTCGATTTAAATATCTATATAAGTATGGAGAGCGAGGTATGAGACCTCCTCCATTTAAAAGGGAAGATCTTCTGCCAGGCTAGGTGATCATGCCTGGGGACCGCGGTCCAACTGTTGGATGAGAGAATCTTGATAGCGCGATGTAGGATTCTCGCGTGTTTTATTCGTTCATAGATGTCGGCGTGTGCATAGATGTCGCCACGTATGTATGAATTTAAAAAAGTAGTGTTAAGTATCTATACTATAATATTATAAAGAGGAAAGATTTGTTTGTTTGTAATGAATAGGCTCCGAAACTACTGGACCGATTTCAAAAATTCTTTCACCTTTGGAAAGCTACATTATCCCCGAGTAACATAGGCTACTTTTTATCCAAGGAAAATGTAAATCCCTCGGGAACGCGGGTGAAACCGCGGGGGACAGCTAGTATGTTATATATCAGTCAACTGGTTTCCATCATGGCTCAGCTTAGTTTGGTATCCGATGGCCGTCTGTAAGTAATGTCACTGGGTAATTATTTATTATGTCAAAAATATATTTTTATTACGTGTAGGTAGGTAATTTATGTTTCATCTTTTACAAAATGAAATACTTACAAATGTGACTACGTGATGTCAATGAAATGTCTATGTATATTTTTTTTCCATATTTTTTTTTTCTTCTTGATTAACTATTTTTGTTTATATTTTGATTATTTTTGTTTTTTTTTTCTATTTGGTTTTATGTTGTTTTTCGTATAACATGAAACGAATGAAACTGTAACTATCTATAAATATATGGTTACACGGGTAATGCAGTGTATTGCAATATCCGTGGAGTCAGGAGCGCTGGTGACTTGTAATACAGGTTTTTAACCTACCACAAGCACCAGGTCTCTCACAAGGCAGGTCTGCATTGTACTGTATACCAACTTAGCTTTGAATTGCATTGTGAAGACTTTTGTGAGAGAAAAATATAATAAAGTTTTATTATTCTTAAGTTAATGCTGTGTGAGTCCAGAAAAAATGTTTTTTCTTTCTTTCTTACTTTTAAATGAAGTCAAACTATATCGCACTACTTTAATTAAGCCTGGGTTCAGGAATCCTCGACTCTTATAGCTGTAGACCTAAATCGAGAGAAAATCTCAAGGGAAATAAACGCGCTGACCGCCGGACGATACTTAACTTTTATTTCGCTACTATATGCCACACCGCGGTTTCACCCGCCGTCGATGGATCATATGATTTTTCGGTGTAAAAAGTATAGTTGTTAATCCAGAAGATATTCTGAATGTGTGCAAAGTTGCATTCTAATCTGTACAGCAGTTTATGTTAGTTTTTTTCATAAAGATAAAGACATTTAAACATCCAAACTTTCACAATTTGAAAAAAAGAATCAATTTTATTAATGACAAAAGGAAAAATAACTAATATTTGGGATTGTTTACTTTAAGCTTTGTTTTAAAATAAAGCTTTCATTTAGTAAAAAAAGCGTTTTGACCAATAAAGGAGCGATTCAAAAGTAGCAAGAGAAGCAGAGAACTTTTTTAGCATTTTGAAACTACACAACGAAGAAAAAAAGGAATTCAACAAATAAAATTATTTGCATACACACCAACTATAGTAATGGTAATAGTTCTAACTAGAGAAACAAACAATTGTATAAAATTTGGCACATAGAAGAGTCATACCCTGGAATAACAGATACTTCACTGTTTATAGAATATGTAAGATCGCTCAGCTCACTGTAACAAAATGAACTCAGAAGTACTCCTTAAATCGTTTCAAACGCTTCGCTTAATGTTACTTAATCCAAATTTGCTATCTAGGTAATATCCGCTTGGAAGTAATATAAGTAACTCATGAAACTGCCTCATAAAAACGAGTGGCTTAAACCCTGTCCCAAGCTTTATATAATGAGAAATGTTTCAACTTCACCGCAAAAGTTGTATAATAATAGAAAAAGGATTTCAGATAAGTTCTTGGCAATGAACAGCTTGTTAGTTTATAGGTAAATTTTTAGGGAAATTTAACTTTATCTACACCTATTTAAAGTCCATTGTTGGATTGACATCTCCCATGTTGCCACATTAATTTCGAAATTCAAAACCATTTATACAGTTCTGGCCCGCGGAGGGCACTTATGAAGGTCAAATTTAAAGTTATTGAAGCTAGTACCGGTTTGGAAGTCAGCATTCAACTGAGAAGAACCGGCAAGAAACTGAGTAAGGTAATTTTTTTTTCTTTTAATAGATTTTATCTAAATTCACTCTTTGGCAAATTTATTGTTTCCATTAAATATTTTTTGATATTTAATTTTGATAAAGGAAGTCATTGGTGAATTTGTATTAGGGGGCAGATCCTACACCTCGTTGCGACTAGCTTCATTATTTTGATTCAGCTAACAATTTTAATTGAGACACGATTGGAAAAATAAATTTAAATGATGAAAAAAAATGTAAAG
Organism: Habrosyne pyritoides; assembly: GCA_907165245.1. Lineage (NCBI taxonomy): Eukaryota > Metazoa > Arthropoda > Insecta > Lepidoptera > Drepanidae > Habrosyne > Habrosyne pyritoides. The sequence continues at coordinate 10,812,814 of OU015596.1, read as the reverse complement.
ATATATATTTTTGTTTCAAAAAAGAATCAAAACAATTGCCAACGTAGGGAACGGCCGTAGTGAAATTAGTTGAGTAACTTCATATCAAATAAATTATTATTGACAAAAAATATCTCAACTTAAATTCGAACTAGATCACAAATAAATCAGTTTCGTTTTAAACTGGAATTAAATAAATCTATAAGTCTGAACAACTTCCCAGTCACTTAAATAAAGTTGTCACAGGCGAACCAGAGTTATGTATAAGTTAAATGGGGTCGAACTTAGCTCGCACTGGGATCCAGGACTTTGGAATTTACATAGATTGGTCTACTTGATCAGTGCCTTTACCATGAGTTTTTAACGTACGTACTCGCTAGCGACGGCGTAAAACATTTCTATGACAATTGTGTACAGCGCCACTACTGGTCACCTAAAGAACTAAAATCGATAGTACGAGTCGATAGGTAAAAACCTATCGAAATGTAAACACTAGCGAGTAACGTTTTTTAGCCTTTGCTATAGAAATTCGGTACCATGAGTCACAAATTTGACAGTTGCTATCGAGAAATACTGTATCGATAGTAGTTTACTCGCCAGTGAGTAAAGTAAGTTTCGATAGCAACTCATGGTAGAGGTACATGGATGTCTGTAAGGTAGAATTACACTAGCTCGAGGATGTTTTGCAGCCTTGGTGCTCTGTCTCATTCGCTAAGTACGCAATGACGCGAGAGGTCCTCTCTCGGAGGCCTCGTTGCACTGGCTCTCCGACGAAGTTTGTATTAACTGAATAACCTACCATTATTTGATTACCTTAATCTCTACATATCAGCAAAAAAAAACCTATCAATCAAACATTGATTCACAAATTCTATGTCATCTTTTCACTATATTATTTTGTCACAATGTTGCCCCGCGGTTTCACCCGCATCCCGCTTTAAGTAACCTATATTCTTCTTCACACCATAGGCCATGTGTGTAACAAATTTCAGCAAGATTGCCTCAGTCAATCAGCCATGAAAGCGTATCAAACTAACCCACTCCCGTATTAATAATACTAGTTAGGATTGCTATGTATCGAATTTAATTATGATGAATATTTGATGTCTCTTTGATCATTATAATTGCTTTCTCATCAAACCAATTGGTGCCAATTAAACTGTCTTGTAACATTGTTATTATTCAATAAATGATTTTCTGAGTCTGTTACACGGTTTCCGTATTTAATATTTTACAAAACTCTTGGCAAAATTTCCTACAGTACATTAAAAATATAAGTTAAATTGCCAAATTATTCAGATTTTCCGGTGACCCTTATTGGTGACTTCTAAGGCTTCCGTATTGACTAAACTCAATTAATATATAGCTTTGGTTACCTAGGTACCTAGATACCGTGGGATACCTCTTTGGGTATGTGACTGTTGTATAGTAATTTTACGACTGGCAAGTATATGGCACAATATAAATAAAAAATGTATGCCGTGTCTTAGCCAATTTTAATATTAAGCTAGCTTTTGCCCACGGCTTAACTCGCGCTGTCTTCAGGATTTGATGCACAGAGATTTTTTCACAGTCAGTTAATTTCTTCTTCTGCGGCCGCCCTCGGACCCCGACCCACCGTGAAGCCGCCCACCCACGCTATTACTTTGTTTTCGTCTAGCGTTTTTTTTTACTTTTTATTTTTGTTCAGCTCTTAAGGTGTTAAAGTGGAATGTTAAAAGCTTATAAAATTGCTGCAGAATTGAGCTATAAAATACAAAAAGAATTTAAAGGAAGAGTTCCAGAGGTTAGGGCGTTCAATTTAAAAATCCATTTTTTTTTATAAAATGTTCACAGTTATCCGAATAAGGTGTAGGTACAGAAAAATTGCTCCGAATTTTGAGAAAATGGTTTATATTTTGGACAAGGCAACACCTGTAGGGACAGCTACTAAGACATATATGACCTAGCACCTATTATGCAGACGATGGTGATGACGCGATCGGCAGGTTTATCCAGCGGGCGATGGCCGCGTCGACAAGAGCCATTTCAAATATAACTTAAAAATGGCCATAAAACATCGAGATGCAATTGTCATGGAAAGTATTTTGGGAGCGAAACCATCCGAGGCCGAAATAGCTTAAACTTTAATATTTAGAAATATAAATTTTGATGAATAAGTGTAACTAAATTTAAGTAAATGCTAAGTTATTTATTGATAATCCATGTATCGGCAATAGAAAAATACAATGTAACACTATTATTAAGGAACCATAATTCTCAGTTCAAAACAACGAGCTGAGCACGCGCGGAATGATGTTAATTTTAAAAAACACAATACAATTAATCTTAAAATAATTTATCGTAGAATCTTCAAAGAGTATGTAAAAAGAAATAAAATAAAAAAAAGACATATATGACTATAGATACCCATATTTTATTAATCTGTTTGTTTATGACTTCATCGTATAACAGTCGTAACGGAGCAATTCATCGACTTAAATTTAGCACGAAGATAGCTTTTTAATCTACAGAGACGCCAGTAAAACCACAAGGCACACACCAGAATATAGACAAATATGTTTTCCTGACAAGTAATACCCGGACTAAACTAGGTGCCGGAGTAAATAACAAGCGAGACGCATAAAACAGTGTGATAAAAACATTGTCCAGATGCCAAACGACACGAGCCTTGTGTACTACCGTCCTAAGTGTCCTGCAGAACAATAGACACCTAAGTAAATGTGTTATCCGCCTATTGTACCCTCACGTCATGCTTCACTTATGAGAAAAAGAAAATAACTCTTTTGTATGACCTAATTAGTTCCAATATTGGACGTGTTTATTGTATTTAATATACGAGATATAAATGTACGTTTGTACCCTATAAACGAAAATGTTTTTTTTTTAAAGTGCCACATTTATTTATTTATTTATTTATTGCACAATGTACAGAATAATTGTTCGTACAGTTATACTTAACCCAACTTACAATTACCAATACAAGGACCCTGATAGGGTATGGCAACAGGTACACTTCCTAGAACTAAGTTTTACAATAGAAAATATATATATATTAATAACATTTAGTGTGGGAACTGTGGTGATTGAGTTTTATCATCCATGAACTCTTTTATACTATAATAACATTTTTCTACTAAAATTAACTTAATTTTTACATTTTTATTGAAATACCAGCTGTTTATATATTGTAGTAACGCCACGCCTTACCCGCGTAGTTCCTGTTCTCGGAAAAAACGGGGATAAAATATAGCTAATCTTACTTATTGGTAACGATATGGCCGATATGGAAAAGGCTTTCTACAACACATATAATTATTTTAATGACGACAATGCTTGGGTGTAGCGCTCGCTCCAGCAGGACACATCTTTATGCACAAAATCTTATTTTGAAAAGAGTAATTGCTGAGTTTATTGCCGGTTCTTCTCAGTAAAAGCAACCTTCCGAACCGTTGTTAGAGTCTGACCATTCATAAGTGCCTGTGAAGGCCTATTTGAATAAATATTTCATTTCATTTCACGAAGAGTTACGTACCACCCTACAATATTAAACAAAAGGCTTAAAAAAGGAAAGTAATTTGTATAGTGTCCATCTATTATGGTTCAAAATATTCACGTATCCTTGAAAAAGAAAATAGATTACATTCAGTAAGTATTATATTTTGATTAAATAAATAAAGAGGTACAAACTCTACAATCCTCAATATGTACCTACTTATTTACGTATGAGTACTTTAGTAGCTTTTTCGTAAAGAATATTGTTATATAAATTCGACTATAATATTAACAACATCCCAAATTATTTATGTTCGGGCAACGTCTCTGTAGGTACTTTCTTTCCAGGCCTACAACTTTTGTTTGCTCCGGAACTATTCATGTTTAATAAAGACGGTATATTAGCTCTTACGGAAATTACATATATATTTCTTAGGAGATTGTAATAAATAAAATAAGTAAAGAAGTAATGTAATTAGTTGCCGAGTTTGAGATCATAAAGTTGAGCCCAAAATAGCAGAATGAGCGTTACGAGTTACTTTAGTGATTTCTTAAAGAATAAAAATGGATATGAAGCTTTGGATAATTGCAAGACTTAGTTTATCTTCATCATTATCACTTTTTTAGTCCACTGATATAGGCCTCTCACAAAGCGCAATAATCCTTCCAATTTCTTCAAGCCCAGTCTTAGCTTAAGATTAGAACCATAAGTGAGAAGAGGGAGGGAGAGGGGAGAACCAAACACTTCAGAATCTTCTTCATTATGACACTCACCTGAATCATCTACCGTAAATACTTCAAAACGCTTGACAAGCTCAACAATACTTCATCTTAATAATTTATTAAAACATTGCTTAACGTTCCTTTATTGACTCAATGCATTCCTTTTGAAGAGACTTTTAATATCATAGATACCATTCCACTCGTTCAAGCTCTTAGAAACAATATTGGCAAAAATACGCTCCCAGAATTTACTAAAGCGTTTTTCCAATTGTCTCTTTCACAAATACTGGCTTCGGTTGACTGACTATCGAACTCATTATCTCGTAGGTTTAAATATAATAATCTCACGTATCACTCATTAAAAATGGTGAGTGGGGACGGCTTTGGATTTCCCCCCTCAACTGAGGTCATTAAATTCTCCCGCTTCATCGGACCGAGTATCATTGTTCGCTAACTTGCGGTCTAGATGTGTGACAACAATACGAAACAATGATTTCAGTTCTTATCGCGTCGAGTAACTTCGAACTTGAATGATAATTGAAGAGTGTTGTATGCTGAGTGACGTTCATGAGTTACTTGGTAACTTGGTGATAGTTTGGTCTTGATTTGTGTTTATTACTTTGCAGTTGTGAGGTACATATATATTGTCTTAGTATAATTTATTAGTTATCTGGTTTCGATAATATAAGTTCTGATCGGTTTATCTTGATATAACCGTATATACAGGTTATTTTTTATTTATTTTATTTATTATTATTATATTAATATCACTCTATCTATTAAAAAAACCGCATCAAAATCCGTTGCGTAGTTTTAAAGATTTAAGCGTACATAGGGATAAAGGGACAGACAAAGTGACTTTGTTTTATATTATGTAGTGATATGGTTTCCATAATATAAGTTCTGATCGGTTTATCTTGATATAAACGTATGTAAAGTATTTACAGGTATTTTTTTTATTTATTCGTCACATTTATTTTTTAATCGCCTCAGTAGTTGAGTTGTATAAAGTTCGGCTAGATACGGAAGTCCTGGGTCCTGGGTCCGGATCGGGCAAGGTCACATAAACGTTTCTTTGTTTTGTAACCTCCTTCTTCGAAAGAGACCCGCAGCACATCAATATATCTCTGGTAGAATGTAGGTTTCACAGCTTCAGTACACCACTTAGAAGACAATAGCCGTGATAGATATGATTAGTCTTGTTATTAATTCATGGGTTTTTATGAAGTTATGCTTCAGATACGGACGAAAATGATAACACGTTTTTGAGACTGTATTTTAGATTTTGCTTAATAATAATATTTAATGTTTTCATAATATTTCTTTACACTACAAACTAATTTATGACTGTTCAATCCATGCCGCTCAGATTAATTTACAGAGCACATCCAATTACAGGCAAATGCACCGTGTCCTTACGTCACAGCAAATCTAATTAATGCTGTTAAACCCCTGCTTCGCTGATCACATATTACATAATGTGGACACGCATCGCTCAAATGGTTGTGTTCTCTACTGAAAATATATAACTTGACAACACACGTATGTAACATCCTCATCCTTGCTAAAAGTATGACAAAAGTGAGTTTATTTATTTTTTTGTTTCACGGCTAAATGACTAAATCGATCTTGCTAAAACTTTGTGCACACATAACTTATGGCATCGAGAGCGACATAAAATATCCTGGGCGCACATACACACGCGGCTTCTTTTACTATGGAAACCAGATAACTGATATATTACATATACTACATTTTTTAAATAAAACTTATGACATGTTCATGCACACAAATGTTTGTCCTGGGTGGGAATCAAATCCACCAGCTGCAGTATGGCAGTCAGTGTCTAACCACTAAGCGATCTGCACAGTCTAAATCTAGACAAAGGGAGAAGTTAGTTGTTCCATACTTTAGACTAACTAAAGTTAACAAGTCATTTCTTGGTAATTGTGTTCGATTTTATAATAAGATACCGCTTTCAATAACCAAAATGTCTGATCATAAATTTAAAAATGATATTAGAAAAGTTTTGAAAGAAAAAGCGTATTACAAGGTAGTTCATTATATTGAAGATAAAAATGTATGGAAATAGCTGCTCTCTGCACAGTGCACCTCTAAATCTCTTGTTTAAGTTGTACCTAATTATTGTTATTTTCTATTTTGTAGTCTTGTCATATTTTTTTTTTGTTTTGTTTTTAATTGTTACCTATAATAAGTAATTTGTAATTGTTAAATATAAAATTATGTAAAATTGAAATTATAAAATAGCCAAAAAGTCAGAATAGATAAAAAATTATATAACAAATAAAAAAGAATAGTAAATGTAACCTTGCTGAGTTTCTTGCCGGTTCTTCTCAGTTGAAGGCTGACTTCCGAACAGGTTGTAGCTTCAGTAACTTTAAATTTGACCTTCATAAGTGCCCCCCGAAGGCCTAAACTGAATAAATGGTTTTGAATTTTGAATTTTGAATTGGCTTAGACATCCCGGAAATGGGAGTGATACCGCAGGGGGCAGCTAGTTAAAAATACTGTTTAGTCATGTACTACTAATACCATGGATGTTGGCTTTAATTACAAAAGAACTAAGGCAAATTAAGAAAATATTTAAAGCTAAGAAATAATTAAAGGTGGCCCGGGCGTACAACTGTAAAATATTGTATGAATAAAAAAAAAAAAAAAATGTTTTTTATTGCTGAATCAAAATACATAATCATATGCAGCCCTGTCTTCAAAACTAGCGCAAGCTGTGTGTCAGAAGACAGTTCCCACCCAACGCTTGCCTTATTCTAATTGATTTAACAAAAAAAGAAAAAAAAAAAAACTATATAATTAAAATACAATATCAATTACCATTTCATGTGTGTATGTGTGTGTTTGTGAGTGTGTGTGTTTATGTGAATAATAATAAAAGATCGGATTTTAAATTCGTAGGTCCTTATTTTTTATATCCAGTTTAGCGAGAGTTCTAAAATATTGACTGTCAATGTTTGTATTACATAATATACTTGATGTTATACATCATCATCAGCCCTGTGCATCCACCGTACGTAGTCAAACCTCATCATTCAGAATTCAGTGCTATTAATTATGTTTAGGCTCTACCTAGATGGACGCTTATGAAGTTACCGGTTTGGAAGTCAGCCATATATCTCAATCAAATTCCTACCTCACTCAAACGATTATTTAAATGATCATGATTAAAATGAGTGAAAATGTTTTATTGCAGCAAAACATAAATAAACGTGATTTACACAAAAGTTACAATTAAGGACAAAGCTTACATCACATAGGAACACAGCTTCGATTCTGTAAGGAAAATGACATTAGCTCGAGTATGTTTCGTCGCGCCTCTATGTCGTGCCCACAACGATGGATCCACGCTTGGACGTTGCAACATTGAAATATGCGCTGAGTTGCCATTGGTTCATTCTTATATCACGTCGCCGCTAGCCAATCACAGCTATTTGACATGACGCATAATGGATTTAGAGTTTCCTGAGATATCCTGTTTGTCATACACATTTTTCTCTGATTATTAGTAATATGCAAATATTTATAAAGATAGAAAAAACATAGACAAAGCTATCAAATAAGATCATAAAAACACAACGCGAGATTCACCACGCGCTATTTTTTAACTTTTGATTATGATTAGACATTTTACTGAAGCCTAGAGCTCCGAGTTTATCATCAACTATTTACTAGCTAACAATATTTTCCTTTTACGAGCTAACATTAAACTTAGGATATTGTTTAAGTTAATACTTATTTTTATATTAAAAGTAACAATATTTTTTAACATTCTTAGGTCACACTTGTGTCGTGCTCGACGCAAATCTTAAAAATGACTGATAAAAATGATACCCAAGTTTAAATGTCTGTATACACCAGCAGGTGTCAATTATCCTGGCACAGATTATCATCATAAATAAGTGTACGTGTACTACAAAATTCCCATTTACACGGATTCCTTACATTGATTTCCATCAATAAATTAGCGTAAATTATATAAGATTTTTAGAGCTCTTAGTGCAGAGTTCGTCCGTTGAAGTAATACCACCTTACCTATTTCTGCCGTGAAGCAGTAGTGCACTTGTATTACTGTTTCGGTTAGAAATGTAAGGGTAAAACTACAGGCACATGATACTTAACAACTTCACGTCTCAGGGTCGACAACGCATTGGCGAAGCCCCTAGTGTTGCAAATATCCATAGGCGGCGGTGAGAACTTACCATCAGGTGGACCGTCTGCTTGTTTGTCGGCCCTAGTCGTATAAAAAGGTATATATTTAAAATAATTTTAGGTATATGTAGTATATCAGTTATCTAGTTATCATAGTACAAGGTCTGCTTAATTTGTAATAAGATGGCCGTGTTTAAAGAATGTCCCAGGATATCATTATTTATTTACTAAAATCTCTAGCCATAGTCTGAACTCATGACCTTAATCGTATATAACATCAATACCACTGACCTATAACTCCATTCATAATCATTCATAATATTAAAGGTCTGAATTCTTAGTATTAATGGCCAAGTAACTCCAGTCAATGAAATAGCTCACTAAAAATATCTTCGCTGTCGTTCGCGTCTACCATACTCCACAAATAATACGATTTTCTGACAGCCCGTAATGAATCGCTACATACGAAATGAACTTCCAAGAAACATATTGGATCTTGTGTTAGGACAGGTGGTACGAATTTGTAAGCGAAAATGACTTATGTATTACACGATCAGAAAATATGAAACGTTCTTTACCAGAGCCTTCGACATGATTTATAAGTGGTGAAGCGGTAGAGTTATGTATTACAGTCATTAACGCCGGTTAAACGGCTTTTTTATGTCAGAATATTAAAAAAGTATGAATATGTATTTTTTTGTTATCTATGAACTTCGCGGTGACATGTTGCTTGCAGGCATAAAATGCTTTCCAGCCCCTTTATTCAGCTGATACAACCTTCGTCGGCGAGCCGCTTCACGGAGACCTCGGAGATCTTATCTCTCACGTGATTAGTAGTATTAGCGTAGTTAGCGAAAGAGACAAAATACGGAGGCCGCCACGAAACATCCTCGAGCTAGTGTCATTTTCCTTACAGAATCGAGCCTCGCTTGTTGTCTGCTGATCGCTTGAATTTCATAACATAGCGCGTCAAAGCTATAAATAGGTATATTCATCGTCTTGGCGTTAATCATTCTCTCTGGTGGTAAAACAGCATTAGAGTGGATGTTACTTCTGGTATCTGTGTATTCTGACAATCAGTCTTCAAGGCATATAGGTATTGACCAACGTAGGCATTATCCAAAGTAATTGTTTGTAAATCATACATATACTTAGTTCAAGTTCAAACATGATAAATTAATAAATAAAAATTCTGGGACATTCTTCACACTCAATAGAAAGATCATAAATTTATTTATTTATTTATTTCCCATTGATAAGTACAACATCTTACAGTTTCCCAAGATGACGTTATCCTCAATTTTTAAACTAGTCTTTTAAACTATACTTACCCAGAGCTGGTACTTTGGCAATCAAAAACTTTTTTTTTTGATCAAATGGACCAACAATCACTCAGACGTTCCACATAATGGTTAGTGGTCACTAGGGGCAGCGCCTGCGTTGTCGACCCTGAGACATGAAGTTGTTAAGTCTCATGTGCCTGTAACTTCACGGGCTCCCTTACCTTTCAACCGAAGTATTTCCTCGAACGAACTCTGCATTAAGAGCTCTACTACTCAGCTGTTATACTACATATACAACTTTTTAAAATACATACTTGTATAGTTATTTACACCTAGACAGAATAGCAAACTGTCTGTGGATGGAAATCGAATGCCAACCCATGGCGTGATAGTCTGAGTATCGACTCACCACATCAAGTGGTCAGTTAACTTTAATACTTGCATCATGGTCTGTTGCAAAAGACTTGTCTAATATAACAAGAGACCATCAATTTGTAATAACAAATGAAACACGAATCATCAGTCTGAAATATGGATGACAATTGACAAACCGGGAAGTTTCCAACGAGTAAATATTAGCTATTCCACTGTTCTTTTTTTAGGGTGTTAGCCTCTGATTGCTCTTACATCCTTACACGGACAATAATTCTACTGGTTTGTCTGACAATTCAAGCAATCATTGAATATTCTGTGGGACAATGTAGACATGCCTATTAATATAATCTAATAATATAATAATATTTAATGAGAGGTTTTATTAATTATGACAGGCCAGTTGGCTTGGTGGTTAGAGACCCTGACTGCCAAGCCGCAGGTCGTGGGTTCGATTCCCACCCAGGACAAACATTTGTGTGCAAGAAACTGTTTGTTCTGTGCCTGGTGTAAATATCTACATAAGTATGTATTTAAAAAGTAGTATATGTAGTGTATCAGTTACCTGGTAATAGTACAAGCAGTACACTCTGCTTAATTTGGGATCAGGTAACCATGTGTGAAGAATGTCCTAGGATATTAAGTACTTTTACTACTATTGCTTTAGCCCCGTGGTTTTACCCGCCATCCCAATAGAGCTAATATTTTCCCGAAAAAATAGTATTCTATATGTTAATGCAGAACATATTCTATGCGTGTGCCAAGTTTCATTCAAATCCGTTGAGCCCAAAGGATAAGTCACACGGAGTCGTAAAAGTTTAGAAGTAGTAGAGCTCTTAGTACATAGTTTGTCAGGGGAAGTACCCTTACCTATTTCTGCCATGAAGCAATAATGCACTTGTATTAATGTGTATAGGTTAGAAAGGTAAGGGGTCGGTGAAATTACAGGCACGTAAGACTTAACAACTTCACGTCTTAGGGTCGACAATGCATTGGCAATACCCCTGGTGTTGCAAATGTCCATAGGCAGCGTCACTTACCAGCAGATGGGCTGTCTGTTTGTCGGTCCATGTGGTATAAAAAACATGATATGTGTCACAATCACAAGAAAATAACATTATGTACAGTTGTCTTCTACTTCAGTCAAGTAAGCTACAATCTAAATCAGACTATATTGCCTATATAATATGTTTTGATAAGCCAGTGGAATTAACATGATTAGAATTCATGGTTGTGAATCATCTATACAAATAATATACAGATTATGTAAGTATGTTTGTTACTCTTTCACGCAAAAACTACTAAACGGATATGGATGAAATTTGGCACATAGATAGAGCATAGCCTGGAATAACATATAGGTTACATTTTATCCCGGAAAAATGTGATATCCCTCGGGAAAGCGGGTAAAACCGCGGGGGACAGCTAGTCCTACTAATATTTTAAATGCGAAAGTTTGTAAGTATGTTGTTACTCTTTCACGCAAAAGCTACCGAACGGAATTGGATGACATTTGGCACAATTAATAGACCTTGCCTTGGAATAATATATAGGCTACTTTATACCGGGAATATTTGACATCCCTCGGGAATGCAGGAGAAACTGCGGGGGACAGCTAGTAAGATTTAAATTCCTAAAATGAACTGTCGAAAATTTTAAATCTTTTTTTTATAACCATTAAATCACCTTCACTTGATAGTCTCGTTTCACATTTTCAATTAACAAGCGCTTCAAAACAAAGCTTAGCGCCTTCGACTTCGAAATAAAGTCTCATCCTTAAAAAAATAACAATATCTAAAATTTTTCCTTTGAAGCACGTCTCGTAATAAAGGAGCTAAGATGGCTTCCATAATTTTACAGCTGCTATGTGAACCATATTTTACGAAAAAGCTTCACCTAGATAATAACGCTTAAATGTCAGTACTCCGCACACGCTGGTATTAATAATTCATAGGCATGCTTCAGGAGTTCCTGAAAAAAGTCAGGTTTCATCCAGACTTCATGTTTATACATGCAATATTGAGATTTGTGTAGATATGAATAAAATTGTAATTTAATTTTCGTCATGCCATATTTTTAAAAGGATATTATGTAAAAATTTTACTCGTTTACATATTTTGTTTATGAGTAGCTTTTATTCCGTGGTTTCATCTGCGTTCTCGAGTGATGTAATGTATATGTCACGGAATAATGTATATGGTATTGTGTAGCTTGCTATGGGTGATTCTTTTAAATTGGAATAGTTATTTTGGAGGTTACCTTGTACAAACATAAAGACAATAAATCTTTACCTCTTTAACATTTTTTTTTCTTGTTTTATAGCACATGGGTCGCCAAACATCGGATTCCCCGGAGGAACTCTGCACTAAGAGCTCTACTACTCTAAAATTTTAGTATAGAGGGGATATTTTTTATGGGAACAAAAAAGATCGAGGAATAGACTTGGATGAGATTGGAGAAGTGTTCTTCATTAGAGTCACAATATTTAATATAAATAAATTTATTTAAGACAGATTTTTTGACATTTGGAGTGATTTTTACAGAGCCTCAAAAGGTATAAAGGGTTTCTATACAAGTAGGTATATCTCAAAACTCTATCTATTGGTATGAATAAGAAGTAATTTAATATTCAAACCACTTTGAAAAGGTCACGGGTATAACAATTATTATACAAATCATGTAGCAACGTTCAATTATGGTAATAGATGTTGATCGAGGTTGAATATAACTTGATTAAGATAAGTACAAACAACAAGGGTTCGATTTGTCTGTAATAGTATATTTTTCTCATTTTCACAATGATGAATAGATATTTCAGCAGGATTGCCCTTTGCGGGCAATATTCGTTCGCGTGAAAACACTCCATGTGTCAACAGAACGGCATAAGGCATTTGAATTAAAAAATAGAACATATTTCGATAAAATCGTCATTAAGACTATATTATATTAGTCTATGATTAAGACGGTGTGACCAACCAGCAAAAAAATTGTTTAAAACTTTTTCTTTTTTATTGAATTGTATGAGTAAGGTTAGTAGTGTTTGTAAATTTCGATTTATGCGTCAATATCGATGGGTTTCATTTTCATTATAGAATAGGTTTTTTTAATTTTGCACGAATTTGTTGAAAGGGTTAGCCAACTTGCTTTTTTATAATATTTCTGAGATTGAATAATAATGTTCATGTCGCAAAACCATTTCTAAAAACTTTCAACTCGTTCAGCACATATGTCGGTTGGATATGATTCTTTAAAAAAAGTTGCGGACGATAGTTATATGAAAAATTCTGTGAAGTTTTTTGCTGTTAGAGCATCCCCGCTTTCTGGCAGCTTTATAGCCAGCGTTAAAAAATATAAAACTAAAGATCAATTTCTATTAACCACGTTTTTTTTAAAAAGTACCTCGCAAGTACTATCTGTCTCTATCAAATAATCAGTTCTAGAACTTTTAACGTATCCCAGTCCTAACCAAGAAATATATCATATTTTAGTACTATAAAAAAAAACAAGGTGGACAAATGTTTTTAAGCTAGCTTTTCGTGTCTGTGTTGGACCGTTGAGGTGTTCCTCCATCGAGAGCTAACTCTGAGTGTAGCAGCCATTACATGCTTGAAATTAGAACATACTATCATAATTTTTAACTTTAAATTTGACCTTCAGAAGTCCCTTCCGAGGGCCTAAACTGAATAAATGGTTTTGGATTTCGAATTACATGCGTCTAGAAAATCTCGTGTCCGTGCTGTTACCATTGATGAGTTCTTTCGTCGAAAGCCAACCTTGTGTGCAGCAGCAAGATAATGGACCAAAAAATAGTGTAAATGTGTTTACAAAAATTTGTGCCTATGCCGTTGAAGAGCTCTTTGGTCTAGAGCTAATCCTAGTGAAGAATGAAAAATGCATTGTCATTTGAACTGAACTTATCTTAACGGATCTTAAATTTCAACTCTATCGTATAAGAGAAAGTGAGTCTAATTCGCCTTGCAAGATTTGACTTAAACATACTAACGAACATTGCAAGTTAAATAAAAGATTAAAAAAAAAAACCAATAGTCATAGACATAAAGATAAAATGAGTAGGAAATCCGCAAAATCTAAATTTGTATATCGTTCTAATTATAACTGCGAATGTTTGTGTGTATGGATGTTTGTTACTCCTTCACGCAAAAACCACCAAACAGATTTGGATGAAACTTGGCACGTAGATAGAGCATATCCTGGAATAACAAATAGCCTACTTTTTATCCCGGGAAAATGTGTCATCCCTCGATAACGCGGGTAAAACCGCAGGAGACAGCTAGTACATGATAATTTCATTACTGCTTTGTTAATTGGAGACTATTTAATTTAAGTTGAGCGAGACATAAATTAAGCTGCCGTAATTTTCAGGATCTTGGATCTTACGTAATCAAATTGAGCCATTTGTTTCGTGTTTGTTTATTTGATATTTACTTCATTGTATTGTATGTTTAACGGCCAAAATAATATTTGAGCTGACTAGTAATATGTATAGTTGGAGATAATTTAAAAAAAAAAAACATTCTGTCTGTAATGTGTGATGGTAAAAATAAATGTAAAAATAAATGTAAAAATAAATGTAAAAATAAATGTAAAAAAAATATTTTAGAACAATTTTAGGATTTACCCAAGGTAACCTAGCACTTATTCTACTTTATTTTATATTTAAGACTTTCTAAACGCCGTAAACTTGGTAATACGGCTGGATTTGTAAACTTTGGCGGTTATTTGTACCATTATAATTACGATATTTTTTTCAGGATTCTATAATTATGTTTATATAGCTATATGTACTCATTAGATCTTTCGTTACGCTCGTTGACTAATAAATAATTTTCAGATTTTTTTATCAAAAAAATTGCAACATCTATTTCATTACGATTACGTTGTCTTGTCTAAATTATCACTTGAAATTTACCCATAGGTATTCTTAAATTTTTCGATCCACATTTTTTATCCTTATTTAGCGTCTATTAAGATTATTAAGAAAAAACCTGCCGTTATGAAATAATGCCCTTATCAACGAACGGCATTTATTTTTTAAGTAGAATTCTAATTCAATGACCAACAATATCATAAATACGGTACATAAAAACTGTATATAAATTTACATTAATAAAGCTCTTGTGAACGGTCTGAAACTACAAAAAGAAACTCAAGCAACACTATCCTGATATACCACAGACATTATATTCCATAATAATACTAGTTCTAGAAACTGCGTAAGCAGCCCTATAGCTCGGCTTAATTACGTCTATAAAGCCAACATTATCCAACTAGTTTATCCTGCAACGTTACACGGCAGCCAGTTCCACTATACAAGGTATATTAGCTGTATATTAGTCGTATAGTGGTGGTTAAGCAGATCGTACGTGACCTACTATGTAATGAAATGTTTGTTTACAGGTTCAAATATTAAAAGATGTTTTAAAACCCTGTAAATAAGGTTCAAGTTTGTAGTATTTAATAGAAAGTAGAAAGCTATATATACTGGAAGTTACTTGTTTGCTTGTTTTTTTTGTAAAAGTAGAAATTAGATGTATGAAAAGTTTTTCATTTTTATTACAGAAATAATGTATCTAAATTTAGTAATTAATGATACTTTGAAGGTTAGACGTAAGTACCACCTTACCATTTTCCCCCGTGGAGTATAATGCACTTGTATTATTGTTTCGGTTAGATAGGTAAGGGGGCCAGTGAAATTACGGGCACATGAGACTTAACATCACATCTTAGGGACGACAACGTATTTCGATGCTCTGGTCCTGCAAATGTCCATAGGCGGCGGTGACCACTTACCATCAGGTGGGCTGTCTGCCTGTTTGTCGGTCGAAGAGGTAAGTCATAGATTTTTTTTACATTTAATTAAAAATCCAATGTTATAGATAGTATAAATTTGTACCTCTTTAAATTGAAAATGATTCATTCTTCTCAGAAATTAAATATTAATACATAAAAAGACTTGAAAAAGAAAATCGACTATCCTTGATTACGCGAGAGCGTTGAAATATTACGAAACATACGATTGTTCCTTACAGGCGTTTATGCTGCAGTGGTTTTCCCAAGGGAGTACAGCATGGGGTTCTTCAAGAAGGGTGTGAAGAGATTTTTGCAGGGTCGGCAACGTGCGAATGATACCCATGGTGTTGCAGGCGTCAATAAGCTGCAGGACGATTTGCTACCTAAGTTGTATAAAAAAAAGGTCCGGTGATTTTCAATCACTCTCCTTTTTTATATTCTTTAAAGGCTGCAATGCGTGACTTCGATTCAACTTGGCAACCAGCTGTTAGAATCATCATCTCTTATTTAAACTAGTATTATAAAGAGGAAATTTTTGTTTGTTTGTAACGATTTAACTCAAAAACTAGTCGACTGATTGTCAAAATTCTTTCATTTTATCCTAGTATTCTCAAGAGAACGGGAACTACGCGATTGAAACCGCGGGGCGCTGCTAGTCCTCCATAGTTACAACCGTACCACAATTTACAAACCCTCCTACTGATCGCAGCAGATACTGGAGTGTAGTGCTGATTAAAATCCCCAGTTATTTGGAGACCGGTCAGTTCAAATTTTAATTTTACTCCTTTTATTAATTTGTTTCCTCGTCATTACATTGCTAGGAATGTAACAAAAAATGTTATCCATATACATGATACATTACATTTTGTATTTTATTACAAACGTAAAAAGGTACATAATGTGGCAAAAAAAATCAGTTTATATCACTCAAAAAACCAACGGTCAACAGACATTAATACAAGAAATTTAGAGACATTAGCCCACTAACCTATGTGAAAATGTTTAAAAATAGGTTGTACATTTTCAAGTAAATGAAATACACCGTTTCCTCTAGGAATCGCACATAAAATCCCTACGTATGTTTACATTTTTTCCCTCAGTTCTAATCTAAATGATTATCAGAGCAAGGGAAATAAAACAAAGGGCGAAAAACGACCGTTTTAAAACGACTCGAGAGGCCAAGAGGTCGCGGCGTGGAATCTGAATGAGTTTGTATTCTTTCAAGCATGACTGACACTTCATTTTGATACAAGATTTCAAAGGCTCTTTGAAACTTTCTTAGAAAGTCCTATTTAGCTTTCATAGAGACAAGTTAGTCTTCAAGCTTCGAAAACTACTTAAAACATAAACTCCTTTGAAACAATTTTAACTACGTAAAATGTTGCAACATTACTTGAAGAAAAGATTCCTTCCAGGCTAATCGTGCTTATTACATCCGGGGAAGTACTACCACCATTCACATTTCCCTTGAAGCAGTCATCATCATCATCATCATCATCAGCCTATCTCCATCCACTGCTGGACATAGGCCTCACCTATGGCACGCCACAGCTCGATCTTCAGCTCTTTGTTTCCAACCGCTGCCAGCCAGCTTGCGTATATCGCTCCATCTAGCTGGAGGGCGCCCTACAACTACGTTTACCGAGCCGTGGTCTCCACTCTTGAACACGTCTACCCCAACTGTTATCGGTAACGAAGCAGTAATGTATCGGTATTGCTGTTTCGAATAGAAAGGTAAGAGGGCCGGGAAAGTTACAGGCACATGAGACTTATAGCGTTCACGATGTCTCTGGTGTAGCAAATATCCATAGGCGGCGGTGACTACTTACAATCAGATGGACCATCTGCCTGTTTTTGGATTTTCTTGACTGAAACATAATAATAATGAGCCCTATATTATGGTCGCCACCAGGTGGTAAGTGGTCACCGCTGCCTATGGACATTTGCAACACATGCATCGCCAATGCGTTGTCGACCCTGAGACGTGAAGTTGTTATGTCTGTGCCTGTAATTTCACCGACTCCCTTGCCTCTGTAACCGAAACACAGTAATACAAGTGCACTACTGCTTCACGGTGGAAATGGGTAAGGTAGACTTCCCCGGAACTGCATTCTATCTACTACTCAAAAATATATTAGAATTTGATGCCATAAGTATGCTTTCTTTTCATACAGTGCATTAGAAATGACAAGAAATATACGTGATTTTTTACAGCCGGCCGCCTGTCTGCCGCCAACCCCCTACGGGAACGCTTTAGTTGGCCACTTAACATCCCTTTGTTTCACCGCAGTTGTGTAATTAATGCAGACGAACTCTCAAGTGTAATTAAAATAATTTAATCTACTTCGTAGCCAGAAGTTAATGACTTTGTAGTCCTTTGTCAGAACAAGGTTCTACAACTGGAAAATTAAACACTCTGACCGGAGCAGAACTTAATAGTCACTATGCATACACAATAAAGTTCAAAATAAAGCACAGAGGTTAAAATGCAACACATTTCAGCTGACGTTAACTGACGAGTTTCAGCGAGAAACAATTTTAGTAAAGTTTGTTCCAATGCTTTTCAATGCAAGTCATTAAAACTTTAATGGCGGTTCATGAATATGATAGGTTTTTTATGAATACTTAATTAAAACTAAAATAAACAATATTTAAAATACAATTAATGACTACATTAATGAAAACCTTTGACATAATGAAGTTATTTAAAAAAAAAATACATTTAAAAAATACAACTCTAAATATGTACTTACATAATATTGATAGTTTATTAAATAGACTACAATCCCTACTAATTATAAATGTGAGTGTGTGTTTTTATTTTACGCTTTCACGCGAAAACTATTTAACCGATCATCATTAAACTTTGTACACATATTCTCGGTGGTATTAGAAGTAACATAGGATACTTTTTGTGCCGGTAAAATGTTAGATCCCTCGGGAACGCGAGTGAAACCGCGGGGGACAGGTACTTAATAAATAAAATAAAATATGATGTTCCAACTTTCATGGTAATTGTGTCCAAGTCTATATTATATCTCCAACATATACGGCCATATTATTTCCTGATATTCTAAACATGTAGAGTTATGTTAAGTTGGGATGTAGGAGGTAAATTCCGAAACTACTTAACCGATTTTAATAATTCATTCGCTGATAGTAAGCTACACTATTCCGAAGTAACATAGGCTATGTTATAGCCCCGGAATACATTAGATCCCCCGGCGAACGCGGGTGAAACCATAGCTCATGAATTTCACTAGAAAAATGTTGATTTTGGCAAAATTTCAAAGTAAACCACAACATGTCGCACCCCCAGTACGATAAGGGCTTAACTCAAAATTTTGCGAAATAGAGTTACGATCATAGAGAGACTAAACAAAGTACGCTCTATCCGATGAATAGTAAAACATAGTTAATTTATTTAGTTTAGGATAGAATAAGCATACCGATACTTCAGTCTATTTAACACCGGGACCCTCCCCAATCAGAGATGTGCCAATGGTGATTTTTTGAGTTTAGCCCCTATCGTTTTGAGGCTGCGATGTGTATAGCAAAAAAAGTAATCTATACAACGTGTTACAAAATACCCCGTAAAAATATAATTAATTATCACAGCCAACAACCCTAAGCTGTCATGTCAGGGAACCAGATTATTTAACAGAAAAAGGGTTACGCACCTATTTTACCTAATAATTGTCTACTTTAATAGTTTTTCTATTTTTCATTTTTTGGGGTATGTTAGGCAGCGTTACTTCGGTTCTTAAATATTGTGAATGGACTCGTTATAAGGCTCCATTTAACATCCTTTCGGCTTTACAGGTAGTTTTGTAACACCTGTATACATAAAAATGAATCTGCGAAATGTAGTAGAGCTCTTAGTGCAGAGTTCGTCCGGGGAAGTACTACCACCTTGCCCATTTCCGCCGTGAAGCAGTAGTGCAATTGTATTACTGTGTTTCGGTTAGAAAGGTAAGGGGGCCGGTGAAATTACAGGCACATGAGACTTAACAACTTCACGTCTCAGGGTCGACAACGCATTGGCGATGCTCCTAGTGTTGCGAATGTCCATGGGCGGCGGTGACCACTTACCATCAGGTGGACCGTCTGCTGGTTTGTCGGCCCAAGTGGTTTAAAAAAAAAAAAAAAAAAAAAAAAAAAAAAAAAAAAAAAAAAAAAATGTATGTACGCGCATAACTTCAGAAGTGCTGGACCGATTTTGCTAATTCTTTTTGTGTTGTTTTTGTTATTGTCAGGATGGAAAAATTAAGAAAACTGCGTGAAAAATTAGAAAATTTAAGAAAACATAACTACCATATTAACTTTTCTAATGTAATCTTACACCTTTTTGTATAATGTAACCTTATGGTGTTTGTAATAAATGTCAGTCGTTTGACAATATCGTTTAAAACAGAGGCATGGCTCGGAATGATACTGATAAAATAGTTACTTTATCATTACTTAGTGCACATTTCACAGTCGATTCAATCGGAATATTTACGAAAAATTTTACACAAAGATTTTGAGAAGTTTGTTTTCACCATTCAGAGCAATCACGTCTCATATTAAAAGTTCAATTGTTGTGTATCTTGAAGCATTACATTTATAAATACTATGTTTTTAGATTTATTTTTTATTAATCATACCAGTTCGAATTCAATATTCGAATATAATAATTGTAGTATGATAAATTTTCATGCATAGTTTATAATAAAGTAATTATGGCAAAACAACGTTTGCCGGGACAGCTGGTTAAAATATAAATAAGGAACATAGGGTTCCTTTTGCGCACCATCACCACAAAACTACAGAACATATCGGGATAGGACTGTTACCATTTGACACGGAATATTGCGTAGATGGTTATAGTCTACATAGTACTATCAGCTAATTTGTAAAATAATTCTATTTTTGTATATTTATATTATAGCCCAGGAATTTCAAAGTGCCACTATTAAATTTCGTATTCTACTGAAATCGTGGGAGATTCCACCCAATAATAATAGCGTTAAAGGTCAAATCAATTTGAGGAGCTCTCCAATATCCGTAAAAACCGCAAACATAAAATATTCATTACCTTCACAAATTGCTCCAATCGTTTAACCTTCCTTACATCCAATTGTTAGGGATCACATTATAGAAGGAAAGATAGTGTTTATTACTTCCCCATAATGCCGAGTTTCTTAACCTTTAGATCATGGATCCCTTAGGGGTCTGGTACAGGTTGGGAGTCCATGGCGAGCCTACCATTTTTTATACTACCTGTGCCGACAATCAGGCAGACGGTTCACTGGTTCGGTGATGGTAAATGGTCACCCTATGTACATTTGGAAAACCAGGGGCATCGCCAATGCTTTATCGACCCTGAGCCGTGAAGTTGTTAAGTCTCATGTGCCTGTAATGTCACCGGCCCCTTCACCTTTCTAACTGAAATACAAGTGCACTTATGCTTCACGGTGGAAACGGGTACTTCCCCGGACGAACTCTGCACTAAGAGCTTTACTACTAAAATTAAAATTATTGATATAATATACGAGTAATAAGTACATTTAATAAGTACATACTTATTAAAAATTTCTAAATTGGTGAAATTATGTTGTGTGTAAATACTAACTTGTTAAGCGACCTATCTCAATTCTGATTCCGTTTGCATCTACTATCTCTCACAGGGTTTTCAATTTTATTCAATAAAAATAAGATTCGCGATCGTAAAGAAGTGAATGTCTTGCCTCTTGCGTTATCAAAAACGGCTTCTCAATATAACCTTCTAATTCAGCATAAGCAGTAGTAACCGACACACGAACAATTTACGTGTAAAGTTAAATCGCAAAAAAAAAGCTGGCAAAAGTTTACCTCGATTATTTCTTTTCGCAAAGGGACCGTTGCCTGCTTTAAACTTTGCGAGGGGTTCATGACTAGAAAAAGTTTAAGAAACTCTGCCATAGAGAAAAATGGAACAGAAATAATATGGAAATAAATATGATATTAAACTAATTTAATAAATTCACGGCCTGCATAGTTTCCCTTAGACATGAGGCTGGCCAGTAAATTAGAATAAGAAAGAATAACAAATATTCGATATTCGAAATTCAAAATTCATATTAAAAAAGCAAAGGAAGTATTAGACGTATAGAGAAATAATATCTAAAAAAAAAGAACAATAAGGTTAATTTATTGATCCCATTGGATTGATTGTATGATCATACAGGTGAATCTTATTGCAAAATGAGAGGGTTCATTTTCCTACGATATCCTTGCAACTAGTAGTGCATTGCATTCATTTTCATATATATATATATATCTACACCAAAGACTTTACAGTATTACATAAGCGGTTGGTTTTATAATAACTTTATAGCTTCACCTGAAGTCAATCTCCTCATACATATGCATAAGTCGGTAATCGCGATGCAGTTTAAATTGTTCGCCGCAGTAAACTCAGTTATAGTCCCCTGAAATAAGCATTACGAACATTGGCCGCTGCCGCTGTTATTTTCATAAAGTCGTAAATATCCATTTATTACTTGACTACTTGGCGGTAAGAATTTGTTCCACCGCATGTTTCGGATGCTGTCGAAATGTTTTTTTTTATTTTTATAGCACCATATTTTTGGGCCGACAAACAAGCAGACGGTCCATCATATGGTAAGTGGTCACCGCCGCCTATGGACATTTGCAACACTAGGGCCATCGCCAATGCGTTGTCGGCCCTGAGATGTGAAATTGTTAAGTCTCATGTACCTGTAATTTCACCGGCCCCCTTACCTTTCTAACTGAAACACAGTAATACAAGTGCACTACTGCTACACGGCAGAACTGGGTAAGGTAGTACTTCCCCGGACGAACTCCAAAATATTAAAAGGAAAACAGTTGTTTCTACCAATATGGTACGATTTTGGCTCGCAATACTGTATATTCTGTCCAGAGCGGTCGTCGAGGTAACACGTACGAGTAGGTGCTGCTAGTGCGTCAACTCAGTGTCACCGGGTCTAATACGTCCTGAAGATGCTTCGTGTAGAAGCGAAACACGTGTCGATTTCCTGTTGAGTTCCCTTGCTTGGGACTTGACAGAGAAGGAGATCCAGCGGTATTAGTTACTAGATATTTATTCTTCTATAATCTTACAATGGATTTCCGTAAGGTCACGCCTGAGTCAGTTAGTTATCTTTGAGCAGCAGGTACAGCTGAACAGGCAAAACTATACATCAATGGTACGATGTCTTTGTTTTCTTATACTAAGGTTATGACTACACTATGATAGAAGTTTATCAAATAGTATTTATCAATTGATTTTGATGCGATTATCATCGACAATTAGAGAAATTCATTCGAAAGGTTCATGTTTAATAAATAATAATAATAAATATCCTGGGACATTCTTTTACACACGGCCATCTAATCCCAAACTAAGCAGAGCTTGTACTATGGAAACCAGATAACTGATATACTACGTGTACTACTTTTATTTTTTCTAAATACATACATACTCGTATATAGATATTTTACCAGACACAGAACAAACAGACATGTTCATGCACACAAATGTTTGTCTTGGGTGGGAATCGAACCCGCGACCTTCGACTTGGCAGTCACTAACCACCAAGCCAATGTTTATAATTGATTTATATTATTCCACTTCTAATAAAAAATATCATCCCTGGACTTTCTTATATACAGTTGCTTGTTATGTAGCTTCATTTGTATTAATCCTACCCATGTGGCTATTATCTTCCATTTTAAAATAATATACCTACTATACCAGCTGTGCCCGCCTTGCACTGCAATGCGTCTTTTGCCTTTTTTTCCGGGAACCTTCGTGAACTACCACGATAGCATGCATAACAAATCACCAAAACTTCATTGTAACTAGATGAAAGGTAGAAAAGTATACTAGCAAGACGGCGAACGAACGGACAAAAAAAATACCAAATATTGATTTACTTTATTACGTTTTTCACATTTTTCGATACACTATTTGTAACATCATTTTTAGTATGAAATACCTTTTTTTTTTCAAAATTCAAAACCATTTATTCAGTTTAGGCCCTCGGAAGGCACTTATGAAGGTCAAATTTAAAGTTACTGAAGCTACTACCTGTATTAATTATACCACGGAGAATATGGCATAGGCTATGTGTGTACCGAATTTCAAACCTATCTTAGGTTCAGTCGTTTAGCCATGACAGCATTACAAAAAAACTCACTTTCGAATTTATAATATTACACTTGCGACCCGCTCCGGCTTCGCCTGAGTGACATTTAATCTAAACGTATAATACAAATAAACCTACCTAATGATTTTTTCTAAAAGATAATGAAAATAACATCAAATAAAATATCCAGGGACAGGGACATTCTTTACACACGGCCATCTGGTCCCAAACTAAGCAGAGATTGTACTATGGAAACCAGACAACTGATATACTACATATACTACTTTTTTTTTTTAATATATACTTATATAGATATTGACACCCAGACACAGAACAAACAGACATGTTCATGCACACAAATGTTTGTCCTGGGTGGGAATCGAACCCGCGACCTTCGGTTTGGCAGTCAGAGTCGCTAACCACCAAGCCAACTGGCCTGTTGTATTTATCATTTAACTGTTATATAATAAACACTGTTAATTGTGAATGCTGTTTTCGCCTGTAATTGGCATAGGCATCAGAACAAAAAAATTTCAATGTATAAATATTATGTCTAAATGTGTGTGCTGTAGACGTCCCATATATAATAAATAAATAAAAATAAAATTCATCAGAACCTATTAATACATACGTACTTTAAGACAACTACCCTTAACAAGCAAACAGAACTAGCGACTATGTTCACTTAATACAATTTAGAGAAGACATAGAGATAAGGGGATATAACTTACCTGCGTAATCTCAAGTAATATAAGTTACACCACTCTCTCATATATCTTAGTTTACAAATAGGGAACTGTCCTGTATTAAAGATAATGATCAAACACTGTCCAGTGTATAGAACATGCTTAAATATACGAAAGCATCTAAAATGCTCAAAATTAAATCATTAATGCAATTTTTAAGTACCGATCTAATCACAAAGAGTATGTTATTTGATGTTGTACAATTATGACGTCACATCTTGCTATTTCATACAAAACTGCATACATTCGATCGTTTTGACATTTCATAAAGAATTGCTGATTTGACATGTCAGGACACATCCCTATTGAACGCGTCCTCAAACTTTTAAATAATATAATAATTATATTCGAAAATCAATTTTTCCCATTTTTATGACGAAGTCAGAAGCTGAGTAAATTAGTTTTAATAGAATTAGTTACATAGACTTAGTTCATTCAAAATACTTATTGTAGACCTTTGGATGAAAAAGAAATTTTTTGTGATTTGAATGATTACACAAGTTTACAAAATTTTACTTTTTATTTATACCCCGAACCGAATTTATGTCAATATGTTAATCTACCTTCCCTAAACCTAAAAGTGTTAGCAGAAATATTTTATCACGTCGGAATTTTTTTCTGCAGTCAAATGTTTTTTTTTAACTACCCGACGTGGTGGTGATATTTTATTGTTTATTCGTTCGCTTCAAACGACAGTTACTTTGCTTTGGATTAATTTAAAATGGCTAGCAGAAAGTGCAAACAAAGTTCTGACCGTTTTTGTTATGTTTGTGGACAGTTTATATTTTCAAAAAAGAGAAGACCTATTGTAGATTCGTTAAAAACTGCATATCTTCATTATTTTGGATTTCCTGTTGCAAATCAAGATAAAAAGTGGGTGCCTCACGTGTTTTGCGAAAGCTGTAGAATCATCTTACTCCAGTGGTCATCAGGAGAAAAAGTTTACCTTCCATTTGGTTCGCCAATGCTATGGAGAGAACCTAGTAATCATGAAAATGATTGTTACTTTTGTGTTACGAAGACATTGGGATATAACAAAAAAAATAAGGCAAGTATTATGTATGCCGATGTTCCGTCTGTTACTTAGCCGATTTTACATTCAAAAGATCTACCCCATCCAGTTTGTCCCGGTAGTTCGAGTGCAAATATATTAGATGACAATAACAGTGATGTTGAATTCAAGTCGATTTCTAGTGATTCTGACGAATTTTCACCTCAAGAAAACACTCCACATTTAATTAATCAGGCCGAATTAAATGATCTTATACGAGATTTACAGTTATCAAGATCTAAAGCAGAGCTTCTTGGCTCCCGCTTACAACAATGGAACTTGTTACTACCAGACACAAAAGTTACGTTTTTCAGAAACAGAAGCAAAGTTTTCTCAGAATTTTTCAAAAGAGAATGTGGATATTGTTATTGCACAGATATCCCGAAGTAATGAATCAAAACTATGATAAAACAGAGTGGCGCCTATTCATAGATTCTTCGAAATATAGTCTCAAAGCTGTTTTATTACATAACGGAAATAAGAAACCTTCCATACCAATAGGACACGCAGTGAATTGTAAAGAGAACTATGAAACGATGCGTACTTTGATTAATTTAATAAAGTATAAAGAACATCAATGGAAAGTGTGCGGCGACCTGAAAGTCATCGGTATGTTAGTGGGATTGCAGGGTGGTTACACGAAGTACTGTTGTTTCCTTTGTTTGTGGGACAGTAGAGCGAAACAACATCATTATGTAAGGAAAGAATGGCCTGTTCGAAATGAGTATATTCCGGGCAAAATGAACATTAAACACGAGCTGTTGGTCGATCCAAATAACGTCACGTTACCCCCTTTACACATCAAACTGGGCCTCATGAAAAACTTTGTAAAGGCGCTTGACAAAAACAGTGATGCTTTCCGGTATTTGCAAAAAATATTTCCAAACATTACAGAGGGAAAACTGAAGGAGGGTATTTGTTGGTCCACAAATCCGTAAAATTATGAAAGATTCTCAGTTTGAAAACCTTTTATCGGTTAAAGAAAAGTCTGCTTGGAACTCATTTAAAATGCTTGTAGAAAATTTTTTGGGAAATAAAAAAAGTGAAAATTATGAAGAAATTGTCAACAATTTATTGAAAAACTTTCATGATATGGGAGTAAACATGTCATTAAAGATTCACTTTCTACACTCTCATCTGAATTTTTTTCCTGAAAACTTAGGAAGTATGAGTGACGAACAGGGTGAACGTTTCCACCAAGATTTAAGGACTTTCGAAGAACGACATCAAGGATTTTGGGATGAAAATATGTTAGGGGATTACTGTTGGTCTATCATAAGAGAAACTGATTCAAATAACTATAAAAAGAAAGCAAAAATTAGTCATTTTTAATTTATTTTTGTATTAATCCTAAAATTTTTGTATTTCCCTTCAAGATAATAAATATTTTTTAAACCAGACGTGACAGAATTTTTTTATTATTTTTTCTGGATAGTTCTACCTGAACACAAAATAAAATAACAACTTTCAGCTGGGGTAAGAAAACCGTGTAAACTAGTGTTATTATTATCGGTAATTTTACATGTAATTTTTCTTAACCATTGGTAAGATTAGATTCGTGATTTTATTTTTTTATTCTACCACATCACATTTTTTTTCCAACTGAATTAAAAACTCTACTTAGTCCCGTATTCAACCGTGATATGAATCCAGAAAGCAGTTTTATGTCCAATCTATTGAAATTCTTCAGACCTCGGTAAACAACAACGACGTAAATTCCTTGTCAATAAATAAGCCCTGGTAGAAATCTTAAGTAGTTAAACGTCAGTTATATTAAACAATAAAGTAAAAAGTTTAAGAAATCACTTACACAAACAAAAAACAAAGTTCACAATCTTTTCTACGATCAGTTCGGTATTTTTCAGACTATTTTCTTTTGGTATTAAATAATTCTACATCGCAGTGGCGGTCGCCATGCAAACTCGGCCTCACGATTTACATCTTCAGGTGCTCTTGCATAATTAAAATGCAAATATTATGTAAATAGGCCACACCGGGCGACTTTATACGTCAATTTAAATCCAGCGTCGACCGTCGCCCCTATAAATATTAACCCTTACGCAGTAAGTAATATCCGAGCATTGGCACACAGACGCGCGGTAACTGTATCGCGGAAATGCTGGTATAAAGCCACGAGATTGTTATACATGTAATAATATCGATGACTGATAGAAATATACTAATAGAAATCAAAAAAATATTAAAGATTTTTGATAGCCTGTTGTAAATTTCCGAATCAAAATACTACTGTTAAAATAAGAAGCCTTGGATAATCAGCCTATATTTCCTCAGTTAGATTCACAAGAACTCGACAGACCAGTTGGCTTGATGGTTAAAGACTTTGACTGCCATGAACATGTAGGTCTGATCTGTGTCTGAGTGTAAATATCTATAATTATGTATTTAGAAGAAACAACGTATGTACATTACACCTACTATCATTCACTACACCATGTACCTACTATCAGTTATTTGGTTACCTTAGTACAAGCTCTGTTTAGTTTACAATGGATGTTACTAATAAAGTATCGGAGGATATTTATTATTATTTATTAATCTGATACTTTATCCCTATTTTTCAGAGTTTGATTTTATAAATAAGCCTTTAGATGGCCTTAAAGCAGAACATTCAGTGTCCAATACAAAAAAGTGTATAAAGTATTAATAACACATATCAAACATGGCGTTTCCGGCGCACTAAACTGCGATCTTGTGTATAACCAGCACCCAATCCTTAACTAGACGCGACGCCACGAAAGCTCAAGTTAAACTAAGATAGATAATTGGGAACAAACTAAAACTATGCTGATTAAAATAGTTGAATATTGTGATGAGTTCGCGTTAATGTTAATTCAGGCTATTTAGCATGAAGATGCTAATTGCTTCGCTTTTTATAGATGCTTCTGGAAACAAGGGAAAGTTTACGTTATTGTTTGGTTCAATTTAATTAAAATATACGATGCGCCGTAGAACTGTGCAGAATAATAACAGATGAACGAAAATTGGATATTCCCTCAAGCAATTTTCAAAATAAGGACGCTTTTAACTGCTAAGTCTTGTAATAATCCTATTCTTTACAAAATGTATTATTGCGAAGGTTTGAGAGGATGGATGTATAGATCTTTGTTACTCTTTCACGCAATAACGACTGAACGAATTTGAATGAAACTTGGCTCATAGATAGAACATACCCTAGAATAACATATAGGATAGAACTTTTATTCTGGGAAAATTAACATCCCTCCGGAACACGGGTGAAACCTAGAGGAACAGTTTTTACATAAATGAAACTGTGTACAATACAATATTGTATTTTTATATAACTAGTCTAACCCTATAACATTAAATACGATGACTAAAAAATAATATAATATGATTAAATATGTGCTTTCCTACGCCTGTTTTCATTATCAAACCAAGTCTTTCAAGCATCAACTATTAGGTTTTCAGTCTGGTAGCTCAGCAGTACAGTTTCCGTTACCTTTGAGGTTGGTTACATTAAATTCTTCAAGAAATAAGGCTATTATTATAACTGTCTTTGGGAATGCTTTCGTTGACCTCTCAGTGTGAGATCTAGAGAGCTCTTTAGTCGCCTCTTACAAGTCCCTAGAGTCGAGTTATGGTGGTGGTATTCGTTGCTGCAAACACACAGCATAAAATCATTTCAATTGGTGACACTATTACGAGAAGAGGGAGGCCCTAAAGTATATTTTTTCATGACTTGATTCTGATTTCATTCAACAGAGATTTCTTCGTATTCGAGTCGCCTCGTTGGGCGTATGGTTTAACACGGCCAGAGGCCCGAAGGTCTAGGTATCGATTCCCGGATCGGGCAACAAACTATTAACGTCTCTTTGAAAAAAATTACGCGAGATTGGTGATATGCATGAGGGACGGTGAAAATACTCACCAGTCTCAGAACTCGGCCTTTTCGGGGATAATGGGGGTAAAGATATTTCTTACTTTATAAATTTTATATAACAGCTACATTGGCAAGTATATATATTTTATATAACAGCTACATTATATATACTACAGTATTAAAGATACTTATTAATTTTAAAGGCACTATAAAATAGCACTCACTGAGGGATAATATGCCCAAGGTCTTTGTTTTCATACCGTAAACACATTTTGGTGTATCCCTTTTGCGCATAAGTAATAAAAGTGCTTTTAAGCTTTCAGACAGCCCAAATTATTCCCAAGAAACAGTCAATGTACTAAATATTGAGTCTGAAATAGTTACTTAAGTAAAGCCATAGAAAAACTTACTTTATTAGTTATCAAATGAGGTGCATCTATTCATCAAATGGTTAATTTTATTATGATGTACATGGACCTTATCTCCTTAAAGCGTAACAAATACACTTACATTCACATTTAAAATATTAGTAGCGATGTAGGATATCAGCTATCTGGTTTCCATAGTACAAGCTCTGCTTAGTTTGTGATCAGATGGCCGTGTGTAAAGAATGTTCCAGGATATTTATTATTATTATTGTGACAAACCCCAATCACTGAGAACAGGGCAGGCAAATAAACATAATAAACTTAAGTTCATCAAAATAATTGATAGAAAAATTTTGACTATGTAAACCAGATAGCTGATATCCTACATCGCTACTAATATTATAAATGTGAATATAAGTGTGTTTGTTACGCTTTCCCGCAAAAACGACTTAACCAATCATCATGAAACTTTTTATACATATTCTTGGAGGTATTTGAAGTAACATAGGATACTTTTTGTGCCGGGAAAATGTTACATCCCTCGGGATCGCGAGTGAAACCGCGAGGGACAGCTAGTTAATTATATTTTTTCTTTTAAGTAGGTACTAGCAGGCCCCGCGGTTTCCGTACCGTAACATTTTCCCGGGATTCAAATCTAGCCTATCAGTTATTCCAAGCTAAAGCTAAGTATGTGTCAAGTTTCATCCAAATCTACTTAGTAGCTTTTTGCGTGGAAGAGTAACAAACATACATACGATCATACTCACTTACTTTCGCATTTAGAATATTAGTACGATAGGATCAGAACAACCAGACAAGTTCATGCACACAAATGCATGACCTAAGAAGGAATAGAGCTATGTATGTGTTGTATTATTTGTTAAGCGAAAATAGTTATAAAAGAGAGCAGTATAAAATACAAAATAGTTTGTAACATTATTCTAGTTTAAGGTATCAGAAAACAAAATACATTAATTTAAACTACATAATATCTAAGACCAACCAGAGTACAACTTAGGAACATGAACCATACCGGGTTGCACGAAAGTTTTATCTAAGTGAAGTTCCTCGGTTAAGTTAGTTCCGGTTTCAGTGCTTAATGGATGCTACAGTTTAAAGGAACAGACGGTTGCCGCAATGCTACATTCACTTTATAAAACCGCAAAAGAATCCTGGAATGCAAAAAAAATGCGATGTTCTTTATACCTCTTTAAGAGTATATGTAGTTGTGTTTCTGTGTTTTTTCAACTGTGTGAATTGTGTCAATTGAAGGACAATTTGATGTGGTCGCTAGATACTCTGACTTATTTAGGGTAATTGGTTATTGATATATTGAAAAAGTAGTTAAATCAAACGAAATTTATGTCAATGTTAATAAATAAATATCCTAGGACATTCTTAACATACGGTTAGAACAAACTGTTCTGGCACAAAAATGTTTGTCTTCGATGGAAATTGAACTCGAACCCTACGGTATGATGATCAGGGTTTTTAACTCCAGATTTGTATACTTGATATCAGGATACCTATGATTACTATCAACCAGTTCCTAGATCAAATGTAATGTTGATAGAAACTAATCCCATTATCAATGTAAATATCATAATTAAATATAATAGTGAACAGTCGTTTATAAACAAGTAGTTGCATTTCCACGTGGTACTGCTGTTACCAAAATAGTTCAGTAAACAAACCCTTTAGACCAATCAAAAATAAATGCGCAAATTTATTCCATAACTCTGCCAATTTCTATTGTTGAGCCAACAATAAACATTTCACAGTCTATGAACGATAATGTCCCCTCAAACACGACTCCTAGGTCGCCATAATAGCTTGGAGTATTGCCAGCCACTTTAACTTGCAAATAAATGATATATTTTCAGTTATCCACGAAACCCGAC
This sequence comes from Habrosyne pyritoides, assembly GCA_907165245.1. Classification (NCBI taxonomy): domain Eukaryota; kingdom Metazoa; phylum Arthropoda; class Insecta; order Lepidoptera; family Drepanidae; genus Habrosyne; species Habrosyne pyritoides. Next base: position 10,780,888 of record OU015596.1, on the reverse strand, counting down.
GCTGTCAAGCCGTGATTGTATATTTTATGCGACAATTAATTGAAGGTTCCAATTTTGAAACTCCATTTTATTTAGATGGGTTTTCTGTTCTCGTATTAACACAACCTCACAACCATTTCCCTTCCAAATTTTATTGATCATTGGTCCAACTGTTGTAAGTGCCATTTTTATTTTTTGGCACACCAATAACCTTTCATTTATGACTAATCATAAATGTACCCTTTTCGCTGATGACATCTCCATAACCATAACTAGTAATAAAAATTATATGAATAATTATGAAAATGACATAAATAATAATGTTGAATTGATTTCGAAATGGTTAAATAATAATAATTTAAATTTAAATGTAACAAAAACACATTTTATTCAATTTGGCAATTATGGTTGTAATAACCCAAAACTTAACATTAATTGCAAGGGACAAATTGTATTGGAAACGGACAAAACAAAGTTTTTGGGTCTGTTTATTGATAGGAATCTAGATTGGAAGTCCCATATAGATCATGTGTGTAAAAAATTAAATAAATTTATCTACGTTTTAAACAGATTGAGACAGACATCTGCTCGTTCTACCGTCCTAGCGGCGTATCACGGTCACATAGCATCCACGTTAAAATATGGGCTATTGATTTGGGGAAATTCTTCAGATATAAATAAAGTCTTTGTTGCACAGAAAAAATGTGTACGTGCAATATGTGGTGTCCCACCACACGCCTCTTGCAGGCCTCTTTTCGATAGTTTGGGTATTTTGTCTCTTCCTTGTATGTACATACTTGAAATAGCAATGTTTGTAAAGTCACACGGGTATTTTAAAACAGCGCGTGATATTTACCCGAGAAACACGAGGAATCCGGATCGATTGGTTTTTGACATTCCACCTCGCACGGCTCTTTATCAAAAACAGAGTTTTGCAATGTGTATTAAAGTATATAACGCAATTCCAAATGATATAAAAGCACTCCCACTGACACGCTTTAAACAAAAATTAATAAATTGGTTGAAAGCCCATATGTTCTACAGTGTTAATGAATTATGGAACTGATTGACCGATTGATGGGCTGATTTTTACTTGACCATCCTTCAGTGCACCTGCCTCGCTTGTTTGCATCACCCCAAGGTAGACAGGTAGAAAATGCCTAAGGCATTATGTTCGCCTTTGTACTTTAGTGCATAAATTTTAATAAATGAATAAATAAATAAATTGACATATTTTGATTTGTTTATTCTTTAGTATTTGTTTTGTATGTGACATGATTGTAGTTTTTTTTAATTTGACATAACATTGTATATTTGTATTGTAATAAATTGTATTTGCATGCTTATGAAAAGCTAGATGAGCTGAACGTATTGTAACTTGTAACACCTTAATGTAAAACCACATCTTTAGCAAATAAAAAAATTCTTATTCTTATTCTTAACATATATAGATCTTTACGAAAGTGAATCTTATCGCAGGCATGAAAAGAAAAATGTTTCATAGGCTGTCATAGGGGACCGCCGTCTATCTTTTCTAGATTGCTATATATACATACATGTAGGTATACCTTTTCTTAATATTTGAGCGAATGGCTATAAACATATGATACAAACAAATAATAAATATCCCGGGACATTCTTGACAAACGGCCTTCTGATCCCAAACGAAGCAGGGCTTGTACTATGGGAACCAGATAACTGACTACATATACTATTATTTTTTCTAAATACATACATATTGTAAAAATATTTGCCCTGGGTGGGAATTCAACCCGCGACCTTTGGCTTGGCAGTCAAAGTCGCTAACACCAAGCCAACTGGCCGGTCAAAGTGTTATGTAATAAAAACAAATTTATAACAACTTATTTAAAAAAACAGGTCTTAAAGACACGATAGAAGAGAAACTTTTGTGTTACAGGGATACATTTTAATTATTCATCAATCACTTTTGAATAGCATAGATTGTGTTCATCACTCATTTATTTTTCGTTACACAAAAAGGTTGCAGATCAGAATTTCAAAGCCCTCCCATAAGTAGTTTCACTTCTAAAACGAAGATTAGACAGAATAGAGCGTTTAAAACGTGTTATAAAATATAGACAACATGTTACTATTATGAATACCCCGTAAAAATATAATTAATTATCAAAGCCAACAACCCTAGTAAGCTGTCATGTCAGGGAACCAGATTATTTAACAGAAAGGCCTACGTAGCTATTTTACCTAATAATTATCTACTTTAATAGTTTTTCTATGTTTCATTCATAAAAATCAGTTTTGTTTTTTTTTTGGGGTAAGCTATACAGCGTTACTACGGTTCTTAAATATTATGAACGGACTCGTATAAGGCCCCATTTAACCTCCTTTCGGCTTTACGGTTAGTTTTGTAACATCATGTATAGTACCCAGCCGGGTACTACAAAGTACCCTGAAAGCTCAAGCTCATTGTAGACCATGCCACGACCTACAAAGTATCCCTCGGGAACACGAATAGAAACAGAGCAGAAGAAGCAAGAAGAAGAATAAACCATATACATAAATAATGTCACATTTACTCTGAACTACCCAGCGAATGCTTACACGGGTTCTGGCACAGAAGTCAACTGTAAGCAAAGTTATACAGAGTCAAACTCGACAAATCTCAGCGGAAATTCAATAAAACCCTTTTGCCTTTACTTCCCAATATCCTTCAAACTTCTTTTTGCTTTTAAATAAAGACAAAGTTTGATTCCTCTAGGACCAATAGAAAATTATTTTTTGCGTAAGTACTGTTTACATATTGTTTTTATGAGTAACTTAAAATTCAAATATAAATAATAATTATTATAAAAGCAATACATAGTATACAAAAGTCACAATTTCTATATGTATGTTTGTCCGCTTATATCTTTAAAACTACATAAAAGATTTTGATGCGGTTTTTATCATTATTTTGAGAGTTTATTATTATTATCCCATCCGACCGAAGCCGGGGCGGGTGGTAGTATTATGTTTAATATGTTTATAACTATTGAAATGAAAATAAAGGTATCTATGTATCCTTTTTTGTGCAGCTCCTAAAATACATACATAGACGCTTACTCCTATATCTAAAAGATTTTCAAAAAAATTACCAAATGAAATAAATAGCTTACTCCAAAATAGAATAACAGGATGAGAATCCATCTTCAAAACAAAACAACTACAGGGATAAAATGTTATGAAACAAAATATGTTTTCCAAAGGCGGTGCGGTGCAGCGTCAGCTGACAAATGCACCGTGCCACATCGTGCTACGTCGTACCGTGTCGGCTATGTTCGTTTCCCACACTGTCACATCAAGACGTATGGCTTAAGCGTCGAGCGGGTTTTAGCATTAGCTGTCCAATGCTATAGTAATTTACTTGAATTTCAACTAATCATCAAAAATATTTTTTTTTATCTCCAAACTACTTTGAGTAGTCTGTATACTGACTATAGTTATGAGTTTTCATGGGAAGCGAAGGGACAGTTACCAGCTAACTTCATCATGTCGCTTTTTGGTTGTCTGTGTGCGCGTGCATTATTAAAATTCTCTCATATTTTTTTCCAACGTGCCAAAAGAAAAATGCCTTCTATTTATTAATTTATCATTAATTTTACAAACACAGTTATAGTATACGGGATGAAATCTTTAGCTATTTTTAATCTGTTACGCCAAAGAAATATATTAAGTATAACTTCTTGGGTGCGTACATAAATACACACACACGTTTGTTTCTTTTGTGTTCTTTTTACTAAATGTTGGCAGTGACATGTTCAAACACACAAATGTTTGTCTCTAACCACTAAGCCAACTGTCACAAGACACGTCACTTTTTGCCAACAGATAGTGCATTCTGTCTATTAATACTCGCTTGTCACTTGCACCAAAATGATAGTTGGATCTTCGCCAAAATTGGATTCCTAGTTGCACTTTATGATGTTATGTCGCATTACCATGTTGTAACTGAAACGGTCTACCCTGTGATTTCCTTGACTGAAAGCATAGTATAGCATATTTATAACTAGCGACCATCCGGCTTTGCTAGAGTAGTATAAATCCTACTATCTTCACACACACACAAATCGGTACAGTATGCCTACATAAAAGGTAGGTATATCTTTCTAATACTTTAAACGAGCAAATTAAATATAAGACCTCGGAAACGGCTCCAACGATTTTCATGAAATTTAGAATGCAGGGATTTTCGGGGCCATAAATCGATCTAGCTAGGTTTCATTTTGAGAAAATGTCGTTTTATCCGTGTTTTCAATGATCAACTGTATCGATAATTGACTTAAACATAACCTGAAAAAATGACTTTCTGACATTAATTGTTTTATCGACACAACAACATTAAAGCTACTCTAGTAGATGGCGTTGCTAAGCAACACTAAACCAATAATCAACTTTACATAATTTACCAAAAAAAAAAAATACCGATCAAAGCTCGGGCATCCATGTACTATATACTGAAATAATAACATCAAATGCCCCGAGTGTGCGATCTGGAGCCTAAACTAGAGCAACCCTGTATTTAAGGTTTCCAGGTCCTCACCAGCGGATCACCTAAATATGTTAGATTAATAGTATATTTTTAGCGTTAGAAGCAGGGTTCAATTAAATAAAAACATAAACAAGACCAACAAGAATTCCGTTTATTTACAATTTGAATCAAATTAAGACTAAAGGGGAACTAAACAAGTACAATCACTTTAAATTAATACAAAACAAAATACATATGTACTGCAAACTTCAATAATTGATTAAGGACAAGAATATCAAAATGTAAGCCGTGACCTAGATAACAACCAATACTGATTACCACGAGACGTCCGTACACTACAAGAACTGGCGACCCATTGTGTCGCTGCTCCTATGTGTCCTGCTTATATGGCCTGTCGTCGGCTGGCGGCATCACCGTTGTATAGAAACTCCTTACAATATTATATCTTCTACAAAGATTATACAAAAAACAATATAATAACTAATTCCACTGGATCCCCTGTGACAAGTCCCGAAAAAGGAAACTCAATAGGAAATTGACACGTATTTCGCTTCTACTAGAAGCATCATCAGCCCCCTTATTCAGCTAATATCATTTTCATTGGCGAGCCGCTTCACGGAGTCCTCGGAGCTTGGCTCTCACGTTATTAGTAGTATTAGCGTTGTTAGCGAAAGAGAAAGAACCGCGGGGTATAGCTAATGTATTATATACGTGAATAATCAGATCTATACGATAGTGAAAACCGCATCAAAATCGATTGTGTTATAATAAAGGAATGAGCACACAAACATATAGACTGTACTTAGAAATATTTTGTAGACAAATAAATTACGAAATGAGGAAAAATTGAGGAAAATGTTGAATACAAACGCTGAAATGAAATATTTATAATAAATCATTGTCATAAACCCCTCATTTGTACCCCACTGCTGTGACAAGAGGGGGGGAGGAACCTCTACTAATGAGGGGGGATAAGACCAGCGGCTCACCACCATACAGATTTACAAATAATATACACATATTTTTAAGTATTTTCCACTAAAATGATAAATGTGAATGTAAGTTTGTTTGTTACGCTTTCACGCGAAAACTACTTATCCCATCATCATAAAACTTTGTACACATATTCTTGGAGGTATTAGAAGTAACATAGGATACTTTTTGTGCCGCGAAAATGTTACATCCCTTGGGAACACGGGTGAAACTGCGGGGGACAGCTAGTACTATACAACGTGTTACAAAATACCCCGTAAAAATATAATTAATTATCCAAGCCAACAACCCTAATAAGCTGTCATGTCAGGTAACCAGAATAATTTACAGAAAGGCCTATGTACCATGGCTACTGTAATCGTTTTTCTATTTTTCATTCATAAAAAATATTTATTTGACACATGGAGTGTTTTTTTTACGCGGATTGAAATTACACACAAAGGCGGTCGATAAACTTTTTCTTCACTCTAGTATCGTTAACTCTCGTTAAATTTAGAATTACGCCGTCGATATACTAATTTATTAAAAGCCAAACAAATGCCCGACAAAAAATACGGTAACCCTGGATTAAGGTATACATTTTGTAACTGTAAATCTCTGAGTGTCTGTAAAATAAGACAAAACTGTACAATTGGAATGTTTATTTTTCCCCTTTATTCAGCTAATACATTCTTCGCCGGCGATCCGAGGAAACGAGGCCTCGATGAAATTACCTCTCATCTAATTGCGTAGTTAGTAAAAGAGACAGTGCATACGAAACATGGTAGAGCTAGAGACACTTTTATTACAGAATCAAAGCCTTGGATTGGAAATTCAGCTAAGTGTGAGTCTGATTCAAGCACCGATAATAAAACTTAACGTATTTCTTTTTTTTTTTACTAGCTGGCCCCGCGGTTTCACCCGCGTTCCTGAGGGATGTAACATTTTTTCGGCACAAAAAGTATCCTATGTTACTTCTAATACCTCCAAAAATATGTGTACAAAGTTTCATGATGATCGGTTAAGTAGTTTTCGCGTGAGAGCGTAACAAACAAACTTACATTCACATTTTTAATTTTAGTAGGGATTGCATTTGTCGATGGAGCATATTTACAGTATAAATATTTATAAGTAACTACACAACATGAAGTAGTAGAGTAGTAGAGTTCTTCCGAGGAAGCACTATCTTTGTTTTCCTGCATTATTTTTTAGAAAGCTACAACGTGGGTGGCTTTTACTGTTATTAATGTGGTAAAACCCTGTGGCAGACACTCACTCTGCACTCAGGCTCAGTTACAGACACTCGCCTTTGTGTGCAGAACCCTAAAAAGATCAAAGTGTTGGAAATAAAAACCCCTTTAATTAGCAGAATAACGAATAGCCGCTTGTTCTAATTAGATTTTAAAAGAAAATGCCCTGAAGTACTTAATTTCGGCACAGATTCTCGGCAAAAGCTTTTTAATTTTAAGGAAAAGAGAATTGTTTAATACGTTTCAGACAAATTATTATTTCGTTATTCTTGTAATGATTTACTAATTATTGCTAAGTGAATTAAAAAAAGTCTTAGCCATTGATGTGTTTTTTTTTATTTAAGTAAATAAATAAATAAATAAATATCCTGGGACATTCTTTTTACACACGGCCATCTGAACTAAGCAGAGCTATGGAAACCAGATAACTGATATACTACATATACTACTTTTTTTCTAAATACATACTTATATACATTACATTTACATCCAGACACAGAACAAACAGACATTTTCATGCTCACAAATGTTTGTCCTGGGTGGGAATCGAACCCGCGACCTTCGGTTTGGCAGTCAGAGTCGCTAACCACCAAGCCAACTGGCCTGTCAAGTACCACTTCTATGTACAAAAATGAATAAAAGGTCACCTTAAAATTGGGCCAACTTCATCAGCCTTTGAGTCTTCGTCATGAACAACATCGCGTGATAAAAGAATAGAGCCTATATTACGAGCGATGAAGAACTGGCACCCGACACGCTAACAGTAATGGGAAAATTTTAGCATACCTACATTAAACGTAGAGTGTACTTACCGCGTTTTGTTAGTGCGAGGAATCATTTGTCTTTTTTATAGATAGAAAATTCTATATATATACCAATTCTATGCACTATTTATATGTGCGTCGGTAAACATAATGAAGTCGACAGGCCAGTTGGCTTGGTTGTTAGCGACTCTGACTGCCAAGCCGAGGGTCGCGGGTTCGATTCCCACCCAGGATCAACATTTGTGTGCATGAACATGTCTGTTTGTTCTGTGTCTGGGTGTAAATATCTATATATTATATGTATGCATTTAGAAAAAAAAAGTAGTAAATGTAGTATATCAGTTATCTGGTTTCCATACAAGCTCTGCTTAGTTTGGGATCAGATGGCCGTGTGTAATAAAATGTCCCAGGACATTTATAAAACAAAAAGAAATATGTACAAGAAAGTTAGTTCTGTAAGTAGGGGTGCGCCCAAAATATAAAATTTTTGTCATCTTCGTAATTTTATTGATATCGATTGAAGAGCTTGTAAGGTTTTTTGTAATATAGTCAACCATAGTTCATAGCCATTTCTCAGTTTCACTAGGAGGACTTGTGTAGTGAACAAAGCGAATAAAAGTACTGATGCTACCAGTTACGACTGTTCTGTAAGACTGGCCAGTCTCACAGAAATCTATTTCAAAATACCTCGCCTTTAGAAAAACTGACAAAAGAATTTTCGCTGCTGAAAGGATAAATTCAGTGAGCACGCAACGCTTGATTAGTAAAAATATAGAACGTTTATTTTTAAAATGTTTTGTTACAGATACATTTCTTTGATTCTTTAAACAATGATATATAAAGTATAGATTGCGTTGTACGCGCACAGAAATGTCAACATAAGATGATGATAATTGACCTAAATACATTTAGCGCGCACCAACTGTCGCGACGGCACGTGGGGTGCATGCAGCATTCAGTCTTAACGTAACTAATTATGTATATTCATCTCTCTCTTACAACAGGTACACCGTAAAGTAGCATTTTTTTTCTTTCCCTTTCTTCATGCAACATAAGTAGCTGTCAAGTATTTACGCTGTTTTTGAGAGCCGTGATATTGGTTGATGACGTATCTTTATTATAAATACGTCATTGTCCTTAAAAGAGAATAAGCCTAAAGGATCACGGGTAGAAACCGTAACGATTGATAAGGGTTACTACTTTGACAGGTATCTCTGCGGTTTACAAGGCCTTTTGCTTTATCTCCAAGTATACTGACTTTGAGAGGGTTACAAAGAAGTGATTATTAACAACTAAGTAGTTTGCAGAGGAATTTGTTTTCTGAGAAATAGCAAAAGGATCCCGACCTTGTTTATTTTATTTTTAACTGTCTTTTTTTCTGATTATGAGCGATAGTTCCTTTCTACATTTAAATTCTACCTTCATCGATATTTTTCACCACCTTGAACTATACAAGATTAGAATGTCATATCCATCTTTGGGAAAAAGAGACACAAAACTTGTCAGAAAGAGATTCTTAATGATCGCCCCCTTGAACTAAATAAGAATAACAAATCTTAACACATCTTTGCGAAAAAGAGACACAAAACCTGTCAAAAAAGAGACACAAAACTAGTCAAAAAGAGAGTCTCATTACAACAGTGTTAAAGACACTTACCGGTACTCCGTTGTGGATCAATCTGAGCATGCAGTATCGAGAAGCCAGGGGCTATGATAGCGGGTAGGGTGCGCGAGCGCAGCAGTGGTGGAGGCATACGTCTCCCTCCACCGCCCAAGGCTTCCGCCGCCGCCGCCGCTGCCGCCGCCGCACTAGACACAAATGAAAATTTTGACTTTAGAGTATGTTAAAGCTTATAAACACATAATCCTTTTAGTACTGTAAATAAATAAATAAATATCATGGGACATTCTTTACACACGGCCATCTGGTCCCAAACTAAGCAGAGCTTGTACTATGGAAACCAGATAACTGTTATACTACATATAATACATTTATATTTTGGATATTTACACCCACACACAGAACAAACAGACATGTTCATGCACACAAATGTTTGTCCTGGGTGGGAATCGAACCCGCGACCTTCGGTTTGGCAGTCAGAGCGCTAACCACCAAGCCAACTGGCAAAAGCCAAAGTTTGGATAGATGGACGTTTTTTACAAAATCACGGCAAAACTGCTGAACGTATTTGCATGAAATTTCGCACAAAGGTAGGTTATAGTCTCGAATAGCACATAGGCATATAGGCATTATACAGGGAATATATAACATCCCCCGGGATTGCGGGTGTAACCATGTACGTTAACTAGTACGTTATATTTATTTTTATAAACCCGTTAAAACAAATACCTCTTGATATCAAAATCTTCAACAATATTGTTTGAGGTAAAGTTTAAAGTAGTAAATACGATTTCAAAAATTATTTCACTAATATATTAGAAAGCTCCTGTATTCCGGAGTGTCAGGCAATGCTATAATCCCAAGATATATACTCGAAGAAGAAGATCGTCGGGAACGCGGGCGAAACTCCAAGACGGTGGTTATTGTTATTATAATTTTATTTTATTTAAGTTCTAGCTGTCCCCCGCGTTCCCGAGGGATGTAATATTTTCCCGGGATAAAAAGTAGCCTATATGCTATTCCAATATATGTTCTATCTATGTGCCAAGTTTCATTCAAATCCGTTGGATAGTTTTTGCGTGAATGAGGAACAAGCATCCATACATCCATTCATCTATACATCCATACATACAAACTATCGCGTTTATATAATAGTATTAGTAGGATTTACATAACCTCAATGCAATATAGTTATAATAATATTTTTTTATAATAATGCATATAAAGGATAAAAAAAAGAAACTTAAAGCTCTACATACTAAACTACCTAAAATTAACTAAAAAATGTAGCAATAATCTATAAATAAAAAACTGAATTTAGATTATTTTTGAGCCGTCTAGTAAAGTGCCCAGAATGAGAGTGCTGGCTATGTTGCCTCTTTGTATGGCAAAATTTACTGAATATATGAACGATAATCCGATAAAAAACTTGATAAATTTGTATACCTTAGATATTTCATGATGTTGAGATCAGGGGGTCGATTCTGTAAGTAAAATGACACTAACTCGAGGATGTTTCATTGCGGCCTCTGTGCTCTGTCTCTTTCGCTAGCTACGCTAATACTACTAATCACGTGAGAGATAAGCTCTCCGAGGCCTCCTTGAAGCGGCTCGCCGACGAAGGTTGTATTAGCTGAATAAGAGGGCTGTTCCAACATGAACTGTGATGTAGTATTGCTTACTGACTGTGGAGCTTATATGTTTCATCTTTAATGTGCTAATAAATAAGTATAAAGTATTATGACATATTTTACAATACTATATATTTGGTATCACATCTTCCGGTTCTCCCCCACCCCATTATTTCGCAGGGCAATCCATCTTGCGATTGGACGTGGTCTTTGCTCAACTGTCACCTTGTAAATGTACTAACATTGTGGTCCGGTCTATTATCTAACAGAATATATTTAATAGACAATATTTCTCTCTGACAAACTTTCGATGTAACATATACACAAACAAAAAAGTTTGCGTTCACCTGGACAACTTAACGTATTTTATGGATATTGTAATAATGTAAAAAAAAGCTTTTTAATAACGCTTTATTGTTTTGTATTTTTAAACAAAAAAGTAATGCTTGTTATAATATTCGAAATTTTCCAAGTGTATGCAAACTTTTTGGTTGTGTGTACTTTGTTACAGAATACATCCATATATTCTGTGAAATCTATTGAAATTTTAATCATTTTTCAATACCAGTTATTGCAAACCTTATTTTGCTCAGGGGCGGTCGCAGCCTGAAATTTTGGAGGGGGTCACTAATAATAATTATTTTGTACATTTTTATAAAAAAAATGTTACATGCATTATTTGGGGGTGGGGTCATGTCCCCTGTGACCCTCCCCTTCGGACCGCGCCTGATTTCGCTTTACTATGAGCAAATCGTTACAATATGTAATCAGTTACATACATAGTTTTAATTTGTTTTACGACATAATGTTAAGAATACTGAACTGTTATACTGGATCGTAATTTACTGTTGAAACTTCTCAATCTGTATGCACCATTAGGTGATACCAATTTCCGAACTACACTTGCTACAACTACCATACAATTCAAATAATTTGGACTTATACTTATTATAAGTAATGAACTGCCACGATTCTGCAGCGGATCATCAATGTTCGCGGATGCAAGTACAGATGGCTTCGATGCTGTCTGGCGCAAAGGCAACTCTGCCTCTCTGCTAGAAAGAGTCCGTGAGAGTAGCAACAGTATTCTAAATAGGTATGATAGCTAATAAGGTGGATTGTCCTCTGATGTGGAAACTCACACAAATGACGTAAACCAATATCTCTTTTAAGTTTTAGTTTTATGTTCGCTTCAACTAACTTTGTTTAAGACCATATTAACACTATTGGGTTTCTGTGTTGCCTTATTAAATAACTGTTATTATTATCACTATTATACCCATTAAATACCATATTTTTAAATAAAGGAATCATCTTTGAAGATGGTATTAAATGTGAATACAAAGAACCTGAACTTTGCAGAAGGTACACTTTTACACAACAGTTATTCGAGGCTCCTTTTCTGTATCTAAGCGCACATATTCCGCAATGAAAGCGCCATTTTCACGTTCTTTACATTTTGTGAAAGGAATGCTAGTTGTTACTGAATATAGAGTTTCACATATCGATGGTTTAATAAAAAAATATTTGTGGTGTACAATCTTTTTTTCCTTTCACTGAACATGTTACTTACTGTAAAGGAAGTTTCAAACTGACATTTAAGTGCTTAATTATATTTCAAACAGGCATTGCATTTCTCTAATTTTGTGATTACCTTACCTTCGTTTGGATATTTATTAGCGTCTAACTCTCGCTGTCACACGCAATCCTGAGAGAATATTCCCCGAAATAAAAAAAAAACCTGTGCGTTCCAGAATATATTCTATGTTTGTATCAAATTTCATTAAAATCCGCAAAAAACATTCATTCTAATCTGACTAGCTACCCCTAAAATCCTTTTAGATCTGTATTATTCTATCATCTCTGGTAGATATTTCATTTGAAAATTAATTCAATTCTCCGTGAAATTTATATCGACAAAGACTCGCACTTCACTAATCCACATGCCGTTACACAACATCTACCCAAGGTTTCATGACACCTTGACATTTACTGCTGAAGCCACTGTGAAACCAGATCCACTGATTATCTTGATAATCTTTTCTCTATTCTCTTCGTACTTGTTAACGAACGCGACACCTGGCAGTTACAAATTGGTCTGAGATTTCCAGCTTTAAGCGCCGTAGATTTATTTGATTCTATCAATTTAGGTTGGGTCATAAATCTTAATCTAGACTAGCTTAAGGTATTGTTAAACTGAAATATAATTGCTGACTTAGTTTTTGTTATTTGTAATAAAAACCCAAGATCAGGGGCTCGATTCTGTAAGGAAAATTACACAAACTCGAGGACGTTTCGTCGCGGCCTCCGTGTTCTGTCTCTTTCGTTAACTACGCTAATAATACTAATCACGTGAGAGATAAGCTCTCCGAGTCCTCCGTGAAGCGGCTCGCCAACAAAGTTTGCATTAACTGAATAAGGGAGCAGGTACCTCGCTTTCCAACATTACCTCTTTCAATTCTTCTATAGAGTCCGACTAACTGTTCCCCGCAGTTTCACCCGCGGACCCGAAGGATGTTATGCCTGGGTTAAAGGGCCTATCTGCTATTCCAGACTATAATCTATCTCAGATCCCTTCAGCCATTCTGGCGTGATTAAGTAACAGAGAATCCGTCCATTCAAACTTTCGCATTTATAATAGTAGTAATTCATTAGGAAAAATAAATTCTTAATAAAATCTTTTAGGTTTTGTATTTTTAGTCGTCATTACTTTGCAGCGTTAGGTTTTGATCTTACACACCTGATGGTAAGTGGTCACCGCCCACTATGGACATTTGCAACACTAGGGGCATCGCCAATGCGTTGTCGACCCTGAGACGTAAAGTTGTTAAGTGTCATATGCCTGTAATTTCACCGGCACCCTTACCTTTCTAACCGAAACACAGTAATACAGGTGTGCACCTGCTTCACGGCAGAAATAGGTAAGGAGGTAGTACTTCCCCGGACGAACTCTGCACTAAGAGCTCAATATAATTTTAAATGAAATAAGTTAACCAATTATTTAATGTATTTATTTATGATACATCATTGAAGATTATTTTGTCTACTTCGCAGCAACATTAGAGTTTGTCGAATTATTTAGTGTTACATTATGTGAAACTAAAATATCGTTAAAATTTGATGTAACTAAAATATCAGATGATTTTGTAACAGAACTTGTTTTTATCTCAACTACAGTAGCGTTTATTTTAACTTCTGTCCCTTTTGTTGATACCTTACCATTACTCCCTTTAGTTGTCACTAATGTTGCATTATTTTCTTGTTCCTCTGTATTATTTCGTCTGGTATCCAGTCTGATAATTGCTATATTATCCACTTTGGCGTTATTATTACTTGCTGTTTCAAAGTCATAATTATTTGCAGTTCCTTGACCTGAGCAAAAAAAATATTAATTGTATTTCCTACATGGGACAATGCAAACAGGCCAAGAATTTTGTGCGAAAATCTTTTAAAGATGAGTTAAAGTATTAATAAATATTTGTGAAGTGTTTAGTGATATAATTCTTCCCAATATGCCTATAATAGATTTTAAAAAAATAGGCCTGTGAAGACAGGCACTTATGAATGGTCAGACTCTAACGTCGGTTCGTAAGGTTGCTCTACTGAGAAGAGCTTACTTTAGTAGATGCAACAGGAGAAAGAACTATTTTATCTTCCACATATTAATACAGATAGAAATAATAGTGGAATATGTACGTAATGTCCAAATGAAATAAATAAATATCCTGGGACATTCTTTACACGCGGCCATCTGGTCCCAAACTAAGCAGAGCTTGTACTATGGAAACCAGATAACTGATATACTACATATAATACATTTTTTTTTACACCCAGACACAGCACAAACAGACATGTTCATGCACACAAATGTTTGTCCTGGGTGGGAATCGAACCCGCGACCTTCGGTTTGGCAGTCAGAGCGCTAACCACCAAGCCAACTGGCCTGTCCAAATTAGTCCAAATTCACATATCTCACCGACAAACAAATTTTCTAGACCAGGTATATGCACAGCGCCGTGACCGACTCCCAAATCCAATTGTGCCTTACCCACATTAGATATTCCAGTTGCGTCTAGATTCAAAGTGCCTTTCCCTAGAAAGAATGTCCAAACATTATTTCTTTTGTTCTTATTAACTTTCATATTTGTACTGACTTGACTTTTCTAAGATTTAGAAGGGTAGACTAGACAGACTGAGGCACTGCAATTATTCTCAGTCACAAATCTAATAACACTGGCAACTAATATATGAAGGTACTTGGAAATATATGTATCGTGAGATGAGAAAGTAATCTCAAAGACCATTAATACAAATAAGAAGATATGTGTATGTCGAAATAACATATGGAAAATATGGGTAGAAGAAATATACATATTGCAACGAACTTATTTAAAATCTAGCTGTCTCCTGCCGCTTCACCCGCGTTTATCGATATCATATATAGCCTATAACCATCTAAGAAAAAATCCGCGTCGAATGGTAGCAGTCCCATCCGATATGTTCAGTAGTTTTGTGGTGATGGTGCGCCAAAGGAACCCTATTTTCTTGGAAATAGGACTAGCTGATGGATAGAATATTTATGGCATTGCCATCATTCAGTAGTGATAGTAGTGACACAATAATGGCTGATGATTATAATGACTTCTGTTTCAGTCAAGTTATTGCAAAAACTATACAAGGTATTTCATGCATCTGCTTTATATCAGAAAGTTGATATTTCTTAACCGGACATAAGATTAACTCGATGATATGAATTTTGTCCAGAATTATCTTGCCTACCACAATGATGGTATACACGCCACTTAGCAATAACAAAACCAATAACTGAAATATTCATCATCTTACATGGAATCAAATCCCTGCCCAAATATTCCTTTAATCAGTTCCGCCTTTTTAGTACTCAAATTGATTAAACTAATGAAAATTGCTTTCAAAATGATTACAAGTAATAATGTCTCCTTTCCCTAATGTGTTAATAACATAAAGCGTTGAGTAAATTTAATTAACCTTAATTATTTTCATTAAAATCACACGCTTATGAACACAATTTTGATGTATAGTTGTTTGACTTTCCTTGTAATTTTATATCAGCTTTCAAAAAAGCTATCTTTATTAGAATTATTATAAATACTTTTTAGGTATCTGACACAAAATGTGCCTTTGAGGATATAAGCAAGCGTCTGGTCTTAGCATCTGGGGACTTGAGAGCCAGGGACTTTTCTGCCCAGAGACTAAGCTTAACCATCTAACGGGGCAACGCCGCTATTATTATGGGTACCATGAAACATTTAGAGGAACTTTTATTTTAGACTAGCTGTCCCCCGCGGTTTCACCCGCGTTCCGGAGGTCTGTAATACGCGAACTATCAAACGCGCGCAGTTAAAATAGTTGTAATTCTTTAAAATTCTCGCTTTTTCTCAATTATAATATGCATTTATTATACATAAAAACCTTCCTCTTCAATCACTCTATTCATTAAAAAAACCACATCAAAATCAGTTGCGTAGTTTTAAATATTTAAGCATACATAGGGATATAGGGACAGATAAAGCGACTTTGTTTTATACTATGTAGTGATATATTTTTGGTTTAGTTTTATTAGTGTAATATAGTAACTAATTTAATTTTAAGTGCTTTTGTATTTTTCATTCTAAATATTGAAGTATTATTAGATCTCATTGATAAGTTCCGGGCGAGTGTTGACTTCAGTTGCTTGGCGTCAATTGCAGAGTTTCTAGATTGTAGAGTTACGAAAGCGTCGGGGTACTCGGGAAGTTCCCAAACAATTGGCTAGTTATCCTAGTTGTCTAAGCACGGTTCACAGTTTCAAGACTTGCAAATGAATTAGACAGGTAAGTAATTATGTACCAGTAACTTATCATGACTTGATATTATGTACATACATACGTTATGTATTATTATACGTATGTATTACGTACATAACTTTAGGAGCTAAATATATCCTTTGCAAAACATTCCTGTAATACAACTGTCTACAATATAGTAAGATAAAGTAAACAGGTATTTGGAAATATTTCTAAATAAACCTATATAGGTACTATTAATTAAAACCTTATGGATTAGTTTTAGTGTAAAGGGTTTTGTAAAGGATTTGTGGTTTGATTATATAGGGTAAAACACGCTTGCTGTTTTGTCGCGGTCTCTATGCTCTGTCTCTTTTGTTAACTACGCAATCACATGAGAGTTCCGCTCTCCGAGGATTCATTGGGCCAGTTTGCCAACAAAGTTTGTTGTAGCTGAATAAGATGGTTATATACATGCGAACTAACTTTCAAACTATACTTTATTCTATGAAGGTCTACACATGTTTACAATACTCGCATAGATTACTGTTATGCAGCTATTCCAAACATATTAATCGAGAAGATATGGAATTTGGTCACATATTCTTACAAGATTATCAAGTAACATTGTAAACGTTGACCAAATTATGGAGTACTTTCAACTATAAATAACACTTTTAACGCTCCCAAATAGAAATGCTTTTGTGTCAGCAGAGACCAGCTTTTAATGATACAAAGACTGTCGCTATAGGCCTGAGGTTCCCAGACTATTTTTAAATTTTGCTGTTTCCAGCTAAATTTCTAGCATATTCCCAAAACTCGATGAAAATATTTAGATTAGATCTAACCAGGGAATTGACCCCCGTCGAGTCCCCCGTAGGCGCCTGGGAGTTTAACTGGACCACTTTGGGAACTAAGGCTATGGACTATCTTATAGTTATCATGAAACTTATTACTCTACCAGATTTTCCATATCGTAGTTGTACATCTGCTTCACCAACAGCGCTGATACCATTTCCTTTCAACCTCATATCGACGTGTTTAGGCAGTTCACATCTATTGAACTCGAAATTACAGTTATTGCTCAAGTCCCCTTTGTCGGACTTTTTCTTTTTCTTGTCCCTCACTTCCTTAAGTTTAGTTTCTAGCTGCAATTAAATTTTATTTACTCTTTTTGGCGGTTATAAGTAAGCTTCAAACAGAAATAGAGCCTCCTGTTAATTGCTTAATTATTATTTCCTTTTATTGATATGACTCTGAACTTACATCAACGTTACCCTTTCATTTGTAGTCAGAGTACCTGTCTAATTACAGTTTTATTATATTATTGTAATAACAGCTAGATTGTACCTTTATATTAAACTAGCTGTCCCCGCAGCTTCACCCCCGTTTATCAAAATCAAATATAGCCTGTAACCATCTCCGAAAAAATCTGCGTCAAATGGTAACAGTCCCATCCCGATATGCTCGGTAGCTTTGAGGTGATGGTGCGTCAAAGCAATCTTATTTTCCTTATATATAAATAGACTTGCTGTCCCTCACGGTTTCCACGCGTTTATCGATATCATAAATAGTCTATAACCATCTACGAAACATTCCGCGTCGAATGGTAGCAGTCCCATCTCGATATGTTCAGTAGATTTGAGGTGATGTGCGTTTAAAGAACCCTATTTTCCAAAGAAATAAAATTCAATATACATATATACCACAGGTACTACCCATAGACAATTTTAAATCAATACCATTTCCAACAATATATCTTTCTGTTCCATAAATGTTTCCTCCACTAAATCATTTCTTCGTTTTAAATCCAATATTGGATTTGAACTGCTTGAACCGTTATGACTATTTGCATTAACTCCACAAGCCCCAAAAATACAAATTGCTATCTAGAAATAAAATGCATTCTATTTTAATACCAACAAAGTACAGAGTTGAAGAAAAATACAAAACAAATATCATCGATCTAGTGCGCCAAAAAACTGGTTTGTTTAGAAAATTGAATTGGATTTTGGCGCACTCGATAGCTTACGAATGACGATACGATTACGATAGATGTTCGTGCTCAGGACACAGCACGGCTTAGAAAGTCTACACTTTCGCACTAAAGATGAAGTAAAAACGATGATATACTTGTAAAACGCATCTACTATAGATGTATTGTCTACAAAAATTGCAACATATGCTGTTAATTGACCTAATTTCATTTACCCGCGCTCAATGTTAACGTGACTAACGATGTATATTCTTGATCTTTCTCTAACAGGTACGGTCAGCAACATAAATAGCTTAACGGATACAAACTTATAGACCACCTGTAATCTAAAATGAATCAATAATGTATATGTGTTTTGTAGACACATATTTAATAAACACATGTTTATTTTATCTTAACCTTATCGCGGATAGATGCAGTGAACAGTTATTTTGTAAATTTGGATCCCATCAACTACTGTTGCTGACTGTACACCGAAAGACATTTATTTTATTTCCCTTCTTTCTTATTTGAGAGCCATGATGTTGGTGAATGACGTATCTATATTAGAATACGTCATTAAAAATTTTAACGCAAAAATTTCACAGAATACAAAATAACTATAGATATATCCCAAAACGCGCGAACAGACGATTCATAACAAAGAAAACAAAGAATATTAACTCATAACAATGTTAAATCAACATACATACCAAGATAATACAAACGCCATGTTCGATAGCCATTTCAACGTTTTAGTGCTCGCGTGAACCAAACCAATAAGCTTGTAAACGAATCGGCAATTTTACGATCCGATTTGGAAATCGACGTTTATAAATATATACAATTTAAGTTGCATTTTATTGCCCCAATGCAACAAATAAGGTGCCTACAGTATTTGGACGAGGAGTGAGAGAAATTTCAAACTACATTTACAATGCCTTAAAGTTTTAAAGTTCTTTAAACAAAACCTATATATCACTAAATGGATGAACACGCTGCAAACAATTGGGTTTTAAGTTGCTCGAAATAGTTTAACCCTCGTACCTCTTTTAGATAGCATAGCTTTTGTAAATACTCAATTCTCCACTGAAAACAATAAAGAAGCTATTAAAGTCGGTGGTTGGTGGACAGAGATAGGTTTTATTTTTCACTAGCTGTACCCGCGGTTTTACCTGCGTTTCCCAGGGATATCACATTTTCCCGAGATAAAAAGTAGCCTATTCAGGATATGCTCTATCTATGTGCCAAGTTTCATCCATATACGTTTAATAGTTTTTGCGTGAAATAGTAACAAACATACTTACATACAAATCTTTCTTCTTTATAATAACATATTAGTATGGATAAGTTAATTGTACATAGATTGTGATAGTGCTTCACCTTATAAATGTTCTATGATCATCGTGATGATAATCGGACCCACGTCCTGTGACGTAGCAGTAAGGGCTCTAACCACCATATCTATATAAATCAAACACAACAATCATTTTAGACCATATGGTCAGTGTATACAACGTGTTACAAAATACCCCGTAAAAATATAATTAATTTATCAAAGCCAACCACCCTAGTAAGCTGTCATGTCAGGAAACCAGATCATTGAACAGAAAGGCCTACGGTACGTAGTACGTATTTTACCTAATAATTGTCTACTTTAATAGTTTTCAAATGTTTCATTCATAAAAATCAGTTTTATTATTTTTTGGGGGTATGTTAAACAGCGGTACTACGGTTCTAAAATATTGTGAATGGTCTCGTTATAAGGCCCCATTTAACCTCCTTTCGGCTTTACGGGTAGTTTTGTAACATCCTGTATACACTGTAACATAACAAGTGTGTAATGATAGCCGAAATCGTTAATTACATCTAAGCTTTCATTATCGACGTTCATGTCCGGTCGATCCCTCTGCTCAGAGCCGATTTTACTAACCATTGAATATTCAAAATTTAAAATTTGATCTCAAATCACAGTAACAGTATTGATGCTAGTAGTGTAAACCCAGTTTTGTACCAAACGAGCAAAATTCATATACCTCGGTAGTAGGGTACTTTTTAGTCAGGTACTAAAATGTCTGACTGGCTAACCTTCAATTAAATTGTATGATAGATCTACATGAGAGCCAGTATCCTTTTTAGTTTTGTGTCCTAACCATCTTCGGCTACATCATCACTAACCATGGTGAGATTGTGTTCAAATACAAGTCTATACAGAGAATAAAAAAAAACGTACCTACGCGTAGTTTTGCCGAATTTCGTTTTGGAAGCAATCAGCGAAATTTGCCCCTAGGGATCGATCAGTGCAATAGAATCATAAGGGTTGTCCAAAATGTATACATAAATGATTATTTCAAATATAAGTTTTACCCAATGATATTACATAATATATATAATACTGAGGTGAAGAAGAAGGGTGTGAAGAGATTTTTGCAGGGTCGGCAACGCGCGAGTGATACCCACGATGTTGCAAGCGTCCATAGGCTGCGGTGACCGTTTACCAACAGACGGGTCGTCAGCTTGCTGCCTTAGTAGTATACAAAAAAAAAAAAAAGGTAAATTCGTTTTACCAACGTCTGAGCGACAGTACAAACACAAGCTGATCAGCTTGAGAAAACTCAGTCCGTCCTGCGTCTGGCCGTGACGATATATATCTATGCCATCTTCTAACCTACTCAGTGATAGAAATAAATCTGCTTAACTTCTATTGTAGTTACTAAAATATCGCCATGCTTTTATTTCTTTACAATGAGTATGACGTATCTATTGGTAAAATCTCATTGGTTTTACCTTTCAAAGGTATTTAATATTGCAAGAACTTTGCAAACGCCTTGTCGAAACAAATTGTAACCAGCCTGCGTGAACGTGACAATTTCAGCATAGTTATGTTACTTCCTGACAGTAATATCTATATTGAAGACTAGTTGTTCCTCAAGGTTTCCCAAGGGATATAACATTTTCCCATTTTTTATATGTTATTATAAAGGGCACGTTCTACCTATGTGCCAAGTTTTATCCTAATCCGTTCGGGAGTTTTTGCATGAAAAAGTTACGAAAATCCGTGCATCCATAGATCCATTCATACCTCTATCCTAAAAAAAATTCTAATTTACATATAATATTACTAGAAAAGTAGAATATTGCTTTGATCTAATTTTAATTGATTTATTTAAATTTTTTATATTTATTTTACCATTATTTTACACGATGTAGAATTGTGACATTTATTTATCATGCGTCTACTTTATATTGATATTCGCTAACAGCTATTATTATAACATTACATTCTTTATGCATTACATTATCGTACCTAAATGTAGAAAAGAATTTGTAGATCATAAAGAGCAGCTGTAAAAACATTGGCTACATAAAAATGTTTACAGAAGCAGCAGGCTTAAATTTTATTCATCGAGTTACCCTTTTAAAAGACAAAAGCTATTGACACATTGTATAACAAGATTCGAGGCGTAAAAAGGTATTACATTAATCGGCTCATCTGGAAAGTTCACATTTGAATTTTGCAATCGTAATCGTAAAATAGAAAAGCGATAAAGGCACAAATCGAAGTTGTGAAACGGACCGAATTTGATTTGGACAGAAATTCAATTTAAATCGTTATTTTCATTGAGCGCAACGTCGAATCGGTAAGATTCTGTAATATTCTTACAACTACTGTAAATTTAAACTTCTCCTATGGTTTCAAATAAGATTATTATCATTAATTAAGATCCTATCGTTTTTACTGAGCTTTGAAGTATTTACAAAAGTTAGTTGATTTTAGAACAGTTCTGTTAGGTATTAATTTTCAAGATTGTGAATTCTGACTATCACCTCAATCGAATTGTTACTAAAATATCATTTTGGTTAATTGCTGGATAAACAGAATAATTCTCAAAATTTATATTTTCGTAATAAATTAAATTTAGACTTTAACATCCCTTAAATAAAGTTTAAATTTAATTGTAAATCAATAATATGACCTTTATCCATGCTTCACTTGTTATGATCGAATTGTTCGAATATAATATTATAATAAATATATATGTATAACAATATTGAATAATACATTTGATCAAGCTAGCCAACAAAACCTTATTCTTTTATCTTTAGATTGAAAGAAGATGCTATTATACCTAGCGGGAGTTCTGCTAGCCTTTTTGGCGACAGCTGATTGCCGTGACATTGCCAAACCTATGAAGTCTGTGCCAACCATTACCAACTCTCTGGTCAACCTTGGAAAAATGGACCTATCGTTCTATTTTAGCGGTAGGGCTCCCGGTAAGAAATACCTAAATCTACTAATTGGGTCACAGTTAAAAAAATTATATAATAAATATATTCTCTTTTCAGATGCACCATATAAAAGTTCATTCTTTTCTAAGCCGTCACCAATGGTAGATTTGCCATGCCCCTGTTCAAGCATGAGAAACAAAGATTCATTCTTTTCAAACCCTTCAGAGCTCATTAATAAAATTCTGATGAGCCACGAGCTATTTTCTAACAAAGAGCCTTTAACTTCAACATTGTGCTGCGATTCTCATGAACATGTCCAAGAGGACACTGTTCTGTTCGAATTTGGACCAACGCACAGAACCTTAAAAGCAAATCCGACCCGCACAAACCCTTTGTCGCTACCACCCTTTTTGTTCGACAGCGCAATGCCAAATAAAGGATTGCTGCCCCCGTTTAAATCCAAAGCTGTGGAAATATTCCTGTTCCCAAAAAAGAAAGACATGGCCACTTTTGATTTCACAAACGTGATGCCAAAAAGGAAGGATGTTGTGGCTAGAGATGATATTAAAATTGTTGGCGATAAGAATATAAGGAATGATTTTAAAAGACTACCTCCCCCACCAACGTCATCTGTGAAGAAGGACTTGAGTGTGCCAATTAAAGAAAAGGTAGCAGATAAAGAAGTATCTACCAAGATTAACGTTACAGACAATTATCCTAATGTACTGTAATGGGATATATTTGAAATCATTAATAATTCGTATTTTATTTTAGTTCGTAAAAATCCTGAGACCTTAATTTCCACTTTAAATCTAATAATTAAAGATTATCGACTCGCTCCGTTTCTTCTGAGTAGGATAATATAAATGTACCTATTATACACATAAACCTCCCAGGAGAAATTATACTAGTGATGGTAAAATCTATTACTAGTTTTATTTAGTATTATAATCTGAAAAGAACCAAGCGACAAACATACAGAAATACTGACTTTTTTTTATACTATTTAGATATACTAAAAACTAAATAAATAAGTAATAACAACACAGAAAAAACTCAAAACGTCGTAAAATACAATTCATTGGTCTCCTGCAAAAAAATACAGAGCACGTATTCATTTACGCAGAGAACAAAATCACGAGTTAAAATATAGATCACGTCCGTTCGGGTCAAATGACCAGAGCGTAATGAAGCAGTTACATTTCACAGGAGACTCGCAATGCTTCAATTTTGCTGATGTCTCCTTTACATTACTGTTCAATCCGCAATCGAAAAGCATTGGCAACCAAATGTAGCAATGTATGCAGTAAACATCAATACGCTCAGACTACGGTCGAATCGAGGGCTCCGTAAACTCCCTCCGTGACGCGAATGTCAACTACCCTCATTTGCATTCGGATAAGCAAAGGAAATTATCTGCAGGTAATAATACCTAATGAAACCGACAGATGGTACGTTTAACAAGGGACATTCATATTGAGTAATTGTGGGTTTTTAGGTTGATTATTTTTTTTTGCTACATTTCAATTAGTTTGTCCCTTGTTAGTCGTTCGCTGTGTTGCGCATATTAAAAATAAATTACTCTTAAAAAACGTATATAATATACCATAGAAACATGTATCTACGTTTTGTCACACACATACAGTTTAGTTACGTTAGTAAAATAAAATCAAATAGATGTCATCAAATGTCAATAGGTCACTGTTACTCTGACAATTAATATTTGAAAGAAAGGTTTAGCTTCCATATAAATTTAAAATAGTTATAATGAATACTTACTGTTTCTCCTTTCGCTGCTGTCGCTTCTTCTTGAACGCCCTCTTTACCCTGAGAAGAAGGAATGCGGCCCTGTCTATAGTTAGCACGGATGGCCGCTTGGCAGAGCTGGGCTCGTCCATCCCCTCCTCTTCAGATGGCTCATCGCACAACCTCAGGCCGAGCCATCGCTGCTTCGTGGCAGTCCTCGTTGTGTCTTCGTCGTGAGAACACGTGCGAAAGAGGCGTTCCGGTCACGCCCATGAAATTGGCGACAAGGGTTTACATAATTTTTATTTAACTATTTTTGACCAAATTAATGTATTATTTATTAAGTCCTGTGGGTGTTGTTACAAATATGTTTTATTTTTAAGGTTATCGTTTTATGTCACACACGATTGTCTATGAATTTATTTTCACAAAGGTTGAATTTGATTTTGAAATGGGAACCAACACTTTAACTATGACAGATTATAGAAAAAGAAGAAGAAGAATAATACTTTCACTGAATTTAAATTACATTTCACTTACACTTTTACACCTGAAACAAATGAAAAAGGTTTATTAAAACATGTTATATTTTATAAATTCAATTCGTTTTTGATCAGAGGCTTTTAGAGTCACGTTTTAAATAAACATTTAAAAAATGCCAGCTAAGAAAACTCTGAGTATGCTCATATTTATTTTATTGGCCTTCGTCACAAGTGCCTCTCTTACCTTGCGGAAAGTTTTCATATCTAAGTAGAAATAATTACGGAAGCATCAACGCCAGCATGGACTGCTTGGAAAATCATGACCCAATTTATTTTAATGCGCAGAGAAGGACAAGTATTTAGTAAAATTATATTACCAACGTATGTTTATGTAAATATATATATATCTATATATATATAAACACCAACACTAGGTTTCTTCCAAGGTTTCTATTAATTTTGCAATTTCTTTTTATCTTATTCTTTCTCATTTTGAAGTTATACTTCTTTAGGCGCGTTATAAAAAAATAATAACCTAACAACGTCAAAAATTGTTATTCGTTGCTACAGACAGACAGAGGTGGAAAGATTTTGGACACTAAAATTTCACGACTGAATAGTAAAAAATGCTTTTAGTGCAGTTTTTCTCACCTATCATTTTGGGTATAACTTCTTACGTGCCGTTTTTTTTATTATGTGATGTTTTATTTTCACTTCTATCTGTAAAAGCTACTACATATATTAATAATAATTTAAGACTAATAAAAATATATTATAATACATAGTGAGACATAGTAATAAACTCCTCATGTCTTACTGAACTCTGTACTCGTAAAAAAACAGATAAAAAAGAAGACCTCACCAAATAAGACTTTATGCCCCGCATTACTCAAATGAGTACCTATCCCTGTTTTTTTCTACCTTAAAAGGGTAAAAGTATTGTCTGCGCCTTCATGAATATCTATAGTTACTAATATTATATACGAGAAAGAGAGACTTTTGTATTTATTTGAAAGGTACATTATTCCTGATGGAATGCTATGTTATAATTCCAAGAAACAATCCATCTCTGAAACGCGGTAAAACCGTGGCATGGAAGCCTAGTCTTAAATAAACTGACCTTGTAGCATACATGTAAAAATGTACAAGTACCAAGTTCTCTGTCCTGAAAACTTTTTAAACTAAAACTTAACCAAGTACATCTCTTACGGTCAGCTGTGCTTTGGCTCTTGGCAAGATCAGACAGGCGTTTGTTTAATATAACGACTTGGGGCCACATGTGCTAGAATTTGTGTGCTCAAGCCGTTATATATGTGGTAAAGTGGAGTTAGATTACCGAAGCTTTAAGTTTCAGTGCAAATAGCATCAACTCATAAATTTTTATTAAACTTTTATACATCCACGACTATTTGAAGTGCGTTTTAGTTAGTTAGGTTTTTTATGAGGGTATTAATATAAAGATATTGAATCAATTGGATGTAAGATAATTTTAAAACTAATCAGATTTCAAGAATTATTTTACTAATAGTACATTACATTATTCCTGAGTGATATAGGCTAAGTTTAAGGGTGCGTTTCCACGAGAAATGTGCGAGGTGCGAACTATGCGGCGAATCCACCAGGATCGCTTCACTTTCATAGCTTAGGGCGTCATAGCTCTAATTAAACGATTCTATTGGCGGGCTTCCCGCATATTTACCTCGCAAACGAAACGCAGCCTCACTCCGGTAAAACTTTTATTCCCTCAGGAGCATGGGTATAATTGGGATATTTACCTGGTTTTCTTAGCTTTTGCTTATTTTGGAATCAGTTAGGCATGTGTAACTCAACTCTGAACCGGTTCAACAAATCAGATTGCATCTACTTGAACTGTCGAGCTGCGGCTCAAGATCAAACTAAACAGCTCACGGCTCACTTATTATTTTACAGTCTGTATACAATCTGTGATCTATTCTGTCATATTGAGTCGTTGTCAAACTGCGAAACGTGAGCCGTGAGCTGAACCGCAGATCATGTGTTTTGGTTGAGTTACCCATGTCTAGAATCAGTGCAGGGAGCACGCACAGTTATCGCAAGTGTATGGTCATCGTATTAAGTACACCATAAAACTAACTAGAACATCGCGCAACGTCACGGTATTGGCGCATTTGACTTCACTATACATGCGATTGAGGTTTTATTTAATCACTTAGCTCGAGACACTGATCAGAAGATATAGTGCTACGTTACTTAAAACTTTGCTTATAAGAATTATGTTTGAATAATAATTTAATAATTTTAGTATTATAGGCTTGTATGTTGATAGTAATCACACCAGTCATGATGATGAGGTTGAAGGTGGCATACAAAATCTAAAACGAGCCTCTATCACCTTTTGCCACTTATGCAGAGTAAAAAAAAGTGTGGTGGTATTCTTCGCCGCTTCCATACAACATGGTTCATTGCCGGCTCTTCTCAGTAAAATTAACCTTCCGAGCCAGAATTAGAGTCGAGACGAGGACTGCTTGTGAAGGCTTATTTCAATACGAATATTTGTGATCGTTTTCAACGGAAAGTATCAACTACTAAAAACATTGTTTCCAAGTTTTAACTTGGGTTTCGCAGTCCTCATCGGTCTCCGAACTTGTCCGCGGATGTAAAAGCCATCTGAGACTAAAACGTCTTGAAGTAAAATAACAAAAAGGAATTTTTACACGGCTCTATGAACTTATTTATGTTAAGGATATTCAATCTACATACATAATCGATGTGTGTATTTATGTTCCTTATAGACTCCGAAACAGTTGGACTGATTTTGACGGGACTTCCACTGTCAGTTAGCTGATGTTATAGGAGTAACTTAAGTCACTTTTTATCTCGGGAAAATATAACGATCCGCGGGTAACACCGCGGAGGACGGCTAGTGGCAAATAAAACTTGAAACATGATCGAACCTAAACATTATTATGATGATAACATAAACTTGAAAATAAATTGTAGAGACCTAAACGACTGAGTCTATAAGAGTCTTTAATAAACTACACTTTATAGAGTCTAGACTTTGAAGGGACAATCAATGCATATTGTTATTACCAAATTGCCTCTAAAGTTGGGCGTGTAATATTTTCAGTTTCAAACTTCGGGGCCTGTAGCTAGGGATGTGAAACGATTATTGCTGATGTCGATAATCTTTGTCGAATAGTCGATATTTTAATCGAATTTCTCGTGGGTATACCAATTTATTATAAGAATTAGTACCTTGAATTGAACAGAATTAACTTCCATTTCTTGTATGTGCATTATTCCTGTACAATTATAACTTATAATAATTTTGGATTCCGTACCGAATTGGTAAGAAGGGAGTCTTTATGTGAGACTTCGAAATCGATAATATTTTTCGAATAGTCGATATTTTAATCGATTTTTTGGTGGGTTATTCCAATTTACTAAAGTTTTAGAGAAACTATATATATTATAGTTATTCCTAACACTTAGAAACGTTGAACAGAATTGACTTCGATTTCATGAACTTGACTAATTACTGTTAAATACGTTTTTAATGTTGGATTCCGTACAGAAATGGCACCGTGTGTGGAACTTTGGTGTCTGTCTGTTTTATCATTAACAACAAATACTAGCGACTTGAAAAGCACAGTTATAGAATCAGCATACCCGCAAATGCAACAATGTGCAATGAATAAGCTGTTTGAGTGCAATAAAATAAATAAAATAAATAAAATAAATAAAATAAATAAAATAAATAAAATAAATAAAATAAATAAAATAAATAAAATAAATAAAATAAATAAAATAAATAAAATAAATAAAATAAATAAAATAAATAAAATAAATAAAATAAATAAAATAAATAAAATAAATAAAATAAATAAAATAAATAAAATAAATAAAATAAATAAAATAAATAAAATAAATAAAATAAATAAAATAAATAAAATAAATAAAATAAATAAAATAAATAAAATAAATAAAATAAATAAAATAAATAAAATAAATAAAATAAATAAAATAAATAAAATAAATAAAATAAATAAAATAAATAAAAAAAATCTGATGACTTGAAACAGAAATTGCATTTTAGGTGTTGTTGCGTTAAAGATTTACTTTTACTTATACACTATGGAAGTTTAGTCAGAACATGAAAAAATTATAAAAGAAAGATGTTATTAGTTTATAATAAATATTGTTAAGAGATCAAATTAAAATCGAAATACAGTAATTCATCGCTATCTGAGATACTTAATTAAAGTTATTCGGATTAATGTAAAATTTAAGGAAATTAATGAGGTAAACAATTTTCACAGATAAATTCAAAGTTTATCCGTTACTTGAAATACAGTGTAAACTCTTTATAACGTTATCCTTTATAACGATAAACTCCCTATAACGTTGAAGTGAGCCCATACATATTAAAAATTCTTGTTAATTTGGTTTTTTTTGTTCACTCCATATAACGATAACTCTCTATAACGACAAAAAATGCTCAGTCCCTTGAGTTTCGTTATAAAGAGTTTACACTGTATTGACGTCGTTAATTAATTACCAGACCATTAACACATAAACGGTCTTCAGGCCATCTTTCCCAAAATACTGACTCAAATACATTACTTTCTAAAGAACCACTAACACCCATAAGACTAACTAGATTCGCAAGATTTATTAACCTCCAAATCATTTGATTGAATAATTCACAAAGTTTTCTCTCATTTCCGTAAAGAGAGAACAAAATAACAAACAAACTTGCTATTACACTTGAAATGTAAATTGGATCGTATAGTAGTTAGAATAAGATCCCATTTAGCTGTAAATAAATCATTTTTACTATCACATAAGTCGGCATTTATAGGTTTTTACAGCTAGTAATATTACAAAATGATAAAGCTTATGAGAATGGATGTATGGATGTTTGTTACTCTTTCACGCAAAAACTACTAAATGGATTAAATATAGAACATGCCTTAAACTAACACATAGTATCTATACTTTTTATATCGGAAAAATATAACATACCTTGGAAACCGGGGTAAAACCGCGAGGGAAAGCTTGTTAATATCATAAATTTGAATGTATCTGTATGTTACGTTCTCACTGCTAAACAGCTTAATTGATCTTGATAAAATTTGGCGCACACGAAGCCTATATTATGGAGAGGGACTTTTTATCAATTTTAATGCAGGTGAAACCGCGGGGCGGATGCTAGTATAGTATATATCAGAGGAAGAAAGGGAAAAAGGAATGTTTTGAATCGATAAACCATTCAAGGAGATAAACTCGCAAGCGCGTAAGCTTTATAATAAAGTATGTCACGCTCTCGGCCTCAGTATTTGCACATAACTGTGGTGACCATGAGTGTGGGACAGATCCCTTTTCTATTTATTACTTTTGAAGTGAAAACTTCTTTAGCGGCCTTGAGCGCTTTTCTTGGGAAGGGTATGAAATGTTTAACTCGCGTCAGGACACGTGACATGATCGATCAATTCGTAGGACGGTAATACTGCACAACTTTAATGTTCATTTCTGCCGGCACTCCCGAAGTGCAACCCATTCTTTTTAGACTACATGGGCCGGCTAACAACCAGACGATCCACCGGATGGTAATTGGTCACCGTCGCCTATGGGCATTTGCAACACCAAGTCATCGCTGTCTATGCGTTGTCGACCCTGAGACATGAAGTTATACATGTAATTTCACTGGCCTTTCTAACAGAAACACAGTAATTCAAGGTCACTACTGCTTCACAGGGAAAATGGGTATTACGGTAGTACTTCCCCGGAAAAATTCTGCTCTACTACTCTACATCTTTCTTTTTATATGACGCCACTCGTAAATTATCAGGATTTGAATTTAATAATTAAATTTATAGCCTTTAATAGCGTCGTGGAAACTTTAAAAAAAATGTAGTATTTTGTACAAGGAAATTCCATAAAACTAAACGTCACATGGGTACCCTGAAACTGTGGGGAACTCACGTATTTCTGTGCATATCTGAACAAAGAATGTTCCAAAGGTATGAAAAACGAAAATGGAGCTGCGGGCATATACGTGAGGCTTTCTCATATTCACTGGGTAATATCAGTAACTAAGTGATGAGGATATATAGGTTAAATATTAAGAAACATTTTTAATTAGCCATCATGTATTTCGTTAGTTATTCAATAAGTGCTTCTATTTCAATATGTATTGAGTTATTTTTCCTTTAAATTATTCATCGTTTGCACACATGTTTAAGAGTTTTACTGTATAGCTTTTAAATTTTAATTTAATTAAAAAAATAACAATGATAGTGGCAAAAAAAGAAACATTTTTTTTTATTATTTACATTCGGGCAATATAGACCAATTGGTATTTGAATCCTTTTCCTTTACATTTATTAACATCACATAAGAATAACCGCAGACATGAAGACATTTGTAGCAGTGCTACATAAACCTGTTGTTTCGTTTGTAGAGGTGGTGTAACTCTAGTAGTTTGCGAGGATGGTGGATCATTGTTCCTCTTTCACGCAAAACAGATTTGGAGCAAACTTGCCACATAGATTGTTAATAGCCTGCATTATGGAAACACTTAAAATACTTCTTACCCCGAGAAAGTGTAACATCAGAAAGTAATTGAGAATGAATAGATGTTTGTCATATCTGTATTTGTAAATTTCTACAATTTTTTACGCAGCTGTAAGTGATTGAGTTTTGGCTCAATACGCAAAAAAAATCTAGTTGTTAGTTGGTAGTTGGTAGTCAATTGATAAATAGAAGTTCGCTTTGTACCACGCAGTATGAAATCTGTCGAGAAAGCTGTTGGATCTCAGAGTAAAATCAGAATGAAATGAAGTAATGTATTCGAACCTCGACATTTAACATGATCGAAATGTTGAATATGATATGTTCATAATTTATCTGTGCACAACCAGACCCGTGGGGCAATTATGTTGTTTGCTGTCAGATTTCTTTGGATTTGTTATTTGTATTACAATGACGGGCGCCAAGCGTTCTGTATCTCACTGTGCGTGCATCAACCATCTATCTATTATGAAATCGACTTCAACATTGAATCCGTTTCGGCTGAGAGCCCCCAGCGCTCGCCGGAATTGTCCGCGTAAGGGTGTAAGAGCCATCCGAGGCTAACACCTTCGTACCTTCCAAAAAAATAAAAATATATTGAATCCGTTACACAATACGGGTGGTGATATATTATGAATGTCTAGGTTATTCATAAGTCTGTAAATCCGATCTAAAAATGGTAGTGTCCGACTGAAACAGATTTTTCAGCCGAAACTGAAATCGAAACCGAACTTTCGGGATTGGTCTCAAGGTTCGAATCTTTCAAAGCGAATCTGACTTGAACATATTGATTTTATTTATTGTATATTGAAATCTAGTGTTTTTTTACATATTTATTTATTTTTAACTTTCATACATACATTAAAATTGTAATTGCACGAAAAGGTTTTATTTAATAATTACTAATACAATAATAAGAGTTGACATAAAAACAAACATTATCGTCAAAATAATGAAAACTCTTTCCTTATTCGACTTCAATCCCAGTAATATTATCAAATAAAGGTAAACAAGTTTAAAACTCCACAAAACCACTTAAACGCACTAACGATTGTCAGCGTGTATTATTTTCCACAACACTACCGACCAAGTACAACCATTGCTAAACTTTTCTTATCTTTTGTTTAAAACAAGGAAAACACACTTTTCCGTGTCTTTTCAAATAAAAGTCCCCGGCGACTGCTAAGTTAAGCGGACGTGACGTGCCCTCTGCGATCCACTGTACTGCCCTCCGTTAACTTAAAGGTGGCTAAGCTACAACCAAGTTTTAAAATATGTGTGAAAAACGTGGCAAAACTTAAGAATCTATAAGTTTTATTGAAACAACCAAAGAAAGCTCTTTCTTTACTTAACATAATAATTGATCAATTTTGATAGCTATGTGTCGCATAAACAACGTCAAAACATCCAAAGAATTCTCTTTTTTACTTAATTTAAAGTAAGAATTGATCATTTTTGATACCTATTGGTCGCATAAACAACGTTGAAACATCCAAAGAAAGCTCTTTCTTTACTGTACTTAAGAATTGAACATTTTTGATACAAGGCTCCAGGCTTTAGGTGCTTACCATCGACTACATAACCTAACTATAGTGAAATTGTGGTCAAGCAAAAGCCTATAAAGTGTTTAAAAAACCATATGGCCATCATTAAAACTTTATTAGTATCATAGTTCTGAATTTTTGATTTTCATTACAATTTTGACAATTAATAATAACAATTTATTTATCAAAGATTTGTACATGACAGTTATAAATAAATATATTTCAGTGCATTAATATTGAGTACGTAAGTCTATGAACCACTAACTCCCAAGCTAAGAATGAACTTGTGTTATGGGAGTAAGGATTCTCACAAAATCATACAATTCCAACAATAGTGCATAGTCAATAGAGTAGAGAACGCCAGTGACAAGAGAAATTAATATCGAAAAAAAAACTATAAATATTAACTACAAAGATTTGACAATGAACAAACAATTAGAAACAAAGTAACATTTCTATAGCTTTTTTTAAATATTTACCTTATATTAACTTTATTCATCTCTATTAGGTTTCCTGTAAGGCGATTAAAGCGTATACGATGACCACGTGGCCTAAAGCATGGAGCTAAGAGAGATGGCGTCAGGCGGGCGGGCGGCTGTACGTACAAACTCTGACAAATCCTTTCTATTTTATGCATCTAATGATGAAGGAAGAGTACATGTGGCAACACCAAGCGATTTCGAACAGGGTAGAGTAAATTTCTTTAATATTTTCAATTTATATTATATTAATATGATTAATCAATATAGAACTGTATTTATTTATTGGTTTAGTAATATAAAAAGTTTAGTACACCTTCATGAAATATAAAATAACTAGCTGTCTCCCGTGGTTTCACCCGCGTTTCTCAGGGTACATATTCAGGGATAAAAAAGAACCTATGTGCTATTCTGGACCACAATCAATTTCTGTGACAAATTTGATTTATATCCGCTCGGCCGTTTTAGCGTAATAGTGAACTATCCTCTATTCAAGACAAATAATCAAACGCTAGCCAGTGTATTGAACATCCAAAAATTCACGGATACATACAATGTGATCAAAATTTTATAATTAACTAACTTAAACAGCAGTTGTATATTCAGTGTTACCAATACATATATGTATATAGCTATAGGTGGATTAGATCCTTATTTTAAGTATGCCTTCTATAGCCATTAGAGTATTTGATGAGAAAAAACGGACGTCAGAAGAAAACAATTAAAATGTCAATATAATTACTTTTAAGTAACATAATATAAACTAAAATGAACGAATGCAATAACTATTATTATAATATAAGACTGAGATTTATACACATATTATACATGGACAAAGCATAGTAAGACTACTCCCGTAAAGAATTTTTAGAGTTCGTCCGGGGAAGTACTACCACCTTACCCATTTCCGCCGTGAAGCAGTAGTGCAATTGTATTACTGTGTTTCGGTTAGAAAGGTAAGGGGGCCGGTGAAATTACAGGCACATGAGACTTAACAACTTCACGTCTTAGGGTCGACAACGCATTGGCGATGCTCCTAGTGTTGCAAATGTCCATAGGCGGCGGTGACCGGCCCAAGTGGCATAAAAAAAAAAAAAAAAAAAGAAACTATACTTTTTTTCAGAACGTTACTTCCGTCAGAAAAAAAATCTGAGTTACTCCCTAGTAGTAAAGAAGATTTACTTAAAAAAAAATGCTAACTACGAGTCCACTACAAGATACATACAATATTGTTATGAACCTAAGTCACGTCACTAGTCCACAGACTATCCAATCCCTACCTAAAGTGAAAACGATACAATAAATTTGTTT
Source organism: Habrosyne pyritoides (assembly GCA_907165245.1). Classification (NCBI taxonomy): domain Eukaryota; kingdom Metazoa; phylum Arthropoda; class Insecta; order Lepidoptera; family Drepanidae; genus Habrosyne; species Habrosyne pyritoides. The sequence goes on along the minus strand of OU015596.1, from coordinate 10,746,038 downwards.
TTTCAAATTCTTGGGTATCACGGCCATGAAAATTACCAAGATAATCTATAAACATTAATATTTGTACCTTTTTACATTTAACTGACTATTTGTATTAGGTAAATCGAGTCAGGTATTTTAGATTTCCAATTTTATAACCTCTTTATTTATTCCTTCAACCTTTCTTATTTTAGAATAAAGCCAGACGAAGGTTTTTTAATCAATTTCAAAGAAACAAATACGTAGATTTTCAATTAATTTTAATATATTCTATAAATATTATAAACCACCCAAATAAATCAAACATGGAAATGATAAGGAGACAAGAGTCAAAGTATTTATTTAACATCGTACGAAATACTTCGTCCTTATATATATGTACTATGAAAACGAGTTATTTGACATACTACATATACTACTTTTTAATCTTAATATCTTAACTTTAGGCTATAGGCTAATAGGCTTAACTCAAAAAATCAATTTGGCACATCTCTGATTGAGTCTATTCGCACTGAGCGGGGAGGGTAGGCCCCGGTGTTAAAGAGGCTGAAGTATCGGTATGCTTATTCTATCATTAAATTGACTATGTTTTACTATTCATCGGATAGAGCGTCCTTTGTTTAGTCTCTCTATGATCGTAACTCCATTTCGCAAAATTTTGAGTTAAGCCCTTATCGTACTGAGGGTGCGATATATGTATACTGATAAAGATATTAACACTCAGATACAGAACAAATAGAGTTGCTATTTAAATAGGCATAAATATTTGTTCTGGGTGGGAATTGAACCTATGTATGACCTGCTGCGAGGCAGTTTGGGTCTCTATCCACCATCGTCACAATAAAACAAAATTTACAATAAAGTTTAATATCAATCTTTTAGAAAGACAAGTGACATATGACAACCAAAACATATCCAGGATTATTCCCTAACATGTCACCTCTTATAACGAATCCATTAAAATATAGCTAATATGACTACTAATATAAAATACATTTTCCCTTCTCATAATTCACAATTTTTAGAAATCCCGCTCATATTTCATGCATATTCATCAGTTTTACACACATCACAAAGAAAACACAAGAATGTAAGCGAAATCTCATGTTTTTATTAACACCAGTAAAATTCCAATTACTTTTTGTCATTTTCCTTTTCTTTGACTGTCCATATAATTTTATCACCTAACCATTGCACCTTTTAAGCCGAACCTATAATAAAAAGGAATAATAAACTGTAGGAAGTGCCTTAGACATAATTGAGAGCGGTATCTAGCTTATGAACCATATAAATTTGAGTGCCCTTTTAGTCTTTGTTGTTATGTGGTGGGAAATACCTACGGTATTTCGGAGGTAGTCATTTTTATGATGGATAGATGACCTCGGGTCAAAATAGATATAATTTCGTAGGGAAATATTGGTCATTTGTGCGGACACCTTTTTACGACTATTTTATTACATGACATCTCTTGACTGGGGGTAGATTCTGTAAGGAAAACGACACTAACTCGAGGATGTTTCGTCGCGGCCTCCGTGCTCTGTCTCTGTCGCTTACTACGCTAATACTAATACTAATCACGTGAGAGGTTAGCTCTCCGAGGCCTCCGTGAAGCGGCTCGCCGACGAAGTTTGTATTAACTGAATACGGCTGTATGTAGATGTCACCATTCTGCTTTGATAATAATTGCTAAAATTTTGTATGTAAAGTTTCATTCGATTGTTTGTAGGGTCAAAATTCCTCGACTAGTTTCTGCAGGCTACAGGTAAAATTTTACTAGACTAGAAAATTACTTGTAAGTTTAAAGTAATAATTAAAAGGTATTTAATGCATAGTTAGGAAAGTGCTGGATAAAGCCATTTGTCCTTATATTATATTTTCTTCGAAATTATTGGGGTAGGATGACTGATTTAAATAATAAATCATATTAATTAATTTTCTGGGTCATTATATATACATGGCTACCTGATCCCAAACTAAGCAGAGCTTGTACAATGGAAACCAGATAACTAATATACTACATATATTATCCTATATTTTTTTTAAATACATAGTTACTGATATAGATATTTCCACCCAGACAAAAAACAAACAGACATGATAAAAATACGAGAAAATTATTACGTAGCTCAACTTTTTTGGCTATCAAGCACAGTTTCTAGATTTGATTCCCATCGAAAATCAATATGTGATATCTATAGGATACAAAACAAAAATTGTATGACCTAAAACATTTTAACAACAAAACAGTAGTACAATAGTTTTACTAAGCAAGTACAATTATTCAAAAAGTGCTCGCAAACTTTGTTTCAAAAGCAAGGCAATGAACTTACAGCAACTAGATTATTCAAAGCTTTCAAAACTTGCATCTTCCATTTTTTATACTGTAGGATAGTAGTTGTTAAGTTATTTACTGTACTTATCCCTAATAATATCCAAAAATAACGATATCATTGTAATAATAAAATAAATAAATAAACATCCCGGGACATTCTTTACACACAGCCATCTGATCCCAAACTAAGCAGAGCTTGTACTATGGAAACCAGATAACTGATATACTAAATATACTGCATTTTTTTCCTAAATACATAAACACCCAAACTCAAGACAAAAAGACATGTTCATGCACACAAATGTTTCTCCTGGGTGGGAATGTAACCCGTGACCTTTGATTGGGAGTCAGAGCGCTAACCACCAAGCCAACTGGCCTGTAAAAGTAGTGTGTAAAAGTAAATCAAATATATTTATTAATCGTAATCTAACCTTTTTTAAACACCTAGCTTCCATCCTACCGTTACACCCGCGTTCGCAAGGGATCTTCTTCAGAATACTCATATATATATATATTTTTTTAAACATAAATATATCAAAATATCTTCCAAATTTCATTTTAAACAGATTTATCGTTACGGAAGTAAGTGTTAACAAACATATACAACCAAACATCGCATTTATAATATTACTAGCTGTCTCCCGTGGTTTCACCCGCGCACAAAAAGTATCCTATGTTACTTCTAATACGACCAAGAATATGTGTACAAAGTTTCGTGACGATCGGTTTAGTAGTTTTCGCGTGAAAGCATAACAAACAAACTTAGATTTACATTAATAATAATAGTAGCGTTTACAAAATATGGTGGTACGATAATGATTAAACAACATTTTCTATCTAAGTAACAAAAAATCATAAACCTCCTACGTTACATAAATCTCGTGAAAAACTTCCATGTCCGTAAAAACAAAAGAGCTCTGTTTTTTTCTTTGGAGGTTCGGAACCCTAAAAACGACTATAATAACCATCAACACGTGTATAACAGCAAAAAGGCTTTGATAGAAGAGTAATCCACAATAGATCGTAGCGGTGAAATCCAAGAACATTGACCTGAATAAAACCTATTAGCTCAAATAAATAGGTTACAGTACTGGCAGCCATGACTAGTTGGAAGAAAAAAGTTTTTTGTATTGACACTGGAGTAAAAAGCTTTGACAGTTTTGTGATTCGAATAAAGTACCACCGGTTTTACCCGCGTTAAAAGTTGTATTTTATGAAAGTTGTGTATATTATTGTTTGCTATTATTTCATTTTAATTGATGTGTGCTAAATTTCAGCTAGATTGGTAAAGACGTCTTGCTGTGAAAATGTCACAAACAAGCACAGACACTTTTGAATTTATAATAGTAAAATTGAGTATTATTTTTTATTGATTTAAATAACCTTTTCACAGTTTCTTAGTTTTCATCAATCCTTAAGAAGTCAAGTAGGAAATGTAGATAATATCTATGAATTGAGAGGTCGATTATAAATCAGACTTTTCGGCGGTAAATCTGACATTATTGAGGACATCATGTATTTTCAAGTAGTTATGAAAAACCCTGTAAATGTTTTAGGAGAACGACCACATATTTTTGTATGGACAGTGCGTACTTTACTTTGTAAAAAATTAGTATTTAACATCTTTTACGCTTTTGAAGTCACTAATTACAGTGCTACGCTCTACCTATACAATTAGCTATCATTGATGTTCTATACAAAACATGTAAATAATAATAAAAAATAATAATGCAGTTCCCTTTCCGACTTCAATATAAAAATCGTCCAAACCGGTTTCTTGTCTGAAAACCGAAAAATAATTGGGTTTTAATTATGTTCCACGATATGGAGTAGGTTGAAATGATAACTTTTGGCGCGAACTTATAGTGACGTCAATACAATAAAAACGTGTAATTTGATCTAAAATTTAATTATTACGGTAATTTGTTCGTTTTGACATTTATTAAAAAGTTGCTAATTTGACACGTCAGTCAACATCCCTATTACGTAATATAATCACTTTTCTAATTTTTCATCTCATTTTTTTTTATTTTATTTTAAATAATATAAACTAGTGCTTGACTGCGATCCCACCTGATGGTAAGCAGTGATGCAATCTTAGATGTTGAGGCGCACTAGTTTATTAAGAGCCTATACACTCTAGCCTTGAAGACACCCAAATTATAGTTGCTCGGGAAGACCGCAGCAGGCAAGTTATTCCAGTCCCTCGATGTACGCGATATAAACGACCAATTCCACCAATTCCAATTTTTTCATGGCAACTCTTATCGAAATAAACATTGAGTAGGTATAGGTCATAGCCTAAATATCAAGTCGTAAAGCAATGTAGGTACTTGCCACCGGTATAGTCAATTTAATGGCCATTTTATGGGGGAATGCACTTTCATTAAAACGTATTGTTTTTTTACAAGATATATGGACATTGGATGTGAAATCGGCGACGCTGATTTATGTCTTATTTCAAATAGCTACTCTTTTTAGGAATCCTATTGCCTTTTTTACATCAATATTTTCTTTTTCACTGATTCTAAAGTGAATGTAATTTATTGAAGGGGTGTAAGTACTCATTAATATAAAAGTAATAATTATGAAAGCATGCTGCACTTGATATTTATTAACATACTAACTGGACTCCGCGGTTTCACCCACGTTAAAATAGATTAAAAGCGAATGTCCCTCTCCGGGCCATAGGTTATCAGCAAACTCTGTTTTGTTGGTAAAAGTTTAGTCGTGTAAGCGTAACAAACAACACTTTGGCGTTTATAAATATTAGTTATAGTTAAGTAAGATACATTCTGTACGTATTGCCTTCTTGAAACTAGACAAAGGATGCATTTGGTAAAATAAAATTGTTTTCGTAATTATCTGGAAAACAAAAAACTTGGTTCAGTCACTTGTCCATAACCTTGGTCAAACGTTTAGCAATTTATTTATTTAGATTAAGAATTTCATATAATAAATAGATATATTATTAAATTATTTAAAATAAAATTGACACAGAATGTTTTTTTTTGATATTACTTGGGCCGTCAAAAAGGCAGGCGGTCCACCTGATGGTAAGAGGTCACCGCCGCCAATGGACATCTGCAACAACAAGGCCGTCTCTAATGCACTGTCGTCTTTGAGACGTGAAGTTGTTAATTCTCATATATTTTTTTTTTAATTATTTAATTATCATCTGTTATACTATCTGTAATTATATAATAATTAATAGCTATCCATTATCTTGTTTTAAAGTTAAAACCAATTATTCTAGACATCAGGAGGCGCAGACTCATTCTATGACTTCGTGATGGCTATACGTAGATCTACGACCAAAATAACTAGACCTGAGCACTGCTTTTATTATGAACTTTTGCTCCACATAAACATAGTTGCAGGGTCCTGTGTAAATTGGTCCAGCAAAATCTCTGGAGTAATTAAAATTTACACAATTTGTTGGAACACATGTTGTTTGATGTCATTAAAAAGCGTTTTGAGTTAGCGATGACACGAATTTGGAGTTGACAACACGGCTCTCTAATCCATTGAAAAGTAACTTTAAGACTAGCTCACTAAAATTGCTTTTACCTTATAGGCCTACTACTTTGGCAGCTAAATATGTCATCGAAAACTGATATTTATTGCCCGGAAAATAAGGTTCTTCAATTGATGCAATGGTTAATTTTATGATGATGCCGATGCACTTTACCATAACGTTTTTAGGTAGATTTTTCTTTAACTCTCTTACCTGTCAAAACGGACCATTTAGGTATAAACAAATGGGAAATGTTGTTTCTGGCAGATTGGCTTGCTGATTTAGTTTATTTGACAGCTTCTGTCATCGACTGCAAAACGGGCCGTTTGGGTATAGACAATTTTTGCAAATTTTACTTCTTGGAAATTGGCTTGCTGATTTAGTTTATTTGACAGCTTCTGTCATCGAGCGACCAATAAAACTCGCTTGCGTGTTTAAGGTCACATGTCAAATAACCTGCCAGTTTTAAATACCCTCGTATACCGAAAATGCAATGCGGTTGTAAAGATGCAACTGACTGGAAATAAGAGCTCATAATAAGGAATCTGTATAGTGGCGTAGTTTTAAAACTATATAATGGGAACGAATAGTTACAATACACTTTACCTAGAGTGTCCATCGACTTAGTTCGTTTAACAGAACCTTGTCGAGTTGGACAAGGCCGAAGTCAGATTATTAGTGATAGAAAATGTATGATATATTTTTTAAATAAAGGAAGACATAATAATAATCATCAATGTATCTAGGTCAAGTGTTTTTTCATGCTACTAAGTTGCCAAACAATCAGACGGCCCGTCTAGCTTCTGATGGTAAACGGTCACCGCAGTCTATTGTCGCTTGCAACACCATGGTTATCTCGTGCGTTGCCGAAACTGCAACAATCTCTTTACCTCACGCTGTACTCACTTGGGCAAATCCCGGTGGGCATTATTATATTATTTATTAATTGTATTATTAGTATTTATTCACCTTGACATAACAGTCTCAGACGGTTTTATGCAACAATAAATATTCATTGGTTTGAAAAGTTTAAAGCACAGATGTGTTGTTAAAAAAATAACAATACAATAAATCACCAATCAACAACAACCAAAGTTGTATTTGTTTAAATTAGTTCAGATGATCTATGTCTACTGTTCCAAATGAAAACAATTGATTGGAACGATTCAAGCAATATGATTTTGCTAACTCCGATCCAAACTAAAACCTACATTACGTGATTTGACAGCATTTTGACGAGGGTATCTCTCTTTGTCTCGATATGTTTGTCTCTTTTTTGTACAAGGATGTACAAAAACAAGCATTACTGAACTACATATTTGTATTTTATCCATTTTACTAATAATATCTTTATTCATTTAATATAAGTTATGTTATATAAATGTTTCTTCAAGCCTTTAAACCAGTATTGGTTTGTCTCGGAGTTGCCATTTCTCAGTTGAATTGACTATTTAAAAAAACATGTGTGTGTACTTAGTTATACTTAAGTACGCACGTAAGGAGTTATACGTCTTTGACGTAAAAGATTAGTGAAAAAAACTGCACTAATGTGTCGTTTCTATTCGGTCGTGAAAATGATTTTTATAAGTACAATCCAGACTCTTTGCACCTGTTGCAACGAATAACCATTTTTGACGTTTTGAGGTTAAGATTGACAATATAACATTGCTCATTGGCAGTTGCGATTTGTGCGATGTTCTGGAGAGATAACTAAGTTCATCATGTCGATTTTGTCGATGTGCGCTCGCATCGTAAAAAATTACTCACATATTTTTTACGTGCCAAAAGTATAAATTAATTATAAATTATAATAATAATATAAATTTTTTCATGTGTTATTTTTCCCCCTGTCACAAATAAATTTGTTTCTTTCTTTCTTTCTTTCTTTCTATAACTTCTTGAAATGTAGGAAGTTTTAGATCTATACTCTATAGCACGCTATGATGGCCGTTTTGACGTTTCAGATTGTCATAGGAAAAGAAACTGTATTGCTTTGGAATAAGGTTGATTTCCATCATCATACAATTAGCTGTTGAATCAATAAATGCACCTTATGTCTCAAGGAATAAAGTTTATTTTAGATGGTGATTATGCTCACCGCATGTCACGCCTCGGGACTTTAAAATGTCTTCGGTGGAATGTGGGTCTTAGTAATGAGACCTCACCCTACTTTCTCGAGTATAAAACTTTGCTTCATTAAGCTTCACAAATTAAATTATTACCTACTAATTACAATTATTAAGAAAGCCGTCCTAATAATAATAAAAAATAATCTATAATCTATACTAATATTATAAAGAGGAAATATTTGTATGTAAGTATGTTTGTTACTCTTTCACGCAAAATCTACTAAACGGATATGGATGAAACTTGGCACATAGATAGAGCATATCCAGGAATAACATATATGCTTTTTTATCCCGGGAAAATGTGATATCCCTCGGGAACGCAGGTAAAACCGCGGGAGACTGCTATATTAGTATTAGAATAAAATGACAATATATACGAGTATTCTTCAATATCTAGCTAATCGTAATGTTGCCTAGTTTGAAGGCACAAGTTATTTTTGTGTTTATGTTAAAATGATAATCGCTGCAAACATTTTTTTTTTAATTTTCATAAACCTTTTCAATTGTCATTTTACTTTGGAAAGAAGGTTTTACCAAACAAAAACCTCTTTGGTAAGTTTGATAACTCTTAAAGTTTTTCTAGTTACCATTTATTCGTTGGAGATTAATTCTTCTTCTATCTATATTTAATGTTGTTGCAATCTGTATAAATTTGCTACCAGCTCTCTTATTCAGCTAATACAAACTTTGTCAGTGAGCCGCTTCACGGAGGCCTCGGAGAGCTTATCTCTCACGTGATTAGTAGTATTAGCGTAGTAAGCGACAGATACAGAGTATAGAGGCCGCGACGAAACATCCTCGAGTTAGTGTCATTTTCCTCACAGAATCGAGCCCCTGTTTAATATAAAAGTTTTGAAATTTCAATTTCATTTACAAATAGTAGGACTGCACAGATGGGTGAGTTGGCGTGGTTAGAGACCCTGAGTGTCACGCCATAGGTCATGGGTTCGATTCCCACCCAGAGTGTTTGGTTCTGTTTGGTCAGTGTCTGGGTGTAAATATCTGTAAAGGTATGTATGTAGATGAAAAATCTAGTATATCAGTTATATGGCTTTAATAGTACAAGCTTTACTTAGTTAAGGATCAGAAGTCCGTTTGTAAAGAATCCCTGGTTTTTTTTTAAAGACACATTTTCTACCGATATATAGGCTGTTACAAAACTACCCATAAAGCCAAAAGGAGGTTAAATGGGGCCTTATAACGAGTCCATTCACAATATTTAAGAACCATAGTAACATTGTATAACGTACCCCAAAAAAAACTGATTTTTATGAATGAAAAATAGAAAAACAATTAAAGTAGACAATTATGTATTGCGTAAAATAGGTACGTAGGCCTTTCTGTTAAATAATCTGGTTCCCTGACATGCCAGCTTTCTAGAGTGGTTGGCTTTGATAATTAATTATATTTTTACGGGGTATTTTGTAACACGTTGTATAGTGTTTTAAAATAGAATCCGACAGCAATAAAGTTACGTAATCCAAGAACAGACTCTTTTAAGCAGTATCTATCAATTTAAGATGACAATGCAAAAGCTTATTATCGATAAAAATATCTTGACGTTGCGACGCGATGGTAGCGTAGAACTGAAGATTCAGCCATCTTTGTCAGCTAATACTAACTTCGTCAGCAAGCCGGCGCAACGGGGCCCCGAGAGCGACATCTCACTTGACTGCGTAGTGAGCAAAAGAGACCGAGTATACAGGCGACGAAACTTCGTTGAGTCTAGCGTCATTTGCCGATGAGATAAAATACAAACAACCTCTTGAAAAATCGTGATGCTGCGTTCAGATGGTAAGTTACTACATAAATAATTATAATTGATACACAGTTTTGCTCATTTTATTAACCGACTTTATAAAAGGAGGAGGTTCTTAATTCGACTGTATATTTTTGTTTGGTAAAGGACCTTAAAATCTATATATAGAAATGTCTGTTTGTATTGTCAAAATAACAGTATTTTACTAGATGCATATGAAAGTATAATTAACAAAAAACAACATTTACGTTTTGTCTGTCTACCTTAGTTTTAATCCCGGAGAAATGTTACATCCCTTGGGAATGCAGGTAAAACCGCGGAAGACAGCAGGTACTAAAAAGCAAATTTACTTTCACGCTGCAGTCTCTTTCAAAGGAAAATCTAATGAAAACAAAGATTCGTAGCTAACTATGCGATTAAGTAACAGGTGTTTTCTAGAAAGTTTAATTAAAGTTTATTACCTACTTCTACCCACACATACTTCACTTCTAGTGTTTAATTACGTGATGGCAAAGTACCAATAACTTGCAACCCCATTCAACACGTTACAACCACTATCACAATTCTAAACACTAAACTCAATAAGGCATGCAAGTATAGCTAGATCATTCAAGTTCACTCAACTGTACTGAACGCTCCACAAAATAAGGCTATCACAAGACACGTCAGAAGACGAGAACAATGGCGCTAGTGCGTGACTCTGACAATGGAACCCTTCATACATCCTGTATAGCTTGACATAATGCTATTCTTGCTTCAATGACACTAGAGGTGGAAACGAGCTGCAGGAAGCTATTACGCAAGGTAAGGGAAATGTTTTGTGAAAGCACAATAATTATGTCGTTAGGAGGATTTTTGGGTAAAGTAGTATTAAAAAGTAAAATGAGCTTTGGAGTTGTTTTTGTTTGTTGAAAGAAAATGTGTGACTTTTTAAAGTGTTTCTTTTTTTTAAGATAATGCCTAAAGTAAAGCCGGTAATACAGTTCAAGAGTTTTAGTAAATGTTGTTTTTACCGACTTCATACAAAAAAGCAGGAGGTTCTCAAATCGACTGCATGTTCTTTTTGGGTGTATCATACGCGATATATTCTTCTTGTAGATACTGTCTTGAACCAGATTCAATTTACCTCTTATTTTGGATAAACACGGCCAACTTATTCGCAAAGTAAAATACCTAATAAATTAAAATCCTTAACCGAATAGAATACTTGATATTTTTTATTAATGTATCTTAAAAAACAAAAAACATTTGATTTGTATTTATTTTATTATTATATTAGTTTTTAAACTAAAGTTTTTTCAGCTCAATTTTAAAATTAAGTTGCAAATTTGACCATAGCTTACAATGAGTTCAACACAAACCTTTCTTTTAAATTATATTTTAAAGAGAAATAATTGAAAATAAAATTGATAAACTATATTGTTTCGCTTCGAGTGTATGGTAATCGAGAGAAAATTGCTGTTACGTCGTTGCATATTCATTTATTAATTCGTTACTTTGATCACCTTTGACATCAATTGCAACGGTTGATCTGTCAAAAGCTTTAATTAATATGTTAAACAAATTGCCAGTTTAATCTTCAATGTTTACCAAACCTGCCCTGTTCTCATCTTGGAGTAGGCGCAATATATTATATAATAGCCAATAAATAAAATAAATTTAAATATTCTGAGAAATTCTTTACACACGGCCATCGGATTCCAAAAGCAGAGCTTGTAAGAAGCCAGATAACTGATAACTACATTTAGGTAGGTATTTGAAGTGAAAACTTCTTTAGCAGCGTTGAGCACTTTTCTTGGGATAGTATAAAATGTTAAAACCGCGTCAGGACACGTGACCTGATTGAAAATTCGTAAGACGGTAAAAATGCACAACGTTGATGTTCAAGTTTTCACTTCGGCAGGCACTTCCGTTGTTTTTTTTTAAATTAGCTATGTCAACCATAAAATAAACTTTCACCAAACTACTTAAAATAATTATTCGTTACCTCAAAAACAATATTCATTATAAAAGTAAGAAAACAGCTTTTAATATAAAATTTTATTTGCTGGGCATAAACGTGGTTTTTGAGTATCTTCTGTACAAGTTACCTAATCCTGGGGTAAATATTATTGCTCATCCTCCCTTACTATCCCTCTTAGAGTAGTCTCCTTACCAACAATGCAAAATAAAACTCATGTTCCCGGAATAAGAATATGAATGAAAAAAAAACCCTATTTAGCCCTTGAGCTGGTGGTCCACGGACCATCGGTTGGGAGCCACTCATCCATAAGTGTATAAGGGGGGGAGGGCCGTGCCCATTACCACCCATTACAACCCACCCCATTATCGCATAGTGTCTAAATAACTTCACACAAGATTAACGAACATATTTTTTTTAATGTGACGCATATTTTGTCGACTCTGCTTGATCACATCTGCTATGGCATCTCAGGGGCCAGGCCCCCACTGAAAAATATCCCCAGATACGCCAAAGCACTCATCTAGAGCAACAAAGACCCAACCACGTAAGTATATTTGGCATATCTTTATATATATAATTCTTCTATACGTGTGTTGACAGTGAACTCCTCCTAAACGGCTGGACCGATTTGAATTAATTTTTTGTGTGTCTTCAAGTAGATTCGTGGATGGTTTAGATTCATAATTGGACCCGGTAGGTGGCGCTGCGATTGAATTCCTGTATTTTTGTATGGACTTAATTTGACAGGACAACGTCTGTCTGGTCAGCTAGTTTAATATAACTATTGGTCAGGCCCGATTTCAAAAATAGAGTCTCAAAAAACAGGTGACAAATTATAAAAATAAAAATCCGAAAACAAGTAAATCGAACATAAGTAGAAACAATATGAAATTTTATTTTCCGTCGACTTCTCTTAAAATTAGAATTGTACAAATTAATTTAAAAAGTTTTCGAATCTATTGAAAGTTTTATGTGATCTCTGGGCTACCTTTTTCGTATTCTTTAAACGATGTTCAAATAAAAGTTTCTTTTGTCCGTTCCCATTTGACGCAAGTTTTATTAGTTTGAAAGTGAATTAGGTAATTGTAAAAAGTAATTTTAAAAAACAAATGGAATAAATTCAATTTGTATTTTTTACATAAATTATTAATGAAAAAATTATGAAATCTATCTGTTTTACCTATGCAACAAAACTACTGACACAATTTTGATAGAGAGCTGAAAAAGTTATGCGTAAAGAAAACATTTTGCATTGAGTAGTAGAACATTAGTGCAGTGTTCGTCAGAAATAACTACCTTACCCATTTCCGCCGTGAAGTAGCAGTGCACTTGTATTACTGATTTTCAGTTATAGGCCGGTGAAATTACAGGCACATGAGACTTAACTTCACGTCTCAAGAACGATAATCCATTAGCAAGGGCCCTGGTGTTGCAAATGTCCATAGGCGGCGGTGACCACTTACCATCAATACCAAAAAAACATAAAATCTGAACAATACAGTAGAGAAAATTTTGTGTTAAAAAAATACAATAACGTAGAAACTGTATAAGTTATAGCAGAAGCGGGGTGTGACTGCAATAGCCATAAATATGCATTAATATAGCCAGCATTGCAATTTAGCTGTCTAACATAGACTATACAACCTTTATACAGCCTTTCCTTTATACAACAAGATTTATTACTTTGAATCACTAATTAAAGCAGCAAGGCGTCGCTTATAACCTAGCCTATTTGATTGATTACAGTATTAAGTTATTCGCGACTCTTTTTTAATTTTCTTTAAGAGCAATAAACTGTTGTCTAAGGTTTAATAATTTGCATGATTTTTCTTTTTCTGTAAAAAATACTGCTTAAAATATATTTCATACTAGCTGTCCCCTGCGGTTTTGACCGCGTTCCCGTGGGATGTCACGTTTTCCCGAGCTAAAAAGTTTCTATGCTATTCCAGGATATGCTATATCTATGTGCCAAGTTTCAACTAAATCCATATGGTAGTATTTGCTGGAAAGAGTTACAAACATCCATACACACAAACATTCCCATATATAATATTAATAGGATCAGGAACATAGAAAACGTAAAATCATTGAACTACATTTATTTACTTACTTCTTCTATAAACTCTTATTTTTTATTTGTCGTTATATAACATTACACATTAAATTATCACTGACATTGATTAAAATATATACATACTACCTGCGCCCTGCGGCTTTGCCCGCATTCAATCTTGGATATAAACCTTCCTCTAAAATTACTCAATCTATTACTGAAAACTGCATTTAAAATCCGTTGCATAGTTTACGATTCTATAAAGGACATGGCAAATATTCCTTTTTGTATGTTCTCGTAGATTCAATTTGCGTAAAATTTGTATGTCTATAATTTTTTTATTAATATTCGTATCCCTTTGGAATTTCCAAGCCTTTCGTCATTTGATACGTGGTGATAATTGGGATATACTATGGACATATTGATTATTTACAATTATTGGAATTTACTATGAATTAATGTTTTTAATCCACTATATTGATTTGTAAAAGCGAACTTTACGAGTTGAAGTTTAACCACAGATAATAAAATATAAGCGCAATAACCTTTAAATACCAAAGGTCATTACACTAAGACAATCCTTTAGTTCAATTAGCTCTCTATCATTATTAACAGAGATATACGTGTCTGAACATTTAGTAGAAAAATATAAATTACGGATTCATATATATGTTTTGTGTGGTTTTGTGATCCGTAGGCAAAAATTTATTTCTTTACTCTGCGTCGGTTTGTGTTGAACTTGTGGTAACATGGTAAGTGATGATGTGGTCGAAGGTGGTGACCACACAAAGCTTAGAAGGGAACTGGCTCTCAGTGTGCAACTATCGGAAAATACCAACAAGTGCTTGGCAACAGTTTCGACTTAAGGATGGTAGCCAGCCAGGGTACTAAAAAAGTACCCTTCCACCTTGCTATGATTTCCTCATTATTTTTCCTTCACCAAAAGCTCAAGTTCATTGTGATTTGAACCCATGACTCCTCGTCACCGCATTCAACATCACTACCAGCTGAGTTACAGTCGTCTTGAAGTGACCAATGGATTGAAAATGCAAAAAAAAACTGAAGCCGAATACAGACTGTTTCCCTATTAGTTCGGTTAACAATCAATACGTTTTAGCGTCAACAAATAAATTGTCAATTTAACAATATTGTAGCCACTGGCCACCTACAACTAAGAGATTGCTTTTAAAGTTTAAGAAAGTTCTTGCTACTTAAACATGATCCAAGGTGATATTGACTTATTAAGTGGCTACGTTGGTAGTTGAAATATATAACCAAATAACCCGAAGTGTTCTCCTTATTTTACTCACATACCCGAGGGATCTAATATTTTTCCCGGTATTCAAAGTATCTGGTTTCCTTCTCCATATCATAAGCTACGTGCGTGCCAAATTTCATCACGATCAGTTGCCCAAGACATAGCAAACGAGCTAGTATAGTTAACTGACCCATTTCTCACAAACGTCTCTCTAAAGATCTCAATTGTACAAACTACCCACGAATTTGCGTTCGCTCAGAATTCGGAGCATCTGAGACTACGTTAATAGCGCTTCAGAAATGTTCAGCATTTGACAACACCGCATCCCCTAATGATATTTTAAGTGCGTAGGTACATAATTACTAACGAAATATTCATGCTTGAATTACATTTTCGTATAAAAAATTTGGACGTGTCTGGAATACTTGTTAAAATCAGACATGGGTCTCGTTAAGCTTAGAGATGTGACGCTGACACTAGACCGATCTAAATCAAGTTTTCTAGAAATCTAATTGTAAGGCCAGACAGTAAACCTGCTGAACAAATGGTGCTCTGAAGACAAACTACGCTTGGGAGCAAATAAATCGCCCACAGCCAGTTTTTACTTTATACTATTACACTAACTACCGCTTCGCGGCTTCACCCGCGTCTACCCCGGGATTATAACGTAGCCTAGGTGGGACGGTTTTTTTTTATTTTTATTGTATACCACTTGGGCCGACAAACAAGCAGACGGTCCACCTGATGGTAACTGGTCACCGCCGCCTATGGACATTTGCAACACTAGGGGCATCGCCAATACGTTGTCGACCCTGAGACGTGAAGTTGTTAAGTCTCATGTGCCTGTAATTTCACCGGCCCCTTTACCTTTCTAAGCGAGACACAATAATACAAGCGCACTACTGCTTCACGGCAGAAATGGGTAAGGTGGTAGTACTTCCCCGGACGAACTCTGCACTAAGAGCTCTACTACTCTCATAGCCTAGCTTTCTATCAATGATAGAATTTATGAAATTCGATGAGTAGTTTTGTAGAATACGTTCTTTATTAAAACGATACAAACTTTTTCTATTTATAATGTTAGATTGTACTTTTAAATTATTTTTGGATAAAAAAAACATTTGATTTGATTAAATAAGGAAGAAAAAAACTTGGCTCTGATTTAACAAATAAGTTTTTTGAAGACCCTTGTTTTCAGGGAAACCTTGTTGCGAACAGTGTTAACGATTATGTTAGGGTTTTATTCGTTGTAAATAACAAAACATGGGTCCTCAAAAAACATGCCAGTAAAATCAGAGCCAATTCGTCTTCAGTCATCAATCGAATGAACATTTTGTAATTATTAAGTTTGTAAGCATTAGTTTACCATAACGATGAATACTGTAAAGTTTATGAAATGTTGCTTCAAACAAATAGCCATTTCATCTTAAATATAGTCGGGTAATCCTGTTTGACCTTAAGTTGCGTTTTTTGAGTTGTATGTGTGTCGTTCATAGAAATCTCAAGTTATGAAAACCACATTTCTCGTCATAGCATTTGATGTCACTACCAGTAGCTATCACTCATACAGGTAATTCCAATATTAAAAATCAAAAGCCACATAAGGGAAAAAGCTGAATTTTTACATACATTTATTTGTATAAATTTAAAAAATTGTGCTTTATCTGTTTTATTGCCATATACTCTGTATTCTTTATACAAAACTAAGCATTTCTTATTTGATTCGAACAGCGCCATCCCTTACCCAGGCTGTCGGCTCGGTTCACGGGTCGCTGGTGATTGCGTCCAATGCAGTTTTATCCCAGAATAATGCGTGCATTAGCGTGGAAAATTGCACTTTTTGCTACACTCCTTATGTTATATAATCCTTTGGCGTAATACTTACAAATAGCATTATTTATGTATCAGATTCAAGATAAAAAACAAAAAAACTTCCTAGACAAATATTATAAATGTGAAAGTGAGTTTGTTTGTTATCTTTTCATGGGCTAAACGACTGAACCAATCTTGGTATGTAATCGAAATGGTACACACATGACTATGGTATGAAGAGTTTTTATTCCGGGAACGCTCGGGAAATAGCTATATTATAGAAGAATATATAATTTATTTATATATTCTTCTTTCTCTTTATTTTCCAAAATCAAGGATCTGGGTTAAAACTTAATAAATCTAACAATACTGTTAATCCATCTAACAGTCCAATTCACACAGCTTTTCCACAATCGCGAGCATTAGAGCATTTTTAGAGTAGTGGAGCTCATAGTGCAGAGTTTGTCCGGGGAAGTACTACCACCTTACCCATTTCTGCCGTGAAGCAGTAGTGCATTTGTATTACTGTGTTTCGGTTAGAAAGGTAAGGGGGCCGGTGAAATTACAGGCACATGAGACTTAACAACTTCACGTATCTGGGTCGACAACGCATCGGCGCTGCCCCTAGTGTTGCAAATGTCCATAGGCGGCGGTGACCACTAACCAGCAGGTGAACCAGCTGCTTGTATGTCCAAGTGGTATAAAAAAAAACTTGAGAGGTGTCAAGGGACACCCGGATGGAACGAAGATACGCATTGGAATTGACCAAAGCGCTGAGTTTAGGTCCAGTGTTGAGAAAAACTTGCAATCTCTCGTCTTTAGTATTAGGTCTTTAATAAAAGATCAAGACTGTGCTAATAATTACTAATTATACTAATTTATAAATGGAACAGAATTTTAAACATATTGTAGGTAGCCTTTAAATAAATTATGAAAATAATAAACCATATCATTTCAATTTCGAAAAAAGTGTCGTTCCAAAAAAAAATTAAAACGTAGAATTTATTTAACATTTTTAAACAACACAACATAAACAGAATTTCACAACATGGACCAAGTGTGTCATGTCGTAAAATGTGCAGGAAGCAGCTAAAAACAGAACAGAGTATAGGAAGCTTCACTAACACCGCCCAGCTCTTAAATTAACAAGAAAAACAACAACATAAACATTTACAAACAATCTATTGATTGCCCTTTTTTAAGGTCACATTAAAATTCAAAGCAACGAAGAAAACCCTCGTGAAAATGTAGGAAAAGATTTCACGGAATTTTGCGAGTAAACCGTTACAACCACTCGCACCTTATAAAAAAGGTTACGGTTTTGTATAATATTAAAGCCTCCTTGGAACTAAACTGCCTTTGAAATGTACGTGGAAGGAAAAAATGGACACGCAATTAGTACCAGACCGAACCAATGACTCTGACCAACGACGCCACGACATGATTTATAACCTTTAGTGGTAAAACCGAACCTCTACCGTAAATAACTGATGTAGTATTGCCAGGAAATCGTAAATAACAGTTAAGTAACATTGGCCAATTAAAATAATTAATAGTTAGAAATGTTATCGTAGTTGTAACGATTACATAAATCAGTTCGAAAAAAAATTATGTTGCGTATTAAAAGAATTTAATGAAACATATTTGTAAAGTAAACTACGTCTTTATTTACTGAATTATTGATAAAATCAATTTTATTACAATGTTAAACATTCAGGGCTTTAATATAACATGCTAAAAAACAATATTGGATAAAAAAAATATGAAGGTACAATCAGTAACATAAGTAGCTAAATACTTGGAGACCAACTTATCATAAAATGGAAAAAGAACAGTATTTTTAAATAGAATATTTCAAGAACTAATTATATTTACGGGACAGTTGGCTTGGTGGCGTCCTGACTGCCACACCATAGGTCCTGGTTTCGATTCGCACCGAGGACAAACATTTATGTGCACATCTGTTTGTTATGCGTCAGGGTTTAATTATCTAAAAAACCAAACTAAAAAACAGTTTTTTTTTTTATAAATATCAATTAAGAATAATGTATTTTTTTTAATAAATATAAGATATTAATAGTTTGAATAAGAAAAAAAATGTTTTATTGTAAAAAAAAGCGTGGGGTGCATGGTGTCAATAGTTATAAATATTTAATTGCCAGATATGAGAAGGATTATCATTTCGATAATCTCTTGAAAAATAACCCCGCTTTTTTTAAAATAAAACATTTGTTTTCTTATTCAAACTATTCATAACTTATATTTATTAAAAAAATTACATTATTCTTAATTGATATTTATAAAAAAAAAATCTGTTTTTTAGTTTGGTTTTCTATATAAAGCGTGTTTTTTAGTTTTTTTTTTAACTATTATTTATTTTTCATTTTTTAATTACATTTTTTTAGGTGCCCGAAAGAGTAAGCCTGGAACTGCACGCATGCGTAGTTCGCGCACTAGCTCTATCTCTCTTACTCGCATGCAAAGGATGCGGAAAGAAATTAATTAATCCTGGCGAATCTAATTAGGATAATCGGATGCTTTGATCGGATTATTGCATTGTCATCGGTCTTTGACAGGTGTGCAAAGTTTGAATTAAATCTGATCGTTCAAAGTAGGACAAAATCGAACTCAAAGGGGTCGGTTACATACATACACACAGGTGATCTAATATAAAGCGTGTAAAAAACTAGTTTACGTAATATATCAGTTATAAATACCCTAGGACATTCTTTACACACGGCCATCTGGTCCCACACTAAGCAAAACTACACATACTACTTCTTTTTTCTAAATACATACATCCTACATAGATATATCTGGACTTATCTGGTTTCCATCTCTGCTTAGTTTAGGATCAGATGGCTGTGTGTAAAAGAATGTCTCAGGATATTTATAGTATTAAATATAGGATATTTATAATAGTTCAGCAGTCTACAAATTAATGAATCATGAAATACGATATCTATAATATTTTTACAGAATCCACTGTTATTTATTTCTGCTCGTGACTGTACAACATGAAAAAAACTTGTATCTGTATTTGATTTTGACAGGCAACAGATAAACCGTACCACAAACATTTGTTACGTAAGCTCATTTATCCCGTACTTGGCAACCCCAGTCCATATTTTAAGGCACAATACAAAATTGCCGACGGCCAACCCTTTGTCGATCGAGGGCCTCTTAGACCCGAGATAGTGGATATTGCTTCCGTTCGGAATCTCGCAATCGGCGAAGAATGCTATGACCCTCGTAGGCTTTCAATTTTATTTCTTTCGCCACTTCAGTAGTGTTTACTTAGTGTTAGCGTAGATCTTCTTCGTTTTACAAAAAATATTGTTGACTTTCGCAAGTACTTTTGAATTGTCTATGACTTGAACCTTGGTACTGAAAGTGAGATTTTAAATCAGGAGAATAAAAACTTTATTTTTCTGTTTAGCTTCACAATAGATTTCGATGCGGTGTTCACCATCGTTTGGACCATTACATTAACCTACTCAGGCGCAGCCGGGACGGGTCGCTAGTTCTTTAAATTATATATTTATTAATAAAATTTAAAAAAATATTAGTACATTTCAGTTTTTATATGAGGTTGTGGTCAAGGTTATTCAAGGTTAAAGCTAATTTTCTTAAGTTAAGTCTATCTATGAAAGCCATTTTATAAATCAACCTAACATAAAGTATTATACAAAAGAGAAACTGAATATTTAATCGACCTTACCAAGTTATGAAATAATGGAACTTGCAATTCGATATTCCAATACTATTTTAGAATTTCCCGACAGGAAGAAAGGTCTCTTGAATAAAATGAATTCCACAAATGCCAAACCTGTAAGAACTTCTTAAATTATTTACCGACGACATTATATAAGGTAAAAGGTACCTATTGGAAAGCGGTCATTATAGTGCTTGCTAAAGCGAATTTATAAAGTCGAGAAAGCACCATAAATAAAAATAAAAAAACTATGATATATTTTCATAAACGAAGTAGAGTAATCACATAAGATGTAGTAGAGCTCTTAGTGTATTATTCGTCCGGGGACGAACTTGTACCATACATATTTCCGTCGTGAAGCAGTAGAGCACTTATATTACTGTGTTTCGGTTTGGTAAGTGGCCGGTGAAGTTACAGGCAAATGAAACTTTAAACTTTCATGTCTCAGAGTTGACAAGGATGCCCCTGGTGCTGCAAATGTATGTAGGTGGCAGTGACCACAAACCATCAGGAGGACTGGTTGCTTTTTGGTCGGTACGTATGGTATTTAAAAAACCGGTTACAGGCACATGAGACTTTACAACTTCACGTCTCAGGGATGATAACGCATTTACGATTCCCATTTGCAAATATCCATAGGCGGTGACCACTTACCGTCAGTGTGGTATAAAAGATAAAGTATAATAATACTTGCAATTGAGACAAGCCTCCGTGGTTTTTTAAATTGTAACGATTCTTAATATATTGTAAGAAATAAAATGTTTTGTTTTAAATGGATAACACCTTTTTGACAGGCCAGTTGGCTTGGTGGTTAGCGCTCTGACTGCCAAACCGAAGGTCGCGGGTTTGATTCCCACCCAGGACAAACATTTGTGTGCATGAACATGTCTGTTTGTTCTGTGTCTGGGTGTAAATATCTATATAAGTATGTATTTAGAAAAAAAAGTATTATATGTAGTATATCAGTTATCTGGTTTCCATAGCACAAGCTCTGCTTAGTTTGGGACCAGATGGCCGTGTGTAAAGAATGTCCAAGGATATTTATTTATTTATTTTTATATAGATTCTGTAAAATTTTACCACCCACAGAGACATTCCATTTTAGGGCGAACACAAAAGACAAAAACGGTGTTAAAAATAAATTGAACTCCGACAAAATCACGATAAAATATAACAGGCAATAACGAAGGGTGACGAAACATCGTGACCCTTCGTTATAGCTTCGTTCCATCTCGCCCATGATAGGGTTAAAAAGATTTATAAAAGCTAACGCAGACGTGTGTTCTTTCAGTTTCTAATTACCTAAAAATATTTTAAGCTCGCTCTAATTTAAACTGACACGGTTGACATGGGTCTAATGATATAACCGCGAAATCACCCTTTACGTGGACAAATTGTATATGTACAGAACCCCACTTGATTTTTACCCACTCTCCAATTGTAGATCTTTGGTTAAAGGTTCATTGAATGACTTTTTTGAAGTTATACTTCTTTAGGCGAGTTATGAAAAAAATATGAAAGTGAAATTTTATTGGATGAAGTTTTCTGATAACGGTCTCTCCGGAACATCGCACAAATCGCAACTGTCAGTGTCAATGTGTGAGTAATGATGTTATTGTCAATAATAACCTAATAACGTCAAAAATTGTTATTCGTTGCTACAGATGCAATGAGTTTGGACACTACAATTTCACGACTGCATAGTAAAAAATGCTTTTAGTGCAGTTTTTCTTACCTATAATTTCGGGTATAACTTGTTACGTGCGTACATAAGTACACACACACGTTTTTTTATTTGTCTATCTTATATTTGCACATCTTGGTATCCGCATAGTTATTTTCAACCAAATTCTATAGATATGGGCTCTGTGGTTGAATGGTATAAATAAATATCCTAGGACATTATTTTACAAACAGCTATCTGATCCAAAACTAAGCAGAGCTTGTATTATGATACTAATTTAAAAATTCACATCCAGACACAGAACACACAGATATGTTCATGCACACAAATATTTGTCCTGGATGGGAATCGAATCCGCAACAGTTGGGCAGTGTGGCGGTTAAGGTCTCTAACCAAATACAACGTGTTACAAAATACCCCGTAAAAATATAATTAATTTATCAAAGTCAACAACCCTTGAAAGCTGTCATGTCAGGAAACCAGATTATTTAACAGAAAGGCCTACGTATCCATTTTACCTAATAATTGTCTACTTTAATATTTTTTCTATTTTTCATTCATAAAAATCTGTTTATTTATTTTTTTGGGGTATGTTATACAGCGTTACGCTTCTTAAATATTGTGAATGGACGTCGTTATAAGGTCCCATTTCACCTCCTTTGGCTTTACGGGTAGTTTTGATAACATTCTGTATAGGGTAACATACCATTGACGACAATCTGAGCCCGGATTTGGTTATTAGATTAAAATATGTGTACTATACTTTACTACAACTGCACCTTTTCTTTCGATAATAGAAAATTACAATAATCGTGAGTGATAAAGGCCGATATTCATATTATAATTCGAATCATCTTCTAAATCTCTGTATAATTTCTGTTAGCATAATTAATTTCGATCTACACAATTAAGTTTAGCATTACTACAAACCTTTGTGGTTTCCAAATGCTGTGTAAAAGTCAGATGTATGATTTTTTTGTTATTGCTAATAAATATTACGCGGGCTTTGGTAATAATAATAATCACGATATTATAAATTTTACTTAAAAAAAATTATCTATTTTATTTCGTTTTTAATTAATATTTAAGTTAAATTATAGTTTTTTATGTATAGTATATAGTTAATTGTATTTTGTGTAGCATAGTTCTGTTGCTTATGGAAAATGTTGTGTACAGCTGTAATTAGCACTTGTATAAGAGTTTCAACATAGTATGTACCTACACGTACCTTGTAATGCTTAATAAATTTGCTGTAGTTGTACCTTATAAATAAATAAATAAAAAAAAATATTTAGTTTTATCATAATATCCCTCAGGAACGTCGGGACAGTAGCTAGTCATAAATACCTACTGAAAACATGTCGTGATCACTGCAGTAATTAAATAACTGTTAAAACCTTGGGCTGGGTTGTCCTTGCCCGCATACATTTGTGATATCACGTACACTAATTTCAAAGTATAATTACTATTTTCTACATAGCTATTAACATTACATATGACATTATCGTCTGTCTCGCTTTTTCCTGTAGGATCTGTTTCTATAGTTAAAAAGGAAAACACCCCGTATTCCTTTCCCCTTCTAATCCTTCTGGTATCTTCTTTATCTATACAAGTAAATAAAGTGTCTGTTTTTAATGTCAAAATAGCTGTTTACAAAGTCTTTATGAAAGTACGATTCTTAAAACAAAAAAATATTTTATAAGATTTTGGTCTGTCTGTTTGTTTCGGTTAATCTCCGAAACGGGTGCACTGATTTTGACCGGACTTTAACTGGCAGATAGCTGATTTTATAAGGAGTAATTTAGGTTAGTTTTCTTATTCCGGAAAATTGTCACATCCCTCGGGAACACAGACAAAAGCGACAGGGACAGCTAGTACAGTAAAAGCTCCGTATTCGCGCTTCCTTCATTCGCGGTTTCACTATTCGCGGATAAAAAAAATGCGACCCAATTCCTATATTCGCGTATAAAGATTTATTTATTCGCGGATCTAACCTGTACATAGGTACATGTATACGTATGTATTTAAAAAGGATTCGGTATCCTTTGTAAACGCGACGTCAAATGGACTAATAAAAAGGTAAAATATACCTTATTACAACTACGCCTAAAGTATGTTGTAAATGATATCGTCGCTGTATTGGTTCCACTTTTCCATTGACATAAGCCGCCTTCGCCACGGTCGGTTTTTGAGAATGTACACAAACAGAATGTTTAAGTAAAGCAACATATTAGACGTTCAATATGGTCATAAACTACTAATTGTAGTTTTTTTATATATTTGTTTTTTTATTTTGTCACCTAGGAACGTATCCCCTACAATCCCATATAAATTACCATTCCATATACACGGTTTCTGTATTCGCGGCATATTAACGGAACATATACCCCGCGAATAAGGAGCTTTTACTGTATATAATAATATTGACTTTCGTATGTTTGTGTACGCAAAACTGGAAAAGTAGCCGTGAAACGGACTTCAATTTCTCACGTTATGTTGTACATCTATATAAAAGTGTTTCTATGTACTTTTATTACAATATTGTCACAGTAAAAAAATTAAATTTCAGTCAAAGCAACGCATGCTGGGTACAGCTAATCCCTACTAATATTACAGTGAATGTAAGTTTGTTTGTTACGCTTTCACGCAAAAACTACTAAACTGATCATCATGAAACTTTGTACACATATTCTTGGAGGTCTTAGAAGTAACTTAATACTATACTAAATTATAACATCAATAACCAATCATCGTCTTTCTCTGTTCAATCAAGTGGAACTTTCCTTTTGCGACCAATTTTACATTTAACAAAAAGAACATAGCAGCGGAAAAGCAGCTTCTATTAAGACGGTAGCGACAAAAACGTACAGTATCACTATACCCAGCAATACAAGTATGTGTACATTCAGCAAGGCAGCCCGGGTCATCGACATCCATACGGAGCAATTTGCCCTGAATTATAGCCGTACACTCGTTAACTGCTTCACGAAAGTCTGAAGCTATTATAATTGTCGAGCGTTTTCTATACTATATTGTTAAAGAGAAAGAAGGGAGATTATGATAATTCTATTATTTAATTTGAATGTATTGAGCAACTTTATTAACTGATTAGCTGTCGGTTTCATCCGCGTTCCCGAGGGATATCACATTTTCCCGGGATAAAAAGTAGCCTATATGTTATTCGTGGATATGTTCTATCTTCGTGCCAAGTGTCATCCAAATCCGTTTATTATTTTTAGCGTGAAAGAGTAACAAACGTACTTACAAACAAATCTCTCCTTTTTTTTCTGACGAGATTGCGATTGGCCTTAATCTCACCTGATGGTAAGTGAAGATGAGGCAGAAGATGGAGCTCGCTTTCCCGTTAAAATTATTAGTATAGATTTAATTTGTATGTATTGAGCTACTTTATTAACTGATTTGCGGTTTCATCCGTTTTGTAGAGGGAAGTAACATTTTCCCGGGATAATAAGTAATCTACATGTTAATAAAAGCTGTAAACTATCTATGTGCCAAGTTTCATCCAAATCCGTTTATTAGTTTTTGCATGATGGAGTAACAAACATTTATTCTTTCTTCGAGACACAAATTTTCGCATTATATATATTTTTTATTTAATTAAAGGTAAATATTTGGTTGAAATCAGCCATTTATAAATCAATTAATTTAATGAATGCGTACATAAAGGGAAATCATAATAAAAAACCGACAGAGTATTAAAACATTTAAAGTAATTGATAACTTTTGTAACACTCAACTTTTTCTTTGACAACTGTCAAGCTCATTAGGTTATTTTCCAGCAAGTTCAACGGATCAAAAGTTCTTTTTAAATCATCAAAACAATTTATAATAAAAGAGTTAATTAATATCACCCTAACCATTAAGCAGTCGTTAATTACTTTTCTCGGGAGGCCTCACGCTGGAAGCTATGAAGGCTCTTCTGACTATGACGTAATTGCTGTAAAGGAATATAATCCTAATATTCCGGGTTATAAGGCAGAGATTTAATTTAATATTAATATTTCACGTGCTTTGTGCTTTTAAAATTTATGACTTTTGAAAATAGCCTTTGTTTAGAACAACATAGGATTCGTTTGTCTTTTATACACCAGCCACAACATTGGTCTCATCTTTAGATATTTTTTCTTTTATTTTTATTTAAAGGCTTGTGTTTGTGGCCAAAGATTGTAAGCACATCACACCAAAAAGGTCTCAGTACTGTCAAATACACTGGCAGTTTCTTGGCGACTGGTTTATAACTTGAGGGGGTAGTAGCCAGCCAGACGGGTATTACAAAGTACCCTATAGTTTTCTCACGAAGCTCAATCTCATTGTAGGATTAGAACCCTCTCTCGTCATGGCATTCAACGTCATTACGAAGCTATTATCGCCATAAAATGCCATAAAACATACTAGATGATACAAAATATTTTCAAACACGCATAACATTGTTATAGAAAGAAAACATCACGAGGAAACCTCTACCAGATATTCTAATTTAATAAAGAAAATGTCACTTCTATACAGCTTTGCAACTCGGCAAATATGCCAATAAAGTCTTCATTCTATACTGGGTAGTAATCATGAAGCGAAAAACACATGGTATTTCTCTGTCCTAGTAACGAGACTGGAATTCAAATCTTATTGTCTAGGCGATAGAAAACATTCTTGAATAGCACTTTATGATAAATCCGCTGGGGCTAGTTACGTAACGTGTTTGTTTCGGATATCCAAAACATTTTCGTTTTGTTAATTCCTTGGGATAGAAAGTGTTAGGTTTTTAGATAGGAATAATCTTAAACTAAGTACAATAATTACCTAACTCATAAAAAAGTGTGCTTGATCGAAGAATCGATGATCCAGTGGTTTAGTTTTCATATTAATTCTAAAAATATTGCTACTGGAATGCACTACTGAAAATCTGGTGTATTGAAGTGAAGCAATTTTTGAAGTGAAAAATCTTGTGGGGTGGCTTTGAAATTCTATTTCGCAACCTTTTAGTGTGACGAAAAATAAATGAATGATAAAGGAAATCTATTCAAAAGTGATTGATGAAATAAAATGTTTCCCTGTAATACAAAAGTATCACATCTATCGAGTGTCTCTACGACACAGCATGTTTTTTTTTTATTTGACACATCCACATAATATTATGTACATTATGCCGCTAAATGACTTGTTCTGTTATTTGATTGAAAAATAGAAGGGTGTATTTGCCATGCGAAAAAGAAAAAAATATCCCGGAACATTCTTTACACACGGCCATCTGATCCCAAACTAAGCAGAGCTTGTAGGTACAATGAAAAACCAGATAACTGATTTATCTACCTCCTACTGTTTAAAATACACACTTATTTAGATATTAACGCCAAACACAGAACAAACAGAGATATTCATGCGCACAAATACTTATCCTGGGGGGAATCAAACCCACGACTAGCGGCGTGGCAGTCAGGATCTCTAACCACCAAGCCAATTGGCACGTCAATAATTTTTACACTCATCCATATTTGTAAGACATCCATATATAAAGTGAAAATAAGTATATGGAAGCCGCTGGATGCAGGCGGCTCAGGACCATTCGAGATGGAAATCCAAGGGGTTTAATGTTCTGCAGTGGACAGTCCCTGGCCTGCTATGACGATGATGATGAAGAATATGATTGTAAAGGAGGAAAGAAAGCACGGGTACATTTCGGATCCCTAGCCACCAAGCCAAGTTGCACGCTTCGTCTTATGTATGTAACATTACAATTTTTACTCATCATATCAACACACATACACACACACACACACACACACATACACACACATACACATACACATACACACACACACACACACACACATACACACACATACACATACACATACACACACACACACACACACACACATACTGTATTATTGTAATTTAAAATATTTAAACTGTGTAGTTAGTTATATCAATGTAATTCAAACTGTTATGGAAGAGCAGAGTCTCCTAATACAGGCAGTGCATGCTTAAAAGGTGCTAAGCACTATACAAGTATGTAAAAGCTATGTATCAAAGATGAAAATAAAAATTATTATTATTATACTGGCTGCAGGATTACAGAGTGATTAATTAAATATTATGTGGGTAATCTTATTATTGTTGCGAGCCTGTTTGCAGAATGTTGCTACTTGCCGTGATTTTTTGATTGTAATGATTTAAATTGTAATAAATAAAAAAAACTAGCCCGTCAAAGCCGATAAGACTCTCATAACAAATTAATTGCAGTACAATTTTCATTCCAAGATCCGTCTACGTCACAACCATATAGCCATCACAGTCTTAATCTGAACAAGGCTTAACCAAAACCGGGACCCTCTCAGATGCTAATCTCCAAGGTAATTATACGGGATAGAGTAGAGTAACCGAGATAGGTAAGTTATTACTGCGGCATACAAGGATTTTAGATGTTATTATGTATAATCGAAGTATAGAATCTGCAAGTTGGAAATATGATGTAAATACCAAGAAAAAAGTAATTTGGAAAGATAAAAAAGGTCTTGTAAATACACGATAGAAGTGAAACTATTGTACCAGTTACCAGTACCTCTACCATGAGTTGCTATCGAAGCTTTCTTTAGTCACTAGCGAGTAAACTACTATCGATACAGTATTTCTCGATAGCTACTGTCAAATTTGTGACTCATGGTACCGAATTTCTATAGCAAAGGCTAATAGACGTTACTCGCTAGTGTCTACATTTCGATAGGTTTTTTTACCTGTTGACTCGTACTATCGATTTTAGTTCTTTACGTGACCGCTAGTGGCGCTGTACACATTTGCCATAGAAATGTTATACGCCGTCGCTAGCGAGTACGTACGTTAAAAACTCATGGTAAGGGCACAGGAAACATTTTAATTACTCATCAATCACTTTTGAATAGCATAGACATAGTGTTCATCCCCACCACTTTTCGTCACACAAAAAGGTTGCGGATCAGAATTTCAAAGCCCTCAATAAGACACCTCAATATATAAATAGCTTTTACAATTAATATTTGAAAATTCTCACTTATTTCGTAAATGGTTCAGTGGATTATAATAATAATAATTTATTTATAATAGAATTATTTTTTTATTTCATTTGCACTAAACACAATAGAGTTACAAACATTTTTTTTATACCACGTGGGCCGACAAACAAGCGGACGGTCCACCTGATGGTAAGTGGTCACCGCCGCCTATGGACATTTGCAACACTAAGGGCATCGCCAATGCGTTGTCGACCCTGAAACGTGAAGTTGTTAAGTCTCATGTGCCTGTAATTTCACCGGCCCCCTTACCTTTCTAACCGAAACATAATACAATTGCACTACTGCTTCACGGCGGAAATGGGTAAGGTGGTAGTACTTCCCCGGACGAACTCTGCACTAAGAGCTCTACTCTATTAGAGGTACATACAAATAACATTAATAACACTATTTAGTACAAACCACTACCTAAACTAGGATAAGCATGTATTCTAGGCAGCAGCCCCCATATCTGAAGTGGTTACATGCCAGATGAAATGCCAGACTTGAAGATTGCCAATATAAAGATTTTATCTTATACTCTTAGGGACTTTGATAAGCGTTAATTTCCTTTTTAGGGTTCTGTACTAAAAAGGCGCCTATTACCAAGACTCTGCTGTCTATCGATCGTTCTTTTGTTAGGCTGTATCTTTTGAACAGTTATAGATTGAAACTTGAATTGTTCATAGATTGTGTACAACTATAGACGCTAGTAACATAAAACAAAACTTTTATTAATTATTATTTTATTTATTATCTAATTATACAAGGAACTCTACTAATATTATAAAGAGGAAAGATTTGTATGTAAGTATGTTTGTTACTCTTCCACGCAAAAACTACTAAACGGATATGGATGAAACTTGGCACATAAATAGAGAATATCCTGGAATAACTTATAGACTTTTTATCCCCGGAGAATGTGATATCGCTCGGGAACGCGAGTAAAACCGCGGGGTATAGCTAGAATTAAATATTGTACGAAGGTACGAAACCCTCCATCTAGCACTCGGTCATTTTTTGAACATATTTTACACACCCACAATCACACATGAAGGCACGCACACACTCTAACTAACCTTTAATAATCTTACTGTGTTCTTTTATAAACTGTAACATATGTAATAACTAGCTGACCAGACAGAAGTCCTGTCTCAACTATGAATTGAATTCTATTCATCCGTGAAATCTGCACTTAGAAATTATAAATTAATTATTTACCAATATAATTTCGACCCATGCCTCTGTTTTAAGCGATATTGTCAAACGACTGACATTTATGTCAAACACCATAAGGTTACATTATAACAGTTTATATTGTCAAAAGCGGTAAGGTTACATTACAAAAGTTAATATGGTCGTTATGTTTTCTTAAATTTTCCGCGCAACTTTCTTATTTTTTTCATTCATAAGAACCTTTTCCTGATAATAACAAACACAACAAAGAAAAGAATTAGCGAAATCGGATCAGCCGTCCATGCCTGATGCCGTGACGAAGGGATATAGGGATTCATTTTTATATATCATTTAGATATTTACATTATTAGATAAGTGAAATCTATGTAATCCATTTGGGAAGTTGCGAGTCATTCCCATCACAAGTATCTCTGATTACTTACTGGGAAGTCTCGGCGTAAATTTTGTTGAAATGATTTGTAAAATAAAACTATTTTATTTTTATTTAATTTTGTTTTAAACGTTAAAAATAAAAACACAAAGATTCTTTTTTTATTTTACATCATGAATATTTTGAGTGGTTTTTTATTTACCCCTCACTCTGCTGGCATTTAAATAATTAACACACACATTTTAGCACTTACAACCCCATGAGTGATTGATTGGCGTGAAATTTTTAAGCCATGCACTTTACACGCGACCTATAAATAGCCGCTAAGCAATATCCGAACCTACCGCCTCATATCGATTACAACACAAAAATTTTGTTTTCATAAAGACAGTGATAATCCTATAGAGCTACGTAAATGTATACCAATACTAGCTGTCCCCTGCGGTTTCACCCGTGTTTAATGAAATCATATATAGCCTTAAATTCGCGCAATCACATCTTCTGTCTACATAATTTTCATCAAGATTGTTCTAACCGTTCTTGAGTTATAAAAGGACAAACAGAAAGACACAAAAAAAAATAGTACCTAATTGACTCAGGCGCGACCTTGCGGGAATCCATTGTAAGATTATACAAAAACAAATATCTAGTAATTCCGCTGGATCTCTTTCTCTATAAAAACCAAGTCACTTTCTGTCCGGCGGTCGGCAAGGTAACACGTCTGTGGTGCTAGTGCGTCAAGTCAGTGATAGCGCGTTTAATACGTAATGAAGATGCTTCGTGTAGAAGCGAAACTTTTTTTTTTAACAAAGATATTTTACAATCATAAAGTAACCGGAGTCTCCTTTTAAGCATGTAATGCCTGTACCAGGAGACTCCGCTCTTCCATAACTAAATACTTACTTAATTACAATGCTTAGCTTTATTAGCTATATTTATTATTAGGTTATTGTTAGATTCGTGTCGATTGTTGAAGAATTTGCTGTTGAGTTTCCTTCTTTGGGATTTGATAGAGAAGGAGATCCAGCGGAATTACTTACTAGATATTTATTTTTGTATAATCTTAATAATAGTAGAACTTCTATCGTATATCACAAAATAAAATAAAAAAATAATTTACAGACAGACCCTACACATTTATATAATAGTATAGACATTGTACGTAACGTCTGTGTTACCAGCAATATCGAGTACCTAAGTGTCTGAGGTCCTTTACCGCTCGGTTTTACGATCGCCTATCCAGGTCAGCTGTTACCTTAGTCTGACAATTTAAGAAGTAATGTAGCAAAATGTTATGTTTATGCTGAAGTAGGTATCACTGCGGCAGTGTAAGCACAATCTATATTACCTTGAAGTATATATTTTCTTGTTATTTATTCTGGAGATTGCTTTTGTTAATACCAGAACATTATTGACACATGGTTACCTGATCCCAAATTAAGCAGAGTGTACTGCTTGTACTATCACTACCAGCTAACTGATATACTACAAATACTACTTTTTAAAAACATATATTTACACCCAGACACAGAACAAACAGACATGTTCATGCACACAAATGTTTGACCTGCATGCGAATCAAACCCACGACCTGTGTCTTGGCAACGTGTCTTAGTCGCGGCCTCCGTGCTCTTTCTCTTTCGCTAACTACGATAATACTACTAATCACGTGAAGGGTAAGCTCTCCGAGGCCCCGGTGAAACGGCTCGCCAACGAAGTTTGTATTAGCTGAATAACGGGGCTGTTTCGGCTATGTTTTACGATACGTGTTCAAATAGTGTTGTAAAGTCTTAAGTTTCGTACGAAAATGTTAAAGAAAAAGGAAAAAAAATCATAAATTTTATTTTCCTCAAAATCGAATTCGTTTTACGAACATCATGTGCCTGTCATGTTCCCAATTATTTGGGTTCAGCACAAAACGTAAGCTCAGTCCATTCCAATTACAAGAGATTTAAAGTATTTTACGGCCTGCCGCCTCCCTAACGCCAAACTTCTTTGGAAATGGTTTTGTTGGCTCCCTGGAGTAAGGTGTATGTGGACGTAGTCATCAGTTTAATCTTTAACTCTTACAACACCCTAAAGATGAGCACCACCAAACAGATTAAAAAAAAATGCCAAATCGTTCCTACCGTTATCAAACCATGCGCACTAACCAACGAACAGCATTTTGTATTTATTTATAAACTAGCTTCCAAGCCGTGTTTCCAAGAGATATAAGTGGTGAGTTAGTGAATGATTGCAAGTTCATCGCGCCCTTAATTAAATAGCTCACTGAATACAATAAATGTAATCAGATACTATACTCTTTTATCTGTCAAATAACGATACTGACCTTGAAAAAATACATGCAAAGCGGCTGTCAGAATATCTAATTTAAGGATACAACATTAATATTTTTTCAGTGTCAAATGTTATCAGATTCGTTATCTTTTGGTGTTTTTTATCACGTACTGATAGTATAATCCATGGATGCACTCGTTGGAGATTAAATTGTGGCTTAAATGAGATGTATCAAGGACGTTTGTGCTTAAAGCTTTACTGTCGGTGATGCCCCTAGAAAAATATGTTAAGTTCGCGCCAGAGCTAATGCTCTATTCTAATGAATAGATTATGTTTTTAATAATTAAATATTAAATAGTCAGGGACATTCTATCCATATGGCTATGATTCATAAATTGAATTTTTATCGTTGATATATTAAGTGATAGTTTTAAGTAGTTTAGTAAAGTAAAGTTTTCTTTAATTCTATATATTAATCCAGAATTTTTTATTTTGAATGAAACAATTTTATTATAATATTAGTTATTTTTATATAACTACAGTATTACAGGCACATGAGACTTAACAAGTTCACGTCTCAGGGTCGACAACGTATTTGCAATACCCCTGGTGTAGAAATTCTCCATAGGCGACGGTGACCACTTACCATAAGGTGGATCGAATGCTTGCTTATCGACTCAAGTCGGAAAGAAGAAATCTATACTTAATGTAATTTTTTTCTTAGTTATTCATGATTCTAACACTTTTAGTTGGCAGTGACGAATACTACTATCTCAACATATTTGAAGGGTCAACTAAAGAGTTTACCGATGATCGAGTGCACTTTCAACCTTACTCGAAGTCCAACAAAGCCGATCTTAAAAATGCACCGTATGACGGAAGCACGAGCGCACATATTGCACTGACATCAAATGATAGCGAACAGAGCAGACAAATGACAAAGGTCTCTTATATTGTAAAGTGCCAATTTAGGACATAGTCACAGAACTAATATTTATTTAAGATCTACATCGTATAAATCGAAGTCGCTTCCTGCTGTCTGCCTGTCTCTTTGTATGCTTAAATCTTTAAAACTACGCAACGAATTTTGATGCGGTTTTTTTAATAGATAGAGTGATTTAAGAGGAAGATTTTTATGTATAATACATGCATTTTATAATTCAGAAAATACGAGACTTTTAGAGCATAACAACTACATATTTTAACTGTGCACGTTTGACAGTCGCGTATTACAGGCCTCCGAAACGCGGATGAAACTGCTGCGGGTGGGACAGCTAGTTAAGGATAAAATTATTGATCAATAGAGAAAGAATTGAACTTCATCTCACCCCATAATATCCTGTGGTTAAACTACATAAGTCCATTCAAACTTTATAACAATAAAGGATACATCAATATCAATTAACTTATTTCTGGACACCGACTGTGTTGACAAAAGTTCGGAATGTTATCGTAAAACAAAATAAACTTCGTGGGGTGAATGCACTCGTTTTTTCTTTCCCATTCTTCACTACATTGTATAAAACAAAGTCAGTTTCTCTGTCCCTATATCCATATGTATGCTTAAATCTTTAAAACTACGCAACGGATTTTGATGCGGTTATTTTTAATAGATAGAGTGATTGAAGAGGAAGGTTTTTATGTATTAGTATCTACATTGCACCTGAGCGAAGCTGGGGTGAGTCGCTAGCCAATTATATTCTTATTTTCATTTGATATATTGATGTGTATGTGATAGGCTAAGTAAAAAATACACTGGTCTACAGTGGTTTTGTTGGCCTAGGTATGAAAAGGATTTTGGGTCTATTTATGCACACAATTCATGAAACTATCAATGATTTTGAAGATATGCTCGGTATTTTTTTTTAATCTTTATTTTCATTTAACATTTTTAAAATCTATACTTACTCATAATAATAATATTATAAAGCAGAAGAGGTGGTTTATTTGAATGCGCTAATCTCAGGAACCGCTGGTCCGATTTGAAAAATTCGTTCAGTGTTGGATAGTACATTTATCGAGAAAGGCTATAAGTTATATTAAAATAAATCAGTTAGGGATCCTTAATAAAAGTCCAATAATATTACAAATGTGAATGTAAATTTGTTTGTTACGCTTTCACGCGAAAACTACTTAACCGATCATCTTGAAACTTTGTGCACATATTCTCGGAGGTATTAGAAGTAACATAGGATACCTTTTGTGCCGGGAAATGTTACATCCCTCGGGAACCCGGGTGAAACCGCGGGGGACAGCTAGTATGAGATATGCAAAAATCATGAAAATACTAGCACATTGAGAACTTTCATGAATATATTCGTAAGCTGGGCACTTGAAAACGTAAAAATTTGCGATGATATCCAGGGCAACAAAAAAAAAACGTATTTTTTTGTAGAACTGTGATGTTAACGCATGTTGGCTTGGTGGTTAGAGACTCTGTCGGCCATGCCGCAGGTTCAGTTGAATACCCATCCAGGACAAACATTTGGGTGCATGAACAATGAACATGTCTATTTGTTTTGTGACTGGATTTAAATCTCGTTAAAAGACGTCGTTCTGTCGAAGTAAGTCCATACAAAAATGCAGGAATTCGCTCGCAGTGCCACCTACCGGCTCCAATTGTAAATCTAAACCATCCAGGACACCACAAAATACAAAAAAAATCATTCAAATCTGTCCAGCCGTTTAGGAGGAGTTCACTGTCAACACACGTACAGAAGAATTATACGAGTATATATAAAGATAAGCAAAATAGAGTTCCTTTGACGCACCATCACCTCAAAACTTCTGAACATATCGGGATGGTCCTACTACCATTCGACACAGGATTTTTCGTAGTTAGATATAGGCTATATATGATATCGATAAACGCGGGTGATACCGCGGGGGACAGCTAGTATCTATATACTTATATGTATTGCTACTAGCGGTCGTGCGTTACATAATATGTATGTATTTATGTTTTATATAAGTTTTCATATTTGATACAGTATAGTAAAACGTGCAAACTTGGCTTGCCCTTTTATTCAGTACCTCATTATGTATAAAAATGTTACAGTAAAAATAAAGATATTATTTTTGTGTTGTCTACATTATACACTTAAGGGAGCAGAAAAAAAATCCTAATTTTTGGGGGATTTTCAACAGGCTGTAACTTATACAAAAATGGTCGTACAGCAAAAAAAAAAAAAAGCAAATTGTAGCTCTAAGTGTTTAGTTTTCGGATCTGAGTTTGAATTTTTTTTTTTTTTAATATTTTTCGTGAAATCATAAGAAAACCACCGAAAAAAAAATTTTCGAAATTTTTTTGGTTTTTTTTTTAATCTACGGACGTGGAAAAATTTTTTTCGACTCAACCTCCATATGGACCGGATAGCTTGTTTATTCAGCTTTAATTTCGTTTTTTTTAAATCTCGATACGAGCATTTCTCTCTGAGATATCGATGTTTGAATGGAAAAAGATCATTTTGTCTTTGATTACCAATATCTCAGCAACCAATGATCGCACAGAAATTTTGAGGTTTTTTTTTTTTCCTTAAATTTTTCAAGTCACTAATACAGAATTTAGAGAAAAGTGAAAAAAAAAATTTTTTTTCATTCTTGATAAAAATTATGACATTTTCAGAGCGAAATTCTTGCTCCTTTAATTTTTTCAAAAATTCGATCAAGTGGGAAAAAAAAACGGTTGGCTGGATTGAATTGAAACTTTGTAGGGTTTTTGTGGGTATATTGAACAGTAAAAGGCACACTTAACGTTAGTGGTTTCCGCAATATTTTTGATTGGGCGCTTGATTTTCCAAAAAACGACAAAAAGCCCTTTTGTTGGATGCTTTTTCAAATTCATGTAATGATTGAAAAAAAATTTTTTTTTTAAATTCAATTGCCAAACCTTGTAGAGAACTTATTCAAGTTTTAAAAAACCAACCTCAAAATTTCTGTGCGATCATTGGTTGCTGAGATATTGGTAATCAAAGACAAAATGATCTTTTTCCATTCAAACATCGATATCTCAGCGAGAAATGCTCGTATCGAGATTTTAAAAAAACTAAATTAAAGCTGAATAAACAAGCTATCCGGTCCATATAGAGGTTGAGTCGAAAAATTTTTTTCCACGTCCGTAGATTAAAAAAAAAAAACAAAAAAATTTCGAAAATTTTTTTTTCGGTGGTTTTCTTATGATTACTCGAAAAATATTTAAAAAAAAAAATTTTCAAACTCAGATCCGAAAACTTAACACTTAGAGCTACAATTTGCTTTTTTTTTTTTTTGCTGTACGACCATTTTTGTATAAGTTACAGCCTGTTGAAAATCCCCCAAAAATTTGGATTTTTTTTCTGCTCCCTTAATTTTTGTGAGAAGTATATTTGAGAGAAGGACACTTTGAGAGCCAACGGTGCATAGAAATCTCTTTTTTGTGACCCAGCTCTATTTTAAGATCAGTGCCTACTAAGGCCAAGCCGAACCATGTATGAAAATAATGTAAAATCCCTTTATTTTTCAACTCTTTTTTAAATCCCACTTCTATTTTAGGATTTGTGTACTTATAACCGCAGCCGAACCAAACAAAAAAAAAGTCTCAAAAGAACGACTACAAAAGAACGTTATCCACCAAATTAAAAACGTAGCTTATTTATATAAATTTTAACGTATTTAACCAATGGAACTTCCGAGTCCGTTCGACCTAAACACACACCCTTTATAGGTATGTTTGTGTCCACAGTGGCTCTAATTCGAGTTAAATTGCTTTGCGTCAATGCATTTATCGTGTTAATCAGCAGATAGCGGTTCTTTGCCTCACTGGCGTTCTATGAAAAACAAAGGGTAACTGATTACGTATAATGATGACTCAATGATATTTGTATGCTGGAGTGTGAAATAGGTAGAAATATCCTGGCAAAGTCTTTACAAGGCCATCTGATCCCAAACTAAGCAGAGCTTGTACTGTGGAAACCAGGTGATTATTTAACTTAACTCCCAGAACATAAAGACATGTACACGCCCACGAATTCTTGTCCAGAGTAGGAATCGAACCAACGACCTGCGGTGTGGAAGTCTGGTTACTAATCACCAAGCCAACTGACCTATTAATGTAGTTCAATTGTAATAAGGCAAAAAAATAAACCCTTAGTAATGATGCAATAATTAGGATATTTTTCGATAAATAAATCTAAACTAAAGAACAAAGTGGAATGATTAGATTTTTTGTTTGTTTGTTACGATTTAATTCAAAAACTACTCAACTTTTTTTTTTATGTCAATAGGTTGACAAACAGGCAGGCGGTCCACCTGATGGTAAGTGGTCACCGCCGCCCATGGACATTTGCAATACCAGGGAGATTGCGAATGTGTTGCCGACCTCAACTGATTTTAAAAATACTTTCACTATTAGAAATCTACATCTTTACCGAGTCACATAGGCTATATTCTCCCCCTATTCTCACGGGAACGGGAACTATGCGGGTGAAACAGCGGGCCGCTGCTAGTATCTAATAAAATTCTTCACACACGTTTTTCCGATACAAACTAAGCACAGCTTGTTCCATCGTAACCAGACAACTAATATATTACATATAGTTCTATTTAAATCCATACTTACATAGATGCACACCCAGACACAGAACAAACAGACATGTTCATGCACAGCCACGTCTACTGGCCCGCCAAGAATGAAGTAATAGAGATTTATTTTCTCTGGAGATTTTCAATGCAATTTTCTGTGCAAAACGTGCTACATAAGTAGCTGAATATATCCAAATTTACGAAATACCTACACTACTACTACTAATATTGTAAGACTAGCTGTCCCCGCGGTTTCACCCATGTTACAAACCTACCCGTTAAGCCGAAAGGAGGTTAAATAGGGCCTTATTAACGAGTCCTTTCACAATATTTAAGAACCGTAACGCTGTATAACATACCCCAAAAAAAAACTGATTTGTATGAATGAAAAAAAAGAAAAACTATTAAAGTAGACACTTATTAGGTAAATAGATACGTAGGCCTTTCTGTTAAATAATCTGGTTCCCTGACATGACAGCTTACTAGGGCTGTTGGCTTTGATAATTAATTATATTTATACGGGGTATTTTGTAACACGTTGTACGAGTATAGCGTAATCACATGTTCTGACTATAAACCAATTTGCATCAAGATCGGTCAAATCGTTCTTTAATTATAAAAGGACATACAGACAGATCCTTTAGATTTGTATAGTAGTATATATCAATATAAAACCTTGCTTTTATACATTTCTACTTATTTCTCGAATTAGTTTTAGTTTACGGATATTACGGCAATTTGATATTGTTAAGCGACTGTAATGCGAAAGTTTGTGACGATGGATGTCTGGATGTTTGTTACTCTTTCGAGTAGCAGAGCTCTTAGTGCAGAGTTCGTCTGGGGAAGTACTACCACCTAACCCATTTCTGCCGAGAAACAGTAGTGCACTTGTATTACTGTATTTCGGTTAGAAAGGTAAGGGGGCCGGTGAAATTACAGGCACATGAGACTTAACAACTTCACATCTCAAGGTCGACAACGCATTGGCGATGCCCCTAGTGTTGCAAATGTCCATAGGAGGCGGTGAACACTTACCATCAGGTGGACCATCGGTTTGTTTGTCGGCCCATGTGGTAAAAAAAACACTGTCCATTTGGATTAAACATGGCATATAAATAGAGCATGCTCTAGAACAACAAAAAGGCTACTTTGAATCCCAAGAAAAAGTGATATCCATCTGGAAGGCGGATGAAAGCGCTTTTTAACTATTTTAATTATTATTACTATTTTATAATAATGTTTTCTTGTTGTAAATTATTGTGAATGATGTGCATGCCTGTAAGAGAGCTATTTACACTGAAATATTTTTAAGAACCCTTTTTATATATATGGAATTGTAAATAAATTGTTGGTGTGCCTTATGAATAAATAAATTTAAAAAGAAATAACTTCTTTTGAATTGAGTTGTTACTCGTATAGTCCCTGCATCACCTTTGTCATCATCACAAAAGACGCTTTAAGTTAAAAGTACAGGGCTTTCCCAAATTGCCAACTCCTAAGGTCCGCTACCTTCCGTATCGATTAAAGAACACATTAAACACAATTTCAATATATATCACTAGCTGCCACCCGCGGTTTTACTTGTGTTCCCGAAGGATATCACATTTTACCGGGATAAAAAGTAGCCAATATGCTATTTCAGGATATGCTTTATCTATGTGCCAAGTTTCATTCATATCCGTTTAGTAGTTTTTGGGTGAAAAAGTAACAAACATACTTACATACAAATCTTTCCTCTTTATAATATAAGTATAGATATAAAATAAACCCTTAAAAATCATCACTGTATTTATAAATGCCTTAAAAACTAAGAACTAAGGGCTAACTCCACTGATTGGGACCAAAACTGCGTTTCCATGAACAGATTTTAATCACGTTTAGTACCGAAACTGGGTTTTCCACTAACTAGTTTAAATAATGTTGATTATATTCGAAACCGAATTTCAAACAATTTAAACTTAGATTAATACCTGCTAGAAGAGTTTGGTGTTCAATTCTTCACGTTTTAATTTGTCGGTAAAATCAGCTCTAAAAGGGTTAGTCCGATTAATAAAAAAATTACAGTCTTGTTAAAAGAAAAACCAACCCGAATTCATAACAATTTTACGTATAATTTCATTAACCAATGGCAAACAATCAAAACAGGGAGAGAGCCGAAAATTTCCGACGTATAAATAAAAACGCTCGGATAAAATGTTGATAAATGGATGCAATTATTCATAACCAACGGTTCGTTTGGCGCGTTAAATATTAAGGAGAGTACCTGTTAAAATAATCCCTAAAGATGACCGAACCATTTACACGAATGTTCAAAAGGTCCACTTTAAAGGGCTTCGTTGCACCTGGCACCCGGGAGACGAGGAGATAAAATATTAAAATCGTGAAAAAGTCGACATTTATAATGACGAGTAGCGCTGGTTTGCGGAGTTTCTCAGTTCTTTTTTCTCTAGTTGAATAATCTGAAACATCTTGTCCATAACTAGGTTCGTAGAAACGTGTGCTGCATAATATAAAAGCATTCCTGTATTAATATTTTATCGTACTATTAGCGGTCCACCACGGTTTCACCAGAGCTACATTTTCCTGGTATAAAAAGTATCTTAAGTTTTTATATTATAATCTATCTATGGGCGAAGTTTTACCCAAATCCGTTTACTAGTTTTGACGTGAAAGTCTATCAAGGATCTATCATTCTATCCATCTATACAAACGTTCGCATTTTTAATAATAGCCGTCCCCCGTAGATCACCCGCGACCCGAGGGAAGTAACGTTTTCCCGGAATAAATAAGTATTATATGTGTTTTTTCAGTTTATGATCTATCTATGAGCTAAGTTTCATCAAAATTCGGTTAGTAGTTTTATCGTGAAAGAGTAACAAACACCTAACAAACTCTCGAATTTATAATATAACTGGAACAGAAGAATTCGTAAAAGGAAGAAAAAAAACTTAGAAAAAGGATTTATTGTCTCTCACACATGATTAGACCGAGCTAGTAATAATACCTATTTCCTGTGCCGCGTCACGACGCTACTCTTGACATGAGAAAATGCTGTCCTGCATAGTAATAGGGAGAGGATACCGGTATCACTT
The DNA here is from genome assembly GCA_907165245.1 of Habrosyne pyritoides. Taxonomy (NCBI): domain Eukaryota; kingdom Metazoa; phylum Arthropoda; class Insecta; order Lepidoptera; family Drepanidae; genus Habrosyne; species Habrosyne pyritoides. The sequence continues at coordinate 10,704,296 of OU015596.1, read as the reverse complement.
GTTTGCGAAACTAAAACCTATACCGGTAATGGTATCCAGTATATTTTCGCTACCCATTGGTATTTATGAGCCTTAATCCCTGTCAGAATACCGAATAATGATGATACGGAGTAACAAACTACTTTTTCAAAAAATTCTGTGTGTTGAAGTTGTTCAGCTCCCTTATTTAGCTTATTCAGACTTCGTCAGCGAGCCTTCAAAGATTGGACCTCACACGTAATTGCATAGTTATTGAAAGAAACAAAGCATAGCATGCCCCAACGAAATATCGTCGAGCTAGTGTCATTTACCATACAGAATCAAACTCAACATTGAAGCTTCCAAGTTCAGCTTTGGCTTAGACCTCAAATACAATGGAGCTCAAGTTGAACTGGTGTCCTCTTCATTGGTCTAGACATTCCCCATCTGAACCTTTGACTCAAAGTAGGAATTCTAGATGAGAACTTACATAAACGAGTATATGTTATTAGTTATATAAATTTGAATAGTTCCTCGTAGTTAGTTGTTGAGGTGGATAGTTTCATTCAGGCTATGCACTGCGCTTGTCGTAGACGGGTTACTGGACAATTTTAAGGTTCTGTACCAAAAAGTGCCAACGGGACCCTAGTACTAAGGCTCTGGTGTCCGTCCGTCTACAACGCTATATTTTATGTTTTTTGTAAGATAAATATCCTGAGAATAAATAAATAAATATCCTGGGATACTCTTACACACTGCCATCTGATCCCAAACTAAGCAGTGCTTGTATTATGGAAACCAGATAACTGATATACTACTTATACTACTTTTTTCTTTTAAATACATACATATATAGATATTACATCCAGACACAGAACAAACAGACATGTTCATGCACACAAATGTTTGTTCTGGATGGGAATCAAACCCACGACCTTCGGCATGGCAGTCAGAGTCGCTAACGCCAACTGGCCTGTCTAAGAGACAAGACACACGAAATTGAACAAAAATTAAGTTAAAAATGGAAGGGGGAAATTACGCCGAAGCGAGCATAGAGGAGTTCCGTGTGCGAGTCCGACTCCCTGAACTAACTCTGAATATTTTTTAGTGGTGTTTGAGTGGAGTAAAAACCAAAGCATAAACGTTTTGTTTCGCGACCCACGAATTAAATAACTACAAATTTGAGTGAAAAACTCAAAACAAGATAGAAAAAAGCAATACAGCTAAGGGCTTTAAAAGGTATTAATGAAGATTCAACGCTACTTAAAAAAGTTACAAGTCAATCTTCAACTGGGTAGAGCACACAAGAAACTCAGAAGATTTATATTTTATAAACTTACTTTGGCTATTTAATTGTTCGAAAGAATTAAATCAGAATGGGAACGAAATTTAAAAGATAGAAAAATGGTTAATTCTAACCGGTAGGCACGTCTGGAGCATGTACAGTCAGTTACATAAGTAAGAGATTCAAATTTATAAATCACCTGCACAGTTCCAATATCCGTCGTATGGAAAGAAACAGGGCTTTTGTATGTGCCTACTACATTACTAGCTGTCCCCCGGTTCAACCGTTTTCCCTAGGGAACCTCGGATTTTCCCCGGGACAAAAAGTGAATTATGCGTTAATTTAGGCTATAAACCGTCTACCTACCAACCTTAGCTTACCAAGTTTAATTCAAATCCGTTCAGTAGTTTTTGCGTGAAAGAGTTACAAACATTCATATCTGTGATATTACTCGCTGTCCCCGGGGTTCAGCCGCGTTCCGGGGGATTTTATATTTTCCCGGGATTAATAGTATCTAATATGTTATTTCAGTAGATTTTCTATCTAAGTGCCAAGTTTCATCTATATCTGTACGGTAAACATTCATCTTCACAAACTTTCGCATACATAGCAGTAGCAGTAGTGCACTTGTATTACTGTGTTTCGGTTAGAAAGGTAAGGGGGCCGGTGAAATTACAGGCACATGAGACTTAACAACTTCACGTCTCAGGGTCGACAACGCATTGTCGATGCCCCTAGTGTTGCAAATGTCCATAGGCGGCGGTGACCACTTACCATCAGGTGGACCGTCCGCTTGTTTGTCGGCCCATGTGGTATAAAAAAAATATAGTATTTGTAGGATTGACTAGTTTTAGTACAGGTGTTCCGAAATGTGAAACTGTTCAATTACTTGTGTGGCTGACTGTACATTAAAAGTAAAACCACAAGTTATAGCGCTGTCTGCATGTCTGGCTCTAACAATGTCCATGTCTAGGACCGACTATTAGATAGACATGAAAGGTCATGTCTAGATTTTTCCTTGTGCGAAAGGAATCTTTTCACGTCTTATAGCATAGATTTTGTTACGAACGTGACTTATACCCACTAATATTATGTGTTTAGGTGCGAAAATCGAATTTATATAATTTTGTTCTGATATGAACAAAACACCTCAAGTGTGAAAATCTTACAGAACAAATAATAATAATAAATAAATATCCCGAGACATTCTTTTACAGCCATCTGATCCCAAACTAAGCAGAACTTGTATATTACAAAACCAGATAACTGATATACTACATATAGCCAATTGGCCTGTCAAATAATAGTCACACATGGTTACTTAGTCCCAAATTATGCAAAGTATACTGCTTGTAGTATGGCTACCAGGACTGATATACTACATATACTACTTTTTAAATATATACTTATATGTACACCCAGTTAGCCAAAGAACAAACAGACATGTTGACAAATGTTTGTCCTGGGTGTGTCGAACCTACGACCTGCGGTTTGACAATCAGGGGACAACTGACGAGAGTAATAAATGTAAATGTCAAATGTTAATTTGATTTATTCGTGTCGAACGAAACACTCAATAGACGGCGACAGTTTATCTTTAAACGTAAATTCGTAATATCCGAACCATCATTTGGAAATTATTTACCATTTTTCTTGAGATTTAACAATGTATCCGATACAATATACTAGGTTACATTGGCGTGAAATGTCAAAGTGACGTTACGTTTTTGTCTTGACTTTTTTTTTCTACGCCCTTTATGGGCAGGCTAAGGTCTGTGACCATACCGCCTCCTTGACTTTGATTGACTTATTTCGGTGGCATTATTAATAAAAACAATACACCAATTTGATAATAAAGATCTATTAAAACAGTGAAATTAAGTGAAATAAATACACTTTTCAATAAGACCATTTAATAAAGAAATACTTTTGCGCTAATAACAGAATGAGCTCTTCATTCGATGGAATGAATATATGAAAGAGATGGAGTAAATCAATGTCTCAGATATCGGTGAAGTAAAGTAGGTATCGTTTTTTCATCTGATGACCTAATAATTGTCACGGCGTACTGTTGCCATTCCTAGTGAAAATAATATTGATCTACTACAATCGTAAAAAAAATGGTTGTCTGTAAAATCGGTTTACGGACGATAGTTTAATGTCACGTCATAACAAAACATTGTTGAAATGATTGCATAATTTTATGAATAAAATTAAATCATTTTTATTGAATTATCATTATTTTGCATAGATATAAAGAAGGAGTGAATTTTGTAGGCGGTTCTGCAAAGAAAATGTTGATAATTTATTGTTAAGCTTTTAAAAACCAAAAGTAAATCCAAAAAATATTAACTTAAATAAGTGATCTAATAAATAATAACACTTCTCATATTAAAAAATTGCCTAAATTATTAAAGATTGGATAAAATTAATAAAAGTTCTGATCATTATAAATGATTAAAAAAAAATAAAGAAAATAATTCCTCTACCGATATGGTTTTAAAGTTCATGTAACTTTAAAGGAGATACCACTTCAGCCGTCATCTTAAACACTTTACCAGCATTAATTGAGTTCAAAGTAACACAGAAAAAATACGCAAAGATAGGTAAATTTATTTCAATATACTTGAATTACGGACCCAATTTCAATTTATTATAAAAAAGCAAGAGATGATGGAATTGGCATAAGCAATTTTGTTTAAATTGATCGAATATACGGTGTCTGCAGACTTGGAGATCGCAGACGTCTGACGCGATATATATATTATGCGTAAACATCAAGCTTACTATGGGAATTCACAAACCTCGTTTATCAATATCGTTTGACACAAGTAAATGTTTGCTCTGACAAAAATCTTCACTTTTTTGGCAATGATTTTTACGCGACAAATATTTTTTATGGATTTTAATAAGTCTAACTAAAATTAGAAATGAGAATGTTTGTATGTATGGATGTTTGTTACTCTTTCACGCAAAAACTATGTAAAGGACTAAGATTTTTTTTTTTTTAATTATATAAACTAGTGCTTGACTGCGATCCCACCTGATGGTAAGCAGTGATGCAATCTTAGATGTTGAGGCGCACTAGTTTATTAAGAGCCTATTCACTCTAGCCTTGAAGACACCCAAATTATAGTTGCTCGGGAAGACCGCAGCAGGCAAGTTATTCCATTCCCTCGATGTACGCGGTATAAACGACGAGGCGAAACGCTTAGTCCGGACCGTAGGAGTTTCGACAACGTAGGGGTGGATACTCGCCGTACGACGGGATGTCCGATGGTGGAAAGATGAAACTTGCAACATAGATAGATAATGCCCTGGAACAACATATTGGGTACTTTTTATCGCGTGAAAATGTGACATCCCTTGGGAACGCGAGTGAAATCGCGAGCTAGTATTGTACGAGTATGTAATTTTGTATGGATTTTAATAATAAATGCTATTCTACATCCTACTAATATCATAAATGCGAAAGTTTGTATGTATGCATGTGTGTTACTCTTCCACGCAAAACCTACCGAAAGGATTTGAAATAAATAACATCGCGTGCGCTGCGAAAACTATTGATGAAAGAAATAACAAAATCATGAAACATCCCTCGGGAACGCGGGTGAAACCGCGGGAGACAGCCAGTACTGAATAAAATAAGATTATTTTTTTCTTTTTACGCAACATCAACGCCTTCCAAATGAGTAAACCCGGAAATTAGCCAAGAAGTCTTTTAATCATATTCAATGAAAACATACCGTATTTTTCCATTCTATAAATCCAATCCTTAACACAACGAGACAAGTGTCATTATTGTACAATCAAACTTTGTCCAAGTTACCGCCTTGAAAATTGAATCAATTTACGTTAAGAGCGAATCGCTGGAGAGAATGGAAGATTGGCAGTTTCTTTTTCTTTTTCTAATCGAGTTAAATCAGGCTTTGTTATTACTAATGGACGGTGACCTAAATAGACGAACTAATGAAAGTGTTCTGTTCAAGGTTTGGAATAAAATATATATAAAAAATACACGACACTTAGACGCAATTGTAAAAGGCTGAAAATGCTTCCTTTTCATAAAATGATAAATATGTACTACTAACATTTTTCAATTAATTACTACAATGTAAATTAATATTTAAAACAGCTGTATATTTAAGGGGGTATACAAGCTAGAAGCCATGAAAATATTTTTTTCGATTTTTTCAAATTTCTAGGCTTCTTTCTTTTAAAAGTGCCCTCGTACTTCTGAATTCCCGGTACTCTATATTTGATATTGTATTCATATAATAATAAATAAATATATATCCTGGGACATTCTTTACACACGGCCATATGATCCCAAACTAAGCAAAGCTTGTACTATGAAAACTAGATAACCGATTTTATACATCTACTACATTTTTATCCAAATACATAGAAAAATAATAATCTATACTAATATTATAAATCTGAAGAGTTTGTATGTTTGTTTGAACGCGCTAATCTCAAGGATTATGTGTCCGATTTGAAAAATACTTGTACTCTTCGATAGCCAATTTATTGAGGAAGGCTATAGACTGCTTTATTTCACTGCTGGGCACGATATAAAATGTTGTTCACGCGGACGGAGCCGTGGGCGGAATGCTAGTTTAAAATAAGTGGATTTAAGGTATTTATAGTTTAGTTGCTAGTTGATTTTCCGTATCTTAACTCATCGTAACAAGATATTTTCGAGTAGTAGAGCTCTTAGTGCAGAGTTCGTCCGGGGAAGTACTACCACCTTATCCATTTCTGCCGTGAAGCAGTAGTGCACTTGTGTTACTGTGTTTCGGTTAGAAAGGTAAGGGGGCCGGTGAAATTACAGGCACATGAGACTTAACAACTTCACGTCTCAGGGTCGACATTGGCGATGCCCCTAGTGTTGCAAATGTCCATAGGCGGCGGTGACCACTTACCATCAGGTGGACCGTCCGCTTGTTTGTCGGCCCATGTGGTATAAAAAAAAAGAAAAAAAAAATTCTTACTATTAATACATTATTCAAAAACCATCGTTTTTATCAAAAGTTACAAGCTTTAGCTTAACTTTGAAAAAAAGTCAGATTTACAAAATGGCGTCTTTATATTATTTTATTTTATATCTTCTATTATAAATAAAATAGCAGATAGTTTATTGTGGTGAACAGTGGAAGCAACTCGAACGTTATTCAACAAAATGAAGTAAAATTTTTTAAAAACTTTTGTAAAATATTTAAATACTTTGATACGCGAGCATAAATTCTAACAAGTCAACTTTGCCTACATATCATAATTATATTACTGTACACTCTTTTTCGTACATTCTTCAAGTATCATAGCTTTTGTAGTGCTTCAACTAAGTAGCTATTTCTTATAAGAAATTTCTTTATATGAATCGAAGCAGCACATCTATTGGAATTATTTACTTAAACAAAATTAATAACAAAAAACCGACCATGTGCGAGTCGAAATCGCGCACGAAAAGTTCCGTTCCATTATCTATTAAAAAATCATGCCTATTGTAAGCCCTTTTAAATATTTATTTTATTTTGTTTTTTAGTATTTGCTATAATAGCAAAAACAGAAATATATCATCTGTGAAAATTTCAACTGTCTTATTATCACGGTTCATGAGATACAGCCTGGTGAGAGATAGACGGACAGATGGACAACGGAGTCTTAGTAATAGGGTCCCGTTTTACCATTTGGGTACGGAACCCTAAAAACATTAAAAAAGCACTCACACTCTATACATATACCTTTTAAATTAGTTTTAAACTTGTATTTTGTATGCTGAAAGGATTTCCATACTACTCACACGCGATCTGCGGTACGAATAGGCAAGTACCAGGAGTTTAGAAACTCGAAGAGATTGTTCAAAGGTCACTTTTCACACCTCGCCGAATATAATATAGCGTACTGGGGTTTCAGAAGTACAAAGGCACTTTTAAAAGAAATACTAATAATATTTCCTTCGCGAAGCTACTACTTTATTTCGTAAAGGTATCGGCTGATAGACTTAACAATTTCATGTCCCTGGGTCAGCAAAGGCGATGCCCCTAGTATAGTAGTTGAGTAGTAGATCTTTTAGTGCAGAGTTCGTCCGGGGAAGTACTACCACCTTACCCGTTTCCGCCGTGACGCAGTAGCGCACTTGTATTACTGTGTTTCGGTTAGAAAGGTAAGGGGGTCGGTGAAATTACAGGCACATGAGACTTAAGAGCTTCGTGTCTCAGGGTCGACAATACATTGACGATGCCCATAGTGTTGCAAATGTCTATAGGTGGTGGTGACCACTTACCATCAGATGGAGCGTAAGTTGTAGTTTGTCGGTCCTTGTGGTGTAAAAAAAAAATTAAAAAATAATAAATGGCTTAAGGCGGTTATGTCCACTTACCATCAGGTAGACCGTACTAGCAGTTTGTCTACCACTACGTCTTACTTGACTCAAAAGTGATGACTCTCTCTCGTGCTACATCATCCATTGTATGTTAGTAATACGTGACCAGCCCACTGTCATTTCAAGGTACATACAATTCATAATATAAATAAATCTAGGTTTGTTATCGACAATGAATGACGTCAAATTATTATACAACTCTCGATTACGTGTCTTCTACTGAAATAGAATTTCTTACTTTCCATGAGGTGACGTCAGCAAAACATCTTTCGTAGATTCGGCCATTTATCAAGAATAAAAATCCTATATTTTTTAGTCCTGGCGCAATTGATAGGTTATGATTTATGGTACACACTATCATTAAAAAAAATTGTCATAGTCACTACTTTATGGGCTAGCGAAGGTCATCTATGAAGGTCAAAGCTACTGAAGCTACCACCGGTTCGGAAGTCGACTGAAGGTGTTTTTTTTTACTGCTACCATTCGATGCGGAATTTTTCCTAAGTGGTTATAGGATATATTTGATATCGACAAACGCGGCAAAACATAAATAAAAACAAATTTCGATTCAAATCCCGAATAAGCAAGCGTCATTAGCGTTTTTAGCTATTAGGCAAAATTACATGACACGAGGAAATGTGAAAAGCATTTTGCTTTACTATGAAATAAATTTCAAATATTCTTAGTCGCTCTATCCCTCTTTATCATGAAAATCCTCTTTTCTTTCTGCTAAATGTGCTGAGCTGAAATAAATCTTAGATTGCATTGCATCAGGGGGTTTTAATATAAGCCACCGGGCAAGAACTATGTCAACGAGGTCCAATCTATTTGGTTCAATCATAGTTGGTCGCCGTCTCGGCTTAATTCTAAATTCTGAACGCAATAAACGTATAACTTTTCAAAACGTTTCTTTGTTATTCGATTTTTCTTTTTTTAAACAGGCTGAATAAGGAATTGTCTTGTTTGTAAAAAATACTCTTTCGTGCTCGAAATAAAATTATATGGCTTACCATAGATAAAGAAATAGTGACATTAAATTTAAATTATTTAATTAATTTGCTATTATACTGAAGCCACATTTATTATTCTTTATTACATTTTTCGTGAACTCTCAACCAGCTTGCCTTATCTGTTCCAGACAGTGCTACCAATCATCAAATAAAATAATATTTAATATCAGTATTATTTCTTTATTACTTTTATCAACAATGAAGGGCCAGTTAGCTTGGTAGTTAAAGACCCTGGCTGTTACGCCATAGGTCGTGAATTCAAGTCCAGCCCGGGACATACATTTGCATGAACATGTTTTTTGGTATGGGTTTAATCAAAGTGTGTGTTTAGAAAAAATATAAAAAAGGATATAGTATATCTGTTATCTGGTTTATCATAATACATTTAGGATCAGATGGCCGTATAAAGAATGCCCTAGAACATTTTTTTTAATATAGTCATTGCATTTAAAGGTAAGCCAACCATAAAATCGTAAAGGTTCTGAATAACACAAAAAAAAATAAAAAAACTACATTAGTGTGGATTGTATCATTTCTGACCTTATTTACTGCAAAATATAATGTCAAAGAACTTTATACAAATAAATTTGCTCCAGATCAAACGGCTCAATATACAATAACCAATTTTCTGCTAAATCGACGCGATTTTCAACTTATGTCGCTACAATTTTCAGCTTCACTGCTTCTGCCAATATAATGACGTAATTTAACAACGTTGCTAGCGAAATTATGTATTTTTGGTGCGTGGGCAACACATACCTGCCTACACTTGTGAATATTCATTTTATACGCTAAGTTATACTTCTGTGCGGCTGTTGCAAAACATACTTTTCCTATGTAAGATTATACAAAAACAAATATCTAGTAACTAATTTCGCTGGATCTCCTTGTCTGTCAAGTCCCAAACAAGGAAACAGGACAGGAATTTCACTTCTACACGAAGCACCTTCAGGACGTATTAGACCCGCTGTCACTGAGTTGACGCACTAGCACCACAGACGTGTTACGTGTTCAGTCCTTGTTTGGGATTTGACAGAGAAGGAGATCCAGCGGAATTAGTTACTAGATATTTGTTTTTTTATAATCTTACAATGGATTTCCGCAAGGTCACGCCAGAGTCAATCAGTTACTTTTCCTATATTAAAGTGAAACTTTTATTAGATCGTCTCAAACTTTTTGGTCTGTGTGTTGCATGTCGCGTGACGGTCGGCCGCGGAGTAGGGATAAAGTGAAAGGCGCTCGCCAGAGCAGCCAAGGTCAATATTAGTTGGAGATTTAGTCTACTTTTATCATTTCCCATTATCATTCCAATTTTCCAAGTGTAAAATTAAGATTGATAAAGCGATTTTTATGCCCTTCCAAAAATTTTTAGTTAAATGTCTATAATGTGAAAAAAAGTTTCACTTTTACCGTGGTTTCATAAAACCATGCAATCAAATTTTTATATGGTATTATTACTTTTATGTTGAATATTAATATTATTATAATATTAGTAGTAGAATAATAGTATTAGTGTAAAATCAAAATTGAAGTGAAAACTTCTTGAGCATCCTTGAGATTTGAAACTAGATGGACACTACAACTAATCGACTCAGGCGTGACCTTGCGAAAATCCAAGATATCAAACAGAAAACAACAGAAGAAAACGAATATCTAGTAACTAATTCCGCTCGGTTTCCTTCTCTGTCCAGGAGATCCAGCTACATTAGTTACTAGATATCTGTTTTTATATAATCTTAGATTGTCATTTGTCTTATTTTTCCCTTTGTCACAAATAAATTTGTTTCTTTCTTCTTTCTTTCATTAAAAAGGGACAAACGTATACATCTATAGGATTTCGCCTGCGAGAGAATGAGATAGGTAGTCTGTAGGTTTCACTTCTACCGTGTGTGAAATGCACATTGTTTTTCTACACACCTTTGACATAATAATTCTGGTCAGCCTAAATTGAATCGCAACATTAATCGGTTGAACGATGAAAATGAATATGTCTTTGTTAAAAATGTTTATTAGGGCACCTGAACTGAGCAGCTCTCGCGAGTACAATATGACAGCCTATTTTTTTATAGATTGATGGTTCGACGCGCAAGCAATGTAGCAACATTCGTAGTACGCCGTCAGTGTACTACAAAATTGACTGTATCTACGTTTCCAAGAACATTACACAACCGCCCTTGCTAGTATTCTCGAGAGGCAATATTGCTGACGTCACTTTGGGACTTTAAAATATCTTTGGTGGAATATGGGTGAGGTACCTATGTCCGCTGGCTCTTCAGGGATAACGAGCACAGAGAAGTTAATTAATGTTTGTTGAATTTAGAACTCCCCTTGCGAGTTTTGACGAACTATATTTTTATAATGCTTTTATTAGCTTCATACGTATGTTAGTGTGTAACGGAATCTTTGAACATGATTTTGACCCCTTTCAAGACGTCGGATTAACTCTAAATTTGGCGTACTTATTAAGGACCGGTGACAATTCAATATTTTAAATAGTTTGACCCGTTATCCTTACTAGGATAATAAGGATTAGCGGTTTAACTAAAATATGAAAAATAAATAATAGTTAAAAAAAGAAAAACACGCTTTTATAGAAAATCCATTTTTTTCTTATTTACATTGTTCTTAATTCAAATTTATTTTCTATTTTTTAGTTGGTTTTTTTTTATTAAATGTCTATTCGATCTCTTAATAGTAGTTAACCGTAGGTAAAAAATAAAATAGACATACTTAAGGTCAAAGAAGGAATGGTCTACGCTTAAAATCGAAAACCGACGAAGAGACCTAATAGATACTGCCCAGAAACTACAACTATCATTCAACATGTAGGCAATTCCAGTACCAAACCGCTTCCAAGTCCGACTTGACTTGGCGAATTATGTAATAGATAGCAACGATATATCACGACCTCTGCCTGGGCCGATAGGGTCTTATGACCTAGACCTTGACCTTGAAATATCTTTATCACTAAGAAGCACACATATTTCAAAGAACTTTGACTAAGAAGGGTTTAGTCCCAAAACGAGTTCGCAATGATAGTGTTTGGCTGATCTACTGTAGCAATTCATAGCATCCGTAGCAATCCGTAGCAGTGATTTCGTAGCGCTACGAGACCCACTATAAAATTTTCGTAGAATAACGCATTGAGTTAGCAGTATTATGTCATACTATATCTCCCGCGGCTTCACCCGCGTTTCCGACAAATGTTACATTTTCCCGGGAATGAAAAATATCCTATAAGTTAACCAAGGTTATAAACTATTTATTTGCCAAATTTCATTCAAATCCGTATAGTGGTTTTTGTGTGAAAGAGCAAAATCTATAGATTCATCCTCACAAACTTTCACATTTATAATATTAATAGGGTTATGTGAAAGCATTTCATGGTTCATTGCTCACATAACTGAGACACGTGTACCGATAGAGTCGCTGTCAGCGGATTTCCAATAGTACAGTCAGCAAAATAAGTAACAATCCATTAAGTGGTTTACTAAAAAGTTGGCAGAATTTAAACCATCAGCCGCCACCTTATGCAAACTCTTTGGATTTGGTTTTGTCTCTCTAGAGAAGTAATCGAAAAAAAAATATTAAAAAGAAAATTGCACTCTAGAGATGCATGTTGGGTATTTGATTTGATAATGCAGCAAAGTTGCACACCCGTATATATTTAAAGAATTTTCGTGAACTTATAGCCAAGTCCCTTTGTATTTAACGGCAACAATATTTTTTACGGTTTCTTATTGTGAACACAAACTAAACTAGACTTTTAATCGAATATCATAATAACTTAGTAAATAATTACACTACCACGCTATACAACTATGTATGGCCAGGCCAATTGGCTTGGTGGTTAGCTACCTGACTGCCAAGTCGCAGGTCACCGGTTCGATTCCTACCCAGGACAAACATTTGTGTGCATGAACAATATGAACACACACAGATGTCTATTTGTTCTGTGTCTGGGTGTAAATATCTATATAAGTATGTATTTACAAAAAAATAGTAGTATATATAATATACCAGTTATCTGGTTTCCATAGTAGCTCTGCTTAGTTTGGAATCAGATGGCTGTTTGTAAAGAATGTTCCAGGATATTTATTATTATGTTTGTACTATATTGTCTTTGATTAATGAAGCTGTTAATGCAGAGTTCGTCCGGAGAAGTACCACCACCTTAACCATTTCCACCGTGAAGCAGTGCACTTGTATTACTGTGTTTCAGTTAGAAAGGTAAGGGGGCCGGTGAAATTACAGGCACATGAGACTTAACAACATCACGTCTCAGGGTCGACAACGCATTAGCGATGCCCCTGGTGCTGCAAATGTCTAAAGGCGGCGGTGACCACTTACCATAAGATGGACCGTATGCCTGTTTGTCAGTCTTATTGGCATAACGAAAAAGCCCAAGGTCATAGTCTTTATACTATAGTTATTCAATAACATACTGTCATTTCAATTACACTGAAAGCTTTTTTTTTTGTCCCCCTTAAGGCTCCGTTCACACAGACCGGCTCGGAGAGGAGAGCACATTTTTTATCACGTTCAAAACACAGTTTTGAGTCATTATAATAAGGTTTATTTTTACAAAATCAAAATTTTTATTTGCAATACAAGCTATAAATGGTGGTGGTTTTGTATTTCACTGTATTCCCCATGTGTGGCGTGCAAATGGTCGGTGCCGACAATTGGGATGCGTCCTGTATTAAAGATAAATGATCAAACACTAACCAGTGTATTGAACATTCAAAAATATACGAAAACGTGATTTTTCAGTACCGATCTAATCGTAAAGAGTATGTTATTTGATGCTGTACAATTATGACGTCACTACTTGCTATTTCATATAAAACTCCATACATTCGATCGTTTTGACATTTCATAAAGAATTGCTGATTTGACATGTCAGGACACATCCCTATTATTGGCACAGTAATAAATCAACTTAAAATATAAGGAAAACAAAGAAATATTACCATAAATAATTCGATAAAAGAAAATCTCAGTAAATGCGAACTCTCTGTCATTACATGTCACTTCTTTTATTATTGCGAATGCTAGAGAGCAAACCTAACGCGCTTAATACTTAGTGTGAAATGATAAGAGGAGCCGACCGGCTGCCTCTGAGGGTGGTTTTACAGTGACGCTTTCGCCAGCGCGGTTGGTAAGCGTCGCGGGCCACGAGCTTTGCGTCTCTTGGATCGTTACATAGGTTAACCAACAGTCGTGGATGGCTTACGGGCCGCGCTTACCACCCGCGCGGTCGGTAAGCGTCACTGTAAAACCACACTGAGGTCGCACTCTTCCGTGCTGTCGGCTGCGGCCAGTTCCAAGCATAACTCGCGCCGGTCTGCGTGAATAGAATAGCACCAGCCGATGCTCCCCGAGCCTGCCTGTGTGAACGGACCCTAAGTAATAAAGGATGATGTAGATGGACAGAAGGATAGACGCTCTCTTACTACATTATCCACTTTTGTCAATATTTACTTAGCTTTCGTGGATTTACTCTAAAGATTGTTGTCATTACTCATAGCTGATATGGAAGATTATATTGTAGTACTAGCTGTTACCCGCGGTTTCGACCGCGTTGCCGAGGGATGTTGCATTTTCCCGGGAAAAAAGCTTAAGTTACTCCTTATAATATCAACTGTGCCATTTAAAAACCCGTCATAATTGGTGCAGCTATTTCAGAGATAAGCTGGAATAAACAGACAGATAAAAAAATATCGAGAACTGTTTTTTTTGTTATAAGTACCGTAGACAGGCCAGTTGGCTTGGTGGTTAGTGACTCTGACTGCCAAACCGAAGGTCGCGGGTTCGATGCTCACCCAGGACAAACATTTGTGTGCATGAACATGTCTGTTTGTTCTGTGGCTGGGTGTAAATATCTATATAAGTGTATATATATAAGTATGTATTTAGAAAAAAAAGTTGTATATCAGTTATCTAATTCCCATAGTACAATCTCTGTTTAGTTTGTGACCAGATGGCCGTGTGTAACGAATGTCCTAGGATATTTATTTATTAATTACAGTGTAAACTCTTTATAACGAAACTCAAGGGACTGAGCATTTTTTGTCGTTATAGAGAGTTATCGTTATATGGAGTGAACAAAAAAAAACAAAACAAAGTGAACAAACCAACCAACTTGGGCTCACTTCAACGTTATAGGGAGTTTATCGTTATAAAGGATAACGTTATAAAGAGTTTACACTGTATATACTTTCACATGCACTCTGTGAAGTCCTATTATTTTGACAGCGTAAACAGACACATAAATGTTATTTATTTGTATAGATTGGGTTTTTTTATTCTGTGGCGACATCAATGAACACGCATACAATCCTTCACCGCCCGCACCACAGTAATGTGGCGAATGCTATGAAGGCTATGAACGAGTAGAAACACGCGAGAAACCTACATTGCGATATCAAGATTCTCTCAGGATTTCACATATATACAAGCATCTAACATCAATAGTGGGACCGCTGTTGACCATTGTTCACATACCCATCCCAGAACCCAGCCAGGCAAAGTTTTCAACAAAGGTCTTATTGTATTGTATTATACTCGCTACATCAGCCGCAATTAGTTTTTGGCAAATATTTTCAATGTACTAACACGACGGTTCTACTATTTTATTATAGTACTAGCTGTCCCTCGCGGTTTCACACGTCCCCGAAGAATGTAACATTTTCCCGGCACAAAAAGTAACCTATGTTACTTCTGATACCTCCAAGAATATGTGTACAAAGTTTCATGATGATCGGCTAAGTAGTTTTCGCGTGAAAGCGTAACAAACAAACATACATACATATTTATTATATAAGTATGGATTAAGAATTATTATATGTATAATATTTGCAACCCTTATCACAAAAAAATCTACGAAATTTATTTTCTCTAATTTGTAACAATCAATCAATGTTAATCGTTTGTAAAACATACATTACAAAGCCTCAGGTCGAACGTAAAATTATCTTTGAAAGTTTTCATTTCACACAAGAGAAGTAAACATGGTTATAATTTCTGTTTCGCTACGATGCCACGAGAGGCTATGTCACGTAGACTTCTGTAGACTTTAGCAATCATTAATCTTGGTTCCTCTGAAGATACAATTCTGGCATTGTGGCTATTTGTTTGAGGATATTATATTATGAAGACATTTCCTTACAGTATATACTCGTATATTTATTCAAATTCAACATTTACCATTTTATAAAATTTGATCCTTATTAGCGACACCGTCGCATGGTGTAATACAATAAAGTGTTTGCTTTTTAAAAAGAAACAGGTCAGATTCCTTACTTGGAATATTGGTTTTTAAAAATCCATTGATGCCGTTATAGTTTTCATCAAAATCGGGCCCGCCTGTCAAAGGAGTCTTCCTCTGGGCATTTTTCGCTATTCCTCAAATATTAGGATTTTGCCAAGCACGCCCATTATTTTTTATTCCTGTATGTTACAAAAACTCGTTTTTTTTTATTTTAAACATCAATAGCCAACAAAGAAGCGACTGGTCCTGGGGGTAAGTGGTCACCGCCGCCTATGGATATTTGCAACACCAGGTGCACTGCCGATGCATTGTTGAACCTGGGACGTGATATTGTTAAATCTCATGAACATGCAATTTGCCCCCTAACCGAAACATAGTTAAACGACTACACTACTGCTTCATGGCGGAAATAGGTACAGGAAGGTGGTAGTTCTTCCCCGGAAGAACTCTGCACTAAAAACTCTACTACTTCTAGAACTTAAGCGAGATATATTTTGTTTAATAAATTTAAAGCTTCATTTATACAAATAAATAAAATTAGAGTGTCTATTTATAATTTCAAAATGATAAATTTTGCAAACACAAAATGCATATGAAACTATGTATACGGTACATATTATAACAAAATAGTTTTTTTATCGGTCTGTCCCGCTAATCTCTGAAATGCCTTGACCTACTTTGACGGAACATTCACTTGCATATGCTGATGTTCAAAAAATTCAATTTGAAATTCAAAACCATTTATTCAGTTTAGGCCCTCGGAAGGCACTTATGAAGGTCAAATTTAAAGTTACTGAGTAGGTAAGATTTTTAATTTATTACTTATTTGTTTTTACCGGGGAAATGTAACATCTCGGGAACACGGGTAAAACCGCACGGGACGGCTAGTATAGTATATATTTTAAAAGTATTATATAAGTATTCAGATTTTAGGCGCCTCTCTCCGTAATACTGAAATACTTTGATACGGGCTTTTCCCCTTTAACTGTTAATAAAGCGTTATATGAAAGCTTATCGTCACACTTGAAAGACTTTTTTTATATTTCTACACGACTCTAAATTACACACGTGTAAACTTTCACATTTCTTTTTTCAATCTTTGATATTACGATCAAATGTCACCCTTCATTCTCACCTTTACCTTGGCTTTGATAATAAATATCCTGGAACATTCTTTACACACGGCCATCTGATCTCAAACTAAGCAGAGCTTGTACTATGGAAACCAGATAACTGATATACTACATTAACTTCTTTTTTATAATGCATATTGTCACCCGGACACAGAACAAACAGATATATCTGTTGTGAGCACTAGTTTCTCAAACAACAACCCTCACAAATATTCCCTAAACAACAATCAATGCGTGGAACAAGCTCAGAGAAGACGTGGAACAGCTCAAAATGTTAATAAATTCAAAAACCGACTCGACAAGCATCTCAAAGAGAACAACAAGATATAGGCACTCAACAGTTGAATCAACTGCCTGCCTGATAAATAAATAATAATATTAATATATACACTATTATTGAAGAAGTTACATTAATAGAAATAAAGGCTGTGAATACAACACAGGCGGCGTTATCTCAAAGCGATTTCTTCTAGGAAATAAATTAAGTATCGCGGAATAATGGCAGGTAAAGCTAGTTACATAGAAAGAAAGAAAATACATTTATTCTGACAGATACAACAAAATAGTATATAATACATAAAGGTAATACAAGAAAAGAATAACAGATACAATTACTGTGTTGTGTGAAGACCAAAAAACTGCGACTCAGTTGCAAACTGTAAGCCCAATACAGTAGCAGAACTGATTCTCTATCGCATTGCATACATAGATTTCCATCACCATCAGGCTTATTTCCTTGTATGGGTAGTGAGGAGTTTAAGTAACGAGACCAGAACCTCGGTCGGGCCTAAAGCTCGATACGTTGACGATACGCTTACGATAGGCGTTCGAGCTCAGCCCCCTTATTCAGCTAATACAAACTTCGTCGGCGACCCGCTTCACGGAGGCTTATCTCTTACGTGATTAGTAGTATTAGCGTAGTAAGCGACAGAGACAGAGCATAAAGGCCGCGACGAAACATCCCCGAATTAGTGTAATTTTCCTTACAGAATGGAGCCCCTGGGCACAGATTCCATAGAAGATATTTTTTTCTGGTAAGCATTATCGCCATCTTTCGGGAACATTACCAATTCTGGGTTAAATTTAATCATTTCTACAAGAAACGTTAATATAATACTTTGCCCAACCCAAGCATCGAACTTATGACCTAGGTGATCAACAATTCAATAGTCTCAGACTATCTAGTGATCTTATTCAATTTTTTTTTATTCAGACAACATCCATTATGTAAAACTACACATGTAAAAGTTATTGAAAAAAAAAATACTTTACAAAAACACACAAAATTATAAATTAATATAAAAATTGCTGAGCATGAGGTTTATTTTTTTTATTTTTTATTTTTTTTATACTACTAAGGCAGCAAACAAGCTGACGGCCCGTCTGATGGTAAACGGTCACCGCAGCCTATGGACGCTTGCAACACCGTGGGTATCACTCGCGCGTTGCCGACCCTGCAAAAATCTCTTCACACCCTTCTTGAAGAACCCCATGCTGTACTCCCTTGGGAAAACCTCGGCAGGGAGGGTTGACATCCAATGCTTCGACAGAACACTATCAAATCTGCCAGCCAGAACTTATGAGTTTGTGTGTACATTAACAAAAAATATTTAAAAAATTGCTTTACATATTTTCAATGTCTCTGGTCTTTATCTACACTTAACAAATCATAAACATATTCCAAAGCGTTCCTATCCTAAATGATATTTTATGATCTGTCATAATATTAATGTCATTATTAATGCCATAGCTATTTCAATACAAGTATCAAAATAGACTGACCTCACAGAGTTCAGTGGCCTGTTATATCACACGACGGCTTCCGACACAATCTCCTATTTTTACATCTTTTTAATACGGTTTGAAAATAGACGATTCCCGTCATATTGGTGGACTGTTTTAGCGTTCCCTGTCAAAGGATTACCAGTCTGCAGTCTACACAATTTTGTACCATAAATTTTGCCGAGTTATTTGTTTCTTTCTCTCTCAATTCGCAATTTCTTTTTTAGCTTTATCTGTTGCCAGTATCAATGAAAGAAAAAAATACATAATATTATATTGTATTAATGAGACAAATACTAAATTAAAATTTAACGATTCTTAGATAAAAATGTTCTACGCTTGAATTATAAATTCCTTTATTTGTTTAATCATAATGACTAGAGTTTTCAAGCAAAATATAACACCAATAATAATGAACGAATACAAAAGAAAAGTTCATAAAACTCTCCTAGTATTAGATTCACTCTGAACTCTGTTTCATTAATAAAACCTACCGTTTTGACAAACGAAGTTAGTTAACGTTCTGACAGGCTTCATCAGACGACATCGTTAGAAGTTTTAGAAAGCTTTGATAGGGTAGTGCTATCTAGGGCACTATTGAAGGCTCCAGACAAAGTGACTAACAGAAATTTAAGTTCACTAACGTAATACTGCTGAATTAAAAATGTGAGCGCAAAGTTTGATACCGCTCGCTTTGTGATTTTCAAGAAGATTTGTCATCAAAGAGCTGAGAGTAGTAGTTCGTCCGGGGTAATACTACCTTAACCATTTCCACCGTGAAGAACTACGCACTTGTATTACTGTGTTTTGGTTAAAAAGGTTAGGGGGCTGGTGAAATTACAGGAACGTGTGACTTAACAACTTCATGTCTCAATGTCATTGTCGATGCCCGCGTTGCAAATGTCAATAGGCGGCGGTGACCACGTACCATCAGGTGGACCGTCTAATTGTTTGTCGGATCATAAAAAAAGGAATATTGTAGCGTAGTTACATGATACCTAACTAGTTCATAATATTATACTATATCTTTTGATATAGCTACATATATATAAATGCAATCAAACTGCTTGCGATACGCTTCAAATTCTCTGCCCATCTGGCGATGCTGCTCGAACTGTTCCGGCACGCGGTTTCCATTCGATAATCAACTATATACACTACATTTATGAGCTAGTGTAGCTTGCTTCCCTGTCTAGAGTTAATTCATTGTAATTCATGTTTTACGGTTAAAATATAAAGTCTTATTTTCTGTGTATATGAGCTTATTACCACCTCAAATTATCTCTAGGGATTCGCCAGATTACAATAGATGTACTAATGGGTCAACGAAGGTGGTTTAGTGTCAATCAGTCGGCCAGCAGCAAAAAATCTGCCACAGCTACATATTCTATAGAGCAGCGCCCCACGGTTTCACTCGCATAGTTCCCGTACCCGTAGGAATACGGGGATAAAATATACTTTATTTTACTCGTAGCTTTCAATTGGTGAAATCATTTTTAAAATCGGATGAGTGAAATCGTAACAAACAAACGAAATTAAAATATTATTTTAATTTCTCTTTATAATATTAGTTGGTATTGATTTGAAAATTTTATAATTTAGTGATTTCTATAATAATCTCTACTCGACCATCATAATTATCTGGTTTCCAGTAATATTATATGTGAAAGTTTGTTTTTAACATAAATTTGGCACACATCTAGATTTCATTGAGGATTAGGTACTTTAAAATCGCGACGAGTTAGTAAAACATAATTATTAACATAGTGATATTATATATATGTATACGATATGTTATATATTTTAGAGTAGTAGAGCTCTTAGTGCAGAGTTACCTTACCCATTTTCACCGAGCCGTAGTGCACTTATATTACTGTGTTTCGATTAGAAAGGTAAGGGGGCCGGTGAAATTACAGACACATGAGACTTAACAACTTCACGTCTCAGGGTCGACAACGCATTGGCGATGCCCCTAGTGTTGCGGCGGTGATCACTTACCATCAGGTGGACCGTCTGCTTGTTTGTCGGCGCAAGTGGTATAATAATATATATGTATATATGACATATAATATAGGATTAATAAACTGGGTACCGCGATAAAAGCCTCATAAAACTTTTATCGGTGCAACAGCGAGCTAAATGCATTCAATCACACTTTATGAGCGCTCCGGATTTGCGCGCGCATACCTGCATGCATTTCTATAGGGTTGCCAATTTACGGATTTTAGAATAACAATGATTGTATAGTTTTATTTAATCCTTAGAGTTATTATTTTTATCTTTTCAGTGACAAAACGACGAATATAAATATGCATTGTTTCGTTTGGCAACAATGTGCAATTAATATAATATTGACAATGAAACAAACAGATTTCTTTCTTGTTATTTTCATAAAAGACGACTTACTGGGGAAAATATATAATATAGATAAGACTCGACAATAAAGGTTGCTTTCGCTTGAAAGAACTGAATAATTTTGAATTTTATTTTTAAGCTCTTAGTTCTTTGTTTAAAAATACAAAATAATATTAATTTATTTTGAAGCTTAAGACAGTATTAGAAAAAAATATTTTATCGTCACCATATATTATGTTTTTAAGGTATTCGAAAATACTGTCATTTATGTGTGTATATTAACATACATATATTATATTAAATAAATTGAATAACATTTTTTTAACGATTTTAAATATTTAGCATCTCGGGATTTTGTTAATAATATTTATATAATTTAAGGAATAGGTACATTTACATGCGCATTTCATGGTCACAAACATCTGTTCCTTCCTTCATCATCCGATTTGAATTAAATTTAACACAGATGTAATAAATTTTTATTTAACATCTGTGATACTTTTATTTTTGAGAAATAACATCCTTCGAGAATTCGAAGCAAAAAAAGTTACAAATAAATTCACAAAAATTGGAGATCGACTCGGTTCAACCAACCCTGTTTATCAAGATATCGGTTTTAACGACTGATTAACGTTTAAATGTAAACTAGCTCTTTAAAATGTATTTTAAATTTTACATCAATATCATATAGATTTATTTTTATCAATTTAATGGATTATCCTTTTTTGGTAGTTGTGTTCGATTCTATTATAAAATAATCCTTTCGTTAACCAAGATGTCTGATAACTAATTGACTCAGGCGTGACCTTGCGGAAATCCGTTGTAAGATTATATATAATACATAAAATATATTATATTATTCCATTCGGTGTACCCCAAGGTAGTATCCTCGGGCCTACATTGTTCCTTCTCTACATAAACGACATTCATGACGTTCCGATAAGAAACGCGGAAATTCTGTGTTACGCTGATGATACTGCAATAATCTTTCACGGTCCTACATGGCCTACGGTGTGCTCTTCTGCCGAGCAAGGTATGGAATTAATTTCTCAAAGGCTGCAGCATAATTTTCTTACATTAAACACAAAAAAAACTTCGTATTTGTGTTTTCATAAAACTTCTGCTACAGCCCCAGGTCAAGAAACAAACATTAAAATTCACAGTGAGTTATGCAATAAGGAAGGGTGCTCATGTGTATCACTAACACGGTCAAATGTTTTAAACTACCTCGGTGTTCAGATTGATGAAAAACTTACGTTCAGAATACATATTGAGGCTCTTTCGGCCCGAATAAGAAAGGTTATACATGTAATGAGAAATCTTCGGTATGTCGCATGCGCGGATACGCTTATATCTTTATACTATGCTATGTGCCAGTCTTTGATATCCTATTGCATAACGTGTTGGGGCAGTGCTGCTAAATACTATATGATCCAGGCCGAGAGAGCACAACGATCCGTACTGAAGGTTATGCTTCGGAAACCATATAGATCCATATAGATCCACAAACTTATATGATGATGCTGGAGTTCTCAGTGTTCGCCAACTCTTTATACTGAAAACTTCCCTTTCAGTACATAAATCAGTAGCCTGCTGTAGGGACTATAGATTACTGGCAAACCGTAGAATTTACAGACTGGTTACTCCCTGTGTTAATACGAAGTTTGCGCAACGTTTCGGTGTTTTTGTAAGAGTACACGTTTACAATACGGTTGTCAAATACTGTAATGAAATGAAATGAAATGAAATGAAATGAAATGAAAATATTTTTATTCAAATAGGCCTTTACAAGCACTTATGAATAGTCTGACTCTAATACCGGTTCGGAAGGTTGTTTTTTACTGAGAAGAGCCGGCAATAAACTCAGCAATTACTCTTTTAAAAAAAAAAAAAACAAACTTACATTTATTACATAAAATATTATTTAGTCTCATTGACAATACCTGTGTGTTATGGCAATATTGCAGAATTATTTAACAATAATATAATATTATAAATATGTAATTAAAAAAAAAATACAAACAAACTAAAGCCGACCAGCCCCCACAAGCAGCACCTGTTCACAAGTATGACGCATGTGGCAGCCATCGCCCTCCTCGCCATATTGTAGGGAAGTGAGCGACCCGCCACACGACGCCGCCACAAGCAAAGGCATTAAAGCGAGCATGACTAACTTAAGTTTGAAGCACATCAAAAAATAAAAATTATGAATTTTAGAATACACACAAAGTGTTATCACTGTGACCATAACATGTTCAAAGTTATAGATAAATTTAAATTGCATTCAAATAAAAAAATAAATCATACCATACAACAATACATTTACAACCAGGCACTATTATCATTTAAATATTCATTTATGTTGTAATAAGCCTTTTTTACCAATACAGCTTTAATATGATCCTTAAATTTTTGCAAGGACAAATCTAAAGTCGATGCAGGGATTTTGTTATAGAAGCGCGCACCTAGTCCCAGAAATGAACCTTGTACTTTTTGCAGTCGATAAGCAGAGGTCACGAGTTTGTGCTTATTTCTAGTATTTATTGAGTGCATATCCCATTTTTTAGCAAAATGACTAATGTTTCGATGAACAAATAATATGTTTGCATAAATGTACTGTGATGCAACTGTAAGTATTCCTATTTCTGCAAACTTATCTCTAAGGGAAGTTCGAGAACCCCAATTATACATAGCTCGCACCGCCCGCTTTTGCAAAATAAATATAGTTTCTATATCAGCAGCTTTGCCCCAGAGCAAAATGCCATAGGACATAACACTATGAAAATAACTAAAATATACTAATCGTGCTGTATCTACATCTGTTAGTTGTCTAATTTTTCTCACTGCGTAAGCTGCCGAACTGAGTTTTCCCGCAAGGGATGATATTTGGGTACCCCACTGAAGTTTTGAGTCTAAAGTAATTCCTAAAAATACTGTAGATTCAACTAGATTGAGAGCTTCATTATTTATCATTAAATTACAGCCTACTTTTCTCACATTGGGTAACGCAAATTTAATACATTTAGTCTTCTTTGCATTCAAAACTAGATTATTTACTGTAAACCAATTTAATACCTGGGCCAATGCACCGTTTACATCGTCATAGTTTGATTTCAGTCTATCAACACTAAAAATCAGTGAGGTGTCATCAGCAAACAGTACAATTCCACAGGTATTTTTAACATAAAATGGAAGGTCATTAATGTAAATTAAAAATAAAAATGGACCTAGGATTGAGCCCTGCGGTACACCCATATGCACGGAAGAACCAGACGATTTGACCCTATTTACATCAACACTTTGAATTCTCTTCCCAATATATTCCCTGCCATACCCTTTACCCCATAATGACGTAACTTACGGATTAGTGTGTCATGATCGACACAATCAAAAGCCTTAGATAAGTCACAGAAAACACCAATGACATTTTGTGACTTCTCCCAAGCTTTAAAAATATTTCTTAAAAGCGCCACGCCAGCGTCAACCGTAGAACGACCTTTCGTAAAACCATACTGCTGACTATGTAAAAGTTTGTTTAAATTAAAGTGAGTAAGCAATTGGGAAAAAATAATCTTTTCAAATACTTTACTAAGGGCTGGCAAAATGGAGACGGGCCGATAATTAGAGGGGTCACTAGGATCTCCAGTTTTGAATAGCGGTATAACTTTACTATATTTCATCAAATCCGGAAATTTACCTGAATCAACGCATCTATTGAAAATCAGAGCTAAATGGGGAGCGATAGTATCTACAATCCCCTGTAAGACCGTAACAGACATATCCCATAAATCGCCAGTGCGTTTAACTTTTAAACTTTTAAAACCTTTAAGTATGTCGTGAGGTGTTATATGCTTAAATTTAAAACACTCATCACATACAGATACATTGCTTTTCAAGATTAATTCCGCGTCTGTTGGTGAGGAATTTAAGGAGCTCGTTGTAGCTATAGGTATATCACTAAAGAAGTTATTAAATGCATTTGCTATTTCACTATCGTCACTTATAACTTTATTATTAATGTTTAATTCAATGCGTTTATTATGGTGTTTAGACTTTCCACTTTCAGAGTTAATAATGTTCCAAGTAGTTTTTACTTTATTGGTTGATTGATTTATTTTATTTCTTAAGTAAATAGATTTAGCAGAAGCACAAACTTTTTTAAAAAGTTTAGAGTAATTTTTTATATATAGTATGAAATTTTGATTTTGATTATATTTTTTCATACCATACAGCTCATACAACATAGCTCTACTTTTATAAATCCCAACGGTTGCCCAATCGTTAAACTTAATAAAATGTTTATTTTCACTAAAGGTTCTTGGCTTAAAATTATTATCATATTCTTTTCTTATAAGATCGAATAGTTCATTATAAAGACTATCTGGTTCTTCATGTGACATATCAACGGAAACAATATTTCTACTTACAGCGTTTTTGAAACGGGCCATGCGACTTGAGGTAATAGGCCTACATGTTATATTACGACGGCTAATGTAATTGTCATCTAATAAAACTACCTTTTGACCACAATGATCTGAAGTCAACTCACTGATTACAGATTTTTCAAGTACATCACAGCTGCAGAACACATTATCGAGGCAAGTGGCAGATGTTGCCGTGATTCTAGTTGGTTCACAGAATAAATTATTGAGATTAAATGATTTAAATAAATTAATTAATCTAACTGTTGTAGGCGAATCTACTAACAAATTTACATTAAAATCACCACATACTATTGTGGTCTTATTACAGGTTTGAGCTTTCTTAAGAGCATCTTCCACAACTAATTCAAACAAACTAAAGTCACCAAGAGGGGGACGGTACACGCAAACTATAACAAATCGTTCAAGTTCCACACATGACAGTTCGACAGTGCGTTCGATAGATAAATCCACAATGTCTTTGCGATCCTTACATTTAATATTACTTGAAACTAAAATTAAGCTGCCACCGTGTATAGCTGATTTTCTAACAAACACACTCAATAATTTAAAATTAGGAATATTGAGCAATAGCTCATGGTTTTTATACCAGTGTTCAGTTACACAAAAAACATGTACATTATGATATTCCAGAAATAGTTCTATTTCTAATTCCTTGCCAGCTAGCCCTTGTATGTTCTGATGTACAATATTTAAATGATTGAGCCTAGCCTTTGTCGTATCTGAAAACCCTCCCCAGGTACCTCGTTATCACCAATAACGATAGGCACAATATCCCCGATCAAGCTACTAGTAGCTTTGTTATAAAATGTAATATTACCGGCTAACAATGTAGCGATATGTCGCTTAAACTTAAGAGGCAGATAAAGAGTATCTTTTGTCAACTTAAAATTAGTTATAAAATTATTCATGTCAAAATAAAACATGGCGTCACTATGACGGTGAATTAAATTATAAAGTGTCATATTCAAATCATATATGTGCCTATTCTGTTCCTGAGTTAACATATTGGAATAAGGAAAGGCACACAAAACAAATTTACATTTGAACTGGCTGTGTAAGTCAAGCAACCTATTAAAAGTATTTACAATAACTGTAACTGTGTAACATTAAAGGCAAAACAGTTACGGAAGCAAAAACCATTATAAAGAGGTGGCTAGCTTCATTAACCTACGACGTAACAGAAGAAATCATTTTGAACATGAAATGATAAACAGGACGCGATGGGTGATATTTGTACACACACAACATGCACATGCATACAAACACGCATAAATACATACATACACACACACAAGACTAATTTGGTGCTCTTTGTGGAGCCAAAGAATATGTATGTACTGTAATAGGTTATTATATTATAGATTATAAGTTAATACGTCTATGTCTTCTGAGCGGTTTAGTCTTATTTTAATTAATAATCGGAGTATTAGGTTTCCTCGATACAGGCTTGCCTAGTGCGGAAACTAATAGAAAATCTTTTTGTTAGTTTAAATCTGCAAAACTCTTAATTATCATTATACTACTGTTGAATTTTGTAATAACTGTGTGTTTTTGCTGAAATAAATATTATTATTATTATTATTATATACATATTAAAAAAATAAAAACCTCATAACTCTAATATTATAAGAATGTAAAGTTTTTAAGTTTGTTCGTTTATTTTCACTTTTAGTGCAGCTTACACTATTCCTTAGTGTCAAAGGCAATCTTAAATTCTGACAATAATACGTTTTTAAAAAGAATTGACGTTAGTTCTAAATGTAGTCTATTGTAGAGACAACGTCCAAACGTACAAAGTAATATCTAGGACTCCTGATAAAAAGCTACAGCAGTCCCCAATGGTATAGGCTACGCTTTTGTCTCTCAAATCCATTAAATCCCTCCGGGACGTGGATGACACTGCAGGACGATAGCGAGTCTTAAAATTTGATACACTGAAAACACGTTTACAGTTTCAGAACTAAAATACATATACCGACACTGTCTCTAAATCTATCGGGCCGGCGTATTTTATTTTAGAAATAGAAAATGTCAAAACATTTTTGATTCATAAAAAAAACCAAGAAAGATACTTTGAATTTGTAAATTATATTGAGTAGTAGAGATTTTAGTGCAGAGTTCGTCCGGGGAAGTACTACCTTACCCATTTCCGCCGTGAAGCAGTAGTGCACATGTGTTACTGTGTTTCGGTAAGGTAAGGGAGCCGGTGAAATTACAGGCACATGAGGCTTAGCATCTTCACGTCTCGGGGTCGACAACGCATTAGCGATGCCCCTAGTGTTGCTAATGACCATGGGTGGCGGTGACCACGTACCATCAGATAGACCGTCAGCTTGTTGGCGGCCCAGGTAGTATAAAAATACACTACAGTTGATATTTGTATCAAAATGGTAAGTAAAACTAAAATACCAATGACTATCTTTCCGTGCCCCGGTTTCACCTGCATTCCCGAGGTATCAAATGTGTCCTAGGACTATAATATAGCTATATGGCTCTCTATAATGATGCACCTAACTTTCAAATGGTCAAATAATTTTTCAAATAGGTACGGTACAGTGGTTCTGGATACTCTCCAAATACAAAAAACAAAATGTGTACTCTTTCTTTATAATATTACTATCTGTCCCTCGCGGTTTCGGTTTCACCCGCGATGTATTATTCATATAAACGTTCCTCTTAAATTATTCTGCCTATTTGATGAAAACCGCATCAAAATCTGTTGCGCACCTTAAAAGATCTAAGCGATCAGACAGCGGGAATTGACTTTGATTAACAATATAGAGATAAAATAGATTCGTTGAGGCGTCAGTAATTTTATTTTACGACTGGTAACCTCTCAAGTGTTTAAAAATTACCGATTTTCGTTTGTTAATGTTTAATGATTTCAATCAAGCATCAAGCTTATATTGCTTTGTAAAATAAAAAATAAAACTAGCAAAGTTGTAGAAAAAAGTTGTTCAATTTCATAGACTGTAACTAACCGCAAGGTGTCCAGGGACCTACAAAAATCCTTGTAAAACGATATTAAATTCTGAATTGAATATTGTGTGCTTCGAAAACGATTCTTGCAATCTCAATAAGAATATAGATATATTGTTATCTGAATTTCAGCTACTAGAAATGCATTATGTTTGATATTGCGCGCGGTTTCATCAGCATTCCCGAGGGAAGTTACATTTTTTATGTGTGTTCCAGTGGATTTGAAGATGGTTCAGATTCACAATTGGACGCGGTAGGTGGCGCTACGATCGAATTCCTGCATTTTTGTATAGATTATTTCGACAGGACAACGTCTGTCGGACAGCTAGTACTGTATAATAACGAATTAATACAAGTCATTCATTGTATAGTACTTATAAGGAAAGATTCAAAATTCAAAACCATTTATTCAGTTTAGGCCCTCAGAAGGCACTTATGAAGGTCAAATTTAAAGTTACTGAAGCTACTACTGATTGAATTACATTCCTATGGTTGAGTTGTATAAGCGAGCGAATTTCCTTGGTCTTGTATCCTTGTACAAGTTACTGAACCAGTGTGCTGATTGTCCCTCTCTTTTGAGTTCTATTAATATTAGTGTTCCTAGAATTTCTGCCAGACCTCACAATTGTATACCATTTTGTAGTTACAGACACAAAAATAATTATTGTAATAACAGTCCAAACTGTAGAGCCAATTAATAACTAATATATAATAAAATGTTTAAAAATTGTGATGTTGATATTTTCTTTGACCAATTAGCGTGTTTAAACAAAAATGCCTCAAATTCTTAAATGCACAATAGTCTACATACATATTTTATATACATATTTCACTCTCTTTTTTATGTTTTTATTAAAAAAAAATTTTTTAAGATTTTTGTTTGTAAGAAATTAATTTTGAATAACTGCTGTGTATGCCTTTAAGTTAAGGACATATAAAATACTACTTTTAATGTAATGTTTAATGTAATGTTCTGTATGTATTTAGTTGGTAAGCCTTTATTCAATAAATAAATTATTGTATAGATCTATGGTGAAGTATAGATTATTGGCTAAATATAAAGTAACAAAGATAGAGTAGAATAGTGGCTTCAGTACGAATAGGTATTTGAAATATAATTTGAATGAACGGGAACTGGTTTTTATCACTATACTGGTTCTAATAATCTGTTCCGTATTTAAAATTCAAGAATGCCATTGAAAAATTTACTTTCTGCAATAAAAAATAAGGTTCATTATTCGATGATGCAGATTAAGCAATAAGGGTCAAATCTGTACATAAAAAAAACAAATTTTAATAATGAACAGGGTATCCATGCTATGATATCTTCATAGTCGTTTAATTTACCGAAATGAAGCTTATTTTCATTCAAACCTTCTCAGTGAAGTTGAAATCTGAGTGATTTTCTACAAGCCAAATCTAAATGCATTAGGTACTTGTATTCCGTTTCAAATGTTTCAAGAATACTGATTGATGCGCATCTAAAAGCATTTATATAATTAAATAAATTATAGGTATGTATTTAAAATCACTCCAATCCCCAGCATCGCTCCCGGGAGCTGCAAGTTGCTGCAAACTTGAAAAGGTTGCTAGCTTTCTGGGACAACCTGGGATGGCTGGAGTAAGAGGCTGACGCACAATGGCCCATTCAAGAGGCTAAGTGCGGAGGAAGCCCTGTATAACTAATTAACTAACTAAATATGTATTTATAATCATAAAAGTTGTCCCCCGCGGTTGCACCCGCGTTTATCGATATCATATACCTATATATAGCCGAAAAATCGTCGCGTCGAATGGTATCAGTCCCATCCTGATATGTTCAGTAGTTTTTTGGCTATGATGCGTCAAAGAAACTATGGAGGAGCGAGGTATGAGACTCCTCCACTTAAAAGGGAAGATATTCCGCCAGGCTAGGTGATCATGCCTGGGGACCGCGGTTCCACTGTTAATGTTGGATGCTTGTATATATATCAAATCATGAGAGAATCTTGATAGCGCGATGTAGGATTCTCGCGTGTTTCTACTCGTTGTAGGCGTGTTCATAGATGTCGCCACAAAACCTTATTTTGCTTATATATACATAGATATAAGATTATAGGACTATGATAACTGAAGGGAAAACCGAATAAGCCCGCCCACTAGATTAAACTGAGGAATAAAGCAAGTGAAGATGGATACTAAAAAGCTGAGGACTGTATGATATAGTACTGCACTTGTATTACTGTGTTTCGGTTAGAAAGGTAAGGGGGCCGGTGAAATTACAGGCACATGAGACTTAACAACTTCACGTCTCAGGGTCGACAACGCATTGGGCAAGTTAACATGTCTAGCTGTAGACAAACTTGGCCTGAACATGAAAATGATGAGCTAAAATAATGATATCCAGGTGCTTAACAGCAAGTTACTTTCTGAAGCTAGTTGAGAAGGAGACGATTTTAGCGGTGGGAATTTGTTCGTTTATTAATTTACTTTTGTAATAACTCAGAAAGCACGTATATGAAACAAAAAATGGAACTGACGTTTTAATGGTAAGGATGGCAAAAACTTTACAGCCTTTACTTGGCACATTAATTTATACGTGTAATGTTACTGGCTTCCTGGCTATATATTACATATATGAGTCAAGATAGTGATACTTCCGATTTTATTGATGTATTGTGTGTATATGTATCTATAGGCGGCGGTATCCATTAACAAAAAATGTTTAGACTATATTAATTAACCTTGGATATCGCAATGATACTGTTGATTTTACTGTACGCAGTGATATAATGAATAATATATAGAATATATAGTGAATAATATTAATAAAATAAACTACACTTTTATCACGACATGTCACCAAGCATATCCATTTTTTATTGGATTATAATAATATAGCCAGTTACATTTTCAACCTCCAATAGATACATACACAGCTTCAAACGTTCTTGATCATTGCCACTTTATTTACCCGACATCACCGAATATGGATCTTAGAAACACCAATATTAGAACACCGTATATCTACAATTTGGATAATCGATATTTACACAGCATTTTCGAGTCCAAAGCGAATTCAAATTCGATGTGCCAAGTGTGTAGCGCGATGGCAATACAAACAATATTATTGTTGTGGAATCCCTGATGTGATTCTGTGAGTAATGGTTCCCACAAAATGATGGTACTTACTAGGGGCGCAGAGATGTGCGAGTGGTATAAATGTTTGTGAAATAATCTTGGAGATAATGTGGTTCATAAAACGAAATAGCATTGAATATTATGTCTGAAAAAAAAATTGTAAGTACTACAGTTCAATTAGGGACAGATTGACATGACTGGCCAGTTGGCTTGATGGTTAGAGACCCTGACACGCCTCAGGTCGTGGTTTCGATTCTCGTCTAAGATAAACATTAGTGTGTATGAACTTGTCTATTTTTTCTGTGCCTGGGTGTAAATGTGTATAAGTATGTATTTAGAAAAATAAATGACATATCAGTTATTTGGTTTGTAAAGAATGTCCCAAGATATGTTATTATTGTTCCTTTTATATTTACATTTCTAATCGTTATTTATATTTTTAATTAAAGTGTTATAAAAAAAGGATATCCGAATTTAAAGAATTTTGACATTCAAATTTCATTTAAATTTCTGTCAAAAAGTAAATCGATTAAAAGATTCTAATTTGATATTTACGAAATTTAATGTAGGCAGGCAAGAAGCATTGATATGCTAGACATTTAAAAATAAAAATTTGTTTGGCCAGTATTCCCAAAATAATTGTATTTAATCTCCACTATAAGATCTTATGCCAAACTTCATAAAGGAGTTTTACTTCAGTAGAGGATTTAATATTTAAAAGTGGAACAAAAAAACAATAATTGACCGCACTTATAGTCTTAGACATAGAGTCGAGATTAGTTTTAATCTTATACTGAATAGAATAGGACGCAAGATCAATGTGTTCGATACAAGTAAAAGGTAAAAGAATTCCCGGACTAGTTCCGAAGATATATGGCAAAATAAATTGGATTTCCGTAACCTACATCAAGCTTGAAAAATTGTCCAAAGCGAAAACTGTCAAACATCATATTCTAACAAATGACATTCCTAAATGGAATCTTCTGTAGTTTATTTACATGTGGTAAAAGGAGGGTAAACTGTCGTAAGATAAGTAATATGTAACAAGACACTTTTTAAATTGTTGATAATATTTCACAAAGATATTGCAAAATACAACCTTATTACTGCCAAATAATCTCAAATTAGCAGTTCTAGTTCTAAACAATAAAAAAAAACATGTCATTTCTAAAGTACCATAAACAACTTTTTTTTTAAGTGAAAACTTCTTTAGCGGCGTTGAGCAATTTTCTTGGGATGGATAAAAAAAGCCAAACTCGCGTCAGCACACGTGACCTGATCGAAAATTCGTAAGACGGTAAAAATGCAATCCGTTGTTTTTTTTTACATTATTTCCCCTTATTTTACTGTAATTACACTATATGGTTTCTGAGATGTGGGTATTTATCCGTACATTTAAAGAGATATTCTCTCTCAAAATACGCATTTCACCCAAACGCATTTCAGTCCAAATAAATGGCTACGACATTCTGACAGACGTATGGACATGACGAATTTATAAAGGTTCCGCATTTGCCAACAGCCATTTGGGCGCGGATTCTTTCATCAGCCTCGCCTTTAAACGATCGGGTTTATTCGGACGTATTCGGAGTGAGTCGTCGATAAATCTATACTAATATATAAAGCTGATGAGTTTGTTTGTTTGTTTGCATGAACGCGTTAATCTCAGGAACTGATTCGGTTCAAATAAAAAAAATCTTTTTGTGTTGAATAGTCCATTTATCAAGGAAGGCTATATGCCATCACGCTGAGACCAATAGGAGCGGAGTATCAATGAAAAATGTGCCAAAACCGAGATAAAAAGCATTCCTTTTGAGAGGTTTGCGCGCGTTTGATAATTCGGGAATTAGTCTTCCCCAACGCGGGTGAAACCGCGGTACACAGCTAGGGCATCAGATTCAGAGCGCCAATTAATTATGTGTCAGTTTAGAAGTGCATTTTAATGTAAGTCATAAATGATCTAGTCTGCCTTATCTTGCTGAATGCAATTCTGGCGCAACGATACAAATAGACGCTGGCAAATCTATTTAAAATTATTAGATATGTACTAAACATAGATTTATAAGGTTAGTAAAGTATATGCAGTGAACTACAAAAGCATAATATCATTTGCTTGCCCTAGTCTCAATAGAGATGGACTTAATGTCCATCCATCGCTCCATCTATTGCTTTCTATTTCTTCGGTACATTACACAAGAGATTTGTTACCTATTTAGAACGGTAGGCAAAGGCTGGCGCCGGCGTTTTTTGGGAGTGCTTTTGTTAATTTCTTAGTGCCAGGTGCACGTGATCACACTATGGAGTTGGGGATGAAGTAATACCTCACTAGCGGACCAGATGGCTTGGTTAGAGAGCCTGACTGGAATGACCTGGGATCGCAATGGAATAAACATTCGTGTGTATGAACATGTCTGTTCATGCTGTCTCAATCTAAATATAATAAATGTATTTAGAATAAAAGTAGCATATACAGCGGCGGCCTTACCCATTGTGAGGATCTGGGCGGCAGGTCATTGCGAGGCCCTTTGTCCTTCGTGAAAAGTATGTGATGCTAAAGTAAGTCTGGTTGTTTGGTTTAGGTATTTGTCATGTTTGACAAGAAATGCTGAAGTTATACAAATAAATATAATGAAATCCACATTTTTTTTTTATTTGCTTGGGTTGCGCGAGGCCCCTGCAAGAGCGAGGCCCCGAGCGAATGCCCCGTTTGCCACCCACTAAGGCCGCCTCTGAGCATATGTAGTAGGTTTATTACTCATTTAGTTACCATAGTATATTCAAGATCTGTTAATTTTTAGGTCCAGATCAACATGAAGACAAGTACATAGGCTGACTGCTCATTGTTAAAAAAAATTCTAAACAATTAAAAGTTATTTAAGCTTTTATCTAAAAAAGTTCTCACAATCTTATTATTCACTCTCTCTCTTAGTCTTTTATTGTCTAAGACTAGAGTCTGTTTTGAGAATTGATTAAGATGGAAAAATTAAGTTGGAAAAATTCAGTCCTTTTAATATTATATATATATGTAAACGTTTGTAAGTATTTTTGTTTCTCAACTACGCAAAAACGGCAAAAAAAACCTGTAGCCCTCGAAAACGTTGGTAAAACCACAAGTCAAAGCTAGTGCATTATAAATCATGAAAACTAGGTAAATGACTTGTAGAAGAAGATATACTTCACATAATTTCACCACAAATTCAGTTCGGTAATTACAACACATTAAATTCCAAGCTTCAATCACAATTTGGTAAATGTAACTCATCGAATACCGCCACAACAGCTGTTCATTCCTGTAACGACTTCACTTTGGCAATTAATTATAATAACATCTAAAGTGCCGACACCGCTATAGTCTTTCTCTCGTTCGTTGTCTTGAAGCGAATCAGAAATATTATTGATGATTTTCTTAAAAATATATTTATTATAAATGTAGTATTATAGTATTACTGGCTGTTTGTTATATTCTTGTTCTGATCCGGTGGTAGCTTTAAATTTGACCTTATAAGTGCCCCCGTGGGTGGGCCTAAACTCAATAAATGGTTTAGAATTTTTAATTTATTGATTTTTTTGTCCTTCGTAGTTTCACTCATATTCCCGGAGGATGTTACATTTTCCTTTACTTTTTTTTCTGACGATATCCAACATTAGTTTGGTATTAGACCTTTGGGTCGCGGGTTCGATTCCCACCTAACTGCAAAACCAAAGTTTTTCAGTTAGGGTCTCGAACCACCAAGCCAACTGGCCCGTCAACTTTAATCCAGGATATGTTCTATCTACGTGCCATGTTTCATCCAAATCCGTACGGTACTTTTTTCCTGAATAAGTAAGAAAAATTCATATATCCATTCTCAGAAACATAAAATATTAAGTAGAATTTGGATTACAGAGAATAAGCTCTGCTTATAAAGTTATTAAATAAATTTAAATGTAATCATATTTATACTTTTTAGATGAAGACAAAATCTAGCCATTATTTTTCGTGATTAAGAACAATATAAACGATTACACTAACACAAAAATATTCCATTTCAATTAGAATATAAATAAACACGAAACACTTCAAAGTTTTAACTTTGACATATTTAATGTGTGCATAGTAAGTATGTATGACACTGACAGGCCCGTTGGCTTGGTGGTTAACGCTCTGACTGCCAAACCTAAGGTCGCGGGTTCGATTCCCACCCAGGACAAACATTTGTGTGCATGAACATGTCTGTTTGTTCTGTGTCTGGGTGTAAATATCTATATAAGTATGTATTAAGAAAAAAAAAAGGTGTAAATGTAGTATATCAGTTATCTGGTTTCCATAGTACAAGCTCTGCTTAGTTTGGGACCAGATGGTCGTGTGTAAAGAATGTCCCAGGATATTTATTATTTATTAGGGTATTATGAGCTTGATAAAAAATTCTTAAGTCCAGGGTGGAGCTTTATGGTGAAAGTTTACACCAATATGAACAGATTTGACTATAAAGAACGACGCTTAAATCTCTTAAAGCCAGAGTAGAAATCTATCTACTCAACCCCACTAAGACAAGACACAAGCCTGTGCGTTCACCGCTAAAAAACCCCATTTGCTGTGGCTCCACAATTCCAGAATACGTCCCTCAACATCACGAAGAGCATCGGAAGCCTTGGCGTTGATATTTCTGACGGCGTTCAGTTCCGTGGTCAGTTAGAAGAAAAGGTTAAGCTGGCGTCTAAAAAGCTAGGTGTGCTCAACAGAGCCAGGCGGTACTTCACAGCGGGGCAAAGACTGCAACTATATAAGTCGCAAGTCCGGCCCCATATGGAGTACTGCTGCCATCTGTGGGCGGGGGCACCTGGATACCAGCTTGGGCCTTTTGACTCGGTTCAGAAACGTGCCGTCAGAATTGTCAACGATCCCGAGCTCACAAGCGGTTTAGAGCCAGTAACTCTAAGGAGAGACATTTCCTCGTTATGTGTTTTTACCGCTTGTACAGCGGACTGTGTTCTGAGGAATTGTTTGGTTTGATGCCCACGGCTACTTTTTACCATCGTACCTCTCGCCATCGACGGGGAGTTCATCCTTATAAATAAGAACCAAACTGGTCTCGCACTGTGCGATTCCAAAGGAGCTCCCCGCCGTGGTTTTCCCAAGGGAGTTTGAAGAGATTTTTCAGGGTCGGCAACGCGCGAGTGATACCCACGGTGTTGCAAGCGTCCATAGGCTGCGGTGACCGTTTACCATCAGACGGGCCGTCAGCTTGTTTGCTACCTTAGTAGTATAAAAATAAAGTGAAAAAGAAAAAACAACGCCAGCCGTTTCTTTTATAAAAAATATTAATAATAGTTGGTGTGACGTCAAATGTCATGTGTTGTTGTAAAAAAAGGTTTTTCGTATAGACACGATAGAAGTGAAACTTTTGTATTACAGGGAAGCATTATTTTTCGTTACCCAAAAAGGTTGCGCATCATTATTTCAAAGCCTTCCCATAAGACGTTTCACATCAATATTTTTGAACTCTCGGTAAAGGAGAACCATGATGTTAGGGGTTTATAGTACCCAGCTGGTTAGCTACCATCCTCAATATGCAAATCTAAATAACCTTATACCCTAAATATCCCGACACATTCACCACACATAGTTATCTGTTCCTAAACAAAGCATATCTTGTACTATGGCAACTATTTCACTGATTTATATCACATCATCATGGAAATAACATACTACATGTGAAATACAAACAGGGTGGTTCGAGCGGTGACGTAATTTTTTTTTATATTTCTTACATCCAGCAGGGTAATTGTGTAATGCTCTCGGAATCGCAATTGCAGTCAATACTGTAGTACATCGACGGCGCTGCGAGTGTTGTGCCACACTGCTCGCGCGCCGAACCATCAATCTATTATGAAATGGGGTTCCACATTGAATCCGAGAGAGTTACACAATAGGGTACCGGTCTATCCAAATTTACCCGAAATATTCCCCGATTTTTATAATATTTGAGCTAAGAAATCATATCTATGTCCAAAATCCATATAAATTTGAACCTGCATAGACAAACTGCTAGACACAACAAACAAACCATCAATTCATACACACAAATGTTAATCCTGGGCAGAAATCGACCCACAACCTACGACATGATAGTTAAGGTACCTAATCACCACGTTAACTTGGTTAACAGAATGATCTCGCTAACATTATAGTCCCACCTTTACCAATAAACTTATCGATTAAATACCGATCGTTTGCGAGTTTTATAGTAATTTCTAATTCCCTGACGAGTTTCTATCGGGATATTCGAAACGTCTACCAAATAGTTGGTTCTGTGGCTGACGTTTATTGGGGATAGACGCTTTGAAGTTTAACTGGAATTGTTTTTAATGAATACTTGAAAACCTTTAAGCGAGGGTAAATATTTGGATGCTATGATTAGTTTATGAACTACTAGCTGTTGCCCGTGGCTTTCACCGCGTTACCAAGGGATGTAAAGTATTTTTTTTGTTAATTCAGATTATAAACTACCTATGTGCCAAGTTTCTTCTAAATCCGTTTAGTAGTTTTTTCGTGAAAGAGTAATAAACATCCATACATTGTCAAAAATTACGCGTAAAATTTTAGTAGGAATTTTTAACTAATTATTTTAAATGGAATGAAAATTTTCTAATAATTATCGAGTATCGCAAAAAAATATGTAAAAAGGGTACTTTCAACAGGTTTTTTTTTCAGTAACCTTAATGATTTAAACTAGCAACTTTTACAACGAGACCGACTATAACACTTTTAATCCAGCCAGTAGTAGAGTAAAAGTTACATGAGTTTTTCCACCCCCTCAATTTTGGGTAGTAATCAAAAATTAACCTTACTTATATTGGCAGAAAGAAGGTTTTAAAGCGCCAAGGTACCTTTAACAGAACAAAAGTAGCACTTCAGGTCACGAAGTGTAATTTACGAAGCTTCTACGCTGAAGTTTTAAAATTAATTGCTTTTAGGTTCTACGGCGTGTCAGTGAACAATTTTGTAACTTTACCTCATCTTTTACGTACGTCGTTATGACTTTATCAATAAAAAAAAAACGTGTGTGTGTACTTATGTACGCACATAATAAGTTATACTCGAAATAA
Organism: Habrosyne pyritoides; assembly: GCA_907165245.1. NCBI lineage: Eukaryota > Metazoa > Arthropoda > Insecta > Lepidoptera > Drepanidae > Habrosyne > Habrosyne pyritoides. The sequence goes on along the minus strand of OU015596.1, from coordinate 10,665,482 downwards.
TTGGTGAGAAAAACTGCACTAAGACGTTTGTCTTCACTATTCAGTCGTTCGAGAAATTGATTTTTATAGTGTCCAAACTCTTTGCATCTGTCTGTAGCAATGAATAACAATTTTTGACGTTGTGAGGTTATTATTGACAATAATATCATTACTCACTCATTGACACTGACAGTTGCGATGTGTGCGATGTTCCGGAGAAACCGTTATCAGCTAACTTCAGGGTGTCGGTTTTTCGTGACGGTGTGCGTTCGCAAAATAAAATTTTACTCTCATATTATATCCCTAACGCGCCACAAGAAATATAACTTCAAAAAATGCAAGAATATTATTAAATACTGGCTGTTCATGGCACAGGTTCGAATCAGTCTTTTTTTGTCTGGAATCTACCCAAGCATCCGCAGAACAACTGAGTTTCATTACAATCGAATGTTGTATAGGAACGCATTGAAGACGAACAAATAAATAATATCATATCATAGGTTTTTACTGAGTTTAAACATCAATGCTTGAGGTCTTGACCGTGTCTTTAAATAACAATATTAATAATGATAAATCATCATCTGACGTATTTGTTTGTTTTCAAAAATAAACAAAATCGCTTTTTAAAAATTTGATTGAAGAATAGAGTTTTAAAGTTTGATTTTGTATTTTTAACATACAGCCATATATCAAAAGAACTAAAATCTATAAAACAAACAGCCTAGAGTTCCATAAAATAACACTAGTTTATAGATATTGGAAAAACAGGACAGAAGGCGTACACGAAATAAAAATTCGATTATAACACCAAGAATCAACAAAACAAAATCATTCAGCACATTTTCCTATTCAATACAATCATTACGAACGTTTGTACTTGACGAGCAAACTTATGAGTATATTTATACTACACTAGGGAATAATTATATCAAGTACCTATCGGTTAAGTATGATAGATCGACAGACGGGTTGATGACCCCAAGCTTTATCATCGTCAGGCATCGTCGAGGTGATTGAACCGAGAAAAACAAAAAGATTTCCACCAGAAAATGTAATTTCAAGCTGCCAGTGTGAACACGTTTTTTTTCGAATAGAAATATGAGAACCTATTTGGTAAAAACGAAAAGTTTCAAAGTGCTGTAGAACACAGCTCTATATGATAATAGTGCAAAATTGTTGAGAAGTCGATGAACTGGAAAGATTGTTATTTCTGATTTTGCAGATATTCAGACAAAAGAAAAGGCTTGGTCACCACAAGTCGTTTAAGAAAGTTACCTTCTTTGAACTCCTTATATAAGTACTTAATTTTTTATGACGCTCGGTAGACATTTCAATATAATTGCGGATAACTCTTGACTTTATGCTGAGTACTTATAAAGGTGCGTTATATTGGAGTAATGTCTGGGATTATTATTAAATTCCAACACAGAAGGGATGTTTTTAATTCGAAGACTTGCTTATATATGAAGTAATATTCAATTCCACCTTATTAAGGCAATTAGGGGTCGTGGGGACGCGCCCGGGGCACCCAGATTTTTAGGGGCATCGAAATGGCGTAACCCAAATAATTGCATAATTTACTAAGCAGCCAATTGCTCAACAGAAGATTCTTTAAATTTTCCGCCAAATTCCTGCCAATATAATTAACATAACATAACTATTAAACTATTCAGGGTTTTCATTCTGTAAGGTGAATGCCACTAGTTCGACGATGCTTTTTTGCTCTGTCCCTTTCGTTATCTACGCAATCACATGAGAGGTCTGCTCTCCAAGGCCTCGTTACGCCGGCTCGTTGGCGAAGTTTGTATTAGCAGAATAGACTTGACTCTAAACAAATGCACATTCTGACGTTATCAATCTCTATTTTTTATTAATGTTCTTTAAAGTAAACCTAGTACCTAACTCTGGGCTCAAGGCATGACCTAAGATAGTGCTGTTAAAACTATAAATAAGAAAGAACAATTTATAGTGACTTTCTAATATTAATAAGAAATATTTGAAAAAGTAAAAATATGTATACATAAACTGGCACTGGAAGACATAAAAATCCCAAACGGATCCCGATCTTTCTTGTGCTCGGGGATAACCCAAGAAAACATATATATGATACATTACTGACAAGTGTACTGACATACGATGACGTCATGAAGATGAATAGTAAAACCTTGTAACCAATAAATCAGCGGAGCAACAACCTTATAAAGTAGAACGCAATGCGGTTGTCGATTGTAGTAAAAATAAATAGATATATTAATGCCTGAAGTTTTGTCCAGATATATGCGATATTCCCTGCCGATGTGGGTGAAAAAATTCAAAAAAGAAAATTCAATACCATTTATTCAGTTTAGGTCCTCGGAAAGCACTTACGAAGGTCAAATTTTAAGTTACTGAATGCGCACGGTATTAGTATATGTCACGCCCCGGTTAGCGGTATCTTTTTGCTTGATTTGCAAAACAAATATCCATACCAATCGCGATATTTGTTTAGGTTTCGACAAAAGGATTACAGGATACCCTCATTGTACCACTGTGGGTAGCGGATACCGCCTATATCTGAACAGACCTTTACCATACTGTAAATAAATATAATTTGATATTTCTTCACATACATATTAGCTAATTAGAGCGTATAGAAAACCAGATTTTATTGATAGTAGATTCATAAAGCTACTCTGACATAGAAAAAATATAAAATGATCTATCAAATATAACACATTTATTTTAAAAGGCCTCCGTCTAGCTGCCAAGTTCCTAATACTTGGGATCAGTGCAATATATACGCTAGATCCATTATTATTCTGTGCATTACATATTACAAGAGATACGGGTGATTTTTATAGCAAATTACAAATATTTTACGCACACTACAATCCAAGTAAAAAAATACTGATACCCGATATCAACAATCGCTGTAATCTGTAGCAGCCTTATGGCCGATCAACTTGGCTCACAGCCAGGTATTATTAGAATGGATAGATTACGTATAAAAACTGCTTTGTAAGCTGCCAATAATTTGTCGAACGACTTCACACGTTGTAGCGGGTATTATGTTTGAAAAATGTTTGAAATTACAGGAGTGATTGTTGAAAAATATACCTAAAGTCTATCCAATATGACTTTTAACGTATAACAATATCATAGGAAAATGTGCTTTATAGGAACTGAGATAAGGTTTATTTATTGATTCAATTGTTAATTGTATGATCTACTGAACCTTATCATTATGCAAAAAGGTTGATTTTTCAATAACATTCTTGAACCTCATATGGGTTTCTTATATTGTTTACACAATAAGTCATTCTTCTTTATATATATGGTATATACGGTTATATATATATATAAAAATGAATCCCCATTTCCCTTGGTCACGGCATCACGCATGAACGGCTGGACCGATTTCGCAATTATTTTTTTGTGTTTGTTATTGTCAGGAGAAGGTTCTTATGAAAGAAAAAATTAAGAAAGTTGCGTGTAAAATTAGAAAAACAAAGAAAACATAACGACCATATTAACTTTTCTAATGCATATGGCGTTTGACTTAACTGTCAGTCGTTTGAAATAGTGGTATGGGTCGGAATTATATTGATAAAATAATTCATTTATAATTTCTTATCGCACATTTCACAGTCGATTCATTTGGAAGATTCTAATTCAATATTCATATTTAATTATATATTCATATTTAAGACAGGACAACGTCTGTCGGTTCAGCTAGTTATTTATAAATGTCTGTCTAATGTCTAAATTATCCTGTAATTCATTTTTGTTTGTGATTGTTACCTATATTAAGTACTTTGTAAATGTTAGAATAAAAAAAAAACATTTAAATAGCCAAAATTCAGATTAGATCAATTCGAGTAGTGCAGAGTTCGTCCGGGGATGTACCACCTTACCCATTTCGGCCGTGAAGCAGTAGTGCACTTGTATTACTGTGTTTCGGTTAGAAGGTAAGGGGGCCGGTGAAATTACAGTCACATGAGACTTAACAACTTCACGTCTCAGGGTCGACAACGCATTGGCGATGCCCCTAGTGTTGCAAATGTCCATAGGCGGCGGTGACCACTTACCATCAAGTGGACCGTCCGCTTGTTTATCGGCCCATGTGGTATAAAAAAAGTTTTGAATTTCGAAAGTAAAAATCTGTTTAAAAAAGACAATAATCAAAACTAATATAGGGTTACAAGCTTCACTTATACTTCTCCCCTTTTAGCTTCCCCCATGAACATGTTACAAGCAGGACAAACAATTTTACCACATTATTCCTAACAGGGCTTTCCAACGTAACTTTTCCTCTGACTCAGAGCTAAAACACATTTGATGTTCCTGTTACAGAACTCACAAAACACGAGGGAAGTGATATGAGAAAAATATGATTTATTCCAATAACTTTGTCAAGAAAACAAAAGCTTAGTGTTAAACTAGTCATTTATTCATATCTCTGTTATACGCCCCATAGTTTCACTCGAGCTCCTCTGAATTTATAAGATAAATTATATATTTATAAGATTCTAAGATATTTATAATAGATTAGCTGTCCTCCGCGGTTTTACTTGCGTACCCGAGGGATATAACATTTTCCTGGGATAAAAAGTCTATATGTTATACCAGGATATGTTCTATCTTTGTGCCAAGTTTCACCCATATCCGTTTCGTAGTTTTTGTGTGAAAGAGTAACAAACATACTTACATACAAATCCTTCCTCTTTATAATATTAGTATATGTTTAAATTACTTGTTAGCCGTAGAGTAGCTAGATTGTAGTAAGGTCGTAGTAGGCCGAATTAGATTTTTAGAGGGAGAAATGTTAGATACATTATCCGCAAAATTAAAAATTCGGGATTAAAAGTGTTCTTTTCTATTTGATGTTTTAATACACTCAACCATAAAACGCCCGGTGTGAAGACGCTTTCAATGCATGCCAGGAACAGTCACATTATTTTAAAAATGGCATTATACTATTAAAACTTTATTACGAATCACTTAAATAATTCTAGAACAAACTCAACAAAAATTACAGGCACATGAAATTAAAGTACTTCACATCTCATGGTCGATAACACATCGCGATGCCCCTGATATTGCAAGTCTAGAAGCGTCGGTGACCACATACCATCAGTGATCCATCTCCCAGATGGGACGCTTTGCATTAAAAAAAAATTAAGCACAAATACAATATAATAGGTAGCAACCCTAGCTTACTTAAGGTTAGTAACTCTGACAACCTTTTGAGCCCTCCTTTCAATGGTACCGCACCTTTGATTACACACGAACAATGCCTTCTCAGCCCTGAAATGTTCAGTGCCACCGATATATCTGTGTGGACATAACGTTTACTTGAGTTACCAGGGTCCCTACAACTACTAACACTTCAAAATACGATTCTGCTTCACCTCAACTGAATTGTTACTTTATCAAACTTTTATTTATTACATACTAGTTTTACTCTACATGTTCTATAAAAAATCTATACGCTATTCCATGGCATGTTCTATATGTATATGTACCAACTTTCACAGGACAATAAAATAAATATATTTTGTGTAAAAATCGCTAATTAGATAATCGAAAACTCAACTATGAATGAATTGTGGCTCTATACTCCGTCTCTCTCGTTAATACGCAAACAGATGAGAAGTGCACGCCAGCTTGCGCGTGGTCATTGTGTTTTAGAGGGTTTGGCATAATTCGAACGAGTTTTGAGAGCGCACCCCGACTCAAACGTTCAATTATCAACCCTTGCTACAACCTTGATACGCTGACCTTGTATCTTGTAGTTGTATGGCATTAGAGAGTAACCTTCAGGGCTCACTATGAAGTGCTACACGCTTTTAATTGACTTTTCATGTCATCGGAATACAGCCTGAAGTGTAATAGAGAAGGGAGTCATAAAATGAGTATCTACAGAGTAGCCCACTTTATAGTGTAAAACAAATTCAGTCCGCCTTTTTGTGCGCTTTCTTCTTTTGAATTGCGCAATAGATTAAAAAAAAAGGAAAATATCTTCCAGAAGGTTTATGTTCATTGTGGACTGTTTAAATATTGGTGGGAATTAAGGAGCTCTTAGTTTTTGTTGCAGAGACAATTTGATTTCAAGCAATAACTTTAAATGTAAACGTAGAAGAAAAAGAAACATAAAAATAGACAGTAAATAATAATAAACGGTAAAAAAAAACATGTTTGTTGTATGGGAGCTCCTTTAAATATTGATTTTGTTCTGTTTTTTTAGTATTTATTGTTATAGCGTTAACAGAAATACATAATCTGTGAAAATTTCATCAAAAACAGTTCATGATACAGCCTGGTGACAGACGGACAGCTGAGTCTTAATAATAGGGTCCCGTTTTACCCTTTGGGTACAGAACCCTAAAAAGGTCGTGAACATATATAATGCCTTTATATCAGCTCAAGTCTTTAAATAATCGAATGACTTGATTACTGCTTGTTTATTGTAAATTTGAAATAGCGCCTCTGGTGGCAAAAATTATACATATAATATTCTTAAATAAATCATAATTGAAATATTATTTGTAATCAATATTGAAACCTGTTCCTACCTTCTCAAGGATGTTTGTCGTAAAAATGTTGTTTAATCCCAAACAATAATAAAAATATAATTTCGGTAGAAATTCACTGAAATATAATTTTTATTCAATATTTATTAATACCTATTCTCAGGGTTTTAAGGTTGATTATCGTACAAACATTTCTTAATGCCAAAAAGAAAATCGTAGGTAGGTACTACTTCCATGAAAAATACAATTCTAAAAACTAGCCTCGTAAATAGAATAGAACATTACCTGTCTACATTTCAAGACAATAAAATCACTCAATACCGTTACAAACTACAGGTCCCGTTATTTATTACCGAACCTTAGTTAAACAATGTTGTTTGTTGCAATGATAGACACGCTGAAAACTGTAGAACAAGCTTTCAATTTTCAACATCCTGTTTTATCCGAATTCCCGAGAGAGCGAAGGTTATCACTGGGTAAACATTATCCTTAATTTTAATGCAGGATATGTTTCGTGTGATTGCCAATTTTCAGCAAAGTCCGATCATCATTTATGGGTCAGAAACATACAACCATTCACATATATAATATTGTTTGACCTAAAATAATTCCGTGTCTCCCATTTCAGAGATTACCCTCAAAAGAAACTTATAAAACTCGTTTTATATTTTTATAATTTTTCTTAAACTATCAAAAATCTATAAAATGAACTCTATCCGCACATTGTAAACTTTTATTATTACCACAACACACACAAATACATAAATTAAATAAATATCTTCACGCCCATTATCCCCAAAGAGAAGACAGAGGACACTAAGACGACCCAAAATCTACCAAAGACACTGAAGTCTCAACGTAACATGTGGTGTTTGTCGCAATTTCTTGGGCACATAACCAATACCGAGCTGAAGGTGATCATTCCTAACAAAGAATGAACACCTTGTCCGACCTGGGAATCGAACCTAGGACCACCGATCTTTACACCGCTCGACTACCTTTCAACCAAAATACATATCGAAAGCTTATTGAGATCATCATTACCTGATATAAATAAAATCCTTTCGTATTTTTAAAGAATAGGCAATACGATGAACCTCTTTGCAACTTACACAGGTAGAAAAAAAAAATAGGTAGATATCTCATAAATAATCATGGGTACCTGTCACATGCAGAAATTACGTTACAGGGTGGTTATAGGGGTGAGGTGGACGCATTAATATGGGACGCTGGAGCCCGGACAGGTCCAGATTGGGTTGGAGTAAGAGCACAATTAGTAGCTCTCTTACAAATTCGTGAATTTATTTATCATTGACAATTTGGTTTGAAAAAAGAACGAAAATTAAAAATGTTTTTGGTCATCTTACTTTTTTTTATACTGGACGTCGTTATGAAAGAGCCATAAACGAACAATTATTACTATTTTTTTTTCTTTGGTAACAATCGGTTGTCACTATTTAATTTTGAAATAGAATTGAATTGCCAGCGTCGATTTTCATCCCGTAACTTTGTACAAATTGAAAAGTTGATGTGTCAAATGTCATTGTGACGTAAGAAACTGTCACACAACTTCTGGATAAATATTTAATAAACTGTTAATTACGGGTTAATACTGTCCCCTTAGTAACCTTAGTAAATCCCCCGCTTTTTTTATATGGAGGGTAATACTAATTATAATTTATAAATTCATAACATAAAATAAGAGGTCAGAAAAAGACCTACATTCCGCCGAAGACATTTTAACCCTTTCGCGAGCATTGGAAAAATAATTTCCAAACCACTTTAGATTTCTTTTAGATATAATTTATGATCTGAGATTGTAATTATACTATAATATGTAATTCAAACTGGGCATTGGCAATTACTTTGCCAAATAAGAAGCCACAAACGGGCATTGGCAGAGATATTGCCGTAGCCCATAAAAAAGGGGGGGCGTAAGCAAGGGAGGGTTAGGGGGGGGGATTTGATTAGTATTGTTTTTAAAATGTTATTTCACAATGTTTTGAATAAATTAAATCAAAATCGGAGGTGTAATTAGTATGTAGACATCTGGTGAGTATTGTCGCCATCCCTCGAGCACATTACCAATCCTGGTCTACCGGTAATCCCCAGGACCTTCTTCACACATGGTTACCTGATACCAAATTACGCAGAGTGTACTGCTTGTACTATGGCTACCAGCTAACTGTTATACTACTTTTTAAATAAATACTTCACATAGAACAAACAGACATGTTCATTAAGACAAATGTTTGTCCTGGGTGGGAATCAAACTGACCTAATCTCTCACTCATCAATATGAAAACTGATATAAACCATACATACATTCATACTACTTATATAGATATTTACATCCAGACACAGAATAAACATACATGTTCATGCACACAAATGTTTGTCCTGGATGGGAATCGAACCGAACCTACGGCGTGGCAGTCAGGGTCTCTAACCACCAAGCCAACTGGCCCGTCGATTTCTATACCATTAATTACCTGGTCTAACTTGAGTATCGAACTCAATACCTCCAGATACTAACCGAGCTTTGTACCACGCGACCATGGGAATTAAAACTAATTCACAAAAACAAATATTTGAGGTAAAGAGCATTATCCCTAATGCGGGCCTTACAAAATAGGTTTTGATAAGCTATCTGTAAATCCACCGAGATCGGATATTTAGATAATCGATTTATTTAGAAGCTTTATATGAAATTGCGTAGGAAGAGCATAAATCTGTTTGTGGTCTACACTGGCGGGCCTGCTGGCTTGGTTATAAGAAAACTTTTGTTACGCGACAAATCGTGGGTTCGATTCCCACCCAGGGCAAACAATTGTATTCAGTGTTTGAGCAAAAATATCAATATTATTTCAGCAGGGATTTTGTTATAGAAGCGTGTATCTACATCGTCCTAAGAATGAACCTTTTGCTTTTTGAAGTCTTTAAACAGATGTGACAATTATATTGCATAAAATCCAGCCTCTTATGACACCGTAGACCAGTGATGGGCAAACCGAGGGTCCATCGACATGGATAGTATATGGCCCTCTATAACTACGTTTTGACGGTCGAGAAGTATAAAGTAGATTCTACTACCTATAAGTGAAGCTAAACTAGCCGCGTAGTTCTCGTGTTACGTAATACGGGGCGTAATAATTCTGGCCCTCTAGAGTTTCTTAAACTTTGTGGCCCCCCATTAAAAAAGTTTGCCCACCACTGCCCTAGAGTCAGGGTATTACCAACTCGTACACTGGCACACGTAATACTATTTTTTTTTAATTGTAAGTTCTACACACACTACACAGCAGTAACAATTACCACTTACCATAAACAAACAAATACCTGGAATACAGGCTCTGCCTAGCTTAGACACCAGTCTCCTACCATTTAAGGCTATGTGACTATAATAATTTGTAACATGTTAACTTTTATACTTATAGAAATAAATTTCATTTATAATATATTATAATTATATAATATCTACTAGACCCTAAGATATCCAATGATCTTGGTGGTATAAAAAAATAATAAATATATAGGTACTATTTTATTTGACAGGCCAGTTGGCTTGGTGGTTAGCGACTCTGACTGCCAAGCCGAAGGTCGCGGGTTTGATTCCCACCCAGCACAAACATTTGTGTACATGAACATGTCTGTTTGTTCTGTGTCTGGGTGTAAATATCTATATATGTATGTATTTAGAAAAAAAAATGTAGTATATCAGTTATCTGGTTTCCATAGTACAAGCTCTGCTTAGTTTGGGACTAGATGGCCGTGTGTAAAGAATGTCCCAGGATATTTATATTTACTGTTTGAAAGATGGGACTAAAACACTACATTATATACCCTATATATTGAATTTACTCTACCATTAAAGAAGGGAAAGGCTTAAAACAGAGATCCTTAAAACGCCTTCTGCCGTAGGTACCTGCGCTCCGAGCAAATGACAATTTACTCCGTGCCCCTATCCTACCCTTAGGGCCTTCGGCCTCAATAGGTATAATTTATTTACAAATTTTACTTCACATTCAATTACACGCAGATTTCCTTGAGTGAAATACGGGTACATTTTATTTAAAAGGCAAAAGCTAAAACGATCTATAGAAAATATCTTACAATAGCCTAATCTAAATTGTCGCAATTTATTTCGATTAATCCACTTAGTTTATATACTACATTGGCCGATAAACAAGCAGACGGTCTACCTGATGGTAAGTGGTCACCGCCGCCTATGGACATTTGCAACACCAGGGGCATTGCCAATGCTTTGTCGTCCCTGAGACTTGATTTTGTTAAATCTCATGTGCCTGTAATTTCACCTGCCCCCTTACCGTTATAACTGGAACAGTTATACAAGTGCACTACTGCTTCACGGCAGAAATGGCTAAGGTGGTATTACAAGCCCGGACGAACTCCGCTCTAGGAGCTCGACTACTCTAACTGGGATGTGTCCTTGATCAAATACTAACCAGTGTATTGAACATCCAAAAATATACGAAAACATTAAATATGACCAAAATTAAATCTTTAATGTGATTTTTCAGTACCGATCATAAAGAGTATGTTATTTGATGATTATTTGATGCTGTACAATTATGACGTCACAACTTGCTATTTCATACAAAACCCCATACATTCGATAGTTTTGACATTTCATAAAGAATTGCCGATTTGACATGTCAAGACACACCCCTACTCTTGGGTAACCGAAGTAAGCCTTGCCCCCCCTCCTCACTCCGGCTAGACTAAAGAGCTGAGGAATCAAGCAGGACACAGATGGATACTAAAGAACTGAGGACATTAAGTACATTAAGTAGTCTCATGCGCCTGTAATTTCACCTGCCCCTTTACTTTTATAACTGAAACAGAGTAATACAAGTGCACTACTGCTTCAAATTTTAAATTGAGGAAAATTGGTATTGTGGTAGTACTTCCCCGGACGAACTCTATACTAAGAGCTCTATTACTTCTATTTTATCAACATTGGTAACATCATCATAGTTTTAATACTTTAACTAATAACTTTAGTATTTAATTCAAAAATAGAAACACAATCTGTTTAAAACGAGACTCGACTATGCCTAAACCACGGTATAATTAATTTTAGTCTATGGTCTAAACGTGCTAAATTTAAATAATTCTGTCGGTGCACGCGCCGACGCATTGTATTGAATCAAAATGAATGAATGACATTGCGAGACAATGTCGGACATTACTATAATATTTACATTTTGTTTAATAAACACACAAACAATATAATCTTTTAAATTGAACACATAAACGTATCAGCTGTAATAATAAGCCTTACAAAAGAAGTAAAATATTTAGAAAGATCTTTTTGTACACATCTTCCTATATTTTTCTTAGTTTTCTATTATGTCTGGTGCATATATATATTTAATCAAATAGGTGATATCAGCTCTATTCTATCATTTCGATTTAAAAAATACTGTTTCTATAAAGCTAATAAATACAAATGCAATAACCTATTCACATTAAACACGTCAATCATTAAAGATATAACGTAACGTAAATGGTATAATTTTACCTATCGTTGAAAATCATAGTTCATTTTTAAATTCGCCTTATTGAAAATATTAATACATCATTGGAGTTTCCAATCCATTACAATATCAACGAAAATTCGATCTTAATCTATGATATGTAAGTACATTGTTGAGAAATGCAATTTCCCTTCCAACACAAATAAAAGTAGGTAATTAGATTGGGAAATAAAAAAACTACATACCTAAAACAAATCTAATCAGAATCGTATTAGGTATATTACTCGTAAATACTTTTGTAATACTACTATTAACCGCAACGGTACGAAAGCCGATCAGCTAGGTCGAGGCGTCTGTTAGTCCATAGATAATATAAGTCTATATCTATGACATATTTATCTGTGAAAGAATCTCGATTGTTACGAATTTAGGGTGTGAAATGTGACAGTTAGAGGTTATAGAATAAAATTCCACTATAATTTTTTTTACTTTCTTACCTTTTACTCTATGGTCTCCAAACAGTATGGTATGCTTATAGTATCAACTATTTATTTGTCCTTCCATAAGGACCGATTTGCACTGAAATAGCTCACGTTTATCATCCCCGAAGATCACAAACTCCATGAGGCACCCGAAATTTATGTCCCAATGGATATGACAGATACCATACTGGCCGTTTCTGAGGCACTTTTCCAAACCTGGTTTTCAGATAATAAAAAAAAATCTAATGCTTCATGCCCAATTTGATTACCAGGGGCTTTGGTCTCTAACCAACGATTGCCATCCGCATTGACAAACTTCTTCATATTTATTATTTATGATATCTGATTCGATTTTAAGAGGATTATTTAAATTGTCAAAAAAACATTTCTTGTTTTCCACTCGCGACTTATATGTATGATATAATTATTTCTATCTCCATTTATATATAAAAATATTTTACCTAATAATCAAAACGATTAATTTATAAAACATAAAGGTATTTATAAAACTGTAAGTACGACATACGCGTTGGTGCGCTTTACGGTAGTCTAAAAGCCTATTAATCTTACACTAGAACTAAAAAAATTACCCTTCTCAAAGATCCGGGGCAAAACGAAAAAACGCCCCCTAAAGTGAGCTTAATGAAGACAAATTCCAGGAAACAGTTTTGTAGAGAAAAAAGTAAAAGCGGAATAACAGAATAAAAGCAACCAGCCAGTTCAAGTACGCGTTTTAGTGACAATATTAAAGAGGCGAGCCTTGGGTTATATTAAGTAAAGCCGTAATTATTTTGTTTTGTAGCAAACAAATTAACTAAAGATATGTATCTCTTAAGTGCCTTATTCAGAATAGTTATAGGCACATTCTAATCTTAATAGCGAAATGTCATGTTAGATCGAAAACAACATGTTCCTGAAATTACTTTATCGAACTGTCGACTTTTTAATAAGCTTCCTATTTGGATAGCTCAATTCAATTATAAATTGAAATAAAAGCTTACAATTATTAATATAGTAATCTTAGGTAAGTAAGTTAGTAAATTTTATTCAGGTACATATTTCTCATAAGCTTAATTCAAAAATGGAAGGGGCTTCGTAGTTTATCTTCTTACCTACCAGCATTTTTTCTTAATGAAAATAAATTCGTTCACCGGTGGGTGACCTACTATACCTTGCGGGTAAGTGATAAATGCCTTAATTAAAATACTTCGTGTACCTTCGGATATTTCTAAGTTTTATAAAACAAAAATTAGGTATATTTCAAACCTAGTTTAGTGATAAAAATAATAACAGTGTAATATATAATAATACAATGAGATAGTGTTATTATTTTAATAACATCTTAGATAGATTATGTATTATATATTAAAAATCGAAAACTTGTAAAAAACTTACCGATCAAAGGAGTTCCATCCAGCTAAATAAAACCATAAACAAAACAAAATAAAACTTTAAAAACTTAAGGAACACTTGTAAAATATTTTTTTCTACCAACAAATTCAACCTTTTTCACATACGTCACTTTAAACACAAAATACTGGCCGCTTTGCCTGTCGAACTCGCCGATTAATTTAAATTAGTTCGAAATGCGCGGGAAAGCGTCCTCGGGCGTGCGTTCGGAATAGTCTTTCAAGCGAACTGAAGGGCGGCGGTTCTGAATGGACGCGGCATCCGACGGTCATGCGCGCTCGTTTGCCTGAATGAATGTTCGTACAGAATTTCAGCTTTTTCGCGCTTGTATTTTCGTCTTTAAGTGCACCGGGCGCCTGGGGGGTTTGTTCTAAAAGCGAGGAGAACTCTGTACAATTTTCTTGTAGGGTAGTTGCTGCGACAATCTAATAAAGCTGTAATCCCTTGTAACGCTGTTATTACATCCCCTTTACTCTCTTTGTAGGTTTTGGTATTGTTTGTTGTGGCAAAACAAAAGTGATCGTAAAATTTCTGATAAGTAGTTAAAAACAGTTGATAAAAATCTAAAAAGTTTGAGTACATAATTTTTTTTTCTAAATACGGTATCTTTGAGAAAGAATTTGCCTACGACTAATCAGGAAATTACAAATATGGTACGAATTTCTGTTACGAGGCATACTTTTTAAAGTAGGTACTTAAAGTAGGAAAATATCCTTTTGATTACACAAAATCAAGGAATATTAAAATAATTGTTTTATCTAACTTTTTTCTGCTATAAGTACTTCCGCGGCTATTCTCGTAGCACAAGATCTCGTAGGCATCGTAACTAATGCTACAGACCTAAAGAAAAATCAATTTCTATATTCTTTAAACACGTATTTATAACATTAGGTAACTTGTTATTAGTTCTGCTAAGTTCAGCATCTCAGAAAAAACTACCTTCCGCTATGTCTGAAAAATACTAATGTTTTTATCGAAACCGAATGCTTCTGGCATGCGCCGAAGGTAAACGAGCTGTTGTGAATACTTTAAAACTAATAAATATTATAATTTATATTATTTGAGTGTTATCATCTCTCATCTATCTAATCTATCTAATACCTTTAAACGAGCAATTCTTGTATATATATACATATATATACGAGTATAATTAGGATCTCGGAAACGGCTCCAACGATTTTCATGAAATTAAGAATGCAGGGGGTTTCGGGGGCGTTAAATCTAGCTAGGATCCTTGTGAAAAATACAGGTTTTTAGGCAATAAAAACTGCTACAATGTCATTAGACGGTAAGGTTTTCAAGTTACATCTTTTGTTAGAAATACTGTTATTGGGAGCCCTTTATTATCCCATCAAATTCGTATCTAGGTATATATGACAGTGCTTTAAAAAAGAGAATACGGTAGAAGTCACGTTAGTAAAGAAATCGCGAGCAATGCTCGGCTATCCAGGTACTGTCATAATATATATCATGTAATATTTTTTTACACTTTGCGTGGTAATTTTAAACAGAACATCGAATTGTTTCACCCACATTACCCAATGAGAGGTTTACAGAGGTACCTATAAATTAAAATATAACAGATCTGAATACCCACAAACCTACTTTACGTTGGAGGTTTTTAATGATAGATGTTTTTCTTAGCAGGGAATCGAACTCACGACCTGTGTCGTGGCAATCAGAGTCTAACCACCAAGCCAACTGGACCGTCAACCCAACCAATAGAACAAGCTTAGTCATTTTTTTCAAATTTACATTAATATTTATAATATTAAGTAGGTATTGTGGGTAAATCATAATTCAAATAGATTGAATGTAAATTTGTTTGTTACGCTTTCACGCGAAAACTACTTATCCGATCATCATGAAACTTTGTAGACATATTCTTGGAGGTATTAGAAGTAACATAGGAGACTTTTTGTGCCGGGAAAATGTTACATCCCTCGGGAACGCGGGTGAAACCGCGGTGGATAGCTAGTAAGCTATTTACGGCCAAAATTAATATACGATCCCGATCTAAAATCGCAAGATTAAAGTAGATTTTTGACATAACGTGTATTAAAATGACTGTCAAAAGGTTCATCAATCCATGGATTTTCGATCGGGATTGCATATTAATTTTCGTCGTTAGTAGACTAGAAACAGTGACGGATGTTCTTCAATTCATTTTTAAAATGTTTTGAAAAGCGACCAGAGAATATCGTCGGTCGGATTAATTACCGGAACATTTCCGAAATTATGTGTTTAGTGATAGGTATGCAGAATGGTAGAGAATCGTAAAACCTTTTCTACCTCACAATAAAACGGTTTTAAATCTGCCTATTATTAAATTAAAGTAATAAAATAATTACTGACAAATCTTGTGATACGTATTACAAAGAAAATAGAAAACAATTTAATCTTCATTATGAACACCGTTTATCGGAAGTATCTACTCGCTACGACACAAATTTCGTTTAATTAAACAAACCTATTAATTGATGTAATTCCATTTCCCTCGTCGAATACAAAATTGAAATTAACCCGAAACAATAGTCGTCTGAAAATCATCCGAGCCAATGATACAGTGAGTTAATTTGACGGGAAATTACATCGCAATACTCATCATTCCGTTTAATGGCTCGCTGGGAATTTTCAGCCGGCTACATTCAGCACCTAGCATTTGGTGGCATACTCGCCGATTAGACTGTTATTTTTTTTATAATTTTTTTAATGGTGGCAACAATTTTGATCATTCCTTTATTCTCTCGATTTATCACTTTTAATTATGTAGGTAATTAAGTCAGCACCTATGATTTTGTTGAATGGGCGCGGATAAATTAATTATTTCTATCACTTTTATGGTGCTATCTACCAATTATAAAACTTTATTCATTTTCTCATCATCTTTTATAAACGTACAATTTCGCAGTCTATACAGAGATTTAGGACCTGTATTACCTATATATCACCAGGCTTTCCCTCCTTGACAAAAGTACACAATTATTAACCACAACCAATGACCTGAAACAAACACCGACATTTTTCTAGACATGTACCCTGTCGGTTTGCCTATTATTCGTAAATAATCAAGGCATTACAGGAAATTTTGAATACTATGAAATATACCTACCATATTGCAGATTGAATATATTTCCGGCACGTTCCCAATATCTGTATATTATATATAGGTATTCTGCACCCGACAGAGTTATAGCGAGGCGAACGCGAAATGAGACCCGTTCAATTTGTAAATTGAATTTGTCAATTTGATCTGACTGCATTGCGTGATATTTGAAAAATCTCGACAGCACATGCATTTCTATTTTATTCGTCGTATAGTAGACACCGATAGAATATAGTTTGTCATTGTAGTGGACTAGTTGCTAATAAATATTAGGTTGGGGAATAAGTCTTTTCGCATTATAGTATGTATGAACATGAAATAAAATCTCTTTGGCTATACTATTTGTATCTGGCTGATTTTGGTATCATGGAAAGTTTAAATTTTAAAGAACAAAATTCCAAATTCAAATTAGAAAAATGTGTGATTTGCATTTGTTTTTCGTACCGCCAAGATGAGTGAATCTAATGAAGAAATTCGATTCATTTTAAAATTTTACTACAATAAAGGTAAAAATGCAACGCAAGCCGCGAAAAAAATTTGCGATGTTTATGGACCTAGTGCAGTGTCTGTGAGAGTAGCACAAATTTGGTTTAAGCGTTTTCAATCCGGAAATTTTGATGTCAAAGATGCACGTCACTCTGGTCGCCCCATTATGGATAAAATGGATGCCATTTTTGAAAAAGTGGAGCAAGATCGGCATATCAGTAGTTACGACGTAGCTGAAGAACTGGGAATTGACCACAAAACAGTTTTGGCGCATTTGAAAAAAACTGGGTACACAAAAAAGTTAGATATTTGGGTACCTCACGAGCTCACTGAAAGAAACCTAATGAAACCGTGTACTCATGTGTGATTCTTTATTACGACGTCATGAAACCGAACCATTTTTGAAGAAGCTGATAACTGGTGATGAAAAGTGGATCACGTACGACAAGAACGTGCGAAAAAGGTCGTGGTCAAAGGCCGGTCAGGCTTTACAGACTGTGGCGAAACCCGGGTTAACTCGCAACAAGGTGATGCTGTGTGTGTGGTGGGGAAATTGGAAGGGCATTATTCATTATGAGCTGTTACCACCAGGCAGGATCATCGATTCTGAACTCTACTGCGAACAACTGATGAGATTAAAGCAAGAAGTTGAGAGAAAGCGGCCGGAATTAATCAACAGAAGGGGTGTGGTTTTTCATCATGATAACGCTAGACCTCACACATCTTTAGCCACTCAGCAAAAATTAAGAGAGCTTGGCTGGGAGGTATTAATGCATCCGCCGTATAGTCCTGACCTTGCACCTTCAGATTTCCACCTGTTTCGGTCTCTTCAGAATTCTTTAGGCAGTGTCAGGTTAACATCACGAGAGGACTGTCAAAACCACTTGTCGCAGTATTTTGATCAGAAGTCCCAAAATTTCTATAGCAATGGGATCATGTCCCTACCTACAAGATGGCAAAAAGTTATCGAACAAAATGGTACCTACATACTTTAGTTAAATGTAAATAAACTATATTAAAAATGTTTTGAATTTTCTTAAAAAATGCGAAGGAACTTTTTCCCCAACATTATATTCTATTGCCTTGTTATTTAATTTTTGTTTTTAAATTGTTACCTATATTAAGTATTTTGTAAATGTTAAATATAAAAACATAAAATTGAAATAATAAAATTGCCAAAGACAGATTAGATTCAATTTATATTAAAAAAACCATCTGGCTGAGTTTTTTGCCGGTTCTTTGCAGTTGAAGGCGGTGGTAGCTTCAGTAACTTTAATCTTTAAATTTGACCTTCATAAGTGCCATAGGTGAGGCCTATGTCCAACAGTGGACGGAGATAGGCTGATGATGATGATGATGATGAAGTGCCCTCCTAGTCTAAGCCTTTGAGTAAGATTAGTTCCAGACTTTATTACCTTTCTATGTTTGGTATCACCATCCCAATACTTTAGAATAAATATATTGTGTTATATTGATAGTTATGGATTTTATTTTCATACTGGCTCACCACGGTTAAAATAAATAAAGAATTATTTAAAGTCCCAAGATAAAAAGTCCTGTGTTTATCTAGATTTTTAAACTATGTACGTGGCGAGTTTTATTCAAATCCATTATGTAGTTTTTGCGTCAGAGTAAGAAGCATCCATTTATATGCAGGTACATAAATACATCCCTCCTCACAAACTTTCGAATTTATAATATTAGTAGGATCTACGTGCCAAGTTTCATCCAAATCCGTTCGATTGTTTTTGCGTGAAAGAGTAACAACATTCATACATCTAATATATGGATCATAAATAACTTCCGCATTTATAATATTAATAGGATAGTAAAATCACAGAATAACCGCTAAGACAATTTTTTTTGAGAAACGGAACAAGAGTTCTTTTCGTGCACTGTGGTTGGGTCATCCCGGCACAAACAGGTAGAAGTAGGAACTGACGAATCCGGGTTTTTTTTATTTTAAAGGACGAAGGTGTTCGCCTCAGATGGCTCCGCGGACAATTCCGGCGAGCGCTTGGGGCTCTCATCCAGATCCACTTGCATCACCATCCATCCATCTCTTTTACGCATACACTACAGGGTCACTTGCAGTATTAAAGCCTGTTCCGTTTTAGGTAAATGTTATTTTTTCGCTTGATTTGCAATACAAAAGGTATATCGGCTTAGGTTTGAGCAGGATTACCGAATACCCACGCCGTATTCGAATATCCGATACATATTTCAAAGAAATCTTACACTCATCTTTTAGATTTTGTAGTTTTCTACAATTTATTGTTCGTACGTCTATGGTTCGCAGGGATAATCACACAACTATCAGGCAACACACAGAGCTGCTTGAATCCAGCGCCTCACAGCGATACTTCAACTTATCCATTTCCGGATAGTATAACCTATGGAGTGTAGAAGTAAAGGAGGACCATCTCAGTGTACTAAAAAGTGTCCCTTGAAAGGGGACAAATTAAGGTGGCGCTGCTGTAGGAAGTGGAAGAATTTTAAATAGAGTGCCACAAATTATTAGAGTAGGATAGAACATTAATAAAAAAGGAATGAAACATTTCCGTTTTGTTACAGCGCATTTTTTATAATTATTATAATATATAAACAAACATGAGTACGGAATAAAATTTTACAGTGATTTTAAGTACCCCAATTTATTGTAAATAGGAAAATAGTTTTAAAGAATTACCGGAAACCAACCCAGCACTTTCCACTTGCTACACCAGCGCTATTTCGGTGAGAATTCGAAACCTAATTTGATGTTTACAAGGGGACACTTTTTCGACTAATCCCCCATACAAGATGGTCCTCCTTTACTTCTACACTTCATAGTATAACCTCACACTTAGCCTTCAGAAAAAAACGATATTGTGACTTAAGTTTTTATTTTATTGCTCTTCAAATTCTACTTTGTCTTTCCATCATGTTTATTTCATACCATCATACAAATAATAATAATAATACAAAAAAACGGGTACATATTAAAACTCGATTATCCATTTAAAACATATTAATTTAATATGATAACTATAAACATTACCTATTGTATAATTTATAAACCGAATTATTACACTGAACATAACGGAATTAGCGTATAAAACTTTGTGACTATGTATAGTAGGATGAAGGTACAAAAAAACTGATCGATTGTTTGTATGTTTATTAAAAATGTGTAATTGCTTGTGTGTCACGACCGGTAATTACCGGTTTTATTAAGGAGGCCGGTGTAAGAACGCCGACCTCTAACGTGTAAACGGAATGGCGACTACTCGATGACAGTTTGTTCTTCTTTCACGAAAAATTCAACAACTTCTTCTACTGTATTCGTCTGGTCGGTGTCAAGACCATCCGTATCTACGTCTGTGAAAAAATGAAAATATATATGAATATTTCATATCAACCATAAAGCGAAAAAAAATGACGCCATTTTGAAATTTTATATTGGTTGAAACAAAATGGCCGCTTTTTTTACACACGGATTTATGATCCTAAATTAACCAGCATTGAACATTGATAATATTATTAAGGATATACAACATGATTACACTACTATTCACAAATATAAATATATATTTTACAGCCAGACATGTGTTTGTCGTGTGTGGGAATCGAGCCCTCAATTTGTGGCTTGGTAATCAGTATTTAACCACCATGAAGGAATCCACAAATGGCAAGTATATATACGTACAATTTCTGAGCTCAAGCCGGCGCGGCTTCTGCTCGGCCCACTCCTGGGACTTCGCCTCTCTATAGTCGACGTGTTTCTTCATCTGCTCAGTACGCTTGGCAACCAATTCCTGTCGAGAAAAAAATATTAAAATTTATTTATAGTGGCTGATTTAAGTGTAGTTCTTCATTTTCAGCATCACATTTGCTGGCTTATGTTAATTTCAAGTAATGGGACCATCGTCTTTTACTCTTTCAATTAGGGAGAACATGAATCTGGTATAGGTTTTTAATTGTGACACTTGACAGATTAAACCCAACACAAATTGCAGTTCAACTAAACTAGTTTAGGACAAAACACATTAGAATTTACTTACAAGCTTCATAAACCATACAAGAAGTTAAATTACAAAATATTTAATGCAATATTTTTTTTATGTTCCAATATTTTTATTTATAAAAAAATTGAAGTATTTTTTACATTACCCAGGTTAGGATGTAGCAACGCCCAATAATTTTTTAAACCTTTATATGGTTCCGAGCATCAACTACTGAGCTAATTTTGATGCGAACGTCTTAACGAGTCGAATTAAAAACTGCGGAACAAGCATTAGTATTGACAAATAAATGACCGTACCTTGCTAGCCTTGTTAGTGCGCAGACGGTCCTTCGACTCGAACTGCGAGTAGTACTTCTTGAGGTTCTTCTTGATGTCCTTCTGCTGCTTCTCAGACAGCAGCGTCGGAGGTCGCGGGCGCCAGTGGAACTGCGCGAAGCCTTCCTTCATCACTCTGGAATTATACATAATTATTATTGGAATGCTTGAGTGAATTGGTGTGGTTTTGCGAAAGCGTGCTACGTCATTATACTAATGGGGAGTCTGTAGTCAAAGCAGGAAAATTACAAAGAAGTTCTATACTATATTATTATGAAATATTTTATTCAAATTCACTTGTAATATTGAGTCATCATTGTATTTAGCGTAAAGTCATGAGACAGAATGAGACCCAGAGAGGCTCTCCACATTCCCTCTCAGTTGTCCAATCAGTACTCGGATATGTTCTCGTGTATGTGAGACAACAGACCCTGCTGCCGGCAGACTGACAGCGGTGAGTATATAATTATAAATATGTCAATAAAAACTTCTTTTGGTGACTTTAGATGCAGTGGCTCAGGTCGTAAATTGCTAAAATATTACAATATGGGTTTTTAAAAATAATGTTATAGTACCTTCTGAGAATCTTGCCCTGGAAGGACCAGATGTAGTATCCACAGTCCATCTTGCACTTGAGCGAGGACACACCTGTGACGACGTAGCGCCCGGTCGGATCCCACTCGATACCCGACATCTGGCAAACATTATAATGACTTAAAATTACTTAA
Organism: Habrosyne pyritoides; assembly: GCA_907165245.1. Lineage (NCBI taxonomy): Eukaryota > Metazoa > Arthropoda > Insecta > Lepidoptera > Drepanidae > Habrosyne > Habrosyne pyritoides. The sequence goes on along the minus strand of OU015596.1, from coordinate 10,642,957 downwards.
TCACACATTATAATAACTTTTATTCAATTTGCTACCAAAATGTGTTAAAAAATTAGTTTTAATGTAATCTCCTAGGGGCTATATATCCAGATTAAAAATATTCGTAAAAAAGAAGTTATGTAAAATCTTTAAAACAATACTATCTACTGTCAGCCGGTTACACCTGCATTCCAGAATGATCTAATGTATATTTAGACATCCAAACTCTAAACTTCACTTCATTATAATATTTGTATAGTTAAGAAATCAATGTCAAGAATTACTGGCTTTTCATAATATTCAACTATGTACGATGTCATAATATTTTTTTTTTAAATAAAATAAACTAGTGCTTGACTGCGATCCCACAAAGTAGAAGATTATAATTGAAATTAATTGAACAAGCTCTTTAGCTTAGCGGTTATAATCTCACAAATTTATATACTAATACTCAACTTTATAATATAATAAGTTTTAGTTACGAATAAAGCTAGTAAAATTTTTAAACTACGTTTCTATGAACGTAATATTATGACGTAATCTAGTTTAAACATACTCAATATAATGAAGTCATAAAGAGTGAATAGAGATACTAACTTCAAGCTTATTAACGCGTCCTACATATTTTATAAAGTTCGTTAATGAGTTCCAATGCCAAACATGTTAATTAAAAGAACATCTCAAACTAAAACATACCTGATAATGGTCAGAAACATTCATAATAGTGAAGTCATTAGTGTCCAAAAATTCAAGAGCACCACCAGTCAAGCCCAAGTTAGCTAGGACGATGAACTGACCCGAGGGAGACCAGAACAGATGATTGAATGGAGTACTTTCAAACTTCTTCAATAATGTAGGCGCCTGTCCTGTGTTCACTTGATAGAAACTAATGCAAATATTTGCAGGATCACCATGAATTATAGAGAACTTAGACCCAATAGGCTCCCAAGCGAAAGCCTGTATTGACTCTTTAATTTCAACTGAATCAACGGGTATCTCTTTTTCTCTCATGTGGAAGATTTCAAAGTTGTAGTACATTCCCGAGTATTTAATCTCATTTTTATCCTTCTTCACTTTGGAGTAACGGTCTACTTTCACGCAGAGGTAGTCTCCGCTCTTCTGCCAGTGTATTTTGCAGTCTGCTACTGAGAACAAGTTCTTTGAGCGTATTTCTGTGCGGTTTGGCAGTTCTAGAAGGGTTACACGGGCTGGTACATCTTTGTCTTCCGCCACCCAGTAGGCAAGCGTGTTGTCCGTTGGCGACCAACTAAAGTCCCTGTTAAATTGAAATAAAGGCGTAAGTTTCAATAAGAAAAATAATGGAATAATACTGTGAAATCAGGGTGGTAAGTAGTACAAACGAGAGGAGGTATGTAATTAAATGCCTAAACACATACCACATGAACTCTTTAATACGTTTGTGATAAAGGGTAAATAAAATACATACTGTATAATGTACCGAGTTATCAAACATTGGACAGAAAGTTGCGTTCGGTCAAGCCATAATTCCTCTCTTCTTAGTAGTATTTGAGCAACTGCATTGATTTAATATCAAACCAATTTAAAAAAATATAAAGATTGTGACGTGGATGTATGTTACTCTTTCACGCAAATACTACCTAACGGATTTGGATGAAGCTTGGCACATAGATAAGAGCATATATTGGAATAACATGTAGGCTACTACTTATCCCGGGAACGCGGGTGATACCGCAGGGTACAGCTAGTAATGCAATAGATTACAGATTAAGAAAAATAAAACATTTAAACACATTCAAAAGTTGTAGACCAATTGTAGCAGATAAAACCAGATTTATATTCAATAGAAGTTCAATGCATTGCATGATTAAATATTCATGAAACTGGTTTGAGGTTTCTATTTCTGCACCCATAAGTATGGCGAAAGTGTATATTTTTTAATTTGTAAAAAAACATGAATATGATGAATATCATGTCAAATAAATGTTAACGTTTGTGAGGATGGATGGACGTTTGTTACTCGTAACATAAAACTACTAAACTGTTTGGGATGAAACTTGGCACATAGATAGTTAATATACTGGAATAACACATTAGACTATTCTTGCCAAGAAAAAGTCATACCCTACGGGAAAGCAAGTGCAACCGCGCGGGATAGTTCACTATAAATAAATAACTCTTGTTACATTTAAAGGCAATTCCAAGTTTGTATTTCCAACATTCTATAAAAGCCAAAAAAAAACTTTATAAGCATCCTTACCTAATACCAGGAATCTTGATAGACTTCTTATCCAGGAGCCCAAAGCCAGGAGTCTCATACACTGAGAGCATGTCAGCTCCGAGCCTTGCAAAGAATCTGTCATCCTTGCTCCAGCGGAATATGGGCCAGGCCTCCTCGGGAGGGGGGAAGCTTCGTTTCTCTTGGCCGGTCCTGGGGTTGGAAAAGTTTGGTGAAGGAATGGAAGACATATACAAATAAGAGTCCCCACTGGTTAGTTGGGGCCTAACATGCCTACGCAAGTTTGACACAACAAATCGCACGCGACACGTATTCAATGAACCTAGCGTGATCGCCGAAGGTAATAACTGTTACTGATAATGAAGTGAATATTGTGCCATTTTAGAAAAATATATTTATTCATAGGATCAATACACAGACCTTACAGCATCTCAGTAATGTTAGTCTAAAATAACTATGAAATTGTATAATACAACACACCCCAAAACAGACAAGACTGACCTCAATTGAATTTTAATCTAATCTATTGGGTAATAAAATGGTTTATTAAACAAATATTGGTAACAGTTACAAATTTAAGATATTTTCATGGTAAATGAAATGGAATATTTATTCAAATAGGATTTCACAGGCTGTTATGAATGGTCAGACCAGTTTGGAAGGTTGTTTTTACAGAGAAGAGCTGGCAATAAACTCAGCAATGACTCTTTTCAAATAAAATGTTGTACAAGCATTGTCATCATTAAAATAATTGTTGATGTTGTAGAAAGCCTATCATTCTTCTAATCATAATTTTTTTCTAATCATGCTACTCAGAACTTGTAGTATAACATATAATGGAACTGTAGGTATACCTGATATCCCAAATAATGAGTTTCTTATCATCACCCCGATCACTGCTCGGTGAGAATGTAACAATATAATTCTCACATGGCGAGAATGATATAAATCTGGCTTCAGGGTGGAAGAACTTCTGAAACTGGGAGAACTTGGGACCTGCCCAGAGAGCAACTCCTCTCCAGTGGAAGGTTGCCAAGTATGTACCCAAAGGTGACCATACGGCATAAGTTTCTGTCCAATTCTGAAAAAAATTGGTAAATTATCAAATATTCAAATATATTTAGGAAAAAAGTTCTACATTTGCTAAATATGATATAGATATACATTTTAAATTCTTGAGCTAATATCCAGTCCCTAATGCAGTCTGATAAACTATAGAATTGTTAAAAAACCTTCAATTGATTGCAAAAGAAGAAGTATTCTGTGTTGCATTATGTATGTGCACACCACTATTTAAATCGCGAATATATTTGACGTTATAAGAATACTTTCCTAGTGAGTCCATTCACTATCAAGCACAAGTGCAAACACAGAATGAATGTTAGTATAATAAATATGTCAACATACCGGTCTTTCCTGCATATTCAAAGGTTCAGGCAGGGCATTTTGCCAAACCTGCAGGGCAACTCCGGTCCCAATCCCAACCAGAAACTGGTCATACGCATCAGGGTCCATTAAGTACCATTGCAGGTCTGATTGCACCTTGAATGGCTGAGGTGCTGGTGGCTCCCATTCTGCTGGGATATCTGAATACCTGAAAAATTAACAGTTACATTGTATCTGTTGATGAAAAGTTTTCCTGTTCTCTCTTTAGCTCCATAATAAGTACGCTTTTATCACACAGTGCATGCAAGTGCATTAAAACTGATTTAAAACATACAATCATTTAAGACTTCTAGAAGTTGCCTAAATAAAAAGCTTTTTTAGTTGAGGTTTGAACTGTCCTTATATGCTTTAATTTTTAAAATTATTTACTAATAACTTATTGCAAATTTAGTGATTCTTTGATATCAAAATAGTGTTTGGTAAAAGTAGAATATCAGCTATACAATATGAAATATTATATTACATCCAACTTTAAACCAGTATAAAAGCTGTTTGATCAAGTTGTGTAACACATTTTCCTCTCAATACTATAAGTAAAGAGTAAGATGAAGACATCTATTCCATTTGTGGAGTGTTATGTAGATATAAGACATATATATTGTTAAGTTTATAGGGACAGTTTGTGAATTGCTCCTGATTTTCCCCGGAACTAATTAATTTTCATTTTATTGAAACAAAAAGTATGCTACAGAACATAAATTAAAATATGTGTAACAAAACGCAACAAAATCCAAGATCTTTAGCCTACTTAATATTTAAAAATAAAAGAATACTTACTTATTGAACTCGGTGAAAAAATTCACTTTAAATGTATGGTGCTTATCTAATTTACAATTATTTGTTGCTTTTGCGGTTTCAGCAGCTGTCTGAGAGTTAGCGTACTCAAGGAATATGTAGCCTGTCGTGAGACCATCCTCAGAAGTCGGATAATACTCGCTGACAATCTTTCCGAATTTGGTGAATATCTTTGTGATAACACTCTGTAGTTTCTCCAACCGCTCGGGTCCGACCTGCGGGCACCCATCCACCACAAGGACATTCTCGTAACCGTCAGATTCCTTCGGCTTTTGCTCTAGAAGGTCGGCTAATAACTCTGCAACGTCAATGATAGGTTAGTTACATGACTAGAAATTTTGACCCTAAAAACTACAAAGTTAACCCACAAACAATAAATTTAAAACTTATTAATGTTCACTCAGTCTCAAAATAACTATAAAAGTTGCAGAAACACTATGAAAAGTTATAAAATGCGTGGGTGACGCATATGGCCGGCAGAACTTGTATCACAGAAAATGCCCACCTTCGTCGGGAATATCATCGACGAAACCCTCGGGATCCTCGAAGTCAGGTTCCTCGTCAAAATTTTGATCGTCATTATCACTTTGAGGGGCTTGATTCACTTTTTCGTCACCTTTTTTCTTAGCCATTTTGACGTTATAACGTGTGTTACCGGAAGACACGCCATTAGTGGACGACCATAGAGATTTTTTTTTACTTTCTCTTGGAAATAATGCGTTTCGGTATTGCAAATATATATATATATTATATTAGATTTTACACAAAAATAATCTTATTAATAAAAATAAATGCCATGTTATTTGTTATGTGTAGTTTTGAATTTTTGTACATGTAAGACTAAAAAATACAAATCATCTATATCACATGATTTGTTTTTATACTTAATATTACATTTATCTTTGTGCATTCATCCTTGGTTCAAGATGATGTACACCATAGACAAATTCAGCCGTAATTTTAATCTCGGTACCGCGGGGTCTTTGAAACTTCTAACAAATATTCGAGTCATGGCCAAAGTTAGTAGATCAAAATTGGACTGACTTCGACATAAGTATTCGATTGGTGATGTCAAAAATCCATACCAACACAGTGTATACAGAGTAACCAACTCTATGCAACTCAGGGATTTTATTTCGATATCAAATAATAATGGAAAAAAGTCCTGTTATAAATCAGATAAATACTTAAATTACACCAAGTCAGTATATATACATATTTATTTCTAAATTCAGTTATATACATAGATTACTCTAGGTCCCTGGACTCGGAACAAACATATAGGTAGCTTGAACTTCAAGCATACAAATGTTTGTACTGGGTGGGAATCGAATCCACGACCTATGGTGTGACAAATTATATACATTTTAAATCAAAGATAGTTTATAATGTGTATGATGATATAATCGAGATTATTAAGGGCTGCACGACGTGCACCTGATTCGGGTTTGAACGAATTTTCCAAACTAACACGTAGAACTACTGTGTTAGTGAACTACATCTTTAGATTTATTTGCTCGAAAACATGCTGATATATGAAAAAATCGTTTCAAAACTAATTTTAATAATAATATGTCTTAAAGTTTTTTGTTATTACGCCAGGCTTCACTACAATTCAAAAACCTTTTTTTTATTTATAAAAGATACTCACATTAATACAAAATACCGATGAATTTATTATATTTATCTATTTTATATGCCTATAAGGCATTCCAATTGTAATTTTGCATTCTGTAAAACACAAATCAATTTTAATTTGCCAACGAAGCGATAAAATCTCGCGTCGTTGTCTGACGAGGTGGCATTTGTGGACATCAACGGGTGACCGCACATGAAAATTGAGGTCGTGCGATGCATATATACCTATACAAATAGGTATAATTTATAGTTACGCACACGTAACATAAACGCATAGGTATGCACTTCACTAATACATTAACAGTAAGGTATTAATGCACTGTTATCGAATGTTAAGTAAAAACACGAATGATTGTGTTTTTTGAACTGTGTTTAATCGATTTAAATAAGGTTTTAATATAAAATGAATATTGATATGCTCTGGAGTCCTTGTTCATTAGAATATTAGTTACAAATTATGGACTCTTTACATTACGTCGTCTTAATTTTTTTATGCCAGTTTTTCCATCGAACCGCAAGGCACCGGAAGTCTGTTCCACATTAGGTCGGGTCTTGGTTACGTTTTGCTTCCACATTTTTTATGCGAAAAAGCGTTTTTTTTCCGCAACTGTGTTTCTCAACTCAAGGTCTTCAAGGCGTCGTTTAAGCGTGTAACATCATCAGCTTCGCCATGGCCCTCCTAAATGAGACAAATGCACACAAAAAAGAAACTAAAGTTACTCATTAAGAAAACACAAGCATTTCTTAATAGTTAATCAAACATACATATCAAGGAACATTCTCTCTTATCTCAGTAAACAATGATAGTAAGCTTAGCAGCGAAGCCTACTCAAGCTCGTAGTGGCCCACTTTCTAAGAGCTTCATTACAATGGGGCCACGTAGAGTCGGCTGGGGCTTACTGCATCTTTCGTCACGGAGCACTGACCGACACCGTCGTTGATTGCAGACTTGAGATTAAGGAATGTACACCTAATTACTGCATTTTTATTGTGATAAAATATTAAATAACTTACTCTCATTATAGAGTTAGCGAAAGTTGAATTATGTTCAAGTCTGAATGAGTGAAGGTATTTTTTGGATATTGTAGGATTTTTAAATTATAAAAATAGCCAACGTTTTTATAAAACTGTTATAATTAAACAACGAATCCCACCGTTACACAATATTAAACTCTATGTAGAGAAGCACTGGGCATGATCTCAAATGCATACCTAGTTGCAACTAACGTACCTAATGGTCTTAGAATAGATAACTATCCGTTTTATTATCTGTAAATATTTATTTAGGTACTACATCTGTACTCGTAACAGATGCATGCATTAATAAATATCGGGCTGCTTATTTACAAAAAAATAAGGGAAAATAATTAGTATAGTAATAGAAAAAATCTCTGTAAAAACACCATCGTTGCATCGTCGCTATCTACACTAAAACAAGACAGATAGGATTTGTACCGATTTCAGTTCTTTTACTATTCCGAGAAAGAACATAGGATATTTTGTAATACCATTAGTTCCTTTTGAGTTGGAAGCTAATACAAATTAAGTCTTGTTGCATATTTAGATGCTGAACATACTATTTACACCTACAGCAAAACAATAGTTGAATTTTCTCACATTTTTCATAAAACCAATTGATGGCAAATGATGAGACAAACTGCCGGAAAATAGAACGAACGGTTTACGTCATTTTCTTTAGCAGTTTGCGAACTGCGTCCAAGAAAGCCACGGGCTTGAGTAAAATGTGTTTTCAATTCAAATACTAGCCTTTGCCAGCGGCTTCGCTCGCGCAGACTCACCTGCGCTGCGCAGAAATCTATCTGTATAGTATAGTATCTTCCATCACAGTCACTACATAGCTATTGCTTTGCAGTTGTTTAACTGAATTTTTGCGCGGTTTATGTGGATTGTAGCGTGATGTAAAATTCTTTAACTTTCCCTATCAAATGTAACAAGATTGTTTCAAATCCGATTTGTAGTTCCATAGATTATCGCGTTCAGACAGAAGCGGCTAGGGGAATTTCTTTTTTGTAATACATATTGTTCACCCTCCTTTTACACGTTTATGCACATTCGATATTGTAAATTTTAACACATTGTTCTTATTTATTATTCTACAAAAGATTATTTAATCCGAAGTAATGTTAATACGAGAGACCTTTAAAGGATACATTATTACCGAATGTTAATAATAAGGAACAAAATGTATAAAAAAAAGTATTCATGCACCTACCTCCCTACATCAAAGTAGCTTCTCGTGGCAATATCTACTATACTATTTGGCTTTAAATCACTACATATTATAAAACAAAGTCGCTTTCTCTGCCCCTATATCCCTATGTATGCTTAAATCTTTTAAACTACGCAACGGATTTTGATGCGGTTTTTTTTTTAATAGATAGAGTGATTGAAGAGGAAGGTTTTATGAATAATACATGTGACATCCCACGGGAACGCGGGTAAAACCGCGGGGGACAGCTAGTAAATAATAATTTCATTATAAAATCTTAGAAGTCAATAGCTTTAGTTGTTAAAGGTACCTAATGGCGCATAACTGGTACCTACCAAGGAATACAGATTACCTCATGCATTATTTTCCTACGAGAAAAATAATGATGTCATTGGTTATGAGGCCTAATGTTTATTTTAACATTGATTTCGCTACACTGCCGATACTGAAAGGTGATATTTACTTTATTTATCTTTTCTTTTTTAATAGATTACTTCTTCCAAATACTCTAAGGAAATATCTTATTACTGTACTATTATTTGCTGGATAAAAGTAAGTACATGTTAACTAATAATTATGTATTTAATTATAATTAGGCAGCGAGGACCAAAATTGTTTAAGACTGTACTTTTCATTCAATACTTGCTTCAAACTACTACTATGTTTTTGAGGTTGTTTATGCGTATACTCTCGTTTGACTCGTCAAACGTACACGAGGTCCCATCATCGTCGTAAACCAGCCCGCAAATCAACTCAGTGCCTCCGTCATCGCGTCCGAGTAACGCCGTGTTTCCCGCGTATACCAACCATAGACAACTCGCTAAACTTATCCCGAATCTTCCCGCGTTAAGGTAATTTTCGGCCAGTACCACTGCATTTTTTTTAAATAGTGGTGTACTTATAAATACTGTTTTTCTAGTGTGAGATGTGAATTTCGCGAAGTGCTACATTACTGTATGAACACGCCTATTGTGCCGCTTTTGTTATTTGTTTGCTTTGGAATTGAAACCTGCACGGTTAACATTCGTTTTTTACGAATTACAGTTAGAATGTAATACTTAAAGCCGCAAAGTTTATGTACACTTAATATTACTTACACTTATGATTAAAAAAGATAATTGCGACTTGAAAGCTTGACATCAATAAATTGACGCGGTGAATCGTTTTATTTAAATATGATCGTGCTAAACAAGTTTTAATCCCACGATACCTACGACATTTAAGTGTATATTTATCACAATAAACTAACATAAAAATATTTATATACTGCACTTGCAGATAAAGAAAATGAGCTAATGGAAATATTATTCTCCATTAGTTGACACAAGTGCAACAAAGTCATACTTATTTAAATATTTGGTACTGAACTTACTTACCTATATACTATTATGAGTAGGTACCTACTTCACAGTCAAGAATCTATATCACTATTCGCAATTGATATTTTGTTTAAATATTAAAAGAACCTATCAGATTTCCGCTGACCAAGTTACTCCAAGATTATTTTTTTTTTTTATAATCTTAGGAGCAAGGTCTTTTTGCCTTTTCACAATATTAAGCAAAAAGTATTTATATTATCACATCGTTAAAATTCAAAATATTTTCACTTTAAACTTTATAGTCCGACATGGGTTGGCCACTACTCGTTCTTCTGATGGTGGCGACCCTCACCGCTGGTGAGGAGACATGTTTGTCTGCTGAAGACGACCCCTATTTCCTGTTCGGTACCAAGACAGCATACATCTTCGCTACTAGAGGAATTCCTAATACAAGGGCACATGAAGTTACTGGTAAGTGATTTTTTTTATAGGGCGACATTTATAGCGTCTACCTTTTTCTAAATTATAAATGACCATTGATGCATACTTTTGATATTGAACCGACACACTCGCGATATGGCAATCGAGACTTTATGTAGTAAGTCATCGTTGCCAGAAATAATCATCACACGGCGTTGTAGTGTTTTAAAATCGGGTTCTATTAGTAATAAAACTCTTGCATTTCCAACGTGATGTTAACACAGATCATAATGTAAACTGATACAGATGCATATATAGGTATAGGTATATAAAAAACTGTGTAAACTGAAAAACCGGTTGACGTACTACTTAATGTTAGTTAAAATGAAGGTTCGTTAACCTCTAAGTCGACTTTAAAATTAGTAGGTACTTACATACCTACTGTGTATCGCTAGAATAACCACGGATCGGATATGATATTCATTGAAGCCAAATGTGACGGTTCTATGATAAATTATTAGGAAATGTAATGTACTAGTATCCACTCGATCGTTTTTGCATGAATAAAATTAATATCATTAAAGGTAGCACAGAATACTGTACACTTTTGCAATCCACACTGCATTTAATAGTGAATAGGTTAGCGCAATACTTTCCCGTAATAACATACCCCATTCCGTTCACATGATTTGATATTAATAAAAACCAAAATTTCATTCTTAAGAATTTATTTTATTTGTAAATTGGAACGCATTTGTGGCAAGGCGTGATTCGTGAATTGATGGTTTCTGTTTTTACACCTATTAAAAAGAAAGAATGATAAAAAAATCTAACATTGCTTACTGCTTATCTAATAAAAAAAAAACAATTATTTTGGAGATAGATATAACGCTAATTATTGTTAGGAAATTTGGTATCAGCATGTGCTAAGTAAGCGCCAAAAAGAACAAATAGGTACCTACTCAGTTTTCAGCCAAACCCTTGGAGCCATTTTAACCTATACCTATATTTTTTCGCTATGACGTGGGGCGGATGCTAGTTAATTATAATAAAAAATAATAGGTTTCCATACATACATTAATTGCCTGCTTTATATATACCACCTAATTAAAACCGGTCATCTCTATTTTTATAAAAAGCGACGTGTTTTTCAAGCGGGCTGCTGTAGTGTCCATTTAATAAGCCCGGTAATTACTGAAGAATTAAGTGTTAACCTGGGACCTATTTTGTTTATGGATTAGTTTCTCCCATATTACTAAGAGATCATATATTTTTCCCGATCATAAACATACATCATTTTTCGAGTAGTAGAGCTCTTAGTGCAGAGTTCGTCTGGGGAAGTACTACCACCTTACCCATTTCTGCCGTGAAGCAGTAGTGCACTTGTATTACTGTGTTTCGGTTAGAAAAAGGAGCGCGGTGAAATTACAGGCACATGAGACTTTAACAACTTCACGTCTCAGGGTCGACAACGCATTGGCGCTGTGACCACTTACCACCAGGGGGACCGTCTACTTGTTTGTCGGCCCAAGTGGTATAAAAAAGAAAAATATGGGAAAAAGTCCTACTCTCCTATCAGTGTTTTGTTTTTTAAGCCGGATGAATGGTTGCGGAGATTACCTCCTACGTCCAAACATCGTATTTATATATTAGTTTAATATAATATAAGTGAAACAAATAAATATCTACTGTCTCTATATGTATGGATATCTAGTTTATTTAACGGCCTTGATGTTGTTTTGTCTAGATTTTCTAGGAACGGAACAATGGACAAATAACAAATAAAAATGCCAAAATATATCAATCATAATATACGATCAAATAGATACAATATGTACTATGGAAGTGTTCTTATGGTTTCCAGATTCCATGTTCCTCTGCCTACATATATTAGATACTCTTTTAACTTACATTTACCATATTCGATATTTACCTACTATACACCCAGACAGATCAAACACATTCATGCACAAATGCTTTGGGTGGAGATCGAAACGAACTAGCGTGACAGTCCGGGCGACATCGACGTCAACAAATTTAGTTCCGTTACCTCATCGATCCAGCTTTGTTATTCAATACTAAATCTCGAGGATAAAATTACATAGCTATTCTCTCTCTCTCACGAACGCCCGAAACAAATGAGAGGTCCTAACTGCGTTCACTTCAAAGTTCACTCAGGCGAATTTTCGTATAGTTTCGAATGTGAATAGCGGACACTGTATCATACAGTACTGCATCTTGGAAACTATCCAATGCTAAAACAACGCCTCAACATAATGCGTTGCTGTTGTTTAACAATTAACAACGCAATTTGCTATTGTAAGATTATGATTATCACGTCTGTGAATCATGTGAAGCAATAGAATGGCCACAGAAGAACTAATACCGCAGAAGTCCCAAATAAATACTAGGTTAGTGAACAAAACGGAACAATTTCTGCGCGATTCGAGACATCAAATATCATAGAATCTTAGTATGATGGTTTGGATTTAAACACAACCTCGCAGTGTTGGCATTGTTGGCAAGTAAGTTGGTAACCAAGTCCTATGTTGGGCATTTATTTCGACTTGAGGTGGCTTAACATAGCCCTAATTCGTTTTAATTAATAATTCAATGTAGTCTTCAATCAGGATGTAAAATATGGGCTCCTCTCGCGGTTATAACCCGTAAAAATAGTTCTTCAAAATCCCTCTGGTGTTGCAAATATCCATAATTGACGGTGTATACTTACCACCAGGTAGAAACAATAAGATATTGATGTAAAAAAGATCCTACTACAGAAATGCGAAAGTTTGTCAAAATATTTGATACTTTTTCGCGTAAAAACGACTACCTATTTAAATTATAACCTGGTTTAACATAAATATAACATCCCTTGGGAACACGGGTGAAACTGGGGGGGGCACGATATTCTAAACCAATATTAAAATTACGTAGATGAAACTAGAAATCTATCAACTAGACATTAAAAGGGAAAACCTTAGGTATCTATAGTTATAACAACATCAAAGGTATCCGACACATTGTGACCTAGATCAGTTATTAACACATGAAATGACTCCCCCGCTTCTACGTCAGTTAATATGAATCTATGTCGATATTCCTAGACAATTACAATCTATGTAGGTATACGATTTATATTATTACTATAAGTAAGTATATATTAAATTCCTACCATTTTAGGAAAGAAATACACGAATAATAAGGTAAAAGCTATTATTTTGAAATCCAATTTCCAGCGGATATTTTATTACGGAAACAATTTAGATCGCTTTTTTGGAGGAAAACCAACGAATGTATCAAGCACTATCCTTACCACCAATCGGAAAGAGTACACAGGAAATTAAAGAAACTCATTTTGTTGCCATGACAAAATATTTTAAGCTATGTGATTTCTTCTATAAAACTAATATATTAATTTAGAGTAAGAAGTTCAGTCTTTAGTCTAGATTATTATTATCATAAATGCCGAAGTTTGTGATGATGAATGTATGTATGGATATTTGTTACTCTTTTACACAAGTTCTACCGGTGCGATTTGGTTGAAACTTAGATAGAGCATACCCCGAACTTATATATAGGCTTTCTACTCCATGAAAATGTAACACCCGCGTTTCCGATGTGTCTCTCGGAAACCGCGGTATTCAGCTTCTTGATTATAAGACAAAACTGCAAAGATTTTCTTAATTACTTACTTACATAGCATCACGTCTATTTAGGTTAATTACAGGCACGTTTTCTCATAATGCCATCGATATAGCACGCGCCAAATACAATCCAATGTAGGCTAGATAGGGCTCGTTTCGCATTGACAAATGACCACCGTCATCAATCGTTTGATTTGTGAGGTCAGCAATTAGTGTTATAAGTCCATTTGGGCCCGTGATTTGAAAGGAAAATGTGGGAGCGTTAGTAAAAGAACAGCTTTATCTAACAATAAATATCAACGTAGATAGATTATTCGTATGATGGATGAGCCGTTTTGAACTACAATTGTATTTTACTGGTAGGTTTTATATCTGTGGGAACTTTTGTTTGTGAATAAAAAACAAAAGAAATTCGAATAGAGGATAAAGGATAGCCTTTTAAATCGGTAACAAATAACATACGGTTCCACAAAAGTCGCGGAGTATAGTTCTCAATTCAAATACTACCATCACAACCTTGGTTGAAACGCGTAGGATTCATTTGAACGAATACCAAGCATTGTAGTCGATTTTTATAAACACAAATGGAACATTTCGATGTTTATAATTTTAATAAAAATAATTCAGTAGCTTATTGACCTTCATAGATGACCCCTACGATACCTAAAAAAACTTCTTCTCAATCTTCTACTTCTTAACTATGAGCCATTTGTCTTGGTGGTTAGACACCTTGACTACTATGCCACAGGTCGTGGGTTCGATTCCTACCCAGGACACACATTTAGTTTCCATGAACATGCAATAGTGCAATGTATTTAGAAAAGTAGAACATGTATGTACAATTAGCTTGGAGTTAGAAGGCCATGTGTAATTAATGTCCCAGGATATGAATTTATTATCTAAAGTTTTTACTCCAGCTTCCAACTTAAAAGCTAAGCAGTTAAAACAGAAAGCTAATTTGATATATTATTAACGTTCTGTTAAACATAGTTAGTGAACCTTCTGTGCCATTCTTTCTGTGTCTCATTTTCCATTGAAAATCGTAAATCTTCCTCGTACAACTAAATCTATATTTAATGCCATGACTAGTGCCTATGTTTGTTGTGGGAATGTGCCGTAATGTTACACGGATGCTGTAATATGCAGTCTGTAGGTACGTTAATGTACGCCCCTTTGATATTCGTAAACAACGATTTGGGTTTCCCGCGTCGAGTTGCCAGTAACCCAATTTTTGTTTTTTAAATATTTTATCGTACTGTCATCCTGTCATATGATATCTATTATCTGTGGTTTACGCGATTTTTGTCTATGAGAGTTGTTTTAGTTTGTGTTCCCTGAAACTGACAACTTCAAGAAAAAGCTCGCTTTCGCGAGTACGCGTTTCTTTTTTTTTTTTTTTTTCAGTGGTCGCTTTATATAGTATCCTGTGAATAGGCTACTAACGCGAAAGCGAGCTCCATCTTCGGCCTCATCTTAACTTACTATCAGGTGAGATTGGGGTCAATCCCAATACTAATATTCGAGTCAATTAAACCATAAGTATCCCCATATCCATAACCAGAAGTAAAACCATAAACCCGCAAGCATCACAATAGACCTTAATTTTCTATGACACGCTGAAACAACTTTATCTCCCTTTATCAATCTTTTCCACCCTCATATTCCAATTAATTAAACATAATTAAAGACATTACAGTAGATTTGCCAGTGGCCTACGTGCTGGTTGCCATGTCATCGATATTTCAATCAGCTATTAGTAGTCCTCAGTAAGGATTCAAAGACATTCTTATCACGTTTGATGAGTAATTTATTCGTGTAATAAATATACTCGTCAGGACGTTCAGCAAATGCTTCCTTAACTAATCTACTATCTTAGTTTCCTTAAAGACATCCTCAATTTCGGAGCGATTACAAATATTTCCATTTATGAATATAAAATATTTAACGGGCCAGCTGGCGTGGTGGTTAGATACCCTGACTCCCAAGCCACAAGTCGTGGGTTCAATCCCCACCAGGACAAACATTTGTGTGCATGAACATGTTTTTGAACTCTGCTTTGTGTTCGGGTGTAAACATATACATATTACAAAATACCCCATAAAAATATAATTAATTATTAAAGCCAACAGCCCTAGTAAGCTGTCATGTCAGGGAACCAGATTATTTAACAGAAAGGCCTACGTACCTATTTTACCTAATAATCATCAACTTTAAAAGTTTTACTATTTTTCATTCATTAAAATCAGTTTTTTTTTATTTTTTTGGGGTATGTTATACAGCGTTACGGTTCTTAAATATTGTGAATGGACTCGTTATAAGGACCCATTTAACCTCCTTTCGGCTTTACGGGTAGTTTGGTAACATCCTGTATATAAGTATGTATTGAAAAAGCAGTAGGTATATGTAGTATTAGTTACCTGTTAGCCATGTGTGACAAATGTCATGGGATATTTTAAAAGAATAATTACCTATATTGTAAGATAGAGAATGTAGCTTTTAGCTCAGTTGCTAGTGACGTCGAATGTCCTGCGAGGTCTTCTCGCACTCCCTCTAGGGGGCGTGGAGTTAATTGGCGGGGCGGTGCCCCTTTCAATGACGTCGAATGTCCTGACGAGAGCCGTGGTTTTAAATCCTACAGCAAACTTGAGCTTTCTTGAAGGAAAACATCATGAGGAACCCACAGCACGGTGGATCTGACTGGCTACAAACCTTAAGTTGAAAATCTATCGCCAAGCACTTGCCGATGTGTTCTGAAAGCAGCACTTCGGAGACATTTCCTTTTTAATCTGTTTATTTGTGCTATGAAGCTTTTTATACTAAGTAAAAATTGTACGTTGTGCGCCTATTTCTCTAACCAATGCATAACCTAGGAGACTACTCGATAAATAAGTATCAATAACTGACATTTTCACATCGCTAGATACGTTAGAAGATTAGACAATTATTTGCGATTGGATATTTCATGACTTACAACTTCTTTCGCAAGAGCGGGGACCTTAAGTTAGTTTCTTTAGACAACTTACAATTTGCTTCAATCTACACTAATATTATAAAGAGGAAAGATTTGTATTTTTATATGTAACGAATATACTCAAAAAGTACTGGACCGATTTTAATAATTATTTTTTCATTAGAAAGCTACATTATCACTGAGTAATATAGGTTATATAAAATTTTCAAAAAAGTTAAGGATCCATACTAAAACTCCAATAATGTAACCCAAGGTGTGAAAAAATTACAAAACATTCTTACATCGCGTGCGCTGCGAAAACTATTGATGATAGAATGAACAAAATAATGTAACATCCCTCGGCAACGCGGGTGAAACCGCGGGGGACAGCTAGTATTAAATATACTTACAACACAAAAATGTACACTAATATTAAAAAAAGAGAGAGTGGTAAGTTTTTTAAGATTTTCGGCGGTTTTGAGGTCAATAATCTCCGGAACCTCGGCATCTATTTGATGATATATTTTACCATTTGAAAACTACATCATTCTGAAGGGTTATAGGCTATGTTTTAATACCAGCTCTCTCGGCAACGCAGGTGAAACTGCAACAAGTACAACATCAATAAAACTTAAAATTTCACTACGTTACAAAATAAAATGAAAAGGCAACATCGCTTTGTAAGTTTCCGTCAAAATTGCCACGTATTGCTATTATCCTAAGCTCCATATTTGATTGAATTTTACAGGCTGCCAGCCCAAGGCTCTCTGGATGCTGAACCGTCATGGCTCGCACACACCAGAGGCGAATGAGTTCGCTGTCCTGCAGATGCTCGGCGATCTTAAGAACAACATTTTATCCAATTACAATGTTGGAAACCTTCGTGATACGAGTGTAAGTTTATAAAAGTACCTACTAATTCCTCAAGAGAAAATAGCTCTTAAGAGAACCACTACCTGGATACACCAGCGAGTTAGGGCCAGCGACTACGTTTAGCATTTTATATTGAAGTTAGCGACCCTCGCCGTTTTCGTCTGAGTTAAATAATATACTTGTACATAAAACTTCCGAAACAAATCTTCGAAGAAATTGTAAAAATCGCATCTGAATTTATTGCGCACTTTGTGTTATATTATAGTATTTAAATATGTTCAGCATCTTTATTATCTACAGTCGTGTAGTTTCCTTTACTACATCAAACCTTTGATAGAGGTTATAGAAACCAGATAACTTATATAACAAAGATATTTACACCCAGACTTTCAACAAAAAGACATTGTCTTTGAGGTTGACAGATGTTTGGTTGGTTTTGGATAGGAATCAATATGTATCCAGTAACCACGTCAGCCGGGGCTCAATACAAAGTTAAATGAAGTCCTCGATTTCTTATACTCGTTTGGCAATTGGTTACACTACCATACCATACCCAATATGGAAAGTAGTTCCACAACTTTCCGAGCATTGGCTTTTGAGCTGCAAATCAACTATTGGGTTGATTTGTTGCTCAAAAGTCCACTCATATAAGGGTTAATTAAAGTCATGCTAGGTATTAGGTTCGACCCGAATTCTAGTTCCCAAATTTGTAAAAATTGGAAAAGAGCTACCTATTACTTAATTAATAAATTACCTATTCATAAAAACTAGATTGTAATTATCTGGTTATCACGGACCCGCTATCGCGTATTAAGGATACTCGCAGGCCTCTCCGTGTAGCTCAGACTAGTCAATAATTTCTCCCCTGGACTTATGTTGGCCCCAAATATAAAAGAATTTGAAAAAAATTGAGCCAACTGACTGTACGCTGATGCTAGAGAGCTGACGGAGTGTTACTGTTTATTTGACAAGCTAGCAACTAATCCTGTGGAAACTGCCCCCTCATTCAGCTAATACAAACTTCGCTAAGCCGCTTCACGGAGGCCTCGGAGAGCTTATCTCTCACGTGATTAGTAGTATTAGCGTAGTGAGCGACAGAGACAGAGCACGCAGGCCGCGATGAAACATCCTAGAGTTAGTGTCATTTTCCTTACAGAATCGATCCCCTGGCCTTAGGTCCTCAAAAAAAGAAACTCCCAAAACTATACCTCATTACAATCATTAAAATCAAGTCCTCTTTCAAGGTCAAGTATTTGCATTAGTATTACAATTATCCATTCACGCATGCCCATCATGTTGACCGTCAAAAAATAAGTCAAACTTACATGAAGTCTTTATTTCCAGCGCGGTATCTGTAGAGCCGATTTGAACCTCCTTGAAAGGTGGATGTGGAGCTACCGGCAGAACCTGACGTTTGCTGGTGATGTTACCAGTGACGGGTATATGACCACACAGCAGCTCGCGCAGGCATTTAAACAACGGTTCCCGGGATTACTAACAAACAATCGTCATGATTATTTGGTAAGTTTTCTTTTAAGAGAGTAAGAGACGGAGTAGAGCAGAGTACAGAGTAAGTCCGGGGGGACCTTACCCATTTCTGTCGTGGAGCACTAGTTTCGGTTTGTGATGTTGAAAATCGCAATAAAAGTAATTTAAAAATTATTGTCCCAGACTGCACTTGAGCTTTAAGCCGTTTTATCATAGGTAAATGCTGCCACCAGAACACACCATACTACTGAATACTTATGGAAGCCTCTGGTTAAGCATTAACATTCAAAATCATAAATGTGGAATCATGCATCTAGTGATGTACTACGGCAGATGCTCTTGACACTGGATAGACCCAGGTGGTCAAGAAATTACGAATTTAAAAAAAATTGTGACTCGCTTGACCACGTCACCATTCTGATCACTGGCGTATTGGAACAATCATTGAACCTTTGACTCCATCTTTACACCAATTAAAAAGCTAATTGATTTTATATGGTTAGTCGTCACTATCAACTAGCAATTCTAGACTCAGCTTATTTAGGTCAAGTTTTGTTCCTCGGTTGAGAGTGCCTTCTGCGCTCATCGAAAAGTCCCCGTAAGGATGTGAAAGCCGTCTAAGGCTAACATCTTCAAGGCCGTCCAAAAAATAAGTAAGTTTCATTGATAACAAGACATTGCATTACGATCTTTAAATACGACCGTCTTCGTTCGTGACCCTTTGACGCGTGCGTTAATTGACAGAAGTGCCAATACGGTACTTGCGTTTTCTTGATATTCTTACCTACCTGTAGGTAAAATGATCTCATAATGAGTGATAGAACTAAACTATAATGGCACGCAATGAATGGTTTTGACGTTTAAGACTGAAGAATAATTAACTTTATTGCTTTTGAAATTAAGTGCGTATATTGCTCCAATAATTCAATACATGCTTGTGCAGACAAAACCTTTTGAATAGGAATAAGGTTCAATTTTGTATGACATTAGTTTAAGTCGTCAGTTTAAGTAGATTCCTCTACAGGAATAACAATGGCACATATTAAATCATAAGTATATATAGAATGACAGTAAGCACCTTAATGAATGGAATGAATAAATGAGTCCATAGCCAAATAAGAAATTATGGTACCTACAGATTCAGAATAATGGTCATGCATACCATTTCGTTCTTTTAAGCACTCTGAATACTTTTGCTAATTCAACAACTTCATAAGAACAATTCGTATTAATTATTTTCCATAAGTAACTCGGTAGAGTACTTACAGTAGGTAATTTTTGTGGAGTTTCTCTTTTCAGCTTTTATTTAACTTTACGTGTGTGAGTTATTGGGTCAAATCTTGCAACTGAATTTTAACCTACGTCCCCCAACCGATCTAGCTGAAAATTTGCACTCTCAATGGGTTTTAATGACATTACACGATTAGCTAAATGTGACGTCACTCTAAATCCAATATAGAAGACGTATTAAGATGGTAATTGATAAGTTCTTAAACTAACCTCTATCTCATGATTATTTAACAAATAATTTACCCGAGCAGAATATGTGACGTAAAATTCAACCAAACAGTTTTAAGTACTTATGTAATCAATGTAATGGATTGATGTAGCTCGTTTTTTTATTTTATTTAAATCTTTATTTAACTAAATAATGTTTGGTAGCGGGGTCAAATACCACCACCCCAGCTCATTTCTAGGGTATCTTAACCTTTAATTAGGCTAAGTGATCTTCAAGTTAAGTAATTTTTATACCTATTAACGCTGTAAACCCGAATTTCTTGCTAGCTTTCTAACTCTCTAGCCCCCTAATCCTAGGTCTAGTTTCTAATTTCATACCTATCAATTTGGTAACTGTAGACCCCGCGCGACTAACAATGTTATTTTATTGGCGCGCCTAATTAAAGGTTAAGAAGCGACTAATACGTAGGTACTTATAGGTATCGATGACCACACGCACGGCACTTACACCTTGCACACTTGGTGCAACAAAAGCATTCCCAAAAAAGATTGGCGAGAGACAGGGGCCGGCCGAAAAAGAATTGCCAAAGAAATTTGGCAATCCAAAAGGATTAGAATAAAAATCTAATGCGAAGCACGAATACGAAAGAGAAGCATACGTTTTGGGGCGGCAAATCATCTGAAATAAAACCGGCAGATGATGATGAATTTACTTCACTAGTATTGATATAAACAATTTTTTTTTATTTCAGTTTAAATTCGTAACAGACGAACGTTCAAAGAACACATTCAAAGCTTTCACTGAAGGTTTGTTCGGCGCACAGGCTGAAGGATTCGATGTGCCAAAGGAAAATGACGAGAAATTATTGAGGGTAAGAACTTTACCATAATGAGGATGTGCACAATCACTGGCTACTTAAAAGACAAACTCGACTACAGAAAAAATAAACAATTAGAACAAAAGCTCTATAATCTATAGAATTTTGACTTAAAAATGTTTTTAACTTGAATATTATAGTAGGTATTGCTGGGGAGAATAAACAGATATATTAGTTTGGTGACAACAGGTAGTGGTCCAAATATTAGTGGCGAAATTCTTTTAAAATTTCAGCTATTAATAAGTTTGCATAGTTTTTAATTCAGCTGTTTTTAATTCAGCAATAATCATTTATTTGTCGCATAATGTTTTTTTTTTCAGCCTTACAATTTCTGCCCAGCGTGGACTAAAGACGTGGAGAACAACAATGATACATTAGCTCAATTGAACATATTCCAATCTAAGAGTGAATATAAAGAGGTAAGTTCTACCAGCTTTCCCTTTAGGTGGGTACCTAAAGGTATCCAAGTGAGCAATCGCCTATATCGAGTAGTACAAACCTTGACTAGAACTAGAGATATTGGGTGTGATTCCAGGGTCCAGCAAGGTAATATTAACGTTTCCTTGTTTGGAAATGATTATCTGTCCATTGAAAGGCTTATGTGGAACACTATAGTCTGTCCAACATAAGAAGTCCCTATAATGTGTAAGAATATCAACGAAAATGTAACTTTATCTGTCTTGAAATAAGGTTCATCTATTCATCCAACGGTTAATTGTATGATGATGTAAATGGTCCCTTTCAGGAATCAAAAGGGCTGATATTTCAATAACATTGCTTTACGTCAAAAGGGGACTTCTTATAATGAACATACTATAGAGTTGTTACAATCTTATAGGTATTTTAGACATCTAAGAATGTAATACAGAAATGAGCCCTATGACTTCATGATAAGAATCATCTCCATCATCATAAAATTAACCATTATCGTAAATTGTATGCATTATTTCAAAAGCAGTAAAGTAAATTATTAAATGGCATTCTTAGCTGTCAAATTGGGCCGGGCCTACTCGATTTTGACAATTCTATTTATATAAAATACACCACAGATAAAAATTTACTGATTTAAATTCCCATCGAAACAGTATTTCTTAAGTTAGGTTCGATTTTCAGTTTTTTTTAATTGAGATTTTTTATTATCAGATGATAAGCAATGTGTCGGTACGTCTCGGCTTTAACTACGACATCCAGCAGGAAATCATTCAGCGGATTTACCAAGTATGTCGGTATGACAAAGCTAAGGATGTGGCGCAGATTTCTCCTTGGTGTGCTGTAAGTACTTATACTGAGATATCTATTGCATTTAATTAATGTATATTTATACGTATGTAATTGATAATTGCTTATTGTAGTTTAAATAAGTAAAACACTTATATGAAACTGGTTCTAGGTTACATGTGTTGTCAAACCTTATGAAGAAAAAACAGAAGAAAAATGTGAGCATTTCACATGCGGTAGAAGTGAAACCTTCACAAAACTACCTATCTCATTTTCTCGTAAGGAAAATCCTATAGATGTATATGTTTGTCTCTTTATAGTGTCGCTTTTTCATTTCATTGGGTATTCAATCACAAAGGTTCTAGAGAAGTTTTACATCAAAAATAATTTATATTATTGCAACATTAGGTCATTTCTATCACCAAAATCTATCGACAGGTGAAAGTTTTACGATCGAGTTCTAGCAAGAGATAACATGAACTTTGTAGAGCATCGTCTCTCTCATTCATAACTTCGCGCTACGTGATAGAGACATGAAGAAGAATGTTTACAACTTACGGCACAATGAACGATTTCTGCCATCTTTGTCTGTGCGCTCCTGTAGGAAAGAGATAGCAATCTCCCAAGTATCAATTTAGTAACTTCACTTCAACTTAGATTCCAAAAAGCCTTATTCAGTAAAAACAAACTTCGTCGATGGGGCAACTAGGCCTCGGAGAGCGGACCTCACGCAATTGCGTAGTAAGCGAAAGAGACAGAACATAGAGGTCACGACGAAATATCGTCGAGCTATTGTCATTAGACAGATTCAAACCCCAAGAACGATAAACAAACATCAAGTGCATATTATGTACTTTTAATTTTCCAGGCTTTCACCCACGCTGACCTAAAGCGTCTAGAATACGCAGAAGACCTGGAGACCTACTACAAGTACGGCTACGGCTCTGAGGTCAACAAAAAGATGGGATGCAAAACTATCAAGGATATGTATGATTTCTTCACCAACCATGTGTCAAATGGTGAGTTTATCTGTATTAAAGCTACCAGACCACATACATATATATACATATATCTATAATATATTTGATGATCGCAGTCGCTACGTGGCTGACACAGGTCGTGGGTTAATTGTTTGCATTTGTGTGCATGATGTGTTAAATATTGGAGTTTTGTGACTCACACATACACGGGTAAATGAATCCCGGTATATTATGTTCGTCGGGGATTAACCAAGGATATAGAATATAAGGATTTTTCGAGAAAGTGAGACCACGAGGCGGGAGCTAGTAATTTAACTATAGTATACCTACGCCAAGAGTTGTGGCAGACGGGGCCATTAAACAATGATGGTCTTGGGTTGTGCGGCAACTATCGATACTTTGAGTGCATATAAAATTAATGATACCTAAAGGTTTTTTTTTATTTTCAATCTGGATAACCTACAAAATGTGTGTTAATTATTGTTTCCTTTGCAATACATGATAATTAATGTTGTCGATATGCACGCAGCGTATAACTAAAGATCGATCTAGTAGAATTATTTTCCTACCTAAACACTGCTTAATTATAACAAAAAAATCCTTCATCTTACAGACGAGCCTCAACAGCCTCGCTCCTTGATCCAGTTCACTGAAGCGCCAACCCTGCTGACGACTCTGACCACGATCGGACAACACTACGACCTCACACCACTGACGGGCGACAACTACCACACAAATGCGATGCAATCACGTAAATGGACCACTTCCACTATGTCGCCGTTTAACGCAAATCTGGCTGCTGTTTTATACCAGTAAGTAAACCTGGTTGTTTATCCATGAAAACACTCATTCCCATTTTCACTATCTAATACATAACTGTCAAATTGATAAACTTATATGAAAGCAGTCGTTTTGGCATACATCCAGTTTCCGTATGCGGAAGTTTTAACTAGTTAGTAAAACTGAGCATAATTAGCTTTACATCCTTATTTAGATACGGCTATTACTTACCTACTGATATTAGTTATACAAAATTAATAAAAAAAATTGGCACTCATGAGGACTACCGACAGAAGTGAAAACTCAAAACTTTGCGAAAAAAACGAGCATATCGCGCTGTTTCAATGACGCGAACTCATAAGTTTTTCCCCTTCCAAAAATTCCTCAAGCGGCAAAGAAGTTTTAAAAATAAGTACCTACAAACTGATTCATTACGACACTTCTTCAACTGGCACATGGCAGTAAACCAGTCTAACAATTTTGTCACCTCCACAGATGCACAACAAACGGAAACTTCCAAATCAAAGAACAGCACCAAGTCCTATTCCTCGAGAACGAGAAGCCTATGTACATCGAAGGCTGCCGCGTAGGTCTCTGCGACTGGAGCTTCGTTAAGGGCAAGTTTGGAGGCCTTTCCGAAACTTGCAACATGGAATTCTGTAATGGGGCAAATACAGTCAACAGTTTTCTGGCACTTAGCATTAGTGTTATTACCTTCTTTGTGAGATATATAGTTACATAAGATGTGTTGGATTTTTTATGAGAATAGATCTGAAATAACAGCGTGGATTCTTACTTTAGGTATACTGTTTAACTTTGACAGTTGACAGATGAGTGTCAAATGTTTGGAATTTACCTCGCGTTGGGTGCCATTATGAGGCCATATTACGAAACACATTAAAAAATTATAATTTTTCACATTATAATAAAATAAGTATACTGGCCGCCGATCAGTCTACTTATGTCTGCTGTGTCAGTCTGACACATAAAGATCGGCTGTCAAAAGTGACCTGTGGGTTAAATTACCGCACCGCACAGCTCGTTGCTAAGCAACGACGTCATTTTCTTTCCGCCGGCGCCATTTTACTTCTTTTGAGATTTCTGTGCAGCGTCTTCTTGCTGTGTTTAGAAACACAAAGATCGCCGCGAGTATTATAACGTATTTCTTCTGTAATAATTGCAGTAAAATGAGGCTTATTCGTATTATAAGTAAGCCCATCTATTCCTATTCCGTGACCGTCAAAGTTAAATAGTATACTTACAAATACCATTAAATAAAATATCAATGTTGTTTTAACAAACATCACAGTATTGTTATAAAGTCCCTACCTTTTTTAGAGTGTTGTATATAAAATATTATATAGGTAGTTATTAGACATTTTAAATTATTTAATACTAGTGTTGCACTTAATTTGAGACTTTCAGATATCGATAGTTTGCGCTTAACCATACACGCTACCAAAATTTTGGAACAGTGTCTCAGACCACGTGAGAGCTAGTAATTACAGGATTTTTAAATAGATCGCTTTTTATCTAAGTTTAACACACTTTTCTTGCCCAAGTGACATAGAAGCACTATCATGAACAAAAAATATTAGATGAGATTCGAAGTAACCGATATCAATTATCTATACAAAAAAAAATGTGTGAGTTTCGAGTGTCGCTTATAGACTCGAATACCACTCAAGTTATGGATAACGTTTGACATATTACTAAAAAGGTTTTGGAAGTAGTTTGAGCAATTTTGAAATAGTCACTGCAAGATGTGGCAAGTTTCAGCTAGCTCACTTACATTATAGTTGACTTCTTTTAAATACGTGTCGATATAAATATAGATAACAAAGACCTGTATTCATAATCCTTATAATTCTTAGAGAGCTAATAGTATACCTGTCACAGTTAAATAATACATGAAAGATAGTGACAGGGTACCAATCGTAATGTTTGTGTATACGGAAAAGTTTATCGATTATCGACTCTTGGCAACACTTTACGAAGCATTTCAAACTTACATTTAATTAATAGTGACATTAAATTATTACCAAATGGTAGTTTATAATAATTTTGTAGTTTAACAATTAAATAAAGTCTTTAAATGTTGTTGCTAATATTTATTAAGTTTGAAAGATGGAATTCAAATTAAGATTTTCAATTTTATCTTTTTATAGTAATCGTTGTTTAATAGAACACTAATAATTATGTATTTGCAATGTTGATGTTTTAAATATTATAACTATTGTTGTTGCACCGAATAGATTTTACAATAATGTGTTTGTAGTTAATAAAATGTTATATTTATTAAAATATATTTATCGTTTTACTTACATTACATACGTATTGCTAGTACTAGCTTTACGAAAATTAAGCTATATAGTCTGGATACAAAACTCGTGTATCAAAATTCGTGTATGTTTTTAAACTTATTAACTAAAAAACCTAACCTATCGTACAAATTCGACATTATATTGTCTGAATTTAACCCATAATTAAAATTGTAAAGATGAAGCTAGAAATCCATCAACATCCATTCAAATGCATTATTTTTAACATCTAAATACATTTTAAATAAAAAGACAATTTTTTTTTTTATACCACATGAGCCGACAAACAAGCGAACGGTCCACCTGATGGTAAGTGATTACCGCCGCCTATGGACATTTGCAACACTAAGGGCATCGCCAATGCGTTGTCGACCCTGAGACGTGAAGTTGTTAAGTCTCACGTAAACAAAACTATGGGAGTAAGGAATAAAAAAAATTAAACCATCATAAATAATAAAAAGTTTATTTAATTTACAAAAAATAACAACCTATCAGATAAATCACATTGGTGTCATACACGATAAAAAATACACATCAATACAATCGGTTATACACATGGCATCATTATACAAAAAATTACAACAATTATTCACGGGCAACCCGTCATCCATACTTTTTTTCCCAAATGGAAGCAAAATAACATTGGAAGTGAAATATTTATCTATAAATTGATTAATTGCTTTGCTACTTAAGATAATTGTAGTTTCTCTTTCATCATCACAGATTTTTTAGTGAAATTCTTCACGCCCGTTATCCCCGAATACAAAGGCAGGGCACCCAGATCCATATTTCACCCAAACAAAATCTATTAACAAATATATTTATAGTTCCGCTTTGCAGTACTAAGATGTGTTTTAGCAATTCGTTGCTAGCCACCCAGTCTTGTTTCTAACCGCATAATTCAAATTGTATTCAGAGTATTAATAAACGAGATGCAAGCTTGCAATTCCACCGTATATTTACTATCGATTCAAACGATTATTAGGTTATAATTTTGATTTATTGTAAATTCGGATATACACTTAAAAATAGCATTTATAATAGAACAGTCTCTTTTGCATTTAAATAGCTTTCGAACATCCATGATGTCATGTCAAGCTACTATAAACCTTATGTTAACTATTATTACAGGGTTGCCATAAATACTTATAGCCAGCTTTTTTTATACGGTATAAACATGATTTGTGTGTAAATTAATGTTAGAGATATATGATGCTACACCAATATGATAGATGCAAAAGTATCGATGTTTTTTGGTCAATCACGCAAAAACGGCTGAACGGATTTGGAAAAAATTTAGCACAGCAATGGACAAGGTTCTTGATTAACTCTTAATATAGTTTTTGAAGCAGGAAAACACTAGATGTTTGTGAAAAGCTGGAAGACAGTACTAAAATTATTTTAATCATTTTATAAATTACATGTGTATTCACAGTTGTACTTACAAATTGATACCGGTGAAGCATCATACATTCCAAGCACACAATAGCCACAGCTGATCGAACCGCTAGCGATAAAAGATTATAATATTTTATTCATGCTAATACCATAATATATGTTATGTTTAGGGCCCTATGACTCAAATTTCAATGCCGAATTTTATACCGTTGGCTCTCTGTTTGCCATGCCGTGTCCTGAGCACGAACAACTTTCACAACTGTAAACGGACTTTTTGGCGCACTCGACACAATGACGCTACTATATTCATGCACAGGGCACCGGCCCCTAAACATTACAATTTGATAACCTAATAAATATTAAGATCACGTCCCCTCATGCGCACTGCTTGAGCTAATATTACGAGTCCGTTTACCACTACCGTTACCCGATTTGTTCTTGTGTCTCTTTCTATCACTGTCTTCTTCACTCACACTATTGCACCGTGGTTTTGGACTCATAATTGTATCCGAACCTACCGAATCTCTTTGAGACTTCTTTCTCTGTCTTTTAGGAACATTTTCACCTATTAACATCTCGTTGAAATTTCTCTGACGAGCTTCCCAATATAAGTTCTGTCGTTGGATAATATCGGGGTATTTGGCTTCGAAAGCGACATCTGGCGGTATAAGAAGTTCCCAACCGTGTCGCGGATTGAATTTTGCAACAGAACGAATGATTTCCAAAACTTCTTGTGGCGGAAGACGAACTGCTTCGGCGATCTTTCGCCTGTCCACGTACGGGTGTTGCGTGAAGAGATATAGCTGTGGAAATAAGAACAAATTAAAAGAATGATGACCTGGACCATTTAAATAAATTTAATTTAAAAAAAAAAGGGAAAAGTTTTTCACGAAATCTTATTTAACCAAATTTATCATCCCACCTTCGACATTCTTTTATCTTAGACTTCTAGACTTTCATTGAAAGACATGGTAGCAAATTTCTGTCAAAATATTCAATTTCTTAGACTTCAGCCACTTAATTGAATAAAGAGTCTCTGTTACCTATAAAAGATACAGCCCTGGAACAGACCGACGGACGGATAATAGTTTTAGTAATAGGATCATGTTGGTACCCATTGTGTAATGAAGTTATTAGTGTGCAACCAAAGCGAAGTTTGACAGATAAACAAATCGCACCCGCAGTACGATAAGGGCTTACTCAAAATTTTGCGAAATGGAGTTACTATCATAGAGACTAAACAAAGAACGCTCTATCCGATGAATAGTAAAGCATAATCAATTTTATGATAGAACAAGCATACCGATACTTCAGCCTCTTTAACACCGGGACCCACCCTCCCCGCTCAGTGGGAAAGTGACCCAATCAGAGATGTGCCAAAAGTGATTTTTTGAGTTAAGCCCCTATCGTTCTGAGGGTGCGAAACGAGGTTAGATCAAAGTGGCATCGCCTCCGTATGGTATAAATACTAACGACATGGTCCCTGGCGGCGCACATGAGCGCGGGCGGCGCGGGCGCGGCGCGCGGGAACACGTCGGCCGAGCGCGCCGCCCACACGCCGCGGACACAACACGCCGCGCCGCTCAGCGCCGACAGTAGCGCCGTCTCGCTCAGCGGCCCGACCGTCGCCGTCGGGCCCGCCGTCGCCGCACCCGTCGGCGCCGTCTCCGCGCGGACCAGCGATCGGATGTCCGTGAACGTCATCAACTTGGCTGCAAGTACATAAATTAAGTTAGGCGCGTTGATCGATCACTAACATGCTAATGTAAACAGTATATCTGTAGCAATGAGTGTGATGTGTTGGTCTGCCGTGTTATTTCGTAGTTAACATTTTTCACTTCGTCTGCAGTCCCCATTACTGTCTATTTTCCATTTTCACAGTCCTAAACCTAGGAGGAGATAACCCTTGACAAGCAATATACTTATACCTGTATAATACCTACCTATAAAAATTCATGGTCAGTATGACCCACGGGATTCCCCAAAGACAGACCAATTTATATACTATTAGGGGGCTTCCCCATAACAGTATTCCGTATACGGCACGTGTTTTCGAACATTTTGCAAGCTAATTAATGTAAAGCTTATTCATGAAAAACTCTTTTTCCTTATCAGGAAGCTACTTCAAAATTAATCACCAACATAATGTTGTGTAACCAAATCCATCCATTGCAGAAAGACACCCAATAGTAATATTTAATCAATCATAAAACTCAATGCACACTTGCCATTGATAAGGATCTCCTTAATCTGGTCCTGTGGGGAGGGTAGTTTGGTGGGGGCCACGTCAGCCTCGTCGACCGGCGGCGGCGGGACCAGCATGCGGACGTACTCGCGACCGCGGAGGGTCAGCGATGAGCCGTCGGATGTGGTCGCGCTGAATAGTTTTAGCCGCTCCAGCTGGCGAAAATTTTATTTAAGAACACGTTAATCATAAATCTATATAGTTAGATAGATAGTCTTTATAAGCCATAAATATCTTAAATAATATAATAATGAATGAAATATAAACTAAGGGCCTTATCACACTGGCGATTTGCGAGTGAGTTCAAAGCGAGGCGAGTTTGGAGCGAGCGCGCAGCGAATACGACGCGAAGAAATGAAGAAGTGAAGCAGGTCGGGCTGTTCAATGCGAGCTTACAAAGGGCTCAACGGCGCTATTCGCGGGGAACTCGGTGCACACTCGCCTCGCTTTGGACTCACTTGCAAATCAACAGTGTGAAAATGCTCTTATTTTCGTTATCCTTATACTCTAATGCATATCAGAGACCCATTGAATAAATAATGAATTATTGTGTTTCATGATAAAGTTTCTATAGTAGTAGAGCTCTTAGAGCAGAGTTCGTCTGGGGAAGTACTACTACCTTAACCATTTATGCCGTGAAGCCGTAGTGCAACTGTATTACTGTGTTTCGGTTAGAAAGGTAAGGGGGCCGGTGAACTTACAGGCACATGAGACTTCACAACTTCACGTCTCAGGGTCGACAACGCATTGGCGATGCCCCTAGCGTTGCAAATGTCCATAGGCGGCTGTGACCACTTACCATCAGGTGGACCGTCTGCTTGTTGGGCGGCCCAAGCGGTATAAAAAAAATATGTACCATACATGATGTGTGTGGTGGCCATTTTATCAGTGTTACCAGAGTTAGTGTTTGTTACGTGTCACCAGCTAAACAGCTGGACTAATAGGGTGGCTGACAGGCCGAAAAAGGTCATATATTTTGCCGATTAGCTCACCCTCCCATGAAATTAATAAAAAATAACTCACATCTGCATAATCCGAGTCAGAATGCTTCCACATACCGTCGTACCAAGGCTCTTCAGTGATCCGCTGACTTATTGTCTCATAAGACTTCTCGCGCGCCTTCTTTGCCACTTCAGTCTCTTGCCGCGCAAATTTTACAGTCACCTAATAAAATGTTAACGCATTCAGATTACCGACTGAATGTTCAAAGTATTCAAAACTTGAAGAAAATTCATGCAATGAAATATATTTTACAAATAGGCCTTCACAGGAACTTATAAATGATCAGACTCTTAACCTATGTGCATGACTCTAGTGCATGTGAATCTGTTAAGAATTTAGTAGCTTTCCTTGTATATTAGGGTTCCTATTTCTAGTAAAGGGTTCTGATGGTATCTAAGGATAACAAACCTTCTTTATGTATTACAAATCCAAGACAACATCTATAGAAGTACTAAAATTCCCCTGTATCAAGTAGCAAACATGAAGACAAACTTTTGCATTTATTTTTACTGGCTTCTGCTCCATGGCCTAGACTCAGATATAACAGTATCCTATGTTTAGCCTGTATCCTGCTATCTAGGCTGCAAGTTCAATATCTACTCTGCCTTTTTGGCATGATTAAAATATCCACACAAACATTTGTAACATAACTGTATTTATGATAGTGATAAGATTATCTTATTTCTAAGTAAATTACCTGTTGTGCTTCAGCTTCTTTCTCCTCATCATCAGTATTATCTGCTTTATTTTTATCTAGTTTCCGTTTGTCTTGCTTGTCGAAATATGAGTAGGATGGCCTCAATTGGATAATACCTTTTGAAAAACAAACCAATAAGTCAACACATCAACACAGATTGATATGTTCATAATATACTCGTATGTATCTTGATTATATGTGGAAGGCTTATGTTCAGCCCCCTAAGCTAATCCAAGCTTCGTCGACGAGCCGTTTCCTGCGGCAGTTTCAGGGGGCGCCAAAATCGTAATATAATGTTTGAAAAACTTGCATCAAAAGTACCTAGCATACAGTGCACTTTTGTTCTATCAATAATTCCTGATGAATGACTTTTTTAGTGGCCTCGCGTTATTAAATATGTTGACTGAGGATCAGCAAAAAAAAGAAGCTGACCTCTCAAAAATATTCGAAAGACTTAAACCTTAAGTGAAAGTTATTACCTAATAGGTAATAATGAGTGCAAAATTTAATATAGGGTTCTTATTGTCGCAGTCAAAAAAAATGCCACCCATCATATATTTTTTAGTATAATGTCTACAATTTATCTCAAAGGATGTCGAAGGGGCGCCACTATCAAGTTTCTGCCCGGTTCCAAAAAATCGTAGATCCAAGGCAGACTGTCACACCTCTAGGTCTAACTGCCGCCTAGGATAAATATTTGTATAGTCAATCTAAATATTCATTTATAAAAAATTGCTAAATGGGATAAAGGTTGTGAGTGAAGGAAATATCCCAAAGAGTACAATCCTTGTTTGAAACTTCAGTTTCTTGTGTGGTTTAGGGTCAGATGGTCATCAGTGAATGATGCAAGTTACACATACCTTGTATAGGGGTACAATGCAGCTCCTTGTCTTGAAGCACAGCCACAGCATAGTGCTGGCTCTCCAAGCTGGGTGTGGTGCTCTCATACACTATCTTATCCATTGTCCCATGCCTGAAGTACAGTGATTTATCCTTCTCTTTTATATGCCATGATGATTCCTGTTTTACAAGACAAGTAGTAGTTTAGTTTCATTTAACAAATTTTTAATTTTATTTATTATTGAAAAAAGAAACTACATAGGTAAAATAATACATAATATCTTTCACAAAAATCCCCAGAGGTTTATAAGAGGAAATGACTTAATATTCGGTCCTTAAGACACCAAATTACTGATTTCTTTGAGGTAGGTACTTCATCACATTTGTTATATTATAAAAGAATGTGACATCAAACTTTATTGAAAACAGCATGTAAATAATATAGCTTAAAAATAGATTAAATAAGATACATTTAAATTCTAACAAAACTGATTGATAATTTAAATTTAATAACATAATTATGTGAAAAAGTTCATCATATTTTATGCAGAACTTTGGTATTATACAAGTACAATAGTATGTAATAATCTTGTGTAAGACACAACAGCTGACTTTCAGGCTGTATAATCTTGATCTACAGCTCCTTCATGCCTCCACATCTAAATGAGTGACGATACAAGTGCAGATACAATAAATATACAACCTTATGCAAAACATTATCTATATAATCAACAGGTGAGCAAATAGCTTGGTGGTAAGAGAAACTGACTGCCACACCATGGGCTATAAGCATTTGTCAGCATTAATATAGCTGTTTAAGTGTACTTATCGATATGGGTGTGTAAAAAGAAAAAAAATGAGTTTAGAATGACAGTAATACCCGGTTTCTGTAGAACCAGTGTCATAGTAGATGCTAGGTTAATGCTTCAGTCATACACAATTTTTCATAAGCTATGGTATCAATTCACACACGTACCTGATGTCCATCAGTGTTCATTGCTATCAGCTCTCCTTTTGAACAACAGTACTTATCGCTGTGAGTGTCTAGGCCAACTTCTAGGCGCACAATTTGGTTCTTTGGCTTGATAGCAGCATTCACAACTTTAACATCTTTCCAATCCCTGTTAGCAGGTCTAACAGGGTACTGGTAAATATAAAGGTTCTCAGCTAATGCCTGTGATAAATATACAGGTATCTGAAACCAATTATTTACAGCTGTTAATTAACAAAAAGACTGTTTTCACACGAAGTCATAACCTAGTCCTAAACCACGTTGTCAGCCAATTACTCTGTAATTCTTACCTCTTGAACAACGGGATCTTCTTCTTCCATTTTCTCCGTTATTTTATTTGTATGAGAAACTTTATCATATCCGGAGAGTTGAGAAAATAATTATGAAAATCTCACGCAACAACTTCATGTATGGTGAATGATTGATTGATTGTGAATGACGTCCATCTGTGTACTTCACTAATGTCATGATCATAAAAAGAGTAAAATAAGAGTGAATGAATGAACTATATACGATTACAAGGGCTGCCATTTGGAAGATTGTAAAAATAACGAAAAAATATTGTTTTATTTATTCATTTTGGTGTTACTGTTTATTTATTAAAATAAATCTCATTAAAAGTAGGCCAGTGAAGTGAAGTTATGAATATGTACGTGTATCTGCTAAAAGTAATATTATAAAAAGTATATGTGTTAATTTAAAGTCAAAAATTATTAAACCGAATTTATAACTCTTTCACCATATAGAATGTTATATTATCACTGAGATCTGGCTGACTTGAACTGAACTTGACAGAAGAATTATTAAAAGAATTCGATATGTCGAACTGACGGACGGCCGACTGACGTCTTTTAATATTATCGAAGAGTTTTAACATTATACGAATAATTTATAAATATATTTAATTTGTATTTTTTGCACAAACGTAACATACTAATCATAAAACCAAAATAATCCGATATATTTTTGGTCAAGATTATGTTTCATTGAATAATTTTATCCAGAAAATTATTAAATAGCATTTAAAATGTCTGATATGATAATAAATGGTATGTTGTATTGAATCAAGGTGTTTTAGCACGAAAGAGTTTAAATTATAATCATGCCTACAATTTGCCAATGTTCTCTACTTTCTTTGACGAACGACCTATTCTACTGTAAATAAACATTGGTCCAAAGTCGCTTTCGGTGATGTTGAACGTGTTGTAGATATATAGATATATATTTATCATAGCCTCATCAACGGTGTTATAAGTTCTATTTATTTCTCAAATATTACTTTTATATATAGGCTGGTTATGCAACAAAATGGGTTTTTACTATAAGTATCTACCAATGTTTTTTCTTACTTCTTCTTCTGCTTCTTGGCTAGTTCTAGAGTTAAATAGAATACAAAGGCTTACAAAGGCATTCTATAGCACATACATATGCGTTAAATGACTGCCCATAATTATACAAAAGTAATAAAAATATATTATTCCATTGATTAAGATATCTTATCAGATTTTTGATACAATTTTGCTCTTAATTACTTTTCAGATTCTGTTCCAGTCGATAAGAAATGGAATGAACTTATCAAATATAATATTTTTATTATGAAATTAGTTGAATTTGTAAGTATATTTCTTTTTTGCTAAGTTGTCGTTTAAAATCTTTATGAAATAATTTGTTTCGTTCCTTTTAGGGAATCTCACTCGTAATAACTCTTTTGCCATCAATAATTCCAAAACCAGAAGGGCACATGTACTGCATCTCCACTGGTCCTACACTTGTTATATCATTTTTATTTATTATTCTATATTTAAGGAGGAAAGTACCACTATTCATGGAAAAAATGTATTTATTCTTTCAAATCTTATTCACATTTGGTGCTTTTATTCAGTGTTTTCTTTTAAATCTTATTAGAGTTTGGCTATGGTTAATATATGGTGTA
This sequence comes from Habrosyne pyritoides, assembly GCA_907165245.1. Taxonomy (NCBI): domain Eukaryota; kingdom Metazoa; phylum Arthropoda; class Insecta; order Lepidoptera; family Drepanidae; genus Habrosyne; species Habrosyne pyritoides. Next base: position 10,607,192 of record OU015596.1, on the reverse strand, counting down.
TTTTATTTCGCATTACTAACTGCATTATCACTTGATTTGTTCTTGATTGCCAATGAAAGAGGTTGTACTTTTAGTTGTGCATAATATTCATAGTATTAATGTATCAGGTATAACTATAATGAATTAATATAATATAATTTTATAAAAATGCCTTTGTTTATTCTCCCAAAATTAATTAAATGAAAATATTTTTTTAGGCACACTGAATTTCATTAAAATTTAAACGTAAAATTCCGATAATTTATACCCGATTTATTACTTTATGTGATTGACAAGTGACACTGACAGACCCAATACAACTTTTTTTAAAATTAAACAGCTGATTTAATCTGAAGGAAAGGATTCTAAATAAGTGGAATGAGTTTTATAACTTCATTGTCTCAACTTCCTAAAGTTGAGAAGAACTACGTTTAAGTTTTGTTCAAAAACCTATTGATTTGCTTATTTATGATAATGTTAACCGTCAAACTATCGAAAAAAACATCATTAAAAATGATCAAAAATGGTCATATTTTTCAAATATTTGCCTGGAAAATGTTCAATAGGTGAGAGCAGCATGCTTGTAAGACACGAAAGTATCATTGAATTATTACTTTTAGGTTATATCAATGCTCCTCATGATAATCCCCTTCGTAATAGAGGAAGCCAACTTTATGCACTGCCTTGCTGTGGCGCCCACCCTCATCATGTCAGTAATGTTCATCGTGTTATACTTAGTGGACCAAGTACATGACCTAGCTGAACAACTTTACATAACCATGCAAATAATCTTAAACATAATAACCCTAGTCTCTGCTATATTAAAAAAAAGTGCTAATGGAGCTCTCTATGGGCTATTTTATGTACATCTGCTAGTTGCTCTATGCATAGACCAGTATTATGTTATAAGAGAACGGGGCTGTGTAATGTTAAAGTGATTGAATGTTGATTTTCCAATAAAATGCTTTGCAGGCATATATTTTCTTATTATTCTGTAGTGTTGCTTTTCTGTTATTTTGTTTTCTAATACAGTTATTTCTTAATATGTGTGACTATTCAATTTTAAATCAATGACTTTACTAGATAAATGCAAATCCATGATCTAATTTCGAAATATTATTTGTTGTTATGATACTCAAAATTCCATGCAAAGGGATTTTTATTTTCCAGACTATGTAGTTTAACTGAATTATTAAAAATCAGTAAGCAGCACCTATCTTACTTTTAGGTAGTGGCACTGCTCCTCAGTATAATCCCTCATGTTGTGGAACCTGTGGACTCATGGCACTGCCTCGTCTCTGCGCCTACCCTCATGCTTTCCACGCTTATCATGGTGCTATACATCGTTGATCAAGTGCAATATGAGGCAGAACTATATTATGTCTGCCTTGAGCTCCTCATCACTATTATTGCATTTATAAACCTATTCCTCATTGGTGATATGATGGGTGCAATATATGGACTGTTCTATATAGACTTAGTAATTGCTTTTGGTATGGATATTTATTATATGAAATTAGAGAGGGGCTTTACATTTTAATTTGTATATTAAAATTGCCTTTGTTTATTATTGTACATTTTATTTTTAGTTAAAAGTTGATTACAAGTTGATGACTAATTAGCCACAAGCATTTCCTGTGATTGATAAATATTGTCATGTTAAAAGATTCCTGGGCATACTATTGGAAGTGTCTTCTGTTTTTAAGTACCATTTATCTACCAGAGATAATTAAAAATACAGATTGGTACTAAAAATGTTTGGTTAATCAATAAGGAACCAAACTACCCAACTAGTCAGCTATGTATATCACAAATAAAAAAAATACATCACTAATCAAATACCTACTAGCGATAAACTGAAGGAGTTTGATTGGTCGATTTTCAAAATAATAGTTTGTAAGAGTATTCGCGCGATCGTCAGTATCAAAGTTTGCACAGTAATTTGCCCGATAGTAGTTTTTGATCGATAAACATTACAAAATTAGGCTAGTTAATATGATACTTAACTAATGAATGGTTAGTTAAGCTAACTTAGTACACTTTTCTGTCGATATTGTTGTGGGTACCTACCTACTTACTTATTATTCATGTTTTGTTCACAGTTTTAAACGCGATAATGTGGACAGACCATTTTAGTATACAATGTGTGATCGTGTTAGTTGTGACAAACGAAAACGTAATTATTTAATGCTCGGAATGTTTTACATTGTAAAAATATTAGTTCATTTGTTCAAAAGACTTTTAAAAGTGACATTCTGTGAGTTATTATGGACAGTGTTATTTCTGTTAATTGTAATTATAATTTACAATTGGACCGATAATCCTTCTACTGTCTATAAAGTGCAATTACAAAATCCTTTAATAGTATGGTGGCCTTCAGAATTTCCGGCTACTTCGGAGACAAAGCAATGCGCTAATGATGTCGAGTGTGATGTATTCAGTGATAGAAGTGTAATTAATCAGTATGACGTCGACGCTTTCCTATTTTATGGAAGCAATATTGATTTCAATGACCTTCCACTACCAAGGAAACCCAAAGATGTAATCTGGGGATTATTTCACGAAGAGTCGCCAAGAAATACAGAGGAACTCATGCACGAACAAATGTTATCTATATTCAATTATTCTGCGACGTACAGTAGGTACAGTGATGTTCCATTCCCATTGCAACATTTAGAAGCATTCGAAGATATAACCAGCAGAGAATATTTTGTCGAAACATCAGTCAAGAATGATCTGTTGAAAGATATCGCTCCCGTAATGTATTTGCAGACCGATTGTGAAACCTCCACCGAACGTGACGCGTACGTGAAAGAACTAATGAAATTTACAAAAGTTGATTCTTATGGAGAGTGTCTCAAGAATAAGGAACTACCCAAAAAGTTCAAGGAAGATTATTTGAATAATTTAAACGAGGACGAATTCCTAAAGTTTATTGCAAGATACAAGTTTGTAGTTGCCATAGAGAACGGCGTTTGCGAAGACTACGTCACTGAGAAGTATTGGCGAGCGATCAAAGTTGGCACGGTCCCTATTTACTTCGGTTCACCATCAATTAAGTACTGGTTTCCAAATAATAAATCCGCAATACTTCTAGAAGATCACCCAACTCCAGAAAGATTAAGTCAGCATTTAGATAAGTTGATGAAGGACGATCATTTATACGAAGAATATTTAGAACACAAAACAAAGCAAGTAATAAGAAACGATAAACTTAATGAAGAAATTAAACTGAGACCTTATCAACTTGACACCATTAAAACTGTTCATAATTTTGAATGTTTTATTTGTGAGAAATTACACGAACAACGTGAGGGTAAATTAGGAGCGAGTGTAGTAAACAAAAGTCATTTTAATTGCCCAAAGCCAAGATCGGCATTGACTTTGGGAGAAAGCCCGACAAATAATTGGATATTCTCTTGGAACTACGCACAAACTACAGTACAAAAGATATATGAGGCTGTTTCCAAAACGTAATAAATAAGTACACAATTTTAGACGTAATGATTTTAATATATTTTTATACATTTTGTTATATTTGTTGTTTAATTTATCGTTACTGACACATTCCATCTAATGGGGATACAGGATGTACTTCGTAATGTAGACCTCGTTTGATAATATGAGGTATTTTTTTCGGAACCATCCTGTAAATAGAAATAGAACAAGTAAGATAACTGGAATGTAATTTATGATTGGATAGTGAAACTTATTTTAGCTCTTAAAACTAGAAACAATTGTATCGCATAGTTTAATACTTACGAAATGCAATCGATGATGGGACAAACCGACAGACATAAAGTACAACCAGTACAATCGTCGGTTATGTGTGGTATGTGCGTTACAGGATCGAAGCTGTGAAAAAAAAAAAAAAAAATATTTATTACTTATAATAATTTTAATGTGTTTGAGAGAAATAGGCAGGGTATCTGCACACGGTCACACGGTTATCTGATATCATACTAAATAGAGCTTGGGATCCAGGTAATTGATGTAGTACTTTTTAAATCAATGTATAATAAAATCAGATGCACACAAATGTTTTCTTAGGTGGGAATCGAACATAGGCTGCGAGCGGCCAGTATTAAATATTGTTGTTGTTTAATATTCTTTCATTATTCGAAGGGTAGGTACACAGCTAGTGTTTATAATAAACCAACTTACTCAATAGCTTGATATCCTGAATCAGCGCAGGCCATGTAGCATTTACCGCAATTTATACACATATCCTGAAATAATAGATGTTAAAATAGTTTAAAACTGCATTTAATATGTGGTTCATAGAACCGGGCATTTACGACCTTGTAAGAGGGAGTCTAACGCCGAAGATTATTTCGATGGGAAATAAACTGAATTTGTGATAATTTTGAATCCAAGGTCAGGAATAGTTATGATTCCATATTAAAGTTACCTTTTTAATGGGTAATTTTTTTTACAGTATTTTCTGTAGGAATTAAATATAGAAATATGCTTACATCATCAATCAATGCGACTACTTGTTTGGTGTTATCCAAATGTTTATAAGTACCAACTCTAGGTAACGCCTCTCCCAACACATCTTTGATTTTGGGAACTTCGCAGTATCCATTGGTGGTACCGTTTGACAAGTAACTTTGAGCCTTATTGTCTTCCAGTATGTCTGATTTTAGTCTAATCTCGTGAAGTTGTTCTTCCCGCTTTTGGTAGTAAGGTCCAAAGTGTGCTAATACCTAAAAACAAATAGATTTAATAATTTTCTTACTTTTTATAAGATTATTGCAGTATTTTTCTTAAATACCTTTCCATTTTCATCATAAAGCGATTGAACAGGTTTCCCTTTTTGATGCTTAAATGTAGGCGGTGATTGTCCTGTCCAACCCTCAAGACCTTTCGAGCGTAAATATAATAATGCTTTCAGGCCTGTTATGTAGTCTTCTATCACTGTAAAGTCTTGGTTCTGGACTGCGCTGCAAATCTGATTGAGAAAAAAAAAACATTTTGTCTTTTGGCTCCTCTGGTCACCCAAGTGTGTCACATAAAACCGATAAGTTCTATAAAAGATATCAATCCATTAAGTTGTTATAACTCTATAGTGTAAGATTTTACAGAAAGATTCTTCAGTTGCATATTACCTATATTAAAAATATCCTGTGTTCTTCTATACATATCTAGATATCATACTCAAACTAAGTTAGCTTTTACTTTGGGATCCCGATAACTGATATAGGTATACTCGTATACTACAAATATACTTCAATATAACTATATTGAAGTAAAGTAAGTATTAAATAGCCTATGAAGATATTTACACCAAGATAGAACAAACAAATACACATAAATGCTAATCCTGTTTGGGTATTGATTCCAAATTATTCCACCTACTTGAACAACCGGTGCTCCGCACATGATGAACTGCAGAGCAGATTCAGCGGAGTCGATACCGCCGATACCAAGTATAGGAAAACCGGGTAGTTTGTTCCCGATGGCTGATACTGCTCGGAGACCCATCGGCCTCGTAGCGTTGCCTGATACACCGCCGTAGGTTGTGTGTTTTTCGCGACCTAATAATAGCAAATTTAGGTGAAAGAAAGATCCAATTTTTATTTTCTTGAATGGTTGAGCCGGTCGAAGCCTTATAAACGGACTAATCGTGTAAACCGCATTATATGAGTCAATTCATGTCATCAATATACTGGTTGTATTCACGAACTTTACATGCTCAGAATCGGAAATTCTTCAGATAACTCCCAGGGTTCCTTGATTCGACTCTGGAAAAAAATCTGTTACAGTAAAATTTCGGCTTTTGGGTTTAAACATTTACTCTTGAGATATTCCTAATATTATTAGAAAATAAGGAGTGCTTATTACAACTTACCAACTGCAGGCCATGGTGTTGCATCGGCTTTGACGGTCATCAGACCAGAAACGGTGTTGATAGCTGACACTCCGCTTGCACCACCTACCACATTAAACATTGATAAATCTATCCACAAAAAGAAAATTATGATCCAATAATAATTTGAAAAATAATACCTTCATAAGCCGCTACAGCAATGCTAACAATATCTGTTATGTTGGGCGTCAGTTTTACGAAGAACGGAATCTTGATGGCTTTACGCACCCACTGAGATATGCCTTTTACTAGTACGGGATCCTGTGGAAGATATTTGCTTCTGTTTTAGGTCGCAATGTGCTGGTATATAGATATTCTACAAACAATTAAAAAAAATTGTTGGAATAGCTGTCATATTTTAGGGGAGCTGATTACTTAAGTCCGAGGTATATGTTTGATCATCTTGGATCAATTAGTTAGGTCACATTGGTGGTAAAGGGAGATAACGAAAATCACGACTCAGGTTTCTAGTCCATTAATAGCACAAATGAGAGCCGTAGCGCAAGTCCTAGTTGATCACCGAGGTATATGATTCTGAGCCCTATAATTTAATACTTAACTCCTGGATATTTTATAGGTATCTTATTTTCAGACAAGGCAAGACCAAAATGTAGCTTTTATAATCCCCAAAATATTTAAGACTTCAGCGAATTACTATACCTGTCCACAAGCCAGCCCCATGCCAGACTCTCCCATTCCGTGAGGGCAGGACAAGTTCAACTCTAGGGCATCTGCCCCGGATGCCTCGGCCTTCTTAGCGAGCTCCGTCCAGTCCCCCTCGTTGTATGAACACATTATTGATGCTATTACTATCTGCAAGAGAATTTTTTGTTATTTTACTTTAAAGCCCTGTTTTATGAAATAGGTAACTTATTCAAGCACCTACTAAGAATACTACCTGATGACTTCTGTATTTGATGTTTTAGATCCAAAACTAAGGTTTAAAGAAATTTGGCTTTATCTAATATTATAATTGAATAGTACTTATATTTTTTTTCTATCGGTATATTCAGAACTCCATTATTTTGAGTTTTAGCTTATTCTGTCTATCTGAAGGATAAAGGCCTTCCATTCCTATATTAACTCATCCTGATTTAAAGTCCTTTAATGTGTTATTTAGCACCATCATTATATATGATGCTGAGGAGAGCTAGATGGCACATAATTACTTACTTTGGTAGGAAAATCCTTCTTTAACTCAGTGATGCTCTGACACCAATAAGCTTCACACTTCTCCGATATCAATTCAATGTTAAGGAACGATCCTTGCGCAGGACCGTAGTTCTCACCAGATGTCACACCGCGAACGATTCGGGGCGATACGTTGGTTACTAAATCCTGTTGAACATCAAATTTGGCACATTTGAATCCATGTCCGTAACGACGGCTGACAAACCTAGTGGAGTTTAAATCCTACAATGAGCTTGACCTTTCCAAAACATCGGGTACTTTGTAGTACCCTGGCTGGATGGCAACAATTCGCATGTTGGAACGTTTTCGTGGGTCTAGTCGGCTGTGTACTGACCACTTTCGGAGACATCACCACTATCATAGCAAGAATGTGGTCAAACACAGACTTGGACTAAACACTCGTTAGAAACCCTATAGTACCTATTGGGAAATGCATTAATACTCAAAAATAATGTACTTAGGTTAATTGTAGAGTTTCTCACATACCTTATCTAGGCCAAAAGTCTTCGTAACAACAAATCCCCATCCCTGCTCGAATGCTCGCCGAATCATCGCAGAGCTAGTAGTGGGGGGAGCACTTGCTAACCCGAACGGATTCTCGAACTTAATCCCGCACACTTCAACAGATAGGTCCACATCGTCTATACCGCAGTGGAACTTTGGTAACTCGATGGGTGCGTTGAATGGAATACCCTGTAATGGGAAGATTCTGGGTTTAATTTTTGATTTGAGGGAGAAATTTGTGGCTTCTGATTATAACATGCAGTTTTGAGGCACACCTATTGTAGTTATGTTTATTCGGCTTAAAGTCAACGATTAGAGCTGTTTAACATTAAGACAAATTGCTCTTATTTATTTAAATCATTTTTAGTCTATATAGTCTAATATAGAATTTGCTATCATAAGAAATGGTCTGTGGTAGACTTAAATGGCATTTTGAGATAAAACAAATAATTAAAGATGCTAAATTGTGTTCAAATTTAGTTTTTTTTAAGGTAATCTTACCTGTAAATAACAATGCATATACCAAGCGGCAGTCTTTCCATCGTTTACAGACTCGACAGTTGTCTCTGCAACCCCAGCTAAATCACCTCCGATGAACACTTGAGGGCTACTCGTGCTCTGCATAGTCGTTTCGTCCACATCTGGCAAGCCCCATCGGTTAAGCTTGACCCCTGACATCGCATCTTTTACTGAAATTTGAGAGTGCTTGTTATTGGGTTTCTAGGACCAAAAGGAAGTTAACATCTCGAAGGACCAATAAACTAAAAGTTGATAAGAAGGCAGATTGTTGATCTTTTCTTATACAATTGTTCTGCCATTTTTAACGAATCGCGAGTTTGGACGAATACGTGAATAATTCTTACCATCAGCATCGTAAAGGCCCGAACCAAAAGCGGAGATAATAAAATTCGTTTTGAGCTGCAGCACTTGATCTTCATCTTCGATCCACTCTCCGTCATCTAGTTGTTCGGTGCGACACATCCTTAGACCTGCAACCTGCATATTATTTGCTATATTATGATTTATTTCATTAATTATCACATGTTGTTTTCATATATTTTCTGACTGGTATCTTACTCTGCCATTTTTGACGATAACTTCTTGTGGTGACATGAATGGCACGAACTCGCATTTTTCTTCTTTTGCTAAATCGACCTGAAACATAGCGTCGATTACTATCAATTTCTAGTGATGAATTTGTTCTATTGTATAGAATTCGTTATTGTCATGAAAGAGTAATAGACGTTTTATGGATTTACAAACCTCTTCCGGAACAGCCCTAATGTTACTGAAACCCTTTCTAAAAACAACATATACTCTTTTAGCACCACATCTAAGCGCAGAAGTGGCGCAGTCGAAGGCAGTGTCACCAGCGCCAAGAACGATGACGTTGCCGTAGAGTTCGGGAAGAGAGGATTTGCAAGCGCACATACCTGGGGATATTAAGCTTGGGATTAGTTCTTGTATATTAGTTAGAGTAGGCGAACATTTTCAAAGAAAAGTAGTTAAAGTGCAAAGTAATAAGTGAATACCTTTCTTGCTTCCTCTCGAGACAAGTGGCAAGAAGTCCTTGCTAGTATAGAAGCCCATATCCTGGGTGAGTCCTTTGAAAATTGGAACGCTTTTAGGCTCAGGAAGGCCAATACCCAAGAACACAGCTGAGTGACCATCTTTAAGAAGTCCCTGAAAAAAATATCATGGTTACATCTTTTTCGATTGTCCGTTGTTTTATTGTTCAGAGGCAATGATAAATGATGGATGCCTTACAACTAGGGTTTCTTTACAACTTACCTCAACAGTAATATCTTGAGTTGAAAGCTTTCTTCCGGTAACAAAGTTGACTCCAAGGTTCTTAACCAGATCCACTTCAAATTGCACTACGTCGAATGGAAGTCGATATTGGGGAATTTCAGCTGAACTGTAATAAGCGAGTGATTTAATGAAATCGTTCTTGGATATGTCCCAAAGACATATTATTACGTTTAAAACTTAATATGATACCTATTTAAGAGTATAATTGAGTGCTTAAAACTAAACCGAGAATACCAACAATAGAATAAGCTGAGAGAACGGTGCTATAGCAAAAGATTATTAATATGCACACTTAGGATCTCTCTCTTCGGAAACTTCGAAAAAGAAAAGGAAAAGTCTTACCTTAATCCACCTAAATACTTTTCTTTCTCATAAACTGTGATATTCCTATAACCAAGCCTGGCTAAGAAACAGGCGCAACTTGTGCTAGCTGGTCCGCCACCGATTAAAGCGATCTTCTGGTCACCGCCTCTTGGCAGGGGCTTCGTATTCGGGTCTAGGGTTTGGGGTATGCCCATCTTCATAAATATCTGGGAATTTTGTCATTGATTTAAGTAAGTAGCTATAATAACAGTAGAGTACGTATACCGAGCTCTTGTGCGAAATATTCAACACCTTTGGGGAATCTCAAAATGTGTATCAAAGCATACACTCAAACAAAGCAAGCCTTTTGTTCATGAGTATTTCCACGAAGACTGCAATCAATACAACTGTTGAACCAAGTTAAATTGCATTGTTATCGTAATGAAACATTGTAGTCTGTAGGTAAATTGCAATGAGATTATTTTAAAATAGGTATTTTAGACGCTTAATATAGGTATTTGAGCGACATAAATCTTGATGTCGATCTAGTATCTACAGTTAACTTACATCAATAGCAAAATGCTGCAAGCCACCGATGTTAATGGCCCCCTCTTCGCTGGCGTGGAGGTTGCAGCCACCGACACAAAGGTCGCTGGTCGGACAGACCATCCCACATGTCAGCCCTAGCGGATTATCTGATAGGATAGTCTTTGCAGCTCCATAGTAGTTCTGGAGGACCAATTATCATAAGTACATAATTAAATAAATATCCTAGGACATACTTTTACCCACGGCCATCTGGTCCCAAACTAAGCAGAGCTTGTACTATGGAAACCAGATAACTGATATACTACATATATCTACTATTTTTTTTTCTAAATACATACTTTTATAGATATTTACACCCAGACACAGAACAAACAGACATGTTCATGCACACAAATGTTTGTCCTGGGTGGGAATCGAACCCGTGACCTTCGGTTTAGTTGTCAGAGCGTTAACTACCAAGCCAACTGGCCTGTCGAATTCTTTTCTTCAAGTAGAAACAAATTTATTAGTTACTTTATAAAAATGTTTTAGTTCTAGATACGTATTTATAATAAAATAGACCACAATATAACTTTTTCTTAAGGAGTATCTGATGTTTGTATTTCATTTCAAATAAAGTATCTAGACTTTGTGAAAATAAACTTTTCGGTTCCTCGGAAACTATCAACATTTTACTCAATAAATTCTATTAAATATTGGTAATATAGGTTTTGTATTGCCAACGAAACTACATATCCTTTGAATAATATTTTATAATCCTTTTAATAAATAAGCAATACAAACTTTCGTAGCGATGCTGCTAATGAAGCTCTTGACATCGATCTGCGTGGGACATGACTTCTGACACGGTGCGTCTGCGCATTTTAGACATCTTGCTGCTTCTTTCAGCGCTCCACGCTCAGATAGGGTCGTGTGCTTGATGTCATCAAAGTTCTTCGTTAGGGTTGGACAAGCCTGAAAAGTTAAATATTACTTAGCTACTAGAAATCAAGAAGAGCTTACCTATTGAAAAAAATGGGATATTATGTTGCTTGCTAGTTTTCAGTGTTAAAGCAGTTATTGTTTCAAAACAGCTTTTAATTTAATCAAAGCGTCGTTAGAGTACCTATATGTACAAGTAGGTGCACTTGCTTGTTAAATGTCACTAGTTGACTTTTAAAGTAGGTACGAATTTATGAGGTTCAGATGCAAATTCATGGTGGATCACGAATTCGCTTTTGCCAAGCGAGACCTAGCCCAGAGGGCGTCAGTTCATCTAGGATTCTACTGCTATAGAAAGTGATAATGAAATCGTGCAATTTGCAACCGTAAATGTAATTTTTATTGTATTTACCGCTCGCTAGAGTACCAGATAAGTCAGTTAAGCCATCTCTTGACTCAGCCAATGTGAATGATGTACCTACATTATTTCTTCTTTACGTAAAAGTATACTCACAGTACATTTCCTATCTGAATTTCTTTTCCAGTGTTGTTTGTTCTTCTTAGTTTGAGCCGATGGCACTAAATTAGTGTACGGTTTCACCGTAGGGTTTAACCTCAATAAATTCTGAAATAAAATGGAAATTAATCTTAAATAAGTTCCAAAGTGACAGGCCAGTTGGCTTGGTGGTTAGCGCTCTGACTGCCAAGCCGAAGGTCGCGGGTTCGATTCCCACCCAGGACAAACATTTGTGTGCATGAACATGTCTGTTTGTTCTGTGTCTGGGTGTAGATATCTATATAAGTATGTATTTAGAAAAAAAAGTATTATATGTAGTATATCAGTTATCTGGTTTCCATAGTACAAGCTCTGCTTATTTTGGGATCAGATGACCGTGTGTAAAGAATGTCCCAGGATATTTATATATTTATTATTTATTTATTTAAAGTAAATCATGTTAAATCGACCTTAAATAATGTACGATAAGTTAAATATTGCACCTATTCCATATTTCGCATGTGAATACGTATATGTACGCTAGTCATTGTAAATACATATACCCTTTGCCAACTGTGTTGATACGTCAGTATAATATTAAGTACCTAAGTACTTATAAATTAGACGCAATACTAGGTTACTTTACTATACTTGTTTATAGTATTCTATGACATTTGTTTTGATGTCGCTGGGCGGTTAAAATACAAAGTATTTTTGGAGTTTAAAACTTGAACACAAAAAAGTTTAACAAAGTTGAGTGGAAGAAGTTTGCTTAAGTCCTTTTACTGGAGTTTCTAAGAACATTACTTGTTTGTAGACTATTGCTAGTAAACAAATCGGTTTACCTACTTTCAATAAGACTAAACGCTAGAAGCTTTTTGGCGGGAATTTACAAAATAGCGCTGTTATCTTTTTTAATAAATTCGTATAATTTCGAGTTCTAATGAATTTCATCTGTGGTTTATCTATAGAACAAAGAGCTGTGGGCTTATCCAATACAGTTTGATATATGTCCTACCCTAGCTTAGTGAAGTGGAGTGAGAAGACTGTCATTAGACTTCAAAAAATAGGAGATCCTTATTCGGTTGTACTTTTTTAAACAAAAGAATTAGACCGCCATTTTATTAAAAAGTTACCTCTTTAGTGCGGAGTGCGGACTATATTGTGCTGCTGGCAGGTACGCACAGTCGCTTAACACTAAACATACCATAACCGGGTCAAATGACCCATTTTGAACTTGGCATTGAAAATGCACGTATCATCTTATTGCTTTTGCATATTTGACTTCATGACTTTTTGTTACTAATTAATATACAGTTCTACTATTTATTTCCCTTCCTAACAACCATATTTCATACATTCAAGCAGGAAACATAAAGTCACATTTGACCCGCTATGGTGGAAATTGGCACCTAAGTGTTGGTATGATTAGTGTTAAATCAGAGAAGAAAAAGATATGATTTCAATTTGTGACAGCACGAATTGTTCTGCTAGCAACAGTCGCGATTTAAATCAATCAAAGAAGTAAAACATACAATTTTATTCCACATTGCCAAGAATTAAAGCCAAGAAAAGGATCGTTGTCATGCTTAAAACTAAATACTGAACACACATTGTAGAGAACTGCGTTGCAGATTGTTGTATTAAAACCTTGGACTATATGAATCTTATCATTAAACTGAACGTTTAAATAATATATTTATATCAGACATTGACAATAAATGTGACCTCCGATTCAATAGTTAAGAAATAACGTCATGATATTTATTAAGTACAATAACAACTAAACAATATAAATTATGAGGACCAGTCGTTTTACGCCTACTCCTATGTTCTAACTACGTACACTTATTTTCAAAACAGCTGGTAAAGTTAAAAGAAACCAGCCTGGCCGTAAATAAATATTAAATTAATAATAAATAGTTTTGTTTGCACATAACGTGTACTGGAAGGAAGTTATTCAATTAAAGCTTGAAACAAAAACTGCTTAGTTGTTTTCTTCAGTCATTATAATTACATAGGTAATTAACAATATGGTTTGGTATACCTAATGGATAGAAACTTGAAGTCAAATAACACATTCACTACGCGCTAGCACTTACAGACTCGACCTTATATGCAATCATCCATTGCCAAATTCTAGGACCAGGTACCTTCAAAGGATATACATAGAATTTCTCAATTTCAGTGACTTGTCTATCAAATGTTACAAAATAATAAATTAACTGCCCATAGATAACACAATTTTCTAAGTGAAATATCTAATCGTAATACATCTATGCCATAATATTGACATAGTCTTACTGACCTCGATATCCGGCAGTTCTTTACTCAGAAGCACTTTCGACATAATGTAGAATGTACTTTAACACGCAGGTGATATGAACTAATTTCGGATGAAAAAAATCGGGATTTTATTATTTTTTCACGAATGCGTAGGCGCAGTGGACTGCTCACTGGCAGTGCCAAACTAGCGACTGACTGCTTCGACAGCGTAAATGAAAACGTGTTTCCAATACGATATCTTTGTTCTAAGACGTCCACTTTATTATGACATCAGCTATAATGAACGGTTCTTTAAAACATTGAGATGTTAGAGAGTTAGGAAGGTCAATTTATAATGGTTATTTACATATTGATATTGACAAATGCTTACGATCTGCTAACAATGGCTAAGCGATTGATACAGGGTCATATTGTTTTACAATTAAACAAACGATTGGAGACATTTGATAAAGATTTTTGGACTGGATCATGACTCTACGATCGAGTTAGGTGTACTAGGTACTGACTAACCTATGACTTGCTATGCGCACTGAAAGGGAGGTAGCAACAAAATTACAAATAATGGTTCTTTAATTATACCTACAGTCGCGGTTCTACTGTATAAACACTCAACAACAGGTATGTAGGTATTTAAACTTACATAAATAGTAGATAACATGTAAAATATTTATCTGCGCAAGATAAAAATCAACCTTATTACGTTTATACGAAAGTTAATAATAGGAGAATAAAATAAAACGAATATCTGAACAGTTAATATAAATATATTTTGAATTATTCAGAGGCTTTACAATATTTGGAAGAATTTACTCGAGAGCATATCTATTTATTGAAAATATAGACAGTGCATTTTTATCCAATATACAAGTAATTTTAATACAAAAATATTAAACAAGCTGTTGTTTGAATGAAAGCCATTTTCTGAATACGTTGTCACCTATGCGGAAATTGCAATACATTTAGCTACATACAACAATATAGAAGTTAATTCCAAATTAATAATAACCATTGACAGCCGTGCTATTCACAAACCAAAACTCGCCGAGGGATCACAGGTGAACACGGGGATAGCGGACCTCTCGTCTAATTGCGGAGTCACGAGCGAGACAAATATAGTCACTGCGTGAAATCATCGCCGAGTTTGATTACAGAATATCATAGCAGATGTTTAGAGCAAAATACATTGCTCATTTGGTTCATAATCATTTCAATAGTTGTTAACAAAAGGGGTTATGAGCGAGTTTCTCAAGCCGCAGGTAAATAGTATTGGTTTCGTGCGCCAACAAATTATTTAAAAATATTTTTTACATCCTAGGACATTTCTTTACACATGATACAAAGTAAGCAGAGCCATCGATGATCACCTGATAACTGATAGAGGTACTTACATAATATGCAATAATACTTCAAAATAATATACCTTCTGAAGAAGGATAATCCCATATTTAATTTAATTGTGATAAGATTTTGTGAATTTGAATCGATGCTGATTAAAATTGTTTTCTTGTATATTACTTTGAACTCTGGTATCCAAAATACGATCTGTGAATAATGCAAGAGAAAAGTTTTTCTTTTCAGTCATTCTTTAAGTAAAGACCTAGTACTTAAGAACAATATAATTCGCGCTTTATGATTACATTTTGGAACTGGTCATTCCTAAGATTTCTTACTTTCATGACACTGTTCAATATGAGTAAGGGATTCAATAATAAAAAATTGTGTACAAGTTTTTCTATTTAATGAAAACTGAACTTTAATACATACAACCGATAGTCCATTTTAATCGAGCAAAACACTTTATAAAATTAGATATTTCATATTTATTTTCATTTATCAACAGTTGGCGCATAACCATATAACATAACGGAATAAAACAAAATTTTATTTAAGAATAGATTACTAAATTATGAAACCAAATAATTCGACCTAAATATTAGTTTAATATTCATTCATATTAATACAGAAACGCGTACAAAGCCCCCTATAAAATGATACTAGATTATATAAAAATGCTACACCAAAGAAAAAGGTGTGATCGCTTATTTTTTGTTAATACTAAATTACCGTTATTTACATGCTGATTCTTCTAAATATTTGCATCTGAACAATACATACATTAAAATCTTAATAGCTAGGATGTCCTGTGCAATTGTTCGTGCTCCAAATGAAATAAAAAATAATAATGACAGATTAAAAACTCAATAGAACAATCAACTTTTTATAACAAAAAATATAATATTGTCTATGGCATCGCAGTAAGTGATTTCGGATCTAAGCAACAACAATTGCACAAACCTTAAATTCAAACTTACGTGTACTATTTCATCTTATTTTAAACATTTAGTTTAGGAGTGGATTTAGACATTAATTAACTTAGTGCCATTTTCACTAATAAAAAAAGACGGCATTACATTTGTATGATCTATGATAAAATTGTGGAAAATTCATTAGGCGATCGTATAAAAAGAAAACAAGGTGTTTTTTTTTATGCTAGAGGCCGTGTAAAACATTCCAACAGTCAATTAAAGCCTAAACCCGTTTTATCACATTTTCAGCGAAAAATGCCTCCTAGGACAGAGTTAACACGACCGAATCGAAATGGACAATCGTCCTAATTATTTTGGAGGTCCGTCCATCGCAAGTCGATCGGTTTATAATGCTAAAGTAATTGTGCGGTATTTCACAGTAGCCATCGAAAACCGAGCCCGGCGTCAAAACAGAACGACGGCATGGCAAAGGGTTTTATAGTAATAAATCCTAATATACTTTAAGAACTCATAGTTAGGGTTGAAATTTCAAAAGTATTAGCTAAAGTAATGAAAAGAAAGCGAGTATTGAAATTTCAACTCTTCCACTGTGTATTTTAAGCATATTATGCTTGGTCACTACAAAAATCCTCAAGCCATACCGCGCATAGTATTTACGCCGGGTCTGAAACGGTTTAGCTCAATACAAACCATAATGGTTTCGAATACCATGCTTATTGGCGATAATTTAGTCCGTCAAGGTTATTCTTTATCTGCAATACCTATTACAATCCCTCCGGATATTTACATACTGTAGCAAAGATTTATAACCTCTAATTTGATTTAGTGTAACTACCATAAGTTTACATCAAACGAAATTAGAATTTAAATCAATATGAATAAAGCATGTTATGGTCCACGGTTATCATCGCCTATAGACATCACCAAGGGGATTGATTAAGTGTTGCTGGTCTTTATAGAGTCTAGAAGGCAACTGTCTCATAAAAGCAACTGCCAGAAAATAGGTAGGTGTTTAAAATGCTATAATATAAAGACTAAATTACCGCCCGGACAAATTTTGTCGCACCTTACAGAGCTTAGCTAAACATTCACCAACGATATGTATCTAATGTATTGACAGCACATCCATGTTTTAGAAAGTATCAGTTCTATCAAAGTTAAGATTACTTCTAAACGAGAAATAAATGATTAAACTAGCAGAGCTCGTGTTATGGAAGCCAGATAACAAATATATTACACTATCTACGACATTCAGAATTCATAAAGATAATTTAAGCTTTTATAGTAAAATAATGTTATCTTCATATTTAAAGGTAGGCTTAACTTTGATAATACGAAAGAAAGTATTATTTCTATGCATAGCATTTTTCTTAAGACATATTACAGTTTCCTTTACGCTGCAGTATTAATTTAAACACATTGATACATAAAACATTTGCTGATTAATCACATCCTTATAAACAAATACTGTACTTATAGACACCACTACATTGAAACTCAACAATTGGGGAACTAAACGAAAATAATAAGCAATAATAAATCGAAAAATATAATCTCTGCCTAACACAAATTTCAACAATTCCATTTTTCACCACTCTGTTGGTACATTGGTGTTTTATTTAGCCACATAAGTTGGAAGACGTCATACATACAAGTTCATACATTTCAATTAGAGATGCAACCATAATTCGAAATATCAATATTTAAGAAAATCGAAAACAAATCATTAAAGTTTTCTTTTAACAAACTTTGCTTGTAAGGTTATTATGTAGGAAATACATTACTTTTTAACCCATTACAAAATGCTGATGACAAGTGGAAAACTGGTGAGACTGGTAAGTATATATTTTTGTAATCTCTCTTCCACCTTATCTGGCTTGCATTGAAAAAACAATTTCGTTCCGAAGATAACTTTCAGCAACAATGAAGGAATGTAATATATATTTTTAATGGCAAAGATCGCGTTAGGATAAAGCACCCAAATATGAGTTACACTCGGAATTTATTTATAGAACGAACTCACTGACAGATTTTGTTGCATTGATTTGATGCATGGATTAAATGATGAATTGAATCTTATATTGACGTTCATAGGAGTTACTTTTAATCGCTATCTATAGGTAGGCTTAGTAAAAAACTTGTATTAGTTACATACTGAACTTAACGTTATTACTTTTATGACAATACTTTTTCTATACAAGTCACAGACAAAACCGATATTTAGTCTCGTGAATGGGGCAAAGGTCTAAAACCATGCAGCCTTAAAATTCAACTGTCAGCGTCATTCCCGCGTTTTCCACAATGTATAAAAAAGCGATAATTCATTATACGGACTTCACTCACACCAACCCACATTACATAATTATACATAATATAATGCGTATTTTTAACAGTAAAAATTAACATCTATTTATGCTTCTATTGCAGTCCCATTTTATTTTATTTAATATGATTTTTACAGCACACTATTAATTGTGTCGCGGCGTGGTGACGGATGTTCCGGTGCGCTCTATTATAGAAAGCTATGCTGTATGCACTGGCTTCGTCTGTACTACACTATCTGAAAAGAAGAAAACATAATTTGGTTTACTCTCATTATCGATTAATAAATAATTGTATTGTATATAATATGTAAATATAATTGTACCCTGACCGCCACGCCGCACGTCGTGGGTTCTATTCCTACCCTAGAAAAAAGGTAGTTATCTGGTTTCCATATTACAAGCTCTGCTTAGTTAGGGATCGGATGGCCGTGTATAAATAATGTCCCAGTATATTTATTCTAACAGCTAGTAAAAAAGTGTTCGGTGTTGTATACCTGGTGTTGCGACAGTTTTACAGCAGCACACACTTGGGCTTGTTCTTGATGGGCTGCACGGGACACAGCACGGCGCGGATGGCCTCGTCGAACACTGTCTTCAGCCCCTTCTGCGTCAGCGCCGAGCACTCCAGGTACTTTACCGCGTTGATCTCCTTCGACATACCTAGGCCCTGGAATATAAAAGATAAGCGTTGAAATCATCATTTTTATTTATAAATTTCGTCTGTCGTGTGTATGTGAACTCCTACTAAAGCTGATTTGGACGAGTGTTTGAGTGGGTTCCTTCGGCGGCGGCCTTACCCATTGCGAGGCTCCGGGCGGCAGGTCATTGCGAGGCCCTTTATCCTTCGTGAAAAGTATGTGATGCTAAAGTAAGTCTGGTTGTTTGGTTTAGGTATTTGTCATGTTTAACAGGAAATGTTAAAGTTATACAAATATATAAAATTTGAAATCCATATTTTTTTTTGTTTTGTTGGGTTGCGCGAGGCTCCTGCAAGAGCGAGGCCCCGGGCGATTGCCCCCTTCGCCACCCCCTAAGACCGCCTCTGGGTTCCTTGATGGTTTAGATTCACCATTAGACCTGATAGGTGGAGCTGCGATCGAATTCTAGATAGGTGGTGGTGTATTTAAATTACATAAAGCTCATAGGCTACTATAAAAAATCAGTTTGCACATGTCTGTGTCTGAATTAGTTGTTGATTTTGCACAAATTTAAAATTCTACACAAGAATGTTTTATATACTACTGGTACTTTTAACACTTTTTAGGTGATTTTTTAAACTTAATTATCGTGCACGAGTGCACACCTTTTTGTAATTATAATTTGAATACTGTCTGTTTTTATACTTCTTTTTTTATTAGGTTTGTCTTTTGAAGTTTTGTATTTAATATGTATTATTTCTACACTACGAACGAAGAGTACCTGCGAACTGGTCGAGCGTCCTCAGTACCATATAAATAAAATGATTTTTATTTACTTCCCTAATTATAAATATAAGACAACAGCGAGGCATGCCCAGGTTTGGCTATACGACATATTATTATAATATAACATAGTAGCGACCCGCCCCGGCCATGCCTTAGTGATAATACACAATGTATTAGACACACAAACCTCCCGGAAGAAATTCTCTGAATGATTGTGACGCGCATTAGCCTATATCGTAATTTAAAAAAACTAAGTACGCAAACATACAGCAAGAAAAAGGGCCTTTGTTACAAACATTTGTTACAACCTTGTTACTATTAAGAGAAGAGATCGTAAATATGAAATGTTGTATGTTTGTGATTCAATCACGCATAAACTACTAACAATAATGAAAACTGCCACCCGCATAGAATATTTTGCATTGAGACTTTTAAATAAATAAAATAAAAATTCTTTATTTCATGCAAGGCGCAAGATTAAGATTATTACATTAATTTATTACACACATACCCATATCAAATTATAGAATTGAATTGATTGATAATTATTTAAGAATATTAATTTATATAGTCATTAGTAAAAAAAATTCATGTCGTTTCAAAATTACCCAAGGAAATACATTAATTAGATATTTCGGAAACCAGTATTACAAATAAGCCAGACTTATGAATGCACGAGGATAATATTATATGGTATGTATCATGTAATCATTATTCCGAAGTGACGAATGAAGGCAAAAAATACATATTTTTACTTCATACGGTTTTGCACAGCGTTTTCAGAACAACAAAAATACCCTTTTCCATCTTGGCATAGTACTAACTAAAGTGCAAAAAATAAACCCAATTGGTAGCTGCATTACGTTGTGGTGGACGCTATTGTCTGTGCAATATAAGAAATCGTTTGATGTTTCAAAATGTAAAACTAACGTAATTATTATTGAAATAAGGTAATATATTGATCCAATAGTTAATTGTTAATAATAAAGCAAGAGAATTCATTTTTCTATAACCTTAAACGTCAAAGGAGATGGGGAGTTAGTTATATTGGACAAAATGCCACAGTGCGTGTGTGTTTCTAAACAGATTTACATGAGGTTTTGTATATATACTTCAGGCCATAGACTTGTCCTCCCGGGAACATGGCTAAATGGTACATGAGTTTGATAGATACCTGTGTGTAGGTGATGGGAGCTAATTTCTTGTCCTTTAGCTTCTCGATGGTGTCCTTGTCTTCGCGCAGATCGAGCTTGGTGCCGACCAGGATGATTGGCGTCGACGGGCAGTGATGCCGCACTTCTGGGTACCACTGGAATTCAACAAAAACACTTTTAAGAAAACTAAATTCAATTTTTAAAATTACTGGGATATTCTTGACACACGGCCATCTGATCCTAAAATAAGCAGTTTGTATTATGGTATGTTACATAGACTTCTTATGTAGCTTAATATTTAGACCCAGACACGAAACTAACAGACATGGACACAAAGATTTTGGTCGGAATCGAACCCACGACCAGTGGCGTGGCGGTCAGAGTCTAAGCATCAAGCTAACTGGCCCATCAAACGACCCGATGGTAAGTGGTCACCGCCGCCTATAGCCATTTGTAACACCAAGAGCACCTCCAATGCTTTGTCGACAGATGGCGTGAATTTTAGTATCGCACCCTCAGTACGATAAGGGCTTAACTCAACATTTTGCGAACGGGAGTTACGATCATAGCGAGACTAAACAAAGTACGCTCTATCCGATGAATAGTGAAACATTGTCAATTTAAAGATAGAATAAGCATATTGAGACTTCAGCCTTTTTAACACCGGGACCCACCCTCCCCGCTCAGTGAAAGTGACCTAATCAGAGATGTGCCAAAAGTGATTTTTTGAGTTAAGCCCCTATCGTTCTGAGATATATATAATATGTATCATGTGCTTGTAACATTACCAATTTATGAATAAAATATACTTTTTACCCCTAAAACGCGGAAAATATACAAGAAATATTCCTACAAATTCAAACGTGCAACCATAGTTATTTGTATATGAAATTAACTTTGGTAAATGTAAGTAATGTAATAACGCAGAAATAGCTCTTCCTTCCTCGTGTCTGATGTAACCTTGTGTTATTGACTTATACGTACACACAACAAAAAAATTTTGCGTTCACTTGATGACTTGTGATATTGTATGGTTATAATAAAATATATAAATAAACATTTTAAATAATTCTATCTTGAAAAGAAACTTACTTGAGCTTCAAAATAAACAGTATTTCGAATTTTTAAACAAAAAGCAAATGCTTTAAATAAAATGAAATATATTCTCTTTGTGAGACGAACACAGTAAAATAATGTTACCTTTTTTCTCTTTTCTGATTTTTATTTTATTTTTCTTAGATTTTCGCAACTAAATTTATAATGACAAACTCCAATTTGTATTTTATATTTGTATTGTAAAAACAATGCCAATGTATGTCACATTGTTTTTACTTATATGATACCTAACCCGGAAATCATGTATAAATAAATTTTGTAATTTACAGCCTATTTATTATTATACAGTGAAAGTTTCTATAATTAAATAATCGCTTTAAGACATTACTAATGCTATTACACATAAAACATTATTTTACATTACAATATTAATGATTTTATTTTTTTTAATAATAATATCTATTATCTATATAGAATATTCTTCTTAACAAGGGTGAAATGATTAATTTGAATTTAGGGTTTTACTTTTAATAAACATGTTTATATGTTGATAGAATTTAATTTAATTTTGGCTGTTAAACATTGCTGTGTCCCACAGCAATAGGGTGCATGTGAACTGTTATATGTCATTTAAGACCTAGCGCACATGTAAAGCAATAAAATATTGAGTATTTTTTTTTTGGTAATATTTAATATTTTTGAGATATTTTATACATTTTTGAGCAATGCATCGTATATTTTTTGTCCGAGATCGTGGCGGAAACTACATATGGTAATATCACTGTCAATAGCTCGCAGAATTGTCTCCATTATTGGGGCTTGGTAAATGGGTCAAAGTGCACTCGTACGGAAAATGTCAAGTGGGCCGCCAAACAGGGTAAAGGTCCATCTGATGGTAAATGGTCGCCTATAGACATCTGCAATACCAGGGGGCCAATGCATTGTCGACCCTGATACGAGAAGTTTTTGAGTCTTTTGTGCATGTAATGTCGCTGGCCCCTATCCGAAATACAAAAGCACTACTGCTTCACAGCGGAAATGGGTATGGTGGTAGTACTTCCCGGACGAACTCTGAATTTAGAGCTCAAGTAGTAAAATGAGTGCTTAAGTTAGCCAGTTATCTGAACCAAGTTCAGTTCACACTAACATAACGCTTTCGAGATGACAAAGGCATTGCACCTGCCTGGTGAACTATGACCGTGTAGGCAAAGTATGCAATAAATACTCATTTCACTCACAGTTATCATAGTTTATTACCTCTCTATCTATTATAGGAGAGAGGTTTATTGTGGGATAGTTTATGGGTAATATCGTCTCTACCGTCTTCTTTGGCATGTTTGCATACAATCATCCGTACTGGTAGATCCGTTCTTCAAATCTTTTAATAAAATAGAAACTTCCCATCTAAGCACATTTAAATATCTACGTATCAAGGTCATCCCAGACGAAATCATAGTTATTGTTCCGGTAGGGACGGACGGTACCGTCATGAGGGGCGGAGGGCCCGTATTGTAACAGCGCAACACAAAAAAGTTTCCAATCTACTTAAGTCGTCACATACCAACAGGCCTGTTTTGACAGCCAAGAATTTTAAAGAAAAATGTGCTTTATCACTTTTAAACAAGCACTATGTTGATGCAGATATACCTTATTACAAAGCCATAGGATTTAATTTTCTATAACATTCTTAGCTGTCAAAAAGATATTGATTTTAGTCTGTTTTTAACATTTGACAATCGTACCTTAGCCCGAACGTTTTCGAACGACGCAGGATTGACGAGTGAGAAGCATATGAGGAAGACATCAGTCTGTGGGTAAGAGAGCGGTCGCAGCCTGTCGTAATCTTCCTGGCCGGCCGTATCCCACAGTCCCAGGTTGATTGGTTTGCCGTCTACCATCACATTGGCAGAGTAGTTGTCGAATCTGGAAACAGTTTCGCATAGGCTTTTGGATATTGTCTGCACAAAAGATTTAAGAATTTTTGGAGTGAATTTTTCTTATCATTTGAATCTAGCCCTTATTGATAAGGGATGCTTAAATTGTGTCCTAATTTCAAGCAATGTCAACTCAGATGGAGTTTCATTGAACTTTAATAAAGGGAACTAAAAAAAATTTACATGGGAATTCGTTCAATGACAGACAGACTGGCAACATTGTGATCTGGATCCAAAATCAATGGACAAATGTTTATTTGTTTCCAGAAATTATGGTAATGTCCAAAATCATTGTCAATCCAGCGACATTAATGTTAGCCTTCAGCTTAACTATTCATAGATATTAAAAAAAACACAATAAAAAAAACAGGTGACTCGGAAAAATAATCACACATAATTTGAATAAGTTATCAAAAATGTTACTCACACTGTAGGTATGTATTCCCCTGGAAAGGCATTTGTCGTATAACTGATGAGGAGACATGTTTTACCGACGGCACTGTAAGCGAAAGAAAAGAAAACATTAGACATACTGGCTGAAAACACAATTTGAATAAAAAAAAAACTGAAGGACATGCCGGTTGACCTAAAGAGAGAACAACACTTGAGCACGTATTCGCCCTAAGGATGAAGGATGTGATAAGTAAGACAGCTGAGGGTACCAGTTTGGAATATTCTAATATGAAACATAAGCTGTGCAAGAAGGCGCAAAACTATTTCTACAAGTGTTTTGATAAAATTATTCACAAAGGGTTTCGGAACGTGATTTGTGGCTGTTACGTAATTAAGAATTAATCAATCATTGTTTTAAATACTAATACGCAGATAATAAGATCACTAGTAAACGTGGAAGTCATAAAATAATTAATTGTTGATATAAATGTAAATGATAATTATTTTGACCTTTTCTGAAACTCGGCAGATACTAATTGAAGGTCAAAATAAACATAACCTTCTATCGTATCTTAAGGCGCATCATTTATAAGCTAAAGAACTTTTTACTAAAGATTATCCTTAGAGCAGTAACCCAGTACCCAGAACCGCAGAATGCATAATATAAACTAGACAAAATCATATTGTCCTCTATTTCCGAGCACGTCCAGGGGTCAGAGACGTACAATTCGAATCAGCCGAGTAATAACGATGCAATTCTAATATTCAGCCCTCGTATCACGCACAGTACGACATCCTGTCAGATATACTGTTAGGGTTGGCACGCAAAGATTTAATTTCAATAATTAAATACTAATCATGTTTTTGTAATTAATAGATGGGATTTAGCAATTGAGCATGCTTTAAATATGAACCGGAAAATGCTAATAAGGAGGTTGCTATCTCCGTGGCTGATTTAAATGATTAAATTTAGGAAATATTATATATATATTGGATTTGATATCAACACTGTATTAACTCTCACTAATACGATGAATGTGAAAGTTTGAATGTTTGTGAGTGAATTACGTATGGATAGATATACCACACAGATATCCTGGGAAACAAGAGATTCCTCCGGAACGCGGGTAAAATGCCGAGCGAAAACTCATCATTTAGTATTATAAATCTATATTAATAATATTTGAATAACATTATCTATTATAAGAGTTCTAACTTATGTGAAAAGACAATCAGGTGAACAAGGTTACACTTAAAATACAATAATAATCATAAAAAATTGTAATGACTATTGCAAAACTATATTGATCTCAAAGGGAGAACAAGGAGGTTTGTCTTTGACAAGTGTTCTTCTATTAAAAACTGTAAATTCATTTGTCCATCATTGGCAACCCTAACAGGGTATATCCGCAATGAAGGATCGGCGTCTGGCGGTCATAACTCGCGACCCGGCGCATACGCAGCATCAGCGTCAACAAGATCTTCATATTAAAGGAACTACCTAACTGTATTTTACAAGATAATATCTTATCCGACTGAACTAAGAAATATGAGAACTAGACTTACATTTCAGTAAATGGTGTCAGCAAGGATATCTTAATGAGCTATCTGTTCAATATTATCTGTATAAATCCATTTGCTTTCGTATACATTGCATTCCAAAGTATAAGTACAAATTATGCCACAGACTGATAGTCTTTAAAAGGGAATATTAAAAGGGAAATCGGCTTTAATTCAATGGGGTAACATTAGTAAATTAGAGGATCGAGATCAGATCCCTGAGGAACGCCGGATTTAATATTTTACAATATTTTGAATTTGCGCTACGACTTGAGACTGTTTGAGAATTGAAATATTATAGGTAGCAAGCATTTCAGCGATACTCATGACCTTAAAGCCACTGAAGATTTGTACATGGAGTGATGACTGAGATGTTGTTGTCGTGGTTTGTTTGGTCGAAAGCTTCTAAGAATCCGACTAATGCTAGAATTCGAATTAATTGAAAATATTACATCAGACGGGTAAACAGTTTTATAACAAATCCATCAGTGGAATTGTCGTCGTTGCAGGGCAATATTAAATCGCTCGCTCGATCATATCGCGCTGTAGTTGACTCACGCCAACCGAGCAATGTACCGCAATGATCCATGACTCAGACGAGGTCAAGGAATAGTCAATATTGTTGTGTAAATAAAAACGGTTTGATCGCTGTGATTTATTTCGTTCTGATTCGCCGCTCGTAAAACTTAATTTAGTTCACGAACAAAATGCCATCGCATTGAACCATTGTTTTAATAACCTCATTTTCTCATAAGTCCCACATTGATTGAAGTAATTATAAAGACCCAGATAGGCGACGGAACCCGGATAACTTCGAATGATATTATGAAGTGAAAAGTGTGGTCTGGTGAAAATAAAATAACCGGCCAAACGCACCGAAGGTTCCGTAAAAAGCATTTTTTGTGTGATTTAACTATAAATTTACAGTTTGCGGATTGTGCCTTGAACATGTGCTAATAGACATTGCTTCTTGCCAAATTTTATGATTCTAGGTCAAGAGTGTATACCCTATAGACTTTGATTTCCTTGCAAGTGTCAAAATAAGCTGCATATTGAAATTGTTGCTGATTTTTTCACAGCTTCATGGGATTGCAGACGTGAGGCACTCACTGGTACTTGATAGTAATTTCAGGTATTAGAAGTAACATAGGATACTTTTTGTGCCGGGAAAATGTTACATCCCTCGGGAACGCGGGTGAAACCCGGGGGACAGCTAGTAAGAAACAATTTTACGAATACGATAACTATCGCAATAAGCGTATAACCAATATAAATATTTATATCACCTGCAGTGAATATTCTTAGTCCAAGACATATAAATCTTAGCAACGCATCATTTCATAAGCTATAATAGCATCATGGGCTATGGTAATTATTTCATTTAGTCATCATCAGTATGAGCAGCATGTTGTATGTTTCTCAGAGAAGTCAGGGCTACCGAGATCACGTCATCAATCGTTTAACACACGTGTTCCGTTTTAGCTGATGACATTACTGACACCCATGTGTATTAACTCGATTCATTATCATCATTAACTCACGACCTAGAACCACTGTCGTAACCCCGTTTAAACGTATCTGAAAAGACCACAGTAGGAAAGCAATTACACAAAATAAATATTACAATGTACTAACAGCATTAAATAATACTCTCACGATTACTGGCAACCGACTTTGCATATAACCTCTATCAGGAAGCAAATTACTTTGCAGTCTGAGCTCACCATGAGGCAATAAATCTTTTAAATCGCGTGGGATCTCCCGAGCTATCTATTTTCTACAGCTGTTTCAACCACGTGACTGATGAATGAGTTTTGTGTGAGAATGTGTAAAGAAGTAGCGATGTAGAGCCGTCGCAAAATCACAACGCAGCGGGAGAGATACTCTGGTACTTGTATATGTTATAAATAAACCGAGTTCAGAACTTATGACTCGTTTTGTCATTCATCATAATAACAACTGGGGAAGGGTTTTATTCATCTAGTACTACAAGTCTAGACCGATTTATAGCTCCGCAGTAATCCCAGATAGTGGGAATATGAGCTTACTGTGTACGAGATAAAAGTTTTTTATTCAAACTAGAATTTTTATGGCCTGCACTCTGAATTTATAAGTCCGGTCGAGGTGTCAAACTAATTGAGTCATCTATAGAATCTAATGGCTTCTATTTTCTAATTGCCGCATGGAATGAGGTCGTTCGGTACACGACCATGCTAAAAAATAGGTACTGCGACTACAACAGCTGCAGTAACATTTTCTAGAACACAATTTTCCTACCGATCGGAATGCAACCATGTAGGTCAGAATAAGTGGAAGGTTCAACTCTATATGGGCACTTATCACAACTTAACTTCAAAAAGAATTTTTAAAATGGAAAGAATATAGCTATCACTTTTGATTTGAGCCTTTTCCACAGAAAGACAGGGTTCTCTGTCACACAATATTCTAATACCTAGATAAAATTATACTTCCCGTTACTGCTGACCTTATCGGTTACTCAACAGTATAAAATATTTGGAACAATAACTGTAATTTCACATTTTGACAATGTTTGATAACATCAAAGGCCGTTAACCTGACAGCATTGGGTATGTCGTGTTTGTTATAACCGACTGCAATGCGGTGTTAGATTTAATTTGCAGACTGGCTAACAATTCAAATTGCATTATGTTTATAACTACAAAACTACTTTATTGCATGAATGAGGATAAATTGAAGAATTTTAAGTAATTATAGCACATTTTACTATTTAGGAAAGAAAATAAGGAAAAACATGACGCCAGCGCATAATGACTCTCGATCTTTGAACCTTATTCGCCTATTTTTTCTAGCCGCCTTCTAGCATATATAGCTATTCATGTGACTAATTAATATTCACGATGAGAAAAGCAAAGGATAGATCGTTCTGGAGAATATTTGGGGAGGCCTATGCTGGAAAGCAAGAAAATCAAGAAACCGGTGTCTAATAGAAATATTATTTTAGTACAACCTAAACTAATTTAATTTGTAGTATTTAGTAGAAATAAATTAATTGTAACTTATAAGATGAGAGGCTATTATTATAATTAATATTCGAATAAATGATCTAGATAAATAAAAATTAAATCACGTTATTTGGAGAGCGCATCACTTGAGAACTATTCAAATTACAAGTAATGCGAATAAAGTTTTTAGGTAAAGAAAACATGGAAAAGATGGCTGGAAAATAATGAAATATTGAAGATACTTTTTTCTTTTTGATATTTGTAGGAACCGACCCTAACTCGAGATTGGAAAATGCATTGCAACGCTACCGGGAAGGCTTGATATTAATATTGTTAATAAAATAATGTAAGCAATGCAAATTGTATTTTTGTCCGACCATATAAAAATATGTTTCGTCTTGAATCTAAAGTAAATCTTAATTTTCTACGCTAACTATAAATTACAGTTTGAAGAAGTCAAAACTATTGATTTATCGACACTTTTTGTCCAAAATCTATCTATACTGTTGGAAATCGTTGTTATGAAAAAAACAGCACAAACAAATAACTGTTATTGGCTTTTGTAGTTTTTTAACGTGGATTCTCACTAGGATTTAAATATTCTTGCATGCGTTTTGAGTGTCATTGAGGACTGGGCCAACTATAAAAAAAGCGGTCTAATACGTCGAGGTAAGGTTGATAATACCAAATCAAACAATCTAACAATAACATATTTATTCACAGTCTAGACGTCGATAATTCAGATCTGGATCAGTAGATCAATTCCGTATTGCACATTTGTTTACTTTCTTTATTCAATGCAACTACAATTAATAAAGTCAGTCGGTTGACTAACGGATTATAGCCCCCGTATTTAAATAAAAAGTAATATAGCGTTGAATAGCTAAATTCCGATGTCTCTATCTGTCACATGGCGCCTCGTCTACAGAAGAGCGAGACAGATGCCGCTGATTTATTCCCTTTATGATTATACGCATGAATAGGTTGGGTTTGATTGGCTGTGTTTTCGTGAATTTTGTATGTTTGATTTTGCTAAGTTAATAATAATATAAAATCACAGAGCAACGTTAAAGAATTTTTGGTCTATTATTACCAATTTTTTTATTTAAATAAATATTCGCGGTCGTTCTTCAGACAAGCTTATCCGATTTCGAACCAAGCAGAGCTTGTACTATGGTACCTAATACGTATATTTATACTATTTTTTATATAGATATTTTCACTAAGCCTAGGTGTAATCAAAAGCAATCATTCCAGCGAAGATCATTTGAAAACGTTCTTTGAAACGTCACATGAGAAAGTTTGCAAGGCTCGTTGCATGTCAAGTTCTCGAGATGCCATTTTATTCTAGAGTGAATCTGCATTATTTTTGTATGTAATAAAATAATAAATTATAAATAATTGTAAATCTCTGGGACGCTTAGTGTGAAGAGCGCAAAGAATGTAACAGAGAGTCTGCAACTCTGCAAGTTTATCAAAACTATCTTTTAGCGACTGGCATAATTTTATAATATATCAAATTTTAAAGGGTCTACCTACTGATTTTTCAAAGCAATTCAAAGGCAAATTAAATTTACAATTTATTATTTTATTAAATGCTGTATTACTTTAAATAAACAGAACAACCGGGGCCCTGTGTAGGTAGAAATACCATTACGCAAGCAAAACCGCACGATGCAATTGAAAACAGTGTATTTATTGACATAAATGTGATTTACTTAAGCTATAAATATTAAGTTTATTTCTTATCAAGACTTCACAATGTTTGGCGACTAATGTACGGTTTTACCATTACTTAGACTCTTAGCCACTTATGTTGGTATATAGTGCCTATCAAGTATCTACTGGTATATATCATACTAGCTGTCCCCCGCGGTTTCACCCGCGTTTATCGATATCATAGCCTATATCTACGAAAAAATCCGTGTCGAATGGTAGCAGTCCCATCCCGATATGTTCAGTAGATTTGAGGTGATGTGCGTTTAAGGAACCTTATTTTCTAAAGAAATAAAATTTAATATACATATACGAGTATACCATAGGTAATACCCATAGACAATTTTAAAACAATACTATATCCAACAATATATTCCGATAATATAATATAGCTATAGAAGATTATTTTAATAATCATTCACATTTTTCACGCATGTGACGTCATTCCAAGACCGCGTCGTTTTACAAAACATTTGATAAACGGTGTCACATAATCAACCATTGTAATGCAATTTGTAATTGGTAAGTACTCCTTTGATTCGATTCAAACAATTCCATGTAAGCGGGTGAGTAATACGCAGATGCGTCATTAAACATTCTCACGGACCTAATTTGGACAACCGAATTAAAGATAAGTTGTCCATAATAATGACAGTATGACACAGTCATAGTAAAAGCCAAAACTTTTGGAATAGAATAATCCTTACTTCCTTACTAATATAATATTATAAATGCGAAATTAACTCTGTCTGTCGCGCTTTCGCGCCAAAACTACTCAACCGATTTAAATGAAATTCGGTAGACAGATAGTCTAGAGCCTGAAACGACAGGCATATATTTTTTAATGCAAAAAAGGGTTGTCAATGGTTGAAAGGGGGGGATGAAAAGTTTTTTAGGTTGTTGATTTTATATAAATAAATATGACATTCAAAGCTCGGGAAGGCGGGTGAAACCGCGGGAGACAGCTAGTGATAAATAAGCTTATCACACTAACGTTATTTCCATCGAAATACATGATTATCTGGAGTTTTTAATCTTATTTCACGCGAACCCAAATGTTTTTCCTCGTTACTACACTACTATCTAGTATTTCAAGAAATCGGTTAGCTATACTGACGTCACGACTAAGAAGATAAAGTTCAATATAAAATGTTAAGTAGAACAGCCTATTCTAATTTTCATAAATTTTATTCAACCATTATGCAAGCTTCCTGCAGATTAAAATAGACCATTATTTCTAAATGCTGCAATATTAGCGAAATGTATAAGAGCAGATCCGCTAGGGAGGTATCAAGTTTCTGCGGCGGAAAATAATGATGAAGCATTTTTACTAGCAGCCTAGGTTTTTAATTGCATCTGGCTTAAGTTTGATAGTACTTTATATAATTGTTACTAAGCACAGAATAACGGCTTACGGAACAGGAACAGTCCAGATTAATTCAGCAGCATGCATATGCAAAACTACACAAACAGTTAAGTGGCATTGTTTATCGGCACAAAATAGATCTTACATACGAGTATGATCGAGTATCAAAAGTGTTTGTACGAAGCGCCACGCCCCATCTGCCCCTAATTTAATGTAATGCAGCATGAGAGCTATGCTAATTCCATTACAGCCACTTAAATAACGCGTCTACCCAGAAGATTGTCTAATGGAGCGAAAGTAACTATTACATGAACTGATTTGGAGTAAGTGACAATTTAAATTCAGCTAGTAACATTTTCAGAAGTTCGATAGATCAACTTCACATAATAAAGTAAATATACTCGTATATGTAATATTTCTCCAGACTGTTTACCTGTCCGCAATCATATATTAGCAGAGAGAATTAATACTCTTGCAGGTAGGGTTTTCGAAATGAAATTCAAATAACGTTAATGTTATTGCTACGTCTCGTTCGTGCCGGGGTATGTTTGTTTGATCATTCTGCATAAGAATTGTTGCAGGTGTACGATATGAGATCATTCATTTTATAATTCAGATTGGGTAACAACAAGAATATGTTTCAGAAACACAGCTTAGATAAGATGGACAGGACAATTGGGTCTTTAATCTAGAATATTGTACCGCAATGCTAAAGCGAAAGCGATGACTTCTGGTTCTAAATAACAGTTAACGTACAATCGATTGAACACACTAAAGGTCGTGCCTTCATTGAACGATTCAACATTTAACTTTATATCATCATTTCACAAACCAGGCCAAGGTTTTAAAAGTAGTCAATATTTTGTAAATTGCATGCAAATTCTTACAGATCTAAGAAATAATTCCAGTCACGATTCCTTTTCCCTTCATAAAAGAATAACTCGTAATTCTTCACACTTTTGGTTTTACCAGACCTTTCGAAATCCCTTCTAAAATGCCAAAAGCTGATATTATCTTGGAACGCGTCATCTTGATAAACCTTTTGATGAAAATGTCAGGTTATGACGTATCTCGTTCCTTCACGCTTATCTATAAAGTTACGTCACACCATGTTCCGCCGTGTGTCACTTAAGGGCATTACGTATTCGAGTGGTCAACAATGTGGCGTAGGGCGGAAAACGACGCATTACCTATGCACGTTAAAAGTTCATTTACATTTTACTCTATGGATGTATTCGAATGAGTCAGATCTGTTATGATTCAACTGTAGAATCTAAGAAGTGGAACCACTTTGGATGATTCATTTCTTCTTAAGATGTTGTGATGGATGTTATGCACTTAGCCAGCATAGCTAGCAATAATTATAAATGTAGACACTATCTAAGCCTTTACAAAACATTAAGCTTAAATTCTTTACATAATTTATACATCTTATTTTATAGGTTATTCCCTGATGTCCAACCAGGAATACTCTTTCAGAAGAGAACGTCGACCCCATGGCCATTTCATCAGAAAAAATACAAACAAGCAAAAAAAGAACAATTTGAACAACCGAGTATCTTTTTATTGACTTTTTATGTTTATTGCCACGCGTGAAATTGGTATCATGTGTACCATTACTTTTTTTCAAATGGTATCACCGAAAACGTTGCGAATTTCATATCAATTCAATCGAATCCAGAAAAAGGGTAAGATATTGCTATTTCTCGCTGAAAAAATGGTTGTATTACCTTCTTTCCATAATATAGTTATGTAGTATGCTTTCCGTTCTGGACGTCATGTCAGTGTCATTTCTGGCAGACTACTCCACACGGAAAATGATTATTGTGGTTATTTTGCTCACTATTAGTATTTCTTGTATCTAATATTCCAGTGAAGTTGTATACGGAAACAAGATATATATTCTTTCTTTATTTCTAGAGTAAGGAAAAAGAAATAGGTGTATCATTCGACTTGTTCTAAGTATTCATTTGTATAATTATTTTAACCTTTAGCTGTGTTAGAATTTGTCCGTGCCGTTGACCTGAATCTTTCAATCGGCTCCTAATATAATGGAATATAAACATTATCATCCTAAATGTATCAGTGTCAATGGAACCGTGGAACAGGGGAGCTTCATGCAAATTGGTGGCCATTAAACCAGACGGCTGTCTGCTGGTAATCGAATTACACAAACCGGATCAAAACCACCGCAACTGGAATTTGCGAGTTGGTACTAGGCAGCAGATTAATTTATTATACCAATTTAGTTAGTGTTATAACTACACATAAATACGGTATGTATATAAAATATGTTAGGTTATACAAAAACAAATATCTAGTAACAAATTCTGCTGGATCTCCTCCTAAACTCAACAGGAAGATTTACTGTTTTGTTTTAGTTTTTTTGTTCCTTGTTTGAGACTTGACAGAGGAGATCCAGCGGAATTAGTTACTAGATATTTGTTTTTGTATAATCTTACAATGGATTTCAGCCAGGACACGCCTGAGTCAATTAGTCATAAAATATGTTATTTAATCTTCTCTCATTTTCGAAGACGTCTCATGTTATATGGTAAGTTACTAAGAGCTGGTGCTCCTATGCTGATAAAATGGATAAGAATATTAGGGCACAGATAAGAAGAGTACTTCTGCATGCCAAAACGACTAACACAACCCAGCTGTAGAATTTGATGATTGGTTAACCCAATATTAAGCCGGAACAGTTATAAATGCATGGATGTACGTTTATTCCTTTTGTATACCTAAGAGCAAACATTAAGGCGAAAAATTATAAGCGGTAATTCCCATCTCCCAGCGAATTCTAATAGGTCCTATCCAGTATCCTCTAGGCGGCAATATATACCTAATGTTGTCTTAGTAACTGACTACTGACATCTTTGCCTAACACTTCCAGGGTATAAAAGATAGGTATAGTTGGGTATAATAAGTATTAGTACTAATAGTTATTATTATCATAATATTATAAGTTTCAGTAAACTGTAAAGCAGTTATAACTCTGTCAAACCATCAATAATATTTTTAATGAAATACCAATCAACAGAAAACTGTAAGGTTGAGGTTGGCCCATATTTCTTCTCCTTTGATTTTTGTCTAAAATTGAGGACAGGGTTATGTTGTTCTATTTCTGTTTCATGTAGGTATTTAGTTTTCCCTTATGGAAAATGTTGCCAGTACATTTGGTACATTTTATAATGAAACGTTCTATAACGAATGCGCATTCAGGATTGCACTAAAATTATTTTAATACTTGTCGTGCCAGTACTATTCTACGACTTTTTTCGTGAGCCTTTCGTGATATAAACCTTATTTTGCCGAGAAAAAGTTAGATGTCAATGTTTTTGTCATAATTTGGAACGTATTTTCCTGTATTTAAACGGTGACTACGTATTTATTTATAAATGAATATCTTCGTTTGAGTACAATGTATTGTTATTAATTTCGGTTTAATATTTTCCGTATATAATATATTAGGAACTTATTTGTTCACTTAATCAATACATATTTTATAGGATATCTAAAAATAAATAAGGCACACTAAGGAATATGTTGACTTATACTCATAAAAACTTCGTTTGGATTTATCAAATAAATGAAGAAGAATTTTTCTCTATTACAATTTCCCTAAATCGTAAATCTTGGATATCTACAATTTAACGTGATTTAGATTCCGATCTGATTTCGAGTTATTTGAGTTCTCGAAAGTGATCGCAAACTCCTAGTGACCAAGGAGATCACATTTATAAATAACCTCAATGGTTTTGTTATTACGTACCAAATCTCCGTATTCGATGATGTAATAATAAATGCTAGCAACACTCTTTGTTGTTCGGGCTCACGGTTCTTAGATCTGACTTGTGGCAACATCTCGCCGTTGATATAATAATTACTGTGACCCCGTTGCAGTCGCAGTAAAATGTCAAACAATTATATTACCATGTCGAATTCATTACTCGGCATAACGTAAGGTCAAATCTAGAGAATCCCTCAACAAATGCAAAACATGTTCATAAATCTTGAGACTTCAGGGTTCTAGATAAACTATCACGTCAGTTGTTTTTGAATCGTATTTACAAGTGTTTAGGGTTCATTGAGTGGGTTAGTATTTAGGGTGTATTGTGAATCTCGAATAAGGTCGGGATGTACCACCTTTATTGTTTAGGTTGCTCGTTCTAATGAACTGTCATATTCCACTCCAGTACGACGATATTCTCATAAATTTCGTGCGAAACACGTTCCAATTTCAAACCAAATCAATATTCGTCGACATGAATACTTATCGCGTTCCAGAATAAAAAGTTTAAAAAGTCCTTTCAGTTCCCTCGCTAATGAAACCCATTCATTCAAGTACAGTAACTGCAGAGGCAAACAGGTCAGTCGACTCAGTAGCCGGCATCACAGAGGAACCAGGAATTAGGGCAGAATATACGCTAGCCTAGGGTTGAAATCCGCTAGAGCTGAAAGGGCTTTGTGAGGGAACAAGAGACTCTTGTTACGGTTTGTTGAGCATTTTGAGCCATCTCAGTCGTTAGGTAGGGATACGGAAATTTATTAGCTGAATAGCCGAGTTATACATTTTGTCTTCTCTTTTGTAACTTTTCGTTTAACAGATGAATAGGAAATGTGTGCTCAGTCTTCATTTACATCACAATTGACTGGCACGAATGACATTATACCTATGCCCGTATGCGGTACTCCTTTATATAACATGCTGTAACACGCTATTGTCGTTTTGATGCATTACTGATTTCCTTGCCACAATTGACATGATATTGCTTGGCTAGTATTAGCTTGGCGGACTAATGTAGCTGGCACTCAAACAACTATTAACACCAGAAGTGTTTTGCAAATACTTTCACAGAAAGTCGAACTACGTGATCGAGGCTGGTCAAGTGCACCTTGTTCTTGATTTGCAACTATTACTCGACCGAATTTGTGTACAGTTGGTTACTAGGTGTTTCGAAATTAGGTAGTCGTATTATGATTCGCCGGGTTGCCGTAGCCTAGCCTTGATGGAACCCACGCGTAATTGTTCCAGATTGGTAAAAAGTATGTGCTCTACACTTGCGAATCTAAATTTAAATTTCATGGTACTAGAAAAATATATGTTGAGTACTGTGTGACATATGCGCATAAATTATAATTGTATTATCTATAATTATAATATAAGTGATTTGGTTGCGGTTGGTAAGCAGAACACTACTAATGAAAGCTTCATGTTTTGTCAAATCCTGTGTTAGGTTCAGTAAAACTTTTACGTTGCGGTGCGCTTATTACATAACAAAGAATAGCAAAACTGAACTGAACCAGACCTCATGGACCTACGATTACTGTTCCATTGAACCTTTACAAAACGGATTTTAAGTTCATCCAAGGGAGATGTAGAGACCTCATTTTACTGGTTTCGCCATTGTCTTCGAGCAAAATTCCAGTACGTGGATCGACCGGTTCCCGCAGGACGAGGGGAGAGCAAGGTTGCGCGTTATTTAGCACGCACGTGTGACGCCCTCTGAACTTCATGATCAAATGAAAATTTTCGTTCCAATATCAAAATATTTTTAAAAAGATATTTGAAGAATGCGCAGCCAGTGTTATTAATATCGGTGTGTGTTGACTCCTCGCGTCATCGTACAGTTGTGATTGCATTATGGTTCCCACGTTTGTCGCGAGTCGACAGAGACTGAGTGTGATGTAGGTACATGGTTGAAGTTAATCTTATTCCCCGGTCATATGGCTCGGAAGTACTTACACATTATTAATCTGGATAATATATAAAAACGTTTTGAAAGGAATATCTACGTAGTGTACTCCTTGACTCAATATCAATTTGTCTATAGGCATATAGCTTTGTAAAATATGTAGGTATGTAAACTTAACAGATTATTCAATACAAAACAATGTTAAATATAAACACGAGAAAAATTGAATAGGTAGGATACACAGTTGCATTAGAATAAAATAATGTAAATTAATACTTCCTAATACACACGAAGTGTCAAAACCACTAAGATAAACGAGATTACAAATTACATTTACGTACTTAAGATAAGCGACTATTAATAAAAACATATTGACACACGACTCTCAAAGCATCACTTAACGACCGTCCAATTTAGAAGAACTCTGAAATTTTAATTTCCCTGCATGCCTTCTGTTCATACAAGATGGTAACACGAGAAGTATGCAGGGTCTCGTCAAATTGGCGGCCAATTACAGGAACGCGTTTGAAAGCCGGGGAAAAAAAATGGCATGTGAAAAACGAAACTAAACACGAGCCAGTTCCTGACTCTTGGGATCTTGGTACTTAACAAAAAGTAACATTTAAAAACATATTAAGTTTTATGATTGGCCGACGGACCACCATATCAAAGGCTAAAATGTTTTAGTCCGTATTTTGGTCATGGATGTAAGTAAGTACCGAACAAAACTGTTTTATAGGTCCGTCCGTTTCTCAGACTGAATCCAACCTAATTGACGTGACATGACAGAAATCGTTTCGAACAAAATTCATTGCAAGTTGTCAATTTGTTTGACCGGTTTACTGTTCATGTAAACAATATAAACTTGGAAGTTATGCAACCACCGAGTTCCGGAGCAAACAATTTTCGATTGTTCTTATAGGAATTCCAGCGATTAAGTAGAAAGTTATTGGCGTTGTAGATTTCCTCTAAAATTTGAACAATTATCGCTCATTTGCATTTAGAAGAGATTCCGGGCAATTTGGAAGCACCTAAATTTAATATAAAGGCACCCAGATAATGGAAGGGCACAGTTTTATTAAATATAACTTTAAAGATTATTTTAAATGTTGTCGTAACGAAAATAAACTCGCTTTTCTGACTGCAAAAACATTACATTGACACCTGCTGATAAAACAACAAATTCTCTGTTCAATATAAATAATAAATTAATAAATGTGGATTCTGCTAACATCTGAAAATAATTCATGACACACCTGCAGTACAAATCGAACGCAATGGCACAAAAACGAGTAAAGTTAGACTGGGGTGTGGCACACCTTGACAACAAGACTAGGCTAACCTTGGGAGCTACAATAAAATTGATTGAAATCCAAGGTAGGTACAAACATAGTCACTTTTACAATACACCTAGATACTAATGAGCACTACAGAAATTCACTGTTAAACACAACTCGGCACTAATTAGAGGGGTCGAATTCCAAGATACAAACGAAGATCAGTATCCAAATTTGGAGTCGCCTTTAATGTTCTGACTCGCGAGTGTCTTTCCTTAATTAGATCAATGGGCGGTAATTAAGAAACATGCAATCCTAGAGGTCTTACGGTGAGGAATTCTTCATGTATGACGAGTAAGTAAGTAGCAATCTAAGTGTTATTAGTATCGTTCATTTTCTTGTAGCATTTAACCCACATGTTCGTGTCAATGAGACATTCTATGGATAGGCAAGGGTAAACGATAAAACTACATACAACTACTTCCAGTAGCTACCGTAGCTACTGCCAGCGACGACCCATTACCAAACTACTTAACTCGATTACTATTTTAACGTTTCCTAGTAATAGTTGTCCTCTAACAATGGTACTGTGCATAATTATACGTCCATTATCCTTAAAAATAAGTGATACTTAAACAGGATAGTGCAAATCTGTCGTTGTAGAACGCTTGGAAAGTGCACATAAAATCTAAAGTAATTATTCAAAGGATGCATACTGTTCATAGAACTATAAATAAATTCTATACTCAAGTGTACTTGATAAACATTTCGATCGAGTTGAGTGTTTGGGATATATGATTTATAAACGAGTTCTTACAGTTTGACTGGATGAGGAAAACCTAAAGAGGGCAATTACCTCCGAATTGTTACATATGTAATAAATAGCTGAACAGAGTTTCTAACAATCGAATATTTCACACATTAATCGATATTACATAAAAGTATAACTATTCCATCACTCACACAGAGCAGTTACTCTGTTTCAGCGTGTCCATTGACAGTGACCTCTCTCAAACGATTTTAATTTAATATTCCCGATTTAATATGTTCAGCTTCAGTGCTGGGACAAAAAGTGAGATAATCGAAATAAAAAAAACACCTTTCACTCAGAAAATACTAACTTCGGTACTTTTTGTGCCTAAGTGAGGCGAGAGTATGTGAGTAGAGAAGTTAGTTCTAGGGCTTAAACGTAATTAACGTCTTTAAATGCGTTTTTTCGCATAATTTAGGCAATGAAATAGTTTCACCTGCGAACTCTAATAATAATTATTTTAGTCTCGAAAGTTATCTACTCAATCTATTCTAATATATTTTTTTAAAGTATCTATTTTTTACGCGACTTTAAAACACTTTATGAAAAAAAATGTATTTTACGTTCTTACGCATCAGATTCAACTGGATAGATTTTTTTCTTATATGGACATCTGTAGTCTGTAATACAATGATAACAAATATCTGTACCAACATCCAATAGCAACGTCATCTGTCGCAGCTTCAATGACAGCCTATCCATCACGTAATAAAACATAAATCGGATTGTCAAACTAAAAGTAATGGCTTAATCTGTTGTACTGTTGGTCGTTCTGTACACTAATTTGATTAACTACGTCAAAGGCGGGTTTTAACAAAGCTGGTGTACAATTTATACTATACTAGCTGTACCCCGCGGTTTTACGCGCGTTTTCCGAGGGACGTCATGTTTACCCGGGATAAAAAGAAGCCTATATGTTATTCCAGGATATGTTATATCTATGTGCCAAGTAGCATCTAAATCCGTTTGGTAGTTTTTGCGTGAAAGAGCAACAAACATCCACACATACAAACTTTCGCATTTATAATAAAATATAGTAAGTATTTATAAGTATATAATGGGTATTACACATGGGTATTACTAGCGAGCCCGCTGTGGTTGGCAATATGATAGGAAAATTACAAGGACGATGAATCAAAACGAATTAGGTAATTTGTTATAAGATATTTAGGTAGAAACTGTTCAAAATTCAGAGCCATATATTAAATTAATTCTGGCTCAAGAAAGGCACTGATGATGACTGCATTTAATATGTTTCATGTATAAGGTTGGGGAAAAAGTTTTTTCGCATTATAGTATGTATGAACTTGTAATAAAATCTCTTTGGCTATACTATTTGTATCTGGCTGGTTTTGGTATCATTGAAAGTTTAAATTTTAAAGAACATAATTCCAAATTCAAATTAGGAAAATGTGTGATTTGCATTTGTTTTTCGTACCGCCAAGATGAGTGAACCTAATAAAGAAATTCGATTCATTTTAAAATTTTACTACAAAAAAGGTAAAAATGCAATGCAAGCCGCGAAAAAAAATTGCGATGTTTATGGACCTAGTGCAGTGTCTGTGAGAGTAGCACAAATTTGGTTTAAGGATTTTCAATCCGGAAATTTTGATGTCAAAGATGCACGTCTGGTCGCCCCATTACGGATAAAATGGATGCCATTTTTGAAAAAGTGGAGCAAGATCGGCATATCAGTAGATACGACGTAGCTGAAGAACAGCAACAGTTTTGGCGCATTTGAAAAAAACTGGGTACACAAAAAAGCTAGATATTTGGGTACCTCACGAGCTCACTGAAAGAAACCTAATGAACCGTGTACTCATGTGTGATTCTTTATTACGACGTCATGAAACCGAACCATTTTTGAAGAAGCTGATAACTGGTGATGAAAAGTGGATCACGTACGACAAGAACGTGCGAAAAAGGTCGTGGTCATAACCGGTCAGGCTTCACAGACTGTGGCGAAACCCGGGTTAACTCGCAACAAGGTGATGCTGTGTGTGTGGTGGGATTGGAAGGGCCTTATTCATTATGAGCTGTTACCACCAGGCAGGACCATCGATTCTGAACTCTACTGCGAACAACTGATGAGATTAAAGCAAGAAGTTGAGAGAAAGCGGCCGGAATTAATCAACAGAAGGGGTGTGGTTTTTCATCATGATAACGCTAGACCTCACACATCCTTAGCCACTCAGCAAAAATTAAGAGTTTGGCTGGGAGGTATTAATGCATCCGCCGTATAGTCCTGACCTTGCACCTTCAGATTTCCACCTGTTTCGGTCTCTTCAGAATTCTTTAGGCAGTGTCAGGTTAACATCACGAGAGGACTGTCAAAACCACTTGTCGCAGTATTTTGATCAAAAGTCCCAAAATTTCTATAGCAATGGGATCATGGACCTACCTACAAGATGGCAAAAAGTTATCGAACAAAATGGTACCTACATACTTTAGTTAAATGTAAATAAACTATATTAAAGATTTTTTAAATTTTCTTAAAAAATGCGAAAACTTTTTCCCCAACCTATTATTATATAATGTTGCAAATTGCAAATCGACATCAGTAATTAACTGCTCCCCGCAGTTTCACTCGCGTTCCCGAGGGATGTAACATTTTCCCGGGAAAAAGTCATATCCCAGGTGCTAATCCAGATTATAAACTATCCACGTGCCAAGTTTCATCCAAATCCGTTCAGCAGTTTCGGCGAGAAAGGGTAAGAAACATCAATCCATCTTTCGTTCCCCAGAAACATTAGCATTTATAATTTTAATAGGATATAACCAGGCAACATTGTTCATAAATCAGTAAAATTTTGAGCATTCAGAATATTTATTTCGAGATTTGTCATGTGGATTCGATGAGTAAATAACTGTCAGAAAATAGTTATCTTATATTTGCATCCAACACGATGTTAGTAAGTGACA
The DNA here is from genome assembly GCA_907165245.1 of Habrosyne pyritoides. NCBI lineage: Eukaryota > Metazoa > Arthropoda > Insecta > Lepidoptera > Drepanidae > Habrosyne > Habrosyne pyritoides. The sequence goes on along the minus strand of OU015596.1, from coordinate 10,564,392 downwards.
GATTCCTCCATTTTTGATTACAAACCTTATCCTACCATATTATAAATGCGAAAGTATACGTAAGATTGATGTTTATTAATCGCTTACCCAAAAACGACTATACGGGTTTGGTTGAAACTTGGCACATTAATAGCTTATAGCCTGGATTAGCACATAGGATACTGTAAACTAAAATGTTACATCCCTCGGGAACGTGGAGGAAACCGTGAGCAGCATGTCACATATATCATTAGTATTTTCTAAAGCTATTACATTACACGCAAATGTTACGCATCCAGCTCGTTAATAACGCCATGCCCTATGAATTAAAGCCTATATTTATAGCATTGTAAACATACATACAAGATATTTGTAAGTAATCAGTATCCAAGGTAATTCGATAGTTAGTTGTTTGTTGTTAACAAAACAACAAATAAGTACTTTTTAATTGAAGTTTTAATGTTTCTGTGCAGATAACATTCTAGAACACTCTAAAACGACCTTTAGCCTACAAGATATAAAACAGTATTTTGTCATTAGCTTAATTGACAATTGATCTTAGAATCGATGAATTCCAATATTTTGTAGAACCACCTTATTCCCATCACCTCATTATTCAAATAAAATAAAAAAATATTTAAAAAAAACGGAACAAATCACGTTGACTTTAACTCTCACTATCTCGATTGAAAGTTAAAAGCAGAGACAACGGCGTTAATAGAAGGCTCATGACTCATTAATGACCGAAGAGCGTTTACCCCGGTTAAGTCATCGGCCTTAATAACGACTGTAGGTACTGTGTAATAAATATGTGAATATTAATATACACCGCGACAGCAGATTGGATGCATCAAATTTCAAGAGCACTTTCCAAAGCCTACTCTTGAAATTGTTAGGGTAAGTAAATCATAAGAAGGACTAATGACAGATGCTTGAGCTTAGTGGGTTTGAACCGAAGCATTTGTTTTTCATGTCACCGCCTCGCCGCCTTTGACATTTGCAACTCCAGGGGCATTGCCAATGCGTTGTCGACCTTGAGACGTGAAGTTGTTAAGCGTCATGTGCCTGCAATTTCATCGGCCTAACTTTCTAACCGTAGAACAGTAGTACAAATGCTACCACAACCTATATATACGTCACGACGGAAATGGATATGGTTGCACTTAGAGGTCTACTACTTCTCACCAATGATGAAGAGATCCTGACTACCAAGGATCGATTTGCCAAATTTTATTTAGACTTTTCAAGCGCTACATGTATGTACCTATTGTATGATAGAAGATATCGCTTATAAATAGACGCGCTCGCTTATCGCTTTATCTAAGTTAATAAATCAGCGGTCTGGCAGGACACTTTCTTACGAATGTCAACGAGACTACTTTCTATACTAAGATTAACATGATCGATTACCATGTTAGGTGTTGTGGATGTTACGAGTGTTTTTTCTCCCCTTTTAGAGTAACGTGCATATAGGTTCTTGAGTAGAAATTCGCTTCCTTTCATCGGCACTTTAATATCTATGGGCGCCTATGATTTATTCTTTTTTCCTATCTTGACCGAGAAAAACAATTTATTGGATTTCTATTTTATTTGATGTATATGATTGGGGGAATTTACAATAATTTGGTATATTACATTTCGGTCGAGTGGTAAAATCCTCGGCTAGTAGGATAGAGACCGAAACGTCCTGGGCTCGATTCAGGGTCGGACAATACAATATTAACGTTTCTTTGTTTATCTGGAGTCCAGGATTGGTTATGCGCCGGAGGGGCGACGAGAATACTTACCACACGTCACGTAATGATGTAAAATAATTTCGTTGGAATGTGTGGATCATTACTGCTAACGTCTTCGGGGATTATAGACGTGAAAATATTGCCTAATTAGATAATTCGTTTTTAAAAACACAGTCTCATAGAGCAAGAAGTCATATCCTAACTAATTAAATTATAAATGCGTAAGTTAGTTTGTTACGCTTTGACAGTAAAACGACTGAACCGATCTCGCTGAAATTTAGGACACATGTAGCCCATGCTAAGGAGATATACATGGGCTACTTCGCATAAATTCTAACACGAGTAAAACCGCGGGGCAAAGCCTGTTATAAATGCGATAGTGATATTGTTTGCGTGTTTGTTCATCCTTGACATCGTATAAGTAACTGTGCAACACATCAACATGATTTTTTGGACGAGGACATCTAGTAAGGCGGAGAACGGCAGGCTAGCGGGCACGAGTGAATCCCCGGTACGGAAGCTAGTTATAAAATACTTCAGTTGCCACAACACGAGATGAGGTGACCTTCGCACAAGCGAGTGGTTTCATAAAAACATGTGTATGGGTCTATATATAGATTTTATTGGTGTTTACGGCTATATTAGCCTAGGCCCCAAGTTTCGCACACTGGGGGACGAATGACACACTAAATTAGTTTTCATAGACATCGCTACGGCACAGTTGTAAATTAGATGTAGGTATTTTGCCGGTTTTCTTTACCAATTTCCTTTGTGTTGTTTCATTATGTTGTGGTTAAAGTATTTCTTCATACGACATTGTGTAGGACTAGACTAGGTACTACAATGCTAATACAACTTCCTTCGATATAAAATTTTAAAGTACAAAGTTACTCCGAGGACATAGGAGAGGTCTCAGTACTGAGACCCACATGGTACAAAAGATATTTTAAGTATCAATGTCGATGTGGGAGCATTGATGCAGTTTCTTAGCAAGGAATTGTTTATTGTACCTTTAAAATGGAAGCCAGGACTTCTGATCTAGCCAAGCAGTTATACAACGAAACTCGTTAAACTTGTGCTGGCAATACCTTGGATTTTCCACATTTTTTTTATACTGTTGTACTTGTTGTCGTCCCTGAGACGTTAACTTTTGTTAAGTCTCATGTGCCTGTAATTTCACTGCCCCCCTTACCATTCTAACCGAAACATAGTAATTAATATAAGTGTGCTACTGTGTAATAGCAGAACTGGGTAAGGTAGTACTTCCCTGGACAAACTCTGCACTAAGAGCTCTATTACATCCTAGGATCTTTAAAATGGAACATGATATACTGTACAATAACCTAGCATAGTTTGTGCAGCTGCATTTTCACTAGACAGAAGAAAACAATGCCTTTGTATCTAATATAAATAAGATTAACTTTCTCAAAGTATAGGGTTACTGAGACAAGAATAAATCTTTGAACTTTAAAATATAGGCTTACAAAATAGTTACCATACACATAATTATACATTTCAATATTGTTAGCTCTTAAAACAATAGATCACACAAAACAATATAATATGTTATCTATGAGTAATTCTATATGTGTTATGTGATAGGTAAAGCTGTAGTAATCTGAGATTTTATAGTTGGTCATTCCAGCCATTATGACTACAATAAACTTATATGGATAAATACTTCAAAGCTGACCTTGATGAGCCATAGAGTATAGAAAAAAAACAACCAATTGTAAATTACATCACACACACAACAATAATAAACCCAACTGTATTTTGTATGCCATGATATCTATCTGTTTGATTACCAAAGATTTTGGCTTGCGAGTTTCAGATGGGGCATATAATACCTGACTTACAACAGTAAACCACATTTTCAATAACTACAAAATTTTCTCTCGCTGCGAGAGAGGTGCAAGGGGTTGCTAATATCAAAATAATCCTTTATACCATTTTCCTATGAACTTGATGATCAGGCCATTTAGTCTCACATCTCTCTCTCATCATCGACTGACGGATTTCATATTATAGGCATGTATGCCTAATGTTATATCACTTACAAATATCATGATGATGCACAATTGTAAAATTAAATCTTATCAGTTATTTAGTTTAAATAGTAGCTATGTAATATTACATCTCTGAAAATAATCCAGCCAGGGCCCGTCCATAAAGGTTTGCAAGTTCGAACATCTGTACTTAAACCTTTCACGAGCATTGGCAAAATAATGGCCAAACCTCTTTTAGATTCCTTTTAGATATAGTTTACGATCTGAGATTGTAATCATTATAATATGTAATTCAAACTGGGCATTGGCAATTACTTTGCCAAATAAGAAGTCACAAACAGGCATTGGCAGAGATATTGCCATAGGCCATAAAAAAAGGGGGGGGGGCGTATGCAAGGGGGGGAAATTGATTAGTATTGTATTAAAAATTGTTGTAAAAATGTTATTTCACAATGTTTTGAATAAATAAAATCAACATCGAACGTGTAATTAGTATTGCCCATGAAAAGGGTTAAATTATTTGACAACAAAATGACAGATATCAGAATAAGCATTCCCAAAATTACCATTTTGGTAAGGAACCCTACTTGGCATGGTTAGGCTCAACTTGATATGATCAATATTTATTCATTATTTTGACATTACTTGTCAATTATTGAAATTTCCGTCATCATGGATTTTATTGATCCTTGACCAATTGAAGGAATCATATAGGTCCATAAGAATCCAGGTAACTGTATTATTAACACCTGTCTCCAGGCTGCTTTTATTTAGGAAGCTGGAGAAGTTGCCTGAAGGGATTAACAACTTTTTCCAATCACAAACCTGTATCATACATACATGCATTGGTTTCCACCAGGGTTAAGTTGGATTATAATCTGTATAGGGAAAACACAACCACTAACTAACAGTATCATACATTTCCATGACATGATAACAATTCCATACAATAATACTATTTATTATATTTTCTATACTATCTTATCTAATCTTTACTTTATCGCTCAGTTTATTAATATTGTTTCAGAAGATAATATGCCATGTTTCAATGGTAATAGGCAGAAATTACCAATTATTATTGGAAATAAAAGGATTAGAGGGTTAGTATTAAGAATTCAAGGAATTCTTCAGTTAATTGTATGTATCAAGATCAAGGATCATCTGATATCAGATGAAAATGCCCGGCATACTTCAGTGGCTAGGAAATAATTTGTTTAAGCTAGATAAATAGCACATGTAGTAGTGGCTAGATATGAGTCTCTTAATAATCAAATGATTAAGTTCTATCATTGTTAAGAAGCTAGTAGTATAAATCTATCTTTCTAAGCTAATACCTAACACCTGGTTGAGGCCTAAACTAACATATAAGTGATAAAAGTTCGCCCCTATGAACAAAAGGTTGTGTACCTCCAACCGAGCGTGTTATTTTAATATTAACTGCATGCATTAGTCATACTATTCTATATATGCACCAAAAGAAAACAATAGGTGCTGTGATAACAGTAAACTAATACGTGTACTATCACACAACGGGCTAATGCTTCCATCGAAGGAACAGAGAACAAATAGGTAGTCTCCGTATCGAGACGAGTCAATTTAAAATAATGACGTCAGATCGTTTACCCATTGATACGATACGGTAAGAGTAAATTGGCTGTAATGTTCTAAACTCACCCGTCGCCGACCACTACACATTTAATCGCCTGCATATCTGCGTTCTATTCAGCGTTGCCACAAATTAAAGCACAATCAACAATCAGGACTCCGTGAATCTTGTATTACAAGCACTGCACTGTTAACCACGTCTAGATGCAATCAATACACATCGGCATCACAATCAACACTCATACAAACGAACAGCACAGTTTTTAGATAACAACATTAATTTCATATCTCTGCACAGGCGATAAGCAGAATTTTGTTCACGAATTCTTAGTTTCACTCGTGCGTACGGAAACGGTTCGCTGTATTACGTTACGTTACATTCGGCATTAAAAAATAATGTTACCAGTACAGAGCTTACAAATTTCCCAGATTTCTACAGATTTTGTATAACTGGTTACCATGATAACAATTTTTCCACCCAACTGTGTTGAGTATTTTATAAAAAAAAATTATGAGACTAAATCTCAATTGTTATCAAATGACTTTGGCAAGTATAAGTCTGATGTGTGTCATGCGTAATGCAAGATTAACACATTTTGAAATTGTCTATTTATTTGTAAAACTGAAAGAAGTATAAATACTGACACGCGAGAGTCTAACATATGTTTTCATTTATCACTTTAAACTTAAGAACCCATAGCGAAACAAAGGCCCCGCGCTTGCTTAATTTGTCACTGCAGATGGTGAACAATAATGTCAGTGTGTAATATAATTTACTTTATGAAAATCAAGCCTCGGGTTGATTACTTTGTCTCTGAGTTTTTAGTTATCCCAATAGTACAATACTATGATCATATTTTTCAATATTATTAACTAATGTGAATGTTTCAGATCGTATGTTACAATACGCATTTTTTTTTATAGGAACAACGGTGCTTGCTGCTGATGGTTCTTACACCCTTATGCGGATATTAACGTTCAACACGCATAACCAGCTGGATTAAAATTAGCTTTTTAGAGATTTAGGATCCGATAGATGACGCTGTAGTAAAGTTAATATTAGCTCATAGCGTCACCTCACGGGCAGAACACTGTCTACCAGGCAGCTAGTGTGCACTAATTAATTTATTATTATTAACCATGGAGCGGGGAGATGACAGTTTTTTTTGTAGAAACATTTTGTATCAGCAAAAGAATAATCATTGTATATTGTTAAGAATTTCCCTAAAATAACGGGAAGTTTTTTGTCCACTGGCTACTCTGCTTCAGAACCATAGATATTATTTCCCTAACATTTTACATATTTTCTGATTTCACTCGATTACCATTAGAGATTTTAACTTGATTAATTGTTAATTAAATTGGAAATATATGATGAGTAAAAATATTCATCCATAAATTGGTTTGTAATATACAATATATTTTCAATATACTTTTTTATCGGTTTCATAATGGTACACCTCTAGTATCGTAGGTTTTTGCGCGTTTGCTTTCTTTTCTATAGTCTATGGCTATTATGGCCACTTCGATAAATCGCGTTGCGCGGTATTGCGTGATACGATTGTTGATTTTCGCTTTAATATGGCAAAAGGTGATAAAGACTTAGAAAAACCTATAGTGAACAATGAATTACCCAACCCCGAGTGTCGTAGTGAGGACAACGAAGACTCAGAGTCTACACAGGAGCAACCACTGGATATAGGGGAGCATTATTTGGTGCGGCGTTCGGATGAGTCATGGCACCCGGCTGAGATAATACAAACGCGGTACAATGCCGCCGAATCCTGCTTCGAGTATTATGTGCACTATGTGGGTTACGACAGGAGGCTTGACGAATGGGTGTCCCGCCACCGGGTTATGTCGGATAGATTCGACATGTGCGAACAATCTAACAACAACATAAAGTGTGAACACCTGCTCACAGATAAGTCCGGCCGCAAAATTACTAGGAATCAAAAACGTAAACACGATGAAATCAATCATGTGCAGAAATCGTACGCCGAAATGGACCCAACGACGGCCGCCCTAGAGAAGGAGCACGAAGCGATTACAAAAGTAAAATACATTGACCGGGTTCAAATAGGAAAGTACGAAATAGATACATGGTATTTCAGTCCATACCCTGACGAATACGGCAAACAGTCAAAGCTTTGGTTATGTGAGTACTGTCTCAAATACATGAGGATGGAAAAGACCTACAGGTATCACTTGAGCGAATGCACGGCGAGACAACCGCAAGGTAGCGAAGTATACAGAAAAGGTACGATTGCTATATTTGAAGCTGATGGTAAAGAACACAAAATTTACTGTCAAAATTTATGTTTACTTGCTAAATTGTTTCTAGATCACAAAACATTGTATTTTGATATTGAACAATTCCTATTTTATATTCTATGTGAGGTTGACAAACAGGGGGCACATTTAGTTGGTTACTTCTCCAAAGAGAAAGATTCCCCTGAAGGTAATAATGTTGCTTGTATACTGACACTACCTCCATATCAAAGACAAGGCTATGGCAAGCTCCTTATTGCCTTCAGCTACGAACTGTCCAGGCTTGAACAAGTAGTTGGTAGTCCTGAAAAACCTTTATCTGATCTGGGAAAGCTCAGCTACAGGTCTTACTGGTCTTATATACTATTAGAAGTGTTGAGTGCCAGTCGAGGTACACTGAGCATCAAAGATCTGAGCCTGATGACAGGCATTTCACAAACTGATATAATATCCACACTTCAGTCAATGAACATGGTCAAATACTGGAAGGGACAACATGTTATCTGTGTCACACCCAAGATTGTTGCAGAACAGTTAGCCAGCTCACACTTTAAGAAACCACGGCTATGTGTCGACCCATCTGCTTTGAGGTGGACCCCACCAAACAAACAAGGAAACTCTGCAAAAGCTAAAAAGTAGTACAGGCTAACAGGCAGGGCTTAGAGAATGGTAAATATTTTAGTCACAACCAAAGGACTTTCTCTAGGTGCAGGCCTGTTACTGATGACAAATCTAGGCTTATTTTCTCCATGTTCAATACTTATAATGTGCAGTGTTTAGATCAGTGCTAGAGTATTATAGTTAACATTTAAGAATTAATTTACAATCGCTTTAAGTAAATGTGTAATTTGAAATGTAATTTTACACTGCATTTGTTGAAAATATGGGAATTAGATTTAAAATGAAAATAACCCAGTGAAGGAATGATGATTATTGTTAAGCATTTTCGATTAAGTGATTGAAATAGATAAGTAAATGGAGCATTATGAAAATTAAAAAAAAATTAAAAATATCTCAATTTATTTGAGAAGTAATGTAGAGAAAATTGTCATCTAAGAATTTTAATAAATCACATGTACAATGAATGATTGATAATGATAATATTATAATTATGGTTTACTTGTATTAAAATTACATAAATGCCTTCGAGTTATTGCAAAGTATACACTTTGGTAGTATTTCAAACCTACTTTAACAAATGTAAGCATTAATTTTATCCATGATTGATTGTATCATCAATTTTATACTTTAACACATAAGTTATCATTATACTACCTATATCCAAAGTATTCATTTAAAGTTTTAGATCTGCATGCATGCGTAACATCTCATTCAGTTCCTTTTGTACTGGTAATAGTGATACTAATCTTAAGTTAATTTAGTTTTAGATATTTCAGGGACATTTCTGGCAGTGTGTTAGTTAATCATAATATTCTTTAAGTATTTTTTACTTTTACAATGACTTTTTAAAATCCTTTTGTAGAAATTAATTATTCATCTTAAAAAAAATTGCAATCATTTGTGCTGCTCCTATATCATAGGAATATTAATTATAATATCTAATACAATCTTAATATATATAAATCTCGTGTCACAATGTTTGTCCTCAATGGACTCCTAAACCACTTAACCGATTATAATAAAATTCGCACACCATGTGCAGTTCGATCCAACTTGAGAGATAGGATAGTTTAAATCTCAAATTATAGTCGCAATTTTAATTTATTGCTAATTATTTGTCTGTTATTATTTGACAGTCACAATTATCTGTTAACTCCAAATGATTCTAAGAGATGTCGATACCTTTCGACTGGGTTGAGTAAGTCATCAATAGATGGCGCTGCTATGGTAAATCTACGAACGTGTCATATAAGCTACAATTCAATATCATGATTACCACGTGTTATTGAGGCTAATGTATAAATTAAATTTATTTTGTAGTAAACGAAATACCGTGAAATTCAATTATTTCTTCTTTTTTAATACGGCTGGACCGATTGGAATGTTTTTTTTTGTTTGCGTTTGGGTGGTGCCCTGGATGGTTTAGATTCACAATTGGACCCGGTAGGTGGCGCTGCGAGCGAATTCCTGCATTTTTGTATGGACTTATTTCGACAGAACGACGTCTGTCCGGGCAGCTAGTTATTTTATAAAATAGAACAAGTCACAGTTATGTGTCATTGGTAACACCATGTGACTTTTGTCAGACATGCCCAAAAAACCGCCTACATATTTCTAATCTACTTAGCTACATACAGCTGTTATGAAAAAGGTGAATGACTTATAACTACATCACGCGGAGCTTCAAAATATCGTCGCGTACATTCGCGTACGGACGATTGCGTCATCCGCGTAAGGTGAACACACTGAAATTCTTATGAAATATCTATTTTGAAATAGTTGCATGTACTATGAACAATGATGGTATGGTATTTTGTTTAGGTTAAGTTAGTTTAAGTTGAAATCTTGCTGAGAAATCTTGTGAATTTTTATCTCTATGCAATGTAATTTACGTTTTGCAATGTTAGCATCTTTGGTTGATAACAATTTGTCACTTATCATTTTTGTGTCAAATTGCAGACATTCTTAGATCTTCCCATTGTCAATATTTGATTAGATTCTGTGAATCATCAGTTTTCACTGTTTATTTGTGATAGTAAGTTTATTTTAAGTAAAAGTGTCGAACTTCGGAAATAAAAAGAATACAGAAATAAAATATTAGTTTCCATTAAAACCAAACTGATACTGGCACTAACTGCAACAAAAGTGTACTTACGTCATTTTCTTTTATAGACAATTGTGTGCTCATTCATAAATAGCGATAGTTGATCTATCTATCTATGTATTTATACATATTAATAGATCTGTAGATATGGCATTTCCTTACATTGAAAACTGAGGCTAAGTACAGGTGTTAAAGCGTAACCAGCAGAACCCATTTCATTTTGCCCACGTGAAAATTACCAATCAGATTTGACAAATTCTATTGGCTTTTGATAGCCCAAATGTTGAGCAAGGCTATTTAACAACGACGATCCTTAGGAGCAATGAAAAAGCAAATCAGAATGAACACTAAGCCAAAATGAAATAATAGCCCAGGCGAGTTATGAAACGCGGTGGGTCAACCGCGATACAGTTATTCATATAAAAGATGAATTTAATGAACTGCCAGGAAATCTCTGTGTACGAAGCCGCGGTCCATAGCTAGTACTGTAATAAAGCTATAAATAAATTATACACAAATATATAACAGAAAAGGTTGTTCTCTGACCGTATGTAGGTATGTTCGTTATTTTTTTACAAACTACGGATCCGGTTTGTTGGGTATATACCTCTTTATATTATATTATATAATATTGATATGTTTGCGGAGCATCGAATAGCTATATTCTATAGATATTCTGTTAACATTTGTATGTCGGTGACGATAACCCATAAGATTTTCCCTTACCAAAGATCGCCCAATGCGTCTGAAGAAGAATGCACTTAAAACTACGAACTACTACTAGACTTCTGCAGCCCTGATTTGAACCTGCACTACGGTAGTACTTTTCTGAAGTAACGAGAAGAAGACCAAATGCATTAAATTTTGTATATTCAATGCAGGTAAATATTTCAAGTAGATACCAATATTAACATAAAAACGAAAAAATTGATCTCGTAGAAATACCTACCCACTATATTTCTAGGTATTTAGATGGAAAATACGTTCACTTACTAACGTAGATACAGCTGGACAACAATTTTATTTAATTTCGTCATTCGCTTCTCCAGCACCGCCAGTGGGTACTGAGTCAAGTAGCGTGTTTCTAAAGCGACAATCCCTCTGTTGTTACCAGCTCGCTAACTATTATAGGTAGGGAGAAATCATCACAAATCTCCTATTTTAAACGGTCAGGGTATGATAATTTTGTGTAAGTTTGTTCGTAGAAAATTACATAATTTTCCTAAAAATAGTTACCTAATATTATAAAAAACCATACAAATAAAGTATAGTAGCTTGACTAAAGAATGATTAAATATAATTTACCTAAGTGCAATTATATTTCTTTAATCACGTAATTGATAAAAGGAGCTTCTCGCCGCCACTTCGATTCTGCAATTAACCACAAAAATCTGCTATTAATAAAGGCAGCGTCCTATAGCATGATAGCTAAAGCTCGCGGTACACGATCCACACACACAAGACCCACCAGCCTCGACATCGTCCTCGCAGGCTAAAAGTAATTGTTATTTTCTTTTTCTGCCCAGTCAGCTATTTTCGGGCAAAGAGAACGCATGAACGAGTTATGTAAGTGGCTATAACATTGTATTTCATAGGTACTACTTAAATTCCTTTAAAATTGACGAACTTGTAGGAGAAATATTTTGAACGACGGTGAAATACATTTATTTCCAGCCAGAAGCAAGTATATTAATGTAGGTAAGTGTTTCTTACTTTGAAAATGACGGACTTCCATACAATTATTCATCCCCTATTTTATCCCATTAAAGAAAAAATCCCTTAGTGCTCGCGTCATATAAATAAACCTACTTATATATTTAAGAATGCTTTGAGCAAAATGTTAAGTTTGTAGCTCCAGTGATTAACGCTTTTGACTTTTCGATGATGATTCAACTGATTGAGAGTCAGGATATCTAAAAATATTGTTGAATTAGAAACTCAACCCAATAGGTTATCTTAAGTATCTAGTTATTCCGTCAGTTTAATGATATCCGAGAATACGTTCATAATTACTTTTGATGTTAGCTAGTTAGTACTCCCTTGCACAAATGTTCTTTAGCAAACAAACAGTAAATAAATATTTACTCTTTGATAACAACCACTGCTTTTGATATCCTGGTACTAGAGTTGCGAAATAGGCTAAATATTGTATTCAGCGCCATCTTTGGATGAGTTATGCCACTTGCGCGTTTGGTACTCCTTTGACATTATGATGTCCTGGTACCGCAACTTTCCATGGAGAGCGGCCGCAATCGATATGTGAATGGCGATTTTTTGTTGAGGAGCGCCACTTTCGCACTTTTCTGTCTTCCTCCAAAAAAGGTACAATAACTACTTTCATATTTTAATTATTGATTGGGTTCATATTATTTTTGCGTTAGTATAAAGATAATAATATTATCTACGTATGTCTATCTGGTTATTAAACTTTGATAACAACCACTTTATTCCTGTATCTTCTGATAGCCTGGTACCCACCTTTGCGGTGATCAGCTGTGAGTTATAAATCAATGATATAAGTGGATGCATTTGTAGTGCGTTTAATTAGCGTGAAGTTTTTTTATGCAATGCAACGCCATCTATTGTTGAGTGGCACCATTTCCGTATTACTCTTTTGACATTCTGATATCCTGGTTTACTAGCATGGACCGTCATCGCTACGCAGTTAATTTAACGCTGAGTCCACATAGAGTAAATTCGTTTAGGTATTGGAGCTAGGTAGTTATTTGTTTAGTACTGGTTTTTCAATAGCCAGTATTTGACTGTGTTATTGTAATTAAGATTTATCTATCGATTTAGAAATTGATACATGAACTATTTATCAATATTTCTTTTTAAATTTTATTTTTATTTGACACACAAAACGAACACAATCAAACTATGATAATTAGTATACAAAATCAATCAATTTATTGTTTTACATTGGGGGTATAGAAATAAAACAACAAGTCCACAATATCTATTATTATAATTATTTTTTATTTACCTTTATCTCATTTGCACGTTATCATACATGTTAATCAGAAGAAAATAATCACAATATAATAATTACAAATATAATTATCACCAATATTCATTATTGTTTGTGCGAATTTGTGTTCAAATGTTACAAAGCATTTCAATGGATTATTAATATAGAAATTATTATTCGGATTATTGTAAATATTAAAATTTATCGATATAACTGCTATATATGTGGATGCAAAGGGGTCTTAGCGCGAACATCTATCGCAAGCGTATCGTTATCGTATCGAGTGTGCCAAAAAGGTGTTTTTTAGAAAATTTTACCTCGCGTTTACCGTGACATTGCGCGATGTTCAATTTCCCATTGCATTGGTTTTTGGCACTGATTGATGTTCATGCTCAGTGCCCAGATTCATATCTTGTTTAATATTCGCAATAATGTGAAATTCTTATCAATCGAAATTGGGTCACAGAACTTAAGTTTAATTATAAGATGTTTTGTCATAAACAAAATCATAATGTTCATAATTTTCCAGAAATGTATTTCCTTGTCTGTACCAACTCGTGGGTAAATTGCATTTTGTGGTCACTTTTGTATACGGGTAGCGAACACTAATGTTTGTTCTGCTAACCCTTTGGTTTCTTTAAGATGGTGAATCTGCTTACGCTACACTTAGGTTACCGCATATCTTCTTATATATATATATAAGGAAAATAGGGTTCCTAAGCACACACCATCACCTCAAAACAACTGATCATATCGGGATGGGACTGCTACCATACGACGCGGAATTTTTCTTAGATGATCATTGGCTTTAGATGTTATCGATAAACGCGGGTCAAACCGCAGGGGGCAGCTAGTATATATATGTCAGTGTATTATTCTTTTTCCACAATAAACTATAAACTTGTGATAATTATATTGGTAATGAGACCAAACAAGGAGGTTGTAAACCTACTCAAAGTTATTAATATAATATGGTATAGAATATAATGATTTATTTCCTAGAGATACAGAGACTGTTTATGAAACTTCGAAAAGCATTTACACAAGAACTTAGGAAAAGGGTATATTCTTGTTTATACATAAATCTTTGAATTGATGGATATAATACTGTAATGACAAAAGTATTCTTGTCTTTGTCTCACTCAATCAGATGACATTTCTTTTTTGAGAATGATCTAGTTTTTAAAAGAGTTTGAGCACAGCTCTACTCCTCTATACCACATATCTTTGGTAACTAACACATAAGTACACGCATATTTGGTTAAAGGGAATGATAAAATATAAATACATGACATCTATACACATTCTTAACATTTAAGTATTTCACCAAACACTGAACGTTAGCATTAATATTCAACACTTATTACAATATATTTTTTTTATATTTATTTTTTTATTATCATCTGAACAGAGTTTCTAACCAACATACGTGTTACATTATCTACATCTAAATTAAAAAGTACAATTACTACATATTGAATTGTGTACAGAATTTGTTTATAAATATTTAAATATGTAATACAAAAATTAAATTCTATCAATCATGTATTCGAAGGGCGTATATTTTTTTTATAAATTATATAAATATAAACATATACATGGTGTATTGCTATACCATAAATTGCCACTAATATACACTGAGATCAATTATTACATCAATAATATACTCAATCTGTGATAAATAAACATTAAGAAATGTTTTGATATTTCTATATGTACCACTATATTCTTTTTACAACGACACTGCATGGTAATAGCATTTAAATTACTAAAGCCCTAATATACACGACTGATATGATTATCTAAAGGATTCAAATGAACTCATTTCTCGGAATGAGAAGCTTCCAAAGCGTATAAATATAGGTGTTGCCAACGTAGAATTATGACAAAGACAATTTTTTTTATAAAAAAGAAATGAGTACATTTGAATATAATGTTGAATGTAAATAGAAATTTTATTGCTAAAGATTTTTTTACAAATTATAGTGCAAGCTATGGAAGTGATAAAGACTACTGGCTCTCTCACGATTTAAAATCATTATAGTATCCTTTCCAAGATATATCTTCACGCCGATGGTGTAGCCTCAGTACTGATATCCATATTATCCACTTTTTCGGGTATATCACTAATACCGTGGTACAGTTGATCATAGACAATAGACAATGTATTTATTAATATTAAAATAAATATTACAAAATCATTAAAAAAATAGAATTATATATATCTAGCAATACTCATTAGTTTTGTAGGTGGTATAAATATATATCAAAACTATTTATTTGGATTTTATTGTAGATATTAATGTAGCTCTGAAGGAGACTAATTCCACTGAACCGTTTCCAAGATAATCTCATTAAAAAATATTATAAAAATGTTAAATCATGAGCAAGCGGACTGCCTAAGCCAGTCACTAAATAGGCACATTTCTAGACATTCTGGGGTTGATAGCTTTGTACTTAAATATAGACGTTAACACCTTCACTTTAAAGTATAAATACATTTGCCTTACTTTATAGAAATAATGCTGTCACTCATGAGAAGCACCTATATAAACAAAAAAAAAGAATAAAACAAGAAATGTGCCTCTGAAAAACTCTTTCATAAACTACAAGTTAAATAGCTTTACCTAGGATATAATTTATAAAAAAATACTATGATCTTGGTTTAAGCGCTTATACAATTCATAAATAACTATGATTATTTATTATTATAATACTGTAAGTATGCATCAGATAATTTTGTGTTTTAAAATAATATTTGGTAACAATTCCTCCATTCCCTCATAAACGTTTTTTTTTTGTAATGGCAATATTATAATATGAAGACATTTGATCTAAGCGTTCACAAGTTAAACGGATTAAATATGTATATCTAAAATTAAAAAATAATTTCTCAATGGTACAAGTACATTTAAAAGCCAATTTCTTAGGACAAGAGCAAATCGCACACAAATATTACAATTTAGTGACTATAACAATTTCATTCGAAATTTAAAATAAATATCGATATGCTGTATTACGAGTACCTAATATAATATTCCCTAATAATTTATAAGAGATTTATTAAGACTTCAAGCTTGATTACATTGTACATAATGTTGTGTGGTCATTAAAATATAAAAAAAAAAAAACAAAGAAAGACAATTTATTTTTAATCAATCATACAATAATCTTTCGCATAATACCCAGCTTTGATAAATGCTTGTGTCATTTAAATAATTAATTCTAATGACCACACGGTTTGAAAATTGCTCTTAATGATAATATATTTATTATAATAGATACAACATTGTATGATGAGGTATGACAGTTTTTGGAACCATAGTGATTAACAACAAATATTCCGTAAAGCTTAGGCATGGCACGATGATAATGATTTTTGGAATCAAAGACAATAATTAAAAAAAAAATATTCACATAAAGATCTGTCAACACGATTGTATACTGGTTGACAGCTCAAAAGTAAAATGGAGGGAAAAAATAATATCACACATCAAAATCACTAGCAGAAAAATACTGTTATTTTTTTAATATATTATTTACACAATATAGTATAATATATTATGTGTTATGTTACAATATATATTGGGAGATAATATTGTCAAAGATATAAATATACCTACAGGCAGGTACTTCGAAGCGATTCGTGGTAAAACAAACAATTATAACAATGTAAATATTCGAGATGTTAAATGGTTATCATGTCATTTAAATAATATGCAATCGTCGATTGCGAACTTATAATATAATTAATTACTATACTTAAATCAATAAATAAGCTTTTTACGTCAAACGGGATCTTTTAATCTGCCAAAGTTAATATTCACTCACATTTCATTTTTCCTTTAAGAATCCATGGTAAAATAAATAATACATTTGTATGTTCGTTAAATACAGCATTTTCAGTGGATTCTTTTATCATATTCTAAAAAAACCTTTCATACAACTGCTACAATTTTTATTGCAGTGATATTTCTTTCTTAGAGTGAATATTAATAATGACTTACATTGTTAGCAGACATGTGTATGCGAACATAAAGACGGACTCAAACTAATAAATACGGAGCGGATGCTTAGTAAGTCGGGGCCGTGTAGTCGACGTTTCCTGAAATAAGAAAATGATGATTACAAAACTTAGAGAGGTAGAAACTCTACTTCACTCTATGCATACAGACATGCATATTAGAATTTGCTTTAAATTGAGTTGCATTTCGATATATTTCGTTGTTTTATTCGCTGATGTGCTGTTGTTTCGTGTGTTTTTTGACTTTTATATCCTTCCGCAGATAATTCGGTAACGTCACACGCTATCAATTGAGAATTAAGCATGTTCGGGACCAGATGGAACGTGTTATTGCTGGGAACGTGAGGCTAACGAGAAATGTTAATTTGGGGATTCGGATCTTAATCGGAACTGAATATGACAGCTCGGGTGACTTAAACAGAACCAGTACTGGCGATCGACAGTAGGTAGAATCGCGGTTATGCAGTACTCTTTTTTTTTTATTGACCTCAAGGTTACCTTCTGATAACTTTAACCACTCTAACGCGGACATTTCTGCAAGCGCTTTAACCCGAGGGTAAGTAGACCAAGTCCATAAGGAACCCATTTAAACGTCTCTCACACTCACCGGTGTGCTGGTGCGAGAAGGGCGGGTCGCTGTAGGCGGGCTGCGGGTCGGGCGCGCCGGGGTAGGCAGGGAAGGCGCCGGGGGAGCCCGCGCCCTCCACCTCGTAGGCCGGCGCGAACGCCGCGTCAGCACCTACTCGGAAGCGTTGGAACGCAAAGAATGCGCACGCAACCTGTGCAGAAAATAAAAAATAGACACGAAACTCCAGGGTCAAATGACAAGTCAGCCGAGAAACAGGCAGACCGGTCCACCTGACGGTAAGTCACCGCCCCTATGTACATTTCGACGGGCCGGGTTGGTAGTTAGACCCTGACCGCATGACAAACGTTTGTAAACATGAACATGTTTGTTTGGTCTGTGTCTGTGAGAAAATACGACGTAAAGTTGTCAAGTCTCATGTACCTGTAATGATGAAGCGTCGTAGGAATATCTGGTATAAATCTAGAATATACTTCCGTTAAAACGAGACGTGAAGCGCAGTCAAGAAAATCATTGGGAAGTAGGTCAAATAATGTTCTGTTTCAAATGAGACATAGAAATTAATTTCGAATTTATCATCTTAAAACTGTCATCGGAATCTTCAGTCTTAAGGAACGTGTACGAGTCTTCTGACACTGTCTGCTAATTGCAATTACTTACCCAAGCGAAGATGGAAAAGAAGCAGAATGCGATGGCACCCTGCATGTTGTTGGCAGTTCCCACCGGTGGGTTCGCGGTCTTGCCCCACGCGTTAGACAGGTAGCAGAAGCCCACGAAGTACAAAAATGCCCAGAAAGCTGAAATCATTTATTGAATTTTTAAGAATATCTCTAGTTGCAAAGGGTCACCACTGGTTATTCTGTGAAGAAAATAATAATGAGAAAACTGCAAGTCAAAGAAGTCACATTTTACACTGATATAAAGAAAAAGGCATTGCTAAAAAAATTCTGGGGTACTTTAATTATTCCGAGCCCACATGGATCCTTTAATGAGGCCGCTTAATTCATACATCTTATGCTGCCAGCACCAGAGGTGTGTAGCGAGAAATATGTTATAACCCACCAATAGGGTGGCTTCGTTACAGCTAGACGAGTTCAGCTGCAAAAATGAAGCGATCCCATTGGCGGATTGAAACGCATCCCTCGCTACGCGTCATATTTGCTAAAGACCTGACCTACTTGGCAATGGGTAAATATTCTTCGAATCTGTAACATTAGCACGTTTCCAGCTATAGGTATGTATGTCTACAACCGAATATAACAAGCAGCCGCGACGTAAACACAAAAATAAAGTCATTACTAAAGTTCTGGGGTACTAAGTTTCTTCCCATAAAAAGGGGATTCGTTTGAACACAATAAGTAACAATGTGGGGTGTATTTTAGTATCTATAAAAGTTTATTTCCACTGAACTGATTGGGCGGATATAAAATAACTGTGGAGAAAACTTAGCACAATTCTGAAATATAAAACAGGTAAGCTTGTGCATGAATTCGAACATATAAATACTTTTGGACTTTTAAATTATGTATACCATATATTTTATTCATAAGTTCACAGAGGGAAATTATGCCTTGTAAACAAACACATATTATTTTTGTATTTTTTCGACTGATGTTACAGATTCGATTCGTTAATGTTAAGTGGTTTAAAGTTCACCTAGAGACTCGGAGGTCTCG
The DNA here is from genome assembly GCA_907165245.1 of Habrosyne pyritoides. Taxonomy (NCBI): domain Eukaryota; kingdom Metazoa; phylum Arthropoda; class Insecta; order Lepidoptera; family Drepanidae; genus Habrosyne; species Habrosyne pyritoides. The sequence goes on along the minus strand of OU015596.1, from coordinate 10,544,810 downwards.
GGTTCGATTACCGGCCCGGGAAAGGTAATATTAACCTTATTTGTTTATAAATTATTTATTATTTGTAGCCTGCGATGGTGACGTTAGGACTTTAATTTCATTGTTCGGGGTCGCGACTGACGCCTCTGCCTATCTCTTTAGGGATAATAGGCGTAAAATATGCTGATTTTCTCACCTAACCAGAGGTCTTTGATCTTGCGTACTACGTTTGACCTTAATTATAACACATCCAATACGGTCAATTATAATGACCTCGAGATCAATTTTTGATAATTCATTGGAGATCCCTTAAACATGCCCGATAACCATTATTTCATTTATTTTTATTTTTTTAGTTCTACGAGTAGAGGTTTCAAGTCCATAGAGGATGCGGCCCAGGAGAAAAGGTTGAGGTTTTGTTCATTGTTTGACACAATGATTATTGTAATTAAACTAATATATCCTGACTAATATTATCAATAGAACGTGTTTGTTTTTTTACCGCTTGTCAGGACAGCACACAAAGTCGGTAATCGATGATTTTATGTTTAATTTGAATCTAAAAGGTATAGTATTATGATACTATTCCATGCCATATTTTCTACTCCTTTCCTGAGCGATCTAATGTATTCTTGGATTAAGATCGCCTATGTCTATCCGGTTAGTTATTCCACTATCCGGTTAGTTAATCCATATTTTAGACTACCTAAAATTAAAAAGTCCAATTATTGGTTATTGTATTCGACTCTATAATTAAATACCGCTTTCGGAAAGCAAAAGGTCTAACCATATATTTGAAAAGCCATAAGTATGAATGTTTTGAAAGAAAGAGCGTATAATAAGGTTCATTATTATAATAATAAGTATTGTGTTTTATATTCTTGTGGTTTTTTTTTTATAAAGTATATTATAAATGTTAAATTTATTTCTGGAGTTAGCTGTTCTATGCAGATTTTTTTAATTATTTTTGTAAATTATTTTTTGTTGTTTTCGTTCATTATATTAAGTATATTGTAAATAATAATCGTGTGTGGTTGTATTTGATAGCGAGCACCCTGTCTCTGTGTGATTATTACCATTAATGTTCAAACATAAGCTTATCAATAGTAAAACAAAAAGATCGCCCTGAATATAGATACGGCAATTTGTAATGGACTACAGGCAACCAATCTACATAATGATGTGTATTTCATAGCATGATATATATTAACTATAGATGCGTTATCCGCGCTTAGAAATGGCAACATAAAATTATGGTAATTGACCTAATTCAATTTAGTCGAGCTCCAACCACAGTTACGACGGTACGCGCGGCACATCATGCACTCAATCTTAACGTAGTTAATGATGTATATTCATCTCTCTCTAGTTTGGGCTAGTGCCCACCCCAGGATGTTGGACCGATTCGAAATTCTACAATGACTAAATAACTTCACACAAGATTAACGAAATTATTGTTTTTTTCATGGGGCCAGCCCCCCCCTGGAAACTGACCTTAATAACGCCAATCCGCATACTGTAAGGTGGCATCTAGGTAGCTATCTAGTATTAATGCTGTTTTTGAGAGCCGAGAGGTTGGTAAATGAAGTGTCTATAATATTATACGTCATTGATTTCATATATGTGGCACATCATCGCTTTAATTTACATGACGAATGTCGTGTTGTGTAGGTAACATTAGTAGTTAGTAATAAAAAAAAGAAATAGTTTTGTCACGCGGTGTTCCAAATAGGCTTTTGTTTGTTTTCCTTATGCAGGTTTTTTTAAAATATCGAGTGACATAAGTACATAGATAGGTCAGTGGGTTATATGTAATGATTGCGTTGACCACCGTACGCTACTTCTAAAACTTGACTACTACGGAATTCGTGGAACTGCTCATGATCTTGTTTTATCTTATTTATCAAATCGTCAACAAAAGGTAGGGATTACTGGCACAACATCCAAGGGCTCTTTAGTCGAAATGGGGGTACCCCAGGGTTCAATTTTAGGTCCATTTTTGTTTTTAGTCTATATAAATGACTTGCCATATGTTGTAAATGATCTCACAGATATTGTCTTGTTTGCTGATGATACATCATTAATTTTTAAAGTTGATAGAAAAGACAAAGATCTAACTAAAGTTAATCATACTATGTCAATTGTCTGTGGGTGGTTTGCTACAAATAATCTATTACTAAATTCAAAGAAAACTAAATGCTTAAGGTTTTCTTTACCGAATGTAGCACAAGTAGATAGCCAAATAATAATAGATGGGAGCCATATTGATCTTGTTAGTAAAACGGTATTTTTGGGTCTTACATTAGACAATAAATTGCAGTGGGGACCTCAGGTTGATACTCTAGCTGCTAAGTTAAGTTCGGCTGCATTTGCTGTTAGGAAAATTAAACAATTGACGAATGTTGAGACAGCCAAATTAGTTTATTTTGCATATTTTCATAGCCTCTTGTCCTATGGTATTTTATTTTGGGGAGCAGCAGCGGATATAGAATCAATATTTATTATACAAAAAAGAGCAATTCGTGCAATTTACGGTATGGGTCCCCGTGAATCATTAAGAGATTTATTTAGGGAAATAAATATAATGACATTGCCTTCATTATATATTTATGAAAATATAATGTTTATACGTAGAAACATAGGAATGTTTGAGTCAAAATTGGATATCCATAATATTAATACAAGACAAAGGGAGAAGTTAGTTGTTCCATATTTTAGACTAACTAAAGTAAACAAGTCATTTCTTGGTAATTGTGTTCGATTTTATAATAAGATACCGCTTTCAGTAACCAAAATGTCTGATCATAAATTTAAAAATTATATTAGGAAAGTTTTGAAAGAAAAAGCGTATTACAAGGTGGTTCATTATATTGAAGATAAAAATGTATGGAAATAGCTGCTCTCTGCACAGTGCACCTCTAATTTTCTTGTTTAAGTTGTAAGTAATTATTGTCATTTTCTATTTTGTAGTCTTGTTATTTCTTTTTTTTTTTGTTTTTTGTTTTTGAATGTTAGCTTTATTAAGTATTTTGTAATTGTTAAATATAAAAATATGTAAAATTGATGTTATAAAATAGCCAAAAAGTCAGAATAGATAAAAAAGAATTTAATAAAATAAAAAAGAATGTAACCTTGCTGAGTTTCTTGCCGGTTCTTCTCAGTTGAAGGCTGACTTCCGAACCGGTAGTAGCTTCAGTAACTTTAAATTTGACCTTCATAAGTGCCTTCTGAGGGCCTAAACTGAATAAATGGTTTTGAATTTTGAATTTTTTTGAACATGATTTTGTAAGTCTTCACCTGGTCTTTAACACAAAGTGCTCTAAAAAGTCACTTTAGCAATATTGCTGAGTGTTATTGACGAATTTACAGTTAATATATTTAGACAAATATTATAATAATAAAAATAACATATTTTCGTTTGTAATTCTCAAAGACAGGATCGATTTTAATAATTATTTCACTGTTACAAAGCTACTTTCGCCAGAAGTAATATATTATGCGATATTATAATCCCAGGGTACATCACATCCTTCGGAAACGCAGGTGAAGCCGCGAGACGGAATTCATAAAAGCATTGTATGCCATCAACAGAATTGGATAAAATGATCTACTATTTTACAAAATCATTGTAATTTCAATGACAAACGTCGAAAAACTCATGAATAAAATAATATGAGAGATGTTTTTTTGTCCTTTGGATATGCGTAGAGAGAAAATTTTTTTTATTTTATTATTTTAAGATGAGAGCAGCAACTATTTCGCATATGAAACTTAAAACAGTTCCTACAGCTAGGTTGTTATTAATTATTATCATTACGTTAAGAGTAGACAATTGTAAAATTAATGAAAAAATAAAAATTACGATAAATATAGATATAAAACTAAGCGTCAGAACGAACACATTCCGCAGCCCTTTAATATCAAACATACTTAAAAGGCTCGAGCGCCCATCTTTTTGTGAAAAATTACTATACAACGTGTTACAAAATATCCTGTAAAAATATAATTAATTTTATCAAAGCCAACAACCCTAGTAAGCTGTCATGTCAGGGAACCAGATTATTAAACAGATATGCATATGAACCTTTTTACCTAAAAATTGTCTACTTTAATAGTTTTTCAATTTTTCATTCATAAAAATCATTTCTGTTTTTATCAGTTTTTTCATTTTTTTGGGGTATGTTATACAGCGTTACTACGGTTGTTAAATATTGTGAATGGACTCGTTATAAGGGCCCATTTAACCTCCTTTTGGCTTTACGGGTAGTTTTGTAACACCTGTATATGTTTGTGAGGTTGTATATATTAGTAAAGTCATTGTAAAAAGATATTCTGAATGCGCAAAGTAACTATAATAGATACCGAATTATCTTGTAGGGCAAGTATTGAGTCGAACCAAGGTAAAAAGGTCAACAGCGGTGTGGGTTAACCTAATGTTCGATCGATCTATGCAGTCGCACGACCTCGAACGGGGTACATCTCCTTCATACCTTTATGAACAAACTTTCGTCGATACTAGGTTAAACGCGTACTTTACCTCACCTAGATATTGTCCAATCCATCGCTTGTTAACCTGTACCTATATCTATTGCCAGAATTACGGAATTTAGGTAGGTTCATTATTACTAAATTACTTGTCCTCATTTTTGTTGGCCCAAAACTAAAGTTTTCTGTCAATTCAGTGCCTTACTAGAGATTTGGCAGGATTTTTTATTGCCGTCCGCCTGCCGGTTGGCATTCTTCGGGAAAGCTTTTTTGGTTTTGGTGCAAGGTGTAATAAACCCTAAATATAAATTGGAAGAGTCTATTTAACATTACATTCAAAGGCTTAGGTGGTACCTATTTATTGCAATTTACCCCCCAACTTTTCATAACATAATAAAATGACAAGTTTTAAATATAAAATGAATTGTCCTTATTCAAAGAATATTATCAAATATAATGTTGGAAATATAAATATTTAATTAAAATAAATAAATAATAAAAAAATATATGTATAAGGAAGCATTACTAGTTCGCCATAAATTACCTAGTAATGTCCTAAAGAAGAAAATCCACATATTAATTAAGGAGCAAACGTTAAATCAACTCAGGTCGTAATTAATCGAGTCCTACCGATGTATTGTTTTAAATTGTTCTTAAATTTACAATTTGACAGACAATATCCAGGACAACATATCGGGACAAAGCGAAACATCCTATTCTCAAACGTGGCTTTTAGTATAAGCTCTGAAGTACCCGATCACGCCACAAGGACCTGAAAGGGCGAACATCTTGAAATAGAACTGTACTTATCTAGTGTGTCGTATACGGAAAGCTATTTAAAGCCAAGGAGTGACTGTACTGTAGACCTTAGCTTTTGATGACGCAATGCAGTCGCACACATCGCTCTAGTACCTATAAGTAGTTTGACTATGCACCTTATACGGTTGTAACAAAGTACCTAATAGAAATAAATAAGGGCGATTCGGACACCCGCTGGAAGGGTTCCGTACCATTAACTATAAAAACGGTAAAAAGTTCATGTCTGAACGGGAGCCCCCTTAAATATAAATTTTATTGTTTTTAGCGGCAGCGGAAATACATCATCTGTGAAAATTTCAACTGTCTAACTATCACGGTTCATGAGATACAGCCTGGTGACAGACGGACGGACAGACAGACAGGACAGACAGACAGCAGGGTCGTAATAATAACTAAAAATGCTCTAAGTACAGTTTAACTTACCAGAGAATCCCATGTCGGCAAGCACATAATGCTTCCTAGTCTTGACCGAAGACATTTGCTCGAAGAGATACTCCCCAGCAATAAAGGCGATGGCAGCTACGAAAGCGATGACGGAGATCCCCACGCCGTAGTTGCAAGCGTTGGTGTCGTCGTTGTACACGCAGTGCTCGCTTCCGTCTTCGGTTGTGCGCCAGCCCTTAGCTGATATACAGCCCATGACGATCGTGGCGAAGAGCTAGGATAGGAAATTATATGATAGATTGTCTAATTCATTCAGATTATTATAGAGTCCCTTACCTAATAAGGAAAATACAATCATACCTAAATGATAATCTTTTTAGAGTTACTGATCAATAAGTTGGCATTATGTTAAGGATCTCTGAGTCCAACCTTCTCAAGGAAGTAATCAAGTTGTAAAGTATTAAATTCCACAAAAAAATATTGGCCATATCTACTGTAGTTTTTTTAAATATCAGAAACAGATGTTATTATAAATGATTTTTATGAGTACTCTATCTTTCAATACTGTTATATTGAGGTAGATTCACTGAGGAAACTTCTAGAACAAGAGAGGACACTCCCTATGTTAGGTGTAACCCAGATATAATATTCAATAGCCCGTAATTATTATTTGTTCCGCATAAAACAGGGAATCCATATTATTTCTGTTTTAGCTGACAACCCTTGTAATTATAAACTGTATGTAATAAAAATAATTTATATCAATTATCAAGTAATTCTATAATTAATAAAAAGTTGTACTACAAAAAAGATATCTATAAAGAGACTTTTAAAAGAGTCAATTAGTTTTAATCAGATCGGAACAGATCTTAATTGTTAGATTTATTGACGCAAGTATGATGACTCTGTGACCTACTTTTGTAATGTGCAGTTACAAGTTTGTGGTTTCCTATTGATACTAATATTTCACAAATATGAAGTAAAAATCAGGTATATCATTAACAAATAGAGTAACTAGACTGTCTAGGTATTCTAGACAGTTCCTGGTTATGTAACATTACGGTGTATCAACCTCCATCAGAAAATTTGCTGGATGTACAAAATAGCAAAGGTTTGTGACAATAATGGAGCAAAGAATCAGTAATAATTATGTATATTTAACTAACTATATATTAAATAATATTGTAGTTGGCAAGACTATGTACCTATTTTAAATTAGATTGTAACATGATGTAGGTTCTATTAAATAAATGGATTATATGTAATATGTATGTAATTATGAAAATAAAATACTAAATAGGAAATTTGTTTCAAAGCTAAGTGTGTAATTTTACTGTTAACTTCTTTTTTCTTTAAGCTTTGCTGTAATCTGTAGCCTCTACTACAGTGAACAACCCTTTAGTCAATTAAAAATTGTTAAAAAAAATACCTACCTAATCTCCAAATATTTTTTTAATAAGTGGTTTATATAAAATATTTGGTCATTAATCCTAATATAGTTATCTATCAGCAAATATTAAATATTTGAAACTGACTCTTAGTTTTCTGTGTTATGAATGTTAGGTTGTAATAAATTACCACTTCCTATTCTGTTATCCAAACCACAGTAGAGTATGTACAGGTGTTACAATGTTGCTTATTCAATTACTGGTATCAATATTTACAACTAGACTAGTATATTCTATGTATGTGGCTATTCTAGATTCCTAGATCAATTCAAGGCTCATCACATGATTCTTGTCTCTTTTGTGGTACTATATTTTTGTAATTTATTGAAAAAATACTTTTTGGTTTCTTTATTCGGAAAGATATTATAGATTTACTTTTTTATACTACAATTGTCCATTAAAACATAAATAGTCATAGTTTATAACCGATTACATCGCGACATTATAGCAATTATTTTTAATCATATTATGTATCCGACTGCAAATTTTGTTGGTCGTTTTGAGATACTATAACTAATAATTATCTTACCCAACACACCGCCCTGACGATCACAGGAGGTCTTTGGATAAATGCTTGAGGATCAAAAGCGCCTCCAGCCTTGCCGCCTCCGTAAGCACCACCCGTATCCATTTTAACACTTTAGAATAAAATCTTTACTGTTAGAAGCACTAGAACAAACTGCCCATCAAATGCTTAAGAGGAAATTTGCACTCCGCAAGCCCTGAATACCCAATTTGTATTATCGATCGCGCAGCGGACCAAATTTACGGATGACAACAGGAAAATCTGACATCTCTCCGTTCTCTATGCCACTCGTTATGACATCGATCTGCAAAGCTGATTTCTGATTGGTCAGAACTTGCGTGGACGTTTAGAGCAGCCAATGGGCGAGAGAAAATAGATAACAGAAGGAAAATGTTCAGTTCAAACAAAATTCACTCCGCGCATGAATGTCATGAAATTCATGAATGAATGAAACTGTACAGTGGCTGGCATGTTTCATGACTTCTAACGACTTTAAAACGTTAACATTATGCTTGAATTGACGAAAAATATTTTTAAATTATAAATTTATTTTCATAAATACATCAGTTTGAATGTCATTAAAAGGAAGCTAAATGTAGCAGAATATCGGTTCTCTTGTGCCCACTACTCACAAGCGTGCTACTGAGGCGACCTATGGTGTAGGGGTAGGGATGATCCTTAATTACGTCGTTAGCTGAGGGTAGTCAAGCAGGGGCAGTTGCAAGCAAGCAATTTCCTATTTCAGTCTCTAGGTAGGATGGCAAGGGCTCTGGACATTCCTAGCCCCACACCACGCCCCTGCCAGATTGCTACAACTTTTTTTGAGATGGTCAAGGATCACTGCGCAAATCCTGATTGAGAAATGGCGCCAACACTATATTTCACGAGCTGAGCAGCAGGCAGACTGTCACTGTAGCAAAGAAAATACTACCTATAACTACTAACTATGCGGTACTGAGTATCATACATACGTGACTCCTACACATCCTTTGAAAAATTCAGTATCTGGAAACAACAACAAACAAAAAAAATGTCCAACTAATTAATCCGAATGTCTGAAAATACCTAACAAACAGAAAATTTATAAAAATAATGAAAGTCTTAGTTATAAGGTAGAACGAATATAATTTTCATTCAGAGCTTGTGTGAAACATAGTGAAAGTTTTGCAAAACTTTTAAGGGTCGTGATTCTTATATTTTAGTGCTTTTTATAATTAGAGCATAGAATAAATATTGTAGGTAACTGAACTTTACATCGACATTAATAATGTCCTAGAACAGGTCTTCAAGTTAATTTATGTAATGATTATTCATGACGGGCCAGTTGGCTAGGTGGTTAAAGACCCTGACTGTCGAGCCGCAGGTCGTGGGTCGATTCCCACCCAGGACAAACATTTGTTTGCACGAACATGTCTGTTTGTTCTGTGTCTAAATTAAAAAGTAGTAAATCAGTTACCTGCTAGCCTTTACTAACAAGCAGTATACTCTGCTTAATTTGGGAACAGGTAACGATGTAAAAGAATGTCCTGGGATATTAAATTTATTATTGTAATTTATAGCTATGTACGTGTAAGTTCTACGTGTTTGTATTTTTAGAAAAAAATGTAAAGCCATTTTTGTAGGTACTATTTTTTATGTAAAACATTATTAATAAGCATAATATTATGCTTATTTGGATAAATAATTCATATTCATATTTTCCAAAGTTCTTTACTACAGCGTTTAGATGTCTTTTCAGTGATTATAAACTGGTGTCTTGGTATTGCAATTTGCTATTGTTTTGTCTTAATGGATTAAAATAAAAGTCAGTTTAGATATTACAAATATATTTATTCAAATAAAGACTGAATTAAAAAGTAAGGGTGTTAAGCTGCTTCCAATAATATTTTCATTATAAATAAACAATTCAGTTATTTATTACAAACATTGTTTTACATAATCATTGCCGCCACTCAAGAAACAATTTTGACTAGTCCATAGAACTATTATATTAAAAAATATATTTTCAGGTAGGTACTTCAAAAGTAACAAAAAATGAAAATATAGTAAGATTGCTCCACTTTTGTCTAGCACCTTCTTAAATTAATAAATAATTAGTGGCGGCATCAGAAGGGTAGGTACACTTTATTAACTTGTAGGTATACAAAAAGTCTAGATACAAAGAGCTGTTATCAAAGAAGACTGCATAGAAACACTCATTTCTATTACAGGATATTTACATTTTAAGCTTAGTGTACCTATTAGGTACTGTACTACATTATACGATGTTATTGTGTTATTTTTAATGTACACTCATGTTGTTAGACAATGGAGAACTATAATGTAGGTTTATAGTTATTACTAGGGAGGGGCTAACTCTTGTTATTTCATTCAATGATATTTGATGTAACGATAATACACCATAGACAATGCTCGTAGATTATACTCCGCCATACAAGTTTTTTAAGTGAGCATTTTTTTATGTATTCATGTTCATTCTATATCAAATATCACTGAACCAGCAAAAACTATGTTGTATTTTATGGCCGCTAGATATCACGTTTTTATGCGGACATGCGTCGTTACAGAAAATGAGAAAAAAGAGATCCTAAATTTTTGGTCGCTTTTGGGCCTCTGAATAATATTTTGGAAGATTTTTTATTGGTTTTGGTGGTTTTTCGGCGTGAGCACTCACTCTGCGCTTCATCACAAGCAGGAAGTGTTTGCAAAAGCCGTATGATGGGAAACATATTTGTTTAATTATTATGAAAGCACATTTGAATGGGCAAACGGCATGTCCCTTATGCAGTACAAGGATGTTCACATACAATGTCTATGAGGTCTATATCTAGTTTTATATGAAAGTCTATGATACATTTATTATGTAAACCCTAATATTTTTCACACTATCACTAAATCTATTATTTTGTATAAATTCTAACTAGTCAATTTCTACGTCATAATCAAGTACTCTACAATTTTATTGTACATGGAAAAACTAGCTACTGGGATATAGATAATATTCATCTATGACATAATTTAAGTAAAAACAATATTTACAAAAATAGCCACGTTCTTCTGTTTTTTGGATCCGACTACAATCTAATTTTTACTACCCCAATATAAAAGGAAATTAAAAATTAAACACAGATTTAATTATTAATAAAAGGAACTAATTATTAGTTTTAAATAAGAAACAAAACACACAGCTCTCGAAAATTAGATATCTAAGTAATGTAATAATATGATTTTAGTCAATTGTCATTTATAAAAATGTACTACAACGGTACATACAAAAGGCTAAAAAACTATAAAATAGATCTTACGTCTTTATTTTGTATTGTATTTAGGAATAAGTAAGTTGATAGCAAGTGGCAGGATATAATAAAATTCATAATTAATCAGTAGCATTTAACAGGAAATGTATTATTGTAAATTCACAACTGCTTAGCAATGGCGAAAGGAATTGCATTCAATATATTGTTATAAAACAATGCACAATAAGGCTGACTTACAAGAACGAAGGCATAGACACGAGTCTATGCCTGAGGTGTATACACACCAACACTTCACTATTTTAAAATCGGATCGGATATCACTGCCGATGTTTTTAACAGTACCATTCTTTGGAATTTATTGTATCGTGATATATATCTAAATTATTATTCGAGTATAGTTCATGGGTCTTATTAATTCTATTGGAAAACATTTTTTAGGAATCGGTCAAGCCTTGACGTTTCTCTTCTTCCAACATGGCGTCTAGTTCATCTGTCAAATTGGCAAGCATATTGCCTATGTCGTTGAGGACGTCGACTGGTTCTGTGCTTTTGCCTTCCTCCTTGTGTTCGGGGAGTGAATGGGGTGTGGTTGGTTTTATATCTGGATTTCTTGGCGGGAGATTAGACAGGCCAATTCCCGCGCGTCCGTAGTCGACTGTATGTGGTCGACCGCCGATTTGGCCCCGATTCTGTTTTATCGTGCCGGCATTCTCGTTCGCGAACGGGATACTATCTGATTCTGTGCTTGAGCTTGACTGTGGAATAGGAAAATTTAAAATTAGAGTAGAGTTTAAAGTGTCGTGCTGTAATAACGCATCATCAAAACGGCTGCTATACGGTGTAATGGTTGTTTTCATTTGGAAAATAATATAAGTGATTTGTCCACAAAGGCTTCTACCAATATTTATTCTTGCATCCACACTTTTGCTTATTCCATTGCTACTGCTTTCCCCGGACGAACTCTGCACTAAGAGCTCTACTACTCGAAAATATAATATTTTAGTGTATTTACCTACTACATAATAAATAAATGCATTATTACCTTAAAACTGGCATCGGAGCCGGTGCGAAGTTTATCCTCCTCATATCTTCGTGGCGGCGAAGAAGGCGCAGGCGGTGGTGGCAGCAGCCCCGTACTATCCAGAGAAACGCTTAGCGAATCCGAACTAGGGTACGCAGGAAGACTTAAGGGCAGACTCTTCTCTGGATGTATCTCAACTGTTGTCTGCCCGAAACGCGTAAACGGTGCGTATTGCGAACTTTGTCGCTTCGGCGGATCAGGAGGAGGTTTTCTTGCAACGTGTGGACTCGCTCCGTACGCGACACGCTGCAATCTCGCCGAGTAAGCGATCTCGTCATATGTATAATCTGGAGATTTGTCCCTATATGCAGGTGTTGCTTGTATCTTAGCGACGGGTCGAGGACGAACCAAGCCTCTCGGACGCGGTAGAGTTCCCCCACCTTCGTATGAGCTGTCGTTCGTAGGTGTTATGTCCCCATCGTCGTACGATCGCCGCCATTGACCCCCGCCGTAGTAAAACCCGGCGTCCGGTGAGAATGTCGTGTGAGATGATCTTTCTGAAGGGTCTTCTAGGCTTTCGAGAGATTTTCCGCGCGGGTGACGAATCTGTAGACAGTTTTTTTGCAGGTCATAAATTTGTTAGGTATATAGTTGGTATAGTTTACTTGTCTCGGTAAGTTTTTGTATTAAAAACACAGAGATTTTAATTACATAAATAGAATGTAAAAACATGAATAAACAAATAATTGTAACATTTCAAGGGGATTCTTGTTATAAATCTGGGTTTGTTATCATGCTAAGGGTTTAATTGATTTAAAATAGATTAAATTTGATATTTAAACTTATTTTTTAGCGGTATATAATACATGCCATTGCTATTAGTATCAGAAACATTAGATATTATTAATCACTACCGTGCAGCTTTTCATTAAAGTTAATATACAACCTATTTGTAAAGTAAGTGACATCAAAAAATAAAAACACTAGCAACACACACATCGAAAACATAGCGTTCAGTTTAACATCAAATAAAACGGGTGCACGTAAAAGCCGGGTGCTCGGGTGCATCGAGAACAAACTGACAAGACCTTGTGCCAAAGGAGGTTTTGCTCATACCTGAATGGGGACCAAATCTGTGCCACAAACGGGCGTTGGTAGGGCGTCAAAGTTTAGGTCGGGGGGTTTATGGTAACTCCTGGCGTGTCTCTCCCAAGGCTGGTAATGTAGCTCCCGCGGATATAAATCCTTGAGCCGATTATGTCCAAGGTGCGGTTTGTGTTTGGAAAAAGAAAAGAAAACAAAACATTCACATGCTGCTTTGGGCTAGTGGTATGATGAGGTGGATGCAGCGGATGGACGTGGTGGAGGCCGGGGGGTGACAAATCTGCGACTGTTTTAACATTGACAACAAATATGGGGAACATAGATTCTAACATCGACCAATATGGAAGGGCAGCTAAATTGCTAGAAGCACTGCGAGGTGTTTCATAAGGCTTGACTTTGGATGATACGAGAAAGATTTATTAGGAATAGTTTCAGAATTAAAATAAGGAATTATTAAGGAAGTCATGATTGATGTACGAGGTTCTGTTTACCTACTATGAAATCAAAGTTACGGCCATTAATTCAGTTAAGGCCCTAGAGGCGCTTATGACGGACAAAGCTATTGAAGTTAGCACCGGTTCGGAAGTCGTCAAACGGAGAAGAACCGGAAAAAACTCAGCAAGGTTATATTCCGGTAAATTTATTTTGTTCCTGTTTTCGTTTTGGTTGAGTCGCAGAGTTGTTTCACCGTCCAGTGACAGCTATGGCGATGGACGTAGACCTCTAATGTCTAAGCGATAACGATTATTTCTGAACGCATCGGGAAAATTATTCAATAATTTTGACAAAATTTTAATCCTGTTTACGCCAAATCGTCCTTAAGGACCATGTTTTCCCAGTATGTGTCCACATAAATGTTGGCTCAGCAAAGAAAATCGAGCTGAATGTGTAAGGTTCACAGTTATGGAGCTAACAACGAAAGCCTATTAGGCTCAAAGAAAATTCTTCATTAGTTAAAATAATAAGTAAGTAATAATAGAAGCTATTAAGAACGCTCTGTTAAAATAAGCGTTGTTAGTAATTAAAATAAGGAATATCTTGTTTAATTGTTTTAAGTAATTAGAAAGAATTGGTGGCTGATGAATGAAATGATATGATTTTATGTGAAAATAATAAAATAAAATAAATAATTATACAAATAATAAATTTTTGAGTTGGAGTGATGCTTTGAAAACAATTTCGGTTGATAAAAATAGGAGAACCTCTATATCGTCTTCTATATATTCAAATCTATTTAGGACATCATTATGAAATCGGACGACATTTATAATTTTTTTTTTATCACGTCCGTTGACATAACTTTTGAGATTCTATGGAGTCTAATTCTAAAACATCACTACAAACACAATTAATGATGGCATGCCTTGTCTATGGTACTGACCTGTCCAGGTTGTATCCTGGTAAAGTCCAAGGATCCTTGATTGCTGATGCTCCTCTTTCCCGCTCTTATATCTTTCACTCTTTTAATGGCAAGAAGTATTTTCTTTTGGTGACCAAGGCGTACAATGCCCATGTCTTCTAAATCCTGAAATTGTATTTTAAACATAGTCAGTTAACATTCTGGGTCCTGTTAAATGTGTTTATAATTTTTGGAAATTTGGAGATATAATCTGAACCCTAATTTTTACTGACTCGTATTATTTTTTTTTTTTTTTTCTTATGAATCGATGTCGCACGTGTTTAGTTGAGAAAGCATGAATTTGGGTATGCATGCATACGTAATATCTCTGAATAGTCTGTAGCTATAGGGAGGATCATATTCTTTGGAGAATGTATGTCAATGACCCGTAAAAAAAGAAAATAAAAATGACCTTACCTCCCAAGCTAGTTGTGTGACGTCATGGACCGTACGATAGCCTTGAGCGACCAGCGCTGGTCCATACTCCTCTAGTCGGAGTAACCGGAGCCATTCTTCTAATGAACCCTGAAAACAGAAAGAAAAATATTTGTTGATGGAAAATCTTTTTTTGATACCATCATGATGAACCATACCAACATGATTCTTCCAAAATCAATGGTTTTGATTTTATTGAGTACTTAATACCAAGGCTAAATATAGGTTCGTTCTCTTCCTACATATAATAAAAAATTAATATGGTAGTATTATATGATGAATGATTTTTACTTAATAAAGTCGCAATTGATCAGAAACTTAATACTACTTCTAGATTCTTCATTACAGTAGACAGAACGAAAAATGGCCTCAAGGCTATTCAATTAAAGCTGTGTAACCCGCGTGCCTGGGATAAAAAGTAGCCTATGTCCCTCTCCATACCAGCTATGTGTGTGCAAAATTTTAGCAAGACCGGTTTAGCCATTTATAATATTAGTAAGGATAGCACTTAATCACATCATTACGATGAGACGATATCAGTAATACTTGATTAACTAAATGAATACATACCGGTATATAATCTGGCAAGTTATCCGGCACATTTAAATTGGCAAGTTCTGCCTTTAATCTCTTGCGATGATTTGGCTTCTTAATTCCTACGGCTGTTAAGTCTTCGGGTGTCATTCTGGTCACTGTCGGCAGGTCATAACCGGCCTCTATGAACAGTCTTGCGTACTCCTCCATTTGAAGGTCTGCTAGGCATGCGTGGATTATATCTGTGTCCTGTAAAAGTTGATTTAGTAAGTGATTATTATGTTTCTGGAAGATATCCTTGTAATAAAAATCATGTAATGGGGCAATATTGCTCGCCTGACTATTTAACTATCAATTAATTATTGAGAAATCTTTAAAATATATGTTTTTTTCTGTTATCTTAGATAAAATTATAAAGACGATTTATAAGAGCTTGAAACTCGCAGTTTGCAAAAAATGGGATATTTTTAATGTACCGTTTCTTTTTTGATATTTATGACCATGAACTAAAATATATCAATCTTGTTCTTTTGATGCAATACGTCCGTTGCGTTGAGTTCGTATACATTGAGTTCCAATAAACTTAAACCAACCAAATTGCATAAGTCTCTAGGTAGGTAGTTAATTCTTGAATTTGAATATTATTATTATTATCAGACGGGATTTTACTGTAAATTTTTGTACTGGCCACCTGACCGATAATTGGAATTGTCTAATTCCTGATTTGCAGGGCGATAGTGTAATGTTCTCGAAGTCGGCGTTGCAATCAATTTTATATTGACGGTGCTACGTAGTAGCTATTTAGTAATCTGTGGCACTACGACTATCCATCAATATATATAAAATAGGCTATAGGATAGACATTGAATCCGAGAGTTACAATAAGGATGTTGACTGACATGTCAAATTAGCAACTTTTTATTAAATGTCAAAACGAGCGAATGTATGGAGTTATGAAATAGCAAATTGTGACGTCATAATCGTACAGCATCAAAAGATCTTTGGGGTTCGATTAGTACTTAAAAATGATATTAATTATAAAATTTTGATCCCATTTGATGTATTCCTGTATATTTGTATGTTCAATACACTGGCTAGTGTCTGATTATTTATCTTGAACACAGGATAATTCCTTATTCGGGTGCATTGGCCCTGCCAGAAGAATCCAAGGTCTAATACAAATCGACATGACAATCGCTCATTATTCTAAGTATATTATCCAATATGAAATCCATTGAACCAAAGTAAACTTACAGGCAGGCCCTGCGCGATCATCGCCCGCACGCGGTCGGGCAGGTCCCCGCAGTGGCACGCGGCGTGGTGCAGGTGCGCCACGCGGCCGGACGCGCGCCCGCTGTCCAGCGACGCCGACGAGTGCCGCGAGCCCGAGCCCGCTGAGCCCGACGACGAGCCGGGGCTGTCGCGCCCGGGGCTCTGGGGTGGGACGGGTCATACAGTTAGCGACATGGGGACAAGTCTTTCCTGCTTTTGAATTCTCTTAGTCCGGGTGTTTAGGGCCAAAAGTTCGTATGTTGCTTTGGAAATTTTTGTTTGTGTTGAGCCTGCTATGTTTTTTGATGATTAATTGGTTGGGGATCGTTTATCTATATAAACGCGTTTATTTTTTAGACTTGTTTATTCCAATTTTTTACTAGTAATTAGAATGAATGTTCTTGAAAATCATGATTAGAAAGCAGAAAAAGGTGTTTCTGGGGCTTTATAGAGTATTTTATGACCTAATAAGAAAGACTTTTTTTTAACCAAACACCATTATGCTGAAAAACAAACCTGTGTCATATCAATCCCCTGGTCATCGCTAAGCGCCAGCTGGTGGTGGTAGTAAACGGCTGCTTTATGCGTAAGGGGCTGCGACGGTGGCGGGAAGGTGAAGGTGCCGCCCCCTGCTGGACTCTTGCCGAGGCTGCCACTGGCGCCGGACACGCCGGACACTCCGGACACCGTGCTGCCGTAGTCGGAGTGGTCATCTGAAATGTTTGACGGGAACATCTTTAAATATATTCTTATTACACTGGTCGTATCATAAAGTTCGGAATGAATGGTTTCTTCCTTAAACTGGCTCGACGAGTGCGTAGTTTCCTTGTACACACGCGATGAATAACTGACACAAAAAAATCTGATTCATGAAAAACTTGGCAGATGCTTTTGTACAAATCGATCTTTGAGGTTATTAGTAGGTACTCAAAGAGAGATAAAAAAAATCAAGCTTGCGCTGTAGCGCTGACTTTTTCATTTACCTAATTTTGAATTCTATTAAATAATGTCTGATGGGTATAACTATAAATACACCAGTAAAGTGAAGTAAGATGAATGACGTGTAAAGACTCAAGCGTTCTCAAATTGCTTGTAAAAAGATTTAGTATAATGGTGACCACTATACTAATATCTGACTTTAGTGCGAATGGTGACTGATTAATTTCGTGATAGTAGATAGATTTTACATAATTTACACCTAAAATATAACCATCATCTTCTGCCTGGTTTGTACGTATACTTTCCATATCATTGGAGAAATTAGCCAGCAGTCACTACCATGCAGTATTGGGAAGAAATAAGGCTTGCATAAGGCTTTGGTGGCAATAGTTACAACTAGAAGGTGGAGACAAGCTTACCTCGTGTATGCGAAGGCGTGTCCGGTGGTTGGGGATATGCCTGCTCCTCGCACGACGCGTACCCTTGCGAGCCGAAGCTGGATCCGGAGTGCCGGTGCTGTGGGGTGCCGAAGGCGTCACCCGGTACGGCCGGCGGTGGTACGCGCTTGGCGGTCGCGGTCTTGCCGGCACCGCTTCCGCCGCGTGACATCCCGCCCACTGGAATGGAGAAAAACACTATTTAATGATCTGAAGTCTAACTGTAAAGATATTTGTTTGGAAATATGACCCCAAATAAGCAGGACTACTGCGTATTTGTACTATGAGCTCTACCTACAAGATGTTCAACATATGTAGACAGAACAGACATTTTTACGGGTACAAATTATTATCATGTATGGGTGTATGGGAAAGAACCTGTGGAACCACAGGTTGCCACTACTTCAACCATTTTAATAAGTAGGTTTTAAGTCAGTCGTGTCATGAGTTTTATGGTAAATTTTTCGTTTTGAAGTTTGTGTTTCTCGTGAAGTTATGATAATTCTAGAAGCTTATGTTACAATAAGGTTTTACAGAAGGTGAATCTTCTGTGACAGACATAAAAGACAATAACCAACTAAATTATCTTATGTCTGTACGAGTTATTCCATTTAGAGAATGTTGATCGTAAAGTTATTAATCATAAAGTTAGCGATGTGAATAAAACCTCTAAATGGTTTTTAATAAAAATCTTCAGACAAACAAACAATATTCGATTAAGCCGGTATGATATAAGAAAATATTTTCATAATCAAAAAGCTAAAACTAAAGAGAAGCGGTAGCTGAGAAATTTCATATTCGCAAGTTCTCGTCGCATAAACGAGAATGTATATTATAATATCAATATGTTCAAGGTTGAAGTTTTATAATGAAAAATTCTTCAGGCGAGTAGGTAACAAAGATGATACGAGTTTTAATAGTGAACCCCTCAAAGAATATTTGAAAACCGTTATCTGGTTTGGACAGCATTCAGGGCGCTTCCTGCAATCACGAAATGAGTTACTCCGTATCGCAACGAATAAGGAATGAGGATAGAGCATAATATTGGATGGATTAAAAGCCCTTAAAAGCGAAAAAAACATTAACATAAAATAGAGCTAGTCCAAAAACTCAGTTATTAACAAAGGCTAGGTATAATTTGTTTTTTTGTACATCACTTTTTTAAGTCATGTTGCCTAACAAACAGGTAGATTGTCCACCCGATGGGGCCTATGGACCACCAACACCAGGTGCATCATAAAGTTGTTAAGTCTTATGTGACTGTCATTTCACCGCCCCCCTTACCTTTCTAACCGAAACACAGTCATACAGTAGCCATACAGTACTCTCCCGGACGAACTCTGCATTAAGAGCTCTGCCTACTTCGAAAATCTTACCTCTAGGTAATTTCATATATAAGTATTTGTATAAGCTTTAAAATAAATCGATTAGTCTACCCTTGTCCATAGGATTACGCTGTGACATTTTCTCAACGTCTTTTAGCTCCGGTAATGAAGTAAACTCATCAATCATGTTCGACTAAAATCGGACGGATCCGAACGCATCGGGCACCTAATTGCTCGTGCCGAATCGAAAACGTTAACTAATGGGCGGGAAAAATTGACACCGAAATAATTGCGAATAAAACTCACGAAAGAAAAAAAAAGTGCCTCTTTATGGTGAGAATTTACTCATCATTTTTAGGTTATTGGAGATTTTAAAACTTGTGTGAAAATGATAAACTGCATTCACAAATGAGTTAACCATTTACAGTAAAAAAAATATTAATTTTGTAACTTGCATTCAACTTGCACACTTTCTTTTATACTATTAATGCCTTCAATTACACGCACGCGATGGCATCTGAATATTAAATATGCTATTAAGATTTAATATAGAGAATATATTAATGACACATGCACCATACCAAATAAATGCATCTTAAATAGGGGAAAAAACCGTATTACTACATATTTCAATTAAAGGTAAATTAGCTGTCCCTGGTGATTTCTCCCGTATTCCCGGAATTAAAAGTAGCCATGTACCTCAAAAGTAGCCATTTTGCTGGGAAACATTAACAAATAAACAAACTCACATTCGTATTTATAACCTAGGAGTTTTACTATTAATAACTATTTCTTCGATAAAACTAATATATTTTCGAGGAAAGTAAAGGGTTTCAGGAGATAGCTTAAAACTATCTCAAAAGGTGTTGTTTCATTTTCCGCTCAACGGATTTAAAGGTAAAACGGAATGTAAAGTTTCACATCATTTGAGGACTAGAGCTCATAATCTCAACATTACCACCCAGTTTCCTTTATCACCACTCAGCTTCATTACCTGGATTATGTGGCCAATGACTTTACACTTTGATGGATATCTACGACATGCCCCGATGTTTTACGATTACGAGGGAGTGTGATTTCACCAAAATGATTGTGTCATTATCATTGCCGGCTATAAATTTAAAGGAGCCGTAAAAAAAAATTAGGAAGCCCGGAAATGGTGGGACTTATAATTTACAATGAATTCATTACAGTTTATAAATTACCGACGGGTTTTAGTGGTACTAAATGTATTAATTTGGTGGGTATATCTATACTTACCTTATGTATTCGGTAACGCACCATCACCTCAAAACTACTGAACATATCAGGATGGGAGTTCTACCATTTGACGCGGAATTTTTCGTAGATGGTTATAAAAACCGCCGGGGTCAGCTTTTTGATGTACTGTTTATAGGCAAAAATTTGTTTCCAATTGATTGCGCAAATCTTGAGTCAGGTTATTGGGCTATTTAACACACGCTCCAATTCGATCGAGAAGAATAATAGCCAGAATTTCTAATGAAAACGAAGCAATAGCGCGTTCTGTATGATTTTTTTTGCATAGACATATTTTGTGGGTTGGAGCATACATAGACTATTTACCTAGACTTTTTACCCCTAAGGGTTTTACAGTGACGCTTTGTTGGTAGCGCGGTTGGTTAGCATCGCAGGCCACGAGCTTGCGTCTCTTGGATCGTTACATAGTTATCCAACAGTCGCGGATGGCTGACAGGCCGCGCTTACCACCCGCGCGGACGGTAAGCGTCACTGTAAAACCACACTTAAAAACCCAACGCGGATGTACTCCCGGGGTAGTTAGTATAGCTGTATACAGCACATACATACACATGTATGTCTTTAAACTGTGGTTTCTAAAAATAAAATAATGAAAAAAGCATGATCAAAGATAACGTCATTTCAATTTCCCAGTTTATCGATCACCGATAATAACCGAGCGAGAATACCGAGATACCCGGAGAGGATAATTCCTAACCGCAACACTATAACTATCAAACTGCTACCAGAAGCAGTAGCAAAACAGTAGCATGTCTTGCCTGTAATAAATATGTCAGAGTCTGCTAATTAACGACGATTAGATTGCTAATACTCGAACCATGCCATACTTATCATTACTATGATCAAGATTTTTTATTGAAATCTACACTCTAAAACTATTAACATAAAGTTTTAAATTGACTGTATAGGGTGTCATAGTTGTATAGAATATGCACCATGCAGAGGCGTCGCGCCGAATTAATTACGTGTATCAGCTCGATCAACCGTAGGTTCGGATATATTGACATTCTTAGCACGTCGACCGATATAAAATACAATTATAAGGCGCCACCGTAACTGAACGTGTTTATTTTTAGATGCATGCCTTACGTTAAAGCCTACATATTTTCAAAGATACTTATCATACCTTTAGCGGTAATAAAGACGATAACTTAAATATTTAATCTGATTCAACCAAAACGTAATCAAAGCTTATTTCTCACGGGAAATTGAGATCGAACTGCCCGTGATCAATAAAATGCGCGAATCAATTAAGGTTATAAATATGTATGGAAAAACGTTTCAATGGCATTTCTGTTAATGTAAGCTTTGACATGCTCGTCGATCCATCTCGATACAATGCGAGTGAAAACTTGCAAAGTGATCGGACAAACTAGAAAATGGTTTCAAAGGTCGACAGATATGAACATCTGTCGGGTTTTTCATGTCTGTTTAATATGTCATTCGAGACAAATGATACATCCAAATAGTGTGAGTAATAGAAAGTTAGTTTACTCTGCAAGATGGCTTTAAAAGAGACGATTAGCACTTTGTGCCTCGAACGGTATATAAAATAAAAATACAAACGCCATGATAGTAAAGGGGTCATGTTATTTTACCTACGTGGGTACTTTTAAACGCTATTTGATATAGTTGTCGACTGCATAAAAAAAATCTATCATAGATTAATTCTGTATAGAAACAGTCAGTGTTTAATCTATTGAAAGTTAGAGAATATATATAAATATCGAGTATCTACTTTGGTACCTAAAATGTAATCTATGTTTTAGATTTGGTATCTTGTGCGATTTAATGTTTCTGAGTAAAATCTAAAACGATTAAAGTCATAAGCGATGTAAGTAATGGTAATGATGGCAGAAGGTGCATGCCTTTCACAAAACTGACCCTCGAGCGGCATATAAACGTCTCAATTGAACTCACATTCCTATATACCAATCCGAGAGCTATGCTACAATGATTCTACTAGGTTCTTTACAAGAAATGGCGTGCACCTTAAGCGGTTGGCGTCATCGCGGAACTGTTTTTACGTGAATTGTCAAGTATCTTTGTTGAGCTCATTAGCTCTCCTGTGAAATATAACTATTTTAATTTTACCTGTATTTAAGTTCTTTCGTGTAGAGTGGAAGTGAGATAAACGTAGGGATTAGAAAAGGCAAGAGAACTGCAAGATGATCGCCAAATAGAGTTCTTTATGATAGGATAATAATTGTCTATGTACATGTACCTACTATCTTCAATTATCACAAATAGAATTTGGAATCATTTTATTTATTTATTAAGTTAACATACACCAACAGTACACATATTAAAAATATACACAGTCTTATTTTCAGAACTAATATTATTAGTGTAGTTTCTTTGTTTGTTTGTTACGCTATCACTAAACCGATTATGCTGAAATTGGCATACAAATAGCCTACTATTATGAAGAGTATGTTAAGGTATGAAGAGGGACATAGTCTACTTTTTATTCTAGGAACGCGAGTGAATCCGCGGGCAGCAAGTTATAGTTATAATCAACAATAAACCAATTTTTTTTAAATATTATACTAATGGGAATTACTGTGTCTCTGCACTTTCATACCACCATTAAAAATTGTATGAGGTGTGTTCAACCATTCTTCGTTTACAATAACATTACGCGATCATTACCCTTATATCTAACTATCTTTTTTAAAATACAATACAAGTAAATATAAAGACATGCCAATTCCCCATTGTATAAAATATACTTCCATAACTACAACACCCCATTATCCTAAAGTTGATTAGTCAGTTCGAGATAAAACACCCAGGCCCAACCCACGACATGGAACGTGTACTGTGACATGAACAAGACCGAGTTTACGACGCTTCTGGAATGTCGAAAGGCTTGGAAAATGATACTTGGAACTAGCTCTCTATCTTGCACTTGAAATAAGTAAAAACAATCATCACTAGATAGCGGGTACACTTAGTAATCTGATCTGATTTCGTCACTCGACGACGTTCGATCGATATTGTATACAGAAAACCTTAAGCTGTTACTTTTTCTGTAATACAAGTTAACATTGCATCAAAATAAATATAGGCTTATTAAAAAAAAGCGCTGAAAAACAATAATTTTACAAAAAATCAGGCAGGGATGAGATATCTGATTGGTAAATTGATGCATCTTTTTATTTCAGACCATATAAATCCATTTTCGAAAGACCTGTGTGAATGATACAGACAATCTATAGTCAATTAGTTCATCATAGATAAGAACAATATAAAAAAGCTGTCAGACCATAGAGTGAATAAAAACTATAGATTGTAAAACGCGGTATAAATTAATAAAAAAAAAAACTAAAATAAGAGTAGTGAAACAAGATCAACGCTACCCGTATCACTCTATTACTAACATTTTTATTAACCCGACTATTCCACTTAATTGGAAAGAGACATTAAAACAATTTTAACTAATGACGATGCAACAACAGGACTCATCCAACACACTCGTTGGCTAGTTGCATGCTGAATATTTAATGTTTTATCTTTTACAGTCCGAATGACTCGGCCCTGCGTCTTTTAAGCCGTTAAGTGGCGTCTATTTTTTTGCCAGTATTAGGACTGTCTTTACGCAAATAGTCTTCATGACCTATTATTCAAATTGATGAAAATACTCTGAATTTTAAATATTAAGGCAATGTAGCTTAAGTAGCTGTCACAAATTTGTAGCTCAAGGTGCCAAGTTCAATTGATAGCCGTAACAAGTTATCTAAGCTCCTAACTCACTCGGTCCACTTCCAATATTTAACGTTGGCTTCCAAGCAGCCCATTATCTTAACGCCCCGTGTTTGCTAAACAATAAACTTTGAAGCGTGTTGTAAACTAGCTATTGATTTAAACTTTAGTGTCGCTGTCGACCTATTCGATGCACGGGTTACCGATATGTCATCGGCTTAATTGGAATACTTGTTAAGGCTTGAACTACATTTCTTTGACATGGTTTATAGTTCGGCTCTTCTTGTTAAGGTTCGTGACAAATATTGATCAATGAATGTTACCATCGCAAGTTTTAGTTTTTTTTTGTTTGTATGGTTTGGTTGCCCTTTTTAGAATAATCATAATAGCGTTTACAAAACCAAATAGTTTTTGATAGGTGTTGAAATAAACCCCTTCATATTACGTATGTTGATAGTAATAACAATATTAATTTTACGAGTACTTAGTGGATAAATGCAAACTTATAAAATAATTCCATGTTTGGTAATAATCCTATCATTAAATACGTCTTCAATCCATTTTAATATTTTGTTACGCAAGCGCTTATTAGAAGGATTATGTAGTTAATTTTGATTTTAATCACATTTAATGTTTACCAACAAATTTTAAATGTCACGTGAATCTGGACAACGCTTTGTGATCACAAAATAAATGTTTGTCTGCCGTCTAGTAATGTAGTACGAGCTTTAAATTTTAGTTGGCGACTGCTTTCTATTTTAGGGCCCAATTATAGCCAAGACTCAACATGTTTTTGTAAATGTAACTCTTTTGTTATATGATACTAATGATGAACCGTGTAAAAGTTCTACTTTAAGCTAATTGCTTTCATTTGACACTTTCATTCAAATGGTTAACAAGTAATAACAAAAAAATGTTTTCTTCAAAATGTAGATTACACCTGACGAAAGTCTACTAAGTTGAAATCTTTTAGGTTGATCTACAGTTCGTTTCTAGGTTATCCTCAAGCGAAATGCGAGCAACAATCAACATTTTAATTGTTTATTTAAACAAAGAATGCGATCGCACTAAATCGGTAAAGTGAGTGAAAACAAAGAGCACTATTATCAGTCATTAGAGTGAAACAATTAGACGGTCTATCGGGAGCATTGTACGGTAATGGTTTAACCGTCTCCAATTTAGTTTTGTATTGCGCAATGGCATACCTACTCTATGCGCTAAGTAGTAGATGTGCATTTGAGTCACGAACTTCAGTTCCAAAATTAAACTTGAAAAAAATACAAAATGGTGGCCACTAGCGCCAAAATTTAAAACAATGCCTTATGGCGCGATACCTAAGCGTATGGTAAAGTCGAGTTTAGTTTGCCATAAACTAGATTAGGGTTTTGTCCAAGTGGCCTTAGGTGTCAGATTGCAAAGCAAAGGTGGAGTTACATTCAGCCTTGACTCTATGACACAAATTTTGTCAACTAATAATAAAAAAGAATACAACAACAATATAAGAATCAATACATATAGGATGACATCCTTACATTATATTTTAAAACAAATAAATAAAGTGGATCTATTTGCACCGGTATATTAAAATCTAAGTTTATATTACTGCTTCTTGTTGTTTCTTTATGAACGTAGATATTTTCACTCGATATCGCTATTTTATGCGATTCTATGCAAACAGTTTATAAATTGTAAACCTGTGCATGTAGTATCCATTATTATTGCCATCTCGTGTAAGTTATCGTGAATCGCTTTTAAATACATGCATGTAATTCAAAAACCTTGAAAAAAAAAATTCATTTACTTAGATAATTTTATCTTGTTTTGTAAATAATAAAATATAAAAAATAAATAACAATAAACTATAAAAAACAACCTAGAATCTATCTAGTAATGTCACAATTTGCAATCCACACAAATCTCCGTGTTTTTAGTTTAGTTAATATTCTTAAAAAAAAAAACAATTGATAAAAACAAACAATTTAGAAAAAAGAAATGCACAAATAATAATGTTAAAGCAAAATATGTACGGGCTGCAACAGAAGCGGACGCCTCGTTGGACAATGTCAACTTGTTGCTCTTCACCCATCGATCTATCCCAATGGAAAAGCATCTCAAACATAGGTCTTCGATACAACGACATACATTGGGAAAAATATTTAGCAGGTTTGAACGCCGGTACTAAATATCGAAGTCGATTTCTCGCGCCGCTGTCTTAACCACAGAGCCAAACGGCACTAGTTACAATAAAGCTAAAAGTTGATATGAGTGTGAGATTTCCACAGCGCCATCTGTTGGTAACGGTTTGTACTAAGATAAAGATGTTTATTTGATTTTTTTATGTACATGCACCGTGCCCACGTTTTAACGTCGTCTCACTCCAGAAAGACATATTTTGTCGAAGACCAGGATGTAGCACGATCTTTGACCAATACTCTCATCTCATTTTGGAGTGTAAAAATACACTTACTTTAAAGATTAATATTCTGTTTCATAAATTCTTTGGGCGCCAAATTAAACTGTAATATATGTGGGTTAACCTATATATTTCTTAATGTTAAAGTCGGTAGGTCGATAACTTTTGTTTTTGTTCCTGATTAAACTTGGTTCACGTAAGACGTATTTTATTGCGCTCCTATGCTCTCATATTCTGTTATAAGGATAGTATCCATATATTCTTCATTGGCGACGAGCTGGTTAATTACCTTCGTGTGTGGATGTGTTGAAAGTTAAAAACTAAATTGTGTTTACCGGTAAAATGGCAGTTGGTAAAATAAGTGCGTTTGACCTTAGCAAGGACGACTGGAGTCTTTACATAGACAGATTAGAACAATATTTTATTGTGAACGACGTGAAACCGGCGATGCAAGTGGCTACGTTGATTACTGTGATTGGAAGTGATGCTTACGAACTGTTGGTTAATCTATGTACGCCTGACAAACCATCCACCAAGACCTTCAGTGACCTTGTCGACGTAATGAAAGGTCATTTACAACCAAAACCGAGTCTCTTGGCGGAACGGTTCAAATTTAGACGCAGGGGGCAGCAATGTGAGGAGACAGTTGCAGAATATGCAGCAGAATTGAAAAGTTTTTCAATTAATTGTAGGTTTTCTGCGGCAAATTTAAAAGAAAACTTGCGGGACCAGTTTGTGTGCGGCTTGATGAGTGATTACATCAGACAAAGACTGTTTGCAGAAGATAATATATCCTTCGATGCAGCTTTCAAACTGGCAGTGACCATTGAAGCAGCCGAGGCGGACGCAGCTTTGGTAGAAGATCGTACCCGGGGACGAGGTGGCGATATACCTAAGGCGACATCGGCAGTGCATCAGGTGGTGTCAGCAGATAGACAGACTCAATCGAATACTCGCATAAAGAGGGAATCGATGGGGTCACATAGCGGCAACAGAGCGCGACGAGCCATGCCTACGACAACTTCGCATAATTCATTAGGCGGTGGCGCAAGGGTCACAAGCGGAGCGGGCAGCGGGAACCAACAGTATGGGAGAAATAATAAAGTTCACAATAAATACCCAGGTGAATGTGGTGTATGCGGCAATAATCATGCGGCAGAAACATGCAAATATAGGACATATGTATGCAGGGTTTGTACTCGAGAAGGGCATTTAAAAAGGATGTGCCCTAAACTGCGGGGTTTGACAACCATGTTCAACTTGTCAGAAACACTAATACCCGGCGAAAATACGAACAATTACAGTTTTGAAAGTGATGAGGTAAATAACTTCTCAATTATGTTGAATAATAATGTTGAAAAGTTTGGACCATACACTATCGATGTTTGTGTAAATGATAAAAGGTTAGTTATGGAAATAGATACAGGTAGTGCGATATCATGCATAAGCAAGGATTGTTACAATGAATTATTTTCTGATTGTAAGATTCAAAGATGTAGTTTAATGTTGCGATACTATACGGGTGAAACTGTTATGCCGGTGGGTAAACTTAAGCCGTTTGTGAAGTATAAGGACAAGTCTAAATATCTCGATTTGTATGTTATTGAAAGTGGAAAGACGAGTCTTTTAGGTAGACAATGGTTAAGTGAATTAGGTATTGAAATACCCATTGTAACAATAAATAGTATGAGGAATTCGGATGTAAGATTTAGATTTGATGAATTTAGTTCCAGATACTCTGAGGTATTTTCGGATGGGCTTGGAAGATTCACCGATGGTACGGTTGGGTTCCGGCTGCGTGCGGACGCACGGCCGGTGTTTCTTCGCGCGCGCCCTTTGGCGTATGCGCTGCGCGAACCGGTGGAGCGAGCACTCGATCAGCTGGTAAGGGACGGAGTCATCTCGCCGGTAACCACTTCTGACTGGGCTACGCCTGTTGTACCGGTGATGAAAAAAGATGGTAGCATACGGGTATGTGGAGATTTTAAAGTTACCTTGAATAAATGCCTGGAGGTGGACCGTTTTCCTTTACCGAGAGTAGAAGATTTATTAACGAAATTACATGGGGGAAATAAATTTACAAAACTAGATTTATCTCAGGCGTACGCGCAACTTGAACTTGATGAATCAAAGAAGTATACGGTTATAAATACACATAAAGGCCTGTTTATGTACAATAGGTTAATTTACGGCTTAGCTTCGAGCCCCGGTATTTTTCAGAGGAAGTTGGAACAGCTTTTTGCTGATATGCCACGAGTAGGAGTATTTCTTGATGACGTCATAATAACAGGAACAGATGATCGTTCTCATTTAGCGACTCTTCATGAGGTTTTCGAAAGATTACAAAAATACGGTTTAAAAATTAAAAAAGAAAAATGTACCTTCTTTGCGGATTCAGTGACGTACTTAGGATTTATTATAAGTAAAAAGGGTGTACATACATGTCCTGAAAAGATAGAAGCCATTAAGAAAGTCAAAATACCCCAAAACGTCTCAGAGTTGCGTTCTTTTCTAGGGCTTGTCATGTATTATGCAAAGTTTGTACCTAACATAAGCAAAGTACTGGCGCCATTATACAATTTATTAAAAAAAGAAATAAAATTTGAATGGACTGAATTATGTACCTTAGCTTTTAATAGGATCAAAGAATTACTAATTTCTAGTGAAATTTTAGCACACTACTCGCCGGATTTACCCCTTGTGCTGACAACGGATGCCAGTAGTGTGGGTGTAGGGGCAGTTATTTCGCACATCACGCCTGAAGGGGAGAGGCCTATAGCGTACGCGTCGCGAGTCCTTAATTCAGCTGAAAAATCGTACTCACAGATAGAAAAGGAAGCTTTATCTATAATATATGGTGTCAGAAAATTTCATCAGTATCTGTATGGTAGACAATTTACGTTAAGAACAGATCATAAACCGTTAGTTGCAATTTTTGGAGACAAGAAGGGAATTCCAATAATGGCTGCCAGTAGGATGCAACGTTGGGCAGTCATATTGGCCGGGTATGACTATAAAATAGAGTATGTTCGTAGCAACGCGAATGCAGCCGATGCTCTGTCTAGGTTACCATTAGAGTGTAGGTCGCGTGAGACAGAAGAAAAGACGTACGTAAATTTTGTTCAAAAATTTTTACCGGTCACAAGAAAGATGATTTTAGAGCATATGAAGAAGGATGATATTTTAAATAAAGTAACATTATTTTTACAAACGGGTTGGCCTTCTTACTGTAAGGATGAAATGTTAAAACCTTATTTTATACGGCGAAATGAATTGTATTTAGATAGGGGTTGTGTCGTTTGGGGCTACCGATTAGTAATTCCGCATGCGTTAAAGAGTGTACTGTTAGAGGAGTTACATACTGGACACATGGGTATTGTTAAGATGAAGAGTATAGCTCGAAGTGTCGTGTGGTGGCCGGGCATCGACGGCGACGTGGAGCGCGTGTGCGGGGCGTGCGCGACGTGCGCGGCGGAAGGCAGTGCGCCTTCGCGAGCGCCGCCGCAGCCGTGGCCGTACATACCTGAACCATGGTCGCGACTTCATGTTGACTTCTTAGGACCCTTTCATGGTAAAAGCTTCTTGATTATTATAGACTCCACGACTAAATGGTTAGAAGTATTTCAAATGCAGAAAACTACGGCCGGTGCGGTGATTAAGGTACTACGAGAGACGTTCGCTCGTTTTGGATTGCCTAAGGAAGTAGTATCCGACAACGGCCCACCTTTTTCGAGTAGGGAATACGCAGATTTTATGAGCAATAATGGCATAAAAGTAACGTTTACTGCGATTTACCATCCGTCGTCTAACGGAGCGGCAGAGGGTGCGGTCAAGTTGTGTAAACGAGCCCTTAAAAAGTCTTTAAGGGACGGTTGCGATAGCGAAGCGGCTTTACAGACTTATTTGATGGCATATAGAAATGTAGCTCATAGTTCTACAGGCGTATCTCCAGCTATGCTATTACAACGCAGAAATTTACGCTCAAGGCTGGACCTGTTACGCGCTGATCGTCAGCTAGAAGATAGGGTTCAAGAAGTACAAGCCAAACAAAAATATCAGGCAGGTGGGGTTTCGCGAGATTTTAGTGTAGGGGAGGATGTCTGGGTTCGTAATTATGCCGGAGGAAATAGGTGGCTTAGTGGTCAGGTTAAAGGTAAAGCAGGGTCGAGGATTCTCTTGGTTAATAGAAAAGACGGTCCACCATTAAAAAGGCACGTAGATCAAGTTAAAAGAAGATGGGCTACTTTTGATTGTCCACCACTGGTGCAAGAGGCGTCTCCCGATACGGTGGACGTGGAAATCGGTAGTAACTCTGCGCCCGAACCAGTAGAGGTTGTTCCCTCAGGGGAAGTAGTGCAGGGATTGACACAATCGTCGAATACATCAGATCGAGTAGATCACGTCCCAGGACCAAGGGTAACTTCCAAGCGTATTCGAAAGCCCGTTCAAAGATACCAAGATGTAGATTGATTACACTATGTTATTTTTTATATTATGCTATTTTTAATCTGTGTTATTTTATATGCTGTGTCTATGTTGTTATGATTATTGTGAGTTAAGGGTGAGGGTGTAATATATGTGGGTTAACCTATATATTTCTTAATGTTAAAGTCGGTAGGTCGATAACTTTTGTTTTTGTTCCTGATTAAACTTGGTTCACGTAAGACGTATTTTATTGCGCTCCTATGCTCTCATATTCTGTTATAAGGATAGTATCCATATATTCTTCATAAACATTTTATCGTTCAATATACATATAGCTAAAGCTAACATTCGCTGAAGACTGAGTAAGAAACACAATCTTTATATGTTTCCGCGTCCGGAACTAGCGCAAACATTTCCCGCGCAATACATCGGAAGCCACCTATGGCAGATAGTGTCAAAGTGTCACCCAACGTCTGGACTGGACATAATCACGACACCCGTGAGACCGTTGGTGAGAGGAAGTGAGGCAAAATTCAATCCAGTACCGGACGGTCGCGTCCGTCGTACTACACGAATCACGATATACTTTTCCTAGTTGTTTACTGGGTTGGTTGACATGCTTATTCGATGGGGCTAATAATATTTTTGAAATTTGGAATAGGAACAGCTTTCGTACCAAGAATTATAACGAAATGGATTGATACTGGCTATAATTACACCAAAAAGTTTGTTGTATTTCGTATCATTCACAAACACTATGAATCTTTATAGTAAGACACTTAAACTAGATGAGTAAAAAGCGATCTCTACTCATTTGGAATGAATGTAAATAAAAAGTTACTCCTAACGATGGCAAGTAGGTACAATATGTTAATTGCACTCAATCAAACCAGTGTAAATTCTCAAGACAAGTATGATTAATGCAATACCTGTACTGTCCATGATGTCCGGCAATGGAAGTTGAAACATGGACCCGATATGTTGACCTGTTCAACAAGTTTAAAGTCAATGATTACTGTCGGAGTTTATCCGTAATGAGGAAATCCTGTGGAGTACCAAACTTACTGATAGATCCGTCAGATGATAAGCAAACTGAAGTAGTTGTACCCATAATTATTGATAAAGACGACATCCTGAATAAAGTCATGTTAGACTAGCTTATTTCAGGTATTATAGATATTCAAGGGCAATGAAAGATCTGACCATGGTGATTCAAACAAAATTTATTGGATGCAATTGCGACTAACAATTTTTTTTTTTAAATTTGCTTTAGCGAGACATATATATTTCATGACCAGTAGGCTGACAAACAAGCAGACGGTCCACCTTATGGAAAGTCCCACCTATGGACATTTGCAGCACCAGGGTCATTGCTAATGGATCTGTAATTTCTTTTTTCTAACCGAAACACAGTAATACAAGCATTACTAGCTTCACGGCGGTAATGGGCATTGGTAGTACTGTCCTAAACAATATTGCACTAAGAACTCTACTACTTGCACTTATACAAAAACTAGAGACGACTGTAAACGATGCTACTAAAACAAGTGTCACAATAAAAGTAATCAATCAGGAATTTGAATTGCAGACGAAGAATGTAAAACATTGAGTATCGTAAATCTGCTAACTCGTTTCACAATACAGCTGCGTTTCTTATTTAACCGCATTTACGTCATGTCCACATCGTGTCCCCGCCAGTCGTTCCCAGCCTAATGGAGCGAGATGCAAGATAAAGTCGAATCGATCTAATAACGCTCCGATAGTGTTCCTGTCGTTGAATTTGATTGGCGGAACAGGCTACCGGTGTTCATTGTGAATAGGACATTTGATACCGAAATTTAGAGAGCTGATGATTGGTTAGGCATGACGTCTTTGCTTTGGCGGTACAATCTCTGTACGTTTTTACAAGCTTTTATTTATGGTTATTAAAAAATGCACAACCTTTAACCACTTATAGCTAAAACCTTTTTTCTAAATATAAACATTTAGAAGAGATTTAAGAATGACATTGTCATAACGAATAAAAAAACGAGAGGTACTTTTTTTTTAGTTTTGTGTTTTATTTCCGGTAGCGATCGAAGTAGGTACAATTCAGAAAATTCACACGGAACAATAAAGCTAATGAACCGACATAAATGCAAAAAGTTTATCCATTGCCGCATCTAACGAGACCAACAGAAGCTGAACAAAATTACATTTTAAATAACAGTTTTACAATCGGTTGGTCGCAAAACAACAAACGCAAAATTATCGGAAAGTTACCGTTGTTGTTTACAGACACCGGCTCCCGTTCTCCCCGGGGGATGTTCGAGGGAAAAATAGGGGAGTGTTGTGTTGTTAAAATTCAGTTTGCGGGTACGCTATTTTATTGTCTGACATTAAATTTAGGTTGCGTTTGTCTATTCACACGAGAAGGTTGATTGTGCGTTGGGAATTACTATTTTCACATTTGATCCTTGTCCACACATTATTTTTTACAGGCTTTTATGTAAGTAGCAATGTGTTGTGTCTTATGTTATTTCTTTTTTGTTTTTGATTATGTTTATTACGTAAATATTTTTATTAAATGTTAAAAAGAAAAGAATTATAATGAAATAGCCAAAATGTCAGATTGGATAAAATATAAAAAATATGTTAAAAATAAAATAAATAGCAAGTAAATAATATATTATAGTTAATTTAGGTCAAGTATTGCAAGTTGATTTAGAAACCACTTCCTTGGTTTTATACGAAGGCAACTCCTCAACGCTCAACAGCATAGACACGAAATTTTTAACACCTTTAATTTTGATTTGCCGTTTTAAATTGGTCATCAGAAAGATCAGATATACGTATGTGAAGAATGTCCCAGGTCATTTATTATTATTTATTTACGAGGTGTTGAACTATTCCCGAGTTTATCCGTCATCGAATGGTACAACATACAAGTGAGGTACTTTTCTCTCGGTGCCATTGGAAAATTCCTGTTATTGAACGTTTGATAAGTGTTGATATTGATTATTGTAAACGTGATTTATCTGCTTATTGCGGTACCGCTATGAGTGATTGAAAATTACACAAAGCCTGCATAGGTAGGCTTTAGGTACGTTTTCTTTGATTAGTGAAAGGCTTTTGTTTGTATTTATACATATACCAATGGAAGTATAGCCTATTTTAGTACGTCCATAGGTTTTATCTATAATAATACTGTGAAAAAAAAAAAACAGAAGTGTATTAGAGTAACTATTCATAAGTGCTTATAAAGGTCTATTTGAATAAAAGTATTTTCTTTTCATTTTCAAATTTCGAACCATCGAGGTGTCTGTATGTTGAAAATATTTGCCAAAAATGGCGGTTGATGTAGGGAGTAACAGAATACAAAACGATCATTTAAAAAATATCCCTATTGATGTTTGAATACAGAAATTTTCGAAACTTCTAGACGAATTTTAATAGGGTTATCATAGTGACACAAAAGTATAGGGCAAAATATAGGGCTCGTTATATCTCCAAAATTGGTTCATGAAAAAAATATCTTTTATATATAAAGTTATCACGCGTATGAAGTCGCGGGCACAGTTTATTATAATAAACGTCATTAATATTCAGAATATAAATCAGAAAAATGATCGAACAAATTAAAACATTAAAAACTACTCGTAAAAAGGAACGTTTCACATTATTAAAAACATAAATTAAAAATAAACAGTTTTTTTTTGTTTTATTGGTTGAGACGCTCCGCAGAAGACTATGGTAGGGTGTTATAAATTCATATAGAATTATACGGCAAAATTAAAAATGTAATTAAAATTGTCGACTGCCCACGGGGTGGGCCGACCTCATTAAACGGCCAGGTAATTAGCAATTTTGTAAATTGCCTTATTCATTAATTTGGAGGTTAATTTAAACACGGTGTTAACGTTATACGAGTACTTTACACTCGTTGGTGCTAATTTCGTGCTCTTCAAAAGGAATATTCTTAAGAGATACCTTTTTTCCATTCTTTTCGTTTAAAGAAAACCCTTCCGTAGGGGTTGCAGATCTTATAGGTATTTACAACCCCCATTTTAGTTTTTATTCACAGACCAAAGTTTGTCATTGTGTGTCTTTACTACCTCTGGCCACATCAACAGTACACTTAGAAAAAAAAAAATAACAAAAAATTCTATCATTTATAACCAAATCGTCAAAATTAAGAAATTTTAGTAAATTATTAACCAATTAAGACATTTCGCAGTGAAGGTTTTTAATCAGTCCGTATAAAGTTTGTGCATTTTTTTGGTACAACCCTAAATTAGTCGATTTTAAGATGCAGAAACGCCTGTCATTATAAATATTAGTATTTAAACTTTATGAAAAGGTAATTAATGTTTAACAGTTAGACAATAAATTACTATTTTATTGCGTGCGTTTGCAATACCAATCACCTAAATTATTGCCAACCATAAACAATGATTAACCAATTCTGTTCTATATTAATTGAATGAGATCATTTTACTGTGAACGAAATAGGTAATAAATGAAATGAGGTATGTGTTTATATATTTAACGATTTGACGTTGTCAGTTTCTAGATAGTTTTAACCCTTAAATGGACAATGTTGTTTTTAAACAACATACTAAACATTACAGATAAAATTGACCTTCTTTTAATTTTTTGTTAATTTTGACAACTAGTTCTTATTTCTGAACGAATTTTGTACTTTTTTTAATGTTGGCACTATCCAATATTTTTATGCATTGAAAATAAGTTAATGTCAAATGTCACTTTGAAGAAAACTTTTCTAGTGGCGCGAAACTAAGTTTTGTAGCTGTGTTCGGACTTTGATAAAATATATTGTAAGTATATAACATATTTTTATTTGCTTGATTATACCTTCAATTACATGTTCATGTTGTAAAACATTGAAAATCACTTGATGCTACTGTCGAATTAGGCGAAATCTGGTATGTTGTAGGAAAACTACAATGCGCATTGCCTGCTAAATAAATGCATGTTTGGTGAAGGATTTTTATTTTGCTTTTCAGCATGCCGCGATTACTAGAAAGCGAAATTACAAAGTATTTAGAAACTCTTGAAGATTCAGAAGATGGCTTAGACGGGTCAGACTCCGAAGTAGAGGATGAAGGTCACTATTATCAAAAAGCTCGAGATGTTCTTCGAGACCTTGAAAATAGTGATGAAGGTGAGAATGCCCAGTCTGATGAAGTGGATGCTGATCCTCCTCTCGTAATCGACAACGATGAAAATATGCCAGACCCTCCTATTTTGGAAGCCGAAGAAGCAGCACCCCAGAGTAAATCACAAGGGATTTCTAAACGACCTCTGGTTTGGCGAAAACGGAATCTTATTACTGCTGAAGACAGCCTTATTTTTAGGGGAGAAACTCAGATAACGGAAGCATTGATGTCTTGTAACACGCCGTATGATTATTTCCCATTTTATTTTACATCAGATCTAAAAAAGCAAATTGTAGAACAAAGTAACTTATACGCAGCCCAGAAACAAATCTCCAATCCTGAAATGATAAATGAAAATATCCTAAATAAATTCCTAGGCATTCTGATTTACACCTCAGTTATAAAATTTTCAAACACCAGGGCTTACTGGAGTGAAAAATTTGGTTATGATCACATAAAAAATACTATGCCGTTAAAAAGCAGAGCAGAACCAGCAACCACAGTCACACGCTTTGATAAATCGAAGAAAGAGAGAGTTGCTATTCCATGCCCCAAAGTCATCAAGGAGTACAATGCCCACATGGGAGGCGTGGACTTATTAGATTCATTTATTGGTCGTTATCACATCACAATGAAGAGCCGCAAGTGGACCATGCGCTTATTTTATCATTTCCTGGACCTCGCAGTTATAAATTCATGGGTTATGTTCAAGTAAATAATATAAAAAAGGAAATAATCAACTTCTCAATTTGGGTACATTCAGACTAGAACTTGCGGAAACCCTCTGCAAATTGGGTCTACCTGCAAATGGCGCTAAACGTGGTCGACCTAGTGGGAGCACAATACAAAGAGAACTTGTAATGAAGAAGTTCCGAGGACCAGCTCAAGCAATTCCTTTGAAAGACGTCAGATTGGATCAGACATGTCATTGGGCAGTTTGGCTGGATAAGCAGCAGAGGTGCAAATTCCCAAAATGTTCAGGCTTTACATTCAAAATGTGCCAAAAATGTCGTGTATCTTTATGTGATACGAAAAAAAGCAATTGTTTTTATAAATATCATAATGAAGAATAAATAAATATATTTCAAAAACAATATCCACTCTTATTTTACCCATACTTACAAAATCTCAATGAATGCGCAATGTAGTTTATAAACAACACTCACATTATTGCAAAAAAAAGTATAGTAAATTCATGTCTAGATTTTTTTACTCATTTTTCCCAGACAGTAATACATGTCTATTACACAAATATATTTTTTTAAAACGTGAAACAAAAATCGTCCATTTAAGGGTTAAGAAGTATTTATATGGTACGGTCAACAACAGAAACAAATGTAGGTACACCGAAACTAATCCATAATGTGGAAGTGGAGAAGTGTAGATTTCAGAATATTTTTTTTCAATGAATTGTTCACTTTATATTTCCATATTATGGATAGTTGTAGTGTATAGATGATTTATAAATTTTTCAACCACTTATGTTGCTGACTGTAATATGTCATTAGCATTTATCACTAATGATTTACTAGAGATTATAACATATCATCATTAGGGAATGGTATGGATGTTAATGCAAAAAAAGGAATAAGTAAGTTCATTGGTTCCGAAAATTACCCTCCACATACATACAAACTCACAAAATTCGCACAGCTAGGTTATTTCTTCTTCGATAATCATTGATCTATGATGCTGTCATGTTCTTAAAGTTGAAGGGCTAGACATGATTTTTTTGTTGCTTATTTGGCCGATATTTGGCAGACCATTTGATCTCATCATGCCATTAAAATAGAAAGGAATTTACAAAAATGCATGAAATATGACCTACCTTGTAAATTTTAGCATCATCGTATTATCCTTACTTAGGAATTATAATAAACTAATTATGTTGGATATTTAATTTTAGTATTAATACATTAATATAGGCACCAATTAGGTACTTCTAGCAGTTCAAGTGTACTTACATAAAAAGTTGTTACGTATTTGAAAAGTCATTGTGGTGTTGTCAACACGTGGAATTGTGTAACTTACCTGGAAAATAGAGAAAAATATATTATTAATTTTCAACGATATAGCAATTTTATATATTTGCAATAAGACAGCATTACTTGCTTTTTTTTAAATACCTGCTTTGTCAGAGAATTTCAAATGACTTCGCTAATGAAAACATTATTTTAGTGCAAAATGGAAATAATAATAGCAAGCTGTTCAATAGTTTTGAAAGTTGCCAGTAACAAAAATCTAATTAAGAAACAAAAATGCTATCAACATATTTAATTAATATTGGTAGGTACTATGATTAATACAAATAATTAAACACAGACTATAAAAACAATAATGAAGTACATGAGTTTATAGAGAATAAAAAGACAAATATTATAATCGGCCATGCTATGCATATGCGTGATCGTATATCTAAATGATCGTGACTCGCCAGTGGGTCAAGACGATCTATTAAATCGTAATGGTTTACTGTAGGTATACCCGAAGCACGTACTTAGCCAAGCAATCATTTGACAAGAAGCATGAAAGACTGAGAGATTAAACATCTCGAAATGTTGTAAAGCATTTATTTAGTCAGCTCTCCAACATGTTTCTAAGCAACATTTCACCTCAACTATGTTTTTTTTTATCAAATTATTACTACAATTTAACAGTAAAAGCAACCGAACAAGTTGTTATGGCGATTGTCAAATCATAGGTTAGGAATTTTGGCGCCAAACTTCATTCTAATGTGTGGAGAAAGCGGGTCTCTGAGCCTGAGGCATTGTGGATCGGTGTCAATGTTTGAGTAGATGTCAAAAAATTGTTGTCTATGGAATCTTCGCCATTTTGTTTACAATGTCAGTGAAATTCTTTTTAATTTTTTATTTCGGTTTACGCGGATTAGCACTGTACAATAATAAAGATAGATTTTATGTTAGCTTCAAACGTATTTTCAATTGTACAATGCTCGATAACAAAGCCTGCTTACTTACTGTCCAATAATGCAAGCCGTAACTTTATGATACCTTTAACCTTACCAATACA
The DNA here is from genome assembly GCA_907165245.1 of Habrosyne pyritoides. Classification (NCBI taxonomy): domain Eukaryota; kingdom Metazoa; phylum Arthropoda; class Insecta; order Lepidoptera; family Drepanidae; genus Habrosyne; species Habrosyne pyritoides. Next base: position 10,505,436 of record OU015596.1, on the reverse strand, counting down.
ATATTTACTCATTCAACTATGGACAGTTTAGATTTAAACAGCTGATATCCTACTGTTTATAACTTAATTGCTATAGTTAATTTAACTATTGGACATAAACTGACATCAATTTATTGTAATTATGTAAAACATAAATAGAAATTATTATCTTTCAATTACCTATTACTTGGTTACTAAACTAGCTGTTAATAATATTTGATTCTTGAGATAGGCTTTTTACGTAAACTATTTTTGCATCTCCCATATTACGATCGCTGCACACAAAATAACACTTAGTGTGCAATTCCTACAGAAGTGAAACCTTCAGAAAACTATTCCATATCTTCCTATTTCATTCTCTCTCACGCTAAATCCTATAGATGTATGACAGTCTCTTTTTAGTGTAGCTTTTTCATTTCATTTAGTTTCAAATCACAATAGTTCAAAAGAAGTTTACACTTCAGTACAAAAGTACTGTAAAAACCGATTATATCCACAACAATTTTATTTGCCTACATCGAGAATATAAATTTATTAAAAACAAATATGGTTGCGAATAAGCCTATAATACAATCCCGTATCTGTCATTCAATTCGGTTCAATAAACAATGGCCACTAATAAATATAAGGTCAACAACACTATATCAAAGTACAAATATGTACCTACGTACGTAGCCATTTGTCCACGGCAGATTTTAATCTGAGATGAATGTATCATTGTGCGCCGGCCATTTGGTCGCATTTCAGTATAAATAGTGCCAATTGCTGCCACAAATCGATGTAATTTGTTTGCTAGGACTTAAATTTAGCGGCTAATGCTTACACAATCGTATATCGCATACCTAAGTCAAGTTCAATCCAGGCTTGTACTAGTATAAGCACCAGATATATGGAGTGGTAAATGCTTGTTTTAGTATAAAACGTCCATGGGTCGATAGTTTGTACGAAGGAAAAAGTGATAGCGTACGAGGATCAAGATAATTTTAAGTGAAGGACGCTCTAAAATCTATACTAATATTTAAAGCTGAAGAGTTTGTTTGTTTGCTTGAACGCGCTTATCTCAGGAACAACTGGGCCGATTCGAAAAATTCAGTATTAGATAGCCCATTTATCAAGAATTACTAATAGGAGCGGAGCATCAATGAAAAATGCGGCGAAAATAGGAAAAAATATTCCTTTTGAGAGCTTCCGTTGCGTGCGCTGCGTAAACGGTTAATATACTATATAGAGATTATAGTCTAGAATAGCACATAGCCTTCTTTTTATCCTGGGAAAATGTAACATCCCCCGGGATGGGTAAAACCGCGGGGGACAGCTAGTTTCTATATATATCTTCTGAATACTGCAATCTATATGACATGAAAATAAAATCTTAAGTTTAAACTCCTCACAGGATAATCCAAATTGATTTAACTGGTTCGGCAAATGTACAGCAAGTAACAATATAATACAATTGCAACTGATCGTATTAGTTATCGATATAGCTCAAAGGATTAGCAAGCTGAAGTGGCAGTGGGCTGGTCACATCTGTCGCAGAACCGATAACCGTTGGGGTAGACGTGTTCTAGAGTGGAGACCACGGCTCGGTAAACGTAGTGTAGGGCGCCAGCTAGATGGAGCGATGATATACGCAAGCTGGCTGGCAGCGGTTGGAAACAAAGATCTGAAGATCGAGCTCAGTGGCGTGCCATAGGTGAGGCCTATGTCCAGCAGTGGACGGAGATAGGCTGATGATGATGACGATGATGTATTAGTTTAGTTTAAGAAGTCTCTCAGCGTATTAGATTAGCTGAGTAATAGTGATAAACGGTGTATGACTATAATTTCATCAGCTGTGCTTAATTTCAGACTGCGCTCAAGCAAACTACTAACACTGGAAACATTAGCAGGGTTACATTTCATATTATGGGCGCCAATTGTTTAAAACCGATGCAATCATAATATTAATCCTTCCCGTAAAGGGTAGCATATTGTTACCCGATTAGAATTAAACTGAATAACTTTGTATTGAAAATTTAAAGTTGAAAGTTGATGATGACGTTATCATAATAATTTCCGCGTATGTTATATGCAAATAAACTAAACAACAAATATATATACAATTTTCAATTCTTTTCTGTCTTGTACAAGTCAATAAATTATTTAGAATAAAATTGCAACTACATATCTACCTCCATAATATGAAAGCGAAATAAAATGTATTATTAAAATGGAAGAAATCTGATATACTCATAAAACCTGGAGAGGTAATCCGATAAGCGGCACGCGTGTGGTCTTTTCGAAGGCGGTTATCGATAGAGCTCTATACGATAATGTACTTAATCCCACTACTGGATTCGTTAAAGCATTTATCCTAGTTGTTGGCTTCAAGTTGTTGACATTAGTAGATTATCAAGACTTTCTATTTCCGGCTTTAGTAATATAAAGAAAAATAATCTTCAAAGAACATTTGTGTCAACGAATTGTTCCCTTTACGTCTATAATAGTTTGAGCAATATACTTTAGCTACTTGAGCCGTACTACCAACTGTTACAGAAGATCAAATGTTGTGAATCCATTTCCTTCGTGTTTTTGATATATGAAACTACAAAACAGCGAAAGGTTTTTCCAATCAAAATTACTTGCCCCGCCAAAATGTTATTAACAGATAATAAAAGTAATAGAGAACTGAACAAAATTGTAGATCGCGTACCAGCTTTCCTATAATTCTTCAAATGATAGATAGACCAACACAGATGGCTGCGTGTGCCTTAATCCATCAAAACAGAACTACCGCAAAGGCTCACGATGATTTACAACTTATATTAGCCATCGTTTATTTATGCGATATAATAAAATGATGGCGGCCACCATGCAAACATTAGCGAGTGCTATAGAACACTTCGTGACCACGATTTTGGTAATGACTACTATTAACGACTTTATGGGTGGTCTGGTATAAAATTAATTTGGAAATAGTTGAGTAAACAGCCCAAAATGTTGATAAAATCAAAGTTATTTCTTCAATAACAGACATAAACATACAAGCATAAAATATCACTGACAAACAACTGAATAACATCCATATCTACAGATAAACTAAAGAATGTAGATATAAGATATCCATTACTTAATAATGCTTAAATAAGTTCGACTTGAATTTTGGAAAGTGAGGGTTATGTCTGACGAATGCTGCTGCCTTCCTTTTATACCATAGGAAGTACATTGTAACAAAATGTTTCCAAATATTAATCTGTAGTATAACAATTGACATAAGGTATTATAAATAAATAAGTTAAACTGAAGTGAGAGTTTGTGTAATAACTATATGTACAGAATTAGTTCACTCATTACTTAAATCAACTTCATGGAAGAATATTCTTATGATAATATGGTTATCTCATCAACAAGACGTATCTCCAGCTTAAGTAAATAAATAACTTAAGATAATTTCCACCAGACGCCTTCTTGAAGTTGTAGGAAGATTGATCATAATTGCACTTCCCAGTTTGCTTATAATTCTACGCGAAGTTTACTTAATGTATCTGATGTAGTTAAGGTAAGTAGTGGGCCACTAATCATTAGACGAAATACAGCAAATGGTTTAAATAAATAAGCTAAGATACGCGGAAAAAAATGAGGAAAGAACTATTTGCTGTTTTCTTACCAGTATATCAAGTAAACCTCATAATAGAGATCTCTCAGTTTCAAATATTGGAAGAAACCAAAGCCAAGGATCACAAACATACATCGTGCAATTCCAAATGCAGTATAAAGGGAAATTGAATTCAATAACATCAATACAGCTGTAGTCGCTTTACACAATAGTACAGTGTTTTGTTTGCTAGATGGCGCAGTGGGGGTCACAGTGCTATCAGACAATCGTACAGGATCGTTGTTTGGATCCAAACCACAAAGCTTTGCGAGATGCAATTTTGCATTACGAAAACAGCGTATTCCGCGGCGGTCTGAATTCACTTTTGGTGCAATAAAATGTTGCAGTAGTATTTAATTTAACTCTTAAATTCAAATATTCTTTTAGATAAACTGGAAACACATTATTTATATTGGTTATGCTTAAGCGAAATGTTTGGAATTATGGAGATGTCAGTTTGGAAAGGAATTTCGTAATCTATGATGTATCATCGTCAACCCTTTTCATTTGACATGTCAGAAAGGAAGATGCTATCAGGTTATCTTAAATTGAAATAGTTAGGTATTCTATTATGTTTGACAACGGTTTCATAAAATATATAAAACCTATACTATGCAAATAAAAAATGGCAGCTCGATCCAACCGCTTTTGACGAAGTTTTAACTCCCCTTAGTATGAATACTAGTTGCCATTGTCCCTCGGTATCGGGCGATGTTAACAAATGTTATCGACTGGCTCTGCCGGCTTGACGTGCCAGTTATTAATGACACCAGCTCAAACCAGATACAACCGGTAATATCTGGCAACGATATTAGTTAGATGCATTATAGGCCGCGTGAATTATTGCTGTTTTGGTAATATTAGGATTACGGTTGATTAGTTGGTCTGGTCTGTAGGTAGAACAATAACTAGCTTTGTTATTTGAAATGCACGGGATTAGTTATTCTGATCAGGTGGTTTCGAATCCAATTAAACTTGGTCTGACAGACGCACCCCGTGTTTTCACTTCCTACGACGAGGTTGGGCTGGTTGACTGCGCTTTCCTTTGATGTTCTAAACCCAATATGAATTAGAATCATGGCGGTGGATTCTATATACTGACACATCTATATATTCCATATAACGTAGAAATCTTCTGTAAGACTGTACAAGTTAGCAACATTGATGTTTAGCTAAATCCAGCCATCCAATTATAATTTTAAATTAAACAGCAAAGTAAATCACGCTTCATGACTTCACCTTAATGCGTTTAATACAAGCTAGATAAGCGTGGACCTAAAACTTTAAAGTCATGTACCACCATGTTCGGAAGGGTCAAGATACGATGACTTTTGTTGTTAAACTTGGCGAGCTGTCCCCTTTGCCCCAGTTCAACGCGACTCGAGAGAAAATGGTAGTCATATAAATGCACAGACATATAAGGGTCTGTGAGAGGGTCAAAGTAAATATTTGAAAATTCTAGATGGGATTATGGAGTCAGTAATTGGCTGGGTTAAAACTCATTCGCTAATCAAAAAATAAGGTTTTCGTTTACTGTTTCTCCACAGAAGATCGATCTGTTGAAATTACTGGCAAGTTAAAATTATGAAGATTTTAGAATAGTCGATATAATTAATAAGGGTTTATTTAAGTCGTACGGTGGATGAATTTTATAAAATATATTGAAGAAAAAAGTAGCACCAAGTAATCATTTCCGCGATAACGTTTCTACAAATTCCTGCACCAAACATGCTCCCGGCATATTTTCACAATGGCGTTGATTAAATACCAAGCCCTTATAAAAGTGGTTCAACCATAAAACGTGTCCGTTGATCTCTATCAGGATTCCTCGCCCCATCAGAACGTATTTACGGCGAAATTTTATCACACACCGTTCCAGTGGAAAAGGCACCGGAGTCCGGAGTCCGACAGGTTCCAAATCGACGTGGGACGAACGGGTTAGAGCCTGGATTTATATAACTAGTTGTTGTGAGCCGTGGCGAGAGTATAAATTGATTTGTATTTGGTCTGACCCAACGAAAGTTCCTTTGTCATTTGGCACCACATTTTATATACAATAAAACACATACAATATCAAATATTGAAGTACAGTAGATTGACACTACTTACAATCTAAATTTATATTTAGCGTTGGCCGAACAGTAGATTAAATTAAGCATTATTTTATCTCTAGTATTTACTATCTATTTACGGCTTGGGTGTCTGAAAATAACTTATTGTTTTACAGATAACAGTTACGATCAATGTTGATAGCAATGCAAATCTTCTGCTTACTAACAACGCTATGTTCAGCAAATATTATCTTACATCGCACAGTGTGTTATCGTAAAGAAGACATTAAATGAAGGGACGTGAAATGTATTTGTGATATTAAATAATAGTCGTAGGTTGAATGCGTTCTTATCCTCTACCATATTTAAAGATTCTGTAATCATATTTGAATATAAATAAATTAAAATCTAAACTATCAATATATTTTATAAAAAAAAACCTTAAGACCGGCTTAATGACTGCATGATTTTTTCAGCCAGTGCCTTTAAATATGCTTATTTCAAGTTCAATACCTTATATCATCACATAGAGATATTAGGTAAGCGAGGACACTCCTTATCCTCCAAACGTTGATGTTTTAATCAAAGTTCCATGTGAAATCTGATTAACTTGTCGGCAAACGGCTCGATTTCATTATAATGTCCCTGTTTCTAAATGTCTTATACGCAATTACTGTCAATAGCGTTACAAAATTACCATTTTATTCACACTTAGAGCTGGTAATTCAGTTATTTGTGACTTATTTATCGAACGAGTTTTGCAAATACAACAGGTTTGTAATGTAAGGAAATAGCTATGTCACCAAAGTAAACATACGGCGGGAGCTGAAATTATTTTGATAAATCGTCCTATTGGCGCCATATTTCAATATGGCGGTGGTGTCGGTGCAGCAAGCGGCTTGTTAGCGCCCGACCGGAGCCCGCGCATTTTTTACAAAGATGGCGGACGTATGTTACCTATTGGCGCCAGCCCACTCGATAACCGATGTAGGGCCGATTTATGACTTTGCCTCCACATTATTAGTTCGCAGTCACTCGCCAGCCGGCTGTGCGAGCTCAATCGCATGCTTTATTAAAAACAAATTACTATAGACCACGCCTGAGCAATTAAACCATTTAAATTATTACATGATCTGTGTTTATATCATTACATGTTTATTCCAAATTGAAAGTAATTATGTTTGTACTCTACATTTGCACAATTGCAGTTTTAACGAGCTGCCCAAGCTGAATTTCTATTAGAATTTTAGCAAACAATAAAATTGAATATCGTTGTGGTTGGAGGGGGTAACATAAAACATGTGCACAATGGTGATTTATTGCCAGTCGCGTTGTAGCATGCGTGGGCGGCGTATCTCCTTAGATAGAGTAGTTCTCGTGAACTATGAGCCTTTATATCTCTGTTCCTTCAATCTAACTTAACATCTTTGCATCTAATGGCTTTTCGTTCCGATGATTTATGATTTGTTTGTCCAATATCTACGATATAGGTGAAAGCTGATGTTATGATTTAGCAAATGGTTACCTGTAAATTTTAAAATATATCCTAAAAATATTAGTTGACCGTATTCTAACACGATGGAAATTGTAGATCATTTATGTGGTTAAATATAAGTAACACTGAATGATGGAAAATATAGTAAGTAATTTGAGCATCCTTGTCTACTTCAAATGTATTAAATGAGTAAATAACATTTTATTTTGGCCCTAAACATAGCTTGATTAGAAGAGTAATGACTGTTTCTCAATCATTAAGCTTTATTTCTGTTTCTTGTTGACGTTTCTCTTCAGCCAAATAAGTATAAGCTGTTAAACAAATTAGGCTCCGCTGGCGCCTGCCTCCGCCTCCACCCGGCATTACAACAGCTAATTAGCTGGTTTGTAACTATTCTGTTAGCTTCTTATCGCCTTTCTTTACTGCGTTGTAAACTATTATTTCGCCTCCAGTTAATGGCTCTTTAATATCTTTAGACGAGATCTTTTAGTTCCTTTTCTGTTGAAATAATATTAATTTATTTAACGCAAGCTTATTTCTCAACCAAATTGCTTTTATTTTTATTGTTAACTAGCTTCTGTCGCGTGGTTTCATCTGCGTTCTCCGGATCTAATGTAACTTGGAATTACAACATAGCCTATGTCACTGAGGAATAGTGTAGCTTAAAATCAGTGAAACAAAAAAAATATATTTCAAATAGGCCTTCACAGGCACTTATGAATGGTCAGACTCTAACACCGGTTCGGAAGGTTGCATTTACTGAGAAGAGTCGGCAATCAACTCAGAAATTACCTTTTCAAAATAAGATTTTGTACATAAGGATGTGTCCTGCTGGAGCGAGAGCTACACCCAAGCATTGTAGTATATTAAAATAATCGTTTATGCTGTAGAAAGCCTTTTGACATCGTAAAGAATTATTGAAATTAGATGAGAAGTTTCGGAGATTACCTCCTAATATTTTTTATAACGTCCAAATTTACAAACACACTAACATTACCTCTTTATAATATTAGTAGAGATATTTTAAATATTATCCTATTATTAAGATGTAAGAATGGAATCAAAAACAGAAAAAGTATCTTATTGGTGTTCATATTGCATTAGGTAAGGGATCCCTTCGTTAGACGTACAGTTAATGCTTCCTAATATAATTAAGAGCATAAATGTAATTAATATCGCTCGTTGGATGTCCGCCTATTGTCCTCTTATCCTCTGAAGTGGAACGTAAAATTGATTACTATGCGTTTCCGGTTGTTAGGACATCTTTGTATGCAATTAGTTGCTTGGTAAGTAGATAAGTATCACAACAGCCTTATTCAGCTAATACTCTCTCTCTCTCTCTCAGCAAACTCAGCGCCCGGAGAGCTTACCTTTCACGTCATTGCTTAGTTAACAAAAGGGACAGAGCATAGAGGCCGCGACGAAACATCCTCGAGCTCGTGTAATTTTCCATACAAAATCGACGCCCAGTACCTCGTCAGGCATTAGAAAGATGTAATCAACATATTGGTTTGGTAGATCGTCGCCTCTCTCACAGCACAAATGAATGACAGAGACGACGCTCTACAAAGTCTAAGCCAGCTAATTATGATCTATATCTCGATGTGTAAATCTTACGGCAGTACTGGAGACAGGAACTTGATATTTAGACAACTTGTCGGACTTAGTGGAATATCCTACTATTATTATAAATGTGATGGTTTGTGGGAATGGAAAAAAAACCCATGGAATATGGATGAAATTTGGCACATAGACAGAGCATGCACCGGAATAACATATAGGTTACTTTATATCCCGGGAAATTGCAACATCTCTCGGGAACGTGAGTGAAACCGCGAGGTCAGCTAGGTGATTTTAAAACCCTTGCAGCCTGTTTCTAAAAATGGTATTTTATAGTGTAAATTGCTTACAATTGATTCAATCACAAATGCCATCAAAATTGACTGCAAAATCTATTGCTATGACCCCACACGACCGATGACTCGAAACAATTAAACATTCTAAATTAAAATGGCGACTCCACATAACTTCCACAGAATAACAATTGCACTTTCAACGTTGAAATTCTAAAAACAAAACGGAGCAAAACAATTCAACTCGACGATAACAATTAGTTTTTACGATACATTGCTTGTTGGCCAACCGTCTGTCGAATATGGACCCAATAACATGACGGCAATAAAGAATGTGCAATGAGAGGCTACGCTACGCTATACTTTTATTTGACGGGGTAAATAATTATGAACAAACTGGAGAGAATAGAGATGACAACAATGACAAAAATAAATATTTAATTAATCATTTGGCAGAGGGGTCTGTTAAATTACAAGGTAATTCGAAGTTTGACTTTACTAATTTTATAAATACGAAAGTTTGTGAGGATGGGAATGGATGTTTAATAGTTTTACACGCAAAAACCACCGAACGGATTTGGATGAAACTTAGCACTTAGATAGAGCATGCCCTGGACTAACATACTCATATAAGCTTATAGGCTTCTTATCCCGGGAAAATGAACCATCCCTCGGGAACCAGCGCGCGACGACGCGGTAACATCTCGTCAGCAATATAGGATAAAATTATTGTTTGAAAATGGAATTCGAATATTATAATAAATTATAATTTTGAGTCAATTTCAAAACTGCATAGACAATAAATATTGAAAATACATTAAAATATGAGCCATAAATAACATAGACAACATTTGGCAAAGACTGATCTCCATGTAAGTAGAGGTCGTAAATAACATTCTACTAAACCATCTTGACATTTGCAACTTAGTCAGTAATGAGATGCGTCAAATGATATTACTCAATAGAAACATGAAACTCATTCAAACTATGGATATTTAGAGCTGAATGCACGGAATATTGTTACATTCCATATCCATTGGCACGATTTCAGTAATAGATCGTATCGGAACAACGATTTACAATGCGCTTAGGCTATAATTATCATTTATCGCTGTTGTTCGCCGTTGTTATGCACTGGATAACAAGTTTTATTACAACTGTCACGTAATTAGGGTTGGAAATAAGGTGTCATTTTTAGTCAACAAGGAACCCTTATAATTTACTCGAGACTCGAGGTACTAACGATCTGTAATTTTGGATGGTTATACCTACATGTTAATCACGCTGAAAAAATTGTAAAATTAAATCTGTTAAATCATTATTTAAGTATTTCGAAAGTATTATATTTGGAATGACATTTAGCCAATAAGTTAAAACTCCTTTTTTTATACCACATGCGCCGACATGCAAGCAGACGGTCCACATGATGGTAAGTGGTCACCGCCGCCATTGATATTTGCAAGGTTAGAGGCATCGAAAAAAATAAGACTAAATAATATATAATCTTAATTGCAATATTAATATTCAGAATCTTTAACACTATATGAGGCTATGCCAATATATTACTAAATCCTATGATTTATAGATCTCATTAAATAAAAAATAAATGTCATATTTCCACGTGGAAGAATACAAACTCTGATTCTGAAACCAGTAGCTTTCTTAAAGTACAGAGTACCCTAACTGAATGCAGAACATGGACGGGACAGAGAAAGACTTGGAGTAGTCGACAGTGATTAACAATGATGAATCTGAACTGAACGGTGCAATTGCAAGGATCCGGGGTGTCATTCTGTAAGTTAAAGTAACACTTGCTTGAAGATCTTTCGTCGCGACCCCCATGCTCTGTCTCTTTCGCTTACTAGGCAATCACGCGAGAGGTCCCTACTCGAAGGCCACTGAGGAACTTTGTATTAGCTGAATAACCTACCTGCAATATTATTATAGGGTTATAAAGCTGCGTACACATCGAGGCGTAAAGCCACGATTACATCGGCGCGGGTGGCGTTGTCTCGGCGGGCACGTTGCGTATCTTAATTGATTGGACCGTGGCCATTACACACCATTGACTTCCAGTTAGGGCTGCCCCCACCCGTTAATTGTGAGATTTATCTAGCCATGTGTTTACTTTGTATTTGATCAAGGAAACGTTACTTCAAAGCGAATGCACGCAAAGGAGTTAGCGAATCTTTAAGATGGGCTATCCTACTTCCTTCTAATATTATAATTGCTTAAGTTTGTGGGTATGGATGTCGGTATAGATGCACATAGATAGAGCATGCTCTGAAATAACATATAGACTACATTTTATCTAGGGAAAATGTTACATACGCGGTGGAATGCTATTATTATAAATGGGAAAGTTTATGAGGTTGGATGTATGGATGTTTGTTACTCTTTCACGCAAAAACCACCCAACGGATTAGGATGAAACTTAACACATAATAGTTTAAAACTTGAACATATTGGATACATTTTACCGGCAATATGTTGGCAACGCGGGGGACAGCTAGAAATATTATAAAAAGGGAAAGTTTGTAATTAAACTACTCATTCGATTCCTAAAATTCTTGAACTAATAGGAGGCCGCACTATTCTCAAGTGATACAGAATCCCTACTTCATCACTAACACTAGATAGTATGAAACAAAGTCGCTTTCTCTGTCCCTCTATCCCTATGTATGCTTAAATTTTTTAAAACTACGCAACGGATTTTGATGCGGTTTTTTTAATAGCTAGAGTGATTGAAGAGGAAGGTTTTTAGATATAATACATGTGACATTCCACTGGAACGTGGGTAAAACCGCGGGGGATATATAACAAATCAAATGATAACACCTAATAAAACCTAACAAATCATGGTAAAGGTTAAATCAAGCTGTCATCTCGGCTTTCAGTGCCCGAGGCTCTGAGATTTTCGGCGAATTGGAATTTTAACGCACATTTTGTTTTTTTTTGTGATTGAAGGAGTATTTAACGTGAAGGTACGGCCTTTTTTAATTATCTGTCATTATGAAAGAATTGGCGTATTAAAGTTTAATTACTGCTTAGTGAAAGTGAAGAGGCATACGTGTTTTCTTTATTACATCATCAGTTTTAATAATAAGGCCAATTTATTATTAATAGGCGTAAATAGATAAACGCGTAAGCAGAAACATTATATTTGCAAACTGGGCAAAATATGTTTATTGCATTTTAATATCTCCAGTTGCTTATATTACAAACACGAGTTGTAATGAAGAAACTATTCAGGATTCGTATACAAATGTTGTGTAATCAGTAGTTTTAAAACACCACCTCGCGTTTTAAGGAGGGCGGGACTGTAGCTAATGCAATTTACTAATTTATAAATTTGTTAATATAAAATTTCAGTAAAAACCTGATTGTATTTCTGCTGTGCCCCGTGTTCCCAAAGGATGTTATATTGTTACGGGATAAATAAGTACGGGAGTCCTAGTTATTAATAATAACATCAGATATATGCCAGTGAAATTCCCGTCTAAATCGATCCAGCCGTATCGGAGATGAGCCGGAACAAACAGATAAAAGTGAACTGTTATAGTATGTACTTTTATATGCCTTTAGTTAAAAGCTGTTTTGTTACATTACTATTCATTATACATGATTTTTTTTTATTAGTATAGATTACAAAAGGTCAAAATGCACTTTTATACATAGATGTCGCGTAACACCCCCAAATATGAATAATACAAATTAGGATATTCAGGTTGTTTGTGAAATAACTTTATACCTATCATATATTTTTTGAGAAGTGATTTACAAGAATATGTAAGTGCAAAAAAATAAACAGTGGGACTAAAGTGTCACACCACGTTTTCCATATCAAGATATCGCCGTGTTAGTGTGCTAAGAGCATAAATGTGTCTGCGAATGGCGACAAATCGGCGCATCTCAAAGCGTCACGTTTCTTTTATGCGTTATTGTGCAACAGGGTTGCCGGGTATGGGACGCACGTGTGGTAAACACGCAGAATTTCTAATGAGAACCGTCGTAAATAAGAGCTTTGTGGCAACCCTGCGCCGTGTCGCATGCACGCTCTCCTGCCAGGGATGTCGATTTATTTTGCTCTTGCTTGTGTTTTGATTTTTTATATTTCTTTCTTAAATAAATGGAACCTTTAATGAATGTGATATTGGCTTTTCTTTTTGTAGACTGCAAACCAATTAAGTTAACTGGAGGGGTAGATAAGGGGTGTACAACGAGACATGACCAAGGGTGCGTTATTAATTGGTAACCAATATAATTATTATTTTGATAACTACTGCCTGATGCGGAATTCTTTAGGGTAATTTACGATAGAGCTCTCAACATACTCTTCCACTTATGTGGATAATCTAGCTTTGCGTGGCTCATTAAAGTTGGCAACCCTGAGCTGTGGTGGGCGAAAGGATTTATGCTCCATGCCGAAATTTAGATGTGCCTGCGAGCCAACCATGCGCCGTATGCGGACGAAATTTACCGCGCATAATGCATATCTTATGTTTCCCTTTTGTTACATTTTTTATGCAACTTATTTCTGAATTATGGCCGAAACAAAGATCTTGATCGAACAATTACCACTCGATTACAGGTGTTAGTAAGCCTATCAATAATTTTCGAAAACGCTTGCAAGTGGTGACGTTCCTACTTCTTAATTTTATAGAAATATCAACTTTGTTTTTGTGATAAGATTCATCTTATGTTGGATCTTAACGCCATAGGATTTTTTTTATTGTAGAAGCAGGCCTATTAGGCCTCGATAACTTTAATGCAGTCTTATGAAAACCAACTTATGGCTATGCAGGAACATATTAAAAATTTACAACCGCGAACATAATAACCGTGTATTTTTAATGAATGCATGGATTCCTTGAGATATTAAGCTATTTTTACGTGAACGTTCAACGTAGGTATAATTCTCACAAAATGCGATTTCTTTTGAAAGATGTTACTGATTGATAAAGTCAGTACTCGATCGTATACCTCCCAAAGGGTTTCTACAAAACCAATAAAAAAAAAATTTGCACGTATAGATTGTTTGATTCTGTGAGCATTTATTTTATCAATAACAAATATATTTTATTTGCACAAGAAAGCATTAAAGGTACAAGTGCAAAGTTTCCATTCGCCTCCATACTGTCTCATAACGTGTGAGGTGTCATATAAACTAATATTATTATCACATATGCCAATGGCAGCGCGTGTGTTTGCGGAAATCATAAAAAAGAACATTATATACGTACAACAAATCCTCGGAAACACTAAAATATATTTTGTGCGCATATAATATTAATATTATAATATTTGACTGGCCAGTTGGCTTGTTCAGACCCTGACTGCTACGTCGCAGATCGTGAGTTCGATTCCCACACACGACAAACATTTGTGTACATGAACATGTCTGTTGTGTCTGGATGTAAATATCTGAATAAGTATGTATTTAAAAAAGTATATCAGTTGTCTGGTTACCATAGTAAAAGCTTTGCTTAGTTTGGTATCAGATGCCGTGAATAAAGAATGTCCCAGGATAGTTATTTCATACGTACTTACATTTTATATTGTACAAGTGTATTAAAGTACATATCTTAATTAGATATTGCAAAAAATGCAATGCAACAACAACGCTGTAAAAGCAGAAAATTAAGACTTCGGTATTATATGTAGAACGTGCAAAGATTTATCATCATGAGATTTGTAATCAAAAGATAAACAAAATGTACCTCAAAATCCAAACCTTTCGAAGTTGAAAAAAAAAAATTTTTTATAACTTTTTTTTATAATGACGGCATTGTGATTGACCTCAATCTCTCCTGATGGGGTAAATGAAGATGAGGCCGAAGATGGAGCTCATTTTCCCATTAGTAGCCTATCCCTTTCTTAATTTGATAGTAGATATGTCCAATACAAAAAACAAGTACAGGCGACCATGGAGACGTTATGAAAAATAATACAAGCTTTGACAAAACTTTGACCTCACAGGTGGCCATTGACAAAACGATCATCCGGTACCCACAACATTTTACTGCTTAGAATAAAACTGCCAATATTTTAGCATTAGCATTTATAATATTTGCATTCAACAAATTACGGTGGTGAGGAATAAATTGTTTTTTTATTGATACTTTAGTTTTTTCCAATGAATTTGACACACACATTTGTGTATGTTGCCTGATACCTACATCTATTTATATACTAGCTGTCTTCAGCGGTTTCACCCGCGTTTATCGATGTCATACATAGCCTATACCATCTAGGAAAAAATCCGTGTCGAATGGTAGCAGCCCCAAACCGATATGTTCAGTAGTTTTGAGGTGATGGTGCGTCAAAGGAACCCCGTATTGCTTTTATAGAGCTGACTGCTGATCAACTCTGGAAACAGTGATAACTATATAATATACCTCCTAATTCTCAGTATTATTATAAAATAAATGTCCATTAGTCACGAAATATTTTTATTAATATTTAAAGGCATTACCACACAAAAGACGTACGCCACCCGCCCACATTGGTCGTGAGTTTGTTCCAAACGACCACACGAAGTACACAACACAGTGGAATATTAATACGTGGTTTCAAATTAAACATAATTTTATGACATACTTTTTGTTAAATAAGCATTATTGTAATTCCATCATCGTATGACAGCCCTGTTCAAAATTGTTTGGGCTCGTCGGCGCGATGTGTGTAACTTTATTACATAATACAAGATACTTTGAATAAATAATAAAATATAATAAAATATAATAAACTTGAGAGGAGTGTGTCTGAAGGGACACCCGGATGGAATGAAGATACGCATTGGAATTGACCAAAATGCTGAGTTTAGGTCCAGTGTTGAGAAAAACTTGCAATCTCTCGTCTTTAGTATTAGGTCTTCAATAAAAGATCAAGACTGTGCTAATAATTATTAATTATACTAATTTATAAATGGAACAGAATTTTAAACATGTTGTATGTAGCCTTTAAAAAAATTATGAAAAAAACAAACCCAATAATAAACCATATCATTTAAATTTCGAAAAAAAGTGTCATTACAACTTTTCGTATGAATTTTTTCCGTCTAGCCCCCTTTTACAACGCGCGATAAGGAACTTCGTTCCAATAAATATCCTGGGACATTCTTTACACATAGTCATCTGATCCCAAATCAAGCAGAGCTTGTATTATGGAAACCAGATAACTAATATGCTACTTTTTGAAATACATACTTATATAGATATTTACATCCAGACACAGAACAGACATGTTCATGCACACAAATGTTTGTCCTGGGTGGGAATTGAGCCCGTGACAGGTCAAACGCTGCAGGCAGCGGGGGAGTCATGGTCTTTAACCACCCAACCATATGGACCGTCGAATGATAAAATATTTTATGGCTCTTGTTCATCGCTTGGTGCAAAGTGTTATATGCACCCTCATCGGTTATCTCTTGAGTCGCCTCTACGATACCTACTACATGAGTTGGGGTGATAAATTTCGCCGCCGGTAACACAAGCAAATTAAAAGCAATTGCACGTGTTTACATTGTGTACCATCAAAAAATTAAGGTTAACCTACGTAACCACTACAAGAACAAGAAATACAAGCCCTTAGACCTGAGGACCAAGAAAACACGTGCTATGCGTAAAGCTCTTAATAAGCATGAGACCAAGATTAAGACCAGGAAAGAGATCAGAAAGAAATCTATCTTCCCTCCAAGAGTGTATGCTGTGAAAGCGTAAATCAAATGCTAAAATATATATTTATATATATATATATATACATATATATATATATGTATATCTAATCTATATGACTAATCTTCTCTAATAAATTTAATGCAAAAACTTAAGAGCATTTTAAATTCACTTAATTAACAAGACATTTATACCATAGCGACGGAAAAATTGTCTTTGAATTGAAAATAAAAGGAACAGGAAAGAAGGGCCTCAGTCCACATCATGCACCTTTTTTTTTTAAATCAACATCCAAATAAAGAGTTGGAGTTTACAGCGGTCCTTTCTTAATTTATATGTAAATTTTGGGTGCCGCGATCTACAGACGTGACATACGGAATATTGATCAGATTAAACAATGCCATCGTGTATGAGACTTCCTTATCGGCGTCTAACTTTGAGGTTGTTATACAAAATTATTTTAATATACAAGCGGTATAGCCACAAAAAAAAACATAAACAACTTTTTTCTATAAAAACTTCTTGGGAGGCCCAAAAGAAAAAAAAAACTAAAATTAATTTCCATTTCCCACAATTTTTGCGAGTAAGGAGACATAAACTACCTTTACACGATAATAAATGCAAATAAACCAGTTTGAAACAAATTTAACGTGTTCATAATTCGAATAATTTTGGAGATAAAGTAATTTTCGTGTTTAACATTTGACAAGAAAGCGGAAAAGCAGACAAATCTAAAAATACAAAAAAGGTAAAAAATTCAATAAAGCTTTCTCGTCGCGCTCGTTAAAACGACTTCCTTTCATCATTAAAACTGTTATTATGAATGCTACATTAATTACGTTAATAGCACAGCACTCGTTAACGCTATAACAGCTAATTATTTCGATGCTTAATCCTAAAATATAAATGGTCGTTGAGATTTTTATACATTTGACTGTCGACAGTTTTGTCTCTATTTAGGAATGAATTTATTGTATACGCAACTTAAGAATTAACAGTTAACATCTTTTATTCATCATATTTAACTAGCTGTCTTTCGCGGTTTTACCCGCCATGTTCTGCCCCCTTATTCAGCTACTACAAACTTCGTCAGCGAGCCGCTTTACGGAGGCCTCGGAGAGCTTATCTCTCACGTGATTAGTAGTATTGGCGTAGTTAGTGAAAGAGACAGAGCACGGCCGCCACGAATCATCCTCGAGTTAGTGTCATTTTCCTTACAGAATTGAGCCCCTGACTATAAACCAATTTTCATCAAGATCGGTCAAATCGTTCTAGAGTTATAAAAGGACAAATAGACTTTACAAATTCAAGAAATAGTAGTATTGGCTCCATAAAACGAGTACCTATTTACTATAAATTAATAATTTAAATAAATTTATAGTAAATTTTTTTTTTAATTTATCACAAAATCAATGATATTGAATTTATATTAATTTTACTACAGATTTAGGTATATGTAGATACCATAAACAAGTTAAAACGTTTTAAAAAATTGATAGTGTTGCCCTATAATAGGAATAACGGCATAAAACTTATTAATCTAATGAGTATTTACTAATTATTACTAACGACATACGACGGGACGTAACTATGTGAGTTCGAGGTAATGTCAAAATATAATAGTAAATTCATATAACATATTCATGCAAAATGTACTTTCTCAATAATAATGCTTTAATATGTGTACTGTTTATGGGTTTTCTCGCATAAAATCCGATGGCACATCACGGAGGCACGTCTCGACCTCTGCGCTAGTGATGCGACGAAATAAATCAGCTAGATAGTATGTGTATGAAGTTTCATTTACTACACTATATCTATACAAATATATATAAAAATGAATGTTTGTATGTATGTCCTTTATAGAATCGTAAACTATGCAACGGATTTTCAGTTTCAACAGACTCAGCCATAGATAGAGTAATTCAAGAGGAGGGTTTATAACCAGTATTGAAAGCGGGCAAAGCCGTAGAGTGAAGCTAGTTATGTATAAAAGGAGACGCACATTTTTTTAGATTATAGATATTTTTCTTGTAAATCAGAAAAGTGTAACTCCACGTCGCACTTATTGTAAACGATAACAGAGTTGATAATGTCTGAAATGAATTTCATAAAAAAAAATGCATGTCTTTTTGTCAAAATAATGATACCTCCTAATATATAAATACTAGCTACTACTCCGCGGTTCGCAGGAAAGAAATTTGTAGAAAACCCTTCTCCATATCACAAACTAAAGTGTGCCAAATTTCAGCCCGATTGTTTCAGTTGTTTAGTCGTAAAAATCTAACAAACAAAATCACTTTCGCTAATATTACAATTAGGATTAGTATTCTATGCGCTCTATCCAATTGCAGTGAAATTATGGGGAGTTGTACTGCGTGCCTGAAGATAAAAAATTAGATGCATTGCAAACTATGCCGAGAACAGCTGTGTATATAAATTAAAGAATATCCAATCGCATCACTACTGGCATGGTGCATTAGCAGGGGTCTCAACTCGACGTCCCATGGCACCGTGCTAATGTTATTTATATCCCATTGTCTGACGTCATGGTGATGAGACGTGACGTGACCTGCAATATATTCCATGACGATAACGTCATCAGTAATATTAGAGTCCATAGTTGTGACGTCATAGCATCACTATTGTGGCTCCTTATTCAGCTAATACAAACTACGGAACGATGCCGATAAGTGAAAGAGACAGAGGATAAAGGCCGCGACGAAACATCTTGGAACTTAACTTGCGGCACGTTATGATGGCCGTTTAGACGTTTAACAATGACAAAGAAAAATAACCTTTAGACATAAGGTGCATCTATTGATCCAACAGTTAATTGTATGATGATGGAAATCAACCTTACTCCAAAGCAATATAGTTTCTTTTCCAATGACAATCTGAAACGTCAAAACGGCCATCATAGCGTGTAGATAGTGTAATTTTCCTTACAGAATCGAAGGTCAGTGTAACACAGTAGTAATAATAGCCTTCGTTGACATCGGAATTTTAAATAGATAGCAATCAAAGAGCAAATAGAGAAGAGGGTGCATGTTGTAATTGTTGAATAAAAAAAAAAACAAAAAATTCAAAACCATTTATTCAGTTTAGGCCCTCCTCGGAAGGCACTTATGAAGGTCAAATTTAAAGTTATTGAAGCTACTTGATATAACTTGTCTGTGTAAGAGCCAGCAGAACACGTTCAAACTTTAAAAAAATAATTACAGATGGTTGCAATGTTTTAGAATCACATTAACAGGTAAGTTTGTGTAAAATAAATTAATCCTATTAAAGATTTGGTAAAAGATACTATGTAATTTAATATTAAATAATTTTTAATGTAAATAAGTAAGTAATATCTAGTTTTATTAGTCATTCAATATGAAAATTACACAGATGCAAACATAACTTTGAACAGAGTGGTCCCTTCATTCGTAATTACTATATTTTAGAGATCTAAATTATGGAAATAAATTAGAGTCGTTGCTGCAACGGTCGCAACTGCACTAAACTGCATATAAATTACATCTATAAGCATATCCTTAATTGAGCATTAGTAAGGGTATAATTCCACTGGTTAGTAAATAAATAATTATAATTGCTTACTAATATTTTGATTATAATGACAAATAGTCCCATTTTGACAGGCTTCGTTAAAGATCCTGACCGCCAAAGCTCGTAAAAACGATTTCCACCGAGGACAAACATTTCTGTGAATGCCCCATGTATTTTTGTTCTGTATCTGGTTTTAATTTATCTATGTATAAATGTGCGAATTTTGAAATAAATGGTTTTTGGTACTCGATAGGATGACGATAGATGTTCCTGCTCAGGGCACAGATGACCGTGTGTAAAGAATGTCTCATTATATATATTTATTTTAATAGTCTCTAAATATTATAAAATAATTTCACTACTTCTGTCTATTTGTGCGCTTAGTTCTCTTAAACTACGCAATGGATCTTGATGCGGTATTCGCAATCAGATAGATATTTTTTCCAGAAAGTTTTTGTATAAATCATATCACTCAGAGTAGTAGAGCTCTAAGTGCAGAGTTCGTCCGGGGAAGTACTACCACCTTACATTACCACCTTTCCGCAGTGAAGCAGTAGTGCAATTGTATTACTGTGTTTCGGTTAGAAAGGTAAGGGGGCCGGTGAAATTACAGGCACATGAGACTTAACAACTTCACGTCTCAGGGTCGACAACGCATTGGCGATGCTCCTAGTGTTGCAAATGTCCATAGGCGGCGGTGACCACTTACCATCAGGTCTGTCCGCTGCTGTCGGACCGTCTGCTGGTTTGTCGGCCCAAGTGTAATAAAAAAAAAAAAAACAACTAGCGTTACATCAGGCAGAGTCTGAGTTGGCTACTTATAAGACATCATTGACATCAAGACTTCTACTGCATATCATTTAACTATCCATTTACGCAAGCACTTACAATACTGCATTAAAAAACTCTTAAAAAACCTTATTTAGATACTCTAGATTCCAATTTTAAGTGCAGTAGCAATAAATATAGCTATAAATATAAATATATCTCTCGCCTCGCTCCGCCAGTGGATCGTAGTCTAGCATAAAATACTTTTTTATTATACAATAAATTATCAGCAGCACTAAATTGATACCGTTCTAATTGCAGACAGATGTCGTTGTTGGGAAAAAAATAAAATAATAAAAATGACAGCGTAAATGCCTCTTATGGATAAGAATGATAGAGACATAAATTTTATGAATCACCATGAAGCGTTTGATTTATTTGTTTCCTTTTTGAGACTGTGGAAAGGAGATTATGGTATATTTTTGTTTTTACGAAAAAAATACAATATTTTACCTATAAAATATTCTTTTATATAAAATTTCTTAGGTTAGTTTAAATTCTTATTCAATAGGAATGTGTCCCGACATGTCAAATCAGTAATTCTTTATGAAATGTCAAAGCGATCGAATGTATGGAGTTTTGTATGAAATAGCAAGTTGTGACGTCATAATTGTACAGCATCAAATAACATACTCTTTATGATTAGATTGGTACTGAAAAATCACATTGATGATTAAATTTTGATCATATTTAATATTTTCGTATATTTTTAGTGTTCAATACACTGGTTAGTGTTTGATCATTTATCTTTAATACAGGACACATCCCAATTACTAACTTATGAAATTATTAACTATATATATATAAATAAATAAAATTGAAGTATCTTTTATATCGAAAAGATTTTTACAAATTGTATATGGTAGGTACTTAAAAAAAATTGTCTATGTGTTTGTTCCGGCTTATCACCGAAACGGCTTGACCGATTTTGGCGGGACTTTCACTGGCTGATAGATAATGTTATATGGATTAACATATGCTTATCCCGGATAATATTATATATTGTATCTTTCAATATTGGGTACCATTACTTTTGACTTAAAGTCATTTTTATTAGACATTTTAATTTAGTTAATGTTGATTCTCAATTAGTTGTAGACTAAAGACTAGACTAAACCAATAAATTTCAATTAAATATTTCACAAAGTTCACGACACCTATTTGTTTTAATTAATATCTTGGCAATGGTTAGTACTTTGCCATAAATAGGTATAAACGGGCGTGGTACGCAGTAAATGTATGTTAAATTAGCACGTGGAGGCGTCTTGGTACCTAGGGTCAGTTTAGGTCAAACGAGATACAATCAGATTTAATTTATATACTTTAATTAGAACAGTGACATTATAGATTGGTTATTTCGCAAATGGAGTATGAATACCACTACTAATAAATGACGCATCTCTTCTGTGTTTAGTCTTTGCAGTAATATTTGGAGTAGTAGAGCTCTTGTTGTGAGCAAAGTTCGTCCGGGGAAGTACTACCACCTTACCCATTTCCGCCGTGAAGCAGTAGTGCAATTGTATTACTGTGTTTCGGTTAGAAAGGTAAGGGGGCCGGTGAAATTACAGGCACATGAGACTTAACAACTTCACGTCTCAGGGTCGACAACGCATTGGCGATGCCCCTAGTGTTGCAAATGTCCATAGGCGGCGGTGACCACTTACCATCAGGTGGACCGTCTGCTTGTTTGTCGGCCCAAGTGGTAAAAATAGTTTTTTTCACAAATAGATGACGGGCTCGATGATGGAATACAGTGTAAACTCTTTATAACGTTATCCTTTATAACGATAAACTCCCTATAACGTTGAAGTGAGCCCAAGTTGGTTGGTTTGTTCACTTTGTTTTGTTTTTTTTTGTTCACTCCATATAACGATAACTCTCTATAACGACAAAAAATGCTCAGTCCCTTGAGTTTCGTTATAAAGAGTTTACACTGTACTTATTTATCGTCTGGTATTGATTAGTCGTAAAAAATAATATGTTAAGTATTAATAAACTAACCTAACCTAACGTTTTCCCGGGATAAAAAGTATAGCCTATATGTTATTCCAGGACATGGTCTACCTATGTGCCAAGTTGAAAGAGTAACAAACATCCATACATACAAAATTAGTAGGATGTACAACGAGTTGAAATATTTTACTACTAGCTCCCGCGGTCCGGGTTTTCTAGATATGTTACATTTTCCGTGTCTAAAAAGAAAGCTTAAGTTACTCCTCATCTTTCAGCTAGTGTAAGTCCCGTCTAAATCGGTCCAGCCGTTTCGGAGATTAGCCTGACCAAATAGTCAAACAAAAATTTCAATTTCTTTCATTCATCGTTTGTATAGATAATTGAGGTCAAACTTTTCACGATTATGTTACTAGCCTGTAATAATTTTCGCGGCTAGTAACGAGGTTTTCTGAAATAGCCTATTTCACTCAAATATTAACCCAAATTTATTAATGTAAAATGTAGGACAGCAACATTAAATAACGTTATTGATTTATAATGACCTTGTACTAAAACAATTATTGGGACAAAATTTACGACCTTAAAATGTTACATCAAAACTGATATACGAGTATATTGCAGATACATCGATCCAGATTTTTATGTAGTATTCACACGTATGCATATGTATACGTCTTTAATCAAGGGGGAGAAGCTTTTCCAAGCAACAAGGGGAATTGAGGCTATGTCTAGATCTACCTCACGGGCCCAGTGCAGATTCAACTCCATCTACCTTGAGTTGGGTTTTCCGTGAAAATTCGTATGAAAGTTTAACTTGAAGTGATGAGAGTTTGAAACAGCACAGTACAAGTTGCAGGGCCTTACGATCACCACATAATGCCTAGTTAATAGTCGATCCCGATCCAAAGGGTTTGGATTGATATAGATTTTTGACTTTACAATTTACATCATGGGGTTCTGTAAGTTAGACGACTCTGTCTCTTTCGCTAACTACGTAATTACGTGAGAGGTCCGCGTGACCGAGGCTTCGACGGCCCACCAAAGAGGTTTGTATAATATGAACATGGAGGCAGGATCGAACATAAATTTTGACCGTAAACCATTATGGCCATTTCGTCGCATTTTCATTACTTAAAGTAAATTTTATTATCAGTAAAATTTGCTTATTAGCCTAATCTTACTTTATATGCCGCCCACATCATTGTAGATATCATGATTTGATATGTTTATGATGTAAAGTTTGACCTCAACGGTTTCCCACAATTTGGTTCGCAGGGGTTTAGTTTGCGAATATTGATCAAGTTTCAACGTTATTGCTATATTTACATAGTGGTACGTGATTATAAAGCGTGTATCAGTTTAAAGGTTTCAGAGGCTAACACTTAAAAAAAAAGATATAAAACCTTAAATATAATACATAATTTACTTTTTCATATAATCCTGGCCAATTTATGAAAAAAAAATTACGAAAATTAAATAGATATGAAAATATTATTTAAATTGACTCGAATTCAATAAGTAAATTCAATGTCAGATTCATTGGTTTTGTCTATATAAAATACGGTTAGGAATTTCGCTTTTAAATTATATAATAAAATTTTATGTATTGCCAGCTACTAGCTAATATTGGAAAAATATTGTTAAAATATACAAAGCGAAAAATATGGCGTCGTTAAGTATACAGTAATGAGGTTCCAAGTCGCTGCTGTGTTGCATGTACATTTTTAGTTATAGGTATTATTATGTATGTGCAGTGTAATCGACGACTAAATGGGCGATGTTCTTAAAGGGCCTCCCCATCGATTTAACGAGCATGTGTGACCCTTATGAATGTAGAGGAAGCGAAAATAGTATCATGGACATTTCAGGTGTAAATATACAAAAAGATAAATGTTGTAGGTCTTACATTATATAGTCCATCAGATATCTAGTAACCATAATGTTTTTGTAATTTGGGTTCAATAACCGTATGTTTAGAATAGCCGCAAGAAATTTAAAAAAATGTTACATGTGTGCATTTCACACGCGGCAGAGATTCTGTAGGTATCACCATACAGAAAACTGCCTATCACATTCTCACAAAGGCTAAATCCTATAGATCGATATATTTATCTCTTTCTTGTATGGCGTTTCATCGAGTTTCAAATCCCAATAAAGTTCACATAAAAAAAACATTACTTAATATTGACTTGTAATGATTATCGCATGAACGAAGATGAAAGATATATGCGCAACTAAACTTATCGCATATCATTAGCGGTATTCAGGAGCCGACGGCTTGACAAATCGTGGCTGGCACACGTCCAAGCAATCATTACAAAACATTTCATTCAGTCTGCGCCGGCCCTTAGCTAATCCGGTTTCTGAACGGACGGATAGACGGAAATTAAATTTTTCACAGACAATACAGAGCCTAGCTGTATCGGCTGGTAATGAGTTTTTGTTGAACGAACACTGTGAAAAAGTACATTTATATATTAATAGCTATCTCTATTATCCGGGGAAACAAATCCTATGTTAATCCAGGTTATAAAGTATCTAAGTGCGAAGTTTCATCCAAATCTGTTTAGTAGTTATTTAGTTTTTACGAGAAAGAGAACAATCATCATACATCTCTACACATCCATCCTCGCAAACTTCGCATTTGTAATACTTGTAGGAAGTTGGCAAGGATAGGGTAGTAGGATAGGGTAGTAGGATAGGGTAGTAGGATAGGGTAGTAGGACAGGGTAGTAGGATAGGGTAGTAGGATAGGGTAGTAGGATAGGGTAGTAGGATAGGGTAGTAGGATAGGGTAGTAGAGTAGGGTAGTAGGATAGGGTAGTAGGGTAGAGTAGTAGGATAGGGTAGTAGGATAGGATTTCGCTTTGTAGGCACATTAATATCGTTAAATAGTGTAATACTAAGTCACGATTTGTTAGCAACAAATTGTTCTTTTAAACTACGCAATAAATTTCACGCGACTTTTATAATTTTCAAATTTCTTCCGTAAGATAAACCAAGGTGAAGTCGTTGCGGTTCGCTACAATAAATTAAAAGTGAAAACACAAGTACGTATTTCATCAAAACAACGTCTTCTTAAAGCGATTACAAGTTAATTAAATTTTTACCTTTTACAAGCAAGTCGTATTGAAACCCTCTCGAGGCGAGAAGAGAGAGTAAAGTATCACTCCGTCGGAGGGACGTCTTGTATTTTTGACGTGTAATGAAAGAAAAATTACACGCGCCCGGTCTTTGAATAGTCACGACTTTCATTTCGACGAAATAAAATTTTGGTAGCTTTTTAGTTTTACAATAGCAACCCATTTTGTGCTCGTCTTGTTGTTAGTGAAGATTTCAATAAGACTAGATTTAGGTTCAAAAAGTTTTAAGAGCAAATGCTATTTTAATATTTCAAAAGGGATGTGTCCTGACATGTCAAATCAGCAATTCTTTATGAAATGTCAAAACGATCGAATGTATGGAGTTTTGTATGAAATAGCAAGTTGTGACGTCATAATTGTACAGCATCAAATAACATACTCTTTATGATTAGATCGGTACCGAAAAATCACATTAATGATTTAATTATGATCATATTTAATGTTTTCGTATATTTCGTATTTGTGTTTGATCATTTATCTTTAATATAGGACACATCCCAATTTTATAATCGTACTTCTTACCCTACATGATCTCAATATTATAAATTATTTATAATGCTTCAGTCTCTTCACTGGTCAAGCAATATTTAAAAATGTACCATTGACGATTTTTTTGTATCTGTAGCCCTAATTGGACAAGAAAATTAAAACATATTCGGTGAAATGTGGGTTCTAGTACTGAAACTTTTTGCCTCTGACTGGATAATGGCCGTCAAGAGTTTAGTCGATTTAATACAAACGATAATTTTTCGCAAATATTCCATTTAGTATTACTAATACATTTGATCTATAATTCATCTCCATATGTAATTTCATTGAATCTTGAAATAAATTGTTGAACATTTCATTCCCATTATCTTCAATAGCGAACCTTTTTTCACAAAATATTTAAGAAAATTGCAAGTCCATTTCTAACAAATGCTGCGACAGTAGTTCGAGCGATATTACAGCGAGATATTGGATGGAAAAAATACTTAATTTAAAGAAAATCAGTCCAGCAGAAAGGTTGTATTCAATTGCAAAATTATTCCCGCCTAGACTTCCACTCCATTAAGCAGAATACCTCTTGAAAACATTATTAGAAACACCAATTTATTTGACTAAATCATTCATTTGCCGAAAGGATAATTCACAAAGCTTTCGCGTCATTCCCCTGGCGTAATTTGAGCGACATTGCGAAGGAATGAGACGGTGAACGGTGTTCTCCCGCTCACAAACGGCGTAATAAGATTTTAAATGTGGAATTCTGTCGAAATGAACTCGGCACATCGGCATCATGGAGATTTATATTTTATTAAACATGTTTATTTTAATTAAATTAATCCCTTTGACGTTTTAGATCTTAGACAAAATCGAAGCAATTAAGGTAGATAGATACGATTGCAGCGGTGACCCTTTCGTCCTTTAATAGGGAGGATGATGATACTGTTTTTTTTTAAACAAGATAATAAATGTTAATGATTCAATTATGCATTCAATTAAATATAACTTTTCAGAAGCTATTCTATTGTTACTTCTATCGAAGAATAATCATTTTTCGTTATGAATAGATTAAATAATATAAATGTTAATAATAAAAACAATATTATAAATAATAAAGAATTTATTGAGTTCAGCAGTCGATCCAGCTGTGGACAGGCAAGCAATTAATTGCCAGGGCAAAATATGCATTTTTATTAATAATTAAATAAAATAAATTATCGGCAATATTATAACTAATCACAACATCACACAAGCCACGATTTTAGCATTGTGGCCATTCTAAGACATGTCAAACAACACATAAAGACTCTTTAAATCTTCCTGAACTCTGGCCATAATTTAACATAAATACAGATAACAATATTAATAATTATGATTTCCTGCCTATTTCCGTTATAATCAAGAACCTATCTATTATTATAGCATAGTTGATATAGGTATTTCAATTGGCTTAAAAGGAATTGCAGATAATTAATATTATCTCAGGATTTAATAATTGAGTGTGTTTTTTTAAATTAATTATTTTTTTATGTACATTTTTATTGAGGGGTAAGGTCAATGAAGCTATCGCGTAGTCGCAAATAATATTTAGTGGAAAAACCAAATACATACTTACAAAAACATTTTGTGTTGATAAAAGTATCGATAAGAGCAGTTTGTTACTCAATTTATTTATAACACTAGTTCCGCCTTGTGGTTTCACCCAAATCCCTAGGAATTAAAATTTTCTTATGTCCGTCTCTCTCCGTTGATATGAAGAAAAGACAAACAAATTCATTCAAGGTTTATTTAGCAATATTAGTAGGTAATAATTATAAAATGAAATTATCAAAAGATAATAAAGAAACTTATAGAAGAAAATATAAAGGTGTTTTGGTACTTATTATTTATAATTCAGACCATTTTTAATCAAGTATTGCTAGCAGCAAAACATTTTATCACTTAACACATTAAAAAATAAATCACACCAAATTTATCGACTAAGGAACGGCAAACATTTTTTGCGAACAAAATGATAACCCTAAATGGCTCGGAGCACCGCCTTCAGATAAAAACCGTTATTAAGTTGATTAAACTTTACATTACTCGTGATTCTGATAAGAGCTTGTGGGAAAATAAACATTTTTTTAGTTTCTTTTGAAGAAGAAATTATTATTGTACGTGTATAAATGAATAAGCGAAACATCTCTAAATTTCATGTCATACGCCAAAATTTTACGCAAACATCTGTACCATAGACAATACCACAGATAATCCAAAAATATACTCTTAGTTAGTTTATTTTTATGCATGCCTATGTGCAAAAGAATAATAATAATTTGATTTAAAACTCTTTGTCCTCGTTTTTTAAATTCATCATTTATATTGAGTATTCAATTTACCAAAATGGTTTGTTTTACATGATGAAACCGTGAATACAAAGTAGATAAGTCAGCTGATGAAATCACCTAAACAAGCGGTCGGCGCTCCTGAATAATTTATATAAAGAAAAAGAATCTTCCCGTCCCCTGTTTACGTTCTCTTGTTGATTTTCCATAGGGATTGCCTGCGTCACGGGATCAATGTATTCACCTTTCGCTTCAACACAGTAAGGGAGAGCGTGATGGAATATTATTGTAGTATACAGATGGCGGATTGAAAAGGATTTCAAATTTCGGTGGAAATGGGGTGACATTTTAGATGGACGTTTGGGGATAGAATAGAAACGAATGTTGATTTAAATGTACGTTTCATTTAGAATTGTTGATTTTTATAAGGTTTTGGGTCAGCCCTAGTTCAGTTAGAATATTTGACAAACGAGTAATATAAGATCAGGTATGAGATTTTACGACAGAAACTATAAATATTAACAAGGACTCTACTCGCCAACCTCTCGTCAAATGATAATCAAAACTTATATTCTTTAGGGTTACCTACCAGTTACCACGTGTTCGTGAAGGGATAGATCTTAATATGGAAGAAGTGTATCGTCACATATATATGATTCAATATATAAACCTTATCTTAAAGGAATAAAGATGAGGTTTCTATGACATTTTTAACTTGCAAACCATGCCTTTTATACAGCCCATCTTGATAGCTTTAGACGATAGTTGCCTTCCAGGCTTTTTATAGGTCGACAACACATTAGCAATTCCCTCGGTTTTGTAACGTCTATAGGCGATGATGACCACTTAAAATGAGGTGGATAACCTGCCAACTTGCCAGCCTTCTAACATAAAAAAGTCTGCATGTATTGCCACGGTATGTAAGGAAAGACATATGTACTCGTATGTGCTAGTGGACGATTAGCTATATATATTATACTGGCTGTGTGCCGCGGTTTTACCCGCGTGCCCTAGGGATGTCACGTTTTCCCGGGATAAAATCTAGCCTATATTTTTTTCAAAGATATACTCTATCTATGTTCCATCTTAATCCGTTTGGTAGTTTTAGCGTACAAAATTTCGCCTTTAATAATATTATTAGTAGGATATATGTATATTCATTCACGGTCATAATCCTGGTAGAGGTAAGCAGAAGCTTCATTTCCAGTACCTACATTCCATCTTAAATATTTTGAGTTCCACCATGACATATGGTGAGCATGTGTATAAATAGAGTTACCATGACGACAAAAATAACCATATTTTTTTTATTTTAACTATGGCAACCCTGAAAACATAATACCTACGCGGGAACCCACGCGTTATAAGTATGATTTCCAAGAAGCACGACCACAAAATGAAATATACATGCATAAACTAGACGAAAAAGCAAATAAAATAAAAGGCGAAACATTGCCGTGTTGGAAATCTCACGGACCCTGAGGCCTTATTAGGGCACACCTACACATTCGACATGCGGATTATAATATTTTCAAAGGGCGGCCTACACGGAGCTTTTGATTTTGAATAAAATTTAATATTATGTTTACAAATATTTAAAAAAATTCAATTTCTAATTTTTACATTTATTAATATTGTTACACGCCTTTTAGTATGTAGCTCCTGTGCAACATTAATATTTAATAGAGGTCAAGAGAGCGGACTGAATAGCCACTTTATGATCTAGGTACAGCAATAATTGCAAGACTTCAACACGATTTATAAGGAAATAAAATAATAAGTCTCGATACAAGTTATGATTAGATAGGGCGTAATCGTAAATTGAGTTAATTTGATGATCTCAACATTGTACGCATGATTCAATACTTTATTTATAATTTCCAACAATGAATATTTACAATACTATTTATACAAATTGTAATGCACAGAAACAATTAGAAAACATTTTCAATGTGAATGATATTTAATGTAAAAAAATATTCCTAATTTTTTTTTGCAATGTTCATCTGTGTAAATATTATCTATTTATTTATGTACGTAAATATTCAGAAAAAAAATGTTTATGTAATATATCAGTAATCTGGTTACCATATTACAATATCTCAAGTTTGGGATTATAGGGGCGTGTGCAAACAATGTCCCAAGACATTATTTTATTAAATAATAAATTGACATTAATTTAGCATTGCTTGCCAGTATCAGTGCACGCCATCCCTAAAATTAACCTTTCGAATAGCGCAGAGTTCCCCGAAAGGCCTGTAAACGTTTTTTCCCGTACCATTTCGATTTTACGAGTCGACGGCGACTTTTAGAATTGCTTTTATGGGTCCTTGGTACCCCATACCTATGTCTGAATTATTAAATTGATTCCTGTAAGGTGGGGCTACATGTAAAACGCGTTATTTATTCAGATATAGGTGTTTAGAAAGTGATTTTATTTCACTTATGCTTGTATTGAAAAGGGCAAGGATTTCAATCAAATACGAGTTTTAACGGAATACGAAACACTGTAACAGCTGTTTTATTATAACAGTTGATAACCTTGGTATGTTATATTACGTTACTAATTAAAATTATGTGATATTTTTGGGAAACGGAAATGAAAACATGCTACTGCCAAAGTAACTGATTAGAAGTAAATAGGTACGTATGTAACATAATGTATATGGCACAGGTACTACATATGTTATATCCGCGTATAAATAGAATGTAAAAGAACCATGTCTACCATGTTTACCTTTGAATATTTAAACATTTAACCAATTAGATAGCCACTTGACACGCATCCATACGCACCTAGCGCTATTCGTACGTAAAATCCTTTGAATAATCCAATGCACCAAGTGGTACTTACCTGAAATAAAGAAACACAATAATTTAGTTTAAAGGTTCAATTGAATACAAATTGATAGAGATAATATTTTAGCACAACATTAAATCATAATTAATAAACAGTGTCAATGACAAATTGCTGTGTAACTGGTGACCGATTTACATTTTTGCAATTACTAATATTAGGCTATCCAAACACTACAGTACAGAATTAATTTTGACGATAATATCCAACATAAATTATAGTTAGAGGTATAATTAGCTGCCCACGCGCCGAGGGAAAAAGCGATCGAAATTTCACAATCCCTTACCCGCCTACGTGGTCCCCGGAGCCTTAAAATAAGTGAAGTATTTATACGAAAACGGACTTTTCTAAGATTAAAATGTTGTCGGATTTGCATCGAGGCGATAAGAGTATAATGAGAGGTAGGCGCCAATAGATCACGGTAGACGGCGCCACCGAGGCGGACTTGCGCAAGCGCCGCCGAACGCTTCGTCTCGGGACTTTCGATCATAGATTAATTTGAATAGATTAGATTTTTTGCAAAGAGAAAATTTGTACCCGGATGCACATATAAAGCTTTTTGTCCGCTCCAATGAGCGTGGTGCCAATTCCACCTGTGCGTAGTTTTTGTTACGTTAGATCTTATCACTCTCTTTAATAGAAAACTGACATTTGAATTATAGTATTGTGTGTTGGATGTTGTAGTTCATTTGTATCGATTGATTCGTTTTGAGGTTAAGCAGTAAGTTTTAGTTGCGAGTGTCGATCAATTTGTCTGGGGCGTAGAATTAACGTCAGTTTTTTCCTGTTTCAATTTCGAATACGAATAATCTTGACAACTTTTCAGTTGATAGTAAATTTTGTTATTTTTATCAATCTATCACGTCTGGTCTTTATTCTTTGTCAATTCACGCCAACACATGTTAATAGTCTATTAGATATCTTCAGCAGTGCGAAAGTAAGTCTATAAATCGGCTGGTACTTACCGCCCGTCCGGCCAGAGCCGTCGACTGCCTGGACACTAAACTTGGCTATAAATTATGTGATGCACGTAACTCAGATGTGTGTACTACATGCATAGTAGAATTGATTACAGTTTTAGTATAAAAAAATCTAGGCAGTTATATTTTGTGGGTTCCTTCAAAAATATGCTACAATAAAGCTCGACCTAGGGGAAGATGAAATAGACAATTATAATATTATTATTATTATTATATATGTGAAATGATAACCTATAATCAGGTATGTTAATATATCAGAGAAAAGATGACAACGATCCCTACATGTCACGTTGAGTCTTTAAATGTGTACCTGTACGTAAGACCTCTTTAGGAATCATTGACATAAAGATTTTCTAAAAAGATACGTAAAAAAAAACAGAACATCCTCTTTTTCTGAAGTAGGTTAAGCACTCTTCCATAAATAATGACAACAAAGTTAAATTAAAACCATAACTGGATGGATACATTATCAATTATTCCAGCGCATACCAGAGCTGGAACACCGAGGCACAGAACTATGGAACTACGCTCACAAAACAAACAATCTTGTTGGTTCAGCATGAATGTGTGTTTGTATTAGACCTGACCACCTACAACGTTATACACAATTCAGAATTAACATCAACATTGAACTCGTTATATCAAACTGTATATCTCATCCAAATACTAATATTATCTGTATATGAGGTTCAGGTGTTACATCTGGTTTTAAATCCTAAAATAGACAGAAATAAGATTCTTGAACTTGGATGAATCATATTGGATTTGTTTCGACAGATGAATACACTTGAGAGTGAGATCCTTCTGGGCTTTGAGTGCTTACGACCGTCGGTCAAATCTTCATCAAGATGATGACCACATTCTCATCAAAAACAAAAGAATACTATAATTGCGTTCTTCCAAACAACAATTCTGCACGAAGGACATTGTCATCTGTCACATATTAATTAGGAAGCTTATGTCTATACCCAGATAGAACTCGTGGTTTAATTAATACCAACACAACAGTAACAATACCACCGACAATACCCATTCTTAGGAAGTTTAGTGAGTATCTATGACAGAGCTGATGCGATTTTCTACCTTATTTCTACCAAATTCCTACCATTATTTGTTTACTATTTATATGGCAACACTGGTCAGATGTCACCCATAGTAAGCTACATTCTTAAGTACATACATAATATAAAAGCCAAAAAATTACATGAAACTATTTAATCTTGGCGCATTGTAAAAATGTAGATATCTACATCTATAATATCAACCAAGTTCACAGGAATAACCTATTAAATGTGCAAACTACCCTTCACATGGCCAGGAACGGGTCGACGCGACATTTCAGCGAATACTTCAGTAACTGGACTGTATTTCATGAAGATTTATTGCCATTGTCCGAAGCGGACGTCACATTCCATCGTCCACCATTTTAACAGTTTAAGCATGTAGATATTAATGGTAAGTGTTTCGATTCAAAAAACCCAACTTCAGGATATCATGTTGCCATATATAAAATTAAGAAGAACTACATTTTTTAAATACCTGTATATATTAACTAATGTATTTGTAAATAGAACAATTTAAATACAATAATTATTGAATAACAATATAAGATTTCAGTTTTTATTAATCATTAGATGCCTGCACCCTTTCGACTAACTTTCATTTATTATGCATAGTTTATTTTATTGAAAGCATATAAACTTCATTTTTCCCAGCAATATATATTAATAGCCTATTACTACAATACCTAAGGAACCTTTTGCCATCATCGAAATGGAGATATAAAATAATATTGCTCCATCAAGCAAATCCTTTTCCCATAGTCAGGGTTGCCATTTTGGTATTCCGTAACTCACGACTTCATATTACATTTCCCAAAGCCATATATAGGAATGCAATTCTAAATTTAATAGCTGGAAGCTGGCAACACAGACTAATAAGGTTTGCAAAGACGTTCGTCTCGAAGTAAAGTTAATTGCTCGTTAAATGCAGATTGTATACAAGTAACGTTATTTTTTAAATAAAATTTCGTTCAACTGGTGACAAAGTTTCAGAATTGCAAGGAGTACTTTTAGTGCGATCGCATTCGAATAAATTTAATTTAAATTCAATCTTGAACTCTGAATGAAACAATGTAATGTAGGTAATTCTTTGTGTCGTTATTTGGTGTTCAGCTCTATTACAATGAATGAACACGTAATCTACAAACTGCACTAATTATTTAAAATGAAGCTACTTGACCAGGGCGAGGCGCCGGACCAGTGGGCGATCGTAGGCGGAAGCCATGACCTACACAACTTGCAACTATTACCATATCCGAACACTATTATTCCACACTATTCGTAGTTCACGAAAATTTATTACACAATAAATTATTAATCAAAATGCACTAAATATTATCACTTGTCTTAGGATTCAAAGCCAGTAGTTTACATTATTTATGGTGTTCAATATATTGAAATTAACAGGAATTTTGTTGGTTACACCTTTTGACATTTAGATTAACGCGTAATCATTTTAACTGAATACATGACCGACGTAAAACTTGTGTCAAACTAGCTAAGCGACTTAAAACAATCATACGGACATTTAAAATAATTGAGATTCTATTTTTGAACACGATGTCTAATTGTCTATGGTTCATTTAAAATTATAATAACGTAAAATTAGAACGAATTTGTTTAAAAACGAGCGTTCCGGGCGGCCGACGGCAGCCGAACCGCGGCGACGCATAACGAAGTCACGTTTCAAAGTCCCAATACAATAAATCAGAAACGTTGTCTACTTTAATTACAAGTCAAGCTTTATCTTGGATTCGACATAAGTTGCATATCGTTTCGATTGTCGCACCCACTGGCTTTAGGCGCCGGCTCAGCCCGTGGGTGGCAGACAGGCAGTTGCAGTACTGGAGGTGAAAGGAATCGGTATTTATAGAAAAACCTGCAACCACCTGTTCTTTGGATCCTTGGGAGATATTTTTAAATAATGGCGGGATCATTAATTCTGTGGTATCAGACGGTAAACTGTGGTCATTAGTTTTATTGCTCTCCAAATAGCTAATGAGCACAACCTACTGTTCAATAGTTTGTGTGCTGCATGGAACGAATTTAGAATTAATAGGAGTTTCTTGCAGGAGATGTAATTGACAAAGGTTTAAATTGAAAAGGTTGAATTTTAAATATTATTATCGGATTCCCCAGGAGAATTGAATATTTATCTTGTCCTCAAAATCCGACATTTTTAAATAGATGTGCAGAGTACAATTTTACTTAATTATGTATGTAGATCAGGAGACAATGCCCACGCTGTTATCCTTTAATGGATCTTAAGGAAACACATTGTAATTCGTAACAGTTATGTTATCCGATCCATTCATAAATTATCGATGTTAATGCACCTACACACTGCCATTTTATTCTCCAACAATAAAAAAATAATGTCATATAAAAATCAATGAAGCGTCATAATGAATATGAGATATTACGACCACCCCACAAGCAGCCATCTCTTCAAAACCTTCGAAAATCTCGCAATGTCAACAATAACAGTAATATCTATAAAGAGAAAAAGACCAGAGGAGGTCCAGTTAAGCTGGTCGCTCTTTGTAAGGATGTAACCACTAATAAACATCAAATAGATAAAACATTCAGATATGGAGCGGATAACCAAGAGCGTTTATTTACGTAATCGTTGTAAATTTTACTACTTTATGGGCTTTATTAAAATAGTCCTTGTGGAATGGTAATAAAGGTTACATCAGCTGAAACATAACGAAGAGTAATTGGCTGACATGGACTGGCGCCCTGGGTCTGCTCTCACGGCTCCTTCACCCACGCATTTCGGGTTTAAACTCAGACTAGTATTTAACGTACGGTTTTTCTGTCACAATCCTTGTATTAAGTACCTACTGATTTCATTTTGTATAACAACGATATGTTGGCGAATCGGAAGTATCGTGCCATCTGATTTAAATCTCATGAATATTAATCACAACCAAAATGTTAAATTGTAAACATTATTGAATTGGTTGAGCATGAAATTTAAGCTATTTTGGGCATGTCATTTTATAAATCTTATATATTTGCATAAGTATGCAGATTGTCTATAAAAATAAACTTTTAGCATAGATAGATTATTTGAAATATGTCATAATCTATCTTATATGATCCTGATCTTAAGTTATTCTACGTCCATTCAAAATTCAAAGTTTATGACGATGGATGTATGAACGTTTGTTACTTTTTCAACCAATGTATAAGGATGACTTTTGGCAAATATATAGTTTATAGTCTGGACCAACATCCTTCAGGCAC
Source organism: Habrosyne pyritoides (assembly GCA_907165245.1). Classification (NCBI taxonomy): domain Eukaryota; kingdom Metazoa; phylum Arthropoda; class Insecta; order Lepidoptera; family Drepanidae; genus Habrosyne; species Habrosyne pyritoides. The sequence continues at coordinate 10,468,312 of OU015596.1, read as the reverse complement.
GCGTGAAGCCGCGGGGGGCAGCTAGTACATATAGCTACATTTATAGTATTCTTTCTGTACGTTTGGTACATCACCTTTTTTTTATTTTAATTATATATTACAAGAGATTTGGCGCCTTTTCATGCCTGCCTGATTTTGTGGACCACTTGGTACCAAATGTAATATGTACATAGTCCCACCTACAATGAGAGATAAAATTATAGTAATAATTCTATGAATGGTAATTTTCTGTAAATCTGAGAAATACTCAAATGAAAATGAGCTCTAATTTGACATTGCGTGGATTGCGATCGGCTTACGATAGATTAGAATGGTACAAGACAGATTCAATTACTCAGCAGTGTTGGGATTTAATGAAAGTATACCAATGTTATATAGGGATTCCTTCGCTTAGCGACTAAGATCGATCAATGGCGTTGATAACTTTGACTAATACTTCCCATTTTGTTAAGGTGCGCCAGAGAAAACCCTAACAAATCATGAAACCACTCTAACTTAATGCACAATTTGTCAAACAACTTTGTACAGTTATATATTTACTTCTATCTTTCGTTATTTATAGCGTATAATATATTTTACATGAGCTTTTAAACTGAGACGTGTAATATATTCCGAGGGGTAATTATAGTCGACTAGTTGCGTCCTTTGAATAATGTAGTGCGCGCGCGCAGGGCTTCGATCGCCTTCTCTTTGACGGTTGAATTTGATTTGATTTTCTATATATGGTAGTGACTTTACTTTTCACTAAGCAAAATTGTTTGTTTTGTAGTTCCTTTGATTTACAAGATTAGCTTTTTATTTTTATTTTATTTCGGACGAAATTGCGATTGATCTCAATCACACCTGATGGTAAGTGAAGATGAGGCCGAAGATGGAGATCGCTTTCCCGTTAGTAGCCTATTCACTCTTTGCTTAAACTTGTAAGTTTCTGGGAACACAGACGAGGGGAAATAATTCCGCTGTGCGCATGAGGAAGGAAGCTGCAAAGCGCTTCGTGCGAAGTGGTGGTATGTCTACCACATAAGGGTGAAAACTCTCCCCACGCTAAGTTAGCTAAGTTTAATTTATCTGATGTATAGATCAGCAGTATCATTAATGTTTTAATATGCACTTTTTGAAGTATAAGAACATATTGAAATTCTCGATGTTGTTGCTAATACAAATCCGAACAATTTTCCGTCAGGCAAATACTATAACTTAATTAATTCAATAAACATCATTAATCCATTCCAATTAAATCAAATAGATGTAAATTATTAATCTAACATTAGGAATTATAATTTGAATTTGGATAATCCGATTAAACGTATCGAGTGACAACTGAATCGATTTTAACCAAAATCATGTTCAATGCCAAAGCGCAGATCACGTGCTAAGCCACTTTCAAAGGGCATCATTAACGTATGAAACAGAATACGCTTAAGAGATTACCGAGAAGCAACTACAAAGTGGGTTGTAATATGTAGAACTATCATATCGATATGAATAGATTAATCGACTTAGTTTTGTCTATGTGTGTTACATAGACAAGTCGACATATTCGCTGCTGAGTATTAGATAATATGAAATGAACTAGCAGTTATCATTTAATCTATATCAATTGGTGGTTATTAGTCAAGGTGGTTGTAGGAAATTCAGAATATAGGATAACAATATTTTGGTAATCAAAATAAAATGATTTTGCATTTCAATTTAAGATAAAACAGCAAAATACTGATGGCTAAAAGTTTAATCTATTATCGTCTCCACATCTTAAAGCCTCGTTTCTAAATAAATAAACTGTAGCTCACGAGATATTATCTTCAATCTGAAGAATATATGGATACTATCCTTATAACAGAATATGAGAGCATAGGAGCGCAATAAAATACGTCTTACGTGAACCAAGTTTAATCAGGAACAAAAACAAAAGTTATCGACCTACCGACTTTAACATTAAGAAATATATAGGTTAACCCACATATATTACACCCTCACCCTTAACTCACAATAATCATAACAAAATAGACACAGCATATAAAATAACACAGATTAAAAATAGCATAATATAAAAAATAACATAGTGTAATCAATCTACATCTTGGTATCTTTGAACGGGCTTTCGAATACGCTTGGAAGTTACCCTTGGTCCTGGGACGTGATCTACTCGATCTGATGTATTCGACGATTGTGTCAATCCCTGCACTACTTCCCCTGAGGGAACAACCTCTACTGGTTCGGGCGCAGAGTTACAACCGATTTCCACGTCCACCGTATCGGGAGACGCCTCTTGCACCAGTGGTGGACAATCAAAAGTAGCCCATCTTCTTTTAACTTGATCTACATGCCTTTTTAATGGTGGACCGTCTTTTCTATTAACCAAGAGAATCCTCGACCCTGCTTTACCTTTAACCTGACCACTAAGCCACCTATTTCCTCCGGCATAATTACGAACCCAGACATCCTCCCCTACACTAAAATCTCGCGAAACCCCACCTGCCTGACATTTTTGTTTGGCTTGTACTTCTTGAACCCTATCTTCTAGCTGACGATCAGCGCGTAACAGGTCCAGCCTTGAGCGTAAATTTCTGCGTTGTAATAGCATAGCTGGAGATACGCCTGTAGAACTATGAGCTACGTTTCTATATGCCATCAAATAAGTCTGTAAAGCCGCTTCGCTATCGCAACCGTCCCTTAAAGACTTTTTAAGGGCTCGTTTACACAACTTGACCGCACCCTCTGCCGCTCCGTTAGACGACGGATGGTAAATCGCAGTAAACGTTATTTTTATGCCATTATTGCTCATAAAATCTGCGTATTCCCTACTCGAAAAAGGTGGGCCGTTGTCGGATACTACTTCCTTAGGCAATCCAAAACGAGCGAACGTCTCTCGTAGTACCTTAATCACCGCACCGGCCGTAGTTTTCTGCATTTGAAATACTTCTAACCATTTAGTCGTGGAGTCTATAATAATCAAGAAGCTTTTACCATGAAAGGGTCCTAAGAAGTCAACATGAAGTCGCGACCATGGTTCAGGTATGTACGGCCACGGCTGCGGCGGCGCTCGCGAAGGCGCACTGCCTTCCGCCGCGCACGTCGCGCACGCCCCGCACACGCGCTCCACGTCGCCGTCGATGCCCGGCCACCACACGACACTTCGAGCTATACTCTTCATCTTAACAATACCCATGTGTCCAGTATGTAACTCCTCTAACAGTACACTCTTTAACGCATGCGGAATTACTAATCGGTAGCCCCAAACGACACAACCCCTATCTAAATACAATTCATTTCGCCGTATAAAATAAGGTTTTAACATTTCATCCTTACAGTAAGCAGGCCAACCCGTTTGTAAAAATAATGTTACTTTATTTAAAATATCATCCTTCTTCATATGCTCTAAAATCATCTTTCTTGTGACCGGTAAAAATTTTTGAACAAAATTTACGTACGTCTTTTCTTCTGTCTCACGCGACCCACACTCTAATGGTAACCTAGACAGAGCATCGGCTGCATTCGCGTTGCTACGAACGTACTCTATTTTATAGTCATACCCGGCCAATATGACTGCCCAACGTTGCATCCTACTGGCAGCCATTATTGGAATTCCCTTCTTGTCTCCAAAAATTGCAACTAACGGTTTATGATCTGTTCTTAACGTAAATTGTCTACCATACAGATACTGATGAAATTTTCTGACACCATATATTATAGATAAAGCTTCCTTTTCTATCTGTGAGTACGATTTTTCAGCTGAATTAAGGACTCGCGACGCGTACGCTATAGGCCTCTCCCCTTCAGGCGTGATGTGCGAAATAACTGCCCCTACACCCACACTACTGGCATCCGTTGTCAGCACAAGGGGTAAATCCGGCGAGTAGTGTGCTAAAATTTCACTAGAAATTAGTAATTCTTTGATCCTATTAAAAGCTAAGGTACATAATTCAGTCCATTCAAATTTTATTTCTTTTTTTAATAAATTGTATAATGGCGCCAGTACTTTGCTTATGTTAGGTACAAACTTTGCATAATACATGACAAGCCCTAGAAAAGAACGCAACTCTGAGACGTTTTGGGGTATTTTGACTTTCTTAATGGCTTCTATCTTTTCAGGACATGTATGTACACCCTTTTTACTTATAATAAATCCTAAGTACGTCACTGAATCCGCAAAGAAGGTACATTTTTCTTTTTTAATTTTTAAACCGTATTTTTGTAATCTTTCGAAAACCTCATGAAGAGTCGCTAAATGAGAACGATCATCTGTTCCTGTTATTATGACGTCATCAAGAAATACTCCTACTCGTGGCATATCAGCAAAAAGCTGTTCCAACTTCCTCTGAAAAATACCGGGGCTCGAAGCTAAGCCGTAAATTAACCTATTGTACATAAACAGGCCTTTATGTGTATTTATAACCGTATACTTCTTTGATTCATCAAGTTCAAGTTGCGCGTACGCCTGAGATAAATCTAGTTTTGTAAATTTATTTCCCCCATGTAATTTCGTTAATAAATCTTCTACTCTCGGTAAAGGAAAACGGTCCACCTCCAGGCATTTATTCAAGGTAACTTTAAAATCTCCACATACCCGTATGCTACCATCTTTTTTCATCACCGGTACAACAGGCGTAGCCCAGTCAGAAGTGGTTACCGGCGAGATGACTCCGTCCCTTACCAGCTGATCGAGTGCTCGCTCCACCGGCTCGCGCAGCGCATACGCCAAAGGGCGCGCGCGAAGAAACACCGGCCGTGCGTCCGCACGCAGCCGGAACCCAACCGTACCATCGGTGAATCTTCCAAGCCCATCCGAAAATACCTCAGAGTATCTGGAACTAAATTCATCAAATCTAAATCTTACATCCGAATTCCTCATACTATTTATTGTTACAATGGGTATTTCAATACCTAATTCACTTAACCATTGTCTACCTAAAAGACTCGTCTTTCCACTTTCAATAACATACAAATCGAGATATTTAGACTTGTCCTTATACTTCACAAACGGCTTAAGTTTACCCACCGGCATAACAGTTTCACCCGTATAGTATCGCAACATTAAACTACATCTTTGAATCTTACAATCAGAAAATAATTCATTGTAACAATCCTTGCTTATGCATGATATCGCACTACCTGTATCTATTTCCATAACTAACCTTTTATCATTTACACAAACATCGATAGTGTATGGTCCAAACTTTTCAACATTATTATTCAACATAATTGAGAAGTTATTTACCTCATCACTTTCAAAACTGTAATTGTTCGTATTTTCGCCGGGTATTAGTGTTTCTGACAAGTTGAACATGGTTGTCAAACCCCGCAGTTTAGGGCACATCCTTTTTAAATGCCCTTCTCGAGTACAAACCCTGCATACATATGTCCTATATTTGCATGTTTCTGCCGCATGATTATTGCCGCATACACCACATTCACCTGGGTATTTATTGTGAACTTTATTATTTCTCCCACACTGTTGGTTCCCGCTGCCCGCTCCGCTTGTGACCCTTGCGCCACCGCCTAATGAATTATGCGAAGTTGTCGTAGGCATGACTCGTCGCGCTCTGTTGCCGCTATGTGACTCCATCGATTCCCTCTTTATGCGAGTATTCGATTGAGTCTGTCTATCTGCTGACACCACCTGATGCACTGCCGATGTCGCCTTAGGTATATCGCCACCTCGTCCCCGGGTACGATCTTCTACCAAAGCTGCGTCCGCCTCGGCTGCTTCAATGGTCACTGCCAGTTTGAAAGCTGCATCGAAGGATATATTATCTTCTGCAAACAGTCTTTGTCTGATGTAATCACTCATCAAGCCGCACACAAACTGGTCCCGCAAGTTTTCTTTTAAATTTGCCGCAGAAAACCTACAATTAATTGAAAATCTTTTCAATTCTGCTGCATATTCTGCAACTGTCTCCTCACATTGCTGCCCCCTGCGTCTAAATTTGAACCGTTCCGCCAAGAGACTCGGTTTTGGTTGTAAATGACCTTTCATTACGTCGACAAGGTCACTGAAGGTCTTGGTGGATGGTTTGTCAGGCGTACATAGATTAACCAACAGTTCGTAAGCATCACTTCCAATCACAGTAATCAACGTAGCCACTTGCATCGCCGGTTTCACGTCGTTCACAATAAAATATTGTTCTAATCTGTCTATGTAAAGACTCCAGTCGTCCTTGCTAAGGTCAAACGCACTTATTTTACCAACTGCCATTTTACCGGTAAACACAATTTAGTTTTTAACTTTCAACACATCCACACACGAAGGTAATTAACCAGCTCGTCGCCAATGAAGAATATATGGATACTATCCTTATAACAGAATATGAGAGCATAGGAGCGCAATAAAATACGTCTTACGTGAACCAAGTTTAATCAGGAACAAAAACAAAAGTTATCGACCTACCGACTTTAACATTAAGAAATATATAGGTTAACCCACATATATTACACAATCGATGCAGCAATCGATCAACAATCGACTCCACCCATGAATAAGAATCGATTAATTGATTTGCAAAACACATTGCATCATGAATGTCACATCTCCAACACGACGTGAGTGTGGGAACACTCTGGTGGATCGCTCTCGTAATGTAATGAATGTTAGAGTTATTAAGAATAATGTACAATGTTGTGTGAAAGTGGTCCAGTACAGATCTATATGCGTAAGCATGCCTTTGTTTGGCTAGAAAGTTTGGAATGAAAGACGTCGTGTCTCTGATTTGGTTAATGATGTTCTTCCATGTCGTTTGGTTTATGAAAAATTGTGTGCTAAATAAAATAGATGGCACCAGCCTAATATACGGCATGATCTTTTTTATTTATCTCAAGGTACAAACGGTCAAAATACAAATTATGTGTTTAAAAACATATAACTGAAATAAATCAGAGATCAGAAAAAAATGGCAAATTTTCATCATCATAAAACAATAACATAATATAATTTAAAGTTTTAATAATACAGCAATGAATACAACAAGATATTATTTGATCTCATTTGATTTTAGCTTTTAACTATATGACTTGTTCAGTCTAGATCTGAAATAAGAACCATAGTAACGGAGTAACAAAAGAGTAGATCTTAGTATCTATACTAGTTATTTTACATATGTATAGTATATACATACAAATTTTAGCCGTAAGTAATCTGTAGTAATGTGTTCTAAGGAATTAAGAAAAAACAAAAAGTTTTTACACGTTTTCGATCCATAGACACAGTTTTGTTCTTTATAAACTATCTCTTTTTTAACAACAAGAGTATTAGTCGGTTCTTTGCCTAGCCCACAGGAATTACAATTTAGTGGTCAACTTGTCGCCTTTCAAGTCCCGACACTTGTCTCGGTTCGACTCATCATTCAATGTTTGTTCCTATTGTCGACTGGCTGATACAATGTTGTGTTTGGTGCTTGCTGTAAGTGACTGTCTGAGAAGTCTTTAATTTTGTCATTTTAGTGTTCTAATTTACATTTATTGGGAATTTAATCTGATTAAAATTAGATTAACTTATGACAAATTCAGTGTTTTCACCAAAATCTTTGTCAGATGCACTTTATGAAACGAAATTCAAGACAATGCACAGATTAGGTACAGTGCCATACCATATTACGGAAATAGTAAGTACAAAAATAGGATAGAAGGCTAATGTAAAATCGTACAGGTTATTCAAATTACTGCAATCACCAACACAAACTTTTACAGCTAGTGCAACCGCTACCGCTCTTCCCTTACACAGCAAGTTGAAGATGCTTCACCATGAATAGGCCCATGTCCACGTCAGGTGTACTCCAAGAATGGGACGTCGCATTCAAACGCACAGGACACTACGTCCGCATAATTGCTTCACGTACTTGGAACAGAATAGACCCTTATTACCATATTATTGTCGTCGGTGTTTTAGAAGTGCAACATATATTTTGTTATGTCTTAAGGAACTTTGGTTCTTAAAATATTATGTAGTTTTATAGAACTTCACTTCAAATGGTTTTGTATGACGTAGTTCTTACGTCATGTAATGCCAAAATTATTGCATTATTATTGTCAACGTCTAAACTAGGAAGTAATTTAGTTCTTATTGTGTCAACATTAAACTTGTTTTTTGTTACTGCAAATTTTACACAATAGCAACTTGACCACTATCTTATTTCGTCAGATTACCATCTCTCGGTAAAGCCTATATTCATTTGTGTTTTATTTTATTTGTGTCTTAAACTGATTCGATTTACTCATAATTTTAATGAATCTCCAAACAGTTGGTACACATGTTAACATTTGCAATATGAAATCAGTTTCCCACAAAATGTCACGGGGGTTACGAGCGCAAAATGTGGTTAAGACGCGTCGAATTATTGGATAATTTCAGCATAATGGTGTAACGCGGCAGGTCGACGGGCATACCCACCGCCCGATTATGCTAATGCGACAATAACCTGCAGAAGGATATCGCCGCAACTCTGTAGAGTCACCATGTAGTTGTCACGAGAAAGTGGATAAAGAAGATCTGGGTCATTTGGCGAAGGTTTATTGAGAGGTGAGCAGCAAGAGGTAGATGAGCAGGTTTACAGGAACAAATAAATATTTTACTACGTTATAAAATAGTTAACGTTAGGACATGCGATTTCGAGAAACCAAGTAGGGCAGGCATCGCTGAATCATACGTGTGTCACAGACTCGATTGTAGCACCAGTTGGTAATAGAATTCGAAGCGTTTCTCTATTTAGTTTTATTATTTTACATAGAACATATTTCACTTTAACTTGTTTTAAAACAATGTGGTAAGTGGTACTGTTCCAATGGTCATTCACTTAAGACCACGAAATTGTTCGAATTTTCCTATGACCCTCGTCAACGATGAACGACTTCCCATTTTCCTCAGTGGTCAAGAAAGCTATGTTTAGTGTCTTTGACCACAACAGTAATATTGCAAATGCACTTTAATGGTAACATCTAACTGAAAAGAAAATCTTTACATACGACAATATTGCAAACTTATGATACCTATTGGCTCTGCATCTAAGACAGTTATGTAGGATTCTCCTCATCCTGAACAAGAACAAAACAGTATTCAAACCTACAAATCATTTCTACCGAACAGCAGCCTCCGAAGTCATGCCATTATCGTTACCAACCTCATATTGAGAGTTACTCAAATACACTCAAATAATTATACCAAATAATATGAATTCTTGATCATTTTGACAGTAACAATTAAATTGGACAGACTATTCTCAAAATATCTTAAACGTGATAGTTGCCCTAGTATTAAGTGGAAGCATGAATAGACCATGTGTCTCACAGTATTGGAGCGGCCATAGAATTCGCACTTTGCATTGAAAGCGTCTGGAATGTGGCTGCAATGTTGTAGGATTAGAGCATTATAAATATAGAGAACTAAGGCTCATAACAATACCATTAGACAGAATCGCATCTGTATTACGCTTGAGCAACCTGTATCTATGTAAATAGACTTGTTAATGGAGTCAAGAATTGTGTGATACTCTAATTAAAATTAACCATAAGTTTTCAACTTTAACGCAAAATGTTTTGTGATCATTCAGAATAAATGAGTGCTAAAATGGTTTAGTAACCTCATTAACATTCCTTTATTATTGACCAGGATTGATCAAACGAAAGTCTGCATGAAAATAAAAAGCATATTTAATTGATGAATTTAAATTTGAAACACCAAATACGCAGCCCGGCTTCGGCAGGCACGCTTTGTAAAGGAATTCAACCTGTTCTTCAGATTGCAAGAGGAAAATTGTAATACTGAGAAAAATATGAGTCATGATGGAACCATGCGATGGACTAACGTTAGGCTTCCTACTTTCCACTTTTGGTATGGCCTTTAGTAATACACCTTTAGAATCTTTTATAGCACTTGACAGTGCCACTACCATCTCCTATTTGCGTTTCAATTGAGGATATTCAGGTTTGATTGAAAATCAGCATTTTTACTGTTATATTTATATGTAAATCAATTTTATACTATGCAAATGTCACATGTGTAATGGAATCCCGTTAGTTCAGCCAATATCATTCCAGTGTAATTTGCATAATCGACCCGTGGACAGGAGAGGCACGGAAATGACCTCATAACACGTAAATTTGGCAGGTGACATGATCCGTTTAAAATTGTGGTCGTTGTGCTAGTCAAATTTTGAATTACTGCACTACCATTATTGATTTAAAAGTTTGGGGTCTTTGAAATAGTCAAATTTGCTCTGTAGATTTAATCTTGTTAAATTCTACTTAATATAAATGTGAAAGTTTGTGAGGATGGAAGGATGCTTGTTATTCTTAATGCAAAAACAAAAAAATGATGTGGGTGAGACTTGATATAGATAATTTATAGCCTGGATTAACACATATGATACTTTAGCGGGATTTTATAAAAAAATAAATAAAAATGCAGGAGATTAAAAAAATCAGCTAATTAACCAAGATAAAAAGAAACGATTAAGAGCAAAAATATCCTTGCTATCGACATAAACCGTTCAGATAATCTGGAATGCAAATATAAATATTAGCGAGTTACGAAAACCAGTAAACCTATTTGACATAGCCGGTTAACAGGCACGCATGCAAATTATCTTTTATAGAAATTGCATCAGGGCTTGTTTGATCATGTCATTTACTCGTTTGCCATTTCATACAGAACTATCTTAATGCCCACTTTAGCTTGATTGCTTGAGTGCATGGCTAGTAGTTTTATAGTGTGATAAACGTTTGCGGGTATGCTGTTATAGTCTTTGTTGCTGGCGTTGAATGTGTAAGTGATGACTGTCCGGTCCTGTTTATCCATCATGAAGAATGATTAATGGTAAGACAGTGGTATTTTTGCCCAAAGAATTATATATAACACTTTTGACTAGGTACCAAAAGTATTTCATGTCAACTAAAAATGGTCCATAACCCGAGCATTGTTTTGAGATATACTGGCGCTGTATACACGTAATTCATATGGCATATTGTACCGATAATGACCTCCCGCTGGGTGAAGCAAGCCCGTGTTATGGAGCCCGAGGCCCGCTGAGAACGTATCGCTTAACGCACGGGGGTGGCTCGTTATTAAATTTGATGAAACTGCTACGAAAACAGGTGGGAGATATATTAACCAGTGTAGAAATTTGGAAACCTCTACTTTAAGGCTGGTTTATAAGTTACTAACTTTATTAGAACATCTTGGGGTAAGAATATTGGATCACTTTTATGTTGTGTGCAAAGTTAAAAGTGATTGGTTTTTAATTTCGTCTGGAAACAACTTTCGAATGGACCAAGGTGGGTGACAAGTTATCATAATTAATGAAGTTGTAATATTATTATGTCGTCAAGAATTGTTTTGTGTATGTTTCCTCTATAGCTTTAAGAGAATGAGTAGATTGGTGTTGCGGTACCCTAATAAGGAAGGCATTTCTAATTTTCTATATACGAATTGCTCAGTAGTTAAACTACCTGTCTTTGAAATGAACTTTAGAGTAGATAAGCCAATTAGCAGTGTGCCCAAACATCTCAAGTGAACAGACGTGTCCATCTAAGAATCATAAAATTTTATTATTCAGACTTTATGACATCGTATAAGTTTTAACAAATAACACGGTATAAAACAGCGCTTCCAGGTGTCAAGAATATAATTTCAATCTAAAACTTTCATAGCAATCAGTACAATAACTATAAAATAACACTATATCTTTTGTTCCTCGAACGTAAAGCCTAAAGCGAAATGAGGTATTTTTAATGTGCAGTTTGCCGACAGACAGGCAGACAGTCGACCTGAAGATATGTGGTCACCGCCGCCTATGGACATTTGCAACACCGAGGCATCGCCAATTCGTTGTCGACCCTGAGACGTGAGAGTCACATGTGCCTGTAATTTCACTAGCCCCTTGCCTTTATAACCGAAACACAGTAATGCAAGTGCAATACTGCTTCATGGTTTAAATGGGTGTGGTGGTAGTTGAAATCTGCACACAGAGATCTACTACTTCTACAAAGCGTGGGGTGAAATGCCTACAACCCTTGGATAATAACGGTATAAAAACCGGACAACAGAATACTTGCAGGACCACAATAAAATCGGCAATATGTAAGCGATTGTAGATAGAGTAAAGACAGCACGCCAAACCAGCTCTGTGTGGGTGTGTAGACTGGTTCTTACTTCTTTTATTTTATCTCTCGTTCTGCTAATAACGATGCGCGAACGCATCTTCGAGTTCAATATACCGGTTGTGGTTGTATAAGGTATGTGATACGATGTTTGTTCGTTTCAAGGCTAAGGTTTGCCTATTGATTAATGGCTGGTTCTTTTGTTAGAAAACCAATGACTTTTGCTGACTGTCCAATCAAATTCCAATGCACAAAATTTTAATTTATTACAATATGATTCTGTGGTTATACTTCAAAGGAAAATTTAATAACTTGGAAAGATTGTTAAGGGTGAAATTGAGGGTCTGAAGGTATCTAAATAATCTTCCCATAACTACTCTACCATTCAAGAAAGAACCAAGAGTAACAAAATATGAATTACGTTCATACGGTACTTTCTCATGAACTTTACCATTGGAGTCAATAGCTTCAGCTCTTCAGTCATTCAGGGAAAGTACGGTAAACTTTAAATTATACTTCTTCGAAATGATGTCAACGTAAAGCTGATTCATTCAAATTGGGCTAAAGGTGTTAGCTCTCGATTATGAATATAAACAAAATCTCAAATCGATAAATGTCAATAAGTGAAAATAAGAAAAAGTAATTAAATATAAATATTATTTGGACCCCAGCAGGAGGTCAAATGTTAGCGGTCACTGATCGGTTGCCATGATCAGTTTACACAGTTAAATATGAGCAGTAAGCAACTAATATTTTCTGCAAGCAACTAATGAGTTCTATGAAATTACGCCCTTTAGATTATTACACTGCCTTTACCATCTCTTTATAACAGGCAAAATTCAAAATTTATTAAATTAAATCATTGATAGTTATAGATGCCAAAATTCAGCAATTTTTTTTTCAGTGACGGTAAAACGTGCCAGGAGGTGCTGCAAGTTTAGGTACAGAAAACCTTACCTTTGGTATTTTGATTATAAAAACATAATTAATAATGACGAGAAGTAAAGTTATAACGACGGAATAATCTAAATAAATTATCTTGACTCCACAAAAACATGTTATTTTACTATAACACAAAGTTGTTTTGCTGTTTATAAGTTTACTGTGATTATAGCTGACATAGTTAATGGCATTGACTTTGTTTATCCATAGAACGTTAAGTTAAATAATATATGCAGGTGTTAATTACATATAATGGAAAGAATATTAATAAAACTCAAATAACATTCGGAAACCAAAGGTGTTTTTAATGTTTGTGATAAAAATAAAATTATTGATTCAGAAGCGTTACTTTAATGATTTTGAATATGTCTTCGCCTACGTATACCAATATAATAGGTAAGCTTGTTGAATATCGACATGACCTTTGAAAATTATATTAAAATGTTTGGAAAAGCTATCAATAACATTAATGATAGTTGTATTATCGTAGAATATATTAATGTACAAATCATCTTCAGCAATCGTTTATATATTATATATAAGTCTGATACATTGAGTTTACTCGGCAAAGATACTAGATTTTATTCTGTAAGAAAACGATTGTGACATACTTTTAGAGAAGACGGTCTATCAGGATAACGTAAAAAGGGTCAAACTAGGCCCTAGGGATTGTTTTCAATGCTACTCAAGACGCTAAAAAGAGTAAAACTTCTTGAGGGAAATAAAGATTTTATCTTTAAGCATTTTTACATTCATTGGTGTTGTAAGCCTTTTCTCGCAGTGAACATTTGAATTTACATCCTTTAAATAAAGCTTCTAACCAGATTTTTCTTTTAAGTCGTTCTTAATTTTCAGTGAAAGTGAATATAAATAAATAATAAGTAAATATCTTGGGGAATTCTTTACACACGGCCATCTGATCCCAAACTAGCAAAGCTTGTACTATGGGAACCAAATAACTGATATACTACATATGTAAAATACTTTTTTAATACATTCATATTATATATATATATATTATTTTTTTATTATTATTATGTCCCAGAATATTATTATTTACAGCTAGACGCAGAACAAACATGTTCGTCCTGCACACAAAAGGTACACACTTGGCTGGAAATCGATCTCACGACCTGCGGCGTGGTAGTCAGGGTCTCTAACCACCGAGACAACTGGCTCAAATATTAATATTATAATAGCTTAATGCTACTTAAGAAAACCATTGATATATTAAATAGCAAACATAAAATACTGGCCACAAAATAATTTCAAACAGTTTATTCCAAATACGTTTTGTGTCAATGACGCGCATGCGTACGAGTGACAGCTCGCTCAGTATGTCACCGCCTTATAGGGTAGCTCAATCTATATCATTTACATTATTTTATACTCAAACACGTTTATAGTTATGTAATGTTACACTGTAGGTTAGTTAAGTAATACTTGTCCTTTTACTTTTTTAGTAACCTGCTGAGAGGAAGAATGTTGTTGAAATGCAGTTGAGCCACTGTAATTAGGTTAGTGTTTTACTGTCGCTGATTTTTACCATATTTTGTATGTCAAGTATATTTTATTCGATCTGGCTTGTGATGTATGGTTATAAATATATTTTAATATCAAACATGGCCCTTTTACTGTAAAGAATCATTTGAGTTCATGCGCATTATACCTTTATACTGGTGTACTTACTTACCTTTCTTATGTATGTTTCATTTCTGCTCCTTACTTTTTGTATTAGTTAATTTAGGAAAACCTATAATTGGCTTATGATAAGTTGTATTTTTGATTGTAAACATGTTCTGTAATATAGCTGCTGGTTTTCTAAATAAATAAATAAAAATAAAATTTAAAAAAAATATTTTAGATACCGTTGGTTTGGAAGTCAGCCTTTAACTGAGAAGAACCGGCAAGAGACCGCCACGATTTTTTTTTCTAAATTTTTTGGCTTACCCTTGGAGTTTTTCAAATGTTTAAAATTAAAAAAAAAACACACACAAAATAAAAATCACATAACAAGAAATTATAATTATTAAAATAATGAGAAACCATTAAAAACTAAACCTACAGAGTCTAGTTCTATTCTCTTGAGAACCAAGCTGATTCGAAATAGTCATTAAAATAAGATGCAGGTTACACTATAAAAGCTCTTGTTATAAGAGATGCCGCACACTAGTTTCTCAAGAAATTAACACCTGGTTATCTCAAAGATATAGTTTACGAGCGGCATTATCTTCAAGGAAATTGTGAGTGTTTGTTTTAATTCTTTAAAAGTGCCGCCCGGCAGGATGAGCTCTATCAGGGTTGATTGCTCTATTCTACCTTTGAGACTATGAACTTGATTTTGAAGTTAATAGTTTGTTGAGAATACAAGATTATAACGAAGTTGTTTTCGAACCAGCCAGTTTAAAAAAAGAATGATCATCCCAAAAATCAAATATAGAAAAATGTAGCGTACGAAGTAAATACATTATGATATTATATTTCTTTAGAAAGTTATCGTAATATAACATGAAGTAGTCACATCTTTAAGAGCATTGGCAGATAAGGTTGAACAACCATCTCCGAACATAACAAATCTCAATCATTCTGATAAATATGATATTGGATTTTCGACCTACTTCACCATTGATAACATGAGCTCTCGTTTTTATACGAACGTTTACAACCAGAAAGTATTATATTGAATCCTGATTGTTTTATATTGATTGCGGATCAGTATTTACGATTATTGTTCCGAGACCTTTACAGAAACGATTTTTATTTAACATGTAAATTATAAATATTATCGTTTATAAGTGTTTTCTTTGCATCTGCGCGTCAAACCGTAATTTTAAATTGTACTTTATGCTTTAGTAAGTTTATCAAATTATTCTTTAGTGATGTTTTAATCGCTCCATCAATATTTCGTATACTAGCTTCCCGTGCCGAGGGATTTTAATTTAATTTTTTTTTAAATTTTCTTCGGACTCTTAGTCCGTACTCTTTGAAGATTCTACTTAAATTATTTTAAGATTAATTGTATTGTGTTTTTATAAATTAACATCTTTCCGCGCTTGCTCAGCTCGTTGTTCTGAACTGAGGCTGATGATTAATATATATCATGGATTATAAATAAATAACTTAAGATTTACTTAAGTTTACACACTTATTCATCAAAATTTGTACATTCTAAATATTAAAGTTTAATTAATTTCGGCCTCGGATGGTATTCCGGGATTATAAGTCTTATGTCCATCCGGAATAATGAACGTTTCAAATCATTAAAGTATTTTTCAAACAGGTAATGCAATTTGCAATCTCTTTTTACAGTATTAGGGTTAGTATTTGAAAATTATTATTTAATAGCAGTGTAGTATGGACTAGTAATAATTCCACAGCACCGGCTTTATTTTTTAACTGATGTAAGTGTGAAATTGTTGAAAACCCATGTAATTATTTAAATCTCATTCACATTTAATGACGCGGAGTTTATTTTTATTTGAAATACCGCTCGTTTCCCTCCTTTTTATGGTAATGGAGTTTCAGAATCATCACCGGCGCGGCCCACAATCTGTATAATCTCAAATTTTGATATCCAAATTGAGACGTTAAGGAAAAGTTGAATTTACAGAACGGCCTCAAAGCAACGTAATGTTTGGAAAGTGTCGAAAAGTATGTAAACAGGTACTTCTTAATTTGGGCTGTGGTCGTATCTCAATCGACGGGAGGTGACTGTGACCACAGGTACTCGTGGATGGGCATCCAGCATATGCGTTTATTGTAGTTTAATATAATATTACAGCCATTATGTAATTTTATAGGCAAATCGGATGAAATCGACCCTAAGTTAAAATTAAAATATACTTTAGTGTGGATTACGCTGACAGAGTAATTTATGGATTTTTAAATATATAGCTTTTGGAAAGGTAAGTGTGACAAACAGATTTGTGTATCAAAGAACATTCCTTATTTTAAAAATATGCGTGAGAAATATCGGATAAAAATTAGACACATAAAAATATCGGGTAAAAAAAAATACAGAAATGCAAAGAAATAAAGTTCCATTTTATGAAAGAAATGAAACCAGTAAACTAGCACTTTACGAATTTGGCACCGCAGCCAAACTGTAACCAATCTAGATATTTGTTTCCGAAACATTTCTTACGTGAATTACTGTGCTCGAAACGCAAGCGTTGCTTTTGGAACCTACCTAACACATTATTTAGTATTTCTTGCTCAACTAACAAACTCTGCCATATTAGGGATCAAATAACCACGTGTAAAGAATGTCCCAGGATATTCATTATTATTATTTCTTTTTTTATCTCATAAACGAAAATCGGCCAACATTAGTTGAACTACCACCATTAATTCCGGGTAGTTCAAAATGCATTCATATCTCCGGTTGTTTTCAAACCGCTAAAGAGTAGAGCAATAATTTATACTAAAGACACCGAGAAATTGCAATGTCAATGGTGAATGCAAAGGTGTCTGTAATCCGAACAGTGATTTATGTTTATATTGGTGATTGAGTAATTATATCGCTGAAGTCCGTGTCACAGCGAGTGATTGTATGTGATGAATTTATTTATTATAGTATAGTCGGACCGGTTGCATTTTAAATTTGGTTTATGTAGGTTTTATATACGTAAATGTAAGTTAAAAGCGTTCAAAAAGTGAGAAAAAATCAAAAAAAATTCATTAACACATCGAGCTTTGGAAAAACAAGATCTGGCTTAGTAAAGCATTGTCTGTATCGCACGAATCACGGATGATGATGTCTTTCCAAAGCTTCAGCCCACGGTTTTGCAAATGTCAATAGGCTGTGGTGACCGTTTAGTATCAGACAGGCCGACAGCTTGTTACCTTAGTAGTTATGCTACCTTAGTAGTATAAAAAAATAAAGAAAACTTCACAATTCTCAAGTGACATAGTATGTTATAATCCCGGTATATATTGGATACCTAGAAAACGCAAGTAAAACCACAGGGCAGCTATTGTATAAAACGATGTTGGAGAAACTTAATCCTCCAAGTACCCAACCAAAACAAAACAGTAACTGTATCCAAAACATTGACTTAACAAGTGACGGTAACATTCAACAAAGTTAACACTTAGTGGAAACCATAAATTGTTGGAAATTGAAACTGTAGAAGTTGTAATGCAACGATAGATTGCTGCTAACTATTTCTGATATTGGATATCCTGGCTCAAAACACATTGCAGTGAGGTCATACAGCTATGGGGTGCTTCAACAAGGGTTGAGAGAAGAGATTTTTGCAGGGTTGGCAACGCACGAAATACCCACGGTGTTGCAATAGGCTGCGGTGACCGTTTACCATCAGGAGGGCCATCACATAGTATGCCACTTAAAAAAAAAACTACTGAACGGCCAGTGGTTAAAGACTGCCATGCCGCAGGTCGTGGGTCGTGGGTCGATTCCCACTCACGACAAACATTTGTATCTATGAACATAGCTGTTTGTTCTGTGTCTGGATGTATGTAAAAGTATGTATTTTTAAAAAGTAATATGTTGTATAGCAGTTATCTAGTTTCCATAGGATTGGTGATTAGTGTTCCTTAGTGTAGTGACGGAGGCACATCGCAAATTAATATCTACTCGTCTCATTTACATTTAATAAAACGAAAACCTATGTCATTTAAAAAAAAACTGATAGCCAAGATGCCTTGCCAGTACCGGCCGAGGCTGTCGAAGCTCAGCAAAGACATTAATGTAAATATAGAAAAGATCGAATAACTGATAACCTGACGACCTGTGTTCTCAAACGCAGGCCAATTGCGATTCTCAGGTAGCACTTAATTACATATAATAACTAATAATGTACTTATATAATCATGTATCTTGGAAAGTAAGAATTTGTAGTTTTCTACTTTTGTACTTATATTTCTGAATTCCTAAAAGTTTGATTTGAATCCAAATAAAACAGGATATGTTACATTTTACCCACGGATTTTTTTCGATTATTTTTCCAAGATGGGTTTTGAATGCCAAGAATATTATATATGTTAAAAACAGAAACATTTATAGGCTCTTCTTTTATTATAATTTTATACAAAAGCCACATTTTTCCAGACAGATAATATGCATGATTTAATTTATACCAAAAGTCCATAAAATTATTAATCCAAAGCTAATAAACTCAAAATAACGATCTTAAAATCGATAACGGTACATCAAATACAAAAAATAGATTCACTAAATAGATATAAAATTTTAACGCGCGGTTGAGAATTGCAAAAAAGCTCATTGATTAATTTACGAATCAATTAAAGAGATTATCGATTAAAATATTCGTATAATTAAAATTGCCGAATGATGATTACTCGATAAAATCATATGTTTTATGGCTCTCGCCAAATAATAATAGCAGTGGTTTTCACTATTTATGTAGTGTTATTTTGAAGGATGGTGCTTATCATATTTATTTTCTTTAAATACTGTTGATTGAATTAAGGAAGTCATTAAGATAAATTAACAGTGAATGAGTTAGCCATTTATAAGGAATCATGTCGTAAATTAGTTTTATATTATATTTGAATATAGTTTGTTAAGCATAATTTCTTAAGCATACGATTTGGTATTATTATTGGTTATTTATTTTGTTTAGAAATTACAGGCACATGAGACTTAACAACTTCACGTCTCAGGGTTGAAAACGCATCGGCGATTCTTCTAGTATTGCAATTGTCTACAGACGGCGGTGACCACTTACCATCAGATGGGCCGTTTGCTTGTTTTAAGATATAGTACCTGGATGGTCGAGTATTGCTCGGGATTTCTTCACTAACGTGACTTCTACCGTATTCTTTTTTTTAAAGCACTGTCATATATACCTAGATACGAATTAGCTGCGATAATAAAGGGCTCCCAATAACAGTACATATTTCTCACAAAAGATGTAACTTGAAAACCTTACCTTCTAATGGCATTGTAGCAGTTTTTTTTTGCCTAAAAACACGGAAAAAGCGAAATTTTCTGAAAATGAATCCTAGCTACATCTATTTAACGTCCCCGAAACCCCCTGCATACTAAATTTCAAGAAAATCGTTGGAGCCGTTTCCGAGATCCTAATTATATATATATAATGGATTGCTCGTTTAAAGGTATTAATTAGATAGATAGATTTTGTCATATTACAGTTTCACTCTAGTCTGGATACAATGGAAAGAAACATATGTGACTCTATCCTGGAAACGCGTATGTAACCCCAAGGGGCAGTTCTCTATAAAACAAAAAAGTACTTTTTCATTTTCCACCCAACTTCTGTGGAATGACGATAATAAATCCTATTTATGGAATTTTTAATGAACCCAGTTTTTTTTTTATTTTACATCGGGGATGGCGAAAATTACAAACTACTATTTAAATAGAGGCACTGGTGTGTCGGCACAAAAACGAAACAAGTGACATAAGTGTGCGTTCTCAGAAACCTCGTCAAATCGGGTTCAGATCGCAAGAAAACCGATACGTGATCGGCAAGCTTGTTTAGAAAACGTTTCCATTCGTACACGTCCAGTTATTTATTGTTAATTAGTTAACCCTGCGGATCATTCATCCATTACTTGTAAACGATATGGTAAAAAAGGTTGAATAAGTAAAATAAAATAATGGGAAAGAATTGTCTATGGTATTTATTAATTCTTTAGAGAAAGACTCCATCAATTATTTTTTGCCAGTATTTTTGTACTTACCTTTTTCTACTGTTAACCGAGTAACGAACTTGGCCACTAAATAATATTATTTCGTCGTATCGTCCGAACAAGTGTATAAAATTAAAGCTGTCTAACGAATTACGTCACGTCCGGCAGCGCCGCGCAAAACCAGTTTGCACTCATTCATAAATAAATCATTTCATTTTTTCCTATATCGGCTAAGATCTATCGTATGTTGCCTTGAAAATATTAAACCTATTTACTATTTATTGAGTATATTATGCCAGTTTCATATCACCTCCCGAATCATATTAATAAAGAAATAAAATCTTTTGACAATTTTACTCTGAATTAGTCTCTGTAAATTTGTATTAGGTCCCAGTTGTCGATAACTAACTAATAGTATTAAGCTCTGGGCTATTTTAAATGAAATTCATCTAAGTAGCTCATAACAATGCTTGTCACAACCATAAATTAGTACAGATTTAGTGTTTCCACACATAGCCGCTGGCAAGAGCCAGTCCATTAAACTTTACTACTCCAATTACTTTTGGCCATAACTTACTACCATCAAATAATTCTAGCAAGTATCCTATATTATAAAAGCCGCTTAAATATTATTTAAGCTGGCAGTAAGACAGATTAAGACTATAATAAATAGATTTGTGTCGGCTCCTTCATTGATTAACTATGCGGTTTTAATTTAGTTTGACAAAGCTGTGAGGTAATAATCAGACGCAAAACGAGTGTTTTATTAATGTTTTTGGGTATGAATGACCGACTTGAACAGCGCTAATTGTAGCGAGTTGGAATGGGGTTAGCTGTCAAATCAATTGACATTTAAATATATGAAAGTATACCAGAGATATAAAATTCCAGGGCATCCAAAAAAACGTATCACCATTGTTAATGTCAAAGAGAACAATGATTGCTCATTTTGAGACGATATTTTTTGCACGAAAGACCGAGTCGAATGATTTGCTAATTGTTGTATTGTGATGCGATACCTACCCAAAATAGGGTTACCAGTAAACTAAATATTTGACATTTGCCAGACTTACTGGCAGAAATAAAGAGGTATGTATGTTTCTCATGTGAAGTATAATGAAATAGGTATGGAATTATTGTTCGGTGAAGAAAGAGAAGAGTTATAATAATGTGAGTATGTATTTAGATAAAAATCACGTTATATATGTAGTATATCAGCTATCTGGTTTTCATAGTTACAGGCATTGCTCAGTTTGTGATCTGATTGTAAAAAATAATATACCAGGATTTCTGAGTTCTGACTTGAGGGTCTCTTTGCAATGAAAATTGAAGGCTACTACTTACTACTGTAAAATCTCTAGTCTAGAAAATAGTCTATCAGCATGTTAATTTGTATTGAAAAATATTTTAAACGCAAAAATAATTTTTTACACGAAGCAGTTATAAGATTTCTTAAAATCATTTAACTCTGGCAAACCTTTTTCCTTGAGTGACAGGAGTTTGGAAACCCCCATTTTTTTAAAGAAGATTAATTACACTGCAAAAAGATAATCTTAAAGTACCAGGACACCAGCTATCGGGAGGAGTACGCGAGATAAAACTGCAACAAATCGCATGTCATGACCACTCCATACATGGGCACCCGCAACAAGGCACGCACCGTTATCCGCTCACTACTTCAACCTATAATAAAAAACGTGTGATACGCGAATTATTACTTTAACATCTGAATAATAAAGTATTTTTTGCGAGGTTAAAGGTACAGTGGTTGGGTATAGAGACAAATTGGGAATGCAGTCGTGTTGGGTACGGATCCGCGTAATGGCGAATTGCTTCCACTGTATACATTCTATATTTATGCGCATTTTGGACTTTTAAATAATGATATAAACATATGTGCAATATTTTTGTATTTAATAAAATATTGTTTTTTAAAAATTGGCTAAAATAACATCTTTTAGTTAAAGCGTTTTCAAAAAATCAATGAACCATGTTTCGACAGGGCTAGTCTTTATCTCCAGCGTTATAATATTGTGTAGGTAAGAACAGTGAAAGGGTCCTAAAGTATGAAGACAACTAACCCAATGTGTCTTCCACGTAATCCCAACCATTTCAATAAGACCCCTAAGTGCCCATAAAAAGCCTATTTGAAAAGTAGCTAGGATAGGATTAGGGGATCATACATTAGTGGTCGGACGTCTGAAGTCTAGACAGGATTACAGACGTCTCGTCACGTAGCTGGTAGCTTCACGTAGCATATTGACAAAGGTTTATTGCTTACAAACGTATTAGGAATACAGTTTTACGCTCGGATAGAGATAATATTGATGCGAAGTATATCGGCAGTTTTACTTTGCTAAGTGATTTTGTGAGAGTTTCTATAAAAGCTACGAATTTTTCCAGTGCCTTTGACAGCTTTGTATAACTGCTTCGGATCTTATGTTGGTAAATTCAATATCGATATAGACTACTTTACTTGATTGCTATAAAAATAATAAATAACATAAAAAGTAACAAGATATTTTTTAGTTTTTTTTAGTCTTTTAAGAACAACTACACTGATTGTGTTTTTAAAATACGGTTTTCAAATTTGGATATTCACGATTCTGTAGTTCTTATCATTAAACAAAACACTAACGACACGAAACAATATTTATCAAAATAAACTAGCAAAAACAAATGCCGACCTTGAAATGCAGACTTCAAACGTCACCAGTTTATAAAGACCTTTATATTTCTTACTTTATCAGCAGTAATAACGGTCAGGGTATAGTGGTGATAGTCACATAATATGGGACATCGTCACAGGTTAGGCGGTCAGACTGATAATGTGTCGATGTAATCTGCCACAATTAGAAATGACGTGAGCTTGGAAATTTATTCTGGACAAATTATCTTTCAGTTTTCTGGTTTCCACCTCACGGTTTGTCACGGGTTCATGAGGTATCTTATGTTCCCCCGGGAACATTTACCATCTCCGTGCAAAATTTCATTAAAATCCGCTCAGTCGCTACTGAGCTAAGTGGTAACAAACTTACCTCCAACACAAACAGATGAGAAATGCTGTAGAAAGGTAAATTTCTTACCATTTGTAGATTTTGATAAGAAAATAGAGTTGACTTACCTGAAAACAAATAAAATAATTGATTAGATTTTTAACGGTAAAAAAAGCAAACAATCTCTCATCCTAAACGCATATTTCTTCTCCGTACATCGTGGGTTAAAAAAAAGTATGACCAAACAATTGAGAAATAGAGTGCGTAATCAAAATGAAAAGTGTCCTCTGAGGTAAGAGTAAGAAGTTAAATCAGTAAAAATTATGTAGGTTAATGGTAATATAATCATTATACCCAACTGTCAAAATTAGTGTTGATAAGTTCATCGATACGATGATTACAGTCATCAAAACTATCGATATATTTTAAGCGGCCCTATAAAAACTCAAGGCTGTCAATTTAATGAGGTGGAACGAATTTTATTATTGAACCTAAGTATTGTTTCTTGCGTGTTGACATTATACAAATATGGTATGCGAGTATATACCTATTTTGTTTTTTATTATTATGTTATATTTTAATTATAGTGCACGCTCAACAAGTCCTTATATCCCACGTTATATATTGTTCAGTCGTGATTTAATTATTCATTAATTACAACCATTTATAATAGTATTACTTCATATCATTAATAGGCTCTTGTATTACTAGCTGTATATACATATAAATGATTAACAAAGTACTTGCATTTTATTTTATTTATTTATTTTGGTTGCATTAAATTACTGTAAAACTAAATCTTTTTTGTTTTATAAATTTGTTGTTGTATCTATTGTTATTTTTATTTATTTTGGTTCTATATTTTACTGTAAAACTGCACAATTAGTGGCGAATAAGCCTTATCATTAGTACTAAGTAAAATACATAATAGAGTATATAAGAGACAAAAACAAAACATGAAATTGCACGCAAACTCTTATCTAAATCCTTTACTTAAGCTCGAAACTCCCCTGGAACGTTTAGCGTGGGTAATTAGGCGGAAATATTTGCGTGGCCTGGGAGTCGAACCGGCTATCAGCCGACATCGCGGCGTCTGGCCCTATCCGACATCATTGTGTGCCAAACAAAGCCCTCCTCATGTTTTTTTTTTCTCAGTTTGGCGTCACAATATCATGGGAATGTGCATGCAATAAAAGAAGTTTGGTATTGAATTTAATAATAAAATTAAAATGCAGTTAGATTTAAAATGTTTATTTAATATTGATAAGCCATCGAGTGGATGAGTAAATGTTATTGAATATTGAATGTAAAGTCCAGGAATTAAATTAATACAAACAACTTCAAAAATTTATTGGACGAGTCAAGCAAATCTTGATAGGAGCCATCGCCGCAAATTTGCGTTAAAGATGCTGCAACTCAACTCAAGCTGCTGTGTTTAACTAATAAAATATCTGTAGAACCATGTAAATAAACGGACCACCGTGGAAATTTTTAAGATACGTACTATTAAGGAAGTATTCCGGGCAGCTAATATTTCGTCACCAACCTTTGGAATGTCCACAGATGTCATTTGGGCCCACACCGATCGGAATTCTCTACCTACGCTCCGTTTGGTTTTACATCGGTATTGAGAAGGCATCAATCTCAAACTATTGTGTTGTGTCGTGTTGTCCCAATTTTATGGCCAACATTTGGCGAAAGCGTATTGTCCCAATTGGCCAACATTTGGTGTGGAAGAAACCATATGTTTTGGAAGAAACAGATATTAACATTTAATTCTTTCCTTTATGAATGTTTAAACTGGCTGGTATAAGATTCCATATACTTAAGTCTCACTCTTATGTCTTATGATTCGAATAAATAATATCAGTAAAAGACAAGCTACGGGCTTTGCGATGGGTAAATCAGATAATTTACTTGCACCTACAGAATTTGTTTACGACTAAGCACAAATTCTATCAGACAAGATGTACCACTCTCACTGTATTAGGTATTCTATTCAGCGACTTCATTCAAAAGGATCCATTTATTTTATAAGAGTGTTACTTTATAAATACTAATATAAAAATCTAGGGATATTCCAACCGCCAATTCTAGACCATATCTTTATTGAAAAAGAAATAATATTATAGTTATTTATGTAGGCTTTCGAATACTCTTATCAATTGTCTTTACATATCCCTACTAATTTTATAAATGTGAATATAAGTTTGTTTGTTACGCTTTAACACGAAAACTACTTAACCGATCATCATGAAACATTGTACACATTCTTGGAGGTATTAGAAGTAACATAGGATACTTTTTGTGTCGGGAAAATGTTACATCCCTCGGGAACGCGGGTGTAACCACGGGGCACTGCTAGTTGGTTTTTTTTTTTTTTTATACCGCATGGGCCGACAAACAAGCGAACGGTCCACCTGATGGTAAGTGGTCACCGCCGCCTATGGACATTTGCAACACTAAGGGCATCGCCAATGCGTTGTCGACCCTGAGACGTGAAGTTGTTAAGTCTCATGTGCCTGTAATTTCACCGGCCCCCTTACCTTTTTAACCGAAACACAGTAACACAAGTGCACTGCTTCACGGCAGAAATGGGTAAGGTGGTAGTACTTCCCCGGACGAACTCTGCACTAAGAGCTCTACTACTCGAAAATGGTTTATAATGATGATATAACAATGACGTGTGAATGTTTGGATCACGCCAAAACTGTTGAACGGATATGGATGAAATTTGGCACAGAGATAGATTACAGTCTGGAATAGTACATAGGCTACTTTTTATTCCGGGAATATGTGCCACCTCTCGGTTAAAGGGGTGAAACCGCGGAGGAAAGTTAGTAATTTTATGTATATTTTTTTGGTTTAATATGTTCTAAGTAATCCGATTTATTATTATAACCATCAATTTAATCTATTATGTTACAATAGATTAAATTGATGGTTTTTAAATCAAATCCTTCCCAATTGTTTCAAAGCAGGAAGTTTGCTTGTTAAGCATGGTGATAGCCGTGATAGGTAGTAATTTTATACAATACCGGATGTCAGTACAATAAATAATGATCTTATGTGTCACGAGTGATTTATATCAATATTTTAATTAACGAGGGGTTTATCTCTGAAATTATGTTCCAAAAACACATCTTTTAAGAAAGAAAGAAACAAATTTATTTGTGACAAAGGGGAAAATAACACATGAAAAAGCCCGTACTTTATATTGATAATAAAGGTTATTATATAAATAATTAATTAAATATCCCAGACAATATTTACAAACGACTCAGAGGACTAAAACTAAGCTACGTTTGTTGCTATGGTGACCAGGTAACTGATTAACTACTACTTCAAAAATAAAAAATAACAATGAAAAAATTCCAAAACCATATTCAGTTTACACCCGCGGAAGGCACTTATGAAGGTCAAATTTAAAGTTACTGAAGCTACTAAACATTCAATACATATACATACCTACTAATATTTACAACTAAACTCAGAAGAAACATACCTATTCATACACACAATTGTTTTTCTTGGTTGGAAATCGAACCCGCGATTCATGGCACGGGTGTCAGGGTATCCAACCACCGAACCAACCGGCACGTCCGTAATTACATTTGTGTTTTCTCGGATTTCAATCAGATGTAATAATTTTCTGCTGATTTAACCGATGCAAACAAACGTGACTTGTAAGGTTGGCGTGAATCAATTTCGCCGAAACCAATTTGTATCAAATTCGTGTTCGCATTAAGAAAACATAACCCAATTCCGATTGTAAGCAAAAACCCAATAGGTTAGTTACTTAAGGTGATTAGAAACCAATAATAGAAACGCCCTCTTTAAATCACTTTTGAAGAACACCCATTTACGTGCAGGTATCGTAAAAAAGACGAGACTATTTTATTGTCGGGACCGAAATGTTTTAGTGCACTGTCGTAAAATAAAAACGTTGTAAAATTCACGCATTGTGCCGTGTCCATGTTATATTTACGATTGCCGCTCACCTCCCCCTGAAATTATCTATTTCGAAATATCCAAATACTTGTGCTCTTTTTCGGAGGCAGTTAAGTTCTTTTGTACCTGTTACTTTGGACATAAGCGGTTTTTATGTAGCTTTAAATTTTTCTTAATTGTATTATTATGGCTGCAGGCCGGTAGCGACTTTAATATAGATCAGTGGAAATGTCTATAGTCTATAGCCTCTCTCAGTTTTGTTGCTGGTGTTTTTTGTTTCAGTTCATTGTACATCAACGTTTTTATCTACGTTTTACGTATTAGGCATCCTTTGGTGTGATGATTTGGTAACGAAGTAATATTTTTAAGTTCATAATTTACATAAAAGTCTAATATAGGTACACCCACAAAAAATAAGTACCCACCTACTAATAAATTTTCACAAATAATTTATTAAAATTTATGACACCATCATCCATTTGGGCTATAAAACTGGTTTGACAGTCAGTCAAAAAAAAAAAACTGTCCAAGAGCTAGTCAAACTCAGGCACATGCGGTTCCGTATAATAATATTATAATAACCATCTTTATTTTGTATGGAATAAGATATTTTTAAAGGAACTCAAGGTTTTTGACTTCATAGAAACTATTTTAGGTTAATTTTTTTTATATTTTCTCTGTTATAGATATTTTAATCTTTCAGACAGTTTTTTTTAAACACTTTGCCTTGTTGACTAACGAGATAGGTATGCAATTTAATGCAATTTCTACAATTGTCCCATTTTTTTTATTGATAGAAAAGAAACCATTCCAAAAAGGTCAAAAAGCAAATCACTTCAGCTGTAATTCCTGTGACAGACAGGGGTTTCTTTTTTACCTTTTATGAACGGATCCCTAAAAACGGAGAAAGGTTATAAAGGTTTTATTGGTTGGAAATGACTTGGTTAGACTGTCGAGAATAAAGGATAATAAAATAAGATTTTTTTTAAAGTATGGGACCAAGTCGAAGCGTCGCAGAGCCTTGAGGGATAAATGTCAGCAGGCAGGAATCTGTTTAGTTTAATTTATAGACGGTTATCCATCTCGCTAAATCGTTAAAAGGGCTCATCCCTTTAAATGTTTACATCTGTTACAAATATATTTTAACATTTCTAAATATAATTATGATTGCTCTGATTTTTTTCTATGTAAACTTTATTTTTTTATTGTAATATTTTAATTCATATAAATAAAGGTTCATGTGACCTACTGTTTAGTGTGCAATAACTAAATCATCATGGTGAACCAGATATTTCCACAAATAAAGACCGGAGCGGTCTAGTCTATAATAGGTCGACCCCTTAAGGGGTTTAACAGTAAATAAATAACACCCTATAAACACACGCGGTAAAAGCTTTCCACTTTCCAGTTTCATTTGTTTTCAGAAAATAATCTTATTTATTTATTTTAATTCCTGTCGATGATATAGTCGAACTCGTTACAACAATTATACAGCGTGTTATTATATAAAAAGGTGCCAATTAAAAGGCTCCAGCGTTCAATTACCGGCGGGTATTGGTAAGAATGGCAGGTTATTCTGGCGGCGCGTACGCATGATTGATACTATACATAGGGTTGCCAACACTAAATATATTTATTATGTTTTTAATTAAATTAATTTTACTACGTGAAATACGCCCTGATTAGAACATACGTAATTTGTATGTTCTCGATAATTTACTGATCTTGTATATGACTAGCTGGCCCTGCGGTTTCACCTAGTTCCCGATTGATGTTACATTTTTCCGGGACAAAAGGTACCCCATGTGTTAAACTAGGATATAACCTATACATGTTGCAGGTTTGATACAAATTCGTTTACTAGTTTTTGCGTGAGGAAGTGCCAAACATCCATACATCAATTCTGACAAACTTTCGCATATATTAGTTCGCGGAATGCCAATGAAAAATAATAGGTAATAAGTATCCTGGGACCTTTTTTTACACACGGCAAACTGATCCCAAACGAAGAAGAGTACTATGGAAACCAGATAACTAATAAATTACATATAACTTTTTAAATGAATTCCCATAACTTTGATTTGCCAACCCTACCGTTGACTGGTGACTGGCGACTACCGAGTGTCGCGTCTATCGTCATTGCTAACTAGGTAGTACTCCGAAAGGTTATTGGTTTAATCATTGGTTTCAGTTAACGTCAGTGCTGACGGAACTTATGAGACTCCATTTAAGTCTTCAAAGTGAATTGATTTACTCCTAATGTGCTAACTGATTTATTCTCACAAACATGGGGTAATAGTGGTTAAGGCGAATATAGTCCTTGAAACCTTCAATTATCGTCCCTAAATTTCTCTCCATCCTGGTTGTCTGGAAGAAATCGCTTTTTAGCGATAATACCGCCCATTGTACATAGTTTTAAGGTTTATTTTTGTTTATGTTCTTGATTTTCATGTTTGGTATACAATAAAGAGTTATCTATCTATCTATATTTTTGTATAACACTAAAAGGGATATTAAAGATATTAATATTTCCTACTAATATACTGCGAATGTTTGTGACTATGGGTGTTTGTTACTCTTTCACGCAAATACTTCCCAACGGATTTAAATGAAACTTGGCACGTATATAGAGCATGCCCTGGTATAACATATAGGATACTTTTTATATTGGGAAAATGTTACATCCCTCGGGAACGTGGGTGAAACCGCGTGGGACAGCTAGTTAATTATAAATAATCGGCTGATCGGATTTTGTTGAAATTTGGTTGAGGACAGAGTCTTTTGTATCAAAAAAAGGGGTAAATCCGAGGGGCGGAAGCTAGTAATCAATACAAGGCCAATTAGAAAAAGTATCAAAACGATAGCAATATTTTAATTGCTTGTTTAAAGTCAGTCGTACAATCTAAGCTCCAATTAAGGCACAAATAACCATAACATTGAACAACGCAGATAGCTGTAAACGGCTTTGTGATCGATTGATTACAGAAACTGTTGGTAAATGATTGCATTGCTACAGTTTAGCAATATTAATTAATTCTAATGGTCATTTAGATTAGTTTCAGATGTAACAACGTTCCTGTCAGTTGGCGCCGGTGAGACGCCCGTGTGGGATGTACCTGTACCTGTTACGAATATTTTAGTCGAAATAGCCGAATGTAAATCTAGATAATGTGGGCACACCTTAAAATATTCAATGTTTACAATATCTGGTATTTTGTTGAATGTTTCTTAACCTAGACTGCTGTCGTGGATATATTTTTCTACGTCTTTAATAATGGTTTGAGGATTTCATTCAAGAAGGTCGATAGAAGAATGAATCCATTCTTTATTTGAACGATGAAAATGACCTGCCCGCTTAATCTGTGGTTTAGTGATAAAAATAAGGTCGTTTAAAATTGATCCTTAAGTCCAGCGTTCACATCCTTTTTTTAATCTGTCCCCATAAATTGTCACAGTAATGTCTGTATTATCGTAAAGTGTGCTGTAAAATTAAAGATTACGCCAATAAAACTGCCGTAAAGTGGGATTTGGTCAGCGATCTGATCGCTAGTAGGCGTTTTATTGCACCGAAGAATTTCGTCTCTGGTACTTGCTATTGTTATTTACAGGAACAACTAAAATAACATGACGCTTGAAGTTTGAAGGTACACATAAACATTGATTTGCATATAATGGTCGAATTACCTTGTCGATTGAGTCAGGTATTCAGGTAGCTCACAAAATGACATTGAGTTTGACATATTGCAATGACGGTTGGCCATCAACTAGGGTTTGATTCTATGATGGATGACGTGGCTTCTATGCTCTGTCTCTTTCTGTAGCTTCACCATCACCTGAAAGATCCGATCTCGGAAACCTTTTTGCGCCGGCTCGCCTACCACCTAAATGTGTATTAGCCGAATAAGGAGTACTTTGAACAACAATAGTACTATTAATAAAGATAACAAATACTCGTTGTCTAATCCCGATAGCGTATCTAAACACAATTGTATTGTTAACTGAAATTTGTCGGCAATGACATTAAAAGATCATTCAGTTGTGAAAGCAAGTTAGCCACGTAAGTTGATACCTGACCAGAATAACAGCATAAAAAAAGGCGAACCTGTACACGAGTGTAAAGAAACTCTTTGGGCACGTTCATTTATTGCCAGAGAAAATAATACCGCTTTATATCGACGCGTTCAGAATGTTAGGCACGTCTCCCGTTTACACCGCCCTGTTTATTTTAAATAAGGTTTCGTTAAGTAAAAGCAAACCCGGGGGATTTCAAGGCCCCACTGAGCTGGATGAAAAATTAAGGAAAATATTCCGATTATTTCCTCTGCGGAATTCGTAATGTCCTCTAACACCTTTTGGGGATTATTCCTGTGGATTTGTATTTCAACTTGGGTATTACGGACTATAATGTTTACTACGGTGGTGATTTTCAGATTGAATTTGGTAAAATAATTAATATTATGAATGATAATGCTGGCTAAACTGACCCTTAAGTTGTAGAGGCTAGAGTTGAGTTGATTAATTAGTTCAAAACCAATCTATTACCTATATCTTAGAAGGGATGCTACGAGTGTTGTTGAATTAATTTGCGGATAACAGGATGCTCATTCTGATTAAGGACCCCCACCGCAGCGATCTCGTTTCTGAATAAATTAGCTAAACCATAAAATGAGCTCAGAATTTTAAATTAGAGATGAGAGATATACCTAATACTAACGTTTGACCGCGGTTTCGCTCGCGCTTGTGATTTGGTACGACCCACCGCGTCACATCGCCCGCCCGCGCTATTACTTCGTTTCCAGTAAGGTTCTTTTTGACTATTTTTCTTTAAGCTCGTGACACATGCTTGTGCATATGACGCTAAAAGAAGTGGGCTATGAAAAGCAAAAAAAGAAAATTCTAATCCGACAGGCAGTTCAGTAAACTTTTGAGTTTAATCATATTATATAAGAAATGTAAGAAGCAAGACTGAGTGTGGCCATTTTTAAAAGCACACTCGAGGATTTTTTTTTATTGTATTTTTATTTTAGTATTCTACATGTTTACAAACAATTATGGCAGACGATATATTGGTTGTTCTCAATACAAATCGTTTTATGTCGTACTTTCATAACATCATTAAAGTAGTTCTTCTGAATGTGTGTGAGGATTGTCCCAGGGTATTATTATATATCTCATATTGCACCTACGACTTTTAAACTGCAGACATCTTCAAGTAACTAATGTTGTCTTCGAGAATTATAGAAAAGGTCAATTGTAGGCTCTCCGACCAATTACGAGAATACTTTGTTGCGAATAAATTCCTGTTTGCACAAATGTCGAAAACATTATACCAAACACCAAGACTTAACTTTAATCCTAATTTGCCCATTGCAGTGGTTCACATTTTGGTAACGCTTTATAGACAACCAGTGTTTTTTTTTTTTTTTTATACCACATGGGCCGACAAACAAGCGAACGGTCCACCTGATGGTAAGTGATTACCGTCGCCTATGGACATTTGCAACACTAAGGGCATTGCCAATGCGTTGTCGACCCTGAGACGTGAAGTTGTTAAGTCTCATGTGCCTGTAATTTCACCGGCCCCCTTTCCTTTCTAACCGAAACACAGTTACACAAGTGCACTACTGCTTCACGGCAGAAATGGGTAAGGTGGTAGTACTTCCCCGGACGAACTCTGCACTAAGAGCTCTACTACTCGGAAAATAGTTCTAATAGTGACTAATAAACTCCACTATACTTACAACATAAGGCTCTTTTCCTAAGCCCCATTAATTATTCAACGTCAATTCCTCAAGAATCAGGTTCGGGTTTTGTTGCTTCCGCTGCTAAATTAGAATTATGACGGAGCGAAACAATGTGGTCTGTCGAGGAAACGCGATGATTTCCATGAGCCGCATTAATTCGTTTGTGTAATGCTTTACCTGAGGCCAATTTATGCAGTATGATTTACCATTTAAAAGAAACTAAAATTGAATTGGTGACCTAAGTTTATTTGAAATTAAATTTATTCGTAAAAAGACTCAGTGTCAAAGTCACCTTATAAGAACTGGTTATAATTAAGCGTATCCTGCTTTTTTAACTGCGAAAGGCATATTGAAAGGTAAACTATACTTATACGTCCATATTGTTGTAGACTTATATGAAGTCAAATACTAACATATAAATTTTAGCTTAAATACATTTAAACTTGATATTTTCAATTAAAGTATTTTACAAACATTATTAGTGAAAACAATTTATGCGGCCTTATTGCTAAAGTAATTTCTTCCTACTAAACATTCACTTACTTCTTTCTACAGCATCTTAAGTTTATTCCACCAAAATATTTTTCTTATGAATATAATGGACAATTTACCTTCTGTCAAGTACACAATACGGAGTTATTTTGTGGTGACACTGTAAAACCTGTATGAAGAAGCGATTTCCCTTGGGCACGGGTACAAAGGGATCGATAGCTATTGTGATTCCCCTTCGACATTAAATTATATGGGAGGGTGCTTCAGGATCACACCGACATCTGCCAAGTCGATCGGCTTTGCATTTTATCAATTATTTGATTTTTCGAGTGAGTGTGCACTTTGCACTTTCGTTTGGCGTACATATTATTATCATTAAATTACAGATAAGTGGACTGTATAAAGTTCACTATAAGCCAGAAATAAGTTATATTTTCAGTCAAAAGTTGGGGGATCTTTACACCTCTATAAACTTCTTTCGACCTACCTATTTGGGGATATACCCTCTAAGGGTGTAAATTTATACTCCAAATCCAGATTCGGAATGGAGCTAAAATTTGCCGTATTAATAAATGAGATCCTAAATAAAGATTTCGCCGCATTTCATTCAGAAATTACGCTCTTAAGGCAGGATGCACACCCAATAAGGAGTCTGCAACAAATACCACAGGAGCTTCGCACACAAATCCAGAGGAGCAAATGCTTATCCTACGTGTACAAGCTAAAGCAGATATGTATATGGTTGCATTAAACGTTTAAAACACACGGTGCAATCGCTGCGTTTTCTAGTATACGGTCTGTTTGTAGCATTACTTACTAAAGTTTAGTGAGCTGGGAGCTAAGTAGCTGGAAACTTCAGTTACGTAGGTACAACTATAGTCACGAAACTTTTTTTAAGTGTATGGTCTCAAAAATAAACATTATATCTTATACTTTAAGATCTACATGTTGTATAATATTTTGTTAACAGTGTATTGTGTGTTTTTGTCAATATAGACTCAGTATGTGTAATATTGTCACAAAACTTGGTGGTTTTTAAATGCTACTATGTAATCATTATATTATTTTATTGTTATTTTGAGCCTGTAATAAAAAAAAAGTAAAAGTTGCTCATATCAGATCTCCGGGAACCATCAGGGTTTTTGTCAACATTATTCAGAGCATCAACATATTTATCATTGTAATATTAGATGTCAACACGGAAATTATATTTGTCTCCCTTTACTCATTCCCGAGTCGAATGTGTGCCGATATGTCTCGGAACTATAGTCATATATTAGCTTTATTACTTACAAACAAGTACAAATTGTTGACCTACAAAGGGGAAAAAACGTATAACTTTGCTCTCGTCGCTTTATGTTGGCATTGAAAATTGTTTCTCATGATTTATGTTCACATTCAATGCTCTACCTAGCCGTTAGTGGAAATCTGAGACTGTATTAACTCTGAAGGTTTAAAAAATGAAAGGTAATAGACAATTAAGACAGAGTGAATAGGCTATAGAATTTCTGGGTAAGCGTGCTACATCCTCGGCCTCATCATAACTCCTTCTGGGGTCATTCAAAGGCCAAACGCAAGCCCATTCAGAATTTAAGAATATGAATAGTAGAGATCTTAGTGCAGTCGTTCGGGAAATACTACCATTTCTGCCGTGAAGCAGTAGTGCACCTGTATTACTGTGTTTCGGTAAGAAAGGTAAGGGAGCCGGTGAAATTACAGGCACATGAGACTTAACAATTTCACGTTTCAGAATCGACAACGCATTGGCGATGCTCACATAACAACAGGTGGACCGTGTACTTGTTTGTTGCCCCCGTGAAATAAAAAGAAAAAAATTATAGATGCTATACAATTTTGAAAATGAATTTTGATATTGAGTGGTAACATAGATTTTTATTTCTCATTAAAAAGTACTTATTTTAGTACAAAGATAATCGAATAAATTAAACTGACCAAAGTTTGAAAGATAAGGAATTGTAATAAGTAATATTTATCAGCCGGATGTATTATATCAGTAATGTCATAGAAAGAATCCTTTCAGATAATATTTGTTACAATCGTGATCAAATCTTTGATTATCCGTCATGATATTGACGTGTGCAACTATTAAACTGTCAAATTTAAATAATGTATATCAACGACGTATTCGAATATAGACACATCATTCGCCAACGTCACGTCTCTGTAAAAAACAGGATGTGTCGTAAAGATACACGATAGAAGTGAAACTTTTGTATTACAAGGCAATTTTTTATTATTAATCAATCACTTTTTAATAGCATAGTTGTGCGTTTCATTCATTTATTTTTCGTCACACAAATAGGTTGCGGATCAGAATTTCAAAGCCGTATAAGAAGTTTCACTTCCGCAACGAAAAATTTAAACAGCTTATTCGGGCTAAGAAAGGGAAAGAAAATCGTGTACCTGTTGTTAAAGAGAGATTAATTTACATCGTAAGTTACGTTCAGATTGCCTGCCTGATTCGACTAATTGGAATTAGGTTCATTACCAGCATTTTATGTTGCCATTTCGGATCGTGGACAGTGCATATATAGTTTATATATCATTAATGTATATTTATTTTGTTTGGCGAGCACGCGCTGCTTGAGAATTTGGTAATGATTGGCAAATGTTTTGTATTGAGTTGAATGAAAGTATAATGATTATAATGCGAATAGTAGTTGGCACGTTTATATAACTAATAGTTTAGATATTTAAATGGGTCGCTTTATCTGAATTTGGACCGATCATTCCAATATCGTAAATTTGAAAGGTTCTTTGAATAGATTTTGTTACTCAATCTACTGTAATGGGTGTATGGATTTGGCTTAATGATAGACCATATTTTGGATTGGCTTTTAAATATGTATACTCTTGTCCGTTAGATATCAGATTTATTTTACGTTAATAGCTGTAATTTGTCTCTTATTTTTTAGTTTAAGACTGTT
Source organism: Habrosyne pyritoides (assembly GCA_907165245.1). NCBI lineage: Eukaryota > Metazoa > Arthropoda > Insecta > Lepidoptera > Drepanidae > Habrosyne > Habrosyne pyritoides. The sequence goes on along the minus strand of OU015596.1, from coordinate 10,431,511 downwards.
ACTGTCCCAAATAATTAAAATAAAATAAAGCATCTGGAACTCGGGTAAGACAGCGGCGCGTGAGTATAGTAAAATATGATTGTTATTATTATTTTGCCAGTTAGCTTAGTGGTATAATTGTTATTTTTTTTATACTCCATAGGCCGACAAACAATTGGTCGGTCCACATGATGGTAAGTGGTCATCGCCGCCTATGGACCTTTGCAACACTAGGAGCATCGCCAATGCGTTGTCGACCCTGAGACGTGAAGTTGTTAAGTCTCATGAGCCCGTAATTTTACCGGCGCCCTTACCTTTCTAACCGAAACACATTAATAGAAGTGCACTACTGAATGAGTACTGCAGAATTGGGTAGTACTTCCCCGGACGAACTCTGCACTAAGAGCTCTTCTACTCTTAAAGTTAGAGTCTGAATGCTACGAGACAGGTCATGAGTTAAATTCCCACCCAAGATAGTGGTAATTGGTGTACACGATTTTTGTTCCGTGTCTACTTGTAAATATCTATATAATTATAAAGAGTAATTAAAAAGAAAAAAGTAGTACATATTATCAATTAAATGACTTCAATAGTACAAGCTCTGCACAGTTTACGTAAAGTATGTACCAGGATATTTTTATTTTCTGTATTTATTTTATATATATTTTTTTATTAAAATAACGGGTATCATTAAATCTAAATTAATCATCAAAAATCTTACAAAACAATCAACTGAATAATTTATTAAACATAATCATAAAAAAGATCAATTAAGTAATAACATATGTAAATAATCAGATTAAGAGACCTTTAAATAAACAATGAGCTCGTAATATCGACTCGCAATGCAAAGGCACTAAAAGGCGAAATGTGATGAATACGGTAGTTGATCGATAAAACAGTAATTACAGCCCTATATCGTAACTGAATGGCTGACGTTGCGTAATTTCTTTATACGAAATCGAAATGGCCTCTCTCATGACCATAAATGCGGTCTGTTATAAAATGACCTAAGTCTTAAGCGATAGCGGAGCGGTTGGTGTTAAATATAGCAGAAACTAGTTACAAGGGAAAGCAAGGAGACATAATAGGCGACCATTGAAACCAAGCTTCTGACACTAATGAAATATAATTCTTTTTAAAACAAAACTTCAATCATAAAAAGTTAAAATACAAAATAGTTCGTAATGGATGGGTTGTCTTTGATGTATAAAAATTAATTCTTTATAAAATTAACCATTTAATCAATTGTTTAACTCAAAGGGAAAGCAATCACTGTACTTGTTCATTGTGAATATGAGCAGGTCTCACCATTACGAATATGTGGCTAAATTACTACCTGGCTTAAATTGTAGTGGAAGATCATATAAATCGCTTCCGCTCATTCACGTGGACCACATATCACCTAATCCACGACTCCCCATACATCAGTCTGTTTGCATCGTGTTTAGCTGGCAGCGTAATATTGGGGTCACTTTCGTTTGTTTGATGCGTTTAATTGACTTTATCTCTCATATGACCAGAGGCTTTTAATAATATTTTATTGCAATCTGATAAATCAAGTACTAGTGCTGAATAAAATTGTAGAAAAACTTCAAATTAAGCGATAATAAAGCTGCCACACCGTTTCTGATGGACAACTTGGCAGGCCATAATTTATGTCTTGAAAATATTACGTTACGGCAGACGTCGGATTTTCTTAAAAGGTAATGTATTCATTCTGTGTAATTAAAGTACCCGCACTGGGAGATAACCAGTCGATTGTAATGTGGCGGAATTCTTTAAAAATCCATCGAAAGGTACTGATAGGGATCCATTGTAGACAGTGAAAGTCATTCTGATTGACAATATAAAAACCTTGGTCAATACTGAAAACAACTTTTTTACCTTATAACTCTTTTATAAAGATAACAAAAAACGTCATTGATTAAGCAAGAACAATTGGAAAATTTGAATAATATCATCAATTGATTTTAAAGAATATAGAGACCTTATAAATAAAATAAAAAAACTGTTTTAATTATTATTTTCTATATATATACTATTAATGATAAAGCCAAATGAAGCAATGCATACCAATTTAATGATAATTATAACAATTTCACACTTAACGATTCCATTTGTGTAGCTAAAGATATAAAACGAAAAAGGACATCGTTTTACGATTATTAAAGCAAAAGTGCGAATGTAATTTAGAGCAAACTTTTATTGGTCATTGCTGATCATAAAATTGGCCGCGTGATAGCAAGACCATCCTGTTTCAACAAGTAAAACGGTATTATAATGTTTCAGTTGACATTTACAGAGCAGTAGATGTAGAATTAAACTACGACAAACTGGTCGGAAACTGGACAGATTAAAAACAGGACCACTTAACAACTTGGGACAATTTGCGAATAATCTATAGCAAGCAGTTCTGGAGTTTAATTCGCAATAAAATCTCTAGTCATGGCAGTACCTATGTACATAGTAGAAATGAAAGTTAGTTACAATTTCGACTTTAAATTTACAGACGTTCAGAAGATTCAAGAGAGCTGACGTGCTAACGGGGAGACGGAGCAGTGGCCCTATCTCGCCAAACCCCAACCTCTTTGACGACTGATCGCAGGTCACAAAACGGAAAAAAAATTAATGACGTAGGTCATAATCTTTTTAACATTAAAACAATTATATAGTTTAAGCTATTTCGGCACGTATGTTAACTTGGTAAAGTTCCAAAATGGTTTGACAATATTATATGCGATCATCTGAGTAATAACATTTACCCACGCATGGTAAGATATAATATTAAGATATATAAGACATAATATTGAACAAAAAATACGTTATAAGATTTAGAAAATCCAGACAGAAATTATATTTTGTGGAAACTAATATCTGCGAAAGTATCCCTTTCAGATACCATCTCATTCATTACACAAAAGTCTCAGTAGATTACGTATGTTTCCAGGGAATTAAGGAAACGTTTCCTTTTTATAAGAGATTGGTTGGGATTACCAAGACTGGGGTCGCAACAAACAATGGGGTTGTAGAAACAGATATTTCATATGTCCCGATGTAATTCCATAAGCGGTAAGATCACTGCTGCGTGCCTCATTTGTTCTGTATTTGTCTATATTATTTGTTTTCGGTCGAATATCTCAAAGAGTTATGGTTTATGCTTTTTAGCTCCGAGCCTTATTTAATTTGTTGAGTTCTGTTATAAGGTTAAATGGAGCATATTTTGTGATTCTTCGAATTCCCAACCTCAGCGACAGAAACCAGATTTATCGCCAAGCCCTAGCAACTTCAGAATTTTGTATTTATTTTAGGATCCCATTCGAGACAACCTTCATCGATTTGGAACCTCTAAGTCTCAATTAAATGTATCCTTGAATGTTCAAAGTCAGTTATTATTCAATGCCAATAAGACTTTCTCATTTGATTTGAGGAATATGCATTCTAATTCGTATATGTTAGAGTCCAATTCAGCATCATGTATGATCAGTGTAGCATCTAAGAGCGATAAATTATAATCACCATGGTTACTGAAAGCGTCAAAGTAAACAGTTCTAAAGTTGGATGTAGACGGGTTTATCTGGCGGACAATATCTCCAGGGCTCGTCATGGCTGGAGTGGATAACCCTTGCTTTGAGCGCGGTTGGCGGTTTAAGGTATAAGCGTTTGACATTAATTAAGCCTTAGTTTCCTTATAGGTAACATGTGATTTGCAATCAAACAAAGAAATTCTCATTTGCAGGAATTACCTATTATTGTATTATCTGTGCTATTATTCTTGACCTCTATCATATTGAAAGATAATTATTTGTGATATATTATGACAGGCAACATCCGTGAGTCACATGTTATTTATCTACAAGCATACAGACAGCTGGTCTGGGTCGTTACTATTTAATTGGCAAACGAGCAAAAGGAAAAGTGAAGACGTTTTTGCATTCACAAAAGAAATGATGATTTATAAATGGTATTGACAGAGCTTTAAGTATGATGCTTAGATCCATAAACATTGCCGCTAACGCTGATTACTTGTACCACCCGCCTACACCCAATCCGGCGCCTACATCTTCTATAAACACAAGATGACGCCGATAGCTGCGCCTCCGCGATGTATATTTACAATAATTACACAGATTGCATCTCGGGGTCAGGTGTGCTAGAAGATTGACTGACGATGATAGGTGATAAACTTTGACGCAATCTATTGACCCAAATCTAGGTATAGCTAGTCAACTTTCAAGGGAAATTGTTTTTCGGTACTTAAAATAATGAGGAGGGTAAATTAGTGGACGGTACTTCATTTGATGAGAAACGATAAGGGTAATTTTTGACCCTACAGGGTAATGTATCGCTCGATCGGACGGAACATCAGGTTAGACATAGTATGCTATCATTATTGACTGCGATCATAAAGAATATTTTCTTCTTCTTTAATTAAAATGGCGACTGTTGCCAGTAGCACAATTCCGCCAATGTCACGTTATTAAAGAATATTTTAAAGAGCTGAAAAATCTTTTCTTACCCAATCTATTTAGTTATCAATTCTCCAAAATGTTCAATCCCATCAATTAGTAAAAACGTCAAAACAGTAGAGGAGCAGTAGCAGTACTTACCTGAAACAAAATGAAAGTCATAAATTAAACAAAGCAAACAATTGTTGAGCTAATATTGAACAGTCTGATAGTTCAAATGAACAAAGTTGTTCTGTTCACGCTTCAATGGATCAAATTTTCTATTGAAACCCCAATCCATTGTGATCAAACACGTGTGTCGCGAAACTTCGGCTAATTCCCTCTAATATCCGCATTCGAGCAATACTTTGCCAATTTGAACTCTATAAGAAGCAACATAAAGCATGAATCGATTTATCAAAGCTCAACAAAGCATCGGTAAGCTTGGATCATAAAAATAAAATGATGAAGCAGAAATAAATATTTCTCATCAGAATTAATCTTATTCTTTTACTGAATTATTTGACTGCTATAGTTTTATTAATAAGCATTAATTAAAATATATTTACAATTTAAACTAAACTTTAGTATGAAGTTTTTACTATATACCGATACCATCTTAAAAGAGCTGAAATTAAGGCCTTAAAATAAAACTAAAAAGTCTTGTACAGTTTTGCTGTATGGCCTCACTTGGCGACCGAAGGGTACACACAAAGGGCCAGGGCGTATAGGGACGAACAATGAAGGGTATTGAGAGTGCTGTCTGGAAAGGGCACATGTTTTCAAATAATAGCTTAGAATTCGACCCGACCGTGCCCTGAGAATTTATATGGGGGTAGTTTTTTTGTATGATTTGTATTTTTACCAAACTGGTTTGTGTTACAAATGGTACATAAATTTTGGAAGGCGAAACCAAAAAGAATATTGCGGTGGAGAACTTTAAAAGGCAGAGCAAAGCAGCGGGCGTTTTAAAACTATATACAGGTTTTTAGCGCTAAATATTTTGTTTACTGATGGGTAGATACTAGTATATACTAGAGTAGACACTTAAAGGCCAGTTAAGGTCGCCACCTTCTAGGTTCTGGTCGCTTGGCAACAATGTATTTTTGAATGAAGTTCCAAATATTGTTCTATTTTAGTGACGTTATTACAAACTATAAAGTAACCTTTGGTTGTGACGCAACTCTTAGGGTAAGAGTTAATTCAATTTCTTTATCAACATTTTTAAGCTGGGCATGCGGAATAGGTTCCTCCACTTCGTTCTGTTTTGAAACGGCTTCCTACATTCGATTTAGGAAGCTTGGATTCGAAACAATTATGCAATATTTCAAATGCTTATTATGCAAAGAAATAATATTGTCGCGCGTGGGTATCCATTAAATGCAAATCTTCCCTTGTTACTCCCCTACAAGGCTGGGACAATCGTGCCCAAGAAAAACGAAATGCTTAACTTTTTATAAATGTTTGCACGAATGCTTTGTGCCCAATCTGAATCACAAAAGAGGGGGATTTTTTTTCAGAATACGACAAAAGCCATTCGGCATTTATTAAAATGTTGTCAACTTTTTCGTGTTGGATCTGCGGTGTGACGTTTCACTGTAAGCAAGATGAGTTAACTTTAGCCAACAGGACGAGATTTAACATCCTAATTAGTTGAAAGCTATGTTCATGACATGTGCCTTGCAGAAGTGCAAGAAGTCTTCATATTAAATTATACTAATACAAAACATGTAATAGATACTAACTCTTTTGGCAAAAGGGCTAGCTTACCCCTAATTACTAGAAGCTAAAACTACTTAAGAAAATTAACTTGAGATAACTTATGTTATCAAGCCATTCAGTATGCAAGAGACAATTGTAGCGGTAGGAAACTATTTTACTTACTGAAGCGGAAACTGTTCTTGGTTTTCTTTTATAGAGACATAAAGTATTATGTCTTTGTCCCATTTACAGAAACTGGGTGCTCCAGATGGAACGGCGTAGACGCTTTTAAGTCATACTTTTCTTTGAAAGTTCGTATTGCATAAAAATCTAAGTTCCGTTAAAAAATGTATAGTTCTGTGTATTACAGCTTTCGTGTATTATGATACAAGATTCAGTTAAAAAAAATGCACTTTATAGTTTGGATTTAAATAATACTTAGATCAGTCGAATATAAATCATCAATAGAAGTAAATCTTATAGTAAATGTTGGACGTAACATAAGAAACAAGATAAGAATTTAAAATGTTATAATGGATGCCACAGTTGAAGCAGGTGCAGAAGGTAATGAGAAAAGACTGAATATGAAAAAGAAGTAATACGTGATATGACATAAAGCTGGCATATTAATAAAGATGATGACAGTTCTGTTATGAATGCCCATAATGTCCCGTTAAAGGCAGCAAGATAAACGGAATATATCGGACTCTCTTATTTATCGTAAGTGTCAATTAAGCAAAATTATTTGTGAGCAAACAATAGGTGCCGTTACCATTTTCACTTGACCATTGGCAACTTTAACAATAATGTAGTGTACACTCAACGATTTAAAAGTGGGACACCCTGATAAAGATCTTCAGGAACAATGCGCAGTTATGTGACACCAGGTTTAATTTGAGAGTATGCTTTTCCTTTTGGTCAGCTTTTGGATTAACATTGTACTTGAAGTTCAAGATTGTATCTGGGTAATATCGTTTATTCATGAGAATTTCAACAATATATGATTGTATATTTTCTTTTGCTTCAGGGCAGTATAGATTACTAGACTGCAGTAGTTATTGAGCATCGTATTATATCTTTTTAAATCCAGTTCAACACCATTTACGAATATTCCGCGGTAAATAAAGATTTTACCACGAGTTATACGAACTGGAACTTTTTAAATGTAAAGAAACATATAAATCATGAGATTCCTTTTAAACTGAATGCAACCAATTCAAGAAGTTTTGAATTTAAGATTGGATAAAGTCACGATAATTGACTTTTTGATAAAACGCACCGATTATGTTAAGAAATCTTGAAAATCACTTGTTCTCAAGAGTTTTCGAAATTCGAACAGGTTGAAAAGGAAGGCATTTATTGAGCAATTACTTAATTCACTTTACGATTGGGATCGAGAAAATAAACAGTGTGAAGTATATGATGCAATTATGGCTGATAAGTAAATAAAGCGAAATGTAAGTGCTGAAGCTGGGATCCTTTAAGATTATAATAAATTAACAGCTAAAGAACAGAACGAGAACAAAATATAAAGAAACAAAAAGCTAAAGAAAATATAGGAGATGCAGTGTACGTTGTAAGAAATAAGAAAGTCAATGATATTCCTATAATTAGCTATAGGATATGGGAGAAATTGTGATCAGAGCAGCTTTAAGATAGCTTTATGTAAATCAGTAGCTAGGCCTCAATGATACCTACGAGCTTAAGTGAAATTAGAAGCAGTTGGTGCCGTCCAAGTTATTGTTATTAATTGCGAGGGGTTCTGTAGAAAGACGAACGCGCACTGCGCTCCATTGTTCAACTATATTGTTATTGCACGGAATTAATTTAGGTAAGGCTTAACCGCAGTTTCGAGTTGAGTCTATCATTTATTCTCGACTTTGACAATGGACGAAACTCTCTTAGGGAGTTTGTCTGCTGAAAGTGCGATTCAATTCTCATAAATGAATTTTCAGGGGCTTCGTTATGATTTATCTTTATTTACAGACAGGCGAAAGAGAATGCGAGGTAGCTTATGAGTTGATCTTGTAGTTGTTACGGCATACTGGCAACTTGTACTGGTATAGTAAGGAACGTTTTTTGGAAAGGAATGGAAGTGAGGAAGGAACACAATTTTGGAAAGGGCTACCATTAACGTTCAACGAAAGTAAACTGATGATGAGTAATAATAATATTTAGTGTATGGAGTCACAGTGCGTACGAGCTGCAAAAGTTTTGAATACGCAGAGCAGGTCGTCTGATTTTAAATTAATGTGAAAAAGACACGTATACGGTTTCATACCATTAAGAACCAGTGTATACAGATGATACCAATACGTTTTGAGCCACAGAATTTGATTTTATCATTGTTATCTCAGGTCAGTTGTCTAACAATTGTCTGCGACTAACTGGTTCTGTGTTGAAATCCGGTTCAAAATGAGCAACGATAATTTCTGGAGAATGAATTAAATTTATTGTTAAAACGTTTTATCGTCAATCTGATTTGCCATAAGCTACTGAATATTTTTTGTCCAAAGACCCACTTAAACATTTTTGGTTTCTAAACGTGCTTCTGTTAGCTGTTCTTTTTGGGAATATTAAAAAATAATAATAACAAGATGTTAAAAGATGGAAGTTCGGTTAAACACTTCTTTTCACTTTTAAATTATAATCTAAGTGACATTTATAACATTGCTTCATTATTTTAATGGATTCATAAGACGATTATCAGCTCATTTAAAGTGCAGTGGAATTTGTTAGTGCCATTCTAACGTGACCTATAATCAGCATGATCTTTGTTATATTATACAGTGGTTGTTTTTGGTACAATGCACTCAGTTATAGCGGACGATAATAAGGTATGTATTTCAAACTCAGTCTTACTTGTCACTATTTAAAGTTGTTTTTATAAATGAAGTAAATATTGTTTTAGTCGTTTATACGGCGGGTTTAGTGACCAATAGAAAGACCATTAGGTTTATAACTCACAGTGTATTTAAATCGGAGCTTTGAATGCCATAAGAAAGAACCCTTAGTACATACTGTTGAACTACTTCTGACAGATTGTCAGTCAGCCTTTAAATGCTGCATAAAGCAGGATGTCAGAGATTCAAGTTTAACTGAGCCTCGAACAGTTACCAATCTGATTATAGGCATGACTTCCCATTCGTGAAAGACCTCAGCCCAACGTCCAACAGCAAATGTAAATGAGCTAAAAAAATCTACATAATTAACATGGCAAAACATTTTCTTTTACAACGAAACACGCATTACCATCACAAAGATCGCATTTCCATGTACGTTGCTAAACAACATACTTATCTCAAATAAGTAATCCCATGCCGGCCGTAGACCCGTAGTTAGCTTTATCCCAAGCAGTTTCTGCTAAGTAAGAATTTCCAAGAACGAAGCAGGATGGATCATCTCTTGCTGCCTTAAGTTGTAACTTGTGCCATACACGCTGCACATGGCGAATATCATGTCCAAGTCAGAATGTACGTGCTCGACGCTTGCCAGATAACCCGTCGGCTACGTGAGGCGGATTATACGACCCCTAAGTAGATAAAAATAGATTAGCGGTGTTATGACCACGGTGTTTGCTCGTTGCGAATGACGCTCGTTTTGGTTTTGCATGCATGTAGCTTTGTATTGTTTCTTAATTCGAATTTTAAAATAATTAACTTGTTGATGGAATTCATTTTGTCTTGGCACATATGGTTAGCCTTTGTAGATTAAAAACTTAGCTATTAGTTAGGTAAGTTCTTTAATACCAATGTCCAATTGCGGCAAATGCAAAAAAAAAATTGTATGACAAAAATAATAAAATTCTATGGTAAAATATCCAGCTCAGTGCAGTTCCAATATTAACCCTCAAATAACTTGGGTACAACAGACCGTGTTTCATTATTTTTATATTTTATTCAGTCGTAAATTCAAAAGAGGAATCATCATAATGGTAATGCTGTCCCTAAAATGTTACACGTACAGATAGATACAAAAGTAATTTCGCTAAAAGACACAGAAACTGTCAGGCTGCCGGTCGGCAATGAATACTGAATAGACGCTGACAACACTGACAAGCCACAAACGTTCCCCCTCGATATTAGACATATAATTTCCGCTAACTAAATGTAGCTGGAAGTGGTTGTACTATGGTTATAAATGATATTAGTATTTGATTGATAGTATTCGTTGTAAAAAAAAAAATTATATATATTTTTTTATTTCATTGACATTTAATGCAAAATCGGTGTTGCAAGCGTCAATAGATTGCGGTGACCGTTTATCATCAAACAGGCTGTCAGCTTGTTTGCTACCTTAGTAGTATAAAAAATGCTACTAAATATAGACTTTTCTTGAATTACAATACTATTTAATATTATAGATAACATGTATAATAATCAGAAACGATTGAAACGTGTATTTCAAAAGTTTTTTTTAAATTAAAACCCTATTATGATATACTTTCTCTAGTATTAAATTTACAAGTTCACATAATATTTTGTATATTGTTTTCTCTCGAAACTAGAACAACGACTAGTTCCCACTTAAGCCGCGCTATTGTTCAGTCCTTGTAAGGCCAGCGTAACGGAAAATTAAAAAGGCAATTTTCTTAATGAGACCGCCCGCAGTAAAGGGTTAACATGACACGACGAGCTGTGATAGCGCTCCCGCTACACATTAAACTGAACTTTAAAAACTTGTGGTGTAGGTTATAAATACATTCGTCATTTGAATTGATATTTTTCTTTTTTTCATTAAAAAGTTTTTCGGCCTGTCATCGCTGCTTTGAGTTACTTATTTACTTTTCCTTTTTAATTTCTTAGTGTTAATAAAATAGAGGCAATTTGAAATCAAAACCGTTGCTTAAATAGTCATTCGAAAATCATTTTATGAAGTGATTAAGATTTACCATGATACCATGATGTTCTAATGTGACTTACTGTTTTACCCAGCACCGTTCGTATTGGTTCTAGGGCGGCTTTATATGTTATGTTCTTCTTGACAGGCCAGTTGGCTTGGTGGTTAGCGCTCTGACTGCCAAACCAAAGGTCGCGGGTTCGATTCCCACCCAGGACAAACATTTTGTGTGCATGAACATGTCTGTTTGTTCTGTGTCTGGGTGTAAATATCTATATAAGTATGTATTTAATGTAAAAAAAAAGTATTATATGTAGTATATCAGTTATCTGGTTTCCATAGTACAAGCTCTGCTTAGTTTGGGACCAGATGGCCGTGTGTAAAGAATGTCCCCGGGATATTTATTTATTATTTATTATATTTATTCTTCATTTTTTCTGTCAAAACCTCATTTACACCACATTCTCATACTTCATTATATAAACAAATCCCTTATTTTCCTTGACGTTACTTCTTTGTCATCTATTCTCAAATACAGTCATGTTGTGTGTCAAATACAACTTCCTCTATCTCATCACTGCATTTCACTCCCTTATGATCATCTTTAATGCAACTATACTTTCTCATTTCCAATTCTCTTTTCTCGTCATTACACATCCATCGCAGCATCAGCTCAGTTACATGTAGTGTGTACCTCGCACAGAATTCTTCGAAACAAATAAAAACCAATCAATACGATCGTTAAATGACAATATACAAGCAACCTGTACCATAGACGTAATATCGTAGGCGTAGATACCTCAATATTTATACAAAATATAAGCATTTATAGACAGGATATTGGTTCATTTAAGTGATAATATAACGATAAATGGCTAAGTAAATTAGTCAAGGTCCGTTTCTAAAGTTGGACATTTGTGTATGATATTGCTGTATTACTGCCCACATACGGTAGCGATATTATAGTATACGACAGCGATTTTAGAACTTATCTATAGAATGTAACTTGCTAATGTCCATAGGCGGCGGTGACCATTTACCAGGACCGTCTGTCTGTTTATAGGCCCATGTGACATAAAAAAATAAAAACTGCGTGAAATAAATGTAAGATATCTGGAAGATGTGTGAAGATGTACGTTATACTATTTACAATTCACTCGTGAAACCACACATTGATTACCTTATAGAAGTCTGGGGCACCGCGGCCAAAACAAATTTAAGCTTAATACAAACTGCACAAAATAAATTACTGAAAGTTTTATTCCACTATGATTATTTCACTCCAACGACAACATTGTACAAGGAAACGAAACTGATGAACATCAATCAAACATACATCTATTACAATTGCATACTTATACGAAAAATATTAAACAAAGATATACACACCAATACTACTTTCACCAAAAACAACAAAATAAATAAAAGGAAGTTAAGACGTGTAAACGACATTATCTTGTACTTACCCCGCACTAATTATGGAAAAAAAAGTATTATGTATGAAGGATCCAAATTATACAATGAAATACCTAAAAATATAAAGGACGCCAAATCTATTATTAATTTTAAAAAATTACTGAGACAATATATTTTGAACTCGTCGCATACGCAGGGTGCCACTTCCAGTTACACATGATCTTTGTAAGTGATTTGCAAGTATCGAGCGAACATTGTTAATATTATAAATTTCAAAACTACCTTCAACATTTATTATAAAATTGTAACTTGTATTACGTCCGACAAACATATTTGTACTTAGTTTTAATATTATTTTCTCATGTAAGTGAATTTAATTCTTATGAGAAATAAAGTTGTCTCAAACCTCAGATGTGTGAAGATGTTGATGATGATTACTATGCCAAAGCAAGTACAGAGTTATGACGTACTTTTTTTATTTTCATGTCCCTTTAATGTCACGACGCAGGCATCTATTATATATTTTTGATCGATGCGATGTCATCGTACTAAAAAAACCTATCTAGTTTAAATAATTCTTGAACTGAACCTATCAATCAATAGTCCCATATCTTGTCATAGATAAAGATTGCATCGGTAAACATTAAAAGTAATAAAAATAAAATATTAAAAAAATGCGTCTAAATTACCTTTTTGACATTGGTACTCTTAATTTCGTTGCATATAAGTAATCAATATTTTATGACATTCCACAAATTAAATTAGCATTTTAATATTCATAAATTTAAAAAATCGAATGATATTATTGACACGCCTTATTTGACACTCGCGCGACGAGTTTTCTACTCTAATATCAAAGTCAACGACCATAACAGTTACAAATATTGGCGCCAATCTATCGATATATCATAATAAAGCTTAATTAACAATCGCCATCATTATTTTGTTATTATGTCAAACTTAATTAAGCGGTATCATTTTCAAATAAATTATAGTCTCACGGTGTAATTCGATATTAATCACCACCCTCCTTCTCAGTACAAACAATTGGTTAATTTACATAAAAGAAAGCGTTTAATTCGGTTAAGCTCCGTGGTTAATCACAGGTTTAAACTAACTAAGCTCCTAGTGGTCATTTGTACCCGTCGCTCCAATAATTAACTCAGACAAGGCAAACGCGGTAAACGGTTAACTACCATTAAATAACAGAATAATGAGAGGAGTAACCGGATTTCTAAAGGTTAAGAGTTATGTTTACGCATTGGTTACGTTTTTAGACACGGTTAATTGATGATGTTAATTAGTTTGCTTTGTGGACCCGAGTCGCGCGTGTTCACCGTTATGTTGGGAATTAATTAAAGCTGTTAAAGTCACATGTCTTGCGGACTCACATAGTAATAGGTTCTTCCAGCTTCCTCCTAGTGCTCGAAGGCAGCGGTGGAGGCGCGGGGTGGGGGCGGCCGGAGGGGCGCGGGGAGGGGGCATCCTCACGTCACCTTCGGAAGAACTCCTGCCGAGCAACGACGATCCTCTATCACGGGACAAAGACCTGCGCCTCCCAAACGGCGCTCCCCTGACTGTCGCAAAATTCTCTTCGCAAGTCCCATTGAAAGTATCCAATGGAATCGCTTCAGAGTCTCTCCTACTTCTCACTGAGAACGTTCTTCTGAAGCCGTTAGCCAGACCTTCCATTGTCTTCCTTTTTGGCTTCGGAATTTCTTCTGAGCTCAATACTGTTATATCATCTAAGGTTCTTTGCTCGTATGTTTTATAGGTTTTTGGCTGTTCTAGCCCCGTCAGATCTTCGACGCCTCCATGTCTGTATCTCAAAGGTCTACTACGGTCTATAACACCAAGTTCATCATAACTTCGGTACGTGGAGGAGGCGCGTCTAGGAGTTGGTGGACGTCCAGATTTATCAATCGTCATTTTAATCTGATTCACACGTATTAGCGGCAACCTGATAAAGAAAGGCTTCGTTGAAGTTTGTGATCCTAGCAGGATTTCTGGCCTTGGCTTGCAACGGTGACGAGCTTCGTCAATGGAATATTCTCTTGAAGTTCTGATACGAAATACCTTATTAAATATTTATATTCAACCTAAATAGTGGTACAATAAAGAGTCAGACACTCAAACACCATGCTTCCAGAATTTAGCAGCAAAAAGTTATTGCTGCATTTCCTATTTATTAGAAACTTAACGAGTATAGGATTCGAGCGTAACATAAGCTTAATCTAGACAAAATGTTACCCGAAACAAATGTCGAACCAAAACTCACTCATCACAAGGAGTTTATTTATGTGGGAGCCAGGTTAACATCAGTCAGCTAGTGTTAAGTGCGTGTGTTACAACCATTTGGCATAACAATGTCGTGACTTGTCCGACTAGCTGAGTAACATCGTAATAAAATTTGTTTACCATCCCCGAACGGCGCGATAAAGGGAAATCTATTGATACGATCACGCAACTCTGATACGTGGCACTGGGTTATTCATAATTTAATATTCCCTTTTTCGTTTAAGACACTATTTTTAGCCAAGTTACTGTGTTTACCAAATGAAATATGGGCTTCGCTGTTTTTGAAGGTTCGGTCGTGGATTGGGGTAAAATATTATTTGATTTCGTTTTTATTTTTGACGTTCTATTAAACTAGAAAAGAAATTAGAAAGTTTGTCAGGAAAAATAATCATATAATCTAAAAATATTGGCCGTAATAATAACAGAATGATTTATTGTGCAGTTTGATGCTAGTTATATGTATTATTTCTTTAGTTTTTGTATAGTCAGTTGTATCACAACTTCCTGGAATCGCAAGACACATAACATTTAAAATTAATGTTAAGGTCAATATAATTGTAGACTATGTTATGTCACATAATACAGATGGTTGTTTACAAACGCTTAACGTTAAGCACTCGACCGCAAATTCAAGTGGGTAATAAGCTATTGACAAATTGTACTTGACTCTGCTTCTGTCCCCACTCTACTCCTCTTCACGGCAACCGTGTGATTAGTCGATTAGTGCAACGGAATTCGGACAATTATCGAATTAGGAGCTTCCTGCTCGCTCGACATCGAGGCTTTGTTCACATTGTGGAGACATTTACATGAATGGCATTATTACGTTGATTAACCTTGCTTATCTCAGGGTTGGCGATAATTAGAAATTTCCATTAAGGAACTTTACTAAATGATATCAACTTTAGGGATAGACATTGCTAAATAGCTAAATGTGTTCACAAAAATTAGCATCTATGTGTTAATGTTATGTGAAATTCACACATGACTCTGACGTCACGGTTTTATTATTACACTGTTAAAAGCTGGCAATATGTTCGAGATACTTTTCAAGGTTACAATTACTTCAAAACAATCTTGAACTTGCTATATTTGTTTTGGAGAATCGAAAAGATTCAGATAGATTTCTTCAGTAATGGCCGAAATTAATATTTCAAAAGCTCTGAACTAATGTAGATTTTTGACATTACCACCATTGAATTTCTGTCGAAGAAGAAAGAAAAGGAGATCAATCCATCGTGGAATCTGGATTAAATATTAATTTTCTCCGTAAGTAATACGACAATGTTTTGCGATAGTAACTGACAGATAGACATGAAATATTGAAAAATTGTTTTTAATAATTCCTGGAACTCATGTAATTAAAGTAATAGCAGTTATTGAACTTTTAAAGGGCAGTTTTCAAATGAACTAAACTTATCAGATACTTTATATAAGGACTTTAAAAAACAATACGACTTAAGAAGCTGGATACTTATTTAGAAATTAAGAATACATGAAAATAAATATTTCCAAAAAAATAAAGAATCTCGACTTTATTACAATTTAGCTAAAACACTGTTTATATTATCATGTATTTATCGATCAAAACGACAACAGTGTGACGTTAATTACGTGACCGTTTAAAAAATGTTTTAGTAAATTAGTCTTTATATAACAAGGTTTTATATAGATAAATATTTAAATGCAATTGGCCACTTTCATGCTTCAGCGCTCGACAAGATACTGCATAGGGTTTTATAAGCCACTAACGAGTAAAAAAAGGCTTATTTCGTTATACATCGACAAAGAGTAATCGATAACATGGAATGAGCAAAAAAAGTACGCAGTGCGACGGTTAATGGAAGTGAAAATTTAATATTGAAATAGCTGTGGGAGCTTTTTGCTGGAGTAAAAAAACGAATAAAACAGAGTTCCTCGTTGTCCGGCCAATAAAAAACAGTACAAGCATGAACATCCTTTTATTTTGAAATTAGAAGAGAAGGCGCAACTATTATATTCTATTTTTAATATCACTGGCGGCGCCTGTTACTTAAACGTTGCATTGACTTGGTTGTTTAATGAAAGAAAAAGTGACGGATATTAGACCGTCAAAAGTGTAATGAGAAATACTCAGACCAATTATTAAAAATAAAAACAAGAATTTACCAAAGTGAACTAGATTTATTTTAGATCCGTTTTCAATAACATTCGTAAACATGTAAATATTATGCATATTTCTAGCCTTTTTAGGACAAAACTACAATGTGAAAACACTCCGACTTCTACACTGACACAAGAGAACACTTGCTATGGTTAAAATAAGTGTCTGAGAGCAGCACTCAAACACTCGAGACTAAAATCAAACATCTCAAATTGAAGGACGTCTCTTAAACAATGTTTTAAAACAGGAAATGACGGTTCTCGTTACGAAAACAAATCGATTTCTTTGATAAGCTCTTTTGTAATTTTAAAAGCTGTTTAATTACTATTTAGGCAGGAAGTATA
Source organism: Habrosyne pyritoides (assembly GCA_907165245.1). Lineage (NCBI taxonomy): Eukaryota > Metazoa > Arthropoda > Insecta > Lepidoptera > Drepanidae > Habrosyne > Habrosyne pyritoides. The sequence continues at coordinate 10,414,343 of OU015596.1, read as the reverse complement.
GTTTTTATGGACCTCATTATATTTCTTTGGGTGTTGGAAGATATTTTTAAATCGTTTAATGTAATATAATCAAAACAATCTTATATTTAGTTCTTGATATGGAAAGCCATTTGATGGAAGATAAAAAAATAATGGGAGAAGATTCATAATAATAAATGAATATCCTGAGACATTATTTTACACACGGCCATCTGATCGCAAACTAAGCAGAGCTTGTACTATGGAACCAGATAACTGATATACTAGATACACGATATTTTTTTTCTAAATACATACCTACTTATATAGATATTAACACCCAGACACAGAACAAACAGACACTTCATGCACACAATATTTTGTAATGGGTGGAAATCGAACCCACCTGCGGCGTGGCACTTGTGTCTAACCACTAAGACAACTACCCCGTCGAAGATAAATAAACCCAGATTAGGAACAAGCTAATAAAGTACAAATATGCCATCAAGATTTTGAGTCCAAATGTCCATGTTGTTCATATCCTAAAAGGGTTACGTAATAAATATTAATATGAACGAAACAAAACATGAAATGAAAAATAAACACAATATTTTGTGCTTCCGACAAGCAATAAAGCCTTTTTAATCAACAATATTTTACGATAAAACATTGCCAAAAAGGAACATCTGTTTGAAAATACCATATCCGTATTTACTTTGAATCCTAAGCCCACATAGCATACTACCCATATAAGCCTTAATCAATTTATAATGCCACCTTCACAGGAAAATAACGATTCAGGTTTCCATAACGACCAAAAAGTCGTATAAGGTACAGTCGCCTACATAATTAGATGAACAGATCCAAACTAACAAAAAAACTATACTATATATACAAGATAAAGTAAACAGGTGTTTTACAAAAATCGACGCTATTACGTTCAGATATTAGAGTTTTACAAAACAGTTTTCAACATTTAGATCTGAGGTACTATGTTATTCATTCAATAACATAGTACCTCGTAGTAGTAGTAATGACGTATTATGACATAGACACATCATTCACCAACATCACGGCTGTCAAAAATACCGCAAATACTAGATAGCGAAGAAAGGGAAAGAAAATAAATGCTAGTTTACGCTGAGCCTGTTGTTTAGAGAGATGAATATAAATTGGTAGTTACGTTAAAAATGAGCACGACTAAATGGAATTAGGTCAATTACCTACTTGCTGGTGAGCTTTAGTTTGTTTGTGCTATTATTCTTTTTTAATTAGATATTCATAATATTATTGTTTAATAATTCTTCCCTTTACGATACACACAGGTACTGTCAGTGAGACTAAATAAATCAACGTTCGATTTTAAACAGAGTAATGCTGAGTTTATTGCCGGCTCTTCTTAGTAAAAACACAACCTTCATAGCTTCGTATTACAGTCAGACTATTCATAGGTGCTTGGAAAGGCCTATTTGAATAAAAAATATTTTCATTTCATGATGTTGCCATTTCTGAGCGCGGACAACGTATCTATAGTTTAATTGAATGTACATCCATACGTGTAAGTGTTACGAAACGAAAACATGCTGAAGAAAACATTGCTGGTAATGTATTATGATACATGCATCGAGGATGTTGAGCAACTGTTTGGCACAGATAAGGCAATGGACCGCAAAGTGTCAATGTAACACTTCCTTGTACAATTCGGAAAATACCAACTCCGCTGGTGAGCTGGCCGTAAAGAGGCCTCGGAGAGCGGATCTCTCACGTGACTGCGTTTTTAGCGAAAGAGACAGAGCATACATACTGCGACGAAACATCGTCGTGCTAGTCATTTACCTTACGGAATCATACATTGGTTGTAGGACTTTTTGCTTTTTGTTGTAGCCATTAAAGTTGATGATGATTTTTAAAAATTTTCTTTTCGTTTTGTACGAAATTTTGACGGTTAACGTGGTTGTTTGAAACCTTGAGATTACCAAGTCATAAGACGTGGTTTTGATTATTTACCAGACTATAATTTGCGTAGGTCATCATGTCTGTTTGTTCTGTGTCTAAATATATACAAGTCTATACATTTTAAATATAGTAAAGTATAATTCCTGCTTAGTTTGGGATATTCTATATTTTTTAAATAAACTTTTTTTTGAACCACTGGCCTTTTTTTGTTAAAACGGGATCTAGTCACCACAGTATCAACAAACGGTATACAGTTAGTGATGACGCATCGTAGCTTTTCGGAGAAAAACACTTTCTCGGATGTTAATTACCAAACAATGACTTAACTGATAAGCGTGCAGTGACGTCACAGGTAATCACGATGTATTGAAGAACCAAAGAGTTTTAACAAAGAGGCTTTCAAACTCATTGGTGTAAAACTTATTAGGGTTTGAAGTTAGCAATATTTAGAGCAGAATTACGAAAAAAAATGTTGTTTATTAATGAGGATTGACCATAATTCGAAAATAGAATATGTTAATATACAAGGAGGTTTAATCCAGCACATCAACTTTAAATATATCTAAATCGAAATTATAAATTCGAATTGACTTTGTGGGAAACGTTAAAAAAATATTTTCACCATTTTTTTCGCTATTTTATATATGAAGCATATATTTATAAAATTGCAACTATGGCTGAATTAATTCTCCAGTCGTGTGTTGTGTATCGTCCAGAAAACATCGGTACATTAAGTGCAAACAAAGCAATATTCGCTGTCTTGACTCAGCGTCTATTATACTTGCTAATCAAACCTCAGCTTGCCTCAGTGTTTATATTATGAGTGACAGATTATTATATATGCACATAATGTCACACAATTCAATGTGTTGTTTTAGTTATATGTATTTGTAAATAAGGGTCCGCTAGAGACATTACTTTGTTTAATAAGTAATTGATAAGATTTTTTTCGACAATAGGATATTCCAAGTAAGTCAAGATTATAAAATTATTTTTGATAATTTCTAAAAATTTCTGCCAATAAATGAAAATTTAAAGAACAGAAACGGAAATTATTTTATTATTAAACATATTTGGGGATTGGGAGTGCCCCAGCAAATACTCGTCACAAAAAAAGCAAATAATGTATTATATTTATTAACCATGGTCCTTCGAGCCGGATAATTTCGGCGATAAAATTCAACTCTAAAATCCTTTAATTTAATTCATTTGTTTAAATTTAAATCGCATTTAACATACAATAATAAGGCAGCCAAGAAAATCAAGTAGCTAATAATTACGTAACATAATTAATGATGTATAATAAAATTGTGATACAACAAACAATTATATTGATGGCAAATAATTCACTGTACTTTGATATTGGTCATCGACCTTACTCCTTCCTTAGTGCACCTACATCAATTACTGCTGTACTAAGAAAACATACTACTTGAAGATAGAAGTTATTGCAATGTACAATGGACACTCGAGTGTTGACATATTTATCGTTAAATAAACGTCGCATATTAGTAATAATTGATAAGTCGGTGTTTGAAAAGGAAAACTGGGAGCTACCTATTGTATGATGTTATATAGTTTAACTTTAAACAGTCCATATAAATATTATAGGCGAGAGGCATAAGTTTATATATAACTTTCGGCAGAGAGCCCTCTGGCTCGCCGGATGTGTAAGGGTGTAAGAGCCATCAGAGAGTAACACATTCGGGCTTTAAAAAAAGAAGGAAAAATTTATTATATATATTGTATTTTGTAATAAGTTTAATATCAATGTTTGAAAAGAAAACATTAGAAAAAAAAATGTAATAACGTATTATAAGAGCCTGTGTAGGCCTACATGAATAAACAATTTTTTTTATATAATTTTTTTTGTAATACAGTAAATAATTCGATAAAATTTTGCCGTCTAATAAAAATCATGTTGGAAGATCCGTACAAATGCTTATAAGACAGACTTTATAATAAACTCGGATACACATTATCAATAAATTCGTTAAATCAATAACAAAAGTACTTATTACTTACGGGTACAATGCCGCCCTGCCATGCGATCTATTTTAGTAAAACCACTGAAATTTAGGTTTTAAAAATATTGCTAACCAAGCATTACTGTATTCAAATTATTACGACTCGTTTCCTTTTATATCTTAGCCGCTTATAAAGTTAAAAGGAAGAACAGAATTGTGTGCAATAGTTTATTTTATATCGGTAATTAATGGATCATCATCATCATGGATGATTATGATTAATTAAAAAAAATCGTTAATTAATATACTAGAGATTCCAACAAAACAACAAAGCTGCTTTCAAAGAATTCGATTTTGCTTATACGGTAGCAACTTATGTATATGAATATATACAGATGTCAAAAACTAAACTATTCTATAATGTAAAAAAATAATAGTGAATATTTCTATATTTAATACTATACTTCTAACTTTTATTTATACAAAATAATCTAATATAATCTTTTTTCAAAATTTGGGATAGTTGTATTGCATAGGGGTTTTGTAAACTTGAATCTGTTCAGCTACTTGCAGATGTTGCAGACTGTACATACTCTAGTAAATATCTTAGTCTTTATCAAAGGGTAAACCCTTTTGGATATAATGATGTAAGCACAGTTTTTTTTTATCATAAACAAGTCATGGCGGACGTGGTTACTCCAAAAATCATCATAATATGAATTATTTTAAAGACAGCCGCAGAAACAAAAACATTGTACGGATATAAATGTACCGTATTAAATAAATGAACGGTGCTTTAAAAAAGAAGACAAAAACGCGAGGATCGAACACAAGACCGCTAACGAGACGTCGGGACATGTGTACATCCATCAGCCAGCAGAGAAATCTACCAGACTGATAGTAAGTGCTAAATTACCTCTACACTGTGGGGTGACCAAATGATGGTAATACATGCACTATGAAACTACCAACAATACCTGCCTACCGAGAGAAAGTGGCCACACGATTGATTAATCTCTCGCATATCCTCAGGCTATCCAATAAAAGACGTACGGTAATAACAGATCACATCGAAAGTAATTGTTGAATTGATAATTCCCAACCTGACAGAGCAATTGGTGGTTGCAAAATTGATAATACAGCGCAACGGTGAACTGTAAATTCATATCGGAACGTCCTCGCTGACGCTATGCTCGCTGACAGTTTAACGAGAGGGTTTTAAAATGAAATCTCATGTAAACAAGACAGCGAGAGCGATGAAAGGGAAGCGATTTGAGCGGCTCAATAGCAGGGAATGTCAGGTGTGAAGGGACGAGGGACGCCGGGTCATTCATCAGCAGTGAAAGCGGGGCCAACTGATAGTCCTAAATTACCTCAGGCCACGAGGGTGCCGTCGTTAAACTATAAAGACTTGTTATAGCTTAAGAAATTGCAAATCATTCGTCCAAGGATAGTAATAAATGGCCTCACCTTGCTGGAACATTGACATTGATGCCAATACAACTTGTTGGAGCTTTCAAGATTGATGGCCGTACATCTTCTCACGTGACTTGTTTATTATAGGATGATATAACAGCGAACGAAAGTTTATAAAATTGCTGTTTATAGTTTCGCGAAAGGTAACGACAACGATCCAAATTGGATATGTCGGTCACTCTTTTATACTGGATGGTTAGAACCGAATTTTGCCAATCGAAACGAGTGAGCTCGTTTGCATTTCGAGTCCACCAACGTGGCGAGGGCCTTTGTTTTACCGGACAGGTGTTTATATGAAAGCAGTTTTTGTGCATTCCTATCAATTTTTTAACGAGAATTCTCCCCACAATCATATACGAGAACTTTGACAGTTATTTAAAGATTTCTAGGTTTGTTTTTATATTTATGCCCGAGGTCTGTACGTGAGGTTGTAACAAAACCTCTCAAATTTCTGGAGCAGTTGCCTACCGGCGGTTTATTTTTAGTGTTATTCGAGAACTTTTTGCGTTGATGTTATTATCACGCCACAACGCGAGTTTCCGTGTCGTCGCAGATGTACACCTTGTTAACAGTCGTTAGCGATGTGCTGTTATACACCGACCATCAATACTTAACGGGACGTCCACCTTAAACGGTCGAGACATTATCGATTTATATTTCCCCGAACGACGTCGGGTCAGAGATGAATATGCATTATTTCGAAATATTTGAAGCGTCATGACATGCTCATAATTATTGTCTCGATGAATCAGATAAACACATCGCACTCGCTAGTCCAAATCACGACAAAACTCGCATTAGAAAGCTGAATTCTTATACCGTTAAAAATGCGTTCGGGCCAGGTCCAATAAAGACATGGCGCAAATATATTGAACTCATATTAGAGTCGTTAGCAGTAATTGCGTATCATGCAAAAAGAGTTCATTCGCGGCGCAAAAAAACTTTTTCGCTTCACAACGTTCATTGTACAACGTTGTGATTAATATAATTTTTATTTGCTTTGATTGTATGTGTCTACGGCGTGATTCTATTCACTCGTCTCGTTATTGAGCGGCCGTTGACATCTAATAAAAACCCTGATTGGACCGGAGGTGGTTTAACTGTACCCATAGTAAAGTTTGATGGATTGGCCTGTCGAGCGCGTTGGGCCTCCGTATTCTATTGTATAGTCATCCAATTTCAGAAAGTTAATATTTATCATGGATTAAATTAGTAATCATGTGTTTGCATAAGCGAACGATCGAATCTCATTTGGGAGTGGTTATTGCTAGTTAACTAGAGTTATGATCGCCGATAAAAAATTAATCAAATACTACGCTTAGTTCTAGATTGGAAGATTTATTGATTTTATATAATGACAACGATTAACTGCAAAATATGACTTTACTTATTGCTATTAAAAGATGATACTAAAATCAGATACTAAATAAAAGAAACGTAGAACTAAAATTGATTTCATCGTATAAAATAATAGTAACATAATTTACTAATAATCTAACTGTGCAATAATGTCTGAACATGCAGATGTCACATTATAATTTGCACATGCCCTAATTGTGACTAATACTGACTTGTCACATTATGCAGACGCCGATCCAGCAAAGCGTCTAGGGAATAAAGCAAGTGCAACATAATCCAATCAGTGGGGAGATAGTACTAATTAGATCATGTAGAGCACTTGATCCTATGCATGGCTGGGAACACAAATTGCTAAAGAACAACATGGCTTTTGAGACATTACTGAAAAGAGAAGACTGGGAACTTGATGTGAAAGCATTTGCTTTAAATAACTTTCTCATCCTGTTGTGTTCTGAATGTTGTTTGGATAAATATTTCAAGCTTTATTTTTTAGACCGATTATTTTCGTAAATAGAATAATATACTATTGAAATTTATATTCTAAATCGTTATTATAAAGTAATGGATCAATAAAGTAGATCTTAAAAAAGCCTTCCTAAAGAAAAGTCTCATTAAAAAAGAAGTAGAAAATAATGAACGCGGTTCAACTAAGGCGTGAGAAGAAAGGGTTGGCCATAAATAAATGTTAGAATTTCAAGAAATGACTAATGTTCATGTGACATTATTTTAACAAAGTAAATTTATTGATTCAACCCACCACGATGATAGATATTCCGATGGTATCGTGTTACTTGGGAAGGTTTATCCATAAATCCTGTGGAACTAGAGATCAGATTATATTTACTTTGGTTGAAAGGATTTGAATCATAATATTCAATTAACTTTCATATTTTTTTAGCTTAGCTCCTTTTTGAGCAACTCTTTTGTCCTTGATAGATTTTTGAATTTGAAATTCAACTAGCAATATTTTACAATTGATATAGTATCCTCTACTAATCAACAGTTAGAAAATACATCATCTTTATCACAGGGTCTCTACCTTGATTAGACTTAGGTAAAATACGTTTAACTTTAAAGCAGTGTGACTTGTTACCAAAAATACGTAACCTGCTTTACGCACCCGCCGATGACTGCACATGTACGCAGCTGATAGGAAACCAGATGGTAATCATTGGTTAGCGGTTGACACTATCATGGGTATAAATTGAGTATTCATGCGGCGTGGCGCGTTGAATATAAATCGTCCAACGCACTGCGATTACCTCTATTGTTTACGCTTCGTCAAGCTTATAGGGTCTTATAGCGTCTTATGGAGACATTAGTTGTTTTACACCTTCCTTTGTTTCACTGATAACTCTTTTAAGTATCACATTACATTTTTATTAAAATATTTGATAATAAATAAATATCATTGGACATTCTTTACACACGGCCATCTAGTTCCAAACTAAGCAGAGCTTGTACTATGGAAACCAGATAACTGATATACTACTTTTTTTTCTAAATACCTTACTTATATTTACACCCAGACACAGAACAAGCAGACATGTTCATGTACACAAATGTTTGTTCTGGGTGGGAATAGAATCCGCGACCTTCGGCTCGGTGGTCAGGGTCGCTAACCACCAAGCCAACTGGGCTGTCAGATATTTCATTATCCTATACAGTCCTACAGGACTGTGTGCTTTTTCTTGCAGTGTGTGCTTCTTCTTCCCTTAACTAGTTCTTTTGCAACGTACTCATTGGAATTATATTTTTTAAATAAATAGGTTATGTTTCTTAAAATTTAACAATATGGTTAGAAGAATACTCCTCCATTACAAATTCACATATAATTTAATTAATATCTTCTTCATGATGGTTGCTTCCATATGATGACAAGACGATGTAAATTTATGCTTATTGACAACAAGATGTGGCTTCTCTTGATTTATTACTACATCAGTGACAAATTACTATGAGATCTTGTCTTTATATATAGTTTTATATATGCATGTTTTTTGGAAAGGTATAATAGATTTTAAAAGGATTGCAGTTAGATTTATTACATTACCTAGTTTTTGAAAATCATATAAGGCTGTACAAAATTGTCTATTAATAAATAAATTCTGCATCATTTTAAATCTAGCTTCTATCACATTGTAATAAATTTGAAAGTACCTTGACGAAGGCTAGTGTACTACGAAATCCGTAAAGTAGTGTTTAAACATTCATCTTTATCTATGCTAAGGAATATCTATCACACAGTTTTGTGACTTTTATCTTATCCGCCGTTTATCTCTTCAATATCCACGATAGCCGATAACGATGTCCTAGTTGTTTTTTACGTAAAATCTGAAACAAATTTAGGCTAAGCTTCTCGAGATTTAAAAAGCCACATTTCACATCTCGAGTGTCTTTCGCTTTGTCTCTATTTGGTTCATGGATGGATATCAAATTCCAGGACTCGATTTCCAAGTACTCTACAAGTAAAAGCATCAAACGGCGATGAACAATCTAAAATGTATGTTAAATAATAATAATATTAATGTTTATTTCCTTTCTCCATACAAACTAGATATTTTGAACAAGGCTTAAAAATTACTTATAATATTAAAGTTTGCAAGAGAAACTGGTTTCCAAGCTAAGCCGAAGCCTGTGTTATGGAAACTAGTCTCTTCCACCTCGGACTCTCATAAAATGTCTAAAATCAAATACAATTTACTACATAATATGTACCTACTACTAAAGAATTAAATATTTAAGTAAGGAAAATTGTGTAGAGGAGTTTGTATGTGCGTGTGAATGTGTATGTGAGGGTGTGCGTATGAGTGTGTTATATGTGAGTTAATATAAGAAGACATTTTTCGTAGAAACACACAATTGGATCTTCCGCACGCTATCCGTTATACCATACTCGTACATAAGCTAAAATAAATCAACATGCATCACATTAAAAGGGTAGTCGACCGATACTGACTACATACTACAACTAATACGTCAAACTATCAGACCAAATCATGACACCGCATAATCATACAAACACAAAACAAGAACAGCAACCAACGCATACTATTAAACAGTCAAAACGTGCACAAAGAATGGTTATGACAGCTAATTGTAGAGCCAAACATGGGAGTGAGGTTTATACCGAGTGTCAGTGTCAGATACGGCACGGCATGGACCAAAATGGGCACCTTGACTAATGGCAAGGCGGTTGATAATTAGGTCGAAGTACTGAGGTGACATGGCTCTGACGGACATGCAGTTATATCGTTGAAAGAATGCATGATCACGGTTATACTTTTCATGGTGAAAAAGATGCAGTAGATGGACAAAGTAGTACGAGCTTTCTAGAGTTTAAATAAATTATTCTAATGTCGCAGTTCAAAAGCTATTAAATATCGCATCTTCTCTCTATAATTTAGTGACTATGTAAATGAACTAACTATAATTATTATCTCGTCTAAAATCACAAGAAAATGTCTATGAACTTGGACACTTAGATAAGCGATCAACATTATGTGATACGTGTAAGATTTACTAACGAGTGTCGGACATTTAGAAATGTCGTCTGTGTAATTTTCTCACATGTGATTTTATGGGTATAAAGTTTATAATATCATTATTTTGTATAAACAAACCGTAAATAACGCTTTTGATGAGGTAAAATGCTCTCCTGTTGACACTAAATGGCATTTAGCGTTGCTATCATCTTGATCTGAGCATAAGCTTTCTAGATTATTTTAATTAGGGTATTTGAACATTCCATTAATTTACATTTAATTATTCAACATCCCGGTACTAGAAACTGAAATTTATATTCTGTTTAAATAATTAAATTTATTTACAAAATCCTTAAAGGAACCCTTTATATTCATTTCGTGTAATCCAAACCACAGCGAATTGTCTGAAGACTTGTTGCAAGTGAAGCGAAGTTTGGAGTGTTGCCAACACCGGCACATTAATTGCAGTCAGTGGCCACCTGCACTTTACACCCCTCTCATCGGATCAGATCCTGAGATATTTTCTGCCGAGTGTTTGACGTTTAAAGCACCATTCAAGACTTATGTATGATGGTAAACTTAATTTAAAAGCACATCTCATTTAACAACTGTGAAGTACTGTCTACTCTGTTCCCATCATTATAGGGTTGGCACGATATGTTTGTCCATCGATGTATTACATATTGCAAGAGATTTGGTACGGTCAGCCGGTGCCTGACGCCATTCCTCTTTGGGATTGCGGTTGTTGAGCACTCGATGTAAGGTATAAAGTGCACGTGTTCATCGGTATACCTACCAAGAGTCGAGATTGAGTATTTATCGCCACTACGCTTCCACTCCATGAGTATTAAATAAATAAACACCTTGGGCTATTCACAGAAAGTCACACCAACCTACAACCTATGGCGTGGTGGCAGTCAGGCTATCCATTTTATCAACCTTCTCATCTATGAAATTGTAACATCTATAAAATAGTAACTCTTTTCTGTAAAATATTTCAAATCGTTTCTCAAGAAAGCCATAATTATGCTATGTATACAGGAGTTTTAATAATGATGCTAATGAAAAACAGCTTGCGTAAAAAGGTTAAAAAGGATATACAAAAAACTAAGGATATGCCCCTGTAGAACATACAAAGAGAAGAAATTAACAAAATAACATCTGCCATGACTACTCAATCTCTCCAACAAATTTTCTTCTAAAATACAGGATAACAAAAACATTCAACCCCCTAAAGAAGAAAGTTTAAATAATAAAAAAAGTGATCCTCATCCGGCCCGACAAAACTATGAGTTTACATCTCAGGTACAATAACTAACATCTGTTTCCATTGCCGAAGAATGCACGTCATTTATAGAAACAGTTAATTAGCGAACGTCATTTATCAAACGTATTGGATTTGGTAATACCTTTGAACATTCAGATTGAAAATCAAATTTTCTTTGCCGCGAATGGGAGTGATTAACGATGAAGTGTCACAGGGCCCTCCCTTCGTCAAGCCACAATGTACAAGTCATGCGGTATAATAGCAATATTGTAACGCTACGGGCGTCAAGTAAATTACCTTCTGCATTGTAATTAACTGTTATTACACAACATAATTAAATATAAGTTAATATATAACATGTAACCGTCATTCAAGATTACACGTGTACATACATCATAAGCTTAATGGTTTAAATATAAAACATAAACATTTGGGAATTCTCGTGAATCAATAGAAGTAATAAAAGACAAAGAACACTGTAAAAGTGAAAAAAATAAAATAGACGCAGATAACGGGCACGCACACTCCAACAAACATCGCAGCACAGGATATGGTAATGGTGGCAGAGAAATGGAAGGCGTAGAACATTCGACTATTTTAGTTTAAGTTCTGTGTAAGGGCGATTTATTTCAGCTCTATTTCCTTTTCAGACGTTGAGACTGGGACGTGATATTACGTTTACTAGATATACACGTCGATTAGATACGTTTAAGGTGGGCGTCGATCGTAGGCAGCTGTATTTATAGTAACATCACTACTGGATGAGCAGAACGCTCATTGAATTGTGTAACGTGTACAGTAAACGAAAACAAAAGTGTAGGTGAACAAAAAGTTTAAGATGATGCAATGTATTTATTACCAGATCGTTGCAAAGAAAAAAAGGTAATGCCAGATGGTCAAAAGACAAAAATTGCAATTGTTGGCATAGTTATGTAGGTTAAGTGATTCTCATCATTATTATTAATGAAGTAACAATCAAATTCAAGATGCATATTAGCTTTTACACTAACATAATCGCACAAGGTTATTCATTTCATTACATCATAGATGAATATAATCATAATCGAAACAAAAAAATCGATTGGAGTCGGTATTAACCAAATTTGAAATGATCTCATTAATATCATTCTTTAAAAGGTCTAATTTTGGATACGTTTGAAGGAATTAATGTCATAAATTAATTTGATTATTATAGCTTCATGGAGCGAATTGAGCGAGAATGAAAATTCGACTAGACATTTACATGCCTTACATTATCAGAGGCTTTTGAGAAAACGAAATTGCATTATTGTACTAGGTAATATTTCTCCAGATTTGAAACGAATGCTTTTTTTCATAGACAAAATGTTGAACCCGTGAATTGTTGGTAATGTTGTTTGTAATAAAACTTACAAATATCCACCTGGATCTCACAAAACACTTTATTTTAACATCTGCTTATTTGTAGGGTACCTCAAGGGAGTAATTTTTCACCGTCAGTTGTAAATTCGTACAGCTGTCGAGCAGGTGTTGGGAGCGTGCCCCATATTTTGACGGATTTTGTATTTCCTTTTGTGGTTTCTGATGGATATCTTGCGAATGTACAATTTTATATTATAATTTTTAAATCATGTGTTACATTAATTAATATTTGATTCTCATTCTGCACAATGATTCCAAATTAGTTTTGTATTTCGTAGAATTACTTTTCCAATAGTTTTATCTCAGTTAAATTGCTCGACATCTATCTAATTATTGATAAACTGAAAATCATTAAAACATGATAGAAATAGCAATTCAAATCTGTCTCAACAACGATATGTTCTCATCTAAGACAAATGGTGTCTGCCATAATTTCATGTTTACACGCACTCACAGTCGTATTCATATTCATAAAACGTTCCCAGCGATTATTTTGAGCGAAGTTTACAAGTTTTGTTTTACTTAAGAAACGTTTGTGTTTACAATGTGTTTACACGCTAAGTTACTGCCAATATCAGTGTAACAAATACAAGTATTGTATTAAGTTACATTTTGCCACTTAGGAACTCTTAAACAAGTTACTGAGTTTAACTGATGTATTAAATGTTCTATTTTATTGCTTTTAAGTTTTCCTTAACACAACTGTCATTGGTTTCGATAAAGTTTGTTTAAAACTTTTTCTAATATTCGTATTGTTTTGCCGGTTTGTGACTACCTACTGTGGAATAAAATGATTGATGAACGTTCGTCGGAGTCAGGTTAGTGAAGACAAGAAGAAATTGCCTCTATTTAAGCTACTCATATTAAGGTCAGTGACATTCAGTAACAAATATAATTTGATTGATTTAATTAGAAAAAGCATAATGAGTTGGTTCGAAACATCAGCAAATAAATACATACCGTATAACTGATTCAAATAAGGTAAGAGAAATTATTAAAACACCTAGAGAGCCGATAGTTATCTGAGATAGGCCCATACCGATGGTGGCTATCCCACAGTTGTCAATACGAAGCCGACTCGAACAAGTTGCCGTAAAAGGCTAGGACCGTCTACGAGATACAGGCGATCATAATCATTTGAAAAACTCGGTCCTTCGAGCCGGACTTGACCTCTTTGGTGCATAGAGACACCCATTACTGCGAGTAAAGCTACTGTATTTTTTTCCAGATGGTTACCGATTTTAGGAAGGTTTTAAGTTCCAGCCCTACATTGTGGTCTCTTTGTGAGATTGTATCAAGACCCTTATACTTACCTTTAACGACAGAATAATGGAGCTTAAATCTCAGCTGCACGCAAAGTTAGCACGATGGTGAGATAAAGGATCGCATGGATCAAAAATGGTGGCCCCGAGATGCGCTTGCACATCTGCCAGCCCACGTGCCACCTCCGCCCGCGCACTTTTCTCCTTATTATTTTTATTTCCCCGACGAAAGCATTCATCATTCACAACAGATGCGTTCAGTAATAACAGGGTTACCTTAGTTAATTCATTGTTTAATTAAATTTCGTTCTCCCCTTGGACTTGATTTTATTACGTAGGCGACTATTCGTTTTTACTATTTGATAGCCATTGTTATTGTATTTATTAAATCTTAGTTATCTGTTGCAATATGTTTGGGCCGTGTGAGTTGTTTTAGCCTTAATTTCGGCGTCGTCCACATGTGCGGAACAGTGTGGTCTGTTTTTTGTCAATCGACATCTGAGGTCAGCTTCGTAACATGTGCAAATTGACGCTACTTGTGAACAGGATGTTGACTCTGTGAGGATTCACGTATTCTGTAACGCTCCCTAACGCTTTGTTTCAGCACCGTAACCTACATCTTTCATCTATTAAATAACAAAACGATCATTGTTTAAGTCATAGATATGCACCCTTTACATAAATGAGTGTTACAATAGACTGTAATAATATCGTCATAGCTGAACTCTCGATATATCATACAATATACATATTCGGATTAATGATTAGTACCTACAATACGTAAACTACAAGCTTTTTGCTACTATTTCGTAAGCTTTTGTTAGTTACTATTCAGGTAATGTTATAAAGATCTCTTCCTCTACAGTTCGAGCCATGGGCATGCTTATAGCTTTGTTGTGTAACCTCTATGGTGGTGATTAAATCTCACCATTATTATTAACTGGCTCCATTCAAACACCCACTGTCGTTCTAGGCGGTTCGGAGCTATGCCGTCCACCCACAGCGGCTGGTCCCGTAGGCGCAGCAGGGTCACACACACAAGCCTTTATTCATATATTGACGTCTAAGCTCACTATGTTCAATTGTTCGCGTTAGCTCAAATTTACATTCAGAGAGTCAATGTCGTCTGACAGACGCAAGGTCCGCCATTGTTTTAGTCATTTTGGTGGTCCGTATGGAATATCGCCGTGCTCGTTTGAATATTTTAATAAACAAAGCCTGACTCCTCTCCGTATTCCAGATCAGGGTGCAGTCACAATGTGATGTTCGTGCGCCGTGCAAGCCAAGATCATCAGATCATCCAGGTAAATAACAGCATATCAATAGTGACAGTGAACAGATCCATTACTCATGCATAAAGATTGAAAACTTTACCATTAATTTTCATGTTACTATTCAAGAGGACCATCGGCTCGAGTTTCCTAAACCGTATGCGTAATTAGTTTCAGCACTAGAGACACACATTCATCGTTGTTGAACGTCACAAACACTGCAAATAATCCGATCCACTTATAACTGGAGTGCACTAAGTTTTGTCACAAGTTATCAAACACACGTCTGAGAGCTCGGCGAGCGGGTCGTACGTCCACACGAGGAGTACGCAAGCGGCAGACTGACCAGGCGACGCGGCGCGGGCTGAGCCGGCGTCGTTGCCGAGTGACGCGCGGTAGCTCCCCCCTTGTCCCCGTCTCGCGCGAGCACTGCACCCGACAAATCCAACGACGAACGGCTCGATGGAACCGTCGTGACTCCGCGATAGATTAAACCCACCTTTGTATGAAATTTCTTCTCGTTTTTACGCGGGGATTTCGTTTGAGTAGGTCGTGATTTGACGGGCGTCGACACGCTCGTGTGGGCGCGCGGCCCTTGCTATCGCCCGTACAATAATGTACTAAACAGAGATTGTAAAATATATTTACGCTCCGAAGCGAAACCGTTATCTGCCGTGTCACACTCGACGCCATCGGTGAGTGCATCGATAACAATGTCACAGCCATGACTGAATGTAACTAAACATAAAAAAAACTGATGATCACATTGATTAAACTAAATGAAAATATACCAGCAAAAACTGCGTTGATCTAGATTATTTTAGTTCAGATAGGTATAGACTATCAGGCCTTTATTTATTTAAATAGAGAAGAAAGCTCTGTAGTTTGATGAATGATGATGATGTCCAATTTAGATTTAGAAAAGTTTAAGGAGCAATCGATAAATCACCGGCAACCATCAATCGTAGATTTATTGAACAGGTACATCGTTAGGTGCAGATAATTGTTATAATTATGCCATTTTATCGATAGATAGTATACTGCTAAGTATAGCCGGCTAGAGATTATTCGCCCTGATCGACGTGTTAATTCCACTTGATGAAGAGTTATCGCGCTTCACGCCTCCAACCCATATTTCAATATGATCCTTTATTTTCCGCGAGGAATACTCCGCTTTTGAAAAGACCGTTATTATAACCTTTATTCGCTCATCTATCAAATCAAAGCCTTCTTTTGGAATCTCTTCAAAGTATAACCAGTGTTTCGGAACATCCTCCAAATTTAATTTAAGTTCTGAGCAGAGCCTTTCAGCCTTCATCGATATTCACTCCAAAAATGTATTTTCACCCTTTCGTAATTAGATGGATTATCGTTTGAAAGTTAAAAGATCTCACAGAAGCGATAAATTGTTAAACTAGTTTGAATCGGAGCCCCGTCTATCAGCTCCGGGCTCCATACTTTTAGTTTTATTTTCTGTACAGGTAGGTTCCGAGAAGGTCGGCCCTCAAGGACGTCTTATATTTTATTCCTCTTAAAATGATTAGCGATATTATTATTAAATTGAACCACATCGGGTGTTGAGTTACGTATTTTGAAATTTTACATAATACATTATCTCAACTTACAGTTGTATATCATTAAACTTTTGGTTAAAAAAGTAAACTTGGAATAGCATGAAGACAATGACGCAAGTTCATTTTAAAGGACTTTGTGTAGGCCAGCGGCAATGTTCGAAAAGTACCGGGATATTTAAATGTTGCGTCTCGTAATTAGGTCTCTCTTCTTGAAAACCGATAATTAGCTAATGTAAACCGGTTTAATTTCAGTGGTCATTGCACTCGCAGAATCGAATGGAACCGAATGCGTGTTTTAAGAAATTAAGATCGCAGGGAACGCTTTTTGCAACTTACAAAGTGTAAAGCTACTTTCAAACTGCATATTGCAGATACGAATGTTAATAAGACTTGGGAATTTTTCGTATTCTAGGTACTACTTATGTATCGAGCGAGATAATTGGTAGTTTAATGACTTCCATATTAGTAGACATTTCGTCTTATATGGAGCCTAGAGCTGTTTAACGAAATTCAATTTGGTTTCTTGTGTTCACGTCTGTTTTTGTTTGCCTGATTAAAATGTCAAGTAAGGTGTTCTATGCTAAACTTAGATCTACTTTCGTATATGTCAATTCCAATTGCTTGTACCTTTTAAGTACCTTATGTGATATGGCTTTATTAAATGCAATGTTTAAGTTCAAAACATAATATTTCATAGGCGGGATCATAATCGAGCGTGGCTCTGCCTACGCTTCTTCGTAACCCACTTGTCATGATACCCACACGTTTAGTCTTCAACGCTTCCTTTATACTGTACATACTGTAGAGTACTTTGTACTTGTCTTAGATTATGTTGAAACTTTCCTTAACTTGTCTTACATGCTGCGTTTATAGCAACTTATACCATATGAATTACTATTTAACAGTAATCTTTTAAAAATTGGCATAGTCTAAGAATATTGTGCTTTCAATTGATATCGAACGCAATTAATGAAATTTGACTGTATACGATTTATTTTCAACTTTCAACTTTTACGGTACTTTCAAGCAAAAACTACCAAACGGATTTGGATGAAACTTGGCACACATATCGAGAATTCCCTGAACTAAAACACAGGATACTTTTTGTGCCGGGAAAATGTAACATTCCTCAGGAATGCGGGTTAAACCGCGGGGAAAGCTAGTAAAGAATGTAGAATAACTAACTATCAATTACATTTAGAAATAAATTCCTGCAATATTGCTGCTGGAATTGCTCTTTTAATCCCCGAAACCTTTTATTTTATCGCTTTTGTATAACCGGTCGACCTACATCATTCTGCCTTTAAAACATTTTAAAATTTCATCTCCACATGTAAAAATAAAACCACTTACGGCTCCGATGATACGACTCCAATATTTTACTGAAACGGACCGCAATGGCCATTGTTTAAATAAAAAATGTCCTGCCGAAGAAACATTTAAATACTAAAAGTATTTAATATAAAGTTTTGTTGATAAAAAAACTGTTTTTGGAGACCTTTACTAAACTAGCATTCACTTAATCGGCAAAAAATAATAGGCAGGTCCACATATAAAACCAGGATTTTCTATTGATTCACTCAGTCCAGTTGGCTTGATGGTTAGCGACTCTGACTGCCAAGCCGAAGGTCGCGGGTTCGATTCCCACCCAGGACAAACATTTGTGTTCATGAACATGTCTGTTTGTTCTGTGTATGGGTGTAAATATCTATATAAGTATGTATTTAGAAAAAAAAAGTAGTTTATGTAGTATATCAGTTATCTAGTTTCCATAGTACAAGCTCTGCTTAGTTTGGGACCAGATGGCCGTGTGTAAAGAACGTCCCGGGATATTTTATTACTAATGTCCACGCCATTAAGATTTGGAACTTATGGAGTTTATTTAAATAAAGGTTTTAATCCAACTTTTGTCGTACCTATAAGAGTTAATTAGCTATCATCATAATCTTACTTCTTACTAACATTATAGGTAATTGCGAAAGTTTCCAGATCCAGATCTACTGAACGGATCTTCATGGCTTAGGCTACCTTTGATCCCGGGAAACGTCACATCCCTCGGGAACCACGGGGAACAGCGAGTAAAATATAAATCGTGTCCTTTTATCGTTCTTAAACCTAAAGTAAAATATCCACTTAAATTATTGTTAACAAAACTGAATTCACTAGACAGCTTTTTACTTTTTATCCAACTCTTATGCGAAGAGCCGGTGTGGGCCAGTAATTACAATGCCGTTGGCCTCTGATGTTAATTCGCGAAACGTTCCTACCTACTGCTGGTGCTGCCAGACTTCGTTTCAAACTACCTCATAAATTTGATGATGTCAGGGGAGGGTGATGTAGAAAAGATTTTTCTTGATTGGATCGTTGTCACACGAGCATCTCGAATTAATTAAAATAAATTAGTCTGTCCACAGTTCTTCTCTGTTGAAAGGTAGGTAACTCTGAACTGTAAGTAACTTTAGTAGCTTTACCTACCGTGAGTGCCTTTATGGGCCCTAAACTGAATAAAATACGATTTAAGTCATTTCCAAAAATGTTAAATTCTATCTCTAAGAAATTAAAATAATATTTCAAAAAATGTTAAATTTAAAACATTTTATTCCATCAATATAACAGGAGACTTTTGTCAGTATAGGAACAAAGGGTATATTTCCCCAAATACGGGTAAAAATCAAACAACTGGCAATCCTACCTACCGGGTAGGTATTTCATATGTAAATGTGCCTTCATGCCCGCTATATCCTGCTACCTCCCAATTATTTCTGTTTGTTTGCCCAAGGACAGTCGAGATAAGTGTCTGTATATAAATAAGTTGGTTTGTAAAACGTCTTGTGAGGAGTACCTATTAAACTGTTGTCAACACTAAAACATCTGCCAACTAACCAGGGACATTATTTTTTACACGCATTATATTAGCTTCACTTGTATGTTTGTAACCGACTCCTTTGGGCGCGATTTTGACCCACTTTAAACGGTCAGATTTCATTCAAACTTTGTAGATTTATTCTTGTTACTAACATGGTAATCCTGGTTATGGAATATTTATACAAATAGGTATTATAAAGAAAGAGAGCAGATTTGTAAGTTTGTTTATCTGTAGAGGATATTCTCCAGAACCACAGGACCCATTTAAAAAAGGCTTTCATTACTTGAGATCTAGATTATTACAGATGGACAAAGCCTATGTTATAGTCCCGGGGAAACAAAAACAGAAGTTACTAAAGCTATACAATATTGGAAACTTTCCTACGTTTTGATAAGCGAGATAATTCAATAAGAATCCAATTAGAGACTTAATTTTTTCAAACAATGAAAACCCTATCATATTTACTGAATAAAATATATCTAGGGATATTCGCCACTCAAGACCAGCAATCTCTAATATTAAACCAATTTAAGAAAATGGCAAACCAAAACTGTAATGCTAAAAGCTGATGTCATGTCAAAACATCGCCGCAATTCATACCGTTTACCAAATGTAAATGAGTTAATTAAAATAAACCAAACATTCTTTACGAAAGCAGAAATGTAGAGCATCGTAAGAAAACAATGCTGATAAACAGCGGTGCCGATATGTCTACTAATTCTGTTTCACAATCATGTTTGCTTACATTGAGCAATATATCTTTATCTCACACCATTATCGCACTTATCACAACTATCGAAGACTCAAAATGATCGATCGGCTTTGATGATAAAAATATATTGATGCAATTTTAATTTAAAATAGAAATGACATTCTTTTCAATCTGATAAGTAGAATGAGTAATTAAAATTTCTTGAATTGTCACTTGGTTTACACTTTTAGTGCCAATCCTCTAGCATCGCTGCACTCCTGGTATTACAATATTTTATATCTTAATTTACTTGATGATTATTATCTTTATATTTATTTAAAAGATCCACGTGGGTTCTGAGGCACTACTTTAAATTGTAGACCGTATATGTAAGACTAAATTATTGGTATATATAACGAATAATATGTACCTATAAGAAATCAATAGATTATACAATTATTTTAGTACAATACAATTATGTATATCTAGTAAAATGTTGTTGAAAATATCGTATAAAGTACATAATCGTGTAAAGTTAAAAAGGAACTTCATCGAAAAACAAATTTAATACAGCAATTGTTACATCAAAAAGTTAGGAAACGAGCATAGCTGTAGCTTTGTTCCGCCTTATTCGACACAAAAACTGTGTAACTCGATACAAAGTTTCCCGCGTCGGCTAATTGGCCATCCTTTCCAGTATAGGATTACGAAAATAGGGTGTCTATGGGTTTATTGTATTTTGTAAATGTTAAATATAAAATTGAGATAATAAAATAGCCAAAAATATGTAACCTTGTTGAGTTTCTTGCCGGTTCTTCTCAGTTGAAGGCTGACTTCCGAACCGGTAGTAGCTTTAGTAACTTTAAACTTGACTGTCATAAATGCCCTCCGCGGGCGGAAACGGAATAAATGGTTTTGAATGTTGTATTTTTCGAATTGTTCTTTTTATATATCACTTTGGCCGACGTAAAATTTCCCCATGTAATGGTAACTGATCACCGCCGCCTTTGGACATTTGCAAAACCAAGGCATCACCAATGCGTTGTCATCCCTGAGACGTGAAGCTGTTAAGTCTCATGTGCCTGTAATTTCACCCACCAACGAAACTGTTTCCACAATGCTTTTACAACGCATTTTATCGAACACCTCTATACAAATGTATATATATGTATATACATATATACAAACAAATGTTTGTATCCTAAGCCTTCTTTTACTATTTATCCAATAGTGAAACTTTTGTGAGTTGTTCTGAAAGTTGTTGTTTTGAAAATTCTTTACATTTGTTTTGTGCTCAATAAAAGGGAGAGACATCAACTCATTCTGAGGCAGAAGTTAACACATAAATGCATCAAATTTTAAGCTATCTTTGTTTTTTTGATTTTGCACACATAACACATTAATCTACGCAATATTATTAGACCTTATATATATATTGATATTTTTGGCTATGTGTGCCTATTGTCTTCAGCTACATCATCGTTGCTACGAGGTTATGATTAAATAAAACCTTATTCGTAGGTTAAACAAAACCCATCCCTACTAATATTATAAATGTGAATGTAAGTTTGTTTGTTACGCTTTCACGCGCAAAACTTCATAAGCAATCATCATGAAACGTTGTACACATAATCTTAGAGGTATTAGAAGTAACATAGGATACTTTTTGTGATGGGAAAATGTTACATCCATCAGGAACGCGGGTGAAACCGCGGGCGACAGCTAGTCTTCTATAAAGGGTAATCATCTTTTATTGTCATACGATGGTCACCCTATAGTACGACATGCCGCTAGCGCAGGGCTATTTTCGACAATTTTATTTACATATTTTAACGCTCAATTGATAGGGGTTGATCAATTTAGGGATGTAACCCACTCGCCTGTGATAAAAACAGAGGTGCACACCAATTTATATATCGTTTAACTGTCAAAGCATTGCTATGATTGTGGAAAGACATTTTACCAGTACAAAAAACCAGATAAATTAAGAAAAAAAATATGCTAATGTATGGAACAGCTGTTCGGTATTTTGAGATTTCAGAACAGGGACTTGATTCTAAGGAAAATGGCACTAACTCGAGGATGTTTCGTCGCGGCCTCCGTGCTCTGTTTCTTTCGCTTACTACGCTAATACTACTAATCACGTGAGAGGTAAGCTCTCCAAGGCCTCCGTGAAGCGGCTCGCCGACGAAGTTTGTATTAGCTGAATAAGGGGGCTGCCGAATTGTGTAACTCTCTCAATTCTATCAAGATTCCGTAATAGATTGATGGGTCAGTGTGCGAGCAGTGTGGGGACAACACTTGTAGCGCTGTCAATGTAATACAAAATTGACTGGAACAACGCATCACATAATGGCAATGCTGCCCTTATGATATAATTTGCATATTAATATCTAATTTTACGAGTAAAATGCCTACAACTTTCTATTCTATCAAGACAAAGGGAGAAGTTAGTTGTTCCATATTTTAGACTAACTAAAGTAAACAAGTCATTTCTTGGTAATTGTGTTCGATTTTATAATAAGATACCGCTTTCAGTAACCAAAATGTCATCACCATGATCATAAATTTAAAAATTATATTAGGAAAGTTTTGAAAGAAAAAGCGTATTACAAGGTGGTTCATTATATTGAAGATAAAAGTGTATGGAAATAGCTGCTCTCTGCACAGTGCACCTCTAATTTTCTTGTTTAAGTTGTAAGTAATTATTGTCATTTTCTATTTTGTAGTCTTGTTATTTCTTTTTTTTTGTTTTTTTTTTTTTTTGTTTTTGAATGTTAGCTTTATTAAGTATTTTGTAATTGTTAAATATAAAAATATGTAAAATTGATATTATAAAATAGCCAAAAAGTCAGAATAGATAAAAAAGAATTTAATAAAATAAAAAAGAATGTAACCTTGCTGAGTTTCTTGCCGGTTCTTCTCAGTTGAAGGCTGACTTCCGAACCGGTAGTAGCTTCAGTTACTTTAAATTTTACCTTCATAAGTGCCTTCTGAGGGCCTAAACTGAATAAATGGTTTTGAATTTGAATTTATTACATCCTGTAGAACTACTAGGCTCGTGTAACCAGAAGGCAGATCAAGGAACTGATTGTTTCTAGTGCCTTTAAGAAGCCATTGCTAGCCAGTCTGTTATAAGTGGTTTTGCAATTAGCCTTAATTTCCCAATTCCATTATTTTTATAAGTCCATACAAAAACTAAGTATTATATCCTAGAACATACTTTACACACGGCCATGTGACCCCAAACCAAGTAGAGCTTGTACCATGGAAACCAGATAACTGATATACTACATACACAACTTTTTTTTTTGTAAATACACCCTTTTGCACGGTTGTAAAACATACAGCGTATTTGGCTTTTGAAAAATCAGATCAAACGTAATATTTGTATTATACTGCTATCTTCTATTTATAAACTAGCTATCCCCCGCGGTTTTACCCGCGTTCCGGTGAGATGTCACATGTATTATTCATAAAAACCTTCCTCGTCAATCACTCTATCTATTAAAAAAACCGCATCAAAATCCGTTGCGTAGTTTTAAAGATTTAAGCATACATAGGGACAAAAGGATATAGGGACAGAGAAAGCGACTTTGTGTTATACTATGTAGTGATAGTGATGTTACAGTCCATAAAACACACATGTTTGCTGATCTTATTAGGTATCTGTGTACAAAATTACAATCATATCTGATCAACAGTTACGGAGTTAAATAGCAACAAACATACACACACACGAGCTTCCGCATTTATATTTTTACTAATATAGAATGATAAAATAAGATTCAACATGTTTCATTCACAGTTTCAGAGCTTTTCAACATTACTGTATACTAACGCATGTTAAAAATAAAACGACTCGGGCGTGACCGGACAGGCGATAACTTTACATTTGACTGTTGTCGGTTTTTTTTAAACCGTGTAATTTAAATTTATCTGCATCTAAAGTTATAATTAATGTTTTCGTGGCATATGGTATGTGTCGAATGAATAATGTATGTTTTATTAAATACATAAATATGTATGGAACTTGAACAATGCTGTTTAAAACACGATATTTTGTATATCAGAATAATTAATATACCTTCACATCTTTTATCCCCGAAAAGGCATAGGCAGTACTGTGACCACATTCCACCTTATCAGCCGTCTCTTTACAAATAAACATCAACTGTACCTTGCCTGAATTGGGAATCGAACCCAGGCGCGCACTATACACCGCCCTACCGCCGAGAATCAGGATTTATATCGAAACATTTTCTCATGTAAGTTCGAAGCAATAAGTCTATTCATCCATCATTAATTAATAAATACGAAAACAAACTTAAAAACAATAATTAATAAAAAAAAAAAAACAACAAAAACGGAGAACAACATATGCAACTAAAATATCGTACAAGAATCCTATACAAATATAATCAACTAGCTGCGATTTTTTTTTTGCGCTTTTTAAACCTTCCTCTTGAATTACTCTATCTATTGCTGAAACCTGCATTAAAATCCGTTGCATAGTTTACAATTATATAAAGGCCATACAGATCAACATTCTATTTTATATAATATAGATAGATTACACAAAGTTATATCTAAAGGCAGGCCAGTTGGCTTGGTGGTTAGCGACTCTGACTGCCAAACCTAAGGTCGCGAGTTCGATTCCCACCCAGGACAAACATTTGTGTGCATGAACATGTCTGTTTGTTCTGTGTCTGGGTATAAATATCTATATGAGAATACATTTAGAAAAAAAAAAGTAGTATATGTAGTATATCAGTTATCTGGTTTCCATAGTACAAGCTCTGCTTAGTTTGGGATCAGATGGCCGTGTGTAAAGAATGTCCCAGGATATTTATTTATTTAAAGCTTCAAAGAAATATGAAGCTAATTAATACAAGCGCTTATCGTATCATTCTCTTTTGGCGACAGCAATTATAAAATGCTGAGACAACTTTGTCGAATGTGTAAGCCAGTAATCAGAGTGAATTTAAACGTTGAGATTATTGCTACAGTATTTGTTTTTATACACAAGCAAATTAGTGATGTATTTCAACAGACGTGACAATATTTCTGGTTAATTTTAGTTGTTTATGGAATTAAAAAAAAAACACTTTAGTGCCTAAATAAATTACCTAATTAATCACATCAGGTAAATACTACATCATTATTATCATAAAAGGGTTTTTATAAGTATAATAATTGTAGGTATCACTGATATGGCAAGAAATAAATATTAAAAAGCAAGGTAAATAAATAATTATTTTATTACTTAAAATAAAAATGAAGTGTGTGTTACTGGTACAAGATAAATTGCCAATAAAATAATAACTCAATCAACAATTATTTTTTAAACTATAAAACAAATAAGATTAATGTCATGTATTCTGCTTGGCAAAACCTTTCATTTGATACCCATAACTGGGAAGTGTTTCATAAATTAATATATTGCCATCTTGTCGCGTCCGCCATATTGGATTGTAAATTACGTCACTTAGCTAATCGTGCGGAGTTCACCCAAACCAAAACCAAATGTGTGCCCAAAATTTCACTTCAATCGGAAACACTACCGTTAATTTACCGGGAAGGTGAAACAAAGACAAAATTTGTATATCAGCGTAAATAATGTACAAGTATATTTGCCACACTAAACTATAATCAATAAAAAAACGACTCTGATTTCTGTAACCAAAAATAGATAGTATAATAAAATATGTGTGAAAAGAGCAAAGTTAACTAATGAATTCACAGAAAGCAATGCCAACTTCATAGGAGAATCCGGTGGGGAAACATTAAAGCTATTTCAACCAAAGGAACAACACAGTCACGTCAACCCGCCCCAATTATAATAATGGATATTATTTTTACGACACATCCGAACTCACTGACATTCCCCATTTCATTTCCTATAACGAAGGATATATAAATAAAATATGGCTGAATGAAAGACACAACGTTTCAGACTGAGTGAAACGGGTATGAAAGCAGTCAGGCGATTTTATCCATGACAAGAGCCTTAAGTAGGTAAGTGATAATCGGGGTCATTCGGAGATGCTCGGGTGCCGAACCGATTGGGGGTTATCTATAGAATTGAAAGAAGTATTTTTTGTAATTATACCACAACATCAGCTCGATATACAATAAACGAAGAATACCAACCGAGTTAGGTTTGAACAAGAGGACTATATAAAATACTAACTGTCTCCCGTGGTTTCAATCGCGTTCTCAAGGGATGTTACATTTTCCCAGCTTACAAGTATTCTATGTTCTAATCTAGGTTATAAACTATCTATTTGCCAAGTATCATCCAAATCTGTCTTGTCTGTCATGTCAAAATCAGTATTTTTTGCGTAAAACAATAACAAACATCTTTACAGACAATCTCACAAACATTTACATTTTTATACATTGTACATAAAGTTATATTATGTGTGAAATAAATAACAAATAATACCATTGAAGTAGAAAGTAAAAGGACTAAAGAATATATTAAATCAAAGAGTAACATGAACCACAAATGTTTTGAAATCACTAATTAATATTAATTAAGAACCGCAGTGCATTAGCAAGAGCATTAAGAATATGTGGTCGAAATGAACGCCAACAAAACACATGTTCTTTTATCTTTATGAAACAACGTTAAGGAATGACCGGCGGCATTGTCAAAACAGTTACGAAATTGCCGGGCCTTTGTAATTGATTCTTTTTTTAAACGAACCCGAGTTAAATGAAGGTCGGAGGAGGTAAAATTTTAATTGTCAGAGGGCACGCCTCCTGTGGGAATCGGATTTAGAAAAAAATACTCAGGGTGCTTTAGGCTAAACCATACAAAATGGTTTTGTATACTCTGTAGGAATGGTCTGTGATGAAATGAGCTAAAATAGCAAATAAGGGTGATTAGAAGTCAAAATGTGGCTATAATAAGTAGGTAAATATATATATATTTTTTTAATGTATTTGTAATGTGAATGTAAAACGTATAAAATAAAAAAAACGTTTTTGCACTCCTTCTCCGTTCCTTATAAGTGATCGGCCCTTCTCCATATAAACCTTAACTATCCCAAATCTCACCCTCCTTGCGCGCAAGGAGTACCTACAAAGTTATTTCTACACGTATTAATGTATAGACCACCGACCAGCTTCGTTCAAATATTCAGTAATAATTATCTAAACTGTGCAGTTCTGCAAATGTAACATAAACCTGGCATTCAAAAGACAAATAATAATACTCAGTCATCTTTCAGGCATAAATACATTTAAAATATGTATGGTTTCGTACCGTTATTTTCTCGCAAGCTTCATAAATAACAATAGCAGCACATGGCTCTACAAGGCCGTGATTCGAGGCAGTTCGAGCATCTGGTTAGATAGTCCCCAGATTGCTGTTCACACACTGTTTTAGTTTTATAGTTATTTAACAGCTCAGCTTAATTATTATTAATGAGGACAGTTGTTTGTACTACGACAGATAATGGGGCGGCGTAATCACTTTTCGTTTTAGTTGTGAGTTATTAGTTTTACCCTAGAATTTGAGATAATATATCTTGTTAGATGCGTTTATTTATGTTTTGTTATACGATTTTTTTATCACAGGTCACAGGTACCTGTTATAAAAAAATCGTTAAATCTGGGAAATTCTTTAAACGTGGTCATGGTATGATACCAAACCAAGCAAGCTTGTACTATGGTCGCCAAATATATTGTTTTTTTTTAAATAGGCGTGCTTAGCCACAAAACAAACAGTCATGCAAACAAATGTATGCCCCGAGTGGAAATCGAACCCATTACTTACAGTATCTAACTACAACGCAACTGGCTCGTCAAAATGCAACACTTCTTAATTTAGAACAGCTCAATTAAGCCAAAGTTTTTGAACTACAAGAGATAGACAATAGTTTAGAAATGCAGATTTGCTACTGAAGAATCAGCTCTGCGCGTGCCTTGATATCGCTTCTAAGGTCATTAATAAAACTGACTCATAAAACGGTCCCTTGAGCCCATTCTTTCCCAATCCCGATGATTGACAAGGCGAATCAATTGATGTCAATAAGTTTCAATGGAGATACTTTTTTGAGTTTCATCAGTCAGCCTCCATCCGAGTTGAGATACATCTGCCTCTGGAGTTACAAATATTAATGGGCTACGAACGTGACCGTCGAACGTAAAGCGATGCTATGTATAGTCCTCGTAATGAGTGGTATTTCCTTGGCTTGGTTGGGATATATGGTTGTGGCGATCGGCGAACTTCTGTTACTTGCTTTGGTATTTTTCTTTTTTAGGCCGATATACCGGCAGACGGTCCACCTGTTGGTGGCTCACCGCCGCCGATGCTGCTTACCACACGTCACGCACGTGTGGTTCTAATATCTTTACTGTATTTGTAGTAGGTATATGTACTATATAAGTTATCTGGTTTTCACAGTACAAGCTCACTTAGTTACTGATTGACTGTGCCAATTTGGATCAATAATGCAGGCTGTTTTGATATTTTTGTTAGAATGTAAATATGTTTATAAGTACGTATTTATAAAAAAAAAACCTTTAAATGTAGTATATCAAGTGGTTGCCATAGTACAAGCTCGTTTAGTTTGTAATCTGTGTCCTGAGTAAGAACTTCGTAAGCGTATCTTTATCGTATCGAGTACGCCAAAAACTAATGCAATGGGGAATTGAACATCGCGCAATGTGACATTGCGCGATGTTCAATTTCCCTTAAAAAACAACTATTTGGTGCACTCGATACGATGACGCTACGCTTGTGATACATGTTCTTACTACCTCAGATGGCCGTGTGTAATGAATGCCCCTGGATATTTCTTTACACTAGTTCTCTGTCTAGTAAAGCTCGTGTGTCACGGGTATAATGAGCTGTATTCCCTTAGCTATAGATGCTATGTATTCTCTATATGGCTGCAGCTGACTGATACAATGTTCGGAGCTTTGCATACTAATTATTGGAACGAATCTATGGTAGACATCCATCGTGAGACTTAAGAGCAGACGCGTTTTTATTTAAGCCCGAAGGTTGATATTATTTCTTAAAATTATCTAGAATTAGATCTGGGGCTCGATTCTGTAAGGAAAATGACACTAACTCGAGGATGTTTCGTCGCGGCCTCCGTGTTCTGTCTCTTTCGCTAACTACACTACTACAAATCACGTGAGAGGTAAGCTCTCTGAGTCCTCCGTGAAGCGGCTCGCCGACGAAGTTTGTATTAGCTAAATAAGGTGGCTGATATTCATTGTCAAGATCAAGTTTCCGCTTCGCGGTTTCACCCGCGGATTTGTAGGATCTAACATTTTCTTGGGATAAAAAGTAAGTTATATGTTAGTCCATGGCATGCTCTATCTTTAGTTCAAGTTTAATTCAAAGTAAAAAGAACCACATTGAAGATGCATCGATAGTTGTTTTCAATAAAACAGTTTTAGTATTTCAAATTAATTATAAAGTTTGCTGTATCTAATAAATAATTTGATATAAATCTCTTAAAAAACGCCTCAAAAATATTTTATAAAGAAATGCACGTACTTGGATATTCCTTGTTCTTAACACATGGTTGTGCTTGTATAGATATCAAAACCGAGCCACCGAACAAACAAAAATGTTAGGCACACAAATGTTTGTCCTGAGTTGTAATCGAACCCATGACCTTCGGCGTAATAGTCTAGGTATCTCACCACTACACTTGGCCCGATAATATTTTAATGATAAATTGTTACCACTACAGTAACAACGAGGACGTAAGAGATGGCAAGATTACACATGAAATGAGGACCTCGCATTCAAATTGTCGTTTGCCTGTATTTAATAATATAAACTTCAATGTTAGTGCTCAAGTCTGGTTATCTGTCTGTCTAAATATGGGGCTCATTCCTGATCGTGAGACCTCTGCCTATCTCTTCGGGGATAATGAGCGTGAAGGTATTTAAAGTTATAATAAGTGACTATAAAGGCATGTCTACACGTCCAAGTCATGAATACACATAAAGCTGCGCACACACCTTTCAACTTAACCCTGCTAATAGTCTCTCGATTTACATATCCACTCAGACGACAACAGCGTTTCAAATATCAACACCGAACCCTACATTACCTTTTTTGAATGAAATTAAACTCTATGTTATGTACCTTTTAAACTCAAAGTAGTTTAAACAGCTGCAGCATTTCTTAACCAGTGTGAAACAAAAGGTAAGTACACACCTAATTGTAATTCATATGCGCTGTTTGAAAAACGCATTAAATGCGTTTTAGGAGATGCAAAATGTGGAATAGATTTGAAGCCACTGCATGAAGGATCATCGAAAATAAATAAAATTACGTTAGAAAGTAGACAACTGAAGATCAAGCTCAGTGGCCATAGGGGCCTATGTCCAGCAGTGGACGGAGATAGGCTGATGATGATGAAGAAATGAGGATTTCCACCTTCTCCGTTCTTCGTAGCGCCCCTATTTCTTACAGCAATTGTGTTAAGAGCAAAGAAACCATAAATATGTCTCCAACATTTTTTATCATAATAATTCGCAGTAATATTATATATATTTGGGACACAAATAGATCATAAACATAACATAAATAAGATCTATGAGATATCTTTGTAGGAAGCCAATGGGTTTTATTTTCAATAGAAATGCTTTGTGATTTGGCACAAAAAGACTAGACGGTACAGTAATATGATGGAGATAAAGGCGTATGTATGGCCTTAAATAATTGAATACTAATAAAATAATTTCCAACAAGAATAATACACGTTTAAAAAGGTATACCTACATAGCCAAACGAAGCAGGTATTCCCTACCATAACAAAGGCGTTGCATAAAAACCTGAGGCCATAGATAGACAAAGAAAAAAAAAACTACCATAAATCGGAAACCCATCGGACCACCCTTTCCGCGGTATGCCACTGACAAATGCAATGACAGATTTTTGACCGGCTTTTTTATACTACAAACTCACCTGTGCACTCCATATCACCTTTAATCCAAGTACGTAAAGCTCAATATCGCTGTTGTAAGTGAAAATAGAAGATTGATTACATATTCTTTCAAAACCAACCTTATTTAAATAAGCATAAATGTTACTTTTGCTTGGTTTAAATGTAAATATATGTTTGGTAAAAACAATCCTGCGGTATTTGGGATATTCCCCTCGGATTCCGATAGAAATCTTTTTTCTTTTGTTTTTATAGTTTGATCTAGGGCTGTCTCTCTGATAATAATAATTTATGGTCAATTTAATAAAAACAAAATTGTTTATAAAGTAAATTTTTGATTGCATGCTGGCCTTTACTATGCCCATGAAGGTGTAATCGATTTAGCAATATTAAATGTATATATAATATATAATGTATGTTACAAAGTAACATTTTCTTTAATATAATCACTTTATACCATTTATCACCTACTAACAGTTTCAATTAAAATATTTGTTTATAGATGTTTACCTGTAACAAAATAAAAATGTATATTAATAAAATTGTATTATAATATAAAGGTAAAACAATATAAAAGAATCAAAAAGTATATGACAGCGGTGGGATTCGAACCCACGCCCTTTCGGACTGGTGCCTAAAACCAGCGCCTTAGACCACTCGGCCACGCTGCCGGCAGTAACTGTAGTGAATTTAGCAATTCCATTCCCGTTTTATATCCTTAAATCGAAGTCTTTCAGGCTCACACTTAAACATTGTAATACATATATTATTATTACCCTAAAACTATTATAACAGTTATATGGCCTCTCAGATCAGGTACAGCTTCCGTCTCGCGGTTTCACCCGCGTTGCCTAATGACCAAATGTATTCCAGGATTTATAACATTGTCTTTGCCAATGGGAAATAGCGTAGCATTCTATTTGTCAATGATTTTTTTTATCAGATGAATAGTTTTAATGGTTACTTTCTACATCTAAACATAGAAACATTACCGATTTGTAATATGTGTGTATATTAGTAGTATTCTAGGTGTAAGGTGTAACTTAACGAGACTTCAACCTCAGCCCCTATATTCAGCTAATACAAACTTAGTCGGCAAGGCGCCTCACGGAGGCCCCGGAGAGCTTCCCTCTCACATGATTGCACAGAAAACAAAAGAGACAGAGCATATACATGCGACAAAATATCCTTGAGCTAGTGTAATTTTCCTTACAGAATTGAAGCCCAGATCTTCCCAACAAAATTAAGTTTACACTTTTATTACAGCCAACGCATTAGCCCAAGAACAAGGTCTAATTCCTCGTGACGCACCTCATTTACACCGATCACTTGTAATATGCACTTATCCACGGGCAAGACGGCCAATCATTATGGATTTATGCCCCATAATAACTTGGCCCCAGCCGGGGTACACCCACTTGGGTTATGTGGGATTACTTAGTAGTTTATTCGTAGTTGAATATGTAAAACATGTCTTTATAATAAGCTTATAGGGCTTTCATTATTGCGAGCTTATAGTCTGATCAATTTAAAAAGTTCCGTCGACGTTAAAAATGTTATTGAAGAATGAACCCATTTGCTCGATAATAGGGCTCACATCCATTATCATACAATGAACCTAAATTAAATAGATGTACCTTATTTTGCAAACAGTAAAGTACATTTTTCTATGACATTCTGAAGCGTTAAAGAAGACTTCTTATATTGAACAGAGTACATAGTAGAAGAACAGATGTCATAATTGATATAAAATAATTATCCTGGGACATTCTGTACACACGGCCTTCTGATACCAAAGTAACCAGATAACTGTTATACTACATATACTCACTTTTTTTCTTTTTTTTTAAATACACACTTTTATAGATATACTGGCTGCCCCCCGCGGTAATTTTTTTTTATCCCCATTTTCCGGGGATAAAAGTAACCTATATGTAATTCTAGGGCATGCTATTATATGTGCCAAGTTTCATCCAAATCTGTTGAGTAGTTTTTCCGTTAAAGAGTAACAAACATCCATACTAACAACCTTTCGCATTCATAATATTAGTAGGGCAAACCCTGACAACAATATCAACAGTTTAAAAAAATTACAAAAAATTAGCACAGCAAAATTTAGACTACTTATATAACGATTCTTCCCCACAATTAATATTAATCTCAATTTATATAACAAAAACTGATGTAAGACATACATTTTGAGAGTACAAAAGCAAGTAAATAGATCAAACTAAAGCCTTCATTGTAAGCGAATGACTCATGCTCATTGTCGTAATTTCACAAAACAGCTAGATTTTCTCTACCTACGTTCGCTAATGAGGATTGAATACGTCTGCAATTTATGACAGCAACTTGTTTATAATAAATCTTTAAGATATTTGTATGTTATACTGTATACCAATCCCTACTAATATTATAAATGTAAATGTAAGTTTGTTTGTGATGCCTTCACGACAAAACTACTCAACCAATCATCATGAAACTTTGTACACAAATTGTTGGAGGTATTACTTATACTACATACTTTTTGTGCCGGGAAAATGTAACATCCCTCGGAAACGCAGGTGAAACTGCGGGGGACAGCTAGTAAAATGTAAATAAATCCTAAAAAGGTAGAAAAATAAATAGAATCAGTCCTTATTTTAGTTATATCATGAGTACATAATTGGCTAACTATCCGCTGCGGTTTCACCCGCGTTCCCGAGGGATGCTACTTCTTCCTGGGACAATATGTATCATGTGTGTTTATCCAGGCTATAGACTATGTACTAAGTTTCATTTAAATCCGTTTTTACGTGAAAGTGTAACAATTAATAATTCTTCACTTCTGCGATAACACACAGGTTTTGTCAGTGAGACTAAATAAATATTTTGTAATAAATCTAAGATCGTTTTTAAAAAGAGTAATTGCTGAGTTTATTGCCGGCTCTTCTCAGTAAAAAGCAACCTTCCCAACTGGTATTAGAGTCAGACTATTCATAAGTGCTTGTAAAGGCCTATTTGAATAAAAATAATTTCATTTCATTTCATTTTCACTATCTATCCATCGTTCCATCCATTCAAACTTTTGTGTTTATTATATAAGCAGAGTGAATAGAACAGGCGGAAACCTAGGAAATACGGTTACTTAAAACTTATTTCTCGAGTAATTCTTGAGGGTGAAAAAAATCCCTTACCGTACCTACATAAGTCTGGACGGAACCGCAGAGGTAATCAGAAAAATAGTCGGTTCGGACAAAGCCCGAATTGTGCCGAACAATTTGTGGCCCGACCTCATATAACAATAAATCACGTTAGTGAACAGATTTACGACACTATAAACATGCAACATCACCGAAGTGCGTATGTATAACGATTTGATGATTTTTCCAATGAACTGACCTAAATAATAATTTATTATATTGTCAGAGTTTGAACTGCTAAATTTCAACCGAGTTTTAAAATTTAAAGGACATTTTTAACTGACCGAACTACTTTCAATCAGACAAACGGTGACGGCCACCTGATGGTAAACATCTTCACTATTATGGCAAAAGAACTAGGCAATAACGCCGGTAATTTTAGACAAAATCATTTTTCCTCCTCTACAAGCACTTATTGAATTATTTTAAACTAGCTTATTTTAAACTAGTTTAAAGAAGTTACATTTCCCAGGAATTTAGCCTATATGTTATTCCAGGGCATGCTATATGGGGTTGACAATATATGTGCCATGTTTCATCTAAACACGTTCGATAGATTATATTATATTTTAATTAATTTATTTATTTTTGATTATAATATACTCGTATATATTTTTATTTATATTTATTTAGATACATCCATCCTCATAAACTTTCGCATTTATAATACTAAGTACGATTAGTAGAAATTCATTTCATATACTACAGTTACAAAGAGATCAGTAGACTAGAAATCTTTACGTGACCATTTTCAAAACTCATGTATTCACTTGTACTATTAGAAAACATACATAAAGCTATATCATCGCAGACCGTTCTACGAGCCCTCGCTCAAGATAATTGATTTCAGTAAAGTCCATATAACAGTATAACAGTCGAAGAATATTAAATGGCAAATCCCTGAGACACATAAACAGGGTCCTGAAGTATTCATTCCCCAAGAAAGCGGTCCTATACAAGGTTTTATCTCATTTTTGTAGCCTCTACAGCATTTATAACTTTGTTATGATACGTACACAGTTGGTTTTTCATAAAATATTATTAAATTTCTTACGTAGTAGTAAGCCCAAGGTAAGACCATCAAACTGAAATAGAGGTTCTAATATTCACTAGAGGACTTCAAATGGAGGTTACACCTAATATGACGGGAAATATTATTGAATTATCTAGTACCTAGTAAGCTGGCAAACCTTGGGTTGTTGTCTTCTGGAGTTGCGTGAGTCATTAATTTCTAAATCTGTTTATATGTAGGTACATAAATTGGACAATGATATAACTATCAATCTGATTACAGAATAGGATTGCAATACACTAGTTAGAAACTACCTGTTATAAAGCTTGAGATCGGAGGCCCTACGTTCAATTTCCAGGTCGAGCAAGGTATAATTAACATTTACTTCTTAGGAACCTTGCTGAGTTTCTTGCCGGTTCTTCTCAGTTGAAGGCTGACTGCCGAACCGTACAGTACCTGTAGGAACTTTAAATTTGACCTTCATAAGTGCCCTCCGTATTTTTGAATTTTGTTTTAGTCCCAGATTGGTAATATGCCTAAGTCGGTAATAATGCTCACGTCACGTTAGGACATAAGATATATTGGGTGGAATGTCTAAATTACTAATTGATTTTTTACAATACTTAGTTTTGTGTATTGAAATAATCGCAGCTGACCTAAAACAGCGGGGGCGAATTACTGTGGTTCGTGTAAAAAACGCTCGCCACCCGTCGTGAACATTTGTATGGTTACTGCAGTTTCTACTAGCTGTGGCCGATTTAGGTGTGTCTAAATGATTTGAGATTGAGTGAAAAATATTGTCACGATTGATAAATTATAATGGAAAGAAAGATAACCTAAAAAGGCAGTTGAAGTCCGTGTAAAATTTGCCGTAATAAATTTTGTTTAAACTTTTACCTATATTTACCTTCTTAGTTTTTTTGCTACACAAGTTTAGCTCTAGAATTGAAATGCTGGTTTATAATATTTTATCGTATGGTAGGCTGTACCAACCATTAAAGCTTACCCTACTCGGGGTCAATGTCCATCCACTTAGGGAGAAAGGGGTGCATTTCGGCAGAAATCCGTGTGATAATCTCCGCTAACCACAGGCTTATAAACTAGTCTACCGTTATTTGTTTGCATAAATAAAATTTGCTGCAGGTCCAATTTTGAATTCAATATATTGTTTGAGAGCATTTGTGAAATTTGGCCAAGACTCGCAAATTTAGTAAGGTAGTATTTTAGGTAAGTACTATAAAGTAACATCAATGTTGGTGGTAGTAGCTTCAGTAAGTTTAAATTTGACCTTCATAAGTGCCCTCCGTGAGTCTAAACTGAATAATCTGTTTTGAATTTTGTTTCTCAAAATGTTTGGAAAGAACTTTTAAAAAGTAACATCACTGTTGTTTTACTAAATCTTGAAAAACAATCTACACTACTGAAGTATTAAAAATAAGCCTAAAGTCTCTCAATATAAGCTCTCGTCTTCTTAAAACAAAAACAACCAATCCCCTTTTAAACACTGCAAAAAATCTCTGTAACTAGAACAATTCTCATCTTGATGTAGCTTTACTTTCTATCCACATAATGTTCCTGTTTTCCTGCTCCGACCAGTAACAAGGGTTCTGGAGTACCTTCAATAACGAACTCTGGCCCACGGTGTTAAGAGCGTAAATTATTTGTTTCGTGGAATAGGCCATCAACAGCACGCATGATAAAAGCCAGCAGGGTACGAGTGATTAAAATAAGTACGGATTTAGGTGTGGCCACCCCTAATGGGGGGCGAAGTCCTACCACGCCCCGCCACGCGTCTGTCCTGAGGCTTGTAGTTCTTTGTGGTTACATTAAAGAGCCTTTTTATTTAGGCAAGCCTACGAGACCTTTGAAGTCTTAAATTCCGCGGCTAGGGGTTTTATGCTTTTACTGTTTCAAAGTTTTCATATTGCGATGAGTAGATTTGATGAATTTTGTCTACTGCTATGTAATTAAAAGGTTCCATCTGTTTGATGAGCGAATTAAATAGGTGAAAAATGTTGTTAAATAAAAATATTTCTTCACGCCAATATCACCGAAGAGGTTGACAGAGGTCTGAGTAGTAAGTAATATTTTACCGAAGACATTTTATGATAGGGGCACTTAAATCAATCTGGAGCTACATTAATATTACCTTGTCTAACCTGGGAATCGAACCCAGGACCTCAGTCTTACCAAGCTGAATACTTGTCGATCACCAAGGCAAGATGTTGTTAATATTCTTAGTTGTTCAATAATAGAAACACTAACTTTCGTTCCGCAGTTTCACCCACCTTTCTAAGAGGATTAATGGCTTAACGGAATAAAAACTTTGCCTATAGTACTTGGACACAATATAGCTGTCTATCATTCCAGTAAAATATTAATTTTAATCGGAATGAATTGTTTCGGATATTACCTCCTAACTCCTAACATTACCTAGCTAACAAACTTTACCTTGGTATATTATTAGTGCAGATTTATTACTCCACCTATCCCTCTTCCAAAAGCCATTTCACCAACGTTTAAATACAATTAACGCATGGAAATTCCACATGTTTATTTGCGTTTCCATGTAAACTGTCACTGAATGTTTCCACTTATCACATTTAACGAGCGCACAGTGATCGGTTGCGTGTGATTTGCATCGCTGCCTCTGCGGACAACCGCTTGTAATTATGATCGATGTCTGTACCAGGCTCCTGACCCTCACCAGAGCCATCAATAGGTCACTTGTGCTTCGACTGATCATTTAACTTATCCTAAATCACCCTATTTTGCTGTCTTGCCTTTTATCAATCACTGACTGCTTCGACATGGACCTTCATTTGTACAAGAATGTTTACAACTTACTTGAATGGCTTTCTATCCATGCTGATATTCTGATCTCTTTTATATGCGGTATCATTGTTGTATTTGATATTTTAACCTCATTTGATAAGCGAAAGGTTACTCCATTCATTCTTTGACTGAACAAGAAATCTCAAAAACGAATTGAACTACGGGGCTGTAATTAGGCAGGTAAGTAGTTATCAGACGTCAGTCAAGACAGATTTTGCGACAGTTCCGAATAAAGGGGGTGTAAGCCCCCTTAGTTCTGAATTAAGGGGGTCTTAAGGCTATCGAAAAATGTATGCTGCTAGTCTTGCTTGTTTGTTTAAACTTTTTAAGGTAGCAACGGATTCGGACCTTCGTGATTCGTTGGATATTGATGAACTATAAAATAATATGATCTCCTATGTAGATAGGACCCACGTTCTAGTTAGGAGTAGTCCTAACTAGAACGTGGGTGGAACAGAAGTTTATCACACATATTTCACTGGTGGCTTATACCTACCACTATTATATCAGTAATTACCCATACAAAATTACCAACAAAAACACTTGCTAATGCAGGAAGTTCTAAAATACATGTAATATACTCACGGTAGCAAATAGCTTAAACAATATGGGGCAATCAAGACTGATCGCCGTAGAGCCGGGCACGTACCGATAGACGATATCTGCCGATACTGTGGGGTCGGGGTCATTAATCACATCGGTTTAGTTTGACCGACCGCCCCCTACGATGGGCTACTCATGGACTGGAAGTTCAGCAAGCCTAGAAATACTAGCAAATTGATAGATTCTGGATAGATTCTGAAGGACGTTGATAGGAGGTATTTCATACAATACAGTTGTTTAGACAATAGCTACTTCTGGAGTATTTTAGACTTATTAAATTAAGTCTTGAAAATCTTTACTATCAGTCAGAGTTGGTATTTCCGTAACATCAGTCAAAACATCAGGCAAAATATTGCCTCGCTCGCAGCTGTGCATCTCCAGATTGAAGAGGCTCAAACAGCATAAGGAATACTGATATTAATCA
Source organism: Habrosyne pyritoides (assembly GCA_907165245.1). Classification (NCBI taxonomy): domain Eukaryota; kingdom Metazoa; phylum Arthropoda; class Insecta; order Lepidoptera; family Drepanidae; genus Habrosyne; species Habrosyne pyritoides. The sequence continues at coordinate 10,374,829 of OU015596.1, read as the reverse complement.
GTTTTTTGACGGACTTTCCCAAAGATTTTTATCACACTTGAATATGTTGGTGTCGAAAGAGAAACTACGGTTAATACTAAGATTTTCTAATAAAACCTAAGATTCCATGTTATTGTGGTAAATATCCGAACTTTAGAATGACTACCGCAGCATTCACACGGCAAAACCAGGTTAGAACAGTTTTACATTTACTATATGATAATGGTAAATCTTAAAATTTACCACTATTTGGGATTTTACAGTAACATACAAAATTCACACAAGTAATTTAAAACAGCTGAGCAAATACATTCACCAAATATTTGGTCTGTGTGTGCGACACCACATGTATCTACGATCGGCATTCCCGTGTGATTACTTTAACAAATCTGTCAGTGGATACGCCATATACCTAGATATATTGTGTAAAGAAAGATATATTGGTATACGCTCCAAGGTTTTGTCATGGTTAGTGGATATACGGATGACATCATTTATTAATTTTGGAGTCATGTTAAATGACAGCTGGTCGTTATTTGATTCAGATATCACTTCAGGCTTTACGCTGTAATACTTGATGTTCTGTCAATGTTAATAAGGTTTTATTGGAAATCGATCATGAAGATCTATTAATAGGGAGAAAAGTTAAGGTAAGAAATTGTATGTATCTAAGTAAATCTGAAGTTATTTATTTATAATCCATGTATTCAGCAATAGAAAAATTAAATGTAACACTATATATATTAAGGAACCACAAGCCTCAGTTCAAAACAACGAGCTGAGCAAGCGCGGAAAGATGTTAATTTTCAAAAGCACAATACAATTAATCTTAAAATAATTTATCGTAGAATCTTCAAAGAGTACGGACTAAGAGTCGGCAGAAAATGTAAAAAGAAATATATAAAAAATTGTATGTATCTTGATCACTGAAAACTCAGGCTTCTAGCTTTATCCACAACGAAGTTACAGTGAGTTTAAAAGTGCCCTGAATAGCTTCGAAAAAATGATGCTGTGCTAGTTTGACTTGACGGAATCACTACTGTGCACCGATATGAGAGCCACTTAAAGAAAATTTAAAAACTATATTATTTATTGTAATAATTGTAATGATAATATTGATCGGTAAATCGTAAGATTATTTTAACTGTAAACACTTTTTTTTAATACGTTGTCTCCTTCTGTGCGTGTTTATGATATCCCATTCACATTATTTAAGAACCGTAGTAACGCTGTATAACATACCCCAAAAAAAAAATGATTTTTTGGAATGAAAAATATAAAAATTATTTAAGTAGACAATTATAAGGTAAAATAGGCCTTTCTGTTAAATAATCTGGTTCCCTGACATGACAGCTTACTAGGGTTGTAGGCTTTGAAAATTAATAATATTTTTACGGGATATTTTGTAACACGTTGTATAGTAATATAAAATTATTAATTCGAAAATCGTTCGATTCAGTTTGTTTATTTATTACATTTTCACGACTAAACAAGGAATTTCTTAAAGGAGATAGACTGGATCTTAGGGACATAGGCTATCATCATATAAAAAATGTTTATCCTTCATAACGCGAGTAAAACCGCGGGGCGTAAATTCCACAAAACTGTAAAATCTATGTCCGACATAAGTCAACACAACCTTTAATCACTAAACACGATCTACCTCTTAAAAACTTCGACAACATTCGATAAGCAATCTACGCGGATATAAATCATTTTCACAGTGTCTATGCCTCTCTTGTCTAAGCTACAACCTTTCACAGGTCATGAATGGGAGTCTTTATGCTTTGGCTGTAGAATTATACTGAGCTAACTTTACAGTCTACCTGACTCTTATGACACGGTGCATAAGGTACATTTCTAAGTGTGCAGGTGCCGCATAAATTTGTTTTCTGCACGTACGCCCCGAATGCCTAAACATGGCCTATAAATATCGAATGCTGCATATACTTTATTTACTTTCTAAACAATATGAGCTGAGTGCACAATATGTTAGGCTAGTAATACTCTGTTAAGATATTACTTTTACAAGTTACTGTGCTTTTTATTGGTATGTGATATATTGTGTACTTTACCTAACATTGACACTAAAGTATTTGTTTCCACAGAATATATAATGTTTATAGAGGTGTGACTTACGTTGTGATTATTCACAAGGGAGTTATTCGAAGCGAGATAAATATTAAATGTAATTAACGTATATTATGTGGTTCCTGGATAAAAAATGTTAAGAAGCTTTCATGTGATACAGTTTCATACAGATTTGTCGAGTAAATGGTGAGATGCAATAACAATCTGATCACTCACATGTTTTTTTTATTTTTAAAGTAGTAAGTAACACTTTTAAATAAACGAACGTTACGAAGTCTTTGCATGTTATATTTCTGCCAGTGTCGAGCTTGTATAATTTGACATTTACGAAAACGTAGCTAAGACAGTTTTGTTCATTTTTCTCAAAATATTACGCAATAATATTAATAATTTCAACCAATTTCAAAAATTTGAGCTTTACTATTCCCCAGTTATGCTATAATCCAGTAGCTATGGTCTGTCCAATATAAGAAGTAATATTTGAAAAATTAACTTAATATCTTTAGAAATAAGGTACATCTATTGATCCAATAATAAATTGCATGATGATGTAAATGCACCTAATCATGAACTAAAATGGTTCATTTCTCTAAAACATACTTATACGACAAAAGGGAATTCTTATATTGGACAGATTAACTATATATGTTCACTAAATATACTAACTACTACTAATTTAACAATTTCAAAACGCATCACATTAAAAGCAGAATCAGAGACTATATCAATAGACAAATAAAATAGGTACCTAAAAATTACAAAGTTAAATTAAAATTTGTTCTTCGCAGTGAAATCTCTTCCACAAACACTTTAGGGCCCCAAAGTGATTCCAATATTTGCTTATCTAAATATTTTACTCTTATTAGGCCGCCCGGCCCTATTGAAAATCAGATGCATTGTAAGGTGAACCAGTATAAGTAGAGCTCTACTATCACAACGACTTTACTATAGATCTAATAATGACTACCCGGTTTCGCTTCAGCTGGAGAGTATTAATGTCTCATGCATATAACAAGGAGAATTTTTCCTAAACGATGTTGATAACTGTATCAAAATCTATTGAGTAATTAAGAAAATATAGCGGAAAAACAGACAGACAAAAATAGTGTTTATTTTATACTATTTAGAGGAAATATGTTGTAAATGATCTCACAGATATTGTCTTGTTTGCTGATGATACATCATTAATTTTTAAAGTTGATAGAAAAGACAAAGATCTAACTAAAGTTAATCATACTATGTCAATTGTCTGTGGGTGGTTTGCTACAAATAATCTATTACTAAATTCAAAGAAAACTAAATGCTTAAGGTTTTCTTTACCGAATGTAGCACAAGTAGATAGCCAAATAATAACAGATGGGAGCCATATTGATCTTGTTAATAAAACGGTATTTTTGGGTCTTACATTAGACAATAAATTGCAGTGGGGACCTCAGGTTGATACTCTAGCTGCTAAGTTAAGTTCGGCTGCATTTGCTGTTAGGAAAATTAAACAATTGACGAATGTTGAGACAGCCAAATTAGTTTATTTTGCATATTTTCATAGCCTCTTGTCCTATGGTATTTTATTTTGGGGAGCAGCAGCGGATATAGAATCAATATTTATTATACAAAAAAGAGCAATTCGTGCAATTTACGGTATGGGTCCCCGTGAATCATTAAGAGATTTATTTAGGGAAATAAATATAATGACATTGCCTTCATTATATATTTATGAAAATATAATGTTTATACGTAGAAACATAGGAATGTTTGAGTCAAAATTGGATATCCATAATATTAATACAAGACAAAGGGAGAAGTTAGTTGTTCCATATTTTAGACTAACTAAAGTAAACAAGTCATTTCTTGGTAATTGTGTTCGATTTTATAATAAGATACCGCTTTCAGTAACCAAAATGTCTGATCATAAATTTAAAAATTATATTAGGAAAGTTTTGAAAGAAAAAGCGTATTACAAGGTGGTTCATTATATTGAAGATAAAAATGTATGGAAATAGCTGCTCTCTGCACAGTGCACCTCTAATTTTCTTGTTTAAGTTGTAAGTAATTATTGTCATTTTCTATTTTGTAGTCTTGTTATTTCTTTTTTTTTTTGTTTTTTGTTTTTGAATGTTAGCTTTATTAAGTATTTTGTAATTGTTAAATATAAAAATATGTAAAATTGATGTTATAAAATAGCCAAAAAGTCAGAATAGATAAAAAAGAATTTAATAAAATAAAAAAGAATGTAACCTTGCTGAGTTTCTTGCCGGTTCTTCTCAGTTGAAGGCTGACTTCCGAACCGGTAGTAGCTTCAGTAACTTTAAATTTGACCTTCATAAGTGCCTTCTGAGGGCCTAAACTGAATAAATGGTTTTGAATTTTTTTGAATTTTGAACAAATGGAGTTTCTCTAATCGAAACTAGCGAATATTTAAAGTTTTCATTAATTTATTCTGATGCATATACAGGCTGTTACACCCGTAAAGCCGAAAGGAGGTAAAATGGGGCATTATAATGAGTCCATTCACAATATTTAAGAACGCTGTATAACATACCCCAAAAAATAAAAAAATCGGATTTTTATGAATGAAAAATAGAAAAACTATTAAAGTAGACAATTATTAGGTAAAATAGGTACGTAGCCCTTTCTGTTAAATAATCTGGTTCCCTGACATGACAGCTTACTAAGGTTGTTGGCTTTGATAATTAATTATATTTTTACGGGGTATTTTGTAACACGTTGTATACATATATAATTATATATATACATATATACCATACCATAGGTATACTATTTCTTACATATGTATCATATTACTATTATAAATGCGAAATTCTAGATAGATGGATGTTTGTCACTCAATTGCGCCAAAATCTTGATCTAGATGAAGCACAGAGAGGAATTATAGTCTGGAATTGCTCATAAGTAATTTTTATCCCAGGAAAATGTTATATCTCTAGGTAACGCAGGTGAAGCCGCGGGGGACTACTAGTTTTATATTTATATAGGGGGTATCGTATTCCTTGTGTTCCATAATTTATGGTGAAAGTTTATTCATAACTTCAATCGGTTAACGGCCGAAGTTAATATTCGATCCCAATCCAAAATCTCTGAATAAAAGTAGATCTAACAACATTTCTTAAAAAAAATTCTGTCAAAAAGTACTTCAATCCATGGATTTTGGAAACCATATTATCACCATTATGGAAATTTTTAATTTGGAAACGTCAATTATTTGATTTGAACAACCACTACCATGGCATGGAAACCAAAACCCAAATAGCCATGTCAACCATATATTTTTTTTTAAAGGGGATCATTTTATAATAGCAGATTCACAATCGGAGGCCCTGCTACCGCGCGATACTCTGCATTTATTTATTTAGGATGCCCTCCTTATTTACATTACAGATTTGAAATGCCAATCGAAATAATACTTTATTCACGTGGGTATTAATTTGAAATTCAATTGTCCTTTACACGTACATATGGTAGGTTGTATCTTTAAGGTATGTGTAGATAAACAAAAGGGTTTATTGACCTTGGCTTTAAGCCAAATTCGGATGCAGGCGCATTAGAAGCTTCTGGTTCAATCCAGGATGTGTTTCTAGCAACATTGTTTAGGAACTTACTTGTTTCTGTGGTTTCTTCACAAAATGCTACATTTAAATATGGTGGACCGTAGAGGCTTTCAAGTCCAAAACCTTTTAACGAGTTTTTATTTAAATAATACCGTCTTTCCAAATTCGGAATGAATTTTGGAACCACTTGCTGGCAGGTTGAGATGAAATTTGTCATTTTTATGTAAGTTTGATGTTAAGGCAACATTATGGTACCATAAACCTGGTCTGATGATGAAGTCGGAAGGTCATAGGAACTCCTTAACCACTCAGAATAAACCTATTGTGTTTGGGCTCGTTTCATTTGTCTAGACTAAAACTATTACCTTGTGCCTTTGGTTAGATGATGAAGTCTTAAACTTTTTGGTTTGGTTCTAATAAAAGCTTGATGATAACACGAGACTTAAGAACTTCACGTCTCAGAGTCGACAACGCATTTGCGATGTCCCTGTTGTTGTAAATTTCCATAGGCAGCGGTGACCACATACCATCAGGCGAACCGTCTGCTTATTTGTCTGCCAATGTCGTATAAAAAAAATTTGTTGAAAAAAACGCTTAGTAAGACATTTATCATATTCCCACAGATAATCCACACAAAACAACCGTAACATGATTAACTCGACCAAAGCGAAAGAAAAAACCGAAACACTTTCAAAGTACATCACGTTAAGGCAATGCAATTTAAAATTCATGCCTGTAAAACACCTTTCATCTCCTTTAATGAAATCCGTCGTCTCCAAGATAACTAAGTGACACCCTTAAAAGTACATAATGCACGAACACAATAAATAAATTACATAAAGCCTTAAGCAGTAACAACATTAAGGTTTTATCTCGAGTAAAATCTTATGCGTTTACAGCAGTGGCATAATCATGTTTAAGAGACTTTAAAATCAATCATATTTTTAAGTAGTAGTTTTGAGTTGAGGTCTTAGTGCAGAGTTCGTCCGGGGAAGTATAACCACCTTACCCATTACCGTGAAGCAGTAGTGCACATGTATTACTGTGTTTCGGTTAGAAAGGTGAGGGGGCCGGTGAAATTATAGGCACATGAGACTTCACGTCTCAGGGTCGACAACGCATTGGCGATGCCGCTAGTGTTGTTAATGTCTACAGGCGACGGTGACGACTTACCATCAGGTGGACCGACTGCTTGTTTGTCGGCCCATGTCGTATAAAGAAACTTAAGAAAGAAGGGCCCATTTGACAGCTGTCATATATAAAATGTCATACAAAACGTAGCCCTATGGCCTTATGACAAGGTTCATAACCATCACCATACAATTAAACATTGGATCAATTAATTAACCTTATTGTCAAAGCGATAAAGGTGACTTTTCAATAATATTCTTAGCTGTCGAAACCGGCCTTTGCGTTCTCGACAACTTTAAATTGGGTGTATATAATGTCAGAAATTATCACAACATGTCATCACAACTGTCACATTTGTATCTGTCAAATGGTATAAGAAAATCAGAAATGTCATAATAAATAACATTGTAGTATGTGTATATTCTAGAACATTCTTTACACACTGCCATTTGATTCCAAACTAAGTAGAGCATGTACTATGGGAACCAGATAACTGATCCACTACAAAAAATATATTTTTATAAATCCATACTTATAAAGATATTTACACTCATACACAGAACAAACAGCCATTGATGCACACAAATGTTTGTCGAGATGGGAATCCAACCCACTACCTTCGACGTCAATAACACACTCTTCAATAGTAACTACATGTAGATTAATATGTTAAACCGGTATTTGTATAATTAAGAAGATTAACACAAAATAAACGCGCAACATTAACATTTTTGCTGCCGGCAACACTGAACGCGTCAAAGGCTCAATGTGTGCAGTTAATTTTCAGGCGACGTCTTTGTAATGCAAATCGTCACCCCACTAAGGCTTTAACACACGAGTGGCAGTGTTGCAAAGTTATTGGATTCTTTACACGGGACGAATTAGGGTGACATATTAATTGGGTGTCTCGGAGTAACGAAATTCATGAAAATTTTTGGATTGGTGTGGTTAATAGAGCAGAAAAGTTACCCTAAAAGTTTATTACTATAATAATAATTATTATTATTTCATCAAAACACACAGTTACCTATTACAAAATTATAATAATAATAGATAACTAAATATCCTGGGACATTCTTTACACACGGCCATCTGATTCCTCACTAAGCAGAGCTTGTACTATGGAAACCAGGTAACTGATATACTACATATACCCACTACTTTCAATTTTACTAAATACATATTTAAATAGATATTTACACCCAGACACAGAACAAACAGACATGTTCATGCACACAAATATTTGTCCTGGGTGGGAATCGTACCCGCGACCTGCGACTTGGCGTGTCTAAATAAATAAAAAAAAAATAAAAAACAGTATTATTGCAGATCTAGACTATCAGGGGCTCGATTCTGTAAGGAAAATGACACTAACTCGAGGATGTTTCATCCCGGCCTCCGTGCTCTGTCTCTTTCGCTAGCTACGCTAATACTACTAATCACGTGAGAGATAAGCTCTCCGAGGCGTCCGTGAAGAGGGTCGCCGATGAAGTTTGTATTAGCTGAATAAGGGGACAGAACTAATATCTTTTGGTTGACTCACTAGGCAAACCTGAATCGAGGAATACTAACTCGTGACTTTTTATTAAAATTAAACTTCTCAGTCGACATAAACATATTTACCTATACCTATTGAAATACCATAAATTTAAGTTATTTGTAGGTATTATAACATATATGGCTACACATAATAGCATCATATTAGTTTTGTATGTATAAATAAAATAAATAAATATCCTGGGACATTCTTTTACCCACGGCCATCTGATCCGGAACTAAGCAGAGCTATGATAGCTAGATTAAGTACCTACCTAATTTAAAATGCCTCAAAACGAATGAATACAATAGCATTGGCACTGAAAAAATGTTTCATTTTTCAAAGTAGTAAACAATACATACCATATAGATGACAGGCCAGTTGGCTTGGTGGTTAGCGCTCTGACTGCCAAACCAAAGGTCGCGGGTTCGATTCCCACACAGGACAAACATTTGTGTGCATGAACATGTCTGTTTGTTCTGTGTCTAAATATCTATATAAGTATGCATTAAAAAAAAGTAGTATATTGTAGTATATCAGTTATCTGGTTTCCAAGCTGTACTAAAGTTAGATTGGGACGATTAAGTTTCAAATGAAGATGCAACGCCAACATACAATTCCCCGTGACAGTCAACTGAAATTGAACTACCCCGTGTTCGCAATGGATTGTGTGTGATATATGCTAATATGTTTAATCAAAACGGTATACAGTTTGTAAACGGAATACTTACGTGATAATTAACTCATTTGGGTTATCAAAATACATTCTACTAAAGTTGTCTATCTAATAGGGCCTTTTTGACAGCTACGTGGCATAGAAAAGCCGGCCAAGTGCTAGTCGGACTCGCGCACAAAGGGTTCCGTCTCATCTTTAAGAACGGCAAAAAAATCAACTCTGTTGTATGGGAAGCCTCCTTAAGTATTTATTTTATTCTTTTTTTAAGATTTTTTTGTTATAGCGGCGACAGAAATACATCATCTATGAAAATTTCAACTGTCTACCTATCACGATTCATGAGATAAATCCAGGTGACAGACGGACAGACAGACACAGATGGATAGACGGACAGCGGAGTCCTAGAAATAAAACGTAATAACGGTTTTTTTTTGTAAAAATCAATTTTCGTATTTTTTTTTTTATATATATATATTTTAATTACTTAGTCTGCTATTCATGACGAAGAGAAATCCAACAAATTGAAGATCATTGAAATTTCTGCAGCCATTCTTGCGTTATAATTGGTGTAACTAACACGTCTTCGTTTTATATAGTAGATAGCTTTGATTAGATTTGACATATCGGACAAATCTCTATTAACACTAATCATACCAACACTTACTATGTACCTATTTCTACCATAGCGGGTCAAATGTGACTTTATGTTTCCTGCTTGAATGTATGAAATATGGTTGTTAGGGAGGGAAATAAATAGTATAACTGTATATTAATGAGTAAGATAAAGTCATGAAGTTAAATGTGCAAAAGTAATAAGATGATACGTGCATTTACAATGCTAAGTTCAAAATGGGTCATTTGACCCGGTTATGGTGTGTTTAGTGTTAACCATTAGATAGATGAACCTTATCAGAAGAACAATAAATATGATTTTTGTATAACATTTTTACCTGTCACAACGGCCCTTTGAGATACTTATTCAAAACTTTAGTATAAATATGATGCATGATTTTGAGGGCACGTTAGCACAACTTCAGTTGTTGCAATTGAAGTCAAAAGTTAAGCTACAATCTTTTGTAAATGCTAATTTAAAACGAGTGATTTAAATGATTGGCCAATCAATTTTCAGTCAAACATACACATAACTAAAGTTCACATCACATTGCAGCATAAGTCAGTCAGATCCCAAGTGACATATCACAAATATCATCAAGCCAGACGCGACGTCTGCTACTTAATTAAAAACTTTGCAGAGTAATCGCCTTCATTTGACGTTTGAAAGCAATTGACAACAATTGCGCAGGGACATCAAATAAAGCCGTCACTGTGACACTGCAATTAATTAACAGATCACTATTACTTAGCGCATAAGGTTCATAATATGTCTGGGAGTGTGATAACACCTTATAATTTAGTTGTCGTTTTCTGAACTGTGGAAAACAAGTAAAACAAAAGGGAATTTGTACATGAAATCTTTATCAACAGTTTTATGGACTAGGGAGATCTGTCAAATAATGCCTATTCGATCTAAAGTTTTGGGTACTAACTTAGGTTTGAGTTCAAAATACAAATAGATACAGGATCTTTATTTAATATTTACTAAAATTAACATTAGATTAGTCTCTTTTCATACGCAGATTTTTTTAATTTCTGCAACACTATGTGACTACTAATGACTACTTGGTCCCCCCTTCCTCCTGTCATATATTAATTATCTATTTACCATGTTTCATCGAAATCCGTAAAGTACTTTTTGCGTCATTACATCCTTACAAACCTTCGCATTTAAAAAATTAGTAGGCACGGTTAGTAGGATACCTAAATGATTTGAATAAAATTTGGCACATAGACTAGGGACAATGTAACATTTCTCGGTAATGCGGGCGAAGCCGCGGGGAACAGCTAGTACAATAATTTTCTGCTACGAATAAACTAAAGAACTACCGGTATTTACATATTGCGACACTAATTAAACAGACCTTTAAAAATATACAGAACCCGTCCGGCAAACAGAACTTTTTTTCTTTTAAAGTAGACATTGCCATCCAATTAAGGATAAAGCATACAGCCTTCGCAGGACCGAGGTATATTAGCCTTTGTCACGAAGGCAACAGACAGCACCGGGTTTATTAGTTAATTTAACACGACCAGGCTTTTTGTTGTGATTACCGTCATAAGAGCAAATTAGTTTTATGACATAAGGCTGTTTGGTGAATACGTGACTGGCTCATGTTGCTTCAAAAACAAAAGTTCAAAGCCTTTTTCATTACAATCCAAATTCTTTGAAGTATGTAGGTTTTATTGACACTTTGCTGATTAAAAGGCGACGCTTTCATTATGCACTTAAATCATGCAATAGTGTAAGGATGTCTTTATGAGTTTAGAGCACATTTTTCTCTGGCAGTTGCTAGAAATGACATAGGTGCGAAGCTAAACCGCATAAATAATGTGGTTAGCCACACAAGCGATGGAATTTTGAATAGAAATCCAACAAATGTGTAGGCCGCCGGTTTAGGCCGCGTTCATACCGGGCGACGCGAGCGCAACACCGGCGTCAGCGCGTCCGGGCCTCCGTCCGGGCCTCCATCCGGCCTCTCGTCGTTTCCGGAGTTCGCGCCTGCCGCCCGCCAGATGCAATTTGTAAAAATTCTCTATATTTCAACTAACAGACTCAATTTGTTGCGCATTCTCTTTATTAACAAAATTGACTCACTTCAGATCATTTTATTTTTGAGTTGCCGACGTAATTATTTTATTTAACTAAGTCTCTATTTACATTCCTTTTATGATTTTCTAGTATTTTTTCAGTAATATATCGCTCAGTCTGAAATATAAATAAACTAAAAGTAGTAAGCACTACTGAACGCAGCCCTTATTTAGTTCCTCATTCCTCAATCAAAAAGATTGCCCCCATTATCGCACGGAACACATATATTATGTGTGGTAACCCTAGGTGTCCTACAAAAACGCATCAAAATGCCAAGAGATTAAACAATCTTTCGTCGGCCTCAATCAAAACTCATTACAATCCTCATTTCCCGGTCCCAGAGGCCCGACACATAAACTACTGGCTATTTTCATCTGAGACCATTCAACTGTCAGCCGGTTGCGCATTTCCAACACAGAATTGGCCGAATTAGATTGTTATTGTGCTAACAAATTGCCATTGAAGTGTATTCGACACTGTTAAATTGGTTTATGTGTCCGGAAATGTTTTTGTTACCGGACGATGCATGCAGTTGGAGCTTTAAATGGCTAATTGTGTTTCGATATGCAATCAAAGCGACTTCAGTACTTCAGTCAGTGTTACGGTTCAATTTGGTCGGTTTGTCGGTCATAATGTGCATTGTCGCTTTGTATTGTGAGAACAGTCACTATGCACTGGTGGTTTTGTACAAAGTTTGAAGTTCGTTGTTAGATGCACGTGCTGTTTAATTAAACTAATACATAGGGAGGACTTTCCTTTGTGAAATTGTAGGTACTCTCTGACGTCGCCATATAGTTAGAGACCAAACTGAAGTAATAATTAAGTGTAAGTGTTACAATTATAAAGATACCTTATGTTTATAGGTATCGCTACTGTACTATAGCTCGGCTAGATATCGGGAGGTCATGGGATCAATTCTCGGATAGGACAAGTTAAAATTAACGTTCTTTATTTAGAAAACATTACCTGTAGCCCAGGATTTGGTAATGTGCCTGGAAAACGGCAACAATGCTCAACAATCGTCGAAGGAATGTGAGTCATTACTGGGACCTGCCCCTTCGGGGATAATGGGCGTGAAGATATAAATGTTATGTTGAATAATACCAGACTAAACTGAGGTAGTAACAGTAAAAAGATAATTTATAGAGATGCCATATAGATGATACGACAGTTTAAAATGAAGCCATTCATGATCATAATCTACTTATTTCTATTGCTAAACATCCACAAACCTCCTTTATAACGAGATACCAAGATGCAATACATCTATATATATAAAAATGTTATGTTGGATTGTGCACGCTTCAAAAACTCAAAAAGTTCTGCACCGATCGAGCTGAAATTTTAGCATGATATATAATCCGCGTCAAGGATTGTTTTTATCTATTTTTTGCATCAGTCACATATCCGCGACCGTCTTTGTTTTGTTTCTCATTTCTGAACCATTCAATCACAATATGCCACAGGGAAGCGTGGCAGGGTACAGCTAGTTTATTATAATTGATCAAACTGTACCAAATAGATAAATAGAACCTCCTTAGAACATAATTATTTATATTTTTTATTTATTTTATAATTAATACCTTATTATGTGGAAATATAAAAAAAAGTTATAAATAGATAAACAAAATTAAACCAGAACTTGGGTAGTAAATGTAACACAGCAAAAGAAGTGATAAAACATAATTTTAATGTGTTTGAGAAGCGTCACGAGTGAAACTGATATCCTTCTAATATTATAAATGGGGAAGTGAGCTTGGATGTTCGTTACTCTTTCACGTAACAACCACTAACCGTATTTTGATAAATTAACTCATAGAAAGAGCTAAGTTTGTAATATATGCAACATATTTTTTATCCCAGGAAGTAACATACTTTGGGAACGCCCGGAGAAAACGCAGGGTAGAAACTAGTAATTGATGTACGTAGTTATGAAAGCCAAGCAGAATTTAGGAAAAGTATAATATACTAGCCATAGATATAAGTAGGCTCTTTCCAAGTCCCATACAAATCGGATAAACTTCGAAACAATCAAATAAAACCCGGATAAAACTGACAATTTAATCTCAATCGCAACTCGTAGATCTGGAGATGCATTTAATGTATGCAGCTAGAGTGCCTCTTTCGTCGCGAACAGAAAAGCGGAACAGAACATCAAAACACATTCAATAATAATGATAAAACACTCCACATTTCAGAAGTTACGTCAGATACGCTGCAAATAAACGGCACACGTACCTATTATGATGTAAAAATTCTTGCCGCGTATAAAATGTTGTTAGTTGTTTAACAATTTAACGATAAAAGAAAAGTTTTACATTATCGCATTAATAAACATGCAATTTTGTATGATTTTCTATGTTTGAACATTTATTGTTGGAGATTCTTGTTTTTGGGAAAAAAGTATTTATTATTAAATTATTCATTTTGGATTTAAAATAAATGTTAAATATTTTTTTTTTATGCTACTTGGGCCGACAAACAAGCAGACGGTCCACCTGATGGTAAGTGGTCACCGCCGCCTATGGACATTTGCAACACTAGGAGCATCGCCAATGCGTTGTCGACCCTGAGACGTGAAGTTGTTAAGTCACATGTGCCTGTAATTTCACCGGCCCCCTTACCTTTCTAACCAAAACACAGTAATACAATAGCACTACTGCTTCACGGCGGAAATGGGTAAGGTGGTAGTACTTCCCCGGACGAACTCTGCACTAAGAGCTCTACTACCCTGATATTGCTGTAAATTGTCGACAAATTCACTCATGTAAAATAATATAAAAGAGTATATATCTCGTAGCGTAATTCTACGAAAATTACAATGATTGAATAACAAAAGCGTTTCCATTATAAATAAAATCAGAAAAGACGCTCGATGTCCGACCGGTCACTGAGTAAACATTATTTATTTAGTCGCAATAAAAAAACTAAAAGCGAATGGAAGCATCCATATGTCGAGGATCAAACCCGACACACGCCGACAAACACCTGGGACACAACGGGAGCGACAAAATCATTATTCATGCCGAGCCATTCGAAAAAGGGAATTAAAAACTAGCAAACGAAATCCGTTAAAACTTTAGGTACGCCACTGGGAAAAATACGTTCCACGTATCAAGGAAATGGCGGGAAAGTTACCACGGGAATGGCCACGTCCGGCTAAATGTTTTCTCCCTTTCAAATATAAATGGAAAGTTATTAACTTTAACTGTTAAATTGGAGTTTATTCATATAATTACTGTGATCGATAGACGGCGGTAATGAGTATCTTAGATTGGCGAAAACACTTATGTATTGATGGTCCATCAATCTGACTCAGAAAATTTAACATCAAAGATTGAAAGTTGAGAACGATCGTAATAATAAAACCCGATTCAGAAGCGCGACTGTCTGATGATAAGCGAAATGTGGCAAAGTTGTTATTAAAATTATCGACAAATTATCTGTTGGAACGACAGCGTCATAAACTGCCGTTCCGAATTGAAAGTAAACAAAAATAACAATAAGCGTGAATTAACTGTTACAACACTGCGATGCGATCGTGGACATAATTCCCGCCCTTATCAACAGATGCATGTTTTATGCGCACTTTGTGTCAATACAGTTTTATGACACTGGCAATCTTAATACAAATATAGCGAAATTTTGCATCGTTCGTGAGAGTCAACTTTCGCTAACGAATATGGTCGGAGCGGGTTGTATTTCGAAATATCGACAGAGCGGAATAGGGCTGCCATGTGTCCGGGCTTGTCCGCCGTCCGCCTATAGGATACGATTCCGGAGAAAATACTGGTTTCGCTTTAGAAAACAATTGTAGAACACGATTGGAAACATTCGTTAATCAAACTATTTCCCTAGACGTTCAAGTAAAGAATCTTTATCGCCTTTGTTATTCATTTTAATTAATATACCTTTGTCACGCAAAGGATCGAATATCTCGACAAAATATTACAGGTGTATATTTTTAAAAGATTTAAAGGCTGCATGGATGACAGTTAACAGCTACAAAACCAGATAACTTATTAAAAAAATAATTTCACGAAAAGTTTTGTACTTTTAAACACGCTTTTGATAAAATCTGGAAAATTCGATTGTTTATTATGATTGAAATAAGGTAAGGTCAGCTTTGTTCTTTTTTTAAATGAAGGTTTGTCACAAAGAGTTCCATTGTGTCTGACAGAATATCTGTATCGAAAATTTCGGTTGTACATCCTACGAAAGCAACGATACCTTATCGCTCTCGGCATGGCAGCCCTATAAAATCGTCACATATCTCCGTTGCTCAAATGGAGGCTCTTAATTGAATTCTGGCTAATTACACGAAACGCGCGGCCGATATTTTAACAGAGTAATCACGTTGTAAGGTTGTTTCATTCGCCGACGCTTTCCGATTGATTTTGAGTCTTCATTACACTTCGGCGGATGTAATGAAAGTTCGAATAGATTGAGGAAGATTAACGAGTGGTGTATTGTCGCTGGTGACGGGAGATGTATGATTGTTAATTTGGAAGTGAATGGTAAACTAAATAAGGTAATGTATCAATAGAAATATCTTATTTCCTAGTTATGTGCATATGTGTTGAATAACATATAATCTCCTTACTAGCTCGCCCGAAATCTCTAGATTGATGTAGACTTCTGCACATTATCTTCATTAAATGTTCAGTCAAAAAGTAAAACGTCCAACGAATTTATTGAATAAAGAGTTGGAATGTATACTTACTTGCAACAATAGATAGTAGGTATTTTATAACCGGTGTTTATTCAAAGTAGAATATCAGAATTCATTATCATTATCATCAGCCTATCTCCGTCCACTGCTGGACATAGGCCTCACCTATGGCACGCCACTAAGCTCGATCTTCAGCCCTTTGTTTCCAACCACTGCCAGCCAGCTTGCATATATCATCGCTCCATCTTGCTGGAGGGCGCCCTACACTACGTTTACCAAGCCGTGGTCTCCACTGTAGAACACGTCTACCCTAACGGTTATTGGTTCTACGGCATATGTGAACCGATGTTTATTCAAAGTAGAATATCAAAATTACTTCCCTGAAATTCATTATAATATAATTGTCAATAGAAAATTTATTTCCAGGCTGTATTTTATTAAACTCGATCGGGTAGCTGACCTATCATCACTTTACGAAATTCAAGAGAGAGACGGAGAATAGTTGCTTGCGTGAATTTAGCGTTGAGCACATGTAATGAATTGATACAGAACAGCATAGCTTGCATCTTAAATACAAATAAACATACCCTAATTGGATGGTGTACCAGAAAGCTGTTATTTTCTTACCTGAAAAATAAAGAACATAATATTAGGATATTAAAATTAAATGAAACTAAATATTAAATGCAAAGGCACAGACGAATGGCATTATAGTATGTCTCCTATAAGAAGTCCTTTTTGACGTTTAAGAACGTCACTGGAAAACCAACTACATTAGTTTAATATTTTTTTTATTTTATGAATGAATGGTGTTGGATAATAACCACAGATAAAAACTTTCAAAAGAAATAAATGAGTAATTAATTCAGTCAAGAGACACGCGTCCGTTATTCAGGCCACACAAGAACCAAATAACGTCTAGATAATAAAATTGCGCATAAAAATGTTGACAGCCAATAAAGATATATGAGAGAAGCCGTAATGTAAATTAAATATTTTAGTATTGAGTCCTTTCTATACGCCCTCTCAAATTCGAATACCTACGTCCACGGAAAATTGATAAGCGAGTACAATATTCAATAAAATATTGCTTCAATTAATTTTGTATCCTTAAACTGATATTATGTCTAAAGGGTTTCCTTTAATAATGAAAGATATTATTTCCATTATTGTATACAATTTAGCAGCTTACGTTTCAACTGTATATTATATCTACTAATTCTTCGTTTTTCGAAAGTAATATTTAATTAAGTACTACAACGTATGCTTCAGTAATTTAAAAAATAAATGAAAAAATATAGGATATTCAGATTCTGTCAGGATGAGAGAGGTAGTCGAATAATAGGGCGTTTGCAGTCAATTATCATTAAATAAATAAAAGTAACAAGGCTGTATGGCACTTTTTTTAGAGATCGGATTTTAAACCACTACTAAAATAAAAATAAGAATTTTAATTAACCTTAATCATTCAAAAAATATGTTTTATTTTTTGTTAATAGAATTTTAAAATAATAAAAGGCGGGCGAACCAATTCGTGTCTAAATCATCGCATGAAGCCATTACATTTCCCCAACATCTGAGAATAATGAGCAGAGCAAGTGACAGAAAAATACAAGTTATATCTATAAATCACAGTCCTGCCGCGATGCCGCGCGTTACCCAGCCGTGGATTTAATAACCTTGACAAATTGTGAAGTCACGTTGAAAAATTAATGAATTGAGAAAGGTGTTGAAGCGTCACAATAATGCTTTTTTTATATTAATTAAACGGAAAGTTAAAACATCACGAACACCCTTTTGGAATCTATAATAAAGTTTATTCTGTGTACCCAACAAAAAAGGTAATCGTTCACTTTAAAAATATTAAATATTTTATAGTTTGTTATAATGTGTTTTTTTTTAATCTAAAATTGTAAAGTAAGCTACAAATAAAATATTAATATTATTTTTTATTTTAAACAAAGAACAATTGCTGAATTTCTAAATTCGAAATCTCGTTTAAAAACGTACTATTTGAGCTACAAAATAAATTAATATTATTTTGTATTTTTAAACAAAAAAACAAATGCTAAGAAATTAATTTATTTTAATTAATTTCTTAGCATTAAATATTATAAATTTATTTTTAACAAATGAAGGCAATCTTTTCCTATATTGTGTATGTACTTATGTACTGTCATAGGTTTTTATTAAACGGATAAGAACATACATCAATTGGTAAAGAAAAATATCTTGATTACTAATAATTACGCTGGTAAACTGTCAAAGTCAAATGAAAGACTAATGTAGAGATTTATGCTTCCTATGCCATTTAAATGCTCTATCGGTTTTATCTAAATTAGTCCCTAACCACCAATTGGATCGACTTTCCATTTTGATCCATGTAAAGAAAAAGGATAAGTCACAAAATGGAATGGAGTCGAGAAAATGTTTCAAAATCACAAACAATTTAATAGCTCGAACTATTTAAAACGTTTAAATAATTTTATACTTATTAGCAGAAGCTTAGTTATTAATAACTGAGTTATTCGATTAAAACTTTACGCGCGAAACTTTGTTAGAATTAAATTAATATTACATAAGTTGTAACGCGAAGAACAGATGTTAAACCCTTTACATTTTTTATTAATTTTTCATTTTGACCTTGAATGAGAAAAATAATTAAATCAAAAACCACAACCACGTGTATGTAATGTTACAATAACAGTTTATTTACTAAATGCATTTGAAATTATATATATATATATAATTATATATGGTACTTATGGTATAACAAAAAATATTTTTTTAAAGATGTTGTCTTTTTCTTCTGTTTCTTCCAATCCCTGCAAAACGGCTGGACCTAATATGACAGGATTTTTACTGGCAGATATCTCATGTTATAAGAAGTAACTTAGGAAAATATAACTGTCCTCGAAACACGGGCGAAACTGAGGGGGGCAGCTAGTTATAAAATAAAAATGATGCTTTTGGGTTCTTGCCACCAAATCCCGTACTAACTATAGTACCTACCTACCCAGTATTTACCATTAAATAAATCTACATCTAATCAATATGTATGTTACATCAAACTAAACACTATAATATAAAAACCGTTCGGTTCCCAGAAGTCTGCAGTTAACAATACGTAAAAATTCACTTACTACAAAATACAACTACTATAAGTAATGCATGTTCTTGATGCAAGACCTTTTGCAGGCAGCAAAGCAAATCGCCTAGATTTTTCTAGCGAAACAGACGCTAAATTGGCAAATAAGGCTCGTATGCTTGTTTCCGTCTGTACAAATGCTGGTACGAAAAAGTGTTCACGATTTTATTACATATTTATATAGAACACATTCCCATACATTTTGAATTAAGATGTGATGAACAAGTTTAATGAAGTGACGAACCATAATAAATAAAGGATCAGAAAAAGTTTCTGATAATTCCATCACCATTTAAAGACATCAACAACATAACTCAAAATAATTCTCAGCTGATTAGCAACTATTTCAACAGTGAGAAACGTCAAACGAGTAAATTAAATAATGAATAAATTACATAACTGACTTGTCCTTTGCAGCGGATAATTTAATTAGCATAAACTGGTATTTCACTACGTCGGCGTGCCATTATAGATACTGTACACTTTCTAAGGGCTGGTTGTGTACGAAATATGTGAAGCAAACACCACTCCGCCCGTTCTGCGATGTGAAAATGATTTACGTAGTCGAAGAAGCAAAAGCAGCCGATTTCCCCGCCACATAAATCCAACGCGACCCGGCCTAAAAGAGTTATAAGCGAATCACATTTTTCCATTCGTTTCTATTGAGTATTGGTTGGTTTGAATAGGTTTGTTGATTTTTCGCGAGTATTGGAACATGATGGGTAACTCTAAATAATAATATACTATAGCTCTTTCGATTTGACTGACTATACGCTAAATATCTTTTGTCAACCGATTGGGATCAAAATTACCTTACTCACATGCTTCATCATCAACATGATTAAAAGTTGAAAGTTTAATACTATAATCATACATTTTCTTGCAGCCACAGTCGGGTAAGAGACTCCCAGTGGAAATTCTCGAAATAACCGCATGAAATAAAACAGCACTATGAAAATAACAAAGCTCTTTTGTTTTGCATGAAAATACTCCAGCTATGCAGACAAAACCCTGTTGAGGCCAACGAAACGAAAATATTTGACTTTACAGCGTATTCATTCAATACTTGGATTATTTTGCTGGCTCTGAATTAATTCACGTAATGATAATACTAATAATTGAGGTAAAAACCACTTCAGTTCAAAAATCCAAAAATAACACACAATACTTTATAGTCTACAGAGCATCTTAAGCGATTCCATTCGAAAACTAGTCTGTCTCGCTCTTCCGTATCCGAAATGTCATTTGAAAGATAGAGACTTGGGTTTTAATCACTTCACGTGGGATATTTTTTTTGTCAATAATTAATAAATATCCTGAGACATCTTTAACACACGGATATCTGATCCCAAATTAAGCCGAGCTTGTACCATGGCAACCAGATAACTGATATGCTACATATATGCTCATTGTAATACATACTTACATCGATATTTACCCAAACACAAAACAAACAGTCACGGTAACGCACACAAATGTTTCACCTCGGGAAACGTTTCACGATTTACGGCGTGATAGTCAAGGCATCTAACTTGGTGTAGTGCATCAACTAACACATGAATACGTCGAAGATTATAGTTATAGCGAGTCCGAAATTTATTTAAAACTTTTTTACTGGAGCCGGATATTCCTTAGGACACGCAGATAAGTGCTTATTTACTAGCTATCCCCCGCGGTTTTACCCGCGTTCCCGAGGGATATCACATTCCAGGATATGCTCTATCTATGTGCCAAGTTTCATTAATATCCGTTTAGTAGTTTTTGCGTGAAAGACTAACAAACATACATACAAATCTTTCCTCTTTATAATATTATTAGTATGGATTTTAGCTGCTAGGTAATGCAAATTTACACCACATGGTATAAAATATATATTCTACTTTACAATTTTCCAATTACACTCTTATCACCAGAATCCATAAAACATGAACATTTAATACATCAACATTCATCAAACATTAATATAAATTAGTAATTTGTCATATAATTTGCAGGCAAGTGTACGGGGACTAGAGGCGTGCCGCGTAAAACGGCAGCGGGATAATTACGTTACTTGAATTACACATACGATAAACATAAAGTAAGAGTTACCGGTAATTGATATTAGATCAGTGGCTGGGAAAGTTGGTGTTTTAATGGTATTTTTAACATATACCCGGGAACTTGGACGTGTTTTATAATTATATTAAAACTTGCGTGTGATTGGTTGCATCTCCATTGTACCGACTAGTTCACTCGTTTAACTTTTTTCACGCGTTGTAAACTGCAATATTTATTGAATAAGCTGTGGTATACGGTGTTGGTGTCCCTATTTTTAAGTCATGTTCAGAAATTTTAATTGTAATATTTATTCTGTCACTGTTTGTTTACCCTAATAAATAAAAATAAAAAATCTCATTCGATTTTATTCGTCCTGTTTTTATAATCGACTAGCTGTCTCTCTCGTACCCGAGGGATGTTATATTTTTCCTCTTTTTCTCTTTATATATGCGTTTATCTAGGAGCCAAGTTTCATCCAAATCCTTTAAGAAGTTTTTGCATCTATCAATTGTTACAAACTTTCCCATATATAATATGAGTAGGATTTGTTACATATCTATGCTGTGAAGTGAAATGGGAGGGTTTGCTCCATCCCCAATGTACGCCGTAGGGTTTAGTCATCTATTGCGTTTCAGACACTGCGTTGTCGTGACGTTTTGTATGGCGTAGATGGTTTTGTATTACGTATTTCATTTTGATGCACTACGTAGTAAAATTTATTGGAAGGTTTACAGTCAAAATTTATATTCGAGCCTGCCCCGGTATTCTCTAATACAATCTTCAGTGACCCGGGACAGGGAGACCTCCGAGAGCGATCCTCTCACGTATTTCCATAGTTAACGAAAGAGAAATATCATAGCCGCTACGAAACATTTGTCTATCTAGGGTAATTTACCTAACATTACATTATCCCCCTTATCCAAAATCTCATGATTGATGTAGATAGTAGAATTCCTAAAAAAATACATAAATCCATTTTGGATCGAGATAAAATAATATTTTAGGCCGTCATCGATAGATCCACAATAGGTATACGCTTTTCCTTTGATCCTAAATAGCTATTTATATTAAAAATTAACACAGATAACGCATTTTCTAAGAACATTTCAATGGCCATCGCTAGCTTAGAATTTGGTAACGGCACATTAAAACATAACCCTCAATTTTTATTTCGCCACCCAGCTTTTTGTGAAAAGTAGGACCACAATGTATCTTTCTATAATATCCATTAAAATAATGACAATAGATATTATTTTCAAAATCTCAACTTCACAAATGCAAATTATGTGAACAATAAAAACTGAAACCACGTTAAGGGACGTATAAAAATTTATTACAAATATCAAGTTCAAATAGAATTCGGGGGCGACTGCGCGGTATCCAATAACCGAAATGAAACGAGCGAAATTATTCCAGTAAAGGAGATTATAGCAAGGAAAGCCGGGAGACGGAGCTTTGCGGGGTGCGCTAATATAAAAATCGATACAAATTGGACGGTATACGGGTGGAAATGCATTTATTATTAGGTAATTATGAATCTTATCTCGATGAAATGTCCGCATTTGATTTTTAAAAGGCCCTTTTGCTTATCTCATTCACGCTTTTAATGGGGTAATGTTATAATGAAAGAGAATGTAAACTAAACTTTAAAGAAAAAAACCTCACTGAAACATTTGTAAAGTCTATGAAAATATTTACTTTTTAGATTTTTAATACGTCTTCACACAATGTGATGTCACGACTATTAAGTACATACAATATTTTTCCCCAAATATGTTAATTTACTGGGCAACTGTTCTCGAGGAATGTTACATTTACAGGGCATGCTCTATTCATGTATCAAGTTGTTCAAATCCGTTTAACAATTTTTCTATAAAAGAGTAACAAATGTCCATACTTCCATCCTCACAAATTTCACATAAACAAAAAATAATTGAACTGTATAAGTAAATTATACAAAAAGATACTTCGAAAATTAAAAAAATAAACAGGTACTTCCGCTATAAAAGCGTAGTTTTCCGGGCGAGAGGAAAGTAAACAACGAGATGTGAAGGGCTACTTAAACGGGGGAGTTCTCATGAGTCACTCATCATGCACCCTGTCTGCAATACATCACATCATGTGTGCAGTGACAACCGTGGAAAACGCCCTTCATTCATATACATAGGCATAGATACAATGTACGTACGTCCATTGTCCATTCAGATTTCACTTATCCAATTGTTATGACTTCGATTTGTTGTTATATCGCTTGGCCCTGACTTGACCTTCCAGCTGTACCAAGTAAATGTCTCTATCTGGATATTTCAAATGTTTTCATAAGACATTTATGTTAGTGCTTTAAGTTTATTTGAATCTTAAAATTTAGATACAATTTAATATACTAGTGATAGGTATATCCAAGAACCGGACAAAGGAGAGGATTTGGATTTACATTAATCATAAAATCCGATAAATAACACTTCAGCACTCATCCCAATTCCAACTCTACAAACGCGACGTCTGGGTACAAAAGACCGCGCCCGAAAACCCGATTTTTCCCGCTCAAACTTGGCAGTTGCCACCCCACGGCGCATGTATATAATGATACAACATGTCAACCCTCGAGACGCGTGCAAAATGAGCGCACTTCAAAAGCACCCCGGCCCCGTTACAATCCCCTACACCCCTCCAATGCATTTAGTTGCAGGTGCCTACTATTTTTCTTCACAGACAAATTCGAATGGAGTCGTTCCGTCTTACATATGCGTCACAGCGGGACAGTTTTTCTTTCATGTGTAAACGCTTCAACAGCACTTTTGAATTGCATGAAGAATAATGATGATATCTTTTTTCTGAATTTATTTTTGTATTGAAAACTTCTTTTGTATGGAGGTTTTAATGGTTTTATATCACGATCATTTATTTTGTGGTGAAAGTTTATTTTTTCAATACAAAAACGAAATCATACTTTGCGTAGCCAATAACAAATACATAATTAAAACTATAAGCCTAAGTGAAAAAAATAGTGTTTCACACAAGATACAATACTTAAAAGAATATAAGTATATACATCCGTATTTAATAGCCGGGTCAGAATCGAGCGAATCTGGCAAGTGTAGGTACTGAAGGCAGACGTTCATTAGCATAATAAATGGGTACCTTAGTACATACCTATCACTACACACAGAGCAGGCATCGTATCGTATCTCGACAACAACTATTTGTCTGAAGCACCTTTGCAGACTTGTTCATGCAAATTTTCATTTCGAATGAAGGAGGTCTGAATGTTGGTGTATCTTTTAAATTAATTCCTTGACAGCAATTTTGAAGAGCATTAAATTGTGTTTACACTGGCCGGAAATATTTTTATTTTATAAATGTTTTTCGTTTAAAAAAGTGTATTTTCGCGGTACATTGAATTATATTGCAACCAATCTTAGTGCAGTACGCCGCGTTATTAAATACAGATTTATTATCGCGTGCTACGGGTAGATATGACCCGCGTGCGTTTTATGGGGTTAGGGCAAAGTTTTACCCGACTACGGCAATTCTAAAATGGGAGGTGATGTTTCTTATACATTATAGTATGTCTAATATAAGAAGTCCCTTTATAGTTTCAGAAAAAAATACTTTATTGCTTTTAAAATAAGGTTGATCTATTTATCCAATAGGTAATAATAATTATGTAAATGAACTGTAATAATGAAATGTCGTAAAGCAAAGGCTTCATATATTTAACCGTAATTAAAGGTTTCTTATATTTGTCAGACTATTCTAGAGTAGTAGAGCTCTTAGTGCAGAGTTCGTCCGGGGAAGTACTACCACCTTACCCATTTCCGCCGTGAAGCAGTAGTGCAATTGTATTACTGTGTTTCGGTTAGAAAGGTAAGGGGGCCGGTGAAATTACAGGCACATGAGACTTAACAACTTCACGTCTCAGTGTTGCAAACGTCCATAGGCGGCGGTGACCACTTACCATCAGGTGGACCGTCTGCTTGTTTGTCGGCCCAAGTGGCATAAAAAAAAAACTATTACTTTTTTTATGTTTAGTTATTTTTATTAGCTAGTCATACAATAAATAAAAAATAGTATTAAGTGGTGATTTCTATGTAAATATCTAATTCCTATTAATCTATCTTACTACCTCCGCAGATCATAATAAGCAACTATCCTGTACTCAAGATAAATGATCAAAGATTAACCAGTGTATTGAACATCCAAAAATACACGAATACATCAAATGTGATCTAAATTGCATAATTGAAATGATTTTTAAGTACCGATCTAACCACAAAGAGTAGCTATTTTGATACTGTACGATCATGACGTCACAACTTGCCATTTCATACAAAACTCCATACAGTCAATCGTTTTGACATTTAATAAAATGTTGCTGATTTGACATATCAGTCAACATCCCTGTCATACTATATATACGACTCACTTTTCATAATAGGTTCCATTTTACTACAAATTAGTACTTACATAACCTATCCCAAGGTTCAGTTCCGTACCTAACATGCTAATGTTTGATTTCCCAATGGTAACTTTGAAAACTCCCTCAGTCTCTTTCACTTAGGTTGTAGTTGCTACCCCTTGTATACCCATGATGGTAGATTACATTTATGTAACTAACTTAGTAGTAATTAGAAGTCATGGAAAAGCCATTACAATGTTGCCACAGCTAGCATGTCCAATTCATTCCATACTTATTGGATTTACTTTTTATTTATAGTTTCTCGACCGAGGTTTTTGCGCAAGATATTATTTATTTTATAGATTAAACACTTGTTTAAATTCGCGACTTATTTCGCGTCGTGGAATCAGGGTATGTGAACAGTGATATTCTCTATCAATATTCATTCAAATAATTTTTCTACGGCTGGAACAAATGGTCGATTTAGGCTAATAAATATAAGAATTGGATAATGGAGTAATTCAACAATTTCATCTAATACTCTTATCTATGCCATAAGTAACTTTCATGTAATAATATAGTTAAACTGTTTTATGTATGAAATAACCTTTCATGTTGAACATTCGCTTAAAAAGATACGTAGGGCTGCCAACATATATAACAAATTTTGCAACGGTAGGAATCCAAATACATAACCAGTTGGAATTTAAATGTTTTTTTAAATTTTAATTGACTTGAAGTTCAAAAGATTGAATTAGAGGTATGTGCGAATTGTACAATTCACTAACGAACCAATCAATAAGCTATCCAATCAGTTAAATGAAACACTTTCTACGTTCTCGTTTAACACATATCAATTATTTTTATTCTGCTTTATTACGGGTAGAGATAGGTTTTCGATTTCGCTAACGAGATAATAGGTATGCTTTAGAAAAAAAAAGATTTGCTAACGAATTGAAGTTCGTTTTTTACTTCCTACGTTACTTTATTAGCTTTTAGCTTCCGCTTGGTTTTACCCAAGTACACGAGACATATATATTTTCCTAGATAAAGAGTGGCCTATTTTTTTTTATTTTTTTTATGCCACTTAGGCCGACAAACAAGCAGACGGTCCACCTGATGGTAAGTGGTCACCGCCGCCTATGAACATTTGCAACACTAGAAGCATCGCCAATGCGTTGTCGACCCTGAGACGTGAAGTTGTTAAGTCTCATGTGCCTGTAATTTCACCGGCCCCCTTACCTTTCTAACCGAAACACAGTAATACAATTGCATTACTGCTTCACGGCGGAAATGGGTAAGGTGGTAGTACTTCCCCGGACGAACTCTGCACTAAGAGCTCTACTACTACTAAAATTACTACTATATTCTCTAGACAGAATTCTCCAGTAAACAGATATTCTTTATACCAAATTTCTTTCAAATTTGCTTATACGTGATTGAGTCACAAACGTCCAAACTTTTACATTTAAAATATTTATGGGATGTTGAACAAAAAAAAGTACTGAAATTAGCATTAATAAAAAAAATACTTTTTTTGAAGCTGTCAACCCTAAACTATCGTTCTGAACTAAGTAGCATTAAGCACAAATGGCCTATTTCATTTGGATGAGGGTTATCAGAGTATTTCGTAATGAAAGGTTAAAATGTTTAATAGTTTATTTTGTACGCAGTCGTTTATCATGTTTATTTCGTCGGTGGTCTTATTTAAGATATGGCGCAAATGGACAATTTATCAAGATAAAACCTCCAGGTATTAATGAAATTCTTAATTGTTAATCTGTTATGTAACCATATAAGCTCTGTAAAAAAATTAAGAACATTTTTTTCGGAGGTTTTTAATGCAGTTCCTTTTTTGAAAATACAGGGCAACACTTGAGGAAAGTAGTTCAATGAACCTTTATCAAATCAACAGGTACAAATAACAGCTTGTCTGAGCTCGAGTTATCTATTGACTGACGAGCGTGCGACAGTTAACGGCCTCACTATAGATATATAGATATCAGCCACTTAGGTACCTCTACTTTCTATAAAACGACTTAGGTATTTAACCCCTAAAAATGACAATTTCAATTTCTGTGTGTATCGGAATAAGAAGCCAAAAAATAGACTCTTCAGCACGCAAATACCCCGAAAGAACATTTGTTTTGTTTATTTTTATAGCTAAGTTATAATATTCCTTTATATCACTATTTATAAATATTTAAACCCATAACAACAAAAATATACAACACAATAAAATGAAACGCTAAAAATAAGATTTAGTTTTTTTCAAAATAAGATAAACATTGTAAAACATATCACTTACTAATGCTATGGAGAAACATCGTACACGCGTTTCAATCGACGCCATTATCACACGCAGTTGACAGGTGACAGCTGTCAGATTTCCCGCGCAATGTAAACACGGTTACCTATCTTTGTAGTCGTAACCGACGAACCATATTTGTTTATAAGCTGTTTATTTCTAATACTGACATAGACAATTTTATGGAAATGGATTGAAGGAGTTAAGCAGATAAATATTGGCTAGGCCATAAATAAAGTAAAATCCTAAAAAATATAATACATGGAATTTCCAGTATTATTTGTTATCTGTAAATATATGTAGACTATGTAATGTGATGCTGGCAATACAATCATATGATTATATTTGGGCGGGAAGTACGACTTTTATATATCACTAAAACATGTCAATATGGCAGTTCTTTTTTATGTTATAAATACCTACATAAAGCCTTTAGATAGGGGCTGAGTACCTGTATATTATGTTGTCTAATAAATACTATCTTGTCACGGTTTTAGTAATATCTTCGAGGCACACAACGAACCCCCGAATTCACTTAAGACTGTTTGTGTTTCATAACCTCCGAACTGCCCTTTAAGCTTCTTATCTAAGGGGACCACCTTATAAAAACTCATAAATTTTATATTATTCGATGGCAGTTTTAAGATCTCAGGAGTCAGGGGATAGTTATCTGGCCTGTCTACATTGGGGTGGCATTACTATCTTCTTATAGATTATTTCTTCATTATTTTGAGTTACTTATAGAGCTTCAAAGATTAAGATGATCAGAAATTGCTTTTTAGGCGCAGTGTTTACGGTATGAAAAAACATATTATATAAAATTGCATAATAAAATCTACTTTAGCATTATTCTTAAATTTTTCGAATTTTCAATTATTATTTAATATTGTTTCTATATCTTTCTTCTATCACCTTCTAATATCGGTGTCGTTGATTGAAAATAAAATATGATTTACTGCATCACAAAAAATAGAATTATGCTAAAATGTATATCGCTTCAAGTTCAGCATTTTATTGATTACCATCCGGTTCTGAGAGTAAGTACCGAAAATATATGTTAGAATAATAAACTTGTAACCGAATCGAAAGTCCAAACGACCACCACAATTCTGCAATAATAAGCTTAAAACCTAGATTCCTAATAGGGTATCAAGGTCAGAACGATGCTATCTTTGGCATTGGCATGTTCGATATCGTCGAGTAACAAAAGAGAGTGCCAGATTGTTAAATCAAGTCTTGAGACGTGCCAGGAGATGCTGTAAAGAGGGCTGAGTGAGCAACAGAGTAGAGAAGCACAGTAAACTAACTAAAAGCAGTCTTTGAATTTTTTTGTGAATTTCGGGATTTACGGGCTTGACGATCTCAAAAAAAATACCTTAGTAGTAACTTGTATTAATTAGAAATTGGATTAACCAAAGGATTCGTTAGTTCTGGACACGCTTCCCACTGGCAGCGATTTAGCTATTTCGATCAATTCTTTCTTTCTTTCCATTTTTCTTTTTTTCCTTTTTTTTATAAATATTTTTATGCCATTCTAAGTATTAATTAGGCTAGGAATAAACATAACTATCAGCATTAAAAAAAATATGAAAATTATAAAAAGGGTACTGATTTTTTTTTATTTTACTTTCCTTTAAAACTTGGTCGATCGTTTAGTTTGCCAAAAAGAACTTACACCAGAAGTTGAACTACTGTAACTTGACTTTGCTAGAATGAAAACACTGGATGGAACTGTCTCAAAGTGGCTCGTATATCATGAGAGCATGCCCCTATCTGCGGCGAACGTCCCAACTCGCCGGGTTATCTCCGGCATGAGCAGAATGGATGAAATTATTAAACGCCCCGAGAGTTGATGCTGTCAAATAATTCGATTCCATTGGTAGATACACTTCCTTAACTTTACGGTCGCCTAGTGTTCGAATTTAGACCCTGATTATTAATTGTTTTAAGTCCAATTTAATGTATTTGTATATTAATTGTTTCTTTCTAAGCTGAACTTATTCTTCATAAAAACTTTTAACATGCCAGTTCTCGCAAAAAATGAGTAAATATATTAGTAAAGTTTGTCAGAGAAGGGGTGATTTTATAGTGAAATAAAAAATGTCATGCCAGTATCAATTTACTGGCAGCAAGAGTAACACCTACTGTATACCTTTTTGATGGTTGAACTCAAACATAATGCATATATATTTTGCTTTACCCTGATGCCGATACAAATACAACCAGTTGGTAAAAACAAAGACGAAGTACGTAATGAATAAAAACATTAATAACTTCACAATGAAAAATCATCGTGGTCATGACCTAACATTGAAATCCATGTTCTTCGAAACAAAACTAAGCTGCACCGATGTACATCTATGAAGTACCATTAATTTCGGCCGGTTGTTTTCTAAGATTTAGATGTCAGGATACGTTGTAACCGTGACATGGTTTGTTCACAAAACTTTAATGCGCTGGAGTTGACGGTCGTAAAGTACTCGCCCACGAAGTGAAACGTCTGCTTGCTGTTCACCAGGAAATGACAAACGTTAACATTTAATCTGAAACTGGAATAAAGCCGAACAATAAAGACATAAAGCTGAATAATTATACGACTTGTCGATAAAAGAAATCATTAATCAACTTGAGGATTCTTTGGGAAAGTTATTATGCGAGGTCCTTTTCTTAGTAATGGTAATGAATCATAAAGACAGAATAAAAAATCACTATGAGGAATCCATAAAGGGTTCAGAATTTCACACGCAGAAATAAGAATTCAGAGAAGTGAGCGTTTCTATAATCAACTTATTAACACAGTCTAGAAATTTCATCGAATGTAAAGAGCAATGCAATCCATTAAATTCCATGAGAAGTCCAACAGTAATTCTAATGAAGACCCGTTTAACTTGATTGAAGGTAACGATATAAATGCTTTACTGTTAATAGCAAACCTAGTTACACGTTAGGAGACTCCAAACACTATAGATGGGGGTCGCTCATTTACATAAACAGGCAATGTCAAAGCTATAAACTGGCCGCTACTGCTGAGAAATGGCTGGAAACATTCAAAGGTACTGGCGGCCATGGCTATAGTTTTCATGAAGAAATGACGTCCCATCTTGATGAACAGTTTACGTATGCTACATTTACCTTTACCATAGTAAAGGATTTGACAGATTATTCATACCTCAGTCAAATCTGAACTTAGTTATGGCATGTAGTTATACAACAGTAGGTAATAACTACAGTCAGATTTTAGTACCAGCATCATAATTTTATGGGGAAAATAATACGAATGTTTTTAAGTGCGCTATTATAATGTTCAAAAAGTTTTTACATTTTCATAGTTTTTCATTAGTACTCACCACAGTTTTGCTTGAGCTTTCCAAATCATGGTTACTGGAATTCTGGAATAGAAACTGATCTTCCTGCTCTTGAGCTCTGCTTTGAAGTTCAATATTAATTAACAACTACCTTGCTCCTTTAGTGTGCTATAGACAACTCAATTAAACTTTGCCATAACTAATCATAGCCGTATACACAGCCTAATGCCCTCAAATATTCTATAGCGTAATATAAATAATATTCTATATATATATATATATATATATATATTCAGCTGCACCCAGAGCTTTCTTAAGTGTCTGTCTATGGATACCATAAGTCATGCTTTAACCATAGTCAGAGACAGTTCAATTAAGACTTGATGGATTTACGTACATTAGCCACTGGAATTTAGCAGTACCGTTATAAGTAAATCGGTTAATATTCTTTCACGAATAAAATACACGATCTATTTAACTGGCTGAATACTAACAAAAAGGAAAACCTCTTATCTACAAACATAAACGGTCTTAACAGCTAAAAGGAAAAGAAAACACAGAACAAATGATACGGTCGTGCTCGCACTGAAGGCGCTTAAGAACTTGACCTAGCTATTGAATTAGCTAAACCAAATGTCGTGACACGCTAGTGTATGGACCTAACGAGTGTCCCACACAGCCTTTCTCATTATACACGGTATTTTTATGGCCTACAGAATCTATTGTACGATACGAATTGTAAATCAAAGATTTATCACCCCGTTTATTACTGTTTGCTCGCTCTGTATTATTGTTTAAATAATGTTTAGTCGTAAAGTCTGTGGTACTATGAACTATATTATTTGCGTTAGTGGAATGGAGTAGTTATCGGTATTGAGAAGGTTCATTGCCGACTAGTCATGGCAACGTCAGTTTGTGGTTAGTTTAAATGTGTTTTGTTGTCTCATTAATCTTTGAGATTGAATGTCGTCTCTTGTCCTTTGATGATCTTTTGGAGTCTATATCACTATTATTGGCCTATATCTGTCCACTAGTATAATACCGTAAATCTGAAGGCTGAGAAACTGTCCTACTTAAATCTTATACAATTTCAATCTGTTATTTAAAGACATGTTCTTTTTTATAGGTACACAGGTTCAATAAAAGCTTAGTTTTATTTAACAACTAGCTGTCCCACGCGGTTTCACCCGCGTTCCCGAGGGATGTAAGATGTCCCGGCACAAAAAGTATCCTATGTTACTTCTAATACCTCCAAGAATATGTGTACAAAGTTTCATGATGGTCGGGTAAGTAGTTTTCACGTGGAAGCGTAACAAATAATCTACATTCACATTTATAATATTAATAGGTATGTTACATTATAAAAAAAAATGATATAGGTATCCTACATAACATATATCTTCGGAATTCAACAGCTGTTTAAACAAGACCTGTATCTAATATTTAAAAACATGTAAAATTTCCACCAAGCCGTTTTGTGTGTCATCAAATCGATGAGAAAACTGCAGGTGTGGCCAGGAATTAGTTCGCGACTAGTTCCACTTTGCCATAATTAATGTAAGGGGTGTAGCAGGTAG
The DNA here is from genome assembly GCA_907165245.1 of Habrosyne pyritoides. Classification (NCBI taxonomy): domain Eukaryota; kingdom Metazoa; phylum Arthropoda; class Insecta; order Lepidoptera; family Drepanidae; genus Habrosyne; species Habrosyne pyritoides. The sequence goes on along the minus strand of OU015596.1, from coordinate 10,341,693 downwards.
GTACTGAACGGAGCTCAGTAAGTACACAAAGTATTAATTCCAAATACCCAGGGTTTATAGGATCCGCTGGGTAGAACCAAGCACATTCAGGTTTTGTACTAAAGAGCCATTTCTCGTATGGGCTATTGTGGGACAGCACATCTGGGATATAGTGTTTACCAACTTCAGGAACTCCATCAAAAAAAGGTGTGAGTATGATCCAATATGAAGTCAGACAAAATCTCTACATAGTAATACAATGCACCATTTCTGCCTGTCTGTTAGTGCGCTAAATTATTTTATACTACGTAATAGATTTTGATGCAATTTGCACAATAATTTAGAAAATATCCTCAGGAAGGTTTATGTGTATTTTTTATCATACAGGTGAAGTCGAAGCTGGTTGCCAATTAAAAATAAAAGTACGAAAATACTTTTACAACTCCATCAAATTTCGGAAACAAGATAGCCAAGGATAAGAAACATTGGAAATCTTATCAAAGACAATAATTGTTACTGCTTCAGTAACTTCACTGCAATTTTTTGTGAAACCATTTAGAAAGTATAGTAGAAATAATACCATAATATTGACAGCCAGCAGGTGTACAAGTAGTATATCAGATATCTGGTTTCCATAGTACAAGCTCTACTTAGTTTCAGATCAGATGGCCGCGTGTAAAGAATGTCCCAGGATATTTATTAAAGAGCAAATTCCACTGAACTGTGTGAACTAAGCCCCCTGTATCAATGCTAGTTTAGTACTAAGAGTACCTACATCAATTTAACTAAATGATAAAGCTGTAAATAAGCTATAGGCAGTCTATTTGCACAGCCGTAGCCGGCAACTACACGAACAAGATAGCTCTTATATCGAACTATATTCAATTATTTGTGAGATTATTACATGTCACAGTGTGGCGTGGATTTATGAAGGATGTCGATCGTGTTATTGATGCGTATCCGCTAATAATTTGTACGTAAAATTGAATTATGAATGACTAGTGACGCACCCCAACTTCACCTGAATGTAAGTATAAAAATAGAGTATTTTATGTTATTAATCTTCCGTAAAAGAGTCCCTAAATGATCGCGTCAAAATCGCTCACGTAGCATAAAAGAAGAACGCGTAAATAAACCCACAGAAGGTATATGATATAAGGAAATATCTTCACGCCTGTTATAAGAAGAGGTCTGAGTTCCTCCTTTAAGATATTGTCGGAACGTGCCATTATTTTAATATGTCAAATAGTCTGAGAAACAGGCAGACGGTCCAACTGATGGTAAGTGGTCACCGCCGCCTATAGATATTTCCAAGATCAGAGGCATTGTCAATGCGTTGTCGACCCTGACACATCAAGATGTTAAGTCTCATGTGCCTGTAATTTCACCAGCCCATGTCATGTGGGTGTCTGGTTGAAAGCGTACAAATAAAATAGAGCTAAAACTGTCTAAGAGTAGAGTATATTTTACTAGACCGACCAGAAATCAGATTAATACGAACATGTTGCTAAAGATGTTGTTTAGCTCATTTAAACGGATATTAAAGTAATAAACTGAACTAATAATAATCTTAAGCTTCAATCTACACATTTATTTGTAATTGATCTGCCATCACGATCATTTTGTCGGTCATTTAGTTTATGTAGTCTTTACTTTTATTTTAATACTATGATTTAGTAATTAAACATTATATTTTATTTTAATTATACTTATGGGAGCTGGTCTGCTTAAGTCTGTGTGGTTTCTTTTTAATTAAATGTTCATTATTTTTATTCAATTTTCTTTGTTTATTTTTTTTTTTTATATTTTTTAATATTTGATAGATGAAAAATAATAGTACATTTAAAATTATCATTATTTTTATTCCATAATCTTCTTTTTTTTTAATATTTGAAAAATGGATAATAATACAATAAGAAATATATATTTTTTTAATCCCCACCGGCATCGGGAACAGAGTCCAAGTTACTGGTGGTCATGGCTCCAGGGAGAGGAACTTCCTCATTATGCCTGCCGTCTACAGAAGTACTGTTATTATTATTACTTCCGCGATAACACACAAGTAACACACAGTGAGAGTAAATAAATGTTATGTGATAAATCTAAGTTACTTTTTAAAAATAGGTATTGCTGAGTTTATTGCCAACTCTTCTCAATAAAAACAACCTCCTGAACCGGTATTAGAGTCAGACTATTTATAAGTGCTTGTAAAGGCCTATTTGAATAAAAATGTTTTCGTTTTCATTTCATTATTCTTCAGGTTTAATGACATCGAAGGAAAGGGTTGATCATTCATGACGTGTCATCACGTAGGCAAATCTTTCATAAGTGGTTGAAAAGGCCTATTTTAATCAAAATATTTTCATTTCATTTCAAAATATGTAAGCACATCATGCTGTTTCATCTTGATGCAAATAACCGAATGCAACAGAAATAAATAGACATCGTTCTCTCAAATAATGAAGACAGATCTAATAATACAACAATGTCAAGCTTTATCTTACATTTCTGTGTATCCCCATAAAGCCGAGTGCACACAATAAAAGGTGAGAGATCAAATGAAATACCGTCTCACAAAAGATTACATTTTAATTCAGTGATAAAACACTTTCTCGCAACATTGTAAGGTTTCGAGGGAATTTCATCGGAGACAGGAGACACCTAGCGTCGATTGTCTCAACGACTGTTTTATAGTTACCGATGTTACGATCTAAACTATAAAAAGCTAGATTGTGAAGCTTGAAGCGAATTTAATTTGTGATTGTGTGTAACAAGAACATTTGAGATTAAATTAAATGCCTTCAAACTCGATGGAACTTGTGAAGATTGTGATTAAATAGTTTTATGTACTCCATTTTAGTTTTAACTAGCGACCCGCACCGGCTTCGCTCAGGGTCAATGTAGATACTAATACATATAAACCTTCGTCTTCAATCACTCTATCTATTAAAAAAAACCGCATCAAATCTGTTACGTAGTTTTAAAGATTTAAGCATACATAGGGATATAGGGACAGATAAAGCGACTTTGTTTTATACTACATATGTAGTGAAGACATCACTCACTAACATATATTAACAAATGTGAATGGATATGCGTACAGTCCACTTAAAAAATGGACGGGGCAGTTGACTTGGTGGTTAGAGACCCTGACTACCAAGCCACAGGTCGTGGGTTCGATTCCCACCTGGGACAAACATTTGTGTGCATGAACATGTATTGGTGTTAATATCTATATAATGTGTATTAAGAAAAGATCTGAAAAAAAAAAACAGTTATCTGGTTTTCACACTACAAGCTCTGCTTAGTTTGGGATCAGATGTCCGTATGTAAAGAATGTCCCAAAATATTCATAGAAAATAATTAAAAAATCACAACCCATCTTATATAGTATCAATTACAATAAAAATGTAATATAATTAACAGTAAAGAGACACTCTCATCTCGTCTAAAAAGTAGTAAAGCTTGTTGACACTAAACCAGCTCGCATTGTAAACTTTTTTACGATAATTTGTATGGTCTTTCGCGGAGTTTGTATTTTTACAAAGTTCAAGGTTTACAGACTTGTTATAAGAAAATATTATGAATAGGGTTTTAAAACATAATTTATAGTTATTTTTATGTTGTAAACAAGTTGAGCTTCCATTAGGAACTCCGTGGTGGTCGTTACAACATGTCGGCCTATAAGGCAAAATCCGCAGAACTCATAAGTTCTCGGCAGTTGTACAAAAAGAGACGCATCGTATAAATAAAAATATTTTCCACAGCTTAGACTTTATAGCTATACAGCGATATAAAAGTAACAAAGATAGAAATGAGTTCGCCATAAATGGACGGCTTGATGATGCCTTCCGCATTTCTTGACTTCTGCAGGCAATAACTCTTCTAGGGCGCTGTCTTAGTGCAGAGCGTTTAGTAGAGCGGCGCGTGCAGCGTGCAATCAAACACATTAATTATTTTATTTCTTAGGATATGCAACAGCTTTATATAATTATACATGCTTAATATAAATGAATAATGAGTCCAGAGCCAATAATAGGATATCACAACATGACTAAGTTAATAAAAATCATACAGAGCAGACCATGACTTGTAGACTATAAATAAAGTATAAATTGAAAAAACAAAAAAGCATAGATTAGTATGTATTACTGCAAGCATATTTACCTATAAGTTGCAGATGTATGTGTTTTTGTCTAGAAAAACTTTTATTGACCACTTTAATACCGTAATACTTTAATAGAAAGGTAAGTAACACAAGCATAACCATGTTTCACCTGCCTGTATGCTCTGTCTATCATTAAGAAAGCAACACGTGAGAGGTCCATTCTCCGTGGTCCTTGCAAAATTGGTATTATTGAATACAAGGGTTGTAGTATGCACATATGATAGCTCGCAATTCTAGCTGCAAGAACACTATGTCCAATTCACAAAGCAATTGCCATAGTTGAAATTAAATGAACAGAAATATATTGATTCTAATAAAAGAGTGAAGGCCACACTTATGAACAGTAAGACTCTCATTAAATATTTATCGTAATCAAAACCTTAATACTGATTCTGTTGAGTTACTTATACTCGTATATTATTCACAGGCAACACGCTCCAAGCAACGCTCAACGCTTTTACAATTAATTTACTCTGACCGAGCCTTAACAGGCGTGAACAGAAATGTGACCGCACATCGGCCGCATGGATGTATAGCTACGTACATACCGTTTTTGGTGCGACTGCATTATTGTGAGATATTGCGTTATTGGATGGTCAGAGCTGCATTTGGTGTGAAAGACGTGCTTCGCGTTTCCACAGAACTCGACGGAATTGGGTGTTTATTAACCTTATAAGATAGGTAGTACTCCAGGTGTTATAAAGGCTTTATTTTAATTTATTTAAAATCTCCTTATTTGCAGTATGGTTTTGTAATCAATTTAAAGTGATATAAATTAATTAAAATCGACTATATTCTAGCTAAACTAATTTAAAAAAACTGTAAAATACATTGGAAACTAGCATTTTCTGGAAGAAATAAAAGGCTTTTTTATTTTTTATTTTATTTCTTTATATTCTAGCTACTTATACGTAAATTACAGTAAATAAAAAAATTAATAAATATCCTGAGACATTCTTTACACACGGCTTGATTTCAAACTAAGCAGAGCTTATACAATGGAAACCAGACAGCTGATTCATTACTGAAACTACTTTTTAAATACATACATACTTATATAGATATTTACATCCAGACACAGAACAAACAGATATGTCCATGCACTCAAATATTTGTCCTGGGTGGGAATCGAACCTACGACCTGTGGCGTGGCAGTCAGGGTCTCTAACCAAGAAGTCAACTGGCCCGTCCAACTAGCGTATCTACAGAGTCTAGTAAAGTTCACGAAAAAGTAAGTTTAAAACTTACCGCTCTATTATTCGAATAACTGTTAGTTCTCGTACATAATTCCATTAGAAAATGAGTTTATTAATAATATTAAAAGGCATAGTGCCGGTTTCTTGAGAAACTGTGAACTTGTAGAAAGCGTGCTGTTGCTAAATGAAGTCATCTCGTTAAGCGAAACTCTCTAGTTTGCATACAATAAAGAAATGCAAAATGAATTAGCTACCAATGCACCGAGTGGAATAATGAAAGTGCAGTGGAAATTATACCTTGTTTGCGTATGAATACAACTGAATTTAATTTGTGGAAGTAATTGGAACTAGCTGTGTAATACAGTTACAGAACAGGGTCACAGTGCATATTATACCAAACAGTAAATCATAACACCCACACGTATGTAATTATAGATACAAATTATTGCACCTTGTTCTGCTGGTGCAAATTAAATTCTGACTGGCTAATGATGAAACGTGGCCAGGGCTAAAACATTACCATAACATAGTGGTGATTAGTAGAAATAAGTTTCCTACTAGTAATATTATGTTTGTTACTCTTTTACGCATCAACTTCTAAACTGATTGGCTGAAACTTGACACAGATATAGATTGCTTTGAGGTTATTAAACCTGAACAAATATGAAATGAAAACGAAAATATTTTTATTGAAACAGTCCTTCACTTATGAATGAATAATCTGACTCTAATGCCGGTTCAAAAGGTTGTTTTTACTGAGAAGACCCGGCTATAAACTTAGCAATTACTCTAATCAAAACGAACTTGCATTTATAAGATACAATTTATAAGATACAATTTATTTAGGCACACTTTTATTCAATAAAAAAAATTATGACTAATAGTATTACGAATAATACCTATATAGCTTTAAAGTATTATTTAAGTTGATAAAATACTGGTTGATTTACTGGTTTTATGTTTATTTTTTACTGTAATACCATAATAAATAGAAAATAATGAAACATTGATACTTGGTATAATTAAAATATATATCCTTAGGCTTTTAATAAAATTAAGCTTACCAAACGAATATTCATAGGTTTTCAGAAGTCACTTACCTGAAAAGATAAAAATACAAGATTAATTAAGTACAAAATTATACAATGCCAATCAAATATCTTGCGATACTTCGTTTTTTTTGCTGTATTCAATGGTACAATATATTTAACATTTAAAGCACCTTAAAAATTAAAGAAAGTATGTCTTAGGTGTTACTTTCCTTACAAACAGATTTTCTATTTATATTCATACTTGTATATTTTATTGTGTTATAGTTGTAGTTTTCTTTTTTCTTTTAATTATAACGTTGTCACTGTATTAACGTTGTGTATGTCCCTAATTGGCACACACATGAGACTTGTTTACTTTGTAATTACTTCATTGTGTGTTGTTGACGTACCTTTTTGAAAATAAATTAAAAAAGAACAGATAATTACATACAACATTTTTAACCCTTTTTGATAAAGAATAAACTATTATTTTATGATTGTAAAAATTGCGATTCTGATTACATTATGAATTATGAGACATCATCTGTTGAAGATCCACAATAATTTAAGGCTGGCGCAATATGTGTATCCATTGGATTGACTTTTAGATATGTTTCTACAGTCGGCTGTACGCCTGAAACAACCCTCTTTGTAAACGCAATTGTTGACCACAAGGCGCAAGGTGGTGGGTTCACGTGGTCATATCTGTATGTGGTAGTATTCGTTGTTGCTACCACACAGAAATCCGTCCAAATTATAATATGTACATCTAATTTAATCCCTTATCTTACTAATTATCATAATATTAATGCGAATGTTTGTGTTGCTTTGTTACCACTAACATCGTAACATTGGAACGAAATTTCGTACGCAGGTAAAGTTTGTGCTGAATGATGAAGGTACTTACTATACCTCGAGAACACAAGTAAAACCGGCGCTATTTAGTAAATAATATCTTCATATATACAAATTCTTTTGTACGTGTGTTGACAGTAAACTCCTCCAAAACGGCTGGACCGATTTGAATCTTTTTTTTTTTGTATGCGTTTGGGTGGCGTCCTGGATGGTTTAGATTCATAATTGGACTTCCCTACACACCTACCCGGACACCTACTGGAGGTGGCGCTGCGAGCGAATTCCTGTCTGACGGAGGAGAGCATATCTCTCACGTGATTAGTAGTATTAGCGTAGTAAGCGACAGAGACAGAGCATAGAGGCCGTGACGAAACATCCTCTACTTAGTGTCATTTTCCTTACAGAATCGAGCTCCAGCTTATTGATCCATAAGGTTGCAAATGCATTAAAATCTTAAGACATTTTTGGTCCAAATAAAAATAAAAATGTTGATCAAACAAAATGAAGGCTACTGAGTTTCATTTCAAGACGTGCCTTTGACGCGGAAAATATTTTATACCTAAATCCAACGCTTTGAGCTCCGAATATAGCCCGAGGCTTTATTCCCTCGGCACTTCCTCAGTATGCGGGATGGATCTTGAGAATTAAAAATCAACAGCCTCTCAACAGTCGCCCCTTGAGAGGGACCGTGCAGGCGATTATATGCTGACGCATAACTAATGGAGCTCTTGAGCGTTGAGAGATAAGGGACAATAGGCTGATGTATAAAATTATAGATGGGAGTATATTATGTTAAACTAATTAATATACTGTTTGATGCAGTACGACAGAAAGGTACCTGCTCTATTAGATCTTAAAGGAATTACCTAATGACTATTTTTCTTGGTATTGATCTGTGTAAAATTAACTTACTAATTTGACGAAATTTTAAATATAAGGGTGTAATAGATGGAAATTTTCCAAATCTAGATATACATATAAGGAAAATAGGGTTCCTTTGACATATCGGAGTGGGATTGCTACCATTTGTCATAGATTTTTTCGTAGATGGATATGGTATATATAGGCTATATATGATATCGATAAACGCGGGTGAAACCGCGGGGGACAGCTAGTTATATAATATAATTATTTACGCATTTAGGTATTAATTTTCTAGCGAAATTAAATTACAAGGGAAGTTACTATTATATTCTTTCAGCATGATTTAATCATTTGGCCAGTTGGCTTTGTGGTACCATGACTGCTATACAGGTCGTGGGTTCGATTCCCACTCAGGACAAATATTTGTTAACATGAACAACTATGTTAGTTCTTTGTCTGGGTACAAATATCTATATAAGTACCTATTTAGAAGAAAATCTATAATAGAAAAATGCCTCTAGAAAAGAGTATCGATCGCTTGTTGTTCTACCCCTGAGATGAGATATTATAACATCGGACTTAGAGATGATACTAAATATTTTTTACGATACACATTTTATCTTTCATCAACTACGCGAGTGTGTGTGTGTGTGTGTGTGTAGGCTTTCCTTGTTCCCAACGAACCATTAAGAAGGGATCCAGTTTATGGCAGCCAAGCTGTAATTCTCATTACGGCTTAAATAAAGATACCTTACCTACTTTTTTTCGGACAGAAGTTAGAGCATACCAGAGTTAATTTCTTGTTGTAATAAAATTATATATAATGCAAAATGTGACATGCAAGAATAAAAATAGTCCCAGTATTACGTAAAAAAGAATCCAATAACAATAAAATAAAATATCAATAAAATTTCTGATCTGGATAATTATACCGATATATGAATACTATTACATCGGTTTTGGTTACGGTTAGGGATATTAAATTATTTCGGATTATCCGGTAGTATCGGAAAGTTTCAGTTAATACAAAGTACGGTTTAAGTAACTTTAATATCCGATCCGGATACGGTTTCGGGTATACTTTTTATTTTGGATATCCAATTGTTTCGGTGACAGTTACGGAGCTCCATAACATCCTTGTTAATTACAGACTGTTACAAACTACCTGTAAAGCCGAAAGGAGGTTAAATGGAACCTTATAACGAGTCCATTCGCAATATTTTAGAACCGTAGTAACGCTGTATAACATACTCCAAAAAAAAACTGATTTTTATGAATGAAAAATAGAAAAGCTATTAAATTAGTACCTGCGTACCTATTTTACCTAATAACTGTCTACTTTCTGTTAAATAATCTGGTTCCCTGACATGACAGCTTACTTGTTGGCTTTGATAATTAATTATATTGTTACGGGGTATTTTGTAACACGTTGTATATTAATACATCATTAATTTTTAAAGTTAATAGAAAAGACAAAGATCTAACTAAAGTTAATCATACTATGTCAATTGTCTGTGGGTGGTTTGCTACAAATAATCTATTACTAAATTCAAAGAAAACTAAATGCTTAAGGTTTTCTGTACCAAATGTAGCACAAGTAGATAGCCAAATAATAATAGATGGGAGCCATATTGATCTTGTAAATAAAACGGTATTGTTGGGTCTTACATTAGACAATAAATTGCAATGGGGACCTCAGGTTGATACTCTAGCTGCTAAATTAAGTTCGGCTGCTTTTGCTGTTAGGAAAATTAAACAATTGACGAATGTTGAGACGGCCAAATTAGTTTATTTTGCATATTTTCATAGCCTCTTGTCCTATGGTATTTTGTTTTGGGGAGCAGCAGCGGATATAGAATCAATATTTATTATACAAAAAAGAGCAATTCGTGCAATTTACAGTATGGGTCCCCGTGAATCATTAAGAGATTTATTTAGGGAAATAAATATAATGACATTACCTTCACTATATATTTATGAAAATATAATGTTTATACGTAGAAACATAGGAATGTTTGAGTCAAAATTAGATATTCAAAGTATAAATACAAGACAAAGGGAGAAGTTAGTTGTTCCATACTTTAGACTAACTAAAATTAACAAGTCATTTCTTGGTAATTGTGTTCGATTTTATAATAAGATACCGCTTTCAATAACCAAAATGTCTGATCATAAATTTAAAAATTATATTAGGAAAGTTTTGAAAGAAAAAGCGTATTACAAGGTAGTTCATTATATTGAAGATAAAAATGTATGGAAATAGCTGCTCTCTGCACAGTGCACCTCTTAATCTCTTGTTTAAGTTGTAAGTACCTAATTATTGTTATTTTCTATTTTGTAGTCTTGTCATATTTTTTTTTTTTGTTTTGTTTTTATTAATGTTACCTATAATAAGTATTTTGTAATTGTTAAATATAAAATTATGTAAAATTGAAATTATAAAATAGCCAAAAAGTCAGAATAGATAAAAAATTATATAACAAATAAAAAAGAATGTAACCTTGCTGAGTTTCTTGCCGGTTCTTCTCAGTTGAAGGCTGACTTCCGAACCGGTTGTAGCTTCAGTAACTTTAAATTTGACCTTCATAAGTGCCCTCCGAAGGCCTAAACTGAATAAATGGTTTTGAATTTTGAAAATTTTGAATTTTGAATATCTGGTGCTTATGCAATACAATATTACCTAGTTATAATTTGTTTCTTTTTATTGTAACCGTCCCTATATACTATTTTTATATGACATTGGCCGGTAAACAAGCAGACGGTCCACCTGATGGTAAGTGGTCACCGCCGTCTATGGACATTTGCAATACAAGGGGCATCGCCAATGCGTTGTCGACCCTGAGACGTGAAGTTCATAAGTCTCATGTGCCTGTTATTTCGGTATATTATTCGCGTATGGGTGTAATTACAATCTATCGGCTGCTTATTTCATTAATTCTTTAAAAAATACTCATCCCTACTAATATTATAAATGTGAATGTAAGTTTGTTTGTTACGCTTTCACGCGAAAACTACTAAACCGATCATCATGAAACATATTCTTTTAGGTATTAGAAGTAACATAGGATACTTTTTATGCCGGAAAAATGTTACATCCCTCGGGAACGCGGGTGAAACCGCGGGGGACAGCTAGTTAGGATATATATGTAAAAGTTACTTAAATATAAGTCGACAATATGAGGAAGTAGAATTTATTCTGTAAGTTCCTCAGTAAATAAATAATTAATACAAAACTTCCATCACGAGCCGCCACCCTAGTTTTTAATTAAATGTCATAATAATTGCACATACGCATATTGCATATTGCAAATCGCAATATACAGAACCCTTGGCACGTGCATCTCGTGGTAACATACCGTGAAATTAATCTACACGTGTCTTGGTGAGACAGTTCAGTATTAGTAAACTTCTAAAATCTAGAAAACTCAGATTTTAAATGTACAATCCTACTAATATTATAAATACGAACGTTTGTGAGGATGGACGTATTGATGTTTGTTACTCTTTCACGCGACAACTACTTAACGGATTTGCATGCATTAGATTTGTTTATAAATAAATATCCTGGGACATTCTTTACACACGGTTATATGATTCCGAATTTAAGCAGAGGTTGTACTATGGACCAATTTTTTTTTAAATAAAACTTCTTTAGGCGTGACTAGGGAGTAACTCGGATTTTTTTTCTGACGGAAGTAACGTTCTCAAAAATAATGTATAGTTTATTTATGGGAGTAGTCTTGCTATGCTTTGTGCATGTATAATATATATATAATTTTCAGTCTTATATTATAATAATAGTTATTGCATTAGTTCATTTTAGTTTATATTCTGTTACTTAAAAGTAATTATATTGACATTTTAATTGTTTTTTTCTGACGTCCGTTTTTTCTCATCAAATACTCTAATGGCTATAGAAGGCAAACTTAAAATAAGGATCTAATCCACGTGTAGCTAGCTATATACATATATGTATGGGTAACACTGCGAATATACAACTGCTGTATAGTTACATTATGCATTGTTTACATGAATAACGTGCAGTTGGCAGAAAATATTAAAACCTCACATTTTGTAATAAATAATTTATTAATAAATTTTGTGACGATTGCGACATTCTATAATATTCAATAACAAGGTTATATTGACATGTACTGATCTAACCTTAAATGAAATGGCGGAGTCCCAGGAACCTTTTACTCTTTCTTGAATAAATAAAAATTTTATCTATCCATGAATATTTTTCGACTTCAATCAACAACGCGTTTTGGTACAACGATAGATGCTGTATTTTCAAGAAAAGTAGCAAATTTAGAAAGTAAAATTTACGTTTCACATTATAGTTACTACAAACCTATAATTTCATACATAAAAAAATATTATGACATTCAAGTAGGTATCTATTTCGAGTGAATAATATTAATATAACATTTGGATAGACTTTGTAAAGCACATGAATAATAAATATAATTAAATTATAATATGATTAATCTTTTAATTTTATTAAGTTTTACTTCAATCGCGCGTAAAGGTTACACACACACACTTTTTCTTTTATATAGGTACTTATATATATATTTACACCCAGACAAACAGGCATGTTCAATGTTCATGCATAAAAATGTTAGGCGTTCGCGGGAATCGAACCCACTACTTGTGGCTTGGTAGTCAGGAACTCTAACCACCAATTCAATAAGTAAGGTGTACAAAAATCGTTCAAAATAAAAATAAATCTAAATTCGAGACTTAAATAAATTCGGGTACTTAAGATGGTCAAAGCTACTGAAGTCACCGGTTCGGAAGTCAGATCAATAGCGTCATTGACGGTTGAAGATCCTCTCACAGATCAACCGTCTAATGACGTCATCAAATCTTCTTTTATGGCGGATGTAATTTTATAATTGTCTTTTTTTATTTTGTTTTAGTGTTATCAAATACTTTCTTGTTTTACTGATAAATTTACATTCTCATAGTATTTTTTTTTATTATTACTTCTTTTTTTATATTCAAGCAAAGTCGAAGATATGTGGCAGAGTATTTTTCATATGACATTTTTTTATTTTTTTTATTTTGTAAGGTAAACAAAACAGGTAATCGTTAAATCTTGGCTTGATACATATAACATTAAGATTTAAAACTAGACAATAACCCTAAATATGTTTACACAGCATGCACACACATTATTGTTCGTATTAAATAGAATGATAGTAAAAGGCATATCATAGTACCCTTATCAAAATAGACATCCCGGTCCCAAATTGTGTAACTCTCTCTGATTCAAAGTTGAAGCCTATTTTATAATAGATTGATGGCTCAACGCGCAAGCAGTGTTGTACAACAGTCGTGGTGCCGTCAATGTAATACAAAATTGTCTGCGGCATCATTCACGCAATCACCGTGCACCAAATACCTAATCGTACACCAATCAGTTAAAATTGATTTTTTTTTCAGTTCCCCGCTATTCGCTTAGCTTGTCACCCAACTCCCTCCACAAGCTAGGTGAGTCTGATGCGATAGGAAAGTTTCCGCGAGCTATGTCCCGAGAGGGCTATGATTTGACCGCACTTTTCCAAACTCTCCTCCGGTTTGTTTCGATACACCGAGAACGACTTGTGAGAAATAAATCGTCACTTTTTATTAGCTCTACCTTCATTTATTTATACTTTTATTGGCTGTGGAAATGAGAAAAACGTAGTCTGTACGTTTGAATTATACGTCTTTACCATGTACCTACCTGAATTTTTCAATTTTGCACTCAATGAATGAAAGTAATATAAATAGTATTGCAGTTCGTTGGTAACCGTAACACTTAGAACGGCTGGACCGATTTGGATAATTTTCTTTCAAATGCTCGGAAAGCCCGAATAGTTTTTAAGAAAAGAAAGATTAGAAAAATTGCCCATAAAATTTGGGATTTTTTAAAGGTTTCTTTGTATGCATAATCTGCTACTACTATGACTCCTAGAAGAGGTACGACATTACCCATCTTAATCATTTTCTTATGAATGAAAATTATACGAAAGAGTCTACTACGTCACGGCCAAAAACATAAATAGCCGACTTGTACTAGATGACAAAGTGTAACAAATAGAGATACAAAACTATGACCCAGAAGCTCAGTTCGCCGTAACCCATCACGCCATTCATAACTTGTAACAAGTAAAAACATTTCTCATTTCCCTACAGAAAGGCACGGCGCGTATGAAATAGGTATGACTGTCACATTTTTTGTTATTACCAACTTATATATCATGTTACACAGTCCGCAGAATTTTAGTAGCAAATATATTAGGCAAAGGAAAAGAGATTGGAATGAAGCCAGGAGGGTAAAATCGATGGCAGTTTTACGCAGAACTTGGCCACATTGAGAAATTGTAGTAACACACAAATACGAATGGGCTGATCAGAAAAAAGGGGCCACTCGACGCCTGATTATTGATTTGAATGTAGGCTAGAAACTTATAAACAATTTGATTCAGGATCATGTTTACTTATCTGTTATCTGTAAAAGTACTGCTTAAAGTTAGACAGCGAAATTATGAAAAAACTTCCTAAGAATGTTACTATTCATTCCCTTTTTCTCAGTCTAAAACCAGGTGGCTTAACCTGGTAATATGGAAGAATGGAGGATATATTGTTTACGGAAAATACTATCTAATCGAAAATTTATGAAGCATACAAAATCCGCAGTGTAATAATATAACATTAAATTAATTAGCAATAGGGACGTAACCGAGCGCTGGATTATATCCGAAACCTTACGATGTTCAAATACAAGGAGGTATCCGAAATACCGAAATAATTGCCACAATTTGTGGAGGGCAAAACGAGCATTTTACGGGTTTTAATTACAATGAACAAGCCTTTTGTTATACGGATCTGCGTCTCTAATAGGGATCTTTAAAAAAATTACGTTTATTTCTTTAAAATGGAAAGTAAATTTCGTATCTATTATTTATAGATCATATTCTTATGTATTACTTAGTTTACAATATTTTCAATATCTTATATAATCACTACCTATAAACTAAGTAAATATCGATATAAGATGTATTTATGAAAAAGAAAAGTACCAGTTATCTGGTTTCCATAGTACAAGCTCTGCTTAGTATGGAATCGAATGGCGGTGTGTATAGAATTTCTCAGGATATTTATTTATTTCCCAAAAAATGTCACTTCATGACCGAACCGTAAGATCCTCCCCAACCCTACATAACCCATCTACATAATTTACGAAGTAGGTACTCGGTACGCTAATTAGCAAACTCGTTGATTGTTCGAGAGTAATCAATATGCAGTAAACACCCAGGTAACAGTTCACACACGGGTTCTATTTATCATCTTGCACCACGTTCGAGGCTGGGGTATAATATGATGTATGGGAGCAACGACCCCTTCGAGACACCTTCATCATTTAGCCGCTCGCCGCTTCCGCATTGAGTTTTGCGGTTTTTGGATGCTTCTGAATGGAGGAACTCATGCGTGGAGGTAAAATGTGCGTACGTTTAGATACGAGCGTAACGTAATAATATTTCATGGTGGTCTTTTTGCCACAAACAATACTCTTAACGAGTGAATTCTGTCTGATGAAAAGTCTATGGAATTCCCCCCTTTTTGTAACCTTCCATCGCGATAACGTTCCTCATCACTGCATACCTAAATGCGTAAAACAAACATTAGTTTAAACCCCAGTAGCTTTATTCATATCACATTACTAAGCATGCTTGCTAACTAGTAAACAAACAGGGAATCGAACAATCTATTCAACGTGCCACTACTGGGAGCTTGGAGTAATTATCTGTTCACCTTACAGTTCATAATGGACGGAGCGAGTCGTAATTACAGTATTGTATTACAGCATGTGTACTTTGATAGTGCAGGCACAGTAGTTCAATAAAGGAACTGATATACCTTCATATATTAGCCTTGAAGAAGCTGTGATCTAAGACGATTATTAAATAAGTAATTTTTATCACTTACTTTTATCTTATTAATTAACAACTTAAAGTTCATAATCTTTAATAGATGACTGCAGCTTCCGAGATCGCCTAAGTCATTTTTCATAAACAACCCTTTTCCAACTTAATTTTAACTGAAAT
The DNA here is from genome assembly GCA_907165245.1 of Habrosyne pyritoides. Taxonomy (NCBI): domain Eukaryota; kingdom Metazoa; phylum Arthropoda; class Insecta; order Lepidoptera; family Drepanidae; genus Habrosyne; species Habrosyne pyritoides. Next base: position 10,325,501 of record OU015596.1, on the reverse strand, counting down.
GAAAATCAGAACCCACTTCAGGTCTAAAGTACCCTCAATATCTTTCTAGAGCCTTCCATTTCATTTCAATCGTAACGCCCCTTAACACCTTAAAATCCAATCAGGGTCTAACCTACCCTGCGTATTAAATAGGGTTTAATTAGACCGTATAATAGTGAGGGGTTATGACGTCACAAATAAAGGGCAGAGACAAAGCGTCTGTGCACAATAGAGGTGAATTTTAATTGTCTCTGGTTGCCTATCTCAGGTAGCCTGCGATATGATGAAGGTCTGGCCTTACCTGACTCGTGTTAGAATGGGAATAGGTGTATGTCACGCCACGTCATATGAAGGGTTATAATTAAATTAATACCAGGAGTTGACTCACTACTTATCATAACGGGGTCGATGCTGTGGTATTTGTCTCCTTCAATTTGTCGTTGCCAATTTATTGAGGGAGTTGACTGACAATGGCAAACACAACTGCAAATAAATTGCGTTCTCTGCATTCGTAAGGTTATACGGACTCGTTTTATTTCGCATACCAAGAAATCGATGACCCGAGAAATAACACAATAAATTAATCGATCACCAAATTAGTATGCACGAGACAATGGCCGTCTACCTGAGAGACGCAATGCTATTTGCGGTAAAAATAAGTTTTATCTTCACACTGTATGCAAAAGAAATGCAAATATTTTTTAAAGGCTCAGGACGTCAACCCGGCGTGCATACAAAACTTTCTCCCAAAAAGAAAAATGCTGACAATCCTTTTAAGGCAACCTGGCGGATGAGACGACGCCGCGAGCCCATATAGTCTTACTAAATAAGAGTACTGATATATGAACGTAATTACAACTCACATGCATCGTAAAGTGAAGAAGAGGCTTTAATAATTCGGAAGAAATGTAACAAGACCTGTACGCAATATAAATACTTACTTGATCGTATATCTTGAAGAACATTCTCTTTAAACTACGTAATGAATGTGTCGCTACAACATTTCGATCGTATTGCAAAAGAAGAAAAAATAATAAACAGTTTAATTGCAAAGTCAATCTGGTCTGCAAAGTTTTGTTCGCAAAGGCATCGAAAGTAAGTCCCTGTTGGGAATATGTCGGAAACTTTCCCGCACTTGTAACAGAAACAAAATGTTGAACATTCATGTTGAACATTCGTCTAGACAAAACGCTCTGAGCTAGAACTTTGCATTAGAGCTCAGAATTCTCGAGGTATGTGTTGGAAATGTTTCATAGCTCCCGTTGCTTGCAATACGTCATAATATTGAACGACAAAGTTACTACCGATGTGGGAATGTTTTGTAACGTGTACAAATTTGTCACATAAGATCAACTCAACAAAATAAATAAATATGAATTGTACAATTTAGTTTAGTATTTTCATTGGATTCAGTCATATAATTGTCATTTTGAACCTTATTTATAGAATCATTAAGTACCTACGTAGGCATCTGTATAATCTCTTAAATAACAATTTATGAACAAGTTATGTCAGTTACGGAATTCAAGCCGAATCGTTTGCCAAATACTAACTAACATCACGACGAAACCCCAGTTACAGATTTCCCCCAGTTTTCAACAAATTTTATTTTCGATAGTTCCTTACGCGAATAGTCTACGGGCTGGGTTCAATGGCTCGCCGACACCGACAAATCCAATAAAGAAGCATGCCTCCAAGAATTTATGTTATTGACCGGCTTATACCAACTGACATGTGAGAACTAGGAACGTGCTATAGACCAGATAAAAGAGATCTCTAATACCCCAGGAAATCCGCTGTAATCGAGTCTGATTGTATGCAATTGTCGGAAGCATGAAGCTCAAGTGAATTGGACGTATTATTGATTGTTCGTCGAACACCTTTTCCGATGCGTCAGCGATCAGGTCGTGGGGCTCCGTTCAAGAAAATGTGCTAAACGGTTTTGGATGTGTGCCATCATCTTTGTGATTTATTGGTCTAGTCTTGAAAAGGCCATAGAGACCTTTTCTGACCAAAGTTCCGACGATTTCTTAACTTTTTTTAAAAGCCTGTCATTGTCTCGGTCTAGTCTTAATACGTATCTACCTACATGTATATTAACACCCCGACACAGAACAAAAAGACAACTAAGAATGTAACACTTAAAAATAGCACCAAACTTGTGATTATAAATTAAAACTTATCTAGTATAAGTCAAAACTACTTTAAGTTTGATTTGGCAATCAGCCATCACCAGACCACTTTTCTGTAAAAATATAATAGAAACTCGTGAAGGAAATTTCAAATTTTCCGCAGTATAAGTTCCCTTTACGGAGGGTTTTGTTTAAACCACGGCGGAAGGAAGTCGCTCCAAGTCGGCCTTAGTTTAATAAATAACAAGGGGAATTTGGCATCATTTATTACTTATGGCGTTTTCAAGGGGACTTTTATACGAATGCCTATGATCCCATAACGTGGAATTACTTAAGTGGAGTACATTGTTCTTGAAGATATATGAAGCGATTTCAAAGGAGTCAAGTAACTTGATAACTTCGATAAAGGAAAGTTCAGGAAAGTGAAAGAAAATTCTATTATACTTGATGGTCCTTAACACTTTAACTCTGTCAGCTGTTTTGGGTAACTTATACATTTAATGACTAAACATAATGCTGAATGCAATCGAGTAATATCATTAAAGATTACTGAAGAATCAAACGGACGTCTCATCAATGCTAAAAATATGCTTTTCTTGCTTCGACGGAACCAAAAAGCTATCCACTCAAAATTTATTTCCAGAAATGGATCGCGCAGCAAACGATACATAAACCAATCCGCTCTAATCAGATTTACAGTTCAGTTTTAACTTTTTCCCGTGTATTTCACGAAAGTCCGTTTCATCAGTCGCTCCGGCACTTCCGTGCGTTTGGTTTATGTTACTGTATAATCGTAAATTTACTTGTTCACTTTGATCAAAATCCCTCGCACCTACGGCTCCCTAAGGACAAGGGACAGGATGAAAGCCCGCTTTTGTACCAGATAAATGCAGTGATCAGGTGCTATCGAATGCTATTTATAATTGATGAAGAATTTTATGGCCGCTTCGTTCGGGGATTGTTTTTTTACAAGTTGCAACATCCGAATTGGAATTACTGTTTTACATTTTCTATTATTAGTATATAGAATAGGATTATTTTATGACGATTAAGGTTATTACCGTAAGGGTACTTATACTATACGAACTCTATTTACGATTTTTCAAACAATGATTTAATATAATTTAATTAAATATTATTATGATTTTAATATTTGTTTTTCTTATTATTGTAGTTTAACGCCGAGTCTAGTTAATTAATAATATTGTTATTATTTTCTTATTCAAGTATACTTGCTTCTGTTTATGTACACAGAACGTTCCTAATTATAATGACATTGTGTATACTTCATATGTATGTCGATGTTCGCTTATCAATAAATTAATAAATTATTGATGCATGTTATATGATATCAAAGAATGTATAAGGTAACATTTATACACACGCACAAGCTTTGAATATAGTATTTCGATATCACAAACAAATGAAAATGTTGTTCATTCAAAATTTTACACCAACTCAGTTTTATCATCATCATATCAGCCCAGGGATGTCCACTGCTGAACATAGCCCCCCCCCCTTGGATTTCCACCTCGAACGATCATGAGATGCCTGCATCCAGCGGCGTCCAGCGACTCTGACCAGAACAGCAAAACTCAGTTTACTTCCTTTAAAACTATACCATACCTACCTATATGAAAGCCATGTATTCGAGCCGTATAGTTTTAGAATAGATTCTAGAAAATACCAAAAACCCACCTTGATGGGCCAGTTGGCCTGGTGGTAAGAGTCCCTTAATTCATTAATATGTCAATTATCTAGTTTCCATTGTTACTCTGCTAAGTTAGAGATTAGATAACTAATTGGCTCAGGCGTGACCTTGCGAAAATCCATTTTAAGATAATACAAAAACAAATATATAGTAACTAATTCCGCTGGATCTCCATCTCTGTCAAGTCCCAAACAAGGAAACTTTACAGGAAATCGATACGTGTTTCGCTTCTACACGAAGCATCGTCAGGACGTATTAGACCTGCTATCACTGAGTCGACGAACTAGCACCACAGACGCGTTACCTCGCCGACCGCCAGACAGAAATTTTTCCGGCGGTCGGTGGAGAAGAAGATCCAGAGGAATTAGTTACTAGATATTTGTTTTTGTATAATCTTGAGATCAGCAGTGCTATTCACAAGCCAAACTCGCCGAGTGATCGCTCAGGTGAACACACGGATAGAGCAGCAGTGCTATTCACAAGCCAAACTCGCCGAGTGATCGCTCAGGTGAACACGCGGATAGAGCAGACCTCTCGTCTAATTGCAGAGTTGCGAGACAGAGACAGGGAATAGTCACTGCGTGAATTCATTGTCGAGTTTGATTGCAGAATATCATAGCTGACCCCTCGTCTAATTGCGGAGTTGCGAGATAGAGACAGGGAATAGTCACTGCGTGAATTCATCGTCGAGTTTGATTGCAGAATATCATAGCAGATAGTGTGATTGTAATAATTCCTGAATAATCGACTGAAAAACATCAAAAACATATAAACAATAAACAAAATTTCACCAATAAATCTTGTCAGCACTGATAGCCAACATAACATGCTACAACTAGTGATATCCATCGAGCTAAATACAATACAAATTAATATTCCCATCAGCGTGTTCTAATCGGTGATTATGTTGCAAATGAAACGATAAATCGATTGCATTATCAGTCGATTGGGCTGGCATAACGCTGCTCTATCACGACAACACCATTAGGGGCGTGTTGACTCAAATGGACATTCGTTACCAACTTAAGCTGATATTTTGTCAACTAAAATTAATGTACTACAAAGATTTGATTGTGAAGTAAAAATTTGTAAAAGGATTTTGAAATGATTACAATTATTTAATACTAGCTGTTTCCCCTGCGTTCCAATGTCGTGGAAAGCTATCAAAATTTGTATATTTTTTGCCATATTTTTCATTGATGGTCAGATCTTATTGGTCGTAGCGTGATGTTATATAGAAACACAGAAATAATTTTTCAATTGGAACCAGTTGTTCCTTAGATTAGCGCGTTCAACCCAACAAACTCTTCAGCTGAATATTAGTATACAAAAAGTATAATTATAGTAGTAGTGGATTATAGAAATAGATAATTAAAGGAAACCCTCTATATACCTATATGTCAACATATAACAACAAATTAAGATCTAACCTTCAGACTGGAGATAGAAAAGATAAACAATTCAATTCCAGAAAATAATCACAGAGATCTCCAGTAAATGGTTAAGCGATTGCGTGGAATTCAGCTTTTTGTCCGCAAATTGGTATCGCTGCGGGGGACAGCCGCAACATCAGACAATATTGCAAAAGGTCTGTTAAATATCACTATTCATTCCATATTGACTCCTTTCTTAAGCGGGTACTTATCTGCTATTGGTCATTCTATGCTGTTGGACCATAAAGCCATAGGGAGTCTTCAGCGAAATTGCTGAGATGTTGCGCAGGTCGGAATTTTAAACACCGCAGTTACAAATCACTAAATCGATGGATATATAAAGGTATATTATAATATAGGGTATACCATTGACAGGCCCGTTGGCTTGGTGGTTAGCGACTCTGACTGCCAAACCTAAGGTCGCGGGTTCGATTCCCACACAGGACAAACATTTGTGCACATGAACATGTCTGTCTGTTCTGTGTCCTGGTGTAAATATCTATATAAGTATGTATTTAAAAAAAAGCAGTATATGTAGTATATCAGTTATCTGGTTTCCATAGTACAAGGTCTGCTTAGTTTAGGACCAGATGGCCGTGTGTAAAGAATGTCCCAGGATATTTAAATTTATTAATATAATATTATTATAATTAAGGTTGATATACTCGTATGTAATTTAGTATGTATAAACTCGAACCATGTAGTGTTTTTTTTGTTTAAGACTGTTGCTGCCTAAATAAAGAAAATAAATAAAGGTGAGCGAATGATTACAAGCAGAGTTCTTAGTGCAGAGTACGTCCGGGGAAGTACTATCCATTTAAGCCGTGAAGCGTGCATTTGTATTATTGTTTGCACTTTTTGAGTAGTAGAGCTCTTAGTGCAGAGTTCGTCCGGGGAAGTACTACCACCTTACCCATTTCCGCCGTGAAGCAGTAGTGCAATTGTATTACTGTGTTTCGGTTAGAAAGATAAGGGGGCCGGTGAAATGACAGGCACATGAGACTTAACAACTTCACGTCTCAGGGTCGATAACGTATTGCCGATGCCCCTGGTGTTGCAAATGTCCATAGGTGACGGTGACTACTTACCATCAGGTGGATCGTATGCTCATTGTCGACAAGATTTTTTGCATTTGTGCATCTAACCAGATATATGTAACGATTCAAATTTGAATTTCAAAAAATGGTCCTTGTCAGCCCCTGTTGATATTTTTAAGTAGATACATGGATAAAGACTTATGTATAAAAATGGTATATAAAGTACAAAAAAAAAATACAATTTAGCTATATTATCTGCAAATGTACACAACAGGCTTAAAGTAATCTAAAACTGTGTGAAAATAATAAATATTATTTTCTTTTGCATGCGTACGTGTAACATCTCATGTAGTCATAACACTATCGATTGATGATGATATGTGCGTAGATGAGTACATCCTACACCGCTCCTTGTCTCAGATAACTTATCAATGATAAAAACCGCATATTTTCGCATCTGAATGTATGATAACTTATCAGTGTATTTTTATACATAGCACATTGGTTTAGTTCCGCATGCATATTGGAATGACGTCAATCTATCAATTGATACAATTATTGGAACACTAGAAACAATAAACAAGATTTTTATACGCGGAGATATATTGAATAATAATGTTCAGATTCAGAAAGAGATGATGATATTCATTTCTCTTTGCAGTCGGGTAGAGTGAGACAGTAATATTATTAACAATAATTATGGAATTTAATACTTTGCAAACGACTAGAAGGATAATATCAAACGGGTTAATTGGAGCGGTGGCTAGTTGCCTTGACAGCCAAGCCACAGATCGTGGTTTGAGTGCCTGAATAAGTCAGATGTGTCTGAGTGTAAACAAACATATATATTATAAAAGAGTATATGAGTATATCAGTTTTCTGGTCCCATAGTACAGGCTCTGCTTCATTCGGGATATGATGACCGTACGTAAAATATATGTCCTGTCCTGCTGTCCCCCGCGGTTTTACCCGCGTTCTCGTGGGATGACACATGTATTATACATTAAAACCTTCCTCTTCAATTACTCTATCTATTAAAAAAAACCGCATCAAAATCCGTTGCGTAGTTTTTAAGATTTAAGCATACGAGTACAAAGGGACATAGGGATATAGGGACAGAGAAAGCGACTTTGTTTTATACTATGTAGTGATTAATTTGTCATCAAAACTCAATTACCAAAAATATTTTCACTTCCTTATTTTGATGACAACAAATAAATGTTATTTATAATGATAATGTTTGCAGTCACGTTCTAGGGTCGGAGTTCAACCTACCTATTTCACAGGACACATAAATTTAATAACAAACGCTCGATAACAATAACTCATTAAGGGTCATCATAGAGAAACGCTCAGCGGTGGCAAGAGAGCACGCGATTAATAACTTAATTACTAACTACTAAGGACCTTAATGACTTGACCCTCAGTTTGCCGACCGAGTACAGATAGGAAAGTACGTTTACATCCAACGAATAAGTTTCTCAAATAACTCAATTTTCTAGACTCTCCTTCGAATTTCGAGAAAACTTTTTGTTACTCAGTTTAATGATAACTAACTCAATGACAATATCCATAAAGTCCAAATTGCAAGAAATAAACCTAAACCTAAATACAAATAGAGACACAAATCCTAGGAGATTAAATGAAAAACTGATATCGATGAATCTTTCGAAAGCATCATAACATAGATACTTCAACGATAAACTCAAACAAGAGGTACTAGAGTGCAGAATAACAATGCAAGCCAACAAATTCGCCTTAGCAAGACGGTAAGTTCACAACGTACAAGTAAATGCAAGTAGTGGCGAAGCAAACAGCTTACGGCGCGTTTACACGAGCCGAGTCGTGTTTATTGAATACATTAGCAACACTTGAGATTTATTTCATTGGCCTTGTGGTCACAGTTATTAATTATCATAATCGATCAAGGCTAACCTGGGGGTCGCTGAATAATTAAATAATAAACTCACTATCATTTATTATGTAGCCAAGAAAATATTGTAACAGCAACACCTTACGAGGGACCGAAGAGTTGATGGCCTTCGCTAGTTGGAGACAAGAAAGTAAATAAAGCAGATACGTCGTATTTCGTACTATAATCTATAAAAAGTATAAAACTATGTCACTGTCTGTTTGTCCGTATATATCTTTTAAACAACGCAATAGATTTTGATGCAGTTTTCACTACAATTTATTATATACTAGCTGTCCCCTGCGGTTTTACCCGCGTTTCCGTGGGATGTCACATGTATTATACATAAAAACCTTCCTCTTTAATCACTCTATCTATTAAAAAAAACCGCATCAAAATCCGTTGCGTAGTTTTTAAGATTTAAGCATACATAGGGACATAGGGATATAGGGACAGAGAAAGCGCCTTTGTTTTATACTATGTAGTGATAGAGAATATATTCCTGAAGGTTTATCTTTAAAACATTTATATTAGTCAACTCAGGCGAAGCCGGGGCGGGTCACAAGTAATAATAATATATAGATGTATTTAATCAAATGTTGTAAGAACTTCTGTCACTGTTCCGGTAATTGTAAATAGGTTTGGTGGGAACAATAATGTGTTGATTCTAGTCTAGTTTGGTTTAAGGGTGTAATGATTTTTTTATGATATATGTATCTATAAAGTAAAATAAAAAGATATTCTTCACTTCTGCAATAACACACAGGTATCGTCAGTGAGACTAAATTAATCTATGTTCGTTTTTAAAAAGTTTGTTGAATTTATTGCCGGTTCATCTCAGTAAAAAGCAACCTTCCGAACCGGTATTAGAGTCAAACTATTCAGAAGTGCTTGTAAAGGCCTATTTAAATAAAAATATGTTCATTTTCAAACTTTAAATTTGACCTTCATAAGTGCCTTCCGAGGGCCTAAACTGAATAAATGGTTTTGAATTTTGAAATGAAAATAAAAGATCGCTCGGACCAGACATCTATTCATTGGATAGAAAGAAAAGAGAGTAGTCTCTCTAACTATCGTAGTATCATATGACGTCAGTACTCTTCTAATAATCTGTGTACTAACCACCTTCTACACATCACTAATCCTGGAGATTTTTATCAAATTCAAGTTTATTAACTGTAATAAACATAAAAATGTCATAACATGATTTCTGTAATGCTTGTATCGTATAAAGAGAGGAATTCAGTAATAGTTTTATTTTTATCAATGTTGAAGGAAAGTAGGTCAAATTGTTTCATTATTCGATAATAAGACTCTATGTGTGAAGTAATAAACGTCATTTATTATGAATAGAAAGATTTATGTTGCAATTTCATAAGAGTTATACTTTATCAATGGTTTGTGTATTTTATTGTCTTACTTGCTATTCGGCATGCATTGCTAGATGTAATTTTTTTATGTCGGGCTCTCGTCGCAGAATAACACACTAGATTTCATTGCTAAACTCCCTACTAGGTAATATTATAAATATGAATGTAAGTTTTTTTGTTACGCTTTCACGCGTACTGCTTAACCGATCATCATGAAACTTTGCATACATATTCATGAAGGTATTAGAAGTAACATAGGATACTTTTTATCCCAGAAAAAAATTACATTCAGAAACGCGGGTGAAACCGTGGGGGACAGCCAGTATTGAATAAATGTTATAACAAGGCATAGGGTACAAACATACAAACATGAATTTTTATTTATATAGATATCTTTGTATTATTACCCTATATATATATATATATATTTTTAATTTATGTGTACCACCGTAGTAACAATTTTTTCTCATTGAAGGAGTGCCCAACTTTGTTTTTTTGGTTTTGTAACTCTTTTTGATTTTTTTTAAATTTTTTCTATGGATTATTACTGTATATTATTTTTTTATGTGTACCGCCGTAGTAACTGTTTTTTCTCATGTTATACATAACTGTGGATAATAGTGCTGGTTGCACATGTATACAATACTGTGATGTAAAACTTTAATTTTATCATTGTGTGCAATTGTTTGTTGTCCTCAATAAAGGTAAAAAAAAAGGGAAAAAAAAAATATTATAAAAGTCTTTCCCCAACACCAACAGAGAGGTGTACTTGAGTCTCAGTTCTCTTAACAGATTTATGTGTGATGACCATCGTCTGCCACACCATCCATAGTGGTAACTATGAGATAGATTGTGTTGCAGTATAAAAAAGGGTGTGTAGGATTCCGTAGTAAAAAGTATATTTGTCTTCCGTGAAGACGTTTGGAGCTAAATCTAATCAAATATTCCCCTAAATATAATATCTCTTTACCTTTACCTCAGACGACTATCCACAATATTCGTAATTTCATAACACAACTGTATTGCATCCAGAAAACCCTTTAAATTTCCATCATGTAACCACAATAACACCAATTAAATGGCTGTGATATACGACTGGATTTGTCCACAGACAAAATTCCAACAATCAATAAATATCCTGAGACATTCTTCACACGGTAATCTGATTCCAAACTATGTTAAGCTCGTACTATCGTAACCAGGTAACTGATATACTTACAAATGTTTAAATACATTCTTGTACGCACACACACCCAGATATTCTTGCACCTAAGTTGTTTGTCATTGATGGGAAACCAAGTCCTGAGGCGTGACAGTAAAGGTATCTAATCATCAGACGAGCCAGTTAGCTTGGTTGTTAGGGACTCTGACTGCCACCAATTCCCAATCAGGACAAACATTTGTGTGCATGAACATCAGTGCCGGATTAAGCAAGCGCGGGGCCCAAACTATGTCGAGGGGCCTTTGGTCTGCTATGGGTTCTTAAGTATAAAGTGGTAAAAACAACACTCTGTGGTGGGCGGCCTTAGACACACTTTTGTGCGGGGCCCGTAACAAATGCTTCTCTTGCTACGTGGTTAATCCGGCACCGATGAACATGTCTGTTTGTTTTGTGACTGAGTGTAAATAACTACGTAAGTAAGTATTAAGAATAAAAAAGTAGAATATCAATTATCTGATTTCCATAGTACAACCTCTCCTTAGTTTGGGATCAGATGGCCGTGTGTAAAGAATTTTATTTACCACGCCAAGTGGTCTCTTAAACAAATCAGAAATAATATGATTTACGACAACATTTTGGCAATCCATTGTACTAAGAAAAAGCAGTCGACACTGAAGCTATGCCCATAATTTATAGCTCACTTATACAGGTGTAGTGGATAGTTTGGTACTGTTTACCTTTAGGAAAGTTCGATACAGGAGCAATAAGAATTGGACACGGCACTCACGGCAGATTTGCAGGGAAAGCTCGCCTCTACCGGTTGTTCGGACGTTGCTTATTTATTCACTTTATTGGTGGTAGCGATATTTAAGGCATAGAATAAAAACGAGTTATTTTGTCAGTTTATAGTTGTCTTGGGAATCATAATTTTAAGTTAATTTTATTAATGTACAAACTCTGTTTGTTTGTTATACTTTCAAGGTTAAATGACTCAACCGATCATGCTGAAATTCGGTACACACATTGTCTATGGTAAAGGAAATACATGGGCTACTTTGTATCAATTTTAAAGAGAGTGAAACCACGGGTCGAAAGCTAGTAAAAGTTTGCCAATTGTTAAGGGATAGACAAAATACCTTCAAACCAATTATCCCTGAAAAGGTAGACGGAGTCACGACACCCATATTCAATCAAAGGTATTTTACGTTCCATCCAGACATGTGGTGTGGTTTGTCTCCGTCTCTTGGGCCCTCCAATTCTCGGGCTACGGGTAATTGTTTATAAGAAACGTTAATTGTAAATTGCTTGACCTGGGAAACGAACCCAGGACCTTTAGTCACTTTGTGTTCGCGATCTCCAAGTGATTAAGAGAATTACGAGTATAACAAGATAAAAATAAAACTGGATAACATTTATTATAGTAGGGATAAGGGTACCACCAAATATTCATATTTTTTTCCGCCTATGGACATTTGTAACACCAGAGCATCGCCAATGCGTTGTCGACCCTGAGACGTGAAGTTGTTAAGTGTCATGTGCCTGTAATTTCACCGGCCCCCTTACCTTTCTAGCCGTAACACAGTAATACAAGTGCACTACTGCTTCACGGCAGAAATGGGTAAGATGCTGGTACTTCTCCGGGCGAACTCTGCACTAAGAGCTCTACTACTCAATTTATACTATACCTATCTATATATATAAAATATATAAATGAATATTTGTATGTTTGTAATTTATATATTCATGTGTTATTTTTCGGATAGCGATTTAACTTTAGTGAGTTACCCTACGTACGTCTGAGAAAGTTCCTGACAAAAAAGCACGCCGATAACAGCTAGTTATAACAAAAACAGATTTCTTGAGTCGAATCAAAGAAGTAGTAACTAATGGCAATAATTTTACAAATGGACGTATAATATGAAACATGAATGAAACCAATCACACTAGATCACAGAAATCACCCGATAATCGTGAACGATCATGTAAAGCCATGTACTACTTACAAGTGAGTTTCTAAACGGTCGACAATAAACATAAATAGATATAGTATCATACCGCGAGTTTACACGCTTATTATGAAGCAGTAAGTTGTACGTGAGAAAGTGACGATTATAGTAGTGATGTACCTGTTATCCGATGCTTTATCCGCGGATATTGTAAAAGTGTAGAGCAATTTTAAATTCTATTTCCAAGGTTATACCTAAGGTTAAAGTGCCTTAAAGGCCTATTTGGATAAATATAGCTCTTATTTAATAAATTTCGTTTGGTACGTTTTATTTTTCATAATAAAATTTTGTCACAAAGATTGTTATAAATTACTTAACAAAATTAGGCAATTTTCATAAAATCACATTACTTCAACTAAAATAAGGAATAATTACATAAATTCGATGTTGGCATGAAATCTACTTATCTAACTCCAAAATAATTTTGTAGCGAATGATAAATATTATTTTGATATCCGAATCAATACTCGGAAGCGATATTTCACACCACTGCCAGCCCTAATTATTATCTACGGGCTTTTATAAATTACGTAGGGACTACTTTTACTGTAAATTGTAACGTCGACGGCCCATTACTGTCGGGAATTTTATCACTTCCAATAATAATCAATTTATTATAATAGTGGGTGTGAAGCTACGTTTAATGATAGAAATTTGAGATACCTGATGAGTACGTAATGGGCACCTTTTGGTTTCAAACAACGTCCCACACAAAATACTTGTAAGTTATGACTGAAGACATTTACGAAATTAAACTCTCAAAATACAGGGTAGAATATCGGACATGTGGTATAATCAAGATTGAGAAATACCGAAAACAATCAATATCTGAAACTATAAAGAATGCTCATCATGTTTAAAAAACGCATGTTAAAATGTTATGTTTCAATGTTCTGTATTTCCATTTGCTTCATGAGGGTCATATCGCCCAACTAAAATTATATTTTATTGACTTGGCTGTATGTCCCATTCTTGAACAACGGGTCTTGCGATCTATGGAGCCACTACTGAGCTACCATTCCATATTTTGACCTCCACATTTAATCTTCAAAACAACTATGTTTTTTTACAAAACTGTCATCAAATAAAATCTAAAATATTACATATGTATCGTGACTAGAGAAGCACAGAGCGATGTTACTTCCCGGTGAAAGTGGAACCCCGGTGGAGCGCGGCGCAAATCGCAAATTATCCTTGCTTCTCCCGATCTAGCGTTATTTGTGGAGCACAAAGGAGGCGAGGCAGCGGGTAAGCGAAAGAGGCATCAATATCGACGGCTTGTTAGACAATGCCATTTGCATTTCTGCCTTTATCTTTGACTTAAGATAACAGTTTCTACAAAGTTCTATATTCCTTTATCGATATGGAAAACAATTTTGTACTTTTATTGTCAACCTCTTGGGCTCAATTCTGTAAGGAAAATGACACTAACTCAAGGATTTTTCGTCGCGGCCTCCGTGCTCTGTCTCTGTCGCCTACTACGCTAATACAACTAATCACGTGAGAGGTAAGCTCCCCGAGGCCTCCGTGAAGCGTCTCGCAGACCAAGTTTGTATCAGCTGAATGAGGGACTTGTCATAATAGCGGTTTAATCCAAAATGTCAAAGGAAAAAAAATGTGCATATCGAAGTAGAAGCTAAACCTTCAGAAAACGACTTATCCCATTCTCTCCCAGGCTAAATCCAATAAATATATATGTTTATCTCTTTTTATTGTCGCTTAGCTGTGCAAAAGAAGTTATCACTTCAAAAATAAGAATAAATAGAATGAACTCTTCTACCTTGGACTACGCTTCAAGTTGATGTAAAAAACATATCGTTACATTACAGCGAGGAAATAGTGAATTGAGTGTGAATGACAGATCGTGAGGTCACGACATGCGTTTCACACTCAAAAGTGGCGATGTATATGGATTTATATATTTTTTAGCAAACTGATACTCATTGCTACGACTAGATCAAGAGGGGACATGTTACAGTTTTCTGATGCACTTTGAAAGAAGCAAAATTTTTTTGTAGACGAATTAGGTTCGATATTTTTAAATTTCATGGAAAAAGAGAATTCTGGTGTATTAGATTTCATTGCCTTGGATTTCCATGTGTCTATTTACTCCATGTGTTTTAAAGTCTTAAATGTGCACTTTGTAAAGCATGACAGTGTTATTCAATGTTATTTTGAATTAAGAACTATCCCCACAACAGAAAAACAGTATTGTAACCGATTGAAAACCTATGCTGACTATTTTCAATACACTGCTGTTCAATCGTCAGTGCACCTTATTCGTAATATTACTAACACAATACGAATATAACTTTAAACAACGATAAAAGATCGTCTATCCTTCTTCAACGTGCACCTACACCTGTGAGTTTGAAAGAGATAGAAGAGAGGAATTCATTATGGACCAGGAAGTCTGTCAACATCCATTTGCGGATGTCGCGCTAGTCGCTATGGCAGGCACGTACCGATCTTTTAACTTATATAACTTTAAGTCCATTTTAAAGATATATGTGAGGACATTTCAACCCTTTGTTATTTGTTTTAGTTCCATATGGATAAGAATATATCATCGACATAACTCTTATTGGATAAACGTTATTTTTACTGATCGAATTTATGGAGGACAATTTTAGGATATTCTTTTTACAAATAACGCAGATTCGGAAAATGTTGCCAGTGAAAGCTTGAGACAAAGTAAAGTATTTTGTTAACTGAGAACTATGTACCTACGTAATATACGTATTTATTAAAATAGTAGAACCTACACATAAAATTAAAAGTAGAAGGTATATTTAGTATATCAGTTGTCTGGTTTTCACAGCACAAGCTCTGGTTAATTTGGGATCAGATAGTCGTGTGTAAAAAATGTTCCAGGATATCCCCGAAGATCCCTGAGATTCATCTCCTTTAATGAATTATTAAAGATTTATAATATATGTGGTTAGCTACCCTGCCAAGTCGCAGGTCGCGGGTTCGATTCCCACCCAGGAGAAACATTTGTGTGCATGAACATGAATGTCTGTTTGTTCTGTGTCTGGATGTGAATATCTATATAAGTATGTATTTAGTAGTAAATGTAGTAAACCAGTTATCTGGTTTCCATAGTAAGTACAAGCTCTGCTTAGAAAGAATGTCCCAGAATATTTATTTATTACAATATCTAATGATTTAGTTACCTTGTTTATTATTTAAGATCATGTGTATGAAATGTTGATGGCTATGACGCCTTTATTCCAACAAAACTGCATTTAAATAATAACAAAATAGATCAAAGACAACGAATTCATCACATAACTTTGCCAATGCGTGTGGTCTATCGACATTTGAATTCACGGCAGAATATCAACTGATATGATCAATGAGAAAACGGTCTCAGTGATTTATTTATTCTTAATGCAATACCATATAGTGATGGGACATGAGGGCATTCCTCGGATGGAAACAGTATACATATTTATCCGAGTACCGAGTTCCGAGTTCTTACAATGTAGACTTAAGCACAAGATTGTTTCTAAAGAAAAGAGTTTTAAAGATAAGGAAATTTGAGAAGCAAGTCACATACATTATATTAGTACCGCACTTCGCAACATCATCTTCTTCATTGCTCCACGTATACTTCTCATTCTCATTCTCTTTGTCTATCTATCCGTCTGAATTAGATGAGCCTAGTTGGATTCTTCTAAATCTATTAGGTAAATCACATTATTACTCTATTTTTTTTTTTAATTTGTTAATTTACATAGATTTCACTATGTTTATGTATTTATTTATAAAAAAAATATTTAAAATAAAATATATTTTTACAGTTTTTTACGCGTTAAACCTGCCTACAATTTTCTATATCCAGAGGTGTGATTATGTAAGGTAAATTACACTAGCTCGACGATGTCTCGTCGCGGCCTCTTTGTTCTACCTCTTTCTACTATGTAATCTTGTGAGAACTCTACTCTCCGAGGACTCCCGGAGCAGGCTATAGAATTGGTATTGGGGATGTAATCTAAAGGTTATCTAGAAGAAATCGCTTTAGCGATAAGACCACGAAATACGTTGTAATGTGAACACAAAACTATGTTTTCTACGAATCTACTTGTATTTTTTCTCTTATTTGTCATGTGACATGGAAAAACATACTATATTATTTTTCTATACTAATATTATAAAGAGGAAAGATTTGTATGTAAGTATGTTTGTTACTCTTTCACGCAAGAACTACTAAACGGATATGGATGAAACTTGGCACATAGATAGAGCATATCTTGGAATAACATATAGGCTACTTTTTATCCCGGGAAAATGTGATTTGCCTCGGGAACGCGGGTAAAACCGCGGGGGATAGCTAGTATTAAATAAAGAAAAGTAATAGGACAAGGATTACTGAAAAATGTAAGTAACAATAATACTCTAATACTTTATACTTCGAGTATAAAAGTCCCATCACTGAGTGCATCTGGTTAATATACATTGTGTTTATAGGTTAATAAAACACATTATATATGATAACTGCATCACATTATACAATGATATGCGTAAATGTAGGAATAACGATGGTATGGAGTCGCCATTTGCATTTTAATTGACAATAGCGACACCAAGAAAACAATGCATTTTTAATAAACCCGCCTTTATCATAGCTCTGCATTTTTTATGATGTCCACGGGTGTTGATTTAGCTTTATTCTATTTTAAGAATTTTATAAAAGATTTGTTTAATTTGTCGATCCTGCTAATATGTCAACCAAATTATCTTTATATTATTTTTTATTATAAGACTTTACACGTAATATAAACAATAATGAAGTTATTATTGGTAAGGAAAAAGTAAACAAATTAGAAAATATCATAATACCTGAACCAAATATTTGTAATAAATATTAATTTCTACTTGGCAACCCTGAACTGAAGTTACTATACATGTAAATAGCTGTGACACATTGGAATGTATGAACACAATAACTCTGTTGTTTATTATAATTCAAAAGTGTGTAATACAAACTACCTTATGCTCTATATTTATGGTCAAATTATTCAATAGTAACTTGTAGTTAATGTAAAAATTGCACATCGAACAATCCTATCAAATAACTTATAAATCACAATAAAAATATTTTTTTTTAATCCTAGATTTTTATAACATTGCAAAAGCGTTAAGCGAAGGTGCTTAATCTTCATTAATCTTAAAATTCCTTAAAAAAATATTCTGATTTCTTTATAAGTAGTTTAGTTTATTAACATGATTGCAGCATCCTTCTTAAATTAAAAACGAATCTTGTACATTGTAAAATAATGTAAATATATTTTGTCTATGAACAGCTTAAGAATCGGGAGTTACGTAAAGAGTAATTATGTGTCTCTGAGTACGGTAGTTAATCTTATAATAATAATAATTATTTTCCACTCATATTTTTATGATGTCAACAAGCCGATTGACTGGTATTGTGAATTCTGCCTCAATTTAATTCACAAGAGCGCTTTGAAATAAATTAACGTATTTAATTAAATAGTTTATGACCCTGTTCAGACAAAGCAGAGTATAAGTAGTATGTATATTGTTCTTTTCAATCCAAAAATTATGTCTACGTCCGGTTAGAATTGAAAGAATTTCACAATATAATTACTGAGTATTACCTATATATGTACAAACACAGACAAACACTCGCTTTTTTACATAGTTTTATATTAATAAAATATTTACTTTTGTCAAATATGAACTGTCACAAAATAAAGACAGACAGATTCATTTGAAAATACCAATTTTTCCGCTATCAACCTTCTCTGTTAAAATATTTACATTAAAATTGTCTCTACATATTTTTCTAGCCAATTCTAAAATGGCAACATCGCAGATAGACGGAGACAGGCAGACCTTCTGCACATTGTTTATTGCAGGGAATCTCAAACTACCAAGTTATACATATAAATATAACTATGGTGTGGCATAGACTAGCTGTAGATACCTGGGCAAAACCATAAAACAAAACGATTCTATTGACATAAATAAATACATAGATAATATATAATAGAAAGCAATAGGTAGCATGTTCAATAAAGAGATTGGAAACCACTGCTTATGACACGTTTAAATACAAGAATGGAAGCTACCAAGATTTGTTGTCTAGACTCTAGACGAAAACCTACGAAATGGCAAAACAGCATGTTGAATAAAAGCCGATATTAACACATAATTGTGAATAAGATATTGGATAAGATTTATTACTTCTCGTTATAAATTGTGAGAAGAATACCTTATGAGTTTGCGAATGGTGTCGTAAATGGGTAACAACAGATTTTCGCAAGCATGCTTAGCGCTGCTGTCTTTTTACGATTCAACATTTATAAGTACTTCAACTTTCAAATTATAGATTGAATTCATTATTTTATTGCAGATGCTCTATTATTTTAAAAGAAAACAATAAATTATTAAACCTGGTAAATATCTTGAAAGCATTACAACACACGGCTATCAACCCCCTTATTCAGCTAATACAAACTTCGTCGGCGAGCCGCTACACGGAGGCCAAATTAAGCAGAGCTTATGGTATGGAAACCCTATAACTGATAGGCTATGCTTAAATGTTTTTTAGTTATACTAAAGGGCCTACCCTTGTATGTCGAAGGCACATAATAGGCCAAAAAAAACAAGTGTTAAAATATATTACTTAGGGTAAGATCCCTGTTATTTTCGAATATCCAGTTTCTTATCAATCGAAAAGTTTCCAAAGAAAATCTCAATAGGAAAACTTCACAATTACTTCAGCCGGTGCCTATTTATTTTCAACTGTATCGTTGACACTTTAGGGTTGAAATTGTCACAGTAAATCCAGGTATTTACATCGTGTTATGGGGAAACGAACTCGTACAGCGTATAAAGGGATCAATTACGAACTACACTCGTCGACTCTGCTGAGTGATACGGGTTATTTATGTCAACTCAAGAGTGTGATGCATTACGGTACAATTGGTAATAGCCACTCTTGGATTGGTAATTGATTTACTTCTGACACTTTAGAAGTAAGTACCTGTCCTAATAGAATAAGACTGTTGAATTACATTTTTAATCGACTTTCAAGCTGAATAGCTTTCAACTTTCTTTTTCATTTTCACCGGCCTGTAACCAATCTGCGCTTATTGCGGTATGGCAACATCCTACCTTCACACTTTCGAGCGTAACAAGAAATACGACTTTCCTAAGAAAACTATAGTCGTGATTTTCTTTCATTGTTGTTAAAATAGTTTGACGTACACACTACAAAAAAGTTTGTGTTCACTTGGACAAACAGTAATTTGAATTTTATTTTTTATTTTGTTCTTTGTTTACAATATTATTAGTTGATTTTGTAGCTCAGATGATTCGTATTTAAACATAAGTGTATTCTCTTATATATTTTATCATAACTTAACCTTATTATGTAAACTTGAACTTTTTAATTATGAGTATAGGGACACCCTAACTCGGTAAAATAAAACAAAAATATTGCTCTAGCAAACAGATTTACCAAAAATAAAAAGCCTAAAAATAGTTACGCTACATTCGGGGTCCCCATAATGGTGTGAACATTTGCCCCGTTCCCCCCATTTAGCGCATCCGTCTCATAATAAACCGGCCATGTATATTCAGTGACAGCCCTGAGATAGTTTGACGGAATGACGGTAGGGTTGTCATAACAAAAAATATGGTAATGAAAATTTACGTGCATATTTTTCCTAGATCTCGTATGTGGAATATTGGAGAGTATATTGGAATTTCAGTTTATGTTAATTTAAACATACTTAACATGAATTTATAATTATTCATAAAAAAGGAGAAAAAAACCTTATTTTTAAAACCTATGAAATGGGCCTATTTGCATAGAAATTTCTACTCGCAATCTAATCGTAGCAACCCTATCCAAATCCAAGTACAAACGAGCTTACGTTCACGGTCACAAACGAGCGTGCGTCAGGGCTGACACCCGCGATTTGTCCAACAAGGCTTGACCCCGCGGCATCCGGTGGCACCAATTGACACATTTGTCAACCTGACTGCTCCCGGAGACGGCCCTTCGCGTCACACTCTTTTTATTTACGAGTGGGGATCACGAACCGTATATTGACCTTCCTATATGAAAAAATTTAAGCGCTGTTCCCACAGGAAATCGAATATTAGAGTAATGATGGTTTGAGCGGGTTTCTCGTCATTTTGTTATTCAGTTAACTCGATGGCTGTCTAAACAAGGGCCAATAAACATTGTAGGGCAACTTACTACAAAAAAAGAAAGACATTAAATAGACAGAATAAGAAGATAAAATCTCTGAAGATGACTGAACAATTCAGTAGCTAAATAAAGTAGTGAAGACCCAAGACATAACATTTATATGTTATGGAACAATTGACGTCATTAAAATGCAAGTTTCTAATTTAAAACAAATACTCATTTATATACCGGATATACGCCACAATAGATCTATGAAGTATACTGTTAACTAACCCAAATTATACCATTGCATGTTTCTATCACAATGACACAGCTTTTTGCTAATCATCCCAATCATTGAATTTCAATAGATCTCGAGGCAGTAGCACAAAAAAAGTCTAGCGAATATCACTAGTCTGTGACACGCTCCAGTAAATAAATTATGTGCTATAAAAAATCTTCTTACCGATACAATGCTTAGGTATACAGTCTTGTTTGTTTGAGCTATTTTTCGCAATTTACTGACCTGTAACGAAATAAAACAAGAATTAGAAATTATCAGAGTCATGGTCAAAAGGAACCTGAAAATTACAACACTAGCTTTATATCTAAACATTTTGCGTCGAGATTTTATTGCCAGAATTCATAATTAGAAACGAATTTAACTTCTAAAATAAAAAAAGACATAAAAGTCAATAAAAAAGCTGAAGGCGTTTTCATAATAGATTGATCGCTCAGCGCCCGCACATAAAGAGACAGCAGTTTTGACGGCGTATTGTAACAAAAATCCCCTTCAACTGTGATTCCGTGAGCATCACATAGTTGCCCAGTTTGTAAAGTCCATCTGGCCTAAGGCCTGAGGCTTATCGCCACCATCGTACTGAGTGCGCCAAAAACCAATGCAATGGGAAATTGAACATCGTGCAACGTCGCGGTATGCGCGGTGTTCAATTTACCATACAAACCAGCATTTTGGCGCACTCGATACGATGACGATTCGTTTGCGATAGGTGTTCGTGCTCAGGGAACTGATGAGAGACTATATGAACAAGCTTCCACCCCGAATTATAAAGGATAAGATTATTAAAAATATTATCGTATCAAATTTCATTAGGATCTGTCCAGCCTGTCACAGCTCTGTCGTAAAAACGGAACCAAAAGACATTTTCCAATATAAAATTTAGTAGGCTCTTAGTACCATAGCCAAAGTGATAAAACCAAAAGAAAGTACAAATTCTTACGATAAATCTCGTACTATAAATACTGGTTATTATGAGAAAATGTAGTTTTCCAATGGCCTTCAATGTACATAATTAAAACGGATCTTGCAAGTTTGATGTATTCAGAAATGCAAATAAATGCGCAATTTCCACTGAGCAGAGATAGGGCAAGACTGCGTCCAGTACCAGTGGGGGAACTAGTACCAAGCCGTAATAGATTCATGCCCGATTTATGTGCAGATTAGAAAATTATTCACCATTTTCACTGTGCCACTGTTATAATGTAAGGCAATGCGAATTGAAAACTCGTATTATGTGGGTCTACATTTTATAGGGTTTTAGTAACAGAGATGACGTTTATTGAGCTCCGATTGTTGTTTATGCTAACATGTTAATCAATTGACGTCGAATTTATTATGTTTTATTACATTTATAGGTTGCTATCCCAAAACTAGACAATAGGTTGATAGCGGTTGTATTTATAGGGCTGCCCTCTCTTTTCAGGAACCGATAGCAAAGTTGCCTTACCCAAATTATATTTTATTTTATCACTGCTTCGTGGCGTAAATTTTCCAGAAGCTATAAAAGATATAAGACATAAAGAATATTTCACTAAATAAAATAAAATATATCTTCACTCTAATTTTATTTGAAGAGGTTACTTCTACTATTACTGACTGAGACTGAGACCCATAATTCATCGGAAAGTGAAATGTGGTAAGCATTTTTACCTTCTCTCGGGCACATTACCCATCCTAAAATGCAAGTTTTTGTCAATGGTTGTGTCACTGAACCGACAATTCTAAAATATTCACACACAGGCTATTCCATTGTAGGCTACTTTTTATCACTTGAATGCGGGTGAAACCGCGAGGAAAAGCTAGTTTCTAATAAAGAAATATAAAGTCCCAACCGAAGCCAGAACCTCAGATTTCTAACAGAACTGTAACTTTACCGCTCGACCACCAAGGAGATTCTATTCCATTTAATTTCAGATAAAGAATTATGAACGACCAATAACTTGTATATTATGATTAATAAATGCCAAAGATTCTAATTTAGATGCAAATCAATATTATAATTCTCACACTATCGAATTATATATGAAGTGTCACATTCATACCTTTTAAAACAAGATGGCGATAGGATAATGAAAAGTGTGACGCCGCTATAAAAACATAATGATATTTAATAGTCAACATATCAGTTTTCTATACGTAATCAAAAATCAATATAGGTGTAAAAACCTCAACAGTAACCACATTCAGGTAATGCGAGAGGTACCTACCAACGTGACAAGAAATCGTGGATTCATTCGACGATGTATTAATATGCATTAGTTTGTTTACCGCGGTAAATAAAGTTTTGAAGAACAATTTAATACGTCCCGTAATTCAAAGTTTAATTTTGTTCAACGGAAACATGGTTAGTTTTCATTAAATTTACGGTGAAGTTGAGGAAATTAAATTATGTTATTTTTGTTACTAGTAACATTGCTTTGCATAGACAATATATATTTATTCTAGCAACATTGAAACGAGGCATATTCTGAACTAATGATTTTAGTTTTGGTAACAATAAGTCATTGTTGTTTTTGACGTACCTACGACATATCCTAACAACAAGATCATTATAGTTACAGACAAAAGATAAAGCCAATGAACTGATAATAGACATGGCAGTGTGTATATGTAGAAGGTCGTGGATTCGGTTCCCAAAATGATTCCACTTATGGCATAAAAATCATTGTAGCAAAATCATTCTTCTAATTACCATGCAACTGCTCTGTTTCTACACTTTTCTTCTAATTTCTACCCAACTTCTTTAACTCTACATTGTATAAAACAAGTCGTTTCCTGTCGTCTATACGTATCTTTTAAATTATGTAACGAATTTTCATCAATAGACAAAATGATTTAAGAGGAAGATTAATATGTATAACTAGCTGTCTCCCGCGGTTTTACCCGCGTTCCCGTGGGATGTCATATTTATTATACATGAACCTTCCTCTTCAATCACTATCTATTTAAAAAAACCGCATCAAAATCCGTTGCGTAGTTTTAAAGGGATATAGGGACAGAGAAAGCGACATTGTTTTATACTATGTAGTGATTACATGCATATTAAACACTAAGATAGGTATATATCTATAATCTTGATGAAATTTGAGTGAGTTGTTCTACATACAGCCGCGAAGGTTCCTGACAAATAAAATGTCGCATAGCAACGCATACCGGGAACAGCTAGCGTATTATAAATGTTAAACTATGCGTGTGTATACACTGCTGAGAATACTTCTTATACAGAAAATACATGTGTAAGCAGTAAAGCCACTGATCGGAACCTAGGTTTATACACGTGTATTTCGCAGAAATATCATTGAATACTGTATAGATACGAATATTAACAACATCGACATTCCAGGAAGTATCTGAAAGACATCACGTTCACGCAAACTCTAACAAATGTCAATGTCACGCTCTTCAATCCCGCCGTCTGTCCGTCTGTCACGCATTCGCAGGCAAATTGCTGGATAAAATGTGTGTGTACTTCGTCTGTCTTTGCATACATTACGATTCGTCTAGAGCTTTTAGCGCTATAAGCTTTCGCTCTAGACTTTACTTAAGAGTTAATGTAACATGTGCACTTTGTTTTGGGAGGACTTTGGTAAACTTAGTAAAGACTCTCAGTAATTTAGAACAACCTGTGTATAAATACATTATTTATTGGGAAATAGTTAAGTTGTCATTTATCGTGCTCAAAACCAACAGGGGTGTGATTTTATAAGGTAAAACAAATTTACTAGTTCGACTATTCGTTGCAGCCTCTAAAGTCTGTCTCTTTCATTTACTACGCAATCATGTGAGAGGTCACCTCTCCGAGGACTCATTGCGCCGACAATATTTGCTGAATAAGAGAGCTCCCTAAATAGATCCCTACATATGTATATACAATTATTATACACTATTAGAATCGCGTCACATTTATGAATTGAAAGTTCTTTATCGGCGTATGGGAAAAATTTTATAGCAATGAAAAAAAATTGTGACGTTTTTCTGTTACGCGCCATTTTTATTTCTGGGTAACATATTTCCGTTACGCGCCATATTTTTCTATACTATGTAGGTAGTGCATAAAACTGTTTCCTATTACAATACACTCTACTTGCTGTCTCCCGTGGTTTCACCTACGTTCTCGGGATAAAAATAATCGTATTTGTTTTTCTAAGTTGTGAAGTATCTGTATGACAAAATTTATTCAAGTCCGTTTGGTAATTTTTGCGAGAAAGAGTAAGAAACATCCATACATCTATGACATCCATCCTTGCAAACTTTCGCATTTATAATATTAGTAGAATATATAGGTACATGAATATATTTGTGGCCCACGTTTTACTGGTAGTGTTCTTTATTATCCAGCACTACGTACATAGGGCGCTATGCCGGAACTTGGTAAATAGCGACTGAATGAATTCGTAAATTAAAGTTTAAAGACGTCTTTGTTACCTAGTTTTAGAATACAGTACGAACTACAAACCTCTTTGCTTGTAAATGCTTCTTACTTGAAGTTGGACTAAAGTAAACTTTACAGCACTTCTTTGTGTACTAAGCTAAATAGGAGTACTTCAGAACTTCTTTGTGTGTCTTGCTAGATAAGAAAAATAACTTTTTTTTTCCAGTGTCGATTAATTCGGTTTTTTTTTTTTTCGAACAATAAAAATTTGTTAAGTTTCCTTCGTTTATTTAGATAAAATTAGCTGTCTCGCTTATCATGCTGTATCTAATAAGTAATGTGTGGTGCTGGGGCGTTTCCAAGGGATGTTAAATTATTCCGGGGCAAAAAGTAGCATAAGTTACGTCTTAAAAATAGTATACCTCTTATAAATCGGTCCCGCCGTTTCGGAATCCATCGGAAACATACACACATCGATTTTAATATATAGGTATAGATAAAAGTAACCATTTCAAAAAAAGCTGAAGCTAACGGATAAAAAAGGATTCGCCATGCCAATTGTTAAATCCACTAATTCCTAACAAAATAACGCATGGTAAGCTCTAAACAAACCTGTAGTGTGTTAATCTAGTGGGAAAGTGCATTTGTGCATTTTTTTACAACCACCGAGCGACGTGCAACAGCGAGTTACATGATTCTACACCAAATCGAATTTGACAAAATTTTGCACAAAACATTTTGTTCTCGCGCATTTTTTGCACAAAATTCAGTAGATGGTGACAAGTTTTTGTCGAAATTCATCTAGACATGCCTTTATGTTCTAGACACGTTTTTGAGTTAGTTTTTCTTGCAATCTTATTTGTAGCTACGGAATTTTGATTACTTTTTTATAAGTCATTTTTGTGGTCCACTTTGTTTGACACATATTAGACATTATTTTTTTAAAGGTAAATGGAATTTTTTCATTCTTAATTTTATGCAAATTTATTGGTGAGAAAAAAAAGAGCATAGTAGGTATAATGCATAACCTACTTAATAGAAATTAGTGTCAATATGATCGGTGCAAAATTATTATTTTCTTTAGTAAATAAATGGTGCGGCTAGCAACTTAAGTATCTGAACAGATCAAAATTTACAAAATTCTTATGCACTAAAACTAAAGCATAATTGTTAATAAAAGATTTTTTATGGATAGTTTATAAAGACACATTAACAAAACGCCGGTTCTCTTAATCTATTCATGTAATCTTATAATCAAAACTTGTTACCAAACAATTTTCGGTTTGCTTATTATCAATTCCCACGTAAACATACAAAAGGGGCGTTATCAAACTAACCTTTCAACATTCAAAGTTAACAAGTATTGCGGTCCATACGGTAGAGGAATAACAGTACGGTCACAAGAAACTTTACAAACCTCAACTTGACCATTCTCAGTGGGATAGTAACTTAGAAACTACTGCAATTTAACTAAATAAAGGGCAACGCTAACAGAACATAAATTGAATACAAAACTATCATCATTAATATAAAGAATCTTATAAATAAATAGTAGTGTACGTTTACAACTGTTATTTCCAATAAGTATATTTCATCAGAATAAATATGGAGAACAAGTTTTGAGTTCATGAAGTAATTATTTTATAAGTTCAATAAGGTCCCGATTATGCCTGATCTTGGTGTTTTTAGTATGAGTTTAGTAGGCAAATTTGAACATGAAAACTGCAAATTGATCGCTAATATCCCTCCCTAAGAGTTTATAATTGACCAAACAGTAAAACTTTTAGATGGATGTCTGATGATGATGATGTTTGTTATTCTTTTACGATAAAACTACCGGAATGGTTTCAATGAAACTAGGCACCTAAATAGAACAAGCCTGGTAATAACATATGAATACTTTTATAACATTTCTCAGGAACGCTAGTCAAACCGCAGACTATATTGGAATAAATAAAACCAGATCAAAACAAGATATGAAATACATATGATTGGTAGTTAAACAGAATTGGCATGTTTTAGTATTCCCAGTACACTTGGACTGTCGAGTATTGCATCATGATGCGGAGACCACCGTTGATCAAATGCGCGGGCGCATAAACTGATCAATCATTTCGATCAATCGCTCGTAAACACCAGCGGTGCCCAAACTGTAAATTAAAATCGTAATACTGAAGATTTTTTCGAGATTGCGTCGCAAAATTTAAATGTGACAGGTTTACGATTCCGTTTGACCGGAATTTATTAGCAAAGTTTTATCCGGTTTGTTTATCTAAACTGACAGATTCCGTATTCTTGGAATTAATAAATATAAACACAAGTAATTTAATCTTGACAGTCATTATATAATGCTTCTTGTGGATGCGTCGACAGAAGCGATAGAAATAAAGTATGTAGGTGTTGTAGGTACTAATAGTTTCTTTAATGGAAGCCTGTCGAGTATCCGATAAAAATAAGTGAGAATTATTTTAAACGTTGCGTAAACGAAGTTAATTGTCTAGATGCTAGATTTTGTAAATTCAATCAAGCACTATAGAAATTACCTACACGTTTCTACGAAACCAATTGTTGTAATAAAGCCAGCAATAAAGATGTGAAATTAAACGAATCTCGGGTATATTTTTCTGACCCAGTTTGTCTGAAGGAGTAATTTCAATTTTAACGCTCTTGTTACGAACGAGGTCTCAGAATTACATTATTTTAAATGGCGACCCTGTTAATACAGAACACGTTTAAAAACGGAAAGTTTTATGGATGCTTTACTTGAAACATCTACATTAAACGACAATTGATATTCTTTCAGATCAAAATAAAGATGGCAACCAGGGTCAAAGTTATCGTAAAAGTTTGACCAATGTTAATATTATGACAATAATTTTCATGGCTGTGGTGAGGACATTATTATATATTTTTAGGCGTAATGATCCGTTCACGATTTTTTCAAATTTATAACTAAAACTACAACTATACTAGTAGAGTAAAGTTTTAGATACTCTGAACCATCCAGCTCATATATCGACGTTTTATTGAACGTTAATTGACGTATGCGGGCTGTAGAAATATGCCATGGCCTGCGATATCTATTCAAAAGATAAACTTTCAATGTTGGATCAGGCCTTACAACGAAATAACCTTCGATCAGCTATAGAGTAGGTACTTCACCACTTTTCCAAACACGCCTGTTTGGACCAATGATTTTAGGAAGAAAAATGATATGTGCACAGGAAAATCAATAGAGAAGTAGTGAATTTCCAAGCTCTTCTGATATTTATAATGATACCATGTGAATTATATAAGGTAGGTAATTATGAACACAACACTAAAAGCACAAGATGCGAGTTAAGTTCCACCATCATGTATAAAGATGACATATTTGTTTAACCATCAACAAGTGGTGACAGAGCTAATACAACAAAAGTTCAAACTACTCCAATTAGTCACATAGTACATCAGTCACAGTCAAAGGTTCTCACTCCATTACATAACCCGTACAAAAGAGTACCATGTTTAATTCATGACACATTATTGCTACGGAGTTTCGGAGCGCCACAAAGAGCCCGTCAGGAATGCTAACACCATTTTGGTAAAGCTCTCTCGATAATGGGAGGAGACGAGGAAGCGGCCGTGTGAATACGAATATCCTTAGAAAATACGTAAAAGCCTAAGGAATGCATCATGGAGATTATATTGAAAATGCAACTGTCAATGACAAATTGTGTTAGGTTTTCAGCTGCCGATTCAATATGTCGAATACATAATGGAGCAGCGAGTCTCAAACTTCCCCATGTCCATCAGTTACTGAACGAATTATGTTAGGTACTTTACTCTAGTTAAAACTGTAATAGCATTAGTCCCTCTTCACTACTTCTAAGGAATTCAGAATTTGGACTCTGACCAGCCAATGTTTAAATATGAGATAATTTGTCTTCTATAGAATAAAGTTTGAAGGTACACGTAAATATAAGAAACATATATCCAACAACTACTCAATCAATACGAAATAAGTCTGCCTATCGTCAAAACAAACAAGGTAGGTACCTACCTACACCTAATGATCTCAGTTCATCTGGCTTCAATCAAAAGCAATTCATGAGGATGATACAATTCAATAGCTCAATTCATTGCCTCGTGTTTTATATTGACAGAACCATGGATTTGATTGGTTTATCCCAATAAAAAAGAGCTAGATGGATTGTGGTTAAAATAACGTTAAAATACTGAATAAATATTGTCATGGAATTTAGTTTCAAATAAAAAAATAAACAATTTTTGTGTGACAGAACTGTGGCATGTTCCTTCACTACAGAAATAGAATTTACAGAACTGGCAACATTGGAAATGCAATAACATCATGCCAAACATCTTAAGCCTGCTAAGCACGTGGAACGCGGTGGAAGATTCAAAACACCTGATTCGATTTTGTCATCTGAATTCAAATTCTGAAGTAGGGGAGATACAAATATCTCCTTCGTTTATGCGATAAAATGGCGCCAACCCTACGTATTAACATGTGATGTAGGGTCGTAAATTTTTATATGAGCGTGGAACATGTCACAGTGTCATCATGCGCGCGTGAACGATGGTGTTTCGCTAGGCATGTATGGCACGTGAGCGAAAGATAAAAATGAATTACCTACATTATTTTTATAAGATGCAAGTACCTTCCGATAATTTTATGGTTGGAATTTATGATACCCAACTCACCTACTGCTTAAATTATGACTTCCTTTGACCATGATTTCGAACATACAACATATACAGAGCATGGACTTATATGCTTTGGATCATCTTAACATTTTTCGTTTGTCATTCATATGAATAAAATTAAAATATTTCTCAAGTATATAAATAATTTGAAAAACCTTTTATAAGCAAAATGTTACTAGTTCGACTGAGTCCATTAATGAAAATTAGTGAGCAAGAAAGAAAGCCAAATGTTACAATATTTTATTTTCATAAAACAGTATCAATATTATGTTATTGAAAAAAAAAACATTTCGTAAAACAGATCTCATCAAGACATTAATTTGGTATAGGTACACTAAAACCCTGAAGTCATGAAACACTAAAAGGTATCTTTTAAATTATTAAATAGTTATATAAACATATTAGGTACTCTATACCATGTTATCGAGTACCTAATATTCTAATAACTTTAAATAAAAGCATTTCTTCAAATCCGAAAATAGCGTGATAAAAACCAGTAGTGGTACGTTTCTGACGAAATCATGTTATTTCTATTATATTATATATGTATTATGGAAAAATGGCGGCAAGTACAATGATAAGTCATGAGAAACCATTTTAAATTAATTTTTCTATCATTTATGATTAAAATTTATGTGACACGATAACAGTCTAATGTGTCGTCTACGTAGTTATTTTTTATAAATATATGCTAGTAATTTAGTCCATTAGTATTATTAGTTATTATATTGCATATTGCATTTGAATAATAGTCATTTAAAAATATTACTCTAATGAGTTTCGCTTGCGTGGGCTTATGTTTTTCAAATCAAAACCATATTCCCACGGCATACGATAGAATTTATAATAACCGTACTTTATTATTAAATCCAAATTACCTACTTCACAGCTTTTTATATGAGAAATATGACACTCGTTTATGATCAGGCTTACATTAAAGTTGTTTCTACACAAGTTTACACCTTAGTACTATAATTTCTAAACGTGTATTTGAATAACCAATACGTATACGTAATCTTTTTTTAATGTGGTTTAAGTTTATCAATATTGTAGGACAATTAGAGGGAATCAATCACTCTTACCAAGCTGTTGTAATACATTGACAACTAGTGATTATACTTGTTAAAGTTTAATTACAATAACTGCGCAATGAAAAGTCAACGATGAAATTGCTGACATTTTGCGAATCATTTTTTATTTATTTCGTTGACCACTTAATATTAATTGATGGTTTATTTTTGCTCGGATTATACGAATATCAAACCAATACATAGGAATAGTAAAATTCCAAAGATATCAGTCACGTGAAGAGTTAGATGCTGCTAAAGATCCACAAATAAGCCCCAGTAATTAATATACCAGCAAATGTCCACTTTCGCAAACTCTTAAACTCTCAAAACAAAAACGAGGCCGGATATCACTTATTTTCCTGTAAAACTTAACCCAACTAGGAGTTCTGTCGTGTACTGCACGAAAATGGGCCAAACTTAAACTAGATTTTCCGTTAGGAAGGTAATATTTTTCTAGCTAGCAACACTGACACGGAACAGTCGCCGCACGCGCAGAACCGTGACAGCGAAAATATAAGGCTAGGATCCCAATGTTATCTGCTTTCTTAACTTTGAGAACTATGGATCGAAACAGGCAAACTCATTTTCGCAATAATAATCAGTTAAAAGGATTTTATTATTCATGTGATTCACTATCTGAAAGTAATTTGAATTTAATGATACAACCGAAAACACCGTGAATTAAAATAATCCTTATGGAGTAATTGTACTTTCATTAAATGCACATTTAAATTATTATCAACGAAATTAGCAATGCCTCTGATAATGTCATTTTGTCTTTCAACGGAGCCAAAGTTAAAACGACAGTGTTGGTAAAACTATTTTGGTGGACATTGGATCTGTTTTAATAAGAGATCATGGAATTGTATAAAATTGATTTTAGATAATGGTTTTAATCATTATTGTAGACCTAGCTTAAGGACAGTGGATGCTGTCTCTCCTTTTTTGGAAGCGGTCGTTGCTGGTTTGACAGCCAGCAACGTTCTTTGATTTTTCGCAGAAGTAAAGGGTTGCTATGCGCCGTGTCGGTGCAGATGAACCGAGAAATGGTTTTGTCGTTCGTAGACTATCCTACAATTCTTTGGTAATTACCTTAGTAGTAATAAAAATAACATTAATATTACAAGAAAATAAATAATTAAAACGCTAATACCCTTCCAATTAATAAAAACACATTCTATCTTATGAAACACAATCAAAAAATTCTGCCAATAATATCGAGATTAGGAAATATAATAGAATAGGACACTAAGTTTAAATGTCGGTCGAATTTTAATTTGAATATATCAAATAGTAGTATATTTTTCTCCAATGAAATATAAAAAAAATATTGTGGAAATAATAGCAAGTACAGCACCGACTAACCCAACAAAGTTACTCCCGTAAACTAGAAACCATGGCACCACTATGAATTCACTTTGGCGAAGCTCGAATTACCTCATTGGAAAGTTTTACGAGTGGACAAGCTAAGCATTTACTATGGGTACTCATTAATCCCAAATTTACAGCTTTGTTATAATATAAAACTTAAAATACGTAGGTGTTACAATCTGGGTCTGTCCGGTAGTAATAAAATGTCCCCTTAGTTAACACTTCGATTTCTGATCGCCGCCATATTAAGTAACATAATGCATTTTTTATTATTCCAAAACAAGGACAACAGCAGAAACTGCATGGTCCATTTAAAAACTTCAAAACATTTACTTCACTGGTAGAATAATATATGTAGCCTGCATTTCAACACTTCTATATATATTTCTAGGATGATTCAAAGCTTAACCATAAAAGATTGATTGATAGATACGTATTACTTAGTAAAACAAGATTTCTGGATGCTCCATCAACGATACTACTATCAGTAAAGATAACTTCACTTCATCAGAACACGTCAATAATCTAAAGTTAAAACACCAATCAAGGAGTATCCAGTCAGTTAATTCTGCACTTGCTGATGCTGATATGGATCATGTTAGACAAGTTTGTGACGGTCAACTGTTAATAAGTTATGGCCTAGACGGAGGAATTCACTGAGAAACGGTTAGTCTAGTTTGTAATGCCATGAATCAAGTGGAAACGTTGGAAACTTCATGAGATGCCCTTTTAGAACCCATGAATTTAAAAAACAAACATCAGCTCATCTGTTATTTTATTTATTTATTTAAGGTTTACCAACAATTGTTTACATAAAATGCAACACACAAAGCATACAAGAAAAACTTGAACCTATGTAACGTGAGGTAAACACCACATTTAAGATAAATAGCTAACAAATTATTTAAAGACAAACTAACACAATATAGATTAATATTGACAATACGATACATAAAAATAAAAAATGATAAAATTTTTAGTGACACAGAAAGTTATCATATAATGGTTATATTATTGGTCGAAGATTGATGAAAGACCCTAATACATTAAAGTAAAATTTCCATGTTTAA
Source organism: Habrosyne pyritoides (assembly GCA_907165245.1). NCBI lineage: Eukaryota > Metazoa > Arthropoda > Insecta > Lepidoptera > Drepanidae > Habrosyne > Habrosyne pyritoides. The sequence goes on along the minus strand of OU015596.1, from coordinate 10,291,698 downwards.
ACTATTGTTTAACCTATGTAACAATCACTTATAGGTAAACACCACATTTAAGATAAATAGCTAACAAATTAGTTAAAGACAAACTAACACAATATAGATTAATCTTGACAATACGATACATAAAAATAAAAATAAAAAATGATAAAATTTTTAGTGACACAGAAAGTTATCATATAATGGTTAATGGTTATATTATTGGTCGAAGATTGATGAAAGACCCTAATATATTAAAGTAAAATTTCCATGTTTAAACCATTGTTACAAATTAATTTAACATCAATGAATATGGATGTTCAAATTGATTAAGAAACAAATGGTCTATATCTGATACAAAGATTATTAATCAATCAATCATCAATCTCGGTCCCGGCTGTCATTTGTTTAATCGAAAGCAATATAACTCAAAAAACAAATAATCTGTATTTTGTAATGTAATACAAAAAAACATGTGGTGTGTCATAAAGACACTCGATAGAAGTGAAGCTTTTGTATTACAGGGAAACATTTTAATTATTCATCAATCACTTTTGAATAGCATAGATTTTGTTCAGCATTTATTTATTTTTCGTCACCCAAGAAGGTTGCGGATCAGAATTTCAAAGCCCCATAAGAAGTTCCACTTCAAAAAGATCTTGCTGTCCCGTTTTCCTCCTTGGTTCCCAAAATAACTGTACGTTTACCGGAATTCCGTTATGTACCTTTTGCTTAGCATCACTTTTATTATTTCAGCACTCCTAAAGTTTACAGCTGCTTCTCTTTAAACCGGTTGGTATTATGTTTAATATAAAATATTGGTAACTTCCAAAAGGATTATGTTGGTTCAAGACAACATGTCGGGTAACTGACTGAGCTACATGAGAAAAGTAAACACGCTAATCCCACGGCAAACATTGGGCTTCGACCATTGTTTGAAAGTGAACGCGTGCGGATTGTAGTATCGTTTAACTTTACGAGATCATTCTTACCATAATGTTGCCAGACTTTTCAAATATAATTTGAGTTTAATATACGTTTTAGAATCAAAGAGAGTATTATAATTTTGTTGAAGTAGTCTACTTTTAAAAACTGTTCAATTATCCCGGAAGCTAAATAATGAGTGATTTTATATGGCGCAGTTTATTATTACAGAGTTTCAGAAGTACCTTAATCAAAAGAGTTTTACCAAACCTTTGATTTTTTGTTAGAGTACCTGAAAATGAGACATTACGAAGAAATCTAAAACAACATAAGGTTAGAGACAAAACAAGTAAACATCGACTTAACCACCTGAATAATAGGATTTGAATTTAAAAGGAATGTTGATGTTACATGGAAAATATAGAACCAAAAGTTAGTGATTAGAAGTCATGTTGTTGGGTAAATCACCATCAGAGTATTTGCATAAATTAATTGCAAATGCGTACATCTAGTTAATTAGTATTTCGCAGAAGTGTTGCCAGGGACGCTTCCACGAAAGCATCATCTCACCCTAAATTCACGGCTCCTGATCTAAGCCTCTGATATATAATTCAGAGAGTAAAAACTCGGCTTTTGTGAGGGATCTCGTTCGCCATAACTCTATGTAGGAAAACACCTGTCGCCGGTGTAAAGGATGTGTCACACGCATCGTATGAATGGTATGAACAGATAACTAAACCTAGAATGCACTAAAATATTTGATGAATTTAATTTTTTTTTACTCTAATATAATGAGATTAGGTAAATAACCTACTTTATTGCAGTAAATAAAAACCCAATGACCTTTTTTTTATGTGAAACATATTATGGGAGGGCTTTGATGTTATGATCCGCAACCTTTTTGTGTGACGAAAAAAATTTAACTCAATCTATGCTATTCAAAAGAGATTGATGAATAATTAAAATGATTCCCTGTAATACAAAAGTTTCATTCTATCGTTCTATGTTTTAAGAACGACACGCCCTGTTTTTAGATCGGTCAGTAAAATTAAAAATAATCTTAAAGCTAATAGCTTCGAGAACTGTGTAGTAACATAGTTGTTTGTTCTGTGTCTATTTCATTACCATAAACTACAACAAATTATTTAGCATCTACATACTAAACAGTTGATCGTTTAGCACGCGTAGTGATGTCCATTTAAAATTACAATCTTCTGTTTCTTACTATCATCGTGCTAGCGACCCGCCCCGGCTTTGCCTGAGTTGGATAATATAAGTGCGTTATACATATAAATCTTTTGGATGAAATTCTCTTATGATGATGAAGCTGTATCAAAATGTAGGTATTGCGTATTTTATAAGATACAAATTGTTCCCCGCGGTTTCACCCGCGTTCCTGAGGGGTGTTCCATTATCCCAGGATGTCTAAGACGAAAAAGAAGTCTAAATTACTCCTTATAACATCAGCTATCTGCTATTGAAAGTCCCGTCAAAATCTGTCCAGTCGTTTTGGAATCCATAGACACATACATATCTCTAATCTGTTTTGTTCACCAATAAATAAGTAAATACACACATCGCTTTTATATATATATTTAGAGAAAGGTACCTATTCACTTGTCAATATGTACAGTCATTTAAATAAAGAACCCAGTTTCCTGACTAAATGCGAAAAAATAAAACAATAACACGCCTTACTGACCCGCACGAAAACTTCTCAGTAAATTCACAAGTCAGCCACAAAAGCATCCGACTACTTTTAAATAACCAAGACCACGTCCCGTATTCTAGATACCTACAAGAAAAGAGCCACGTCGTCACGTAATGTACTTTTCCTCGGCTTTTAAGGATGGCATTTACAAGACAAACAACAAATAAGTGCGGTTTTGTTCATTGTTTGTCGAGCCGGTTTCATTATGAGTGTTTCCATTTAACAAGGTGTTGTCTCGACTTGTATGTAACTCGCAAAAAGTACAATTCGTACGAATATGCGAATGTCACGCATACTTGAAACTGAGACATGGATACAGGTGTTCTTTGCAACTCGAATTCTTTATTTGCATAATGCCTGTCATATTTTATTTTTTCATTCATTCTCTCGTTATTTTCGGAGACCGAACCCTGAATTAGTTCCGGGACATTGAGATATTCCCATAATAACTTTTATGTAGATTTTATTGTGTTTATTTCACTGCTGTAGTAGTAAATATGCTCTGACAGTATAATACATTGTAAACTCCTTGGTTATTTACAAAATTCCAACTATTTGCCAAGGATGAAAGTATTCGATAAATGAAATAGAAAAACCAACCTTGTAAGGCGCTGAGTGGATACGAGAGGAAATGGCCTGTGACAGCCGGCGGTCGCTGAGGGCCTTATAACTCAGGCCCCAAGAGGACATGCACTATTATTAGTGTTGGCATAAGTCGATATTTAGATTATCGATAGTTAACCGACGTTGAATTTACAATGATTTATAAGAGACATTATTTCCTACACGCCGGCTTTATTAGAGGCTGACAAACATTGTAAACGGCAAACGATAATATTTACTGATATTTATGGATTATTACTGATATTGGCCACGTGTTCTTAAATAAATTTTGCGAAATTGTTATTACATTGATATGTAGCTCGTGAAAAAATTAACAAATTTTAATTAAAAATCCATTACACCTAAAATTTCATATTCAAACAAAGTTGCGTGTACAACAACAATATTCAAATTCACACACGACGTGACACGAGGGACTCCCAAAAATCGATATGCGGGTGCGGTCATCACTAGACGGCATGGCGCCTGTAATTCAATCCGGCTAAGTTGGAAGGGCGCTTATAGTCAAGCCCTTACATACATTACACCTTTCACTCGCCTCGGCAGGGTTGTAACGCCCATGACTTTCGCCTGACGACCTCCCCCTGCCTTCATAAATTCTCTTCCTGTGCAAAAGTACTGGCCCTAATTAAGCAGGGATACTTCTAAATATTTCAAACACGCTACAGCCACCCTGTTTCACACAATCACCCTTTGAACTTGGCTAATATTAACTATAATTACGCAGTAATATTTCAAAAGGTATGAAATGCTGAGTAGGTGCGACAAGAGTTTATGAATACTTAAGTTGCTGACGCAGTTTTAGTTCCAACAAGTAAAAGGTTTATGTAATTAAGGCATTCAGCTTTTTTAGTAGGAACATAAAGTTTTTGGCCACCTGGTTCCATGAACAATATACTGGGGTAACTATTTAGCCGTAGGTAATTTTAAATTGCTTCAAAGCAAATTTTTTTTTTCTTATGATTTTTTTTTTTGTTTTATCCCATTGAAATCATAAATGTAAATATATGTAGCATTTTGAGTGTTTGTACGGCTCAATGACACAGATAAAATATGCTCTATTTTTACATATAGTACCTATACTTTTTAACTCGAAAACACATTAGAACTCTAGGGATCGCGAGAAGAGCTGTGGGACGGTTGACTAGTAAATACGTCATTAATCTACGCTAATTATCAACTGCCCACACCATTACAATTTTGATTAAACCTCCTATAGAGAGTCTAGAAAATGGCGTAAAGTGTAAAAGCCACTATCACTTCCACGTCGTTTAACTCACAGAATGGCTTGATCGCGCTGACGCTTACGTTGTCCTCAAAACGCCACTAACATTGAAAAGGCGGAATGATTTTGATATCTTTAGTGGTCCGAAGTTGAGTTACATGAATAGAATGAACTGGACGAGTATAAAATAGTTTTTTTAAGTAGGTGTTAACTAAAAGTACTATAAATATTATGACGATATTCATAGACGATAGGCGAGCCAGCTCTCGGAAGGCCGAGGAGAGCTTACCTCTCACGTGATTAGTAGTATTAGCGTAGTAAGTGACAGATACAGAACATAGAGACCGCGATGAAACATCCTCGAGTTAGTGTCCTCACAGAATCGAGCCCCAGGACAGGGTTTATTAGTGTGTTCGGGAGTCAAAATGTAGCAAAATCAAATATTAACTAATATTATAAAGAGAAACTGCTAATGTGTGTAGGAACCACCATTTTTTAAAATTATTTCTCTTATGGCAAGCTACACTATTTCCGAGTGATCCCTCAAAAACGCTGAAAAATATATTGTTTCTTACTAAGTACCTAGTTTTCAACTCAAACGTTGTAGGCGTTGTCAAGCAGACTGCAAAATACTCGTAACCGTTGAATAAATATCAGTATACAAATACAATAGGTACATAGACCCTATATGCTGTTCACAAGGCGAATGGTCTCGGTGTCCAAACGCAAGGACCTTTTTAAACTTTTGTCGCGACTGCGACGTTTCCTCTTCCCGTAAGCAATCGATAACAATATTTCCACGGAGGGTGACGCGAAGTCCGGTGCCAACTAGTACGAACGAGCCATTTTTCATTAGAATACAAAGTTGGAATGTCCTCCCAGACGTTACGGAGCTCCTTTCTACAGCTGGGCCAATCTATAGCTAGATTTTGTGAAGTTATATTTCCGATACCATTTAACTTTTAAGTTCTCGGTTTTATCCTGGAACTCATGTACCTAATGCTTTATAAATACAAGTCTCTGTTTCTTCTTTCTGTCTCAATTTCTTCATACGACACTATCTGATCCCAAAATATTACAAATACCTATCAATATAGTTTTTGTAGTAGGTATGATGATAACCAGATAACCCTACTAATGTTAGGCATTTATAAATGCGAAAATTTATGAGGATGAATGAATGTTTGTTGCTAGTTCACCCTAAGATTTTAAACTGATTCGGATGAAATTTATCACATAGATAGTTTATAACCTGGATAAACACATAGAATACTTTATATTTCGGGAAAATGTAACATCCCTCGGAAACGCATTGGACAGCTAGTTGAGAATATACCTAATTGAATAAAAAATATTTTCATTTTTCACTACAAAATATTTTTATTTTCGTCTCTGACATATGAATTTAGATCTAGAAATCTAGAAATTAAATGATCTTGATTGTTCAATATCGAAATACAATCAAATAATTATTAAACCCTGTACTCTTGCCATGTCAAATCCTTCATCTTGACCCAGAATTTACTCAACAACATATTTGCAACAATGAATAAGAGCGAATATTTTCAGTACAATAGGTACTTCTTACGTGGAAATCAAGAAAAACGGGTCCTTTTAAACGCTAACATCAAGTGTCCTCGACATTTTGTCGTGTCGCCGGCGCACATTAGGCCTACCCTTGTGATGTGTGACCCCAGTGAAAGCCTCCCAACATCTGCTCCCTCGTGCAATATTAAAAGATTGCGAAGTGGGTGAGAGTAAATAAAAAACGCCGACGTAGCGGATATAATATGTCGATATACCCCATTTACTGAATTACCTTTAAGAATTTTAACAGTAATAGGAACTAAGAATTTATTTGGTCTTAGAAATTACTTCTCGTGTTAAAACTGAGGTAGCATTTCTGATGTACTTAAATATCCTGGGACGTTCTTTATAAATGGCATTCTGATCTTAAACTAACCAGAGCCTTTACTATGGAGTCCAGCTATTGATACTTTTTTTCTTAATATGTATTAAGACTACCTATGTAGGTAGGTACTTGTATAGATATTTACAAAAGTGTATATACTTCGGTTGGTAATCGAAATGTCTCTAACCACCAACCAACTGGCCTGTCAAATTTAAAATAGAAATGTTAAATATTATAGGTACAGCTATAATTAATAAATTATTTTATAATGTAAGAAGTAATAAAGTAATCATTCCACCGTAGCTACTTTGTATCGACATGCAAAACCTACGCGCTCTGCGGTGAGCAGATGTCACCCGATCCGTTCCCATAAATAGATACAACCTGATATAAAAACCGGTCAAATACACACATTAATTACACATTCCACAATTGATTCGTAAGTAACGCTTTCGGTTAACTCCGTGGAAAAATCCATCCTCCAAACAGGGTGGAAGTTGGCCACCAATCCAATTACTGACGCGGAACTCTGGAAATTCTAAACCGATTATACAGAATTGAAAACATTAAGTACTTCACAGATTTCTATCAGGACGCCACCCGATAACGGACTTTATTTCCAGAGTATTGGTGCCATAATTTATCGGCGGTGGTATGATTAAGGAGTCAAAGATAGAATTTGGACGGAAATTATTTGCGGAAAAAACTCCTATTTTGCACGCTCCGTAAAGAAGTGTACTGATTAGGAAAGTTTTATAACTTGGCGTATTTGAAAGGAGACAAACATCGTACCGACAAAACGTGACCAAAATTGGGCGTTATAATATTAAATGAAATCGTTCTTCACACAGATCACTTTAAGAAGTTTGCTCAGATCATAAGCGTATTCTACGGAAACTAGATAGCTTTTTGTGAAACCTTAAAGGATAATGACGATCAAACTCACACTCATAATATCTGCCTACCGCATCGAATTGAATGCCTCCATGAATACTCAGTATCAAATGTCTAAAGAAAAATATGCCTTGGCTAGGTTAGTGCAATACCTAGTTTCTCTCAGGTCCCGTAATTTTCAATTAGCTAAAAGGCTTCCTAAGACTATAACTTGTCCCAGCCAAGAAATCACTTTGATCAATTCTGGGGTTTCAGAGTTTATCGCAGTCAATTAAACAAACAGACTTTCCCATTTATAAGATGTGCCTCTACGCCATGGTTGCCTTGTTAGTAATTTCCTAGTCCTATTTAGCAGTTGACTGTGATGAGTGATAACATTAGGTATTAATGGAGAAATTACGTAGGTACACTGGACATATTATCTATCTACACTAAAATAAGTTGTAATGTTCGTATGTTTAAATGAAGGATGTAATATCTGAAACTATTATCCGATTAGAATAATTCTTTCGCTGATAAAAAGACATCCCTATTCCCTAGTGGCTATGTTATAAACCTGGAAAACATTAGATTCCTCCGGAAAATCCCTCTCCCTGTAGTCGAAAATGCGGTACGCTAGCTAGACTATCAATATTTAAATAAAAATATAAATAAATCACCAACAAACGTAGCAATCCAAATAAGGTTCATAGGGAAAGAAGAATTGGAATATGCGAAAATAATTAATTAATAATAAATTAATTGCTTTTTTTTATGGGATTTTTCTGTGGACAAAGGTCAGGTCATCTGTCAAGTCATCTAGTCTGAAGTACATATAACTGTTCCATGTCTAAAATATAGTAGACGAATAACGATCTATCTGTGACTGAGGATATTTCTATTTAACGCATCTTATTTAGGTGTGTAAGTACCTGTAAAAGAATTCAATAAAACAAAAAGGACCAATTTTTTCTTCTAAATATTTAAAGAAAGTTGTAGTACTTAGTAAGTTGTTTCTTTATAAATGCCAGTATTTTATTAAACAATTGCCAATCAAAACTCTTCCACAGCTATGAACTTAGTATAAGGCCATTCTCCTCAGTAACATTTCTTAATTAATTAGATTACATCACAACTTTGATTGAGTAATGATAATTATAAATAATTCAACGCTAATTTGAACTCTACCAACGAAGCTTTAAGGACATATCGAGCTAAAGATATGCAATTTATGACAGCAAAGTGACCCTACTGTTGGATGGAGGCAACGAAAGCTCGTTCTGTTGTCTTCGTGAGTCACGACTCGAAAGTGACAACTTACAAGTACAGAGGCTGATAAAAGTGTTTACTACATCCGGTTCAATACAAATAATATAGCAACAAATATCCTAATTTGACTGATTTTCAACTCGAAATATGGAAACTTGTGCCATGCTTGTAACCTAAAGAAAAATACAACATGAAGATAATATCCTAAAATATATATTGAGAACACAAGCAGCTGTTTGCAGGTAGTAACTCTCTGTGAGTAGTTGATTAAGTTTGCTAGAATTTACTGTTTTCAACGAAGTCCATTAATGAAGGCAAGTTGTGCACGAATGTACTTGACGATGCAGAGCATTTACCTGTATATGTAAGTAATCCCTTATCAAAATTATTCAGCGTCACTTTTGAAGCTTCTAGTTAGACATAAGTCGTTTAGACACCAGTGGACAACAATAAAGATAAGACGAGTAACTTCACTACATAGTATAAAACAAAGTCGCTTTCTCTGTCGCTATATCCCTATGTATGCTTAAATCTTTAAAACTACGCAACGGATTTTGATGCGGTTTTTTTAATAGATAGAGTGATTGAAGAGGAGGTTTTTTTTTATATAATACATGTGACATCCCACGGGAACGCGGGTAAAACCGCGGGGGACAGCTAGTAAATTATAAGACAGCTTTTTTAAAGTAACAACTTACTTAACAATATTTTTCAATCAAGATGTTCACGTTATTGCAACCAATAATTTTATAAACGAGATGATTAATTAAATTGTGTGATGCTTATCACAAAATGTCATATTTAATCAATGACATCAGAATAATTATTTTGTATTTAATTATTTAAAAAGGTCATCAATACAATAATGAAATAATTACAGATCAACATTATGTTGAATAAATTGCATCACGAATTAATAACAGGATGGTTATTGAACCTTATTTAACATCATCATCATTTTATAAATATATATTTTTTTTTATATAATTATTTTCCAAGGTAGCTAATTAAATATTTGGGATGACATTATCACATGTAATCTTTTGTAATTTAATTATAGGGCAAATTTTAAGTTCATCAATCAACTTTTGATTAAAAAAAAATATTTGGGGTTTCATCCGCTTTCCCGGGAGATATTATTTGTCCCGGGATAATAACGTAGCCTATGCCACTAGAGGATAGTGTAGCTATACAGGATGTTAAAAAACTACCCATAAAGCTGAAAGGAGGTTAAATGGGGCCTTATAACGAGTCCATTCACCGAAGGGCTTTCTGTTAAATAATCTGGTTCCCTGACATGACAGCTTATTAGGGTTGTTGGCTTTGATAATTAATTATATTTTTACGGGGTATTTTGTAACACGTTGTATATAAGTGAAAGGACTTTTTAAATCAGATGAGTAGTTTTGGAGATCACCTGACTTACCATCCCTGGTCACCAGATTTTGGACTTGAGTGTAGTCAGGCAGACTGACTACAAATTCACCACCACGTTATTATTTCGTTATGATGTTAAGTTCATCGAAAGGCCAAGATCATTGTAGAATCTTCGACCTTCATCACGGTATTCGACAACACAAACAACGATCCATCATCGTCTTGTATCGATGAAAGATGACATCTAAAAGTATCAAGTCCACAGAAATAGGAGTAAATAGCTAAATCCATACTTAACATTATAATCGTGGCAATAAATAGTGGTCCAAAAGATCCAACCATCTGTCTCAGCAAACATTTTTGGTTTGGAACAGTTTCCTATTCTACTTTTTAACGAAATACCATGCAATCATTCGAAGTAAGAAAAGCTTTTACGGTAATGCAGGATTGAAGAAAACGGGAAGACTTTGCGAAAACAATAATTTAGAGTAAATCCCTGAATGTGAATAGAACCATTAAATTAATAGCAGAATGAAGATATCTACCCGATAAAATTCTTCTTAAATATTTTATTGCATTTTCTTCATCTCCGTTTATAATTTTATTTTGGATATTAATTCTTTAAATAAATAAATATCCCGGGACATTCTTAACACACGGCCATCCGATCCCAAACTAAGCAGAGCTTGTACTATGGAAACCAGATAACTGACACACTACATATACTCATTTCTTTTTTCTAAATACATACATAAATAGATATTTACAACCAGACAGAACAAACAGAGATGATTGTGCATACAAATGTTTGTCCTGGGTGGGAATCGAACCCGCGACCTTCGGTTTGGCAGCTCGACTGCAGAGCGCTAACCACCAAGCCACTGGCCTGTCATAAGAATTACCAAGTATTCTTTGGAGATCCTTTTAGAACCCTAAATCATTTTAATAAGCTACAAATAACCATTGTTTCAATTCGCTGAATGAAACTTGGCCAGATTTTATCTTAGGACACTTTCAATTTCTTTTGTTTTGCTGAAGGCGAAATAAATAGCCTTTTCTCGTATAACTTTTTTAAATTGGCCGTCTCACTTTTAACCTTTATTGAGAGCTTAAAGTTCAGTTGTCGACTGGTTATAAACAACGTGTGTAGTGAAAAAAGCATACTCTTGTTACTAGCCCACAATTATATTTAACCTCATATCACGTATTGTAAATACTTGCTCAATAATCACTTAAGGAAAGTTATTACACGTTACAATCATAACAGCTAGCGTAATTTTCGTTTTAATGAGCTCCTTACGTAATTTTATTTTCGGAGAAATTCGGTAGTTCGACATCTACTTACTCCCATCAAAGAAGTAAGTATACAATTGTTATGGCCTTTACAGACGCATTTATGTTAGACTCTCTTGATGGTTTGCCAGGTATACTAACAGATTATTAAAATATTCGCTGCAAGCCTCGCAAGTAAGCAGCTGCACTCGACCGCCGAGAGACGGTCGTGATCTTGAACCCGCGAGGCTATTGTCTCGTTAAGGGGTTGTGTAGAGGTGCACTGTACTGACTATGCAGGTACGAATCTACTCGTCAGAAGCTGACAACATTGGATTGGGTTCACCTTATTTTAGTAAGTTCCTATGCAAAAAAAAATTGGCGCGAATTTTAAATGTTGCGGTAACTCTAGACCTGCTTTGTCATCGTATGTTTTAATTATAGCGACATCGATGATGGTCTTGCATTACCTACATTCGCACTTAGAGAAAACAATTAACGTATTAAATAGTAGGTTATTTTAATTAAGTAAATTTAAGTGCCAATAAAGCTATCGCATAAAATCTTGTCTCTCATAATATAAAGTACACCTGATTGTTTGGCACATTCACTTGAAGCTCACGAATTTTGATGCAGATTTTTATGCGTTGATGCGATGAGATGATTCTTTGGGTAAAACAGGATCAAGAACTAAGGCGCAGAGTTTAAACCAAAAATTAAAATTTCCGCATTCCTCAACGCCGCGCCATGATGATGGCAACACACAGGTCGTAAATATATTTTAAACAATGGCAATAATGCTGTTAGGAGGCCGACAACAGAGGAGCGAAGACGATGTACGCGAACCACGAGAGCGTTGCGAGTCCACCAGTGTGGCGATTCCCACCGTCCTAAGAACACGTGGGACGTCGTTTGGAATAAACATGATAGGCCCGCCTCTCTCTCATTATCATTGTACACCAACTAGGTGCAGAAAGGTGCGCCTGTGTTTGACAATACACATAGACACAGCAGATTGAATTACAGCATTGCAGCGGCGCGGCAGCTGGTGGAATTTACTTAGTCATCTTTCCGTACACAAGACAATAACGAGTTCTTAAATATTTACCTAATTTGCATGAAACTGACTTTATTTTTCTTGGAATAGCAAAACAATTTTGATGCGGAAAATGAGAGGCGTTTTGAAGCTTACGATGAACCTTAGGACAAAAATATCTTATTGATCTGTAGGTATTATTTATTACGAAGGCAAGGCAAGCTTTAGTTCAAGACTTTTCACCGATTGAGGTGCGTTGTCATTCAAAGCCAAACAAGTATATCTTCAAATCTATCAGAATAGAAAGTTATTTCAGCAAAACTTGTCTTCAATCATATCTCGAAGGCATTATAAATAAATGCCACACTACGGCCAACAGCAACATAAATTGTCCCAATGAATTCTAGACACAATGTTGGTGGTGAGACTGTCAGAATCTTCATGTCCAAACCAAGGCACACATTGTTAAAGTCCGGAGGATCCGAACATCGCATTGTTCAACACGGTAGCAAGATGGCTTTCGACAACCTCGTGACTCACGACCGAAGCTTAATCAGCGAAGAAAGTCATACAAAATGCTTATTTATTTGTCGAACATGACCCTGAGGTCAGATGAGAGTAACCATGAGGGGTATTGTTCGGTGTGACATTGATTTTTGCATTGATCGCCGTATTGAGATCGAGCTTGTGAAATGTTGTTCGAAGATTGACTTCGCTTTTGTTCTAGTTTTTTTTAGTAACAGTCGTTGCCAATCTAGTGTAAGAGTTAGTTTTAAAAAACCGATGACATCACTGGGCTTCTGTGTATAATAAATTTTATAAAAATTATTTATGGGCTATAAATCAATAAATGCAGGAGATAAGTATTTGTAACATGTTATATAATTTGTTGAAACATATTGATGTACTACATAATGACTACTATGTACTACTTAGGTACACCTATAGAATTGTTTCATTTGTAGTATTACTAACTACATCATTGTTTTAAACAATTCAACTTTGCACAATAATTCAGTCAAATCATATCAACCAAACGCCATTGCAAATATCAATCAACCTGTCTGTTGCTTCAAAGAGAACTTATCTATGAATGAAAGAGACAAAAAATACAAAGAGGCTTTTAGGTGAAGGTCGAGAAGACGGGCAGGAAACGTGTGTGAGGCCAGGCGCATGACGTCACTTCCTGGGCCGATGAACGAGTTATATTATGCTGAGGCATTTGAAGCGATAACTTGTGGTGTAAACTGGTATTAGAGAAGTCTTAAACGATTAACGTGGCCATTTAACTTCAGTGTGGATTGATGAATGCATTCCATTTGGATTTCAGTTGAGAAAGTTGTAGAATCCTTCTGTTATTTCCGTTCAATGATTGATACCGATGTAGATCTGAATTCACTTATTAGGTGAAATTACAGACACATGAAACATCAACAAATTCATGTCTCAGGATCGATAACGCATTGGCAATGCTCTAGTGTGGCAAATGTCCATAGGCGGCGGTGACCACTTATCATCAGGTGGACCGTGTGCTTGTTTATCGGGCCATGTGGTATATAAAAAAAAAATATTCGTCCCAACATTTGGGTCATACTGTCCCATATTATCATAATAACAAGTATTCGAACTGAATCTGGTACATTCCAAATCATACGTACTAAATGCGGGTACTTAGCATATTCTTTTTGTGCTAATCCTACAAAACAGACCAGCCTTATCAAAAACAAAATCCACAAGGGAATAAAGTCCCGAACAAGCTTTTAAATGCCGCAAGTTGGCCTAAGTATAATCTCCATACATCCTTAATTGTTCCTTGGAAAACAATACAAGCATATTGAAGGACGTGGTTATTATACCCCTGCAAGCTTTTTACCTTTACAAAGGTCAGGATAATGTGGGTGTAGGTTACACAGGCCTTCAGGTGTGTCTGTTTTATTGTTAACTTTATGGCTCTATGTCTCATCCACAGGACGAGCATCGACAATTTAGTTTTTTGGTGAACCTTTTAGCTCATCGTTTCAAACACCTACATAGTACATACCGTACTTGATTTTTGATTTAGATCTTCTTGAACATACTGTTTTAAAAACAGCGTTATTCGCTGAATCAAAAATAAGGTCGAAAAGGTATTGCTGCATCGTTTAATGGTGAATTATCATATATTTTCGGTGGTAAACAATTTTCCAAAATAAATAATTGAAACAAAGAAATTTAATTACAATCTTGATAACGACAACAATACTGACAGGAATATTGGCCATCGTGCTAACAAGTGTACACAAGCCGTCAGTTTAAATGCAGATGTATCTATCGACGATGGTTCGGCACTCGGCCGACGGCCGTGCACGGTTCAACGCGCCACAAGTTTATCGGCGTTCATAAACCCGTAAATAGATCGAATGCAGTAAAACGCTGCACCCGAGCCACTGTATCCCGCCTGTTTCCAATTTCACTGCATTGCAATCGATAGAATTCCATTGATATCAATACTGGATACTTAAAGAATAATACATTCATCTAGTCCAAGTAATTGGAGCAAAAATACGAGCTACAGAAATCCTTGAATGGTTAGACCAGTACATAAATCCAATGTTAATAAATGAAGGCAATATAGAAATCGCATCCGGATTGTGTGTAATTACAACAAGAAATAAAGGAAATATCTCAATACCTTTAGCTTTTACATGTTAAGGCTTATCAGGCCAGGAAAAGTATGCATTCTTAGTTCTAGATTTAATATACAAATATAATACTTTGTTCAATTTTTAAATAAGGCACAGCCTTCGATTTTTTATCGAAGTACGGATAATGTGGTAAGTGCTCTCAAAATTCTCAACATCATAATAGAACCTAAAACCAGTTTATCTGCTAATACGTTTTCCTTCAACATTCAATCTCAACCCCAAATGAGGCTACAATATTCCGAAGTTCACCGACACCATATCAAGAGTGCTCTAGATAAATGGATCACGTTACTTGATTAACCGGCTCGGATCCCTACTCCTTATCACCCCTGGGAATATTTAAATGGGCCCTGAATATATCACACCACCCTCTGGAGGCAAACGAGCGAACCAAGTAGACCCGTTTACCTGCGCTCTAGATTGAGAACATAAATGATGCCATCTTCATTAACTCTTGAAATAAAACATTAAAAGTCCAAAATAATTATATTGTGTGAATTGTTCCTCTTCTGGGAGAGCAAACTCGTTATTGTTCCGGCGGACTTTCTATGTAGATTAATATGAATTCGGCTCGCATGCGAATTGGAGCGACAATTTGTGACATACGTGTGATCTCAATCAACATGGCAATCACGCACGGCGCCACCGCAACTACTCTTAATGTAGGTACCAGTATTGAAAATCAGCATTCACGGCGACGACAGCGCACTAACACGCCTAGTTACTCATTGATTTCATAGTGTAAATCTCTGTTGCGGTCGGAAGTGATGATGTTTTGATATCTATCGCTGAAAGTCTTCTGGGATGTTATCTCATGTCCTTAATATACACGATTTATATACTTATATTTTTGTGCATCTAAAACATTTGTCTCCTCCTAAGTAGCCAGTACTTATGTCCGAACGTTGTCCTAGCACGCGTAGTGTTTTTGTAGCAATAAATCCTGCCGTCCGAGATCCTTGTCTCCGATCTCCGAGCCAAGGTCTGCAAACTCATTCACAAGATCGAGTGGCAAAAAAGTGGAGCAATGAACTGGGAGTCACGTAGGATGCTCATCAGCTCGCGGGGCACGTAGTGGCGTCTAAACTACCGCTCATTGTCAATATTGGAGTGCTGTTCCGAGCCACCGGCAAAATCAATAGAGGCATTATCGGTTATTAGACGTATGATTGCTTGAAATTGTTTTACTGGCTAATGAATGACAAATATTGTTGTTGAGCAGAGTGCAGAAAAGCACTAGGTATTGCTCAAATTCAATATGTTGTAAAAATATTGCCTACAGAATAGGCCACATGACATATTCACGGTACTTCTATTCTATTAACATCATCATCGACGTGGTTGTAATTATCTATAATATAAGTATGTAGGCATTTAGATGAAAAACATATGTCAGCTTAGCTATTTGCTTTGCATAGTACAAGCTCTGTTTAATTTAGGATCAAATCATCAGGTGACCGCGAACAGAATGTCCTAGAATATTTATAAACGATAATTAGACCATAGTTACAAGCTCCTCAATCATTTCTAAAGAATGTCTTCATTCAACAACTCTTTTTGTTCCCACGTTGTTCTCTTACACGCAAATGGCATGCAAATATTAATATAGACATGAATTATTGACCTCGAATATCTGAGTAATGGCTGCGGCGAATGAACAGTTGTTGTACACAAACGGCAAAGTGCAAGGCTACAAAGTGCATCGCCGATAAACCGGAGATGAAAGCGACTGTTTATTTGATTTTCTGCCGCTACGTGCATACAAGCATATATTAACTAAGCTTCGGCCATTGACCTCACCGGCCGGCTCACTCATTTCCTCAGGTCGTAAAATTCCCGCAAGTTTGATGTTCGCAGTTCGCACCATATTACACTACCTGCCCGAGATGTAATTAACTTTACCTGAATTTTCTTTTAATGGTCATTGGCAGGTGAACCCTAATTAAACCATTAATAGCCATCAGTAGATATTGCGCTTCAACCTCTTATTACGACTAAGAGATAACTAACTACCTTTAAAATGTAACCAACTAAATGTGTCTTCATTCGAGCGTATTATTAAAACAAATAGATGTTCTACGACATGTCTCTCGCAATCATTAAACAATAAATCTTCAACGACTTCTAAAATAGGCCTGACGTCTTATATTTACAAGGAAAACAATAAGATAGAATTATTTAATATTTAAGTTTTGAGCAGCTCACAGAATACTAAACAGGTTGTATAAATAAAAGAACGCTCCACGTTTGTATCGTTTCATCATCGACTGCAACCTTCGAAAAATTTTTGCCATTTGCATTTAATGCGTCAGATTAAACGTTCACTTCTATAGAAACCTGGTTGTGGCCCATTTTATGTACATTTTTAAGAAGAGTCAAAGATAATGTTCTTTGTAATATATCTAAAGCATACGCAATCATTGTCTAGGCTCCAGAGGTTTCGTAATCGAACGCCTAGGCGGGCGGCGATGGCCATCAAACATTGTCGGATTACATTTATGGACCATTTGTATGGGATCTGCTACGGTTAATGATTTTTCGGCGGCTCTTCCTTAGCTTGAGCAATTCTATTTCGAGACACAGTTACTTAATAACTTTTTAAAAGGGCTTCAACATTGATGTTGATAGTTTTTGTCATGACTGTCTTTTTTACCATCTCCGTAACATCAATTAATTTTGTGTGGTTTTAATTACAAAATTAGTTGTCATTAATAATCGAGAATAGTAAAATGAAAGGTTCAGAGACTGGTAGAAGCGTGCAGCTACATTATGAAAGGCTGGCATTCCCCTATTTAATAATAGCACCCCATGTTTTTGACATAATAGCACCGAACTGACGCACTTTGCGAAAAGGTTATCATTCATAAGCTTCAAAGGTAAAATGTTATCGAATTTCGATTGCGTTCGTCTTGTTAGAACTTCGCACGTTTTTTTAAACGTTATCTTTAGTGACCACAACCCGCTGACATGCTTATCTTTAAGTTAAAACGAGGTTACCATGCAATGCAGACGTGCTTCAAGCATCTTAAGTTCTTAACTCTAAATCTGCATCCTCACCGTTTATCTTTCTCATGACGGCCCTAGACCCTTACAGCACGGCAAAAATCCTGTCCTCGGTATCGCCGACAACAAAACACAGACACAGCTGAAGCACTTATCATTTATTCCACAAAGCACAACAATCAAAACATTCGGCTATTCAAAATGTGACGTCAGTAATTCACGACAGTATACTCATAACACTATTTTGATTAGTTGATAAGAAAGAAAACATATTAAATTGTTTATCACAAAGCGATCTACACCCACGCAAACATGTTGCGACGCGCGTCAACGCCGCGTGACTGCAGGCGTGTCGCCGGCTGACACTTTGGCGCTTCGGTCGGTGGCAGGAGTGCAAACTATTTGAGTGCTTCATAATTTTGACGATAGATGGTGCTAAAAATTTTTTCGCAGTTTTGTTTACATGTTGTTTTTGAATTTCACTAATATTTAATGTGAGTTTATGATTTGTATCGTGTAATTAAATTAAAAATATGTTGAAATGTATATTTATGTACTATACATGAATATTTTAAAATCCTATTAATTACATTATTACGCAAAATGACTATGAGAGGACTATATAATAAGAGGTATTTTCAATGCAGTGCAAAATTATTATTATGACCTTATGATAGTATGTACAAATTCTTACCTTAATTTCTTCTTATTCTGTAATACCCAACGAATACTAATGAAAAAAAATATTAACGAACTTCATTTCACTTGTATTAAAAACATCACTAGGTTCATTCAATACAACAATCCGCATTGAAGCAAACGCCGGTCGACACAACCTACAAAAATCACTGAATGGACATACTTTTCCATGAAAAACTTCTACGTTACTGGTTTTTCCAAGCACTGCAATAATAAATGCACGATTTAAACATGGTTCACCATGAATAGCGACCGATAACACTATCCATCACCCCATTATCCTACGCTACTTGAAGTTAGCAACGAACCAACCAACACGTCAAAATATACCATAAATAACGTTGTACGTGCGTACGTATAACGTATCCGGGGTGCGCGCCACCCCACGCCGGCCGCCCGCCCTTCGATCGACGGCGGGCGTAAACATAGACCCCCGAATACAATTCAAAATTTGAGATTTAAGGTTTTTAACCGATGCTGGCCATGGTTGCCGACCGTGAAGGAATGGCTTCTAACGTTAGCGTCGATCGACGGCCCGAATAGGGGGAGGCATGTCGCAGAAAAACTGGCACTACAATACGTTAATTCGCCTGCAGCCCTCACCGACTTCAGTCGTAACGCGACAGGGAACTTCCTTGCGATGTCCTCGAGAAGGCTCTCACTATACAGCCAATTAACTCCAACTTTAATGACGCTTTTCCATTAAAGAACTTGGGGAGCGTTATAATAGGGGCCTTTGTTACCTGCATGAAAAGGGAATTTTTAATTTTAATCTTTCGGTGGAAAGTTTATGTAAATTCGATCCTATCCGAGTCCTAACAATAGACAAAGGCGTGAAAATAACTTAAAAGAATTTTAAACAGCGCGGCAAAAAACGTCACCGAGCATATAAACATCCATTCGTAACAGCCCGAGGAAAATTGTACTGAAAGGAAAAACCGACAAAGGAACCTTTTTAGGGAGCCGGATAAGACGCGACGCGAAGAAAAAGAGAGCGACAATTTTTCCGGTTCATATCTTTCTGTACATTTCATTACTTCCGCTATGTATGGACGTGGCTCTCGGGTAGCATCGGCCGCATTCGGTGGTTATCGGGAATGCTCGGGTAGTTCCGGGAGACTAATCGATACTCGTCCCGTCAGGCATGCCACTGACATGTTACAACGTAGCCACTACGCGAGTCTACAACTTCGTAGCTTACGCTACAGCGTGCTACAGCTGTGTTTTTATAAACCGGCTGAATTAAAAAGGCGTCGAACTTGACTGCACGAGTGGGGTTCTCGTTGGCCGTGTATCAGGGGTTTTGCAGCGCTTAATTGCTTCACTTCTCAGCCGACGTCGCGCCAAGTATGAGGATAATAAGGTTTAGTTGATTTACTAAGATAACAAAGGAAATCGAATTGGTATTACCTTTTCAATGTGAAGAGTTTTCAATTCAATTGTTTTGTTAGCAACTCAGGATAAAAGTCATCTCTTAGGTTTATATAGAGAGTACGTGTACTAGATTCATAACCAACGTTTAGAGTATGTTTATTGTTTTTATTCCGGATACACAGATAATACACAAGGTTAAGATGTTTTATGCAAAAGGTACCTATGGCAACAACAAAACTGCATGATGACAAGACGGTACCTAGAAACTTTTCTGGAATATATATACATATATGACGCTAATCTAAATCAATCAGCAGTAAAGGTTATGGGTTCGAATCCTACACTCAAATTGTCTTTTCGTAGAAGTAATACATAGTTAATAATAACGGAGTCTCCATATCTTCTAATTAAATATAGTAGGAATGCAATACGGCACAACCATTGATTTTTAAACAGTATCCTCCCTCTGAATTATTTTGAGATATCTTTGTACCAGAGTTTATTATAATAATATGTATAATAATAAAGAAGTATTTATTATAAGTAAAGATTCGAATACAATTTTTTTTATTTAATTGTACCTAACTACCTACATATAGCAAATATCTATCTACAAAGGAAAATTTTTATCATTAAAATGTTTGAGGAACAAATATCTGCTTTTTTAATAAAATTATAAATATTACGTTTACATTATTGTTTAAGTTAAAGGTGCGCAAAGTAGGTAGATGGGGACCGTGCGCGTTTGTTAAGAGCTCTTTTACAAAATTTGGTTATACGTCTGTCTATAACTCAGATGGTGGCATGGGTAGGAAACTCGACGATCCCGGCAGTGGGTGCGGCAGGCGCGGCAGCCGGCTTTTGAAGGGAAAGCGCGCGAATTCAAAACGGGCGTCGGGACGCCCTTTTGCGCATGTGTACGGTTATGTTCAGCGGTTGGTACTGTGAGAGTGGTGTTACCATTATCTTTAACTGTAAGGTGAACTATAACGTCAAACATATAATCGTGTTAACGTTCGGTTAACGAAATGCTATGGTGTGGTAAGGTAAACAATGTAACAAAAATGTCCATCATCTGACTGAACTGAGAATTTGACTTCTGATTTACTGTAAGGATTTTTTTATTTGTATCGATTCTCTTTTTATTTTATCAAAAAGTGGTAACACATTAACTGTCAGTTATCTATCTGTCTACTGAATGAACGTCGCAGGTAGTCTGTAAATCAATAATCGTTTCGTTGGATGAATAATAATTCAATCAAATTAAATTTACCATTCCAATAACAACTATGTCCTTTAAAGTGATGTAAAGCAATTATAATTCAAGCCATGGAAATAATGTGATTCGACCGCCAAATTCAGTTAATCGAGCTCCATTTTGTCACAGAAAAATCACTGGCTGTTTGTTATAGAGAGTGAAGAATATCTATATAATAACAATAAACAAATTGGTCCTGTAAGATGGATGTGCCAAAAATATTGACGTAAGTAACTTTTTAAAATTACATGTTTTTTCATATAAAAATAGTGCATAAATATTGAATAATTTAAATCGTTATATTGCCTGCTCAGTCAGATGCATAGATTAAATATTACTCCTAGAGCAAGCCTGAAACCCCAAGTAATACATATATATTTTATTTTCCAAGAGATTACTGTCTCTTTGTTAATGTATTATAAATTATAGTTAAGACTTATAATTTTTCAATGAAAGTTTAGGGTACTTAGATGAAAAAGTATGTGTATTTCCTTTTTTTATCTGAGTCTTTTTTTAAAAATTATTTTACTAAATTAAATTTTAAAGTTCTTGTTTTATAGTGTTTGTGAGCCCCATTATGAAAGAAGATAAAAATAAAAGATAATAACAATAAAATACTAATTTGAAATGCACTTAAACACAACCATTTTTTTATTGTCAGATATTGTATGCTAGTGACATGCAGTTTGTCTTGAAATGGAGGCATTTATTATAATTATTGTTCAGAGCCAGAACTTATTTTGTCCTAGTCTTGGCTTACAGCCAATATTAATATTTAATTCCAATAAAGAAACTATAGATTCAGGATAGAGTACATACTTTTTCATGGAAATTTGAACACAAGTGACATCTAAAATCTACATTGTAATGTAGGTAATTAGATATATTTATTATAAGGATATTAGAGGGTAGGTAAGGCCACCAACCACTGTTCTAATACTTTGCATTCAGTCTGCAATATACCGTGAACCACTAAGACGCCTTTTAATTGAGCTCCCGCTGCCCCCCCTTTTACCCAGTATACTTTATTGGCGATCGAGGATTACATTCAACAACATATTTCAACATTATCAGAATGTTGGTTGGGAAAATCAGCGAGTTTAACAAGTCTGGTAATTGGTCGTTGTACGTAGAACGACTGAAGATGTACTTCAAGGTGAACGGGGTCAAACAGGAACTATGGTTACCTACGCTTATTACGGTGATGGGTGATGAAGCATATGAACTGTTGAGCAACCTATCGAGTCCAGTGGCCCCAACAGAGATGACCTTCGAGACGGCTGTGGAAGTTTTACGGAACCATATACAACCTAAGCCATCTATAATGGCGGAAAGGTATCGTTTTCGACAAAGGCGACAAAACAACACTGAGTCAATGGCACAGTACATCGGGGAACTGAAACGATTATCAAAATACTGTGACTTCGGAAGCAGCCTTGAGGATAACTTACGGGACCAGCTAGTGTGCGGGGTACACAGTGAAGTTATTCGTCAAAGGTTATTTGCCGAAAATGATTTAAAATATGGCGGTGCGGTGAAAATTGCGTGCATGTTGGAAGCGGCGGAGCGTGATGCGGCGGTGATGGAACCCGTGGCTGGAGGTGCTTCAGCCGGGTCGGGTGCGGTTCATGCAGTGGCAGCAGCGCGTGGACGCGGGCCACGCCCAGTCCACCCGCGGACTTCGTGGGATGCAGACGGGAACGAGAACTGTAAAGCGTGCGGCAGGCGCGGTCATACAAAGGACAGGTGCCGTTATAAAAGTTTTGTGTGTAGTAAATGCAAACAAAGCGGCCATTTACGACGAGTTTGCCCGCAGTGTAAGTCAAGTGCGGGGAGGGTAGGAAAACGTGATGTCAACCATGTGAAGCCTTGGTTCGATGAGCAAGCTAGAGAAGATTCCAGTGTGGATGACTGGGAAGAAGAATTGCACCAGCTGTGTTTAAACGGTTATAAGCCAGTAAGTCTCACTTTGTGTATTGATAATCACCCACTTAAGATGGAGATTGATACGGGATCGGCAGTATCATGTATTAGCAAAACTACCTACGAGAAATATTTTAAAACCAGACCTATAGATAAATATAATATGGTATTTAAGTTTTATGATGGTAGCTCGATAAAACCGTTAGGGGTTATTAGACCAGTAGTGAAATACGCTAACCAGGTTAAATGTCTGGAACTATTTGTGATTGACGGGGGTACGACGTCATTACTTGGCAGACATTGGTTGTCAGAGCTAGGAATTGAAATTCCATCATTCCATAATGGAATTAATTATTGTAAGGATTCTAGACCACCGTGTAATAATTTGCCTATGTTAATTAACAGGTATAAAGAATTGTTCAGCGGCGGACTGGGGCGGTTCACAGGCGGTAAGGCTCAGCTGCGGGTGCGCGAGGGTGCCATGCCGGTGTTCTGTCGCGCGCGGCCGCTGCCCTACGCGCTCAAAGGTCAGGTGGACGCGGAGCTGGATGCTATGCTGCGCGACCGCGTTATTGAGCCGGTGGACAGCTCGGACTGAGCGACACCATTGGTGCCGGTACGTAAGGCGGATGGAGGACTTCGCATTTGTGCAGACTATAAGATTACGCTAAATTCCGTCTTACTGATCGATAGGTATCCCCTTCCTAAAATTGAGGATTTATTAGTGAGTTTGAATGGGTCACAGTTATTTTCAAAGATTGATCTTTCACAGGCGTATAATCAGGTAGAATTAGACGATTCAAAAGACTTGACTGTTATTAACACACACCGCGGGTTGTTTAAGTATAATAGGTTAGTATTCGGTTTATCGTCAAGCCCGGGTATTTTTCAAAGGATTATGTCGAATCTTTTGAATGACATTCCCGGGGTGGAAGTATTTTTGGACGATGTGATCGTAGGTACTAAGGGAGGGGCCTCGGAACATGTAGGTATACTCGAGAAAGTATTGCATAGGTTGCATACTCACGGTATGAAGTTGAAAAAAAGTAAATGTTTATTTTTGGTAGAAGAAGTGAGATATTTAGGATACGTGATTTCTAAAGACGGTATTAAGGTAGATCCTGAGAAGGTAGCGGCAATAGTACGAATTCCCCGCCCCACTGAAGTGCCCGAAGTTAGATCGTTCCTTGGGTTAGTTAACTTTTACGCAAAGTTTGTTAAAAATGTTAGTACTTTACTTTCTCCTTTGTATGAATTATTGATTGTGTACGTATCGCGTGCGCTCACACAGGCAGAGAAAAATTATTCGCAGATCGATCGGGAAGCGCTCGCGATCGTATTTTGTTTTAAAAAGCTGCATCAATATTTGTACGGTCGTCGGTTTAATTTAAGGACGGATCACAAACCCCTAGTCAGTATTTTTGGTCCTAAACACGGTATTCCAGCCATGGCCGCTAGTCGCATGCAGCGTTGGGCAATTATACTATCGGCTTATACGTACGATATCGAATATGTAAGCACACACGACAATGGGGCAGACGGCTTATCGCGGCTACCTGTGCCGAGTGAAGGGAGTGACTCATCGCTCGACCCGCCCGAACAGACTTACTTGCATTTCGCGGAGAACGATTTGTTGCTCGATCATAACATGATTAAACGGCAGACACTAAGGGATCCCATTTTGAGTAGAATCTTATATTTTATCAGGGACGGTTGGCCGGAACATAATGAAGTCAAAGAATTACAACCATACTTTAATAGGAAAAATGAACTTTACGAGGAGTTAGGTTGTATTATGTGGGGACACCGAGTCGTAATACCAGAAAAGTGTAGGGATCGGGTTCTAAACGAATTGCACGAATCACACATGGGTATCATAAAAACGAAGGCGATAGCCCGTAGCTACGTGTGGTGGGCTGGCGTCGACGAGGCACTCGAGGCGCTGTGTAAGCGCTGCGAAGTGTGCGCGAGCGAGGCGGACGCGCCGCCGCGGCATGCGCTCGCGCCCTGGCCGTGGCCGGCGAGGCCCTGGGCCAGAGTGCACCTAGACTTTTTAGGGCCTATTTTTGATAAGACTTATTTAGTATTAATTGATGCTCGCACCAAATGGTTGGAAGTATTTCCAGTACCTAGTACAGCGGCTCGCTATACTATAGATATACTATCTGAAGTATTTGCTCGTTGGGGGTTACCGAAACAGATAGTTAGCGATAATGGTCCACCCTTTACGAGTAAAGAAGTCGCAGAATACTTTAGTAGGCAAGGAATTGAACACGTTTTTACGGCACCGTACCATCCGGCCTCAAATGGAGCAGCGGAAAATGCTGTACGCACGGTTAAAAGGGCAATTCGTAAAGCGGTCCGTAAAAAGGAAAATATTCAAACATTTTTGAATACATTTCTATTACATTATAGAAATACTGAACACTGCACTACAGGGGAAAGCCCGGCTTCACTTATGCTAGGGAGACGGCTTCGTACTAAATTAGATATTCTGAGGCCGGATCGTGACAAAAAAATTAGAGAGGCTCAAAGGCGGCAAATAGAATTAGGTACTGAACACAAACGTGCCCTACAGCCTGGGGAAGAAGTGTGGTTACGTCAGTATCAGGGTAGAAATAAATGGGTCCCGGGGAAAGTAACGGAGAAGTTAGGTGTGACAGATTATAGGGTTCTCGATGTTATTGGTAGGGAATCTCATAGGCATATCGATCAGTTAAGACGGAGATCGCGAAGTTCGCTAGCCGCGACTTCCCAGCCAAGCGAAGGTTCTCCTCAACCGGAACCAATAGGTGAATGTCCAGTACCGGTACCGGTACAAGAGGCGCCAGCCACTGATCCACCGATCCTTGAGGATGGCACGGTCAGCACTAGCAATGTTGACGTTAATACAGGTTTAACGACTGAGCGGAGTACACCTCCCGCACCCGCACTGACCACGCCACCAATCATAAAAACTCCGCAGTCCAAGATTTTACGTAAATGTCGGATAAAGAACCCACCTTCCTAGAAGTTTTAATTTATGTTTTATAATAATAAGAATTTACTCATTAATAATAGTTATGTATGTAATGTTAAGTTATTTAGCGTATAATTTATTGTTAATAGTTATGTAAGTATAGGAATAATGTATAGCACTAAGTACTTCAGATATAGTTATAGATTATAGTTAAAATGTAATTCAATTAAAATTATTAGTTATAAATAGGGTGGAGGATTGTAATGTAGGTAATTAGATATATTTATTATAAGGATATTAGAGGGTAGGTAAGGCCACCAACCACTGTTCTAATACTTTGCATTCAGTCTGCAATATACCGTGAACCACTAAGACGCCTTTTAATTGAGCTCCCGCTGCCCCCCCTTTTACCCAGTATACTTTATTTTCCAAATTGACCAATTCTGATATTAAGATAGCTGTAATATAACATAACATTTTTTTTTTACAGAGGGGAAGAGTTGGTAGATAAAGGTATAACAAAGAATGATGCAGCATTACCTGAGCTTGGGATGAAAAAGCTCATACCAAATGGGAGTTGGGTAGAGCAGAAACAAGTACAGAGTTCTTTGGAGGCACGAAAGGACTTGGTAGGGAGAGAACGGATCGAGAAAAGGTATGTTCTATAATATATATATTTTTTATACTGCATTGCCACTGGACATAATGCTATACATTTTATATATAATCTCCTCAGTTTTTGTGTGCTATATGCTCATGTAGCGACTTGACTTGGTTTCCTTGTTTAGGAATGATTACATATAGCACAGGATTGGTAATGTGAGAGATTTTGCTCAACACATAGCACCCTCAGTACAATAAGGGCTTAACTCAAAATTTTGTGAAATGGAGTAACGATCATAGAGAGACTAAGCGCTCTATCTGATGAATAGTAAAACATAGTCAATTTAATGATAGAATAAGCATACCAATACTTCAGCTTCTTTAACACCGGGACCCACGCTCAGTGCGAAAGTGACCCAATCAGAGATAAGCCAAAAGTGATGTTTTGAGTTAAGCCCCTATCGTTCTGAGGGTGCGACATATCATGTAGGTACTTAAAATATTGGTGGACTGTGTGTATCATTACGGACAGCTATGCCTACTCCATCAGAGATAATGGTTGTGAAGATATGTCAAATGTTATGTTTTATTTATATTTTATTGATATTAGTCCCTAGATATGCAAACTCATTACTGAAAATTATGACAGCAAAATAATTTACATATGCCTTTTTTATTTTCTATATCCCATAGGTTTATTCTATTACTACAACTAAAACCTTTATCAAGGTTTAATTTGCTACTTAAGAAGCTTTAGCGATAAGACCACCTATTTTGTAAACATTTATTCTGTTATCCACTTCTTTATGTTTCTTTTTCTCCTGTTATGTGTTGTACAAATAAAGTATATTGTATTGTAAAATCTTTAAAAGGCGAAAGCTGAATTTTTTTTTATGTTCTAATGTTGTCTCACAGAGGTATAATAAGTCAAGCAGTTTGGAATGATGAACTGAAACTGGCTGAAGTTTCACAGCAATCTGGTGGCTACTGGCAATACATGGGCCATTATATTGGAAAGAAAATGTACCTTTATCCCGAAGAAGCTCTGTACTTGATAGAAGTTGTGAGTATTAAACTAAAAAAGCTTTAATATTTTTCGTAGTACAATATTCGCGCCGTTCTTGAATCATTTGTATTATCACACTATTGTATATATTTGAATTTATTAAAATAGCAGGTTATCTTAGTTTACCCAAAATAATTTTGACACAAGATAATTTCTTTTTATTGTAAGTATGTATTTGACATGATAAATAACATACTGCTCCATCCAGCAAGTCCTTTCACATGAAATAAATTGGTGTTATTATAAGACTGGACTGCAAATAGGCCAGATCTGAAGCCTGAAGGGATGACCTTGTGCACACTGGCACTTTGAGTCAGCTTTATGACAGCCAGCAAAATATTTAATTAGTAACTTGACTAACTTGTTGACAGTAAATTATATTCTGTTTCAATAACAAACAATTCTTGTTTTCTCACACCCACGCGCATAGTGCAAACCTATCCCAGTTTGGTGCCAGCAGTACGGGTGAAAAATAATAATATTAAAGGAATAGTATGCCGTAGTATGGAATATCTTTTTATTTTTGAGTATGAGACATAAAAGAAAGTTCAAAACCTACAAAAATAGGGTCTAGGGGTCAGCTGTTCACATAAACTTGTTTAAAACGAGTTAAATAATTTAACCCTTTCCTTAAGAATGTGTCTCATAGAGTTTAATATTGGAGGTATATTTGTATCCACATTGTGACCTAGAAACTATATGACCCTCTCCCTAAAATTGCAAAGCAACATCTGCCACTGAGGGGATAAACGAGACGCTTTGTACGAAACCAGTTTCCGTTGTATTCGAAACTGACGCAATTCAACATGTTTCCTTTCTCACTATAATTAAATAATGTGAACGGTTTATAAATAAAGTTAAAGCTGGCCAGCTTCTTATTTTTATGACTTGCATCCACTTTTATGTGAGCGGCTGATAGTCTGTTCACTTACTTAATATTGATATCAAAATCGGCCACCTTTTCATTTGCTAGGTTACTATACTATCGGCACGCTATGATGGCTTTTTTGACGTTTCAGATTGTTATAGGAAAATAAACTGTATTGCTTTGAAATAAGGTTGATTTTCATCATCATTCAATTAGCTGTGGGATCAATAGATCCACCTTATGTTTGAAAGAATAAATGTTATTTTTCTTTGTCATTGATAAAGTCAAAAAGGCTATCATAGCGTGCCGCAAGTTTAGTCGAATTATAAACATAATATCGATTCATCTCATCAATATCTCAGATTGTTTTTGAACAAGACAGTTAAATGATACCTAATTAGTAAAAGTTAAGAGCGTTGAAACATCTCGTGTCTTTACAAATCTTAATGGACCTTTGGACGTTACTAAATTACATTTGTGTAGAAAATCCGTCATTGTTAAAACTAACTTTAATCGAAATCAAGTCAGTAAGAATTACGTCCCAAGATATTTATTTATTTATTGAAATAACTTTAGTTACAAGCCGAAATGCGCGTATATCGAACTTTGTGGATTTTTTTTTTGCCAGTCCAATGATTTCTATGACCCGCTAGTTCAACCAATCTACACCCAACTTTAACCCATTATAATTTTTGTAATCATCATCATCAGCCTATCTCCGTCCACTGCTGGACATAGGCCTCACCTTTGGCACGCCACTGAGCTCGATCTTCAGCTCTTTGTTTCTATTTTTGTAATATCAATATATAAGTTGTACGTATAATTTTCTTACATATCCTTTCAGAACTGCCTTCAACTAAAACACAATGAAGTGACCATATCGTTACAAAAAGCATATTCGTTATTACTACAAGACGAAATATGTATTGATAAATACAGAGTGTTTGCATATCTTAGCAGAATAGGATACAGAGTGTTCAGGCATAACTATGTTAACAACAAACCCAATGAAGAACCTATTGGATCCAAAGAATCATTAATGGTTGAAGACCATTCTGAAGATGAACAAGCTAATAACTCAGATTGTAACATTAATAAAGAAAATACTGAAAAAGAAAATATTAAATCTGATGAAACAGTAATCAATCCAAATTCTGAATGTAGTAATGTTGATACGTCAGAAACTGATGATCAAGAGCAGAATGCAAACGATTCAGGTGGTTATATAATTTTTTGAAATATAATAATATTGTATATTTCTTAAAGAACTATATTTTATTTAATAAAATTTGATAGTCTCAGAAATGATAACCAAAGTAACCCATTGGAAATGGATACTGAAAACCAAATTGATAATGCTGGTAATTTAAGTAAATTAAATTATTACATTTCCTGGGACATTCTTTACACATGGTCATCTGGTCCCAAATTAAGCAGAGCTTGTACTATGGAAACCAAATAACTGATATAGTACATATACTACTTATTTATTTCTAAATATATATATATATATTTATACACCGAACAAACAGACATTCACACAAATGTTTGTTCTGGGTGGGAATCGAACTCGACCATCGGCTTGGCGGTCAGATACGCTAACCAACAAGCCAACTGGCTTGTGAAGTAGTGCATTAGTTGTAACTTATTTCAGGTATTTATGAATTTAGTTAACTTTTGTTTTTCACAGATATGAGTAATGTTAACAATGGAACTTCTATCAATAAAGAAAATAATGTGGTTGAAAATACAAAATCTGATGAAACAGTAAATATTTCAAATCCTGAATGTGTTGATGATACGACAGAAACTTCAGATCAAAAACAGGATGGAAACAATTCAGGTGCGAATATAAATGTATTATAATATCTTATTGAATTAATAAAATGGTTTGGTAATGGTTATTAACACTAAACATCATAACCGGGTCAAATGACCCATTTTGAACATTGCATTAAAAATGCATATCATCTTATTGCTTTTGCACATTGAGACATTTGCACAGACTTTTTCTTACTAATTAATATACAGTTATTTATACTATTTATTTCCCTTCCTAACAACCATATTTCATACATTCAAGCAGGAAACATAAAGTCACATTTGACCCGCTATGGTAGAAATAGGTACCTAGTAAGTGTTGGTATGATTAGTGTTAATGTTGAGCCGTTTGGTTACCGGCTTAGAATAAAATCGACTCCAACCTAATTGTATGGATGTCGAAAACGGCGAATAAAGGAATACACTGGGGGACGGGCAGCAGCGTTTACTTGAGAAATACCACTTCACTCCGATCACCAAACCGCCTGCCAAAACGCCCCTCTAAAAATGTCAACATTCAAACCAATATAGTCCTCTCTCCCGAAAAAGCCGTTTTCCGCAAAGGCTTTAGTACCATAGACCACATAAACATGCTCCGCCAGATTATACAGAAGACCGAGGAGTATATACGGCATATATGCCTGGCGTAAGTGGACTATGAGAAAGCATTCGAATGGAGTCATGACCGATGTTACGGAGTCTGCAGCGATGCCAAATAGACTATCGCTATATCGATGTGTTGAAGTGCTTGCACAACAGAGACACAATGTCAATCTGAGTCCAGAGCGAAAGTAGGAGACCAATCCAATAGCAGAAAGGTGACAAATTTCCCCGAAACTCTTCACCTCTGCAATGGATATTTTGAAGCTCGTGGACACAAAGGGACATGGCATTGACATAAATTGCGAACCCATCACTCACCTTCGATTTGCCGACGATATAGTCTTGATTTAGTTATCTTTTGTTTATTTTCACAGATATGAGTGATGTTAATAATGAAACTTCGAGTAATAAAGAAGATAATGAGGTTGAAAATACGAAATTTGATGAAACAGTAAATATTCCAAATCCTGAATGTAGTAATGTTGATACAAC
Source organism: Habrosyne pyritoides (assembly GCA_907165245.1). Taxonomy (NCBI): domain Eukaryota; kingdom Metazoa; phylum Arthropoda; class Insecta; order Lepidoptera; family Drepanidae; genus Habrosyne; species Habrosyne pyritoides. The sequence goes on along the minus strand of OU015596.1, from coordinate 10,260,149 downwards.
AGTAACTGCAGATCAAAAACAGAATGAAAACAATACAGGTGGTAATAAAAAATCTTAAAAATAACTAAATTGTCTATTTCTTAAAGAACTATATTTTATTTAATAAAATGGTACTTTACAGAAATCACCAAGGATGATAGTCTCAGAAATGATAACCAAAGTAACCCATTGGAAATGGATACTGAAAACAAAATTGATAATGCTGGTAATTTAAATCAATTAAATTTATTAAATTATTAAATTTCCTGGGACATTATTTACACATGGCCATCTGATCCCAAACTAAGCAGAGTTTGTACTATGGATATACTACTAGATCCAGAGAACTACTACATATACTACTTTTTTCTTTCTAAATACGTACTTATAGAGATATTTATACCCAGACACAGAACAAACAGACAGCCACACAAATGTTTGTCCTGGGTGGGAATCGAACCCGCGACCTTCGCCTTGGCAGTCAGAGTGAAGTAGTGCGTTAGTTGTTGTTACTTATTTCAAGTATTCAACAATTTAGTTAACTTTTGTTTAAATTCACAGATACGTGTGATGTTAATAATGAAACTTTGATCAATAAAGAAAATAATGAGGTTGAAAATACGAAATCTGATGAAACAGTAAATATTTCAAATCCTGAATGTATTAATATTGATACGACAGTAACTGCAGATCAAAAACAGGATGCAAACAATGCCGGTGAGATTGTTAATAAATTTAATGTAATTAATTTCTATAAAACTACTAGCTGACCCGGGAAACGTTTATTTGCCATATTTAATTTATTATAAACCATACATGAAAATTTATCGTACTACAATTATAAGTATCGATTACCATCTTGCAACCCAATCGTCCGCTCGACGAGTATCGACCAATCGCGCGGATCTGTGAAAAATTGCGATTAAAAAACTGGGGTTGATTGTAGAATGGTGAAAATTTTGAAGTTGTACGTATTTTAGTAGAGAGTTTTATTAGGAGAATTTTATATATATTAGATATTCTATTTAAATAATAAAATGACCCTTTACAGGAATATCTACACAAGATAGTGATGGAAATGGTAACCAAAGTAACCCTATGGAAGTTGATACTGAAATCAAAATCAATGAAGCTGGTAAGTAGTGCATCACTATTGTTTACCAGGCCAGTTGTCTTGGTGGCTAGCGAACCTGACGAACCTGACTGCCACGCTGCAGGTTGCGGGTTCGATTACCATCCAAAACAAATATTTATGTGCATGAACATGTCCGTTTGTTCTGCGTCTGGGAGTAAATATCTATATAAGTATGTATTTAGAAAGTACCTATGTACTAGCTTTTAACAAGTTTAGCTCTTCGACAATTTGGTTAATTTTAATTTATTTTCACAGATATGTGTGACGATAATAATGCAACGTCGATCTCTAAAAAACGTGTAACTACTGATGAGCCTGCACAAATTATTAAGCGACTTAAGAAAGTTGAAGAAAAGTTGCCTATCGAAGCAAGTAAAGTAGATAGGCTTAAAAATATAAAGAATTTGCCATGCAATGGTAAAAGCTTACAGATTGTTTTCAAAATAATACCTGATATGTTTCAAAAAGATACAGTCACAATAAGCGTACCAGATGACAAATACATACCCAAGAATATTTACACTAACAAATTATCGTATGTACTTAACATGGCAAATATAAGAGCAAAAACTGGCAGATTAAAACCGACATCTCCACATTACCCAATTAATCATGGGGTTAACAACACGAACGTGAGACGAATCAGAAATTCTACAATGAATACACCAGAAAATTATCCTGCTCCATCGCATCATTTTAATAGGTTCCCAAGAAATACTGGGCATTTTAGGCCGTTCGGTTTTTGGAGGACCCGATGCAGTGTTGAATCATATCAGTATAATCAATTTAATGTTTTCTATCAAAGACCTTTTTTAGCCAACTGTTTTATGAATCCGAGGTTTCCTACTTTCTTGAGGCAGGTCCCCAATCCAAACAATATGAGTTGGGCTCAGAACAGGCCACATGGTCCGATCAATACAGGCTTCCGAATGGGAGAAAGTGTGCAACGTTACCATTTAGAAAGACTAAAGCACTTGGCATGGAGACTGAATAATTTAGTCACAGCTGGAAATTCACAAAACAATAACATTCAATCACTTCAAAGACTATTACAGACTTATAATCGGAGGTATGGGACTAGACTGCGCTTCAATGCCCAATTAGATGTCGAAGATGAAAATATATTAGAAACAATAGAGTTGGAAGATGAGGACGAATCGAACGTCAATAGACAGCGCGTACGCAATGAGGAGAGTTCAAAAAACAAAATTTTAAATAAAATCAATGAATTATCGATCAAACTAAAAAAACTCGCATCAATGGGCAAAGCCTCTGTGTATAAGCGAGCTTTCTCAAATTTAGTAAAACAATACAATAAACGCTACGATGCAGATATTTATATGAACAATAACTACGAAATAATAGACAGAAAACAAGTAACTCTCGACTCGAGTTCCGATTACGATTCAGATTGTGTTATCGAGGAACCTCCAATAGAATCGAAACTGTATAGGAATCCATATAACGTTTTGAGAGAGAGAGAGATCAGAGGAGACGAAACCAATGATTCCGACAAAACAACAGAAACAATAATAACTCAATATGACGAATTGAAGAAAGTATTTGAAAATTGGCTTCCAGATGCTGATGACTTTGGTAGAGCTGAAGTTGCTCAAAATAATCACATGAGGGATCGCCTTATGGAGTATCATAGATACAAATATTTATACCATTTTCTACAGGAAGACCGGCGCAAGTATACGAATTGGTTGGAAGCCAAAATAACTTACATAGAAGAAATGAATTGGATGCAATCAAATGATAACGATAATAGCGTATCCATGGATAATGAAACACCAAATAATACCGATATTCGCCCTATAATAACGCCTGAAGACTACACCGATATGCCCTCTATGTTGAATAAATTAAGAATTATCAAGAAGCACAACTACGTTGATGAGGGAACCACCCTTACTATAACATTTGATGTGTACAATAGAAACGTACAGAATTTTAAGAAAACTAATCCACCAAAGCCTAATTTTAGAGTTATTTGCATTAAGTAAGTAAACAGTATATTTTGTTCTTCTTATTATTTAAAATTTGTTCATGTACCATCTTAGAAAAAAAAAAAATACTTGCTTCGCCCAAGGGTTTCATCACGTTAAAAGTGACAAAGTAACATGCTCTTCTCCATACCATGGGCAACGCGTGTGGCATGTTTTATGAGTCGGTTCCGCCGTTCAGCAACAATACTTAATTTTTAAAAAACCACATGAGCCGACAAACAGGCAGATGGTCCACCTGATGGTAAGTGGTCACCACCGCTTATGGACATCTCCAACACTAGAGGCATCCTCAATGCGTTGTCCTGTAATTTCACCGGCCCCTTTACCTTTTTACCTTTCTACGAAACACAATACGAGTCGCACCTTCAGAACGATAGGGGCTTAACTTAAAAAATCACTTTTGACACATCGATTTTGGGTGACTTGTGGGAGGGTGGGCCCCGGTGTTAAAGAGGCTGAAGTATCGGTATGGTTATTCTATGTTTTACTCTCTGTATGTTAAGTCTCTCTATGATCGTAACTCCATTTCGCAAAATTTTGAGTTAAGCCCTTATCGTAGCCCTGAGGGTGCGAAGTGTTTAGAGAATGTACTATGATGATCATTAATATATTTATTTTCTATTCTAGGGTATCAAGTAGCTTCCCCAGTGGAGATGATATATCGGCTCTTCACAATAAATACGATGACAATGGCACTATAGTCTTCGCGATCATCGGTTCCAGTTCCATCTCCTTCCTACAGATAAACAACTTCGAGCTACCACTAAACGTCCCAAGTACCGATGGCCTTTAATTGTCCAGTCGTAACTAATTGATTTGGGCGTGACCTTCCGGAAATTCATTTTAATATTATACAAGAAACAAATATCTAGTAACTAATTCCGCTGAATCTACTTCTCTGAAGTTGGCACGTGTTTCGCTTCTACACGAAGCATCTTAAGGACCTATAAGACCCGCGCTGTCACAAATTTCTTTGTTTGGGACATGCCAGAGATGGAGATCCAGCAGAAATAGATACTAAATATTTGTTTCTTGTTATCTTGTCCAGTCATATTAGCGGTCAACCTTGGAATTAGAGATAGTTGGAAATACGTATACGCCTTCATTGTGGCGTTCTGAATGTTATCTCAAAAGTCTCCTGTTCGTTATTATCTAGGTATATATAGCCCAATGATAATATTAGACGGGCCAGTTGGCTTGGTGGTTAGAAACCCTGATTGCCAAACAGAAGGTCGCGGGTTCGATTCCCACCCAGGGAAAATATTTGTGTGCATGAACATGTCTGTTTGTTCTGAGTCTGGGTGTAAATATCTATATAAGTATGTATTTAAAAAGTAGTATATCAGTTACCTGGTAGTCATACTACAAGCAGTACACTCTGCTTAACTTGGGATCAGGTAACCATGTGTGAAGAATGTCTTGGGATATTTAATGATGTTATAATTTTTTTGAAAATACGATTTGGGACAGATTTTGTTCCAAACATTTTTTTATGCACTCCAACATTTTTGAGATAGAGGACAGAGGGCGGGCAACGCTCAGCCGTTCGTACTGTAATGCAAGGTCAACCGTAAACCTTGGTGAAAACTATTGCAAATTTTGAGACTTTAAACAAAAACAACATGTACAAGTTACCAGCTCATTATCTTCCATTCCAAGGTTGACTCCTAATTTATACCTAAATGTACAACTGCACAATAATTTAATTTGTGTTTGAGACTGAATTATATAAGCTTAACATTCAACAGTGATGTTATTCATTATTTGCTTGTATTATCGTCATCTCGAGTTCTTTATACAAATGTGCTCGTGGCCAACTAATCTATATGATCTTACCACCTTTTGCCACAACGTCACTTACCATAGTACGATTGTGGTCAAATAAGCCTCCGTAAAAATATAAATAGAGCTTAATTTAACATTAGTAGTAATTAGTATATAAGTATTAATTATGCCTTTGGTAGGTCTTAAAAAGATGCGATGCCAAATAAGTTCTTCCGAAAAGCTTTGGGGCCTTATCATACATTTTTTGTCAAAGACTGAAATGTGTATGTATGAAGAAATTTTATGTTTGGCGGAAAAGCAAATGTAGTAAGGTGGTAGGGCCCCTGAAGTATATTTGAATGTGATAATTTATTTATTGTTTAGGCTTTTAAATAAAAACAATATGTTCTGTACTGGGATCTAGAATAAGTTTATCCTTAATAATATATTTCTCTCAATTTTACCCGCATCCCATTACTGCAACTAAATATGAATTATTTTCTTTCATTTAAATATTAAGTTAATTTACATTAAGTTTCCAGTAGAACTGGATATTTTTCTACTTGCGCTTTAATTGTCAGTTTCATTAATTAAAGCAAAAAGATCATATTTAACAATATTATTAAGTATAAAGGCCTGTTAAGATATAACTGATTTTGGCTACCGTTGTGGAAACGAAAAATACACTGGTACAGCCTCGGGTATATTATGCTCCGCTGCTTGAGCAAAACCGCCGTAACAAGTGACCGGTATCATTTCGCTTGATTTGCGAAACAAAAATCTATAGCGGTAACGGTAACTACTTAGGTTTGACCAGTAGAATTACCGCATACCCACATTAGAAGGAAATATCACTAATATCTTAACAGGCCTTCAACCTTTTGAACACCATACCATAAAGGCATCCATGTCCTGTACCCCAAGGCGAAAATCGATATAAATGCCTGTACCAATAAAACGCATAAAAGTAACAATTTAATATGTTTATTTTGTATTTTTCTGCGACCTGTTTATTGTCGAGTATAGGCGACAATGGCGCACATGAAAGACATTGGCGTTCAAAAGGTTAACTATGCATTTGATACATTGAAAAAATACGCGGTGCCTAAATAAGAAATTCTGAATAGCTCTGAACCGATGTCTTAAAAAGATGTGATTTCTATGACATGTGATAAATTTTATAATTACTAGAAGTTTAAATAAACAAAATTGTTTACTGTACAAAAAAAATATTTTTTGATGTTTCACGCAGACTCGTTCACATTAATATTATTTATTCATATTATATTAAATATGTTACTTAATAATATCGTTAAGTCTCCAGTAGAACTGTATTTTTGTTACTTACTTGCTAACTGTTACGCTTTAATTCGATGCAAAAGTTTTAGCAGTAAATAAATCATGATTATTGCTTCAAATCCATTGCTTTGCTAGTGTAGTACATTATGCAGAAGGTGTATTTTTATGTAGTACTTAATTTACGTGTTGTGGTTTCACCTGCTTTCCCAGGAGAATTCAATGTATTCTGAGATTAAAGCCTATTTCCATGCGGAATAATATATCTTTCAAATGCCGTGATACCTAAGATTCCCCATATATTCAAACTCACAAAATTCGCTCTCGTTTCATAACATTTATTAGTGCAAGGTTTTAGCTTGTTGAGTGCCATTTTTAACAAAATAACGTCATTCGATTTTACCTTTTTTAAACGTTTGTATCGGAGCTTGTTTATAAATACATGCTACATGTGGATAATGGAGGCCATAGTGCAAATATTACCTATATTACCGATATTGTATACATGTCTACGTATTGTTTTCTAAGATTAAATTAAAAATTATTGGCAGATTAAATAACAAAAACATCAAAGTGTATACATGATCAGAAGTTTCATAAGCTGCGTTAGGTAATAAAATAATTGTAATCTGAAACTTATTTTTCTTTCATTAATACTAATTAACTTATCCTTGTTTCAAATTATTTTAAAAATTGTGCCATTATTTTTATAAGATTTGCTGCTGTCCTAATATAGTAATATGCTTATAATAAATCATAATAACCATTCAATGATATTAAAATCTAGTACTTTCAATATTCTTAATTAGTTTATAAACTATTTAATCGTAAATATTCAAGTAATGTCAGTAAAACAATGCTGTCATCAAATAATATAATATTGCATTTATTATCACAATATTTTTATTAACACTAAACATACCATAACCGGGTCAAATGACCCATTTTGAACTTTGCATTGAAAATGTATGTATCATCTTATTGCTTTTGAACATTTGACTACTTGACTTTTTCTTACTAATTAATATACAGTTATACTATTTATTTCCCTTCCTAACAACCATACATATTTGATACGTTCAAGCAGGAAACATAAAGTCACATTTGACCCCCTATAGTAGAAAGAGGTACCTAGTAAGTGTTGGTATGATTAGTGTTAAATACTAATGGGTAATCTTGCAAATTGTTAAATAATCTGATACGGAAATATCCGTTAAGCTAAAAAAAACTTAAGGTTAAGGTTATCATTATTATTACAATGTAATCTTTTTCATGATCCGTAAGCCAAATGTCATATAAATATATAAGGTACATATTTAGTGTCAAAAAAGTTAAATTTTCACCAATACTTCAGTTGAAGAATCTTAGAATATGTTTGCTAAATTAAGCATGTAGATGTCCTAAGTATTTAATCCTTAATATTTATTAGGTATAGGGATGAAATGAAAGACTTATTTTGTATGCTTAGATTGTTGCAGCTTATTATTTGTAAGAGTATTTTTTTTACAAATGAACACATTCATTCGATTTTCTATTCATTAACAAGTGTATCAAAGCCTATTTATAAAAAAGCGTCTACATGGCACGTGTGATAATGGAGGGCATAGTGCGGATACATCTATCTCTACTTTATGTGGAATTAATAGTTAACATCCCTAGAAAATGCTTGGAAAAAAAATACATCATTCTCAGAAACAATCACTTTTTTTTTTGTATTTTGTAACCTGTAATAAGTTTTGCTTTATTTAAAATTGACCATAATATTGTTAATTAGAAACTGTACCATTTTTAAAGGGATGTTAACATTTTGTCCATAGCCTTAATATAACAAACCATAATAATGTTAGATTTACATATGTGTAGTCGCTGGCGACTATTGTTTTCCAAATTATTTATTTAGTTACTACACAACTTAATCGTAAGCATTAGGTATAAGAATCAACTAGTGTTACAATCAAATATGCTGATCACATCAATATCCCATAATCTTGAAGTTATCAAATAATCATAAGTCTTACAGTTCTCAATTTCTTACTGTAATATTATATAGCAGTTATCAAAATTTTTATAAACGATCTGTTTAAAACTGTTACTTTCTTTTCTAGTTCGTAAGGTGTGAATGAAATAAATATTCAGTGTCAAAATCGTGTTTTTCATTATTTTCCAGACATGATCATGACCTTTATTAAATAAGAATGTAGAATTTCTTGGTTTGATAATATCCGATAAGACAATCTATAACAAAACCTATTTAACCTTCTTTCAAATACAATTTAGCATTAAGGTGGGTGATGAGAATAGTAAAAAAAACTTAAAATAATACTGGCCAGTGCCTGGCAGACCAAGCTCTATGTCCTGAGTGTTGCTAGATGCAACACATGAATGACATGAAATGACTTATATGAACAAATAAATGCAAAGGTAACAAGTTTACTATATAAATTTTACCAAACTACACAAAAAGTTGGTACATCATCACAAGAACTCCTAGCCTGCCACTCACAGGATTCAGTTACATGTCCTAATTATACTGGACCATTGCAATAGCGATTCATAGAACACCTACCTACCTTAAATATCTCATCAATACGGTGCCGATGCAGATGCTATACAGTTTGGCAGATTTCATGTATAATTTTAGTGTTTAACAAATTTTGGACAAAAAAAAAATATATAATAGTGCCAATCAATCAATCTTTCTGAACTATATAGCCGTGACATACATACGGTTCCGTATTTTGCCATTTGGTTACAGACCCTTAAAAACAACTGTATACAATTACAATAGCCTACAAGCTAATATCTTCGTTTAAATTACACAACCATCGTTCTATAACTAAAAAAATAAGTAGGTATATTATACTAGCTATTTGGCTTCAAAAACAACGCGTTTAATAATATAATTTGTGAGCTCCTGTCTCATTAATTAACTGAATTAATACTGTAACCTATTATTTTCTATATGACTATTATTATCACAAGGAAACGAAGTAGGCTAACAAGGAAATAGATTAAAGAATTAGTTCAATACAACAATTTATATACCAGAAAAGGTATTTTAGGTGGCATTAATAAATGATCGCTTACTACACAGCATATTAATTGGCTAATAATCAAAAACCCCATAATCGTATAAATTATGGAGGCAAAATTTAAAAATTAATCTAAAATGGAACACGATTAAAGGAATGCTTCAATTAGGAAGTACTAGGAACTTTATGACATAACTAGTTATTTTTATAATTAAATATAATGGTTTGTTTGCACTAGTCCTGTCGAATTCGCCTTCAAAGTTGATGCCATTTTTTTCTAACCTTTTTTGACCATTTTATACAGTAAGAATATTTTACAGAAATGAAAAAGGTGTGTCGTAAAGACCCACGATAGAAGTGAAACTTTCGTATTACAGGGAAGCATATTAACTATTATTCTTTTGAATAGCATATTTGTTTTGATTGTGTTAATCATTAAATTATTTTACGTTACACAAAAAGGTTGCAATCAAAATTTAAAGCCCTTTCATAAAAAGTTTCACTTTAACAAGAAATTATCTTTGCACCGAAACCGATTCGGATAGTAATAGGGTCCAAATGCAAGTACCTAAATAAAATAATTTACAAACAAAAATAATTTGAGCGAATTCGATATTCCAGTGTAAACGAACAAAATAGCCAAGACTCAACTTGCCAGTGTAGGTAATTCTTCTAAGACCAATTTACTTTATTGAAGTAAATATACTTTTATTTTACTGTACATTACTAATAACACTTACTGCCTGAAGAGTCGAGACTTGACCAATAACATAGGTAAATCAATGATATGTAAAGTTCCAAAATAACGAACCATTTTGGCAGGTAGAATAATTAAGTCATAGCAATAGAGTAACTATAATAATATGTTTTCAAGAACACCGAAATTCGGGAATATAAAAAGAATCTCAAGAGTTTTTTATTGCACTATTTGGTAACCAAGTAAATTCACAACACCGTTTTAAATCTTCACCACCCATAATAACTGTTCGTATACCAAATCGTTTTAAAATCACAACATTATCAAGGCCATCCAAAGTTTATACCGGAAAGTTCATAGAATCTCTCGTTGAAGGGTCTGTAGAAGTCCCTAAGTCTCTCTAATGCTACGGGGTCTATGTAGGGGTGACTTCGCCCTTTAGTCTTACCGAGGCAGTGGGGCGTTGAGCGGCTTTCTGACTTTAGGAGACAAGGGAAGCCTTTGGTCGAGTTGAAGTAGAAGTGCTTTTCTGTTATCACGTGTTTTAAGCCTAAGAATTCCTGGAAGATAATGGGGGGTTAGTTCAATTGAAATTGGCAAATGCACAAGATTCTTGAACCACTGAAGAAACATGAAACAAAGAGGGACACTAATGCCCTTATTTATTAACATATTACATTCGATTACATACAGTGAAATCTACACATATTTTCCATCTATTATATCTATTGTATCACAAATAAAGTGGTGCTAGGTTCGGTACCGGGATCATTGGCTTTTTTCTGACCTACAAATACATAGATAAAAGACATGTAAATACGAGTACCTGAACTCTAGCCATCTCCGCAGCCGGATCAGCCACAAGCCTTTCTCCACTAATCAGCAACAGCCTAGACCTTGGGAACCTCCTCAGCCAACGTCTCAATGGCCGAGCATACACCCCTAGTCTTACAGGTGGCCAAGAGGAGTCAACTACGGACCATGGCATGCCTCCCCATCCAACGGTACTGTTCACCAAGGCTAGGTCTTCAAAACGGGGGAGAGACGAGCGTTTGCTTAAAATAAAAATAATTTCATGCGACAATTTAAAATAGGCGTAAAAAATGATTACGGTAAACCGGAAATTTATGAACAGCTAGGTTTCATCCGCGTTCCCGAGGTATGTTCCATTTTTCCGGGATAAAAGTTATCCATATATTATTCTAGGGAATACTTTATCTATGTGCCAAGTTTCATCCAAATCCAAAAGAGTAACAAACGTCATATAGACCTCCATCTAAACTCACAAACTTTATCATTTACAATATTCGTAGCATATAATAGGATAGAGTGACGTTGTCATGAATATAAATGTGTTAATTTGTTTTAAATTGTAAGTAATTTTTTTGTGCCAATTAGTTTCATTATAATGATTTTGTAGGTACCAAATTAAGCACGAAAACAAAGCGATGGTATTTTTTAAAGATTATATAAGTAAATCCTTACCTTGCAGATTGGGTATAATCACTAATGGCTCTTGTAACAGGGTCTCTGACTACAGCCAATAATTTGACAGCAGGATTCATTGCATACACTCTCCTTGGAGCCGATCTTGTTACCCAATATGATGGAGTCTTCTCCATAGTTATTTGACCTTCCAATGTTGGGGGCATTTTATCTCTAGAAACACGACGTGATTATAGAAAAGCAACCATAACACATCGTGGCAAGATTCCGTTTACTGACTCACAGTCAATCCATAAAATAAATACCTACGTACCTATACCATTCGAATCCTTTATGGTAGTATTTATCAAAGAAATGTACTTCCGACCCTGCGGCTCTTACATCGGGATGTATTCTGAAATTATATTTTTCATTGTGGTATCGATAAATGTGGGAGGCATGTAGTAGTGATTGTTATCTCTAAATAGTATCAAGCAGTCACTATTTTTGTCTGTCTGTTCGTCAGCTTATATCTTGTAATGTCCGCAAATAATTTAACGCAGTTTTCTCTATTGATTAGCAATTTTCATTTGAAAGGTTTCTGTGTATGATGCATTAATATAATCCCATTTAGGCAAAGCCGGGCGGATCGATAGTAGGTAAAGAAATGAGTCCCAGAATTTGCATAAGGTGAAAGTATTACGACAAAGGGTGATAAACTAATGGGAGGAGACAGTTCTTCAGGATATGACTAAAGCACCGCCAAGTACGAAGCTAGGTCTCCTAGCGCACCTTTCACCCATTCTCTGCTGGGATGGGGATCTATACAAAATTGGGTACCTAAAAAAAATCTCCAATTATCCCTGATTGTGGCTATCATGACGGAGATAGAAGACAGCTATTCCACGTCCAGCACGCTACTGAATATGACGACCGAAATATTATACTCGAGGCACCTACCTTAAAAATTCTAACAGTGCTCTTGTACCACATTTCTTGACACCAATGATCAGCGCGTCAGGCAGTTTTTTTACTGGCACAGAGTTCTGATTGAGTGTTCTATACTTGTTGCCATCAATGTTGAATCCCAAGAGCGAAGCGAAGCGAACTGTAGCGCTCCTGTACTTGGATATATGCTGTTTTAGGTATATGTACTTAAATGTGAACTGAAATATAATAATAAAGCATGAAAATCGTATGGCGAAGACGAAATAATACCTACACATGACTGACGTAAAGTAGGTACAGCGATATTTTTTATTTGTAACCGTTTCAGTTTCATTATAAGAATGGGATAGGATAATTAATAGACGACAGAATATCAGCGTTGTGGGTAAAACCTTAACATTAGGCTGACTCGTAGCCTTTTTTCTTCTCATGACACACAGATACAGCATCATTATTTGGCTATTATCCATAATTTTAATTTGTGTTTTGGGAGAAAATTAACTTATTATTATTATTACTAATTTGTTTTATTTATTTGTTGCAAATAAGGATTTCGAGGTCCTAAACAGCCATATCTAAACTTTGGGCTAGCAAGGTAACTGTATAGATTTAATGGTTTTACCATACCATATATAATACCATAACCATAATATTAACTTAAATTTTACGAACTACATCGGTTCGATTCTGGGCCCTAATATAATACATATTTTATTTCTATGGGATCAGTATGAATTGGCTTTGCGATAACAATGAATTAACAAAATTCGAATATAAAATTCACAAAGTAAGGTATAAAACAGGACTTCATTTAACTGTTGATTTTGTTTTAGTTTATTTTACAATATGTCTGGAAATATGTAAGGAAACCTGTCCAGGAATGAGGAACGAAAAGAGGGAAGAAAATGTTATGACCATTTCACATTCACTAACAGAAAGAACTCACCTGTCTTTCGTCAACTAAACAAGAATTCAGAGCATACAATAAATATAATAGAAACAATAATATGAAATATATAAACATAGTTCGCTTCGATACTACTGGAATCCATTTCATTGCTGTTGTGCGGATTCATTTGTATTTTTTAAATTTATTTGGTATGTTCACAAACGGAATTTCAATCACAGCACCATTACTATTCATAACGCACAACAATTCTTTGGTATAAACTTATCACACAAACTCCATTCATTTTCATGCCGTAACAACGATATCACTAGTGTTATCAATGGAATAATAAGTTTGGCTGGCAGCAGTACCAACGATCGATGTTAGTTCCCAGAGAACTCACTCAGTTGCGCGCAATCGCGGAATGATTCGCACGATGCGAAATAAATTTTACCGCGCTCACTGAAACCCCCACTCTCTCCTCACCCGCGGTAGCCCCGGGCCGCCCACTGCTTTATAAGTATAACTAACGCTACGAGCTTCGGAGCTTCGCTGCATTTTTCCGGAAGTTTGATGTTCTTATTCGCAAGTTGGTAGAAGAGTACTTGAGGGTAAAGTGAGGTAGCTATCCTCTTTAACTATATAATGATAATATATTCTTAAATAATTTTATATATGTTTTACTTATACAAAAATGAATATCAAGTTATTTTAGTAGGTAGGTAATACTTAATTTTGTTTATAAATCATGGGCAATTAATTAATTGCGGTATATACATAGCGGATATAAATAATCGCTTAATGCTTTAGACAAGTATCCGAACAAATTTTACGTTCCAATTACCATAATCAACATTAAATACATTCCAAGCATGATAACATATTAACATTAAAAAAAAATTAATAGCAATGTTATAATAAACATTTTTGAATATGTAAAATCAATGGAACGCAAGATATTTACGCTGCTACCAACATAAAATAATGACATGACAGTGACACAAGAAAATAAAAAGTGATTTGATCGTGTTGAACTTTGAAGCTGTGAAATAAATTAAAATGACAGTCCAGCAGATTAACTCGAATATTTCTGACGACTCTGATGATATGGTTAGCTTACCGTCCGAGGAAGAAATTTATAGACGTAAATATCAATTGCTTTTGGAACGATGTGAAGTGTTGCAGCAGGATAACGAAAGAATTATAAACAGGTCGGTATTTTAACTTTGTATTCATGTGTTTTCATTCCGACATCGAGGCTAAGCTTCGTTACGTGTCTTTACAGAATTCATGAGGCGAAGAAAATCACTAAGCGTCATCGAAAAGACATCAAAGTATTGATTGAAAGGTTGGACATGCATGGGGATGCGTTCAGAACCGCTACTATAGAAGTAGAAACAAAACCTGAAGTAGTATCGAAACCGACGCGTTCTGGAGCGAAATCTACTTCAGCTGCCAAGCAAGCTGAGAAACAAAATGCTGCTGGTGGCAAAAAACCAGGGCCAAAGCGAAAAAGTAAAGCTGACAAGGTAACTATAATGCTTTAAATTGATAAATTCTGAGAGGACTTCTTTTGTATCACTCTGGACCTGCTTATGTGGTAGTCTAAAATTCTTCAACATTTCATGAAAACATAGTTTGTAAAACTAATTTTATGATTGTTCCCTTACTTTATGTAACTATTTAAATGGCTTTGTTTTCAGCCTGAAAGAGACCCAAATGCACCGAAGAAGCCATGCAATGCATTCTTCCAATTCTGTCAAGAGCAAAGGCCTTTGGTGGTAGCTGAGACTAATTCAGAAGTTGGAGCAGAGCCTTCAAAACAGGAGGTAACAAGGCAACTGGCATCAAGATGGAGGGGACTCACTAATGAAGCAAAAAGAGTAAGTAAATAAGTTAAAATATCAATACTTGATGAGCATTTATAGTGATGATTGTTTTGTTTTCAAGTCAATTTAATTCTCCATTCAGATAGTAATTTATATTTTCCAAGCTAGTAAAAATATATTAATAACCATATTTTACTACTCTAATATCTTGTGTGTTTTTTATGAAAACTAAAATTCAGAGACTAAAGAGCATGCTTTGAACATGCTGTAATTGCATCTTCTAATGCATGTACAGTTTCATTTAATTTGTATTTTTCACAGGTATATGTGGCAATGTTTGAGAGATCAAAGGAGAAATATGCTGAACAAATGTCTGCATACATTAAAAAGGAACAATGACATCCAACTATCAATGATAGCTCTAAATTATCTTGTGATAGTCAGCTTTAAGTTAGAATTAACATTACAATATAATTTTGTATGGAACTGATGAGTTTTCTTGGTAATTTCTAATTTTATAATATACTCCTTTTAATGAGTTCATGCATTGATTCAATAAAGTCATAAATATGGTATAAAAAGTTTTATTGTACACAAATAATTAATTAACAGTAAACATATAACCTTGTGCCCAATTTAAATAAATATATGTTTGGCATATTATTATGTACAAAAATTACAAACTATGCTTTAAAGTTATCTTTCTCGAGGCGAATAGCTTTCATAGTTTCAATAGCATCATTTTTCTTTGTATGCTTCATGACTGGCGCTTCTGTTACTCTCATAAATGGATTGTATAACTTTTCTTCAGCAATTGTTGAAGGAACCTGTGTACAAATTAAGATATTACAATTTAGTATAACTTGCCAATAGCCAAAATGTTATGTGGTAGTAAAAGTAAATAATGTAGGAGTTCTTATGAACATAAACAACAGCATGTTTGTTGTTAAAACTGATAGTACAATCTGAGATAGTGATAGCATAACAAACAAACAATATGGGTGGTAGTACTAATTCTTATCATATATGAAAAGCAAGAAATATGCTGCTATTTGATAATAAGAGAAAGATAATAATGTTGATTGTCTAAACTACTCAGTTAATCTGAATGTACAGAGGAAGCTGAACTGAAATCCAGCATAGGATTACTATCCTTCCAGCCTTTATATAAAGGGTAAAATTTACCTATTGGAGGCCCTGGGCACTTTAGGATAATGGGAAATATGCCAATCCCTAATGAAACTAACAATTGCATGCATTCTCAGTAACCTAATGACTGGCATTTCTTCTGGAACTTCAGTTAGTTAACCATTGGTAATCTGACATACTGATATAGCAAAATATGTCCATAGGCTGTCTGGATGCTTATCAGTCATATAAGATGGTTAAATATTGGTAATAGGGGATGGGGACATGAAACATTTTAATCTTTAATTAGGTGCGCGGGGTCGCCGTGACCTAGTGATCTTCAAGCTGTTATTTTTATACCTATTAATGCTGTCAACCCAAATTTCTTGCTAGCTTCCTAACTCTCTAGTCCCCTAGTTCTAGGTCTAGTTTCTAATTTCATCCATGTTAGTTTATTGGCGCGCCTAATTAAAGGTTAAACATGACTCTTTGGGATTTTCGAAATAGTCAGATACTAAAACATTCTAAAAGATAGTGGGTAGGAATATAACCAAGTATTAATGAACAAGGCAAAAATAATATACTTTCTACATACTGTTGGTTTCCCTTCCTCTCGTCTTTCCTGTGACCAACTTATCTTTTTCTTCACATCTTCATTTGTGGGCTCAACATGTAATGCAAACTTCAAGTTCTGTAATGAATACTCATGGCCACAGAACACCTTTGTATGATCAGGGAGGTTACTCAATATGGTAATGAGTGCTTTGTACATTTGATCTGCTGTACCTTCGAAAAATCTGCCACAGCCACCAAGGAACAAGGTGTCACCTGTAATGGGTACATTAAACTTGTTATATTAGTTGATATATTTATATAATATAATTTGAAAGAATAATCATATAAACTCGTTAATGTTTTGAAAACAACAAAAACATAATATTACATTCAAATAACTAGGTTTAGTTTTCTCAATTGTCAGTGGCCATCATTAAAGAACTAGGTGGGCCAGTTGGCTTGGTGGTTCAATATCCTGACTGCCACACCACAGGTAGTGGATTTGATTCCCACCCAGGACAAACATTTATATGCATGAACATGTCTGTTTGTTCTGTGAAGATGTAAATATATGTATGTAGTATATGCCAGTTATTTGGTTTTTTATTATTATTAATAGAAAAAGTTTAATCACCTGTGAAAACAACAGACTCATTCCCCTCTTCAGGAGCAGTGACGAAGTAACAGATGTGTCCAGATGTGTGGCATGGTGTGAACAGACACTGTACATTCAAGTTGCCAATGTTAATGATGGTATTATGTTCCACTTTATTGGTAAGAGCACCAATACGGTCATCTCCTCCATAAACTTGGAGGCCAGGGTGTTGCTTTACTAAGTCTTCATTGCCTCCTGCATGATCCCTGAGATTATTTTTAAAGATCAGTAAACAATTGGTTCAAGCTTTTTACAGTTAAGCTTTTCACACTTTATGTTTTAGGTTTTAGTTGTAGCTCTACATAGTTTGCAGTATGGTAGGCATAGATAATAAGTAGGATGCTCAGTTATAATGCTTACCAGTGGTGATGTGTGGTCAATACTGTAGTAAGTTTTACACCCTGTTCTTGGACAGCTTCTAACACAGTTTTAGGTTCAACAGGATCTACAATTGCCGCTTCCTTAGTTGCTTTGTCCACAATGAGGTACATATAGTTATCCTGAAGAGCAGGCAGTATTTTCACCTCCATGTTTTTGTACTCGTGATAGTCTTGGGCGCTATGAGCTCCTCGTTGATTGCGCACTAAGGCTGAAACAGGAAAGTTTTTACATATTTAAGATTTCGTCACATGCAAAATAAAGTTTATGGTGAAAGAAACACATACCCTGGAAGTAAAGCTTCGTGATTTGTTGAGAAAGGCCAAACGGCAAGGAATTTACAAGCCGAGCAAGCATTGAACAAAATTAATGTTTGTATTAGTTTATAAACAAATTTGCATGTATGTAAGAACACTGGTGTATTTGGCTATTCTCTATTATACTATTATGATATCTATACCTACTCTAATCAAAAACATGCAAGAAACAATTAAGTAAGTACCTAAATTGTAAATTCGCAAATCTTATCAATCGAGTTTATCGGCCGAACGTAATATAATGTGTTTTTTTGACACTGACAAAACAAAATAATGATAATTTGACATTACATAATTACAATAATTACCATATATTCTATCGAAATATGTTTATAAGACAAAAGATTCAAAAGGTAAACAAACTTCTTCTATTGTAATGCCGCCGCACATTTTTATTACGATGTGGGCACGTAAGTAGGTAGTAATAAATATTAACAAATCTCAATTACTTAGTATTTAAATAAAATTATAGTAAGTGTAATATTAATATTTTTGGTATGATATTTGCAATATTGATACAGATGCATACAATTAATATTGTGTTTGTGTTGTAAAATACGTTAAAAAATAAGTTGGTACAAATAACTTATCAGGCATCGTTGCAGTTTGACATCGTTATATTATGACTGCTGTCGAAATTTATAATAGGCCCGTTTAGATAGCTAAGCTAAGAGTAAAACATAATTAGCTAGGGACGATATGTTATTTTGTCAGCATCATTATAAAATTACAATATGTGACCTTGTAATTGGATCAATAGATGAACTAAGTATAACTAAAATTGAAAGTTGATTTTTCTATGACTATATGATTTTTTATACTTTCCTAGGTCGATTTGATCGTTATGTCCAAGGTAAAGTACCGTTAATATCACTGTGCAATGTCAAATCCTATCCGCTCTACATACCGAAAAAAATTATTTGTAGAACATTTACATCTTTACATTCAGCAGGATTATCATAGCTGGCATAGGCAATATTATTATAATTTATATCTGTTTATTTATTATTTTTATAATATATTTTTTGGATAAAACCTAAAAGTAAAAGAGATAATAATAACAATTATAATGAAGATATCATAAACCTTTGTTGGTTTGCCGTCTATATCGCTTAAGAAATACCTACGAGAGTAAAATTGAGCCTGGTACTTCTAATTTGGAATTTCTTTTAATTCAGGTCTCTATAGCACATCACCTATTTATCGAATCTAGCATGCAGGTCCTTAATATAATATATAAGGCTGATAAGCGTCTAGCTGCACTCGTGTAATCTGCTCCATGCTATAAATAACTGCTGTCTGTACTAAATAGCATGCTGTATTTTCCTTCCTGTGTGACTTTTTCTTGATCCTGGCAATATTTACATCAAGCGTCATTTATTATATGAATTTGTTGCCAGATAGTCCATTCTATCAAATGTCATTTACATGTGATTGTGTTGTCGTTGTTAGTAGCGGCATGTGAATTTGTTCCGACGTGTAGTAGATTTTCAGTGTAATGATTTATTGCAGTAGTGAATATAAACTTAAAAAATGAAGATTAAACCCATTAAACACAAAACTACGAACACGTTTCGGGTATGTTTTTAAACATTTTGATACTTTTTGTAGGTTATGTTGATTTCTTTAGTTAAACAAAATAAATAAAAATAATAGTTTATAAATAATAAAATACACCTTAATAGAATTTAAGATAATTAGTGTATTGGTTATTAGTCAAATTAAACTCTTCTACGTAATAAATAAAGAAAAAAAATGTGATATATTATTTAGAACTAATAATAAACAAAGAAACTATAAGCGGATCACAAATCATTCACAGTTCATAGATAGTTCAAGTCATATCATGAAGCTACATCATGTTGTATTTTTCAGTTTGTTCCCTTTGCGGAGCGAATAAATTCAATTGACATCCGTCATGCAGCTTTATACCACATTGAGCATGCATACACAAAGCATCCTGAAGAGAACGAATCCCACTTCTTCCTTGCCATACAGAAATGGAATGGACTCAATTTGACTGACAAATTTAAGAAATTTAGGAAGGAGGTGTTTGGTATCATCACTGTGCCCCAATTGGTGCATAGAAAAGATGAAGTTGTTGATATATTGGAGAAATATTTGAAGTTGGAAGACCAGTTGTGTTTACAACCTTTGTTGGAGTAAGTGAAACATTTTGTTTTATGCACCGCTAACCTTTATTTCTTCAGACATAAGGTGCATCTATTGATCTAACAGCTAAATGTATGATGATGGAAATCATCCTTATTCCAAAGCAATACAGTTTCTTTTCCTATTACAATCTGAAACGTCAAAACGGCCATCATAGCGTGCTGGTAGTAAAATTGACATAAAATTTATAACAGCTGTGAAATTTGTGTACTTGCTAAGTGAAGAATATATGGATACTATCCTTATAACAGAATATGAGAGCATAGGAGCGCAATAAAATACGTCTTACGTGAACCAAGTTTAATCAGGAACAAAAACAAAAGTTATCGACCTACCGACTTTAACATTAAGAAATATATAGGTTAACCCACATATATTACACCCTCACCCTTAACTCACAATAATCATAACAAAATAGACACAGCATATAAAATAACACAGATTAAAAATAGCATAATATAAAAAATAACATAGTGTAATCAATCTACATCTTGGTATCTTTGAACGGGCTTTCGAATACGCTTGGAAGTTACCCTTGGTCCTGGGACGTGATCTACTCGATCTGATGTATTCGACGATTGTGTCAATCCCTGCACTACTTCCCCTGAGGGAACAACCTCTACTGGTTCGGGCGCAGAGTTACAACCGATTTCCACGTCCACCGTATCGGGAGACGCCTCTTGCACCAGTGGTGGACAATCAAAAGTAGCCCATCTTCTTTTAACTTGATCTACATGCCTTTTTAATGGTGGACCGTCTTTTCTATTAACCAAGAGAATCCTCGACCCTGCTTTACCTTTAACCTGACCACTAAGCCACCTATTTCCTCCGGCATAATTACGAACCCAGACATCCTCCCCTACACTAAAATCTCGCGAAACCCCACCTGCCTGACATTTTTGTTTGGCTTGTACTTCTTGAACCCTATCTTCTAGCTGACGATCAGCGCGTAACAGGTCCAGCCTTGAGCGTAAATTTCTGCGTTGTAATAGCATAGCTGGAGATACGCCTGTAGAACTATGAGCTACGTTTCTATATGCCATCAAATAAGTCTGTAAAGCCGCTTCGCTATCGCAACCGTCCCTTAAAGACTTTTTAAGGGCTCGTTTACACAACTTGACCGCACCCTCTGCCGCTCCGTTAGACGACGGATGGTAAATCGCAGTAAACGTTATTTTTATGCCATTATTGCTCATAAAATCTGCGTATTCCCTACTCGAAAAAGGTGGGCCGTTGTCGGATACTACTTCCTTAGGCAATCCAAAACGAGCGAACGTCTCTCGTAGTACCTTAATCACCGCACCGGCCGTAGTTTTCTGCATTTGAAATACTTCTAACCATTTAGTCGTGGAGTCTATAATAATCAAGAAGCTTTTACCATGAAAGGGTCCTAAGAAGTCAACATGAAGTCGCGACCATGGTTCAGGTATGTACGGCCACGGCTGCGGCGGCGCTCGCGAAGGCGCACTGCCTTCCGCCGCGCACGTCGCGCACGCCCCGCACACGCGCTCCACGTCGCCGTCGATGCCCGGCCACCACACGACACTTCGAGCTATACTCTTCATCTTAACAATACCCATGTGTCCAGTATGTAACTCCTCTAACAGTACACTCTTTAACGCATGCGGAATTACTAATCGGTAGCCCCAAACGACACAACCCCTATCTAAATACAATTCATTTCGCCGTATAAAATAAGGTTTTAACATTTCATCCTTACAGTAAGCAGGCCAACCCGTTTGTAAAAATAATGTTACTTTATTTAAAATATCATCCTTCTTCATATGCTCTAAAATCATCTTTCTTGTGACCGGTAAAAATTTTTGAACAAAATTTACGTACGTCTTTTCTTCTGTCTCACGCGACCCACACTCTAATGGTAACCTAGACAGAGCATCGGCTGCATTCGCGTTGCTACGAACGTACTCTATTTTATAGTCATACCCGGCCAATATGACTGCCCAACGTTGCATCCTACTGGCAGCCATTATTGGAATTCCCTTCTTGTCTCCAAAAATTGCAACTAACGGTTTATGATCTGTTCTTAACGTAAATTGTCTACCATACAGATACTGATGAAATTTTCTGACACCATATATTATAGATAAAGCTTCCTTTTCTATCTGTGAGTACGATTTTTCAGCTGAATTAAGGACTCGCGACGCGTACGCTATAGGCCTCTCCCCTTCAGGCGTGATGTGCGAAATAACTGCCCCTACACCCACACTACTGGCATCCGTTGTCAGCACAAGGGGTAAATCCGGCGAGTAGTGTGCTAAAATTTCACTAGAAATTAGTAATTCTTTGATCCTATTAAAAGCTAAGGTACATAATTCAGTCCATTCAAATTTTATTTCTTTTTTTAATAAATTGTATAATGGCGCCAGTACTTTGCTTATGTTAGGTACAAACTTTGCATAATACATGACAAGCCCTAGAAAAGAACGCAACTCTGAGACGTTTTGGGGTATTTTGACTTTCTTAATGGCTTCTATCTTTTCAGGACATGTATGTACACCCTTTTTACTTATAATAAATCCTAAGTACGTCACTGAATCCGCAAAGAAGGTACATTTTTCTTTTTTAATTTTTAAACCGTATTTTTGTAATCTTTCGAAAACCTCATGAAGAGTCGCTAAATGAGAACGATCATCTGTTCCTGTTATTATGACGTCATCAAGAAATACTCCTACTCGTGGCATATCAGCAAAAAGCTGTTCCAACTTCCTCTGAAAAATACCGGGGCTCGAAGCTAAGCCGTAAATTAACCTATTGTACATAAACAGGCCTTTATGTGTATTTATAACCGTATACTTCTTTGATTCATCAAGTTCAAGTTGCGCGTACGCCTGAGATAAATCTAGTTTTGTAAATTTATTTCCCCCATGTAATTTCGTTAATAAATCTTCTACTCTCGGTAAAGGAAAACGGTCCACCTCCAGGCATTTATTCAAGGTAACTTTAAAATCTCCACATACCCGTATGCTACCATCTTTTTTCATCACCGGTACAACAGGCGTAGCCCAGTCAGAAGTGGTTACCGGCGAGATGACTCCGTCCCTTACCAGCTGATCGAGTGCTCGCTCCACCGGCTCGCGCAGCGCATACGCCAAAGGGCGCGCGCGAAGAAACACCGGCCGTGCGTCCGCACGCAGCCGGAACCCAACCGTACCATCGGTGAATCTTCCAAGCCCATCCGAAAATACCTCAGAGTATCTGGAACTAAATTCATCAAATCTAAATCTTACATCCGAATTCCTCATACTATTTATTGTTACAATGGGTATTTCAATACCTAATTCACTTAACCATTGTCTACCTAAAAGACTCGTCTTTCCACTTTCAATAACATACAAATCGAGATATTTAGACTTGTCCTTATACTTCACAAACGGCTTAAGTTTACCCACCGGCATAACAGTTTCACCCGTATAGTATCGCAACATTAAACTACATCTTTGAATCTTACAATCAGAAAATAATTCATTGTAACAATCCTTGCTTATGCATGATATCGCACTACCTGTATCTATTTCCATAACTAACCTTTTATCATTTACACAAACATCGATAGTGTATGGTCCAAACTTTTCAACATTATTATTCAACATAATTGAGAAGTTATTTACCTCATCACTTTCAAAACTGTAATTGTTCGTATTTTCGCCGGGTATTAGTGTTTCTGACAAGTTGAACATGGTTGTCAAACCCCGCAGTTTAGGGCACATCCTTTTTAAATGCCCTTCTCGAGTACAAACCCTGCATACATATGTCCTATATTTGCATGTTTCTGCCGCATGATTATTGCCGCATACACCACATTCACCTGGGTATTTATTGTGAACTTTATTATTTCTCCCATACTGTTGGTTCCCGCTGCCCGCTCCGCTTGTGACCCTTGCGCCACCGCCTAATGAATTATGCGAAGTTGTCGTAGGCATGACTCGTCGCGCTCTGTTGCCGCTATGTGACCCCATCGATTCCCTCTTTATGCGAGTATTCGATTGAGTCTGTCTATCTGCTGACACCACCTGATGCACTGCCGATGTCGCCTTAGGTATATCGCCACCTCGTCCCCGGGTACGATCTTCTACCAAAGCTGCGTCCGCCTCGGCTGCTTCAATGGTCACTGCCAGTTTGAAAGCTGCATCGAAGGATATATTATCTTCTGCAAACAGTCTTTGTCTGATGTAATCACTCATCAAGCCGCACACAAACTGGTCCCGCAAGTTTTCTTTTAAATTTGCCGCAGAAAACCTACAATTAATTGAAAATCTTTTCAATTCTGCTGCATATTCTGCAACTGTCTCCTCACATTGCTGCCCCCTGCGTCTAAATTTGAACCGTTCCGCCAAGAGACTCGGTTTTGGTTGTAAATGACCTTTCATTACGTCGACAAGGTCACTGAAGGTCTTGGTGGATGGTTTGTCAGGCGTACATAGATTAACCAACAGTTCGTAAGCATCACTTCCAATCACAGTAATCAACGTAGCCACTTGCATCGCCGGTTTCACGTCGTTCACAATAAAATATTGTTCTAATCTGTCTATGTAAAGACTCCAGTCGTCCTTGCTAAGGTCAAACGCACTTATTTTACCAACTGCCATTTTACCGGTAAACACAATTTAGTTTTTAACTTTCAACACATCCACACACGAAGGTAATTAACCAGCTCGTCGCCAATGAAGAATATATGGATACTATCCTTATAACAGAATATGAGAGCATAGGAGCGCAATAAAATACGTCTTACGTGAACCAAGTTTAATCAGGAACAAAAACAAAAGTTATCGACCTACCGACTTTAACATTAAGAAATATATAGGTTAACCCACATATATTACACTAAGCTAAATAAAACAAAAATAATTTATATTAATAAGTATCCTGGGACATTCTTTACAAGCAGCCATCAAATTCCATACTAAGCAGAGCTTCCTTATATTATTTTTTTGTTTTTGATGGGCTGCTGTATATAAGGTATTATATTCATTTGCAGGGCTTTGCATGCCCATTTAGAAACTACTTTTATATCCTATTCCATTCCTATTTTATATAAAAAAATATGCTATAAATTCCCACCACAGTCAATTTATCTCTGGTGTTAGTATACTGCAAAAATCTGAAAAATTCAGACTGATAGTCGAAGTAAAGTTATTATTTCATGATGTTAACAACATTATATTTAATTATAATAACAATTCTTATTTAAATATCATTGTTTATTAAATACTTATTTGCTTAAGCTATATATTTTTAATATTTTTTTCTAATACTTTTAAAACCTAATATAAGCTCTACATGAACTGTTCCAATTGTAAATAAATGGTAAGATAAGACCTTTTCGCCTATAATTTTCTTGCCCTAAATGAATGTTTTTTTTTTACAGAATACTGGTATCACTAGCAAAAGATTTAAGAGAAGATTTCTACCCATATTTTCCAAAGTTCCTAGACTTGCTTATAGAGCTGCTAAATACAAAAGACGCTGAAAGATTGGAATGGGCACTCATTTGCCTAGCATTTCTGTTTAAAGTCTTAAAACCTTACTTAAAAAAAGATATTGCACTTGTACTAAAGAGGATAATACCATTGCTAAGTGAATTTAAGCCACAGTATATAAATAATTTTGCAGCAGAAAGTTTTGCTTTTGTGGCGAGAGATATAAGAGACAAGAAAAAGTTTGTCAGTCTTATTTTAAATTATTTACAGACTTCTGATGATGTAAGTAAAATTCAAAACTTTCTGAAATATAATTTCATATTCATATCATATCATTTATATTTTGTCATTACAATATAATACATATTCTATTAATGTTAACTTTATTTAAATCTATAAATTACTTTTTGACCTAAAACTAAATAGAGTACTTAAGGATACTTCTAATACTGTGTTTGATAATTTCTTTTGCCCATATTTCAACACTAAATCACAAGGCAAGGCAAACTCAAAGCAAGTTTTATAGATGTTAAATCGCTATTGCCTACACTAAACTAAATTAAAGACCTTCCTTTTCTGTTCACCTTATCAAAATAGAAGGTGATGTAAATAGATTAAATTAAGTTTGGTGATGCTTAAAAGAATATGCACTGTTGTTGAATTAACTGGACTTCATTTTATAATATAAAATCTTAAAATAATGCACTTCTTCTATCTATAATCTTCAATCTTTAATCTAATATAAATCTTTACAGGCCATAGCAGGATGTGGTCATCTAATTTTTGAAATGTTAAAAGGAGTAGGGGGCAAGTTCCACAGTTGTATAGAGACATTAATGCCCCTTCTGCTGCAAATGCTGAAAGATGACAAGAACAATCAAGAAATATTGTTCAAAGTTTTGACACAAACTATAGAAGACAGCTTACAGGTCATATTGCATAATGAATATTCTGTCTTTTGGACAAGTGTTATGAAATTCACAGAAGAGATCCTTAAAGAGGATGATGAGGCCAACAGAGGCTTGGAGTTTATTTTAAGGCTTGCTGGCCAAGTTATTGAACACCAAAAAGGGAAATACTTGACAAATCCACCACAATTTGTGCTCTTATTGATCAAGGTAATCTGTGAACAGTCATCAGAGAGTGTCCTAGCAGTTTGTGCACAAATTGGCGCAGTTTTACTTCTATCTCCAAATATATCCTTGTCACAAGAACATGCTGGGATTATTGTTAAAGTCCTACTGCCTCTACCATACCCCAATATTCTGATAAACTTTATCGAAAATGTCATTGATTACTCTCAATTTGATATACATATTTTACCATCCTGCCTAAACTTTGTGGTCCAATCTGATTTTGATAATGAAGCTATGTCCACACTGAGTAAAATTTGTTTGAACAAGTCTCCGCTATCCAAAAATGGTATAAAACTTTTTGAGTGGGTGAAATACCCTCTCGACTTTGGACAGTGCCTTCCTATGTTCATGGACCATTTTAATACAGTAATCAATGATAGTATAGAGAACATTGTTGAAAATCCGATTAAACTATTGAATGTACTGCACTGTTTACCTCATTTAGAGAAGGTTAATGTTGATTACTGCGTGAAAAGTCTGAGTCAATTGATTTTGAATCTTTTGAATATACTATCGAGTTATAATCTAGAAAACCAGCCTATTGATAATAAATTTCACTGTGACACTACTGCATTGTCGAAATACGCAAGAAGAGTGCTCTTTATATTAGCCAATGCTTTTGAAAGCGCAATTCATATTTCAAACTGTAAGAAGTTGATAGAAATATGTGATATTGATACGTTGTTGGCAACAATCCTTCCTTGCGCAGCAGATCCTAATTATTTATGCGCCCTCCATTTGTTGGATTTGTATCTGACAGCATATGCCCATGAAAATGGATTGACTTATCCATTTTTATCTTTAGTTGATTCATATTTCAGAAGCAATGTTTCTTCACCATTTCATATAGTGAGTATATTAAACATTTCTTCATACAACATTTTTTAATTCTAATTACCATATTCATAATGTTAAACTGTTTTAGGTTCGTTTGCTCACCACCCACATATACAAGCTTTTTGAAAATGTTGAAGAATTAAACAAATCTGCTGAAGTTGGAGGTAGTGTAGAAAAATTCTCAGTGTTCAGTCGTTGCTACGCTGTTGAATCTATTTCACCATCTATCCAAGAATATAAGAGCCAGTTAAACATGCTACAGAAAATGGCGTTCAATACAACGCAGTATGCACTCGCAAAAGACACAGATTATCATCTTTTCGCTTTAAATTATATGTTGGGAGTGTTGTATGTAAATTTTAAATTGTTATGGGAGCCAATTATTGAATTTATAGCTGGTTACGGTAATGCTTTAACGGCTGATGAGTTTTGGCCAACATACCACGCAGCATTGCAGTCATCATTTTTTAACGCAAAGAAAAACTTAAAGCAATTCCAATTCGATGCTGAACTAGATTCAGATTATAACGATGTAAAAGTTTTGTACTCCGAATATAACAGTATAGCCGAGAGGCCGGATTTATTCAACTACAGAAATCTGATGCTTAAAATTATGTCTAACTGCATTCAGGTTTGTGAAGCTAGAAATCGAGATGTCGTTGTATTGTTTCTTAATTTCATTGATGAGGATTATAGGAGGAAAGAAAGCGCCAACGCTCTTAAGATTGACGTAGAAACCAGAGATAATAATAAAATGGAAGTTGAAGAGGAGAGTCCTGAAGATAACGTAGAAAATATGGAAGCAATGATTGAAGCAGTTGAACCAGCAGAAACGGTGTCTGGTAAAATAATATTTAAAACGTTAATCAACATAATGCAAGTATTAGCTCAGTTCAAAAACCCTAGAGCACTACATAAAGAACCTGTATTTTGGGAACTCTACATGGAATTTCTAAAAAATAAGAACCCTGGGCTGCAGAAATATGCTCTAGATTGCGTGCTGAATTATAAAAACAAAAGTGTAGTGCCCTATAAAAATAACTTGCACAATTTGGTAGACGAGAAAAAGTTTAAAGATGAACTAACATTGTTTAAAATAACAGAAGATGCTCAAAATATACAATCGGAGGACAGAGAACATGTCGTCCCGATTATATTGAGAATTCTTTACGGCAAAATGACATCGAAGCTAAGTGCTGATAAAAAAGGCGGCGGTCAGGCAAGAAGATCTCTCGTAATGCGATACTTGGCAGGTTGTACGGAAACTGAACTGAAAATATTTATCGAAATGGCGTTTTCACATCTCAAAGAGTACATGGCGATGAAACCTAAAGAAATTTATGAAAGCGTCACGACAAGTATGGACCTAAAAGCAATAATAAGTCCTGGAAAATTACACAGTATTCTTAACTTGTTTGAAGTGGTTCGGGAATATTTTGGTGGATACATGAAGGATGAGCTACTTTCTCAGCTATTTACTATATTTTATGCGGTTTGCTCTACTGTGGCTGCAGTGTTAGCTCAAGGAGATAAAGTTCATGTCGGTTATATTAAAGTTATGAAGAATCTTCGTACACTGGCATTAGTCACATTGAGAAAATTGTTTGAACAATTTGAGAAGTACTCATGGAGTAAAGATGAATTGTATGTCTTATTTGAAACTCTCCTCTGGCCTTTGATTCCTAAACTTCACATTGAGGGTATTCATACACCGACAGCATTGCTGCGGCTATTGAATGTGTGGTGCCAGAACCCTAGATACTATATATTGCTAGTGACATCTTCAGAAAAAGATTCCATTAGTGCATTGCCAGCTTTATTCAAACTCCTCTTAGCTCCAAAAACAAGTTCCGGTGTAGTCAATATGATTCTTGATATGATTGAAAAGCTACTGACGTTAACTTTAGACGATGAAGATAAAGAAATACCTGCGATAGAATCATTTAATATTTTACTAGACACAAACGATAAAACCGAATTTAAAGATATAAATTACGGTAGCAGAATTTTGATATCACATATTCCTAGCATATTAGAAGTGATGAAACGACGCATTGCTAACTCGGCGAAATCAAATACAGTAAACAAAAGAGATCTGTTAATTCTTTCAAGAGTGACAGAATTAGTTGCAACACCAGAAATCTGTGACGAGTTATTGACTTTGTTATTACCTATATTGGTAAAAAAGGTTTGCATGAATATGGCCGAAGAAAATATGGAACATGCAGTTAATACAATCATTAATTTACTAGGACACAGTACTAATCCACAAGCTTATATTAAGAATATAGCTGTTTTGTTTAACAAAGTCAGTCCAGTAGAAGTTAGAAAATTGCTTATAAAATTGCTATCTTCAATTGCTGAAAGTGCACCGACAAACAACGATGCATTGACCAGAATGGCTAATGTTATTTCGGAGATGAATGCCTTTAATAAAAGGTGGATTGAGCAACCTGATTTCGATCGAAGACTGGATGCGTATAAGCAAATTTATGAGCTTTCTGAAAATGGTGAGATTGATGTGGATCTAGCAATACTTATTGTCAACAACTGTTTTTATATTATACGTACTGAAAAAGATATTGGTTTACGTGACAGTGCAGGTCTATGTTTAAAGAGAATACTCCCTAAATTGCTAATGAAATACAGATCGGCAAATGATGGACAGTTTCTAGTTCGTGACACAGTTTTAGCTCTCATTTCAACTGGTATAAGGGACACCAAAAACGAAATTTTGAGAAATGAAAGTATAGCTTTACTTGGAGATTTAGCAAGAGAATGTCCGGACGCTGATGTTGTACTTTCAGATTTGGCAAATTTTACAAATAACGAAGACAGAGAGGTAGATTTCTTCGATAATATGTGTCATTTACAAATGCACAGGCGAGTAAGGGCGATGATGAAATTTTGTAAAGGAGCCAAGAAATTGACGAAGTGTCCAACACCAAGAACATTAACAAACTTTATATTACCTTTAGCGTCTGTTTATATGTGTGACGATAAGTACAGTGATAAGAATACGTTAATAGATGCGTGTATAGAAGTAGTGTCTACTTGCTGCAGATTATTACCGTGGTACCATTATGAAGTGATATTAAAATTGTACTTAAATAAAATGCGTCATTCTACCGAGCACCAAAAGCAACTGGTTCGAATTTTGGTTGGAATTATCGACGCATTCCATTTTGACTTCTCAAAAGTAAAGAATATTGAACTTCCAAAAGCACTGACAACTAATATGGAAAGACGAAAAGGTGACAAAGTTAGAAAAACCGAAAAAGATATAGAAAATGCTAAATCAGCTGATATTATACAAAATGGCGATATTGAGAAGGATCTAGGTGAAGTTGAAAAACCAGACGATAATGACAACGCTATTTCAAAAGAGGATCAATTAGATGTCGATGAAGAATTAAAAGTAGCTGATAAAGAATTAGAGAATGAGGAAATATCTAAAGAAGTTCCAAATATCCCAGCATTTGAACGAATTACAAGCGTTTCCCCTTCTGTTGGTAAAAGAATAGTTAAATCTTTAACTACTGGATTACTACCGCAGCTTAATCGGTGAGTCACATTTATACAGTTAATTTTTTCCTGACTCTTATAAGCTCTACAATATTATTTTACAACTTTTTTGAAATACCATTTCTGGTTTTAATATTATTTCAATGGAAGTCATTTCATATTTTGGCCCCTGCAGATTATTATTACTATTTGATGGCTTAAAACTGACTGCTACGCCACAGACAATGGATTCGTATCCTACTCAAGACAAATATTTCTGTGCATGACTAAGTCTTTTTGTTCTATATATATATATCTCTTAATTAAAACCTCCTTCCTTTAATGACAATATTTTTATTCAAATAGGTCTTTACAAGCACTTATGAATAGTCTGAATCTTATACCGGTTAGGAAGTTTTTTTAAACTGTGAACAGCCGGCAATAAACTCAGCCATTACTCTTTTTATAACCAACTTAGTTTTATTACAAAATATTTATTTACTCTCACTGACAATTTAGTGATTCAGTATTTTCCTACTAATTCTTTATTTTTTTCATTTCCAGTGCTATAGGCAAGATGACTGATCATGAAGAGTCTCATAAAGTAAACCGCCGACGGACTGGGCTAGAAAGGCAAGAGGAAGACATGCTCCGAGTGCCAATCGCGCTCGCACTGGTAAAGTTACTGCAGCGGCTACCGGGAGATATACTGACACATCAACTACCGGGGTAAGTTACCATGCACAGTATATCTCTCAATAGGTAGTTTAGGGAAATTTGAGTACAACATACAGCACCTAGTATAGTACTCTATAGAACTTATTATTGCCTTTGTATTTGAAGAGATAATTATTGTCACATGATTGAATGGGATATGAACGAATATTTACCCATTTCATCTCTACTTTTTAGTGTTCTTTTACCACAAGGTATCGGCGACTATAATATAGTCTAGCTCTATTGTCTGTGATTTTTTTTTAGTTGTTTCTGTAAAATCTTTGTTTTAATTCCAGCATCATCATTAAATTATGTTCCTTCTTAAAATCACCGTTAAAACAAGTGAGAATTGCCGCAAGAGATATTGTCAAGAAAGTCATGCTGACCGTTGGTTCAGCTTACTTAGGCGTTTTGTTAGAGCATCTTACAATGTTACTTACAAGAGGCTTCCAAGTCCATGTTTTAGTAGCTACGATACACACAGTACTTGACGCTCTTAAAGCTGACTTTAAACCTGGCGAAATAAATAAAAACCTGCATTACATACTCGATGTTTGCACCAATGACTTATTCGGATCGTTATCAGAAGAAAAAGAAGTCGATAAACTACACTACAAGACGCCAGAAGCGAAACCAAGCAAGAAAAGCTACGTAACCCTCATGATTGTCTCACAAAACATTACGGAGAAATGTTTGATCAACCTCCTTTTACCATTCAAAGATGTCTTACAAAAGCATCATTCTAAAAAGGTTGTCTTAAAAGTACAAGAAGCACTTATGCACGTTTCCAGCGGTTTAGTAACGAATAAATTTATAGATGTCGAATCACTGTTTATAGTCCTACACGGCTTAGCATCGGAAAGCATACCGGAGTTTGTGTTAGGTGCACCAAAGAGAGAAATCACTGAAGAACAAAGGGAGAAAATGTTGAGAGCCAAACCGGATTGTTTTATCATACCTGAAATACCAAAACGAAATAAGGAGTCCCAAGCGAAAAATGTTAAAACATCTGGTAAAGCAAACGCGCACGTGTTGGTCGAATTCAGTTTAAATATTTTATATGTTATACTGAAAAGGGAGAAAGTATCTAGAATGGATTGCAGGGCATTTGTTGATCCATTGATCCCTATATTAGTGGATGCTCTACAAAGTGATCATGTTAAAGTGTCAACGGTTGCGATGAAATGCATAACAACGCTTTGGACGATCAGAGTCAGTACTCCAACTCTGGAAGAAATGGTTGGAGATATAGTAAAAACTTTATTCACGATATTACATAAGTATGCGACGTTTGAAATAAGCAAGCAGAATGATAATTATCACCTAGTCAGAAATGCTTTTAAAGTGAGTATATTTTAAATGAACTAATGTGTTTATTGCTAAATTGGATCAGTTTGTTGTAATTTGAACCTTTTTAATACTAGATAAATACTAATATAGATAGATACTAAAGCATCACGTACAGAAGTTTATGTTCATCGGATAATATTTATACTGATATGATGATGCTTATGCGAAAGATTAAATTTCTATTTGAAATGATTATGATAAAATTGTAATTATCACTAAACTATCAATTTGTTACCTGTGTCCATAGCACGAACGCCTATCGCAAGCGTATCGTTATCGTATCGAGAGGGCCAAAAAACAATGCCATTGAAAATTGAACATCGCGCAACGTCACGGTGTGCACGGTGTTCCATTTTCTATACAACCCAGCTTTTTGGCGCACTCGATACGATGGCGATACGCTTCCTATAGATGTTCGTGCTTAGGCCTCAGGTCTCTGTATACAAATATTTAAGCTTTTAAAGTAATTTTTCTTTTCAACAATATTCCAGGCGGTGACAGTGCTAATACGAAACGTGAAGTACCACAAACTAGAGGCAGAACAACTCAAAACATTACTGTTGTATGCAGAAGAAGACTGCCAAAATGATGAGAGGCAAACCAACTCATTCTCTTTACTCAAAGCTATATTAGAAGCTAGACTAGTATCCCCTGAATTACATGAAGTTATGGATAAAGTCTCCAAGATTTGTATATTGAGCGAATCTGCTAGATCAAGGTATGTAATCTTTTTATTATTGTTTAATTTTAAATTATTTTAGAGAATAAATAAATATCTGGGGACATACTTGACACACGGCCATCTAATCCCAAACTAAGCAGAGCTTGTACTATGGAAACCAGATAACTGATATACTACGTATACTTTTTATCTTTTAAATACATATATAAATAAATATTTACACCCAGACACAGAACAAACAGGCATGTTTTAGCACAAAAATGTTTGTCCTGGGTGGGAATGAAACCCACGACCTGTGACTTGACAGTCTACATATAGGGGATACACTGGTAATGGTTTATTTTGATAAATTTTATTAAAAGCGGCATAACAAATAAAACTTCTTAAATCTGACTTAATCAAAAGCTTTCTAATATTCTCTTCAAAACTTTCAGGGACGAAGCACGTGTGATATTCGTCAACTACTTGACTCACTACACCGGCAAACGTATGGAGAAACACATTGAATTCTTCGTCTCACAACTCAATTATGAACTGCAGCACGGCAGAGAATCTTCCTTGAAGTTCCTTGAAATGATCATCAATAAATTGACAGTGGCAAGTACTCGTTTTATAAAAGCGCTTTATGTCATGTTGATATAAGTATATGTCTTTCTCCACCACAGTTACATATACAGTGTAAACTCTTTATAACGTTATCCTTTATAACGATAAACTCCCTATAACGTTGAAGTGAGCCCAAGTTGGTTGGTTTGTTCACTTTGTTTTGTTTTTTTTTGTTCACTCCATATAACGATAACTCTCTATAACGACAAAAAATGCTCAGTCCCTTGAGTTTCGTTATAAAGAGTTTACACTGTATTATGAAGAGATAGATTTCTTAGTATTCCAAGAGTTTTATTTATTTTAAATATCACAGTTCATTTAGCAGTCATTTAACACTTTAAGCCTTGTCAATTTACACAGTAACAATTTTATTGTTGTATTAGAGCTCTTATTGCAGAGTTCGTCTGGTGAAGTACTAGCACCATAACCATTTCGACTGTGAATCAGTTGTGCACTTGTAATACTCTGTTTCGGTTTATAAAATTAAACAAGTTCTCAGGATCGACAACGCATGCCCCTGTCCATAGGTGGTGCCAATTTCCATCTGGTTGACCATCTGCCTGTTTGTCATTCTTCTTGACAAAAAAAAATAAACAGAATTTCAAAGCCATAGAAAAGTCCCATAAGAAGTTTTACTTATAAAAAAACAAGTTACATCTTACAAAGTCTTTTTTTTTCTTAATACATACTTATATATACCTAGACACAGAACAAAATTTAATAATTTAATTTAATTTTGCACTTTATCATCTGAAACACAGAGAGGTCTATAGAATGTGATACTGAGATCATAAAGTTAACTCGTTTTTCTATACAACTAGGCCCAACTATCAAAACACGGTTCGCATCTGCTTCTCTCCCTCGGCGCGTGCATGGTTAATGACAGCGCGCCGACGTGTCGCGAGTCGGCGGCCGGCTGCATCGAGACCATGCTCAGCAGATTCTCTGTGCTAGAGAGAAACAAGTTGTTCGATCTTGTATTGGCGTTCTTTGAGGATACACAGGTTAGTTAAACATAGATGGAGTTATGGAAATAGTTTGTAAAGTCCACACTAAGTAAAGTTAACCCATTTTTGTCCCTTTAAAGCATAAACAATTTCAGTATACTGTTTTGTTCAATCTTTTAAACATGCATTAATTTTGGAAGTAGTAGAGCTCTTAGTACAGTTTGTCCGGGGAAGTACTTCCACTACACCCATTTTCTCCCTGAACTACTAGTTCAGTAATAATTCTGTAAAACGTTCGGTAGGCTACACACGAGAGTCGAATAAACTGTATCTGTAATTAACTGATATTTAATTCCCAGCCGGTACATTTCGAATTAGCTGCTCAACTGACCACACGATTCGTCAACGTTGAAAAAGAAGAATTTAAAAACCGCCTCAACACAATCCTTTCCTTAGTTAGCGGCAAAATACTTCTCCTAAGTAATGACATTACAGAAGGTAGATTTGTAAAAATAAAACTTGATCAAGGTGATGATAAAACCGATGAAGAAAAACAGAACGAAAAAGATCACAGTTTGATACAAATTCTCAATCTTATCGATAAACTAAGCGTCCATTGCGCGGCCAGTTTGAAGAGTAAGAAACACGTTAGTGATTACGATGAGATAGCGCAGTATTGTCAAGCGTTGCTCGCGTATCCCCACGCCTGGGTAAGATTAAGAGCAGCCAAGGTTATAGGCCAAGTATTGGCAGGAATAGACGCTGCGGAATTGGACTCTGTGGTTAAAAAGGAGGTTGAAAGTGACAGAGGATTTATTTATTTTGATACTGAAGATACTCTGAAGAGTTTAGTGCTGGACCTCTGTGCTCAGTTCACTACTACAGTTTCAAAGGACATGGCTGAACAGGTAATCATATTTTATTACTTATATGCTGTTAAAATTTTAATAAATATTGGTGTTTTACAATTCACACCAAATTTTCTGACTGACTTTTGGTCCTCGAGCCGAATCACCAAAACTTTTACCGATTAAAAGTAATAAATGGCGTTCAACTTATTTAAAATATTTTGTTTTGTAAATATTTTTTATGTTACAATTTTCCTAGAGATAATATTATGTGTGTAAAATACTTATTGCTTTTCAGGCTACATCAGTTTTAGCACAAATATTAAATCTAGTATATTCAATGTCGAGCTTCAGATTAACAAATAAGAAAGATATTGAAAAGGAAGAATCTGAAAAGGAAGAAACTGAAGGAGGAGGCAAGGTTAACATTCGATGGATATTGTTCAAATTCAGGAAAGCAGTCAATGTAGAGGTTGCTAGAGCGCCTAATTCTACAAATATTGTAAGTATATATTATCATTAATATTTTTTTTCTATATTGATTACAATTTTATATTATGCCACCTTCATTCCACAGAAGATATTTTAGGTCCCAACGTTAGATACATAATCAAATTCTGGGCTATGAGTAATAATTACTATTGAAGAAAAGTTATTTGCATTATGCTAGATATGGGTATCATACTCAGGGGACGATTTTTGAAGTGAAAACTTCTTTAGCGGCGTTGAGCACTTTTCTTGGGATGGGTATAAAATGTAAACCTGATCAAAAATTCGTAAGACGGTAAAAATGCACAACGTTAATGTTCAAGTTTTCACTTCTGCCGGCACTCCCGGAGTGCAATTTTTTTTTTTTTTTATCCTATACGTATTCTGTGATAACTAACAAGTTTAATATAATTTTCAGTAACTATTTAAAAAATATATTTGCGTTTCTTTCAGAGAATAGCGATATTCACCATGTGGATACACCTAATCAGTTCGCTAGAGAGCGATGTGATCAATAAAATAGTTGACGTAATTCTGCCGCCGATAGTACGCGAATTGTCCACCGGTGACCCGATGGCGCCAGCGTCACCTGTCAAGCAACTGGCAGGAAGACTAGGCAAGAAGCTGAGAAGGAAGATAGGAGATATTGAATACAGTAAACTAGTTGCTGAAGTACAGACAAGACTGAATATAAAGAGGGCTGAGAGAAAGAAGGTTGGTGTTTTAGAGTATATTTTTAACCTTCCATATTAAAACACTTGTCCTGGCAGATCTACTAACGCACATTCGGTTTTAAAAAATGATATCCCTCATGTGTAAAGTTAAATCTATAAAAAAATTACTTGTTAGAAATAAAAAAAAAACATACATCAGGATTTTTGGAAATTCTACCCCTAATAGAGTAAAATTTTGTATGAGGGTTTCATCTGTTATGAAATTAAAATAAAAAGTAATTAGTAATTGGGCTCCTTTTTGCAAATACAGAGATACGTAAATTAATTTAGGGTAGTATATAATACACTAGTGATAGAATAAACTTTATGGTAATTAATATAATGTTCATGTTTCAGCTACTACTTCAAGAAAAAGTAAATAACCCAGAAAGGGCATCCAAAAGAAAACAACAGATGAAGGAAAAGAAAAAGCAGTCAAAGAAGATTAAACTGGAGATGCTTCATGGAAAGAGACCACGTCCTAAGAAAAGGAAGGCAGAAGACATAGATTTTGAAGACCAATTGTTAAAAGATTAATGAATGAACTCTGACTGAGTGAATGAGTGAACGGTAGGTAATTGAAGGATATTGATCTTTAAGCAATCTGTTAATTTAATTCTATTAATCGTTATAATGTTATTCGATTCAAGAATTTTGTACTAGTTGTACTCTGACAGTTAATTTCGGTTTTGTAAATATAGATAAGCTGTTACAAAAATATATTTTTTAAACATAAATTGATATTTTGAAATTAAACAACAATATAAACGTAATGAATATTGCTTTATGCATGAAAAGTATGAAATAACATAATCAACATTAATTGAAATTATTTTCATATCATACATATCTATTATACATCACAATACAAAATACATTTCTTACAAGGCTTTAAAGCACAGTTTTGAAATATTAAGGAGATTTTGCGGCGACCTTTTCACTTGCATGCAAGTTGATATACATTGATGACTCTGTTTCAATTATTTTCTCGTTACCCAAATATAAAAGGCAATATATTCAAAACATAGCATGTTAAAATTTGAAAGTACTTTTAGTCGTGGGCAACAATAATTTATCAATATATTCGTATGGTAATGATCCTAATAAAATGACGTCATTAAAAATGGAGGATATGGCGAACAAGACGCGGTGCAGGAAGAATAGACGTCTTTAGATATTCCAGACGCAATCTTATTTTTTTTATTTTCATCAGAAATATATAAATAAATTAAAAACAGGATGTGTCGTAAAGACACATGGTAGAAGTTAAACTTTTATATTACAGGGAAACGTTAATTATTCATCAATCACTTTTGAATAGCGTAGATTATGTTTATCATTCATTTATTTTTCGTCACACAAAAATGTTGCGGATCGGTATTTCAAAGCCCAAAAAAATTTTAGATAAGAAATTTAATTTCAAAAATATTTAATTTAGAATATACCAGCCAGGAAATGATATTACAAAAGTAAGTTTTACTATCTCAATCATATTACGTTTATTTACCGCGATAGTTCAACGCTGTAAAACTTTAATATTGCGAAGATAGTATAGTTATTTATATTGTATATACCTACATATTTTAATGGTAGTTAGTTATGTCAAAACAAATAAATTTATTTTACTACAAGAAAGCTAAAAAATATATATGACTTTAATCATACCCTAAGAGATATACGAACTTCTCTGGTAATGATTTACTCAGTACCAGTCATTCAATATAATAAATACACCTTACAATGTAAAAGTGACAGGTGATATCTTCGCCTAGGTCGAAAAACAAAAAAAAAGTTCAATACAACTTAAAGGAAATTAAAATTCTGTATGTACAAGACTTCCATAAGGTCAAATAAAAAGAGTAAAACTTTAGTGCTTTTTAAGCATATAACAGGAATTTAATTTACTTACTTTAAAACTTAACCTACATTTTGCAAACAGGAAATGCCATTAATGTGCGTTAAGAACTTTCAATGGTTAAAACCGGGATTGTCTATGAATTACTGTCTGACAAAGTATTCTATTGAATTATTTTTATTTTTTTACTCTAACATTCAAGGGTTAGCCGGTTTTTAGTCCGCCTGCGATTACTTCTATTTTATTTTTAAAATTCTACAGTCAACCTTTTTATTTCGCTTTAGACAAAATTAACTATGTAATTTGCATACTGCACAGCACCATAATACATGGGTTCAGGTAATCGAAGACTTTATTAATTATATCACGCAGTAAAATTATTTAATTTACTATTAAATTATACACACATATATCAAGACACAAGATTTATAATTTCTAAAAAAATTATCCATAAATTAAAATATCGTAACATTTTTCTTAAATAAGAATCTTGACGTTTACCCGTACCCTTGTACTCATTCATTTCCATTCATATTTTTTAAATGTTTTTTTTTTAATCTATAATTTATCTATATAACTTACTATAAACTTTAAATATTTTAACAGTGAATGCCCTACTAAATATGAGGCCGGGAGCTTGATCTAAATATTAACTGCTATTACTTTGATTAGAGAAGTGAAGAAGAGAAAATGTAAACTACATATTAAACCTTTCTAGAATCTTTGCAATATCTATGGTCGATTATGTTGTATAGTTAAGGGAATTTATAATATTTTTTATAGTGAATTTTGTAATTTTTTATATGACAACATTTTTCAAAGTTCAAAAACGCTTCAGCGTGAGTTAGGGGATAGGAAGGTAGGTATAACAATTAAATAACATTTATAGCAATGGACGGCAGCAAGCTCAGCGTTATTTAAAAGCATAAATATATCAAAATCAATTACAATAAAACGTTTAGGTACAAAGTTTTGCTAGAAAGCGTCATCGTTGCAAATCAACTCTGCTGTATTTTAAATTCGTCTTCCAAAATTGACCGAGGGGAAACCCAATCGGAATTGGCTTAAAACTAAGGAAGGTTAATAAATTTACAATAGCATGGCGGATATAGGGTTGTATCTCATTATTTTGGATAGTAAAATCCAGAGTAGCGAGGTAGTCGTTGCAAGGGCGACTCCTCCCCAGCCGAGTTCTAGGGACCAGGAGGTTGAGAATTCTCTGGCCGAGAGTAGGGGTATGGCTGGGAACCTTGCTCCTATCACCCCGTCGCCTGTGTGGTCACCAAGTGAACTGCCGCGCGTAGAAACTCGTTGTACTCGTTTGAAATGTATGATCATTAGCGTGAACATTGCGAATAATCCTGAAAATTAAATAAACATTGTAAGAACTGTACGTGGCTCCATAAAAAGTAGTTGGTTTTGGTACTTGTTGATCTAATTTCTTATTTATATCTGATGATGCATTCATGACTTAAGAGTTCACACAATAATAGGGTCTACATCTTTCGGTTAAAAAATTTATTTGCTACTTAAATTTACTACAAGGTCGGCTTCCGAATCGGTGGTAAATCCAGAATCTTTGATCACCAAAAGTGCCCTTTTAGGACCTAATCTAAATAAGTTGTTTTGAAATGAATTTTCGACCTTCAACTGATGGTCTATTCCCTGTCCAGACTATTTTGGATACAAAATTGTGGTTCTATAGCGCTTCAACCGAGTTCTAAGAAAAATAGTAGGTATACTTTTGCGCCGTGTCACAAATGAACATATGTACAAACTCTTATTTTAATATCAGCATAAAATTCCAAACGATAGTTACTATCTTTTTTAATTATTGACTTGGCTATTGGTATCTCACAGAGAAAATATTCTTTTTACTTACCAGCTAAAAGATACATAACTCCCGTTATGAGGACAGCACTGATTTGGTGCTTGCAAACTCCAAAGGCACCGACCAAAGCTGCGCTGCCCAATACAATCAGGCACACAAGAGCACATGATATAGAGAGGTTCTGCATACCTGTAATTAAGTACGAAAATGTTAAATTAGAACCTTGAAGACATTCAATTACTTCCTACTACTATTATATTGAGTATAGTCTGGAATTTGAATTTAGAAGTTTTTATCCCGGGAATATGTAACATCTCTCGGAAACGCGAGTGAAACCGCTGGGGACTGCTAGTAAAAAAGTAAATACAATGTAATATAATCAATTTGTAATAATGAAATTAAATTAAGAATTCACAGTGAGTTTCCTCACAGATCATTGATTTGCGGATTGAAAATGTCGATGGAAATCAACCTTACATTTTTACCGCAAAGTAAGCTGAAAACACTCATTAGTGATTCAAAGAGCGTCACAGTTTCCATTCAACTGCCACTGAATGTTGCTTTCACAAAAAATACGCCGGCAAGCTTTTTGTGTCGCATTTTTACCAAAATAAGTTGTTAACTATGGGCTTTAGTCGAATGGGTATAGTATTTTCCTTATGAGAAGCCAAAAGCTCAAATCCTATGTCTAATTTATGAATTGTAATAAGCATGAACTGATGTTTTTTTACGACCAAAACATTGATAAATGAATTTGCAAAGGTAAACAGACATCGCCAAGGTTGAGTTAAACGAGGGAGACGCAAAGGGCGTTGCTTATGCATGACCCGACTTACGTCGCTTGAATATTTTAACATCTAGTTTTCATAACGAAGACTCTTTATTAGGGTGGTTTGTACTTCATTATGGATTTTATTAGTCGCTCATATCTTTGCATAAATTGTATATTTCGTGTTCTACCTTGAAGTTAATTTATAGAGGCGTGTTTGTTTTAATGTGGGGATAATTAATAACAGTTACCGTCTCGCGGTTTTACCAACGTTTCCATGGTATTTTATTTACCCTGGGGTCAAAATATGGCCTTTATCACTCGGAAATAGTGTAATTTTCTACCAGTGAAAGAATTATTGTAATCTGATGATAAGTTTCGGAGATTAGGTGGTGGATCTACGAAAATAACCTAATTTTAAAACTTTGCTTTTTAAAATTAAGTATAGATCTATAGTTCACTAAAATAACGTCTTGTTACCGACAACATTTTTTGACATGGTAACAATAAAAGTAGTACCTATTTGAGGATATCTTAAAAAAAAAATAAGTATTTAATTCAAAATAATGTTGTGATCGACACCATAATTATTGATGTAGTACTATTTTATATCACCTATCTATGAATTAACTGTACGTAACAAGGTACTTACGATGTTGCCAATCTGCCCTCGGTTCTTCATCATCACTGTTTGCTAAATAATTTGTGCACACAGGCTGTGTAGGAAATCCAGCCCTAGACAATATCGAGACTTCCTCCTCTGAAAATAAGGAGCATTATTATAATGAAAGTATACATACAAAAATGATTTCATAGTACTGATATGAAGTGGCATAATACCTTCTAATGACACACACATGGTCCAGATACCGCCGTTCATTGGTACTAAAAATGTTCCTCCGCCTTTTCTATTACTTGTGTCCTCAATCTGAAAAAGAAATATAAATTTTATTTTATTCCTGGTCTACGATGCGTCTCATCAGGATAAAAACTCAGAAGACTTCGGTAGTTCTTGGAATCTGTGTCCTTTGTTCTAGCTCGATTCGGAACTACTTTCACCATAGAGATACTTGCACTAAGGTCTAAAATCAAATACCTACACTCGTGTAAATTAAATGTAGGTATATACTTAACTGGAACATAGGTAAGTCTCCAAAAAACAATCTGTTTCATAGAAGGGAATTAGCATAGCAGTACTACGGCTTCTCAATCTTTTGTTATTGATTGACAAATAATTCTAACAGAGGGAACAGCACGAACCGAACACGCATTAATTTTTACGATGTCATAAAATATATTGACGTAATATTTTAGTGACAATTCAGGAAATGGATTTCCAGATAATCTTTCTAAAAACGTTCCGTAGCTGTCCTGTTTTGCGGTTTTCTAAGAATATCTGTACGAATGTAGCTATGTTGAGAAAACAATATTTTTGAGAGAATTTTAGATAGCATATATTTCTAGTCTGTTCGACAGTAGCTACAGGGTTGAACAGCCATTTTATAAAATCAGAAACCTAACTATACATTTTGTTTCATTGAATATTCTCCTTAACGACCCTTGCGTGCAAAACTTGGGTGCAGTTCCCGAGGCGAAGTTCCTACAATAGCATTGTTTTTACATTGTTTGCGTGGTTTTAAAAGGGTTACCAACCATGTTATTAAAAAAATATGGGCTAGTTGGTCTTATGTTGGCTTCCAACTGGCCTGTCCAATTGGCTTCTTTGACCACAATCGCACCATGGTCTGGTCAGTTTTGATGTTGAAGGCGATCACAC
The DNA here is from genome assembly GCA_907165245.1 of Habrosyne pyritoides. Taxonomy (NCBI): domain Eukaryota; kingdom Metazoa; phylum Arthropoda; class Insecta; order Lepidoptera; family Drepanidae; genus Habrosyne; species Habrosyne pyritoides. The sequence continues at coordinate 10,216,436 of OU015596.1, read as the reverse complement.
GAAACCTTTTATGAAAAATGGTTTTACAAGTGCCGGTAGTAAGTACCGGTAGGTACTTGGTGACAGATTTTTTACTTGAGGGTGGTACTCAACCAGACCAGTTAAGTACACATCCATTTTGGCATCACCTTGCCAAATATTATTGGTATCTCAAAAAGTCTAGATATCTGTACAATCACGTTAAATCACCCAATGAATATTTTTTTGTTTTGTTACTATTCCAAAGAGTTGACAGCCCTATGAGCTGGTTGAACATGCCCTTGGCCTAAATACCGATACTGGAATCGCAAATTATCAATAGCAACGAGTAAATGAAAGGTTTTATATCAACAGCTGTCGTTGTTTCCACGGAATTGTGGACATGCCTTTATATTATGATTGGTTCACACGACACAAAGTCGAGGCGATAGTCAGCTTCGATTTGTTGCTACATAAATGTGATGTGACTCATTGCTGCCGTTTTAATTTTTTATAAATATTATGTTAAACCCATCGCTCTTAGATTTTGTATTGCATTATTTGCAATCTTTGATATTTTATGAGCAAATGCCTTCGTACCAAAAATATATGGTTGTAGAAAGGTCACTTCATAATTCTTTTATTTAAACTACATTTTTTTTGCTTTTGTTTTAATTTCAACAATCACTTCTCTCACAAATTTCAGAAATATAATCAGTAGTTATATAGGTTGAGGACTAATGATAAAACCCATTATGGAATGCCTTGTTAATCTAATTTGTGACCTCAAAAGCCGAGTTTCGCGTGTCCAATTGCACCTTCCTTTGTTTTATGAGAATTTAATTACGTTATACTTAATTTGAACGAGTTTGTAGCTTGTTGTCTAATCCATTGGGAACATGCTTAATCTTGTTCTAATTATACTGTACATTAATCCATTAGTGAACTACATCCTGCTTATTAAAAAAAAAAAACAAGCGCATTATAATTTTAACTATAAGTGATACAAATATACAGGAAACTGAAATACCCATATATTGGTAGCAGTTCGCAGAATTCTAAGCACCGTTGACAAAATACGCTACCTCGGCGTCAGCGTAGATCCGTGTAGGGCGCTTAGCATTATAATCACAAACTTTCCACAATGATGATGATGGTTCCGACCGATTTCGGCCATGGTTACCACTTCGACCCCTAGTCCGAGCGATGGCGCTGGTGCACCCGAAGATGGCTTATGTAGCCTATCTTCGCGGCGAAACTCCGTGCACACTGAGGGCACGTGAGTACGCCGTTCAGATAATTATAAGTTATGGCAGCAGGTGGGCGAGCCTTTAACTGATCGCGTTTGGTATCAAGGTCAGCTTTACGCTGAACCTCGAACTCGCGTACTTGGCTGTTCACAATCCTGCGCCATTCTGGCCGCTGTGCTGCCAAACGTTCCCAACGTGAGGGCTCTATGTTGCATCTCTTCATGTGTCGCTTTTGGACATCCTTGTACCGGAGGAGGGGACCGCCATGATTCCGCTTGCCCTTCTCCAGTTCAGAGTAGAAGATGCGCTTCGCCACTCTATCCTCCGCCATACGAGATACGTGACCGTACCACCGAAGCTGTCGACGCATTAGATAGGCCTCAATGCCACCAACATTGGCTCGTCGCAGGACTTCGGTATTTCGCACTCTATCGGACCATCTGATCTTCATGATTGTACGAAGGCATTTAAGGTGGAAGCGATCCAGAGTGCGAATGTGGCGGCGGTATACACACCACGTCTCAGAGGAGTATAGGAGGTTTGGCAGCACGATTGCCATATATACTGATATCTTTGTGGCCAGCTTAAGGTCATGCGAGCAGAATACCTTGGTACTTAGCTTGCCGAATGCCGCAGCTGCGGCACCCACCCTGCTATTGACCTCGGCATCGAGGTCACACTTAGATGTTAAAGTGTTCCCCAGATAGCGAAATTTATCCACTTGCTTCAACACATCCTCACCAAGTTTTATGGTCGGTGTCTCGTGACCGTGTATGTCCAGGGACATCACCTCCGTCTTATTGACACTGATCTTCAGGCCGAACTTACGGCAGGCTTGGTGAAATGCAGACATCAACTGTTGCAGGCCGTCTAGGGATTCTGCTAGGAAGCACAAATCATCAGCATACATGATCTCAGTGATCAATGCGTATGAGACTTTAGTGCGAGCCTTAAGTCTAGCCAAATTGAAAAGGCTGCCGTCTGTGCGGAAACGGATGCGGACTCCTTGTGAGACAGTGTGTAAGACTTCTCTAACTACCACCGCAAAGTATAAGGCGAACAGAGTAGGCGCTAAGACGCATCCTTGATTCACCCCACAGGTAACGGGGAAGAAGTCTGTCTGTTCACCGTCTACGGCAACGCAGCATTGCATGTCATCATGTAGGAGTCTAAGAAGTCTCACAAACTTTTCCGTGCACCCGAGTTTACCTAGCACCAACCATAGAGCTTCCCGAGGCACGCTGTCGAAAGCCTTCTCCAGGTCAACAAAGCAAAGGTTTTTTCATGATCTACATAGGTACATATGTAAATTTTCATTTACACTACAATGCCGTGATAGTCACGTATTCTATCTGCACTATTGCTGGCATATTCAATAACACAATTTTAGCGTATTTTACGGAGCTCAATTTCTACCACAATAGCGTATTATTGCAGTGCTCAGAAAAATAAATAAAACTGATTTTTCTAACAAGTGGGCTTTATGAAACTTATGACAAAAATATAATTCCAATAGATCTGAATTGAAGCTTATCAATTACGTAAATTGAGTACATAGTTCAATAACAGTACCTATGTATATTAATTGAATAAAGAACAACTGGCACACTGAACAAATTTACATGAGGAATGGGATGAATTCAGTACATTCACGATGATTACATAGCGGTGGTCAAGGTGAATAGATAAGGGCAGGGGTGGACCGTGACCCAAGGCTGCTAGATATGCAACTTGCGATAACGTATGCTGCCACTTTAATTCTGTAGGAACTATCGTGCAAATGGGTAAGTAAAAAGAAGGCTATATCAAGCTACACCTTTTAGGTTACGTATAATCTAACATCTTACTCATTTTAGATATAATATGAAACCTATTTTGTGCTCAATAAACCATTATTAGTATCAACATGATTATTTTGAAAATTACGGCGTGTTGTTAGGTCCGCAGATACTTCTTATTCTGTGGTAAAATTATGATCGTAACAGTTCAGATCGTTCAGACGAGATTCGTATTCTATTAGTATTATACATGATGATTAGATCATACATGGCAAGGTAAAGACAAAGGGACTTCCTCAAATATTAATAGTATGTCCTCTTTACAAGGTTTATATCCTTACTAATAAGTATTGAAGATAAAAATATATGGAAATAGCGACTCTCTGCACAGTGCACCTCTAATTTGCTTATTTAAGTTGTAAGTAATTATTGTTATTTTCTATTTTGTAGTCTTGTTATTTCTTTTTTGTTTTTGAATGTTACCTATATTAAGTATTTTGTAATTGTTAAATATAAAATGGCTAAAAAGTCAGAATAGATAAAATTTATATAAAAAAACTATTAAACAAAACACTATGTAACCTTGCTGAGTTTCTGGCCGGTTCTTCTCAGTTGAAGGCTGACTTCCGAGAGTAGCTTCAGTAACTTTAAATTTGATCTTCATAAGTGCCTTCCAAGGGTCAAAATGAATAAATGGTTTTGAATGTATATTTTTTTAAATATTATAAATACTAAAGTGAGTATCTTTGTTACTCTTTCACGGGTAAACGACTGATTTGATCTTGCTGAAATTTAATGCACACATAGCCCACGATACAGTGAGAGACATGGAATACTTTGTATCGATTTTACTGCGAGTAAACCCACAGGGCGGTCGGTGGTTCCTAGATATATCCATCAAAGTTCCCCAAACTACGAAGTACAATTTATGTGTTATATTAGGTACTTATATAGGAGTATAAAGCTTTTATAGATGAAAATCCTAGCCAAAAGAATGTTCTTATTGATATGAATAACCTTTCAAAGAAGGATTGGAAGAAAATGTATTGCTTCTCTTTTTGCTACTTAAGTATTCGGGTTATGATGTAATACTGAAAAAGGTTTCTAGGAGAAATTACTCATAGTTCGTTTAGTCCACCCACGTCTATATATTTATTCTTTATTCATAGGCCGTCTAGGTTTCAATGAGAAGTCCTAGACATTATGTTCTACTTTTACATGGTAGTAAATACATTTTTTAATAGCAATAGTGTACAGATTCTGAACAGTATAAATATATTTAAGTTCAGCAGGCGCTTGTCCCAAATATGGTCTTGTGGCCACTCCAGGATGTTGGATCGTTTCTAAATTGTATTTAGAATACTTAAATAACATCACATAAGATTAACATTTTTTTTGTTCTTTTAATGAAAGTAGCCCTTGAAAACTAACTTTAGATACGTCAATGAAGTTTAGGGGTTCAATTCTGTAAGGAAAATGACACTAACTAAGGATGTTTCGTCGCGGCCTCTATGCTCTGTCTCTGTTGCTTACTACGCTAATACTACTAATCACGTGAGAGGTAAGCTGTCCGACGCCTCCGTGAAGCGGCTCGCCGACGAAGTTTGTATTGGCTGAATAAGGGGGCTGTTAGCATAAAGGGAGCTTACTAGAAATATGACGATTCACTATTTAAAAAATAAATTCAATATTAAGGTCGAACTGTTAATCGACGGTTGGTGTGATGAACAATTGCCTCTAGTTGCTTGTAAACTTATCGGTCCGTTCCTGTGCGAATACAATAACTATCTACGTAGTCCACTGCTGAACAATACCCTTCCTTATAGATCACACAACGATCTAAATAAATAAATATCCTGGGATATTCTTTTACACACGGCCATCTGATCCCAAACTAAGCGGAGCTTGTACTATGGAAATCAGATATGATATACTACTCTATTCTACTTTTTATTTTTCTAAATACTTACATGTATAGATATTTACACCCAGACACAGAACAAACAGACATGTTCATGCACACAAATGATTGTCCTCGGTGGGAATCGAACCCGCGACCTTCTACTTGGCAGTCAGGGTCGCTAACCACCAAGCCAATTGGCCTGTCAATGTGCTTGTTTTTGGTAACAACCTCACCATAATAAGTGATTGACAACCTATGGTAGTAACCCTACACAGCCTGGAAAGGAAAAGCTAGATTAGATAGAGAAGCCACTGGAACACACCGGTATGGGTACGCCTAGATTTTGCTTAGCTTATGGGTGGTAGCTAGTCAGGACACCTTTACAAAAGATCATGCTCATTTGGAACTGGGCATTGTCAGTTTTACTGAGCTATTCAACCCTAAAAATCGATCCTAAGAATGTCAGAAGAGGACATCGATCGACCTTTACTTACGAACTGCAATAAACAATTGAATATAGTCAAATGTTAATGAACGTCGCAAAGTTTGCCAAATTAGACCCTTACAGCTTCTGCATTCTCTAATACAAACTTCGTCGGCTCAACGAGGCCTCGGAGAGCAGACCTTTCACGCGATTGTTTAATTAATGAGAGAGACAAAGTATAGAGGCCGCGACGAAACATCGAGTTAGTGTCTTTTACCTCACAGAATCACACATCAGGTCTTTATTTTTTATATGTTTTGGTAGGCAAACGATTACCGCCGCCCATGGACTCCCGTAACACCAGGGGACCCACAAGTGCGTTGCCGGCCTTTTAAAAAGGACTACGCTCTTTTCTTGAATGTTTGGAGGTAATATCGGTGCTACGGTGACTAGAATTTGTGTTTAAACTAGTTTCAATTTTACCATTTACTAAGCCAATGTGTTATTACTTTAGCTACTAACAGAATATGAGCCGTAAAAGTGACGAGGGTTACATATTCTATATATCATTACGGAAAATTGTTGATACATTAGAAGTAGGTAATTTGTTTGGTATGGGTTTGTTAATGATCAGTAAAAGTTATATAATATTTTTTTTAGATATTGTAACGCGATATAGAAAATATATCCATTAAACATAATATGAAATCTTCGTGAAGTATTAAAAATTCTAAATTAAATATTCAAAAATCATAAATATAAAATGACAAAAAACTCCGGTGGCTTTGACAATAATTACACTTTCAAACAAAATTAACATGAATATTCTGTACAAAAAATAGAGAGTTAGCAATTAAGTACACCCCTTTGGAGTTATATTGAGGTAAAAATGTTGCGTGCAAACCGAAAATACGTCAAGGTGACTCTGAAATAATGTAGACCATAACTAATACTATGTTTTCATTATTAAGAACATAATGTATGAATATAATTAGAATAACACATATTTAGGTACTAGCTGTGCCCGCGGTTCCACCCGCGTTTATGGTAACCGTGTCGTAAATGGACCATTCAAAACAAAAATATTTTTTCAATTTTTTTTTTTTTTTTTATTTATTTATCATTTCAACAGTATACATAAATTTCTTAAGTAAAATAGCTCTAATAAAAACCACAAAGGTTTGTGCGTCTAGTGCTATTGTTAGTGAAAAACGATTGACTAAGCTTAATAGTTACCATTAGTAAACAATTATAGGCAGTTTATACCTATCTGCGGTTATACATTGTATATAATATTTAAAATGAATTAATGACAGTAAAGAATTAATCATAATTTTTTTTTTTTTTTTTTTGGAGTTAGGTAAGTAGATCTATTCATACTATTATGTTATTTCTGATTATGTTAAGTCTGTAAGGTAGTGAGGTTTTAATTTAAGTTTTATATTTTTTTCCGTAATGCTATCTCGTAAATCGGTGGGTAGTTTATTAATTAACCGAGGGAACAAATAACCAACTGTTCTCTCTCCGTAAGTATTAGTAGCTCGGGTTGTACGTAGACGGTCTCGGGCAACTGCGCGTGTGTATACAGAGTGATTGATTTTGTGCCATTGCTTTTCAACAAAGAATTGTTCCTTGAGTAGCATGTAGTCAAATTGAGAGTGAACCGGTAATGTTTTACAATGCTTGAAAAGACCAAAATCATTATTGTAGAATTGTAATTTAATTTTGGAAGACACTATGTTTTTTAAGATTTTTAATTGGAGTTTATATATTTTATTATAATTCGAACCAGTTGTTCTTGAGATAGCGCGTTCAACCAAACAAATATACTCTTCAGCTTTATATATTAGTAAGTGTAAGTTGTATTGCTGTTGTGTCAGTTGGCTTGATGGCTAGAGACCTTGACTAACACGCTACAGGTTGTGGGTTCGATTCCCACCCAAAGTAAACATTTGTGCGCATGAACATGTTGTTATGTATATTTGTTATGTGTCTAGGCTTAAATATCTATATTAGTATGGATTCAGAAGAAAAATGTAGTTGAAATAGTATATCATCTATATCTATTACTAGCTGTCCCCCGCGGTTTCACCCGCGTTGCCGAGGGATGTTACATTATTTTGTTCATTCTATCATCAATAGTTTTCGCAGCGCACGTGATGTAAGAATGTTTTGTAATTTTTTCACACCTTGGGTTACATTATTGGAGTTTTAGTATGGATCCCTAACTTTTTTGAAAATTTTATATAACCTATGTTACTCAGTGATAATGTAGCTTTCTAATGAAAAAATAATTATTAAAATCGGTCCAGCACTTTTTGAGTTTATTCGTTACATACAAAAATACAAAAACACAAATCTATCCTCTTTATAATATTAGTGTAGATATCCAGTTATCTGGTTTGCATAGTAGAGCTCAGAAAGGACGTGTGTAAAAAACGTCCCTTGATATTTATTTATTATAAGAATTTCAAAAATACAGACAAAGGCATTTATAAACGAAACATATCCATAGTTAATAATAACAGCATGAACATATGTAGGTGAGCCTGTAGCAGTTTCATAGCAGTAAAGCCGTGGTAAGCCTACGATTTTCGTAGCATAATTTTTCCAACACTTGTAAATTAAGACATAATTTATTTACATATTCATAAATCGTATTATCAGTCAGGAGACAGCGCAGTTTAACCAAAGAAAATGAATAATAACATTAAAGTCTTCGCTGAAGAAAAGGTAGAGGAAAGTTTGCAAATAATTATTATGTAAGCACAATGGAAAAGTTTTATTGTGTGAGTTTGCTGGGAACCTATGGCAATATTATTAAAATGATTGTCTTTTCTTTGAGAGTGCCGTTTGTGTGTTCACGCCCCGTTGGTTGGCAAGTAAATAAATGCAATGGATACACAGACATGCCAGTTGGCTTGGTGGTTAACGCTCTGACTGCCAAACCGAAGGTCGCGGGTTCGATTCCCACCCAGGACAAACATTTGTGTGCATGAACATGTCTGTTTGTTCTGTGTCTGGGTGTATATATATATCTATATAATGTATATCTATATAAGTATGTATTTAGAAAAAAAAGTAGTATATGTAGTATATCAGTTATCTGGTTTCCATAGTACAAGCTCTGCTTAGTTTGGGACCAGATGGCCGTGTGTAAAGAATGTCCCGGGATATTTATTTATTAGTTCTGTATACTCTATCGGGAAGGGGTTGGTTATGAAATGTCACAATTCCCGTGGGCGGCGGCGTATGAATATGAATATCTTTGTATAATCCTACGCGAGTTAAGACTGTTTGTTTTGCAATAAAAAAAAAAGTAAAATAATCTATACTAATATATAAAGCTGTAGAATTAGTCCATTTATCGAGGAAGGCTATAGAACATCACGCTACGACCAAGAGGAGCTGCACATCAATAAAAAATGTAGCAAAGCGGGATAAAATATTTCTATTGAGGGCATTTCTCTTACATTTTTCGTTACCAAAACTCTTTCTGAGGGCAGAAATACAATACGTGGGCACAGCTATATTACATATTTTGCGACTGCTTTTGCTAAGGTTTTTCTTTTTGCTGGGCTACTAAGCCTGATGTTAATAATATAAGCAGTTCCCTTTCTTCAAGAAATGGACTGACGGAAATTGTTTTATAATATGTTGTGAAATCTTTTAAGGTCTTATAATAATGTATGATTCCAGCTTCCTACGAATATATCTCTATTATAATGAAATTCCTTTTAAATTTAAAGTAAAATGACCATGACGGACTGACGGCAATGATCTGACTAAAATGAATCAATTTTAATAATAGCTCTTATCTTTTAAACCATAGAAAATATACTTCTCTTGACGCTACCAAAGAATTTAGAAAATAACTTCTTAGAAGAACAAGGGTATTATTCAATTACAAACTTTTACATAAAATACACTTAACTAAACAAAGAAAAGTTTCGAATAAAAATGACCACAATTCAACATCATTCGTTTCCCCTAAAACAACCACCAAACCAACAAACTACTCCTAACTACACCGAAGTTCAACCCTAAGGGAAATAATACCAATCGTATGGGCAGTTGATTGCCGACGTCCAAACTTTCACTACATGAGTGTTGCTTAGCATTAATAATAAATCGATGTTTGTTGGGAACTCGATTCTAAGGTCATCGCCTTTACGATTCAAATTGGTTGTAGTTTGATAGCTACATTTATTACTTTTGAATTTGCATTGGTTATATCAATAAACGGTACGACCCGCAAAATAATGATTGTATGAAATTTTACTGAAATTTTAATTGTCTTGTTTGTAGTAACTCGTACAACAATATAAATAAATGAAACCTCTTCAAATAAAATTTTAAAAGGGAATTCACAAAGCGGTATCATGTTAACATGGGGGCGAGAAGATTATGGAACTGTGTTGATGCCTGTATTCTTTATTAACACACCCGGAGGCATTTGCGTGTGTTCTAAGCTTGGATTTTATATAACAAAAGAACTTAGTCGAACAAGAAGAAAATTGGGAGAGATAATTTTCACTTCACTTCTTATTTTAATGGCACCAAATGAGTTTATTTGACACAATACAGCCAGTGTCATGGTGTTAGAAGTTAAACCAGGGAGACAAAATATTTTTTTTCCATTTTAAGACAATACTGTTACATTATTCCTCACACAGTAATATAATCAACCAGAGACAATAAAGATTGTATGCTATGAGAACAAAAAATATTTAAGGTTAGAATGATATAAATTGGAGATTGTAAATTAAGACAAACAAAGAACAAATATGATCAGTAGTGCCTTCGTCAAGATGTAATCTGAAGAACAGTAAACCTCTATTTCCCATACTTATCAGTATCGTTAGCTTGAACTGCCCTTGTCTCTTTCGAATAACATAATTCAGGTTAAGGATGAGTGAAAGAAGTATCATAGCAACGAATACTTAAGCACTTGTTTTTAGAGTATTATAGCTCTTAGTGCAGAGTTCGTGCGGAGAAGTACTAACACCATTTCCGCCGTAAGGCAGTAGTTGTATTACTGTGTTTCGGTTAGAAAGGTAACGGGGCTGGTGAAATTACAGGTACATGAGAACGAGGAGTCATCTCAGGGATGAGGCATTGGCGATGCCCCTGGTGTCTCTAAATTCCATGGGCAGCGGTGACCATTTACCACTAGGTGGGCCATCTACCTGTTAGTCGGCCCATGTGGTATAAAAAAGGAACAGCGAAGTCTTAAACATTTACCTTAGCGACTTTTTCATCGAGCAGCCACTGGATGGCTGTGTTGGAAGCATTGGCAAGCGCTGCGAGGGCGGCGTGTTCCCATACCACGTGCTCCCAGTGGTCTGTCATGATCGCTGCGCATAGCATCGCCGTTGAACAACTGTAACAAGATTTCAGTTTTTAATCAGTCAAGTAGACATACCTATTTAGTGGTGTTGCAGTTATCAAAAACTTAAAGAGCATGGCTACCATAAAATCAACACTTTTTAACCTTAATCCGCCAAAGATTGGCCAACATATTCCCAATTTGTCTTTTCAGAGTGCTGTGCAAAAAGCAGCTGCGAAGCTGCAGTCCCGATGAAAAAGTAACTAGTGCTCTAGAATATTTGCTTTATCACCTAACATATTGCTCCAGCTGGGATACTACATTAAAGTGTTTGAAAGATTTAGTGCCAAGTGGATTGAACCGCATGTCACCACTCCTAAGCACGGTTTTATATGTTGATTGCATGAGATGGAAAAACTTTCGTGTTAGTTGCTCATATTTACCTTCAGATATAATTCACATAATATTATATACAGATAGTGGAATAAGACTAGACTATATTTCATAAAGCATCGGGTAACATGCATATGTTTATTTCAGTAAAATATTTTTAATTTGTGGGTAAATATATCTACCATTGCATGGTTAATAGTCGTTCATTACACCGAAAAATCGACTACCTTCGTGTTGTCTTCCATTTCGATATAAATGTCTATAGAAAATACTATATGTTCTATCAGCTATCTAATGGTTTATTCACAAAATAATTACAGTAATTTATCTACAAAATGGAGTACAATTTCGAATTGATATAATGTTTGAACGAGGTGTGCGAAGTCATTAGCGCGGGCCCTAATGTCCTTCACTTTAGGTTTGTACCAGTAATAATGGGAAAACATTATTTACGAATTTTGGTTTCGTAGAATAATATAAATGTGTAACTTTAACGTTTATCTCTTTGACTTTTGATCAGGCTTTTTATTTTTAAAATCCAATCTAGGCTGTCTGGAAACTCGTAGGTATCGAGTTCCTCTCTAACCCAGATTTGCCTCGAGATTCTTCAAAGTCAAATATAATAAGATCAATACAGACGCTCAACGTTTGTTGATGTCGAACTAATATCAATTAAATGGTCCTTACATTGGGAGCAATATAGAATGAGATTAGAAACCTCTTACTTTAATGTATCGACGATTCACTGAGCTCGAGGGATGCGAGAGAAAGCATTGCTTGAAAACAAATTAAACTTGTTCGTTTACTTATTAGGTCACGTATTATTCTAGTTAAGTCTTAGTTTGAGGGTAAAGTTAAATTGCTTTGCATTAACACTTGGCGTCACGCTTGTCTCAATGAGTGTCGGGTGAAGTCCTTTGGGTGTTCCTGTTTGTCTGGCACATTTATGTTACGCATATATAACACCTTCGTGTTTACATGATTGTTAAAACACTTAGCAATGTACCATTTTGTGGTTAAACACGTGATGTGATGATATTTTTCATAGTTTCTGAAGTAGTGGAGATTTAAGTGCAGAGTTCGTCCGGGGAAGTAATAAACCCACTTCAATAATAGAAAGCAATAGTGCACTTGTATTACTGTATTTTTATTGATATTATACGGTATTTTATACGTACAATATTGAATGAAAATAGTATGATAAGTATCGATCATGGTGGCCTATGAAAAAAAGCAGCCAATGTATTATCGAAATAATATAAAGCCAAGAAGACATGTGTCTCTTTAGAGCAACTATCGGATACACAGTACGTGGTATAATAGTTATCGAGGATGGGTTATAAAACGTTACTGAATTTCATATTGACGATGGGTTCTCTAACTATGTTTTCTTTCACCGAAAACTCATTGTAGTATTTGAACATACAACTCACGTCAGGCCTTTGACGTCACAACCAACTGAGTTTATTTATTTATTAAAGGTTTGCTAGCAAGTGTACACTAAAACGAACATATTATCACTTACGCTAAATATAACTATATGGACAGTTATATTAAAGCAAACACAGTATGTTTCAATATTTAAAAAAAAATACGATTTCTTTCAATTATTTCACAAACTTTACACAATCTTTAGAGTTGTCGTCGCTTTCAAATATAAAACAGGATTTACGTACATTCTATGAGAAATACACAAGTATTGATAGAATTATCGTCTTCCTTTAGGATGAAACGAAAATCAATTTAAACAAGGAAAAAGCTAAATTCTTTCACCGAGAAATTGGATTAGGGGCTTTTAAAGTTAATTCGTTTTTTTACTATGGCATTGGGTTTCTTTGACATTATTTATTGTGTCTTTTACGTTGGTTCGCATTTATTTATTATGCTGCTTTTTTCGGTGCTTACCTACCCAACAATACTGGAATATAAATTAGCTTTTATTTGGGAAGATTTGTTTATTGTATGACTAGCGATTCGCCCGGCTTCGTCTGACTGAGATAAAATAAAAGTATGATACATATAATATAAAAAACCTTTTGTGTAAAGTTCTCTAAAGTCTAAGCAATGGTGAAATAGATTTGAAATCAATAGCAGATCTATAGACAGAATCACAGAAATTGTAGTAAAAAGTATTGAAGGTAAATGTGGGTAGTGAAATATAATATTGTACCTAAAAACTATATTTTTAATGATTATATTTCACAGATGTTTTTTTACATGTTCTTCTAAACGATTATATTTTTTTTACAGAATCGTTGTAATATGTTAAATGTAAAAAAAAAAACAAATATATTCATAGAAAAATACAAAAGCACTTAAAATTATTAATATATATAAATTATTAAATATATATATTATTAAAATATATAAATTATTTTAAATTATATATTATAATATATTAAAATTAGTTACTATATTATGTACACTAATAAAACAAAACCGAAAATTTTGCTAAAATAAAAGGTCCTCTAAATGCTCCATGGTACCCATGATACGTTGCTCCGTTGGATGGTTAAGCTTAGTCTCTGGGCAAAAAAGTCCCTGGCTCTCAAGTCCCCTGAGGCTAAGACCAAACGCTTGCCTATATCCTCAATGGCACATTTTGTGTCAGGTTACATGATTATATTAATGTCCTAACTGAAACAAATGTAAGTTTTCCACAGAAATATCCTTTGGTATGGAGACGGACAAATACTTTTTATCCCACAAATAGGGTAAAACTGTGGGGAACAGCTAGTATCTTATAAAGCCAGTATTACTTCCCATAAGTCGATTTAGAGATAAAAATTTAAAGTCGAATGTATATAACTTAAAATTCCTTTGCAGGGACTAAGATTGAATTACTTACCACGGTGTCTTCGTGGTATACTCGTACAGCCGTAAAATCAAAAATAAACTTTACTACTACCGCTTTAGACGTTAAAACCTTTCGCCACTAAAGTTTCCTTAGAGGCTGATTTATTTACGTGAGCAATACTCGTAAAACAAAGGTATGCTCTACCCTTTTCCGCGGAATGGCTCGCTGGTTGAGAACTGCCAATTCGACGCCATGTAAACAGAAAGCAACCGGGTTGGAAGCATCTGGGACTGTATATATATTTTTTGGTTTTATTTTCCAAATATTTTATGTGTGTATATTTGATGAGTAAGTCGTAAGATACACGTTGAAAGAGCGCGTAGTTTCTTATACTACTAGCTGTTCCCCCTGGTTTTACCCGCGTTCCCCGTATAAAAATAGCCTATTATTCTATCTATACCACCCGGCTTTGTGTGTGCCAAATTTCTACAAATCGGTTCAGTGGTTTAACCGTAAAAGCGTAACAAACAAACTCCCTCTCGAATTTATAATATTACTTAGGATATAGTTTTTATTACATTTGATAATAAACTGTTAACAGCTTCGTTTAAAAAATCATTATCAGGTATTTTACTTTGAAATAGGGCAACATTTTTACAACTTCATGCAATAAAAAAAGGTACAGGGTAGCAGATTCTGCTAGTAAATATGCCTGGAACTTGCTTATAAACAAATATATGAAAACCCAGCGTACGAATGTACCTCTGAGGGTTAGAAAGAAAATGTCACGCATATTAAGCGACCCTTTTTTTGTAATTATCAGCCTACATATAATAGTACATATATTTATAAGTAGAGTATATACTCTATTCTTACACAAGGTCGGTTAGGGACTAGTAAGTATTGTGGTAATGGTAAAAAAACTACATTTTGAGAGTTAGTATACATTTTTACAACATCGTTTTGCATGATCGTTAAGGCAATCAATGTCTGGATTTTTCTTTCTGTGTGTTGACTAACATGTGTTTGTAAAATCTCACTTTGGATTTTTTGAACTTATGCCCATAAAGGCTAGAAGATAACTGCCTCTCAAGTACAGCTGTCAGAACACTGGCTGCTACTTGGGGACAGATTTTGAGGGTTGTAGTTAGTTCTACTACAAAGTACACAACCTATGGTTTCCTCACAATGTTTTCCCTCACCGAAAACTGAAGCTCATCGTAGGATTCTTACCAATAACAAATGTGCTATAATCACCTCAAATGATAGGAATATTGAAATTGAACCGATGAATATTTACAACTCTATTATAGTTTTAGAACCCGGCCGAATCGGCGCTCAATCGATTACCGGCTTTGTTGTCGCGGCGCCAAAACGTCTGCACTAAAAATGCCCAGTCATATATCACAATTATTTACGAATAGTCGCAATTATAAAGTAATATCATTACGCAAAGCTATTTGAGAAAACCCAAAAGATAGATTTGAATATAATGCGCAGCCTTTGCGAGTGAGTTCAAAACTGGGTCAGTCTAAAAAGCGATTTGTCATTCGCGGATATAAGACTTTTTCTTTGGATCTGGGTCTTATAGAAACAGATGTTTACATATAAGGCATGTGTATCTAAGTAGGAAGGGTTAGCCAGGCTTTTTAGGTCAATTTCTAAGAGTTGAATGGGTCACAATTATATGAGCATCCGTTAGGTAAGGTCACAACTATGAACTTGCAAAGTTATGTAATAGAACCTGTTTGGTGGAATATATTGTTACTTTTTAAATAGTTCGCTGTAACAGCCAGTCCAAATTTTAAAGAAATGTCATATCGACTAAGCAGGGCCATCTAAAGTCATGCAGTCTTTTGGCGTTCAGATTTTGGGGCCTTTATTCAAAATCTATATATCTAATACCTTTAAACGAGCAATTCTTGTTCAATGTATTTGTGCAATATCTGCAATTCAAATTTAGAATGCAGGGGGTTTCGAGAGCGTTAAATCGATCTAGCTAGGATTCATTTTCAGAAAATTTCGTTTTATCCGTGTTTTCAATAATCAACTTTATCGATAATTGACATAAACATAACCTGAAAAAATTGACTTCCTGACATTAATAGTTTTAACGACACAACAACACTAAAGCTACTCCAGTAGATGGCGTTGTTAAGCAACACTAAGCCAATAATCAACTTTACACAATTTACCAAAAAAGATTCCGACCAAAGCTCGGGATTCCAGGTACTGTAACTAATATACCGATTTTTTTTATGGATGGATGTTTGTATGACGGATCTGGATGAAAGTTTACACATATACTCGTACTATATATCGAGATTAGCCTGGAAAAGCGAATAGACAATAGTATATGTAACAACATATTCCCGGGACAAAAATCCTATGCGAAAGTTCCCTCGGGAACGCAAGCGAAGCCGCGGGGGACAGTGAATAATATAAGATTGAATGAATTTTTTTCTTCTTCTACTCATGTCATATGTCGTACAAATAAAGATTATTGTATACTGCTTAGCAATTGGATGTTATGGAAATATGAAACCATTAAAAACAATATACGAGTATAATTGAGAAAAAAAACCAATACGTTTCAGCCTTTAGGGGGACTGGGATTGTACTCCACTTTTTCTAGTGGTAAAGACGGAAACTGCAAATAAATATGCCCACAAAATACAATAAATAAATAAAAATGTTAAAATCCATAGAGCTTATGAAATAACTGCGAATAAAACTATCCCTCGCGAAATACAATTACCCATGTCAGCCGCATAATCCGATTGTCCATCAAAGTGAAACGGATTAATGTGTAACCTTAGATTCAATCAAGTTCTGTCAAAATACTGTTCACATATTCACGACAAATAGTAAACCGGGCTGTGGGTGATGTATGCCTATAGAGTTATTACTTGTACACCCACATACAGCGTGTATTAACATTCAATATAATCGGCACAAAACGGCTGGAAATGTATTCTTCAAATAGAAGTACAGCTCTTCGTCCGGGGAAGTACTACTTAAGAACTTGTGTGCTATGGAAACCAGGTACTTTTTGAGTAGTAGACTTCTTAGAGCAGAGTTCGTCCGGGCAAACTATTAAGAATTCCATGGTCCGGGGAAGTACTACCATCTTACCAATTTGCGTCGTCAAGCAATAGTCCAATTGTATTACTATGTTTCGGTTAGAAAAATAAGGGGGCTGGTCATTACAGGCACATGGGACTTAAAAACTTTACGCTTCAGGATCGACAACGCATTGACGATGCCCCTGGTGTTGCAAATGTCCATAGGCGTGTACACTTACCATCAGATTTACTGTATGCTTGTTTGTGTGCCAAAGTGGTAAAAAATGTTAGGTTTACAACAATTATAGATATCACGAACTACTAACACGCCATTTACAAGACTTCACATGTGTACATAAAGCCAAAAATAAACTAATGTAGCTGTAATCTAGTCTATTATCCTACTTAAATTATAAATGGATGGGTGGATAGTTGTTTCTCATTCACGCAAAAACTACTTAACGGATTTGGATGGAACTAAGCACATAGATTAGGTTATATCCTGGATAATCTATTTATATATATATAAAAAATATTATGTTGGTTTGTGTACGTTTCAAAAACTCAAAAAGTTCTGCACCGATCGAGCTGAAATTTTAATATGTATCATACATAATCCGGATTGTTTTTATCTATTTTTTGCATCAGTCACATATCTGCGACCGTCTTTGTTTTGTTTCTCATTTCTCTACCATTCAATCACAATGTGCCACAGCGAAGCGTGGCAGGGTACATCTATACATTATATATAGATATATCTTTTGCTCTGTATTATCTTGTATATTTCATATATTTCGTATATTTCTTCTTTCATTGTTATATCTTGTATTATTTTAATTAATTTTGCTTGCAATAGATAAATATTATTATTAGACAGTTTACTTTTTAAAATGGGAAAATATAAAATCCCTCGGGAACGGGAAAACTAGGAATCTGTTAATAAAGTTCGTAAAGTCTCGGAAATTATATTTGTTAATATTCTTCAAACCCATAAAGCTAAGCTCTTGCGTTTCCCAAAACAAACCTCGAGCAAGCCAAGACTAGCGCAACGAGGCCTAAGAGGGCAGGCCTATCACGCAATAGTAACGAGGCCTCGGAGAGCGAAGCTCTTACGTGATTGCATGAGGTAGACCTTAGAGACCACGCTGATTCATCGTAGAGGCTTGGTCTGTCCAACATTAGAAGCCCCCTATAAATTCATAAGAATTTCATTCGAAAATTAACTTTATGGCTCGATATATAAGGTTAATTTATTAATACAATTGTTAATTAAACTTACTAAATTAATCACAAAGCAAAAGGGTTCATTTTTAAATCATCATTTGACATCAAAAGGGGACTTTTCATAATGGACAGACATAGTGTTATTAAGTATACGGAATCACTGAGTATGCTTGAGTCTAGAGCAGCAGATTTTACAGACAGAATAAATATTCTTATAAATATATTATAAATAAATATAAAATATATATAAATATATTATCTTATAAATATTCTACTAAATATTCCATGTAAAAAAATCGGCACATGTTCTTGTTTGTTTTTCATCTTATATTGTTAGGCAATATCTTACTTTATTTTGGCTGGTTACTAACTACGCAATTGCTGGACGCAAAAGCGGATTATAGCATAATATATAAAACAAAATAAATCTTCGTTCCTGTACTATAATCCCAACTATGCTTAAGTGCAAAAGCACTTAACTACATCTGCTGCAAATCCGCTACAATAACAATCTTCTTTGATATCATATTTTTATATTATACTAGCTGTTCCCCGCGGTTTCACTCGCGTTCCCGAGGTATGTAACATTTCCCAGCACTAAAAGTATTCTATTGTACTTCTAATACCTCCAAGAATATGTGTACAAAGTTTCATGATCCTCGGTGAAAGCGCAACAAACAAAACTTACATTCACATTTATAATATTAGTAGGGATTTTGGCCAGTATCTTATTAAATGTGCCTAAGTTTCCAAGAAGAATCAAGTAACTAAAGGTTTTTGTTAATTAGACTACATTTAAAGCCCAAAATACTATAAAGGCGAAACAGCAATCGTTGCTAATTAACCAGTTCAATTGAGTTTACTCAGGACAACTCATCTAATTAGATTTTTGTGTAAGCAACTTTTCTGTTCTGGCTAATCTCTCCTTTTAGGTAGGCGATCGACCTCATGGTGTCCCCGAGTTACCGACTAATAAAGAGTACGCTAAATCCTCAACAAGTATACGTGACCTGGAGATCTAATGAGCCGTAGTACCCCTATTTACTTAAGCAATGAGAAAAAAAGGTGTCAGGTATAGTCTCGAGAAAGTAAGTGAAGGCGCTTGAATGTCGTTCACCTTTGTAACATATTGTATAGATTTTTTATAGCTGGCAAGGGACACATAAACATTTACTTAGTACCTACATTGACTAGATTTTTGTTCTACCTTTTTTATGACTCTTTTGTTCCGTGAAACTTCTTACATCATTGTGATATCATTAATCACATTTTCATTTGCAATATTTCATTTGTTCATTCCAGAATGAGGTCTCAAAGGGATATGTAACGAAATTGAATGAAAACCAGTGTTTTAAGTAACGAAGCAAAACCTACTCTATAATGGCATAGTGCCTGTAAAATGGAGGTTATAGGAAGCACGAAAATCTAATACTGGTTCTTTGTATCTTCTACTGATATTGCAATTCGCATCGTAAAATTTTATACACCACTACAAAAGCTAGTTTAACACGTAAAAGCACTAAAGTTTCACGCTGAGAACATTTCAGCAAATGTACGATGGGTTGGAGATATAAAATGCACAGTTTGCCCAGTTCGGGTCACCAATTTACGCCTTCACGGTTAGGCGAAGCATAACTAAATACACACAAGTCGACAGATCGATTTGTCTTTCATCGTAATCATAGCGGGTAATTTATGACAGCGTTAACGTTACACCAATGTATTATGTACAATTCTGACCCAAACTGATGTTTGGAGGATGGACTGATTGATGAAACTTCAAGAGTGCGGTCAACCTATAGTTGAATTAATGGGCCTTTGGATACCCGCCGGATTTATTCGTAAATTATAATTTATGACCTAGAAACTTAGTTTTGGGGCACTATCACCATCTCTTATTGCCATTTAAATCAGGCTGATCTTAATAGTTTTTGTGACAAATGATGTCAAAATGTATCGAAATTCGTGATTTATGACAGAGAACACTTTTTTAAAGTTTATTATCGTAATGTTCTTGTTTCTCTTTAATTTCAATCATGTAATTACAAAAAACAAATTTCAACACCGTGTTGTTACGAGCTAAAACCGTTTTAACAAAACAAAAACCTGTTCTCGTTGATGGATTTTTTAATTAAGTTTGGAATGAATTTTATTATTATAAAAAAAATAGAATCTATGGTTCGTTCGGGAAATTAAAAACCTTCTAACGTCAAGGCACTATACCCATTAGCCTGACAATTTTGAAAAGGATATAATACATGTTGTAAGGGTTCTATCGTCATGATTAATGTTTGTTGAACAGTTAGTGTATTGTGCTTTTATAGTGTGGTTTAATGTAATTAATTTACAACAACTTTTGGTCTATGGTTTGGCCTATGTTCCTGCATTGTCAAAAAAAATTTTTCGAAAAAGAAGTACGTGTATAAGACACGTGGTTCGGAATACGTTTATTACCTGAGTGGCAAGTTTCATATTATTTTAGCTATTTATGTATTTTTAGAAACTAACGTCTAAACTTTCAGATTTATAATATCAGTTTCAGACTAATATTATTTTCTAGGTAAGTTAATAATATCATTCTGATAATGGTACTATTTTTATATTATCTAGCTAAGTTGGTAACTACTTAACAGTTTACACCCATTGCTCTTCTCGTTTTACACAGTAGAGTTCTTGCACGTTTGGTACTTTCAAGTTAACTGAGAGTAGAGCTTCAACTTCTTCAATAAGCACTTTGTAAAAGATCTGAGGTGATATGACACGTTCTTTATTAAGGCTTCCTTTTTTTTTTTTTTATTTATTTCTTTTTACATTTTCTACGGACTCTTAGTCCGTACTCTTTGAAGATTCTACGATAAATTATTTTAAGATCAATTGTATTGTGTTTCGAAAATGGCTCTTGTCGACGCGGCCGTCGCTCGCTGGATAATCCTGCCGATCGCGTCATCACCGTCGTCTGCATAATAGGTGCAGCCAACGGTGTGTCTCGATATCGCCACTACCGCGTGCGGCACGCTGTCGTGGAGTTGGAGTTTAATGGCCTTTGTTTTAAAGATGAGAACCGACTCGTACGTAAGGCTTCCTTTTGAAACATTATTTAAAAAAATAAATACCAAAAAACTCAATTCATAAGTATTATTAACGGAGTTTTGACTTTAATATTTACTGTATGTAATTATTTATTTTTCTAATATATAAATAATAATAAATAAATATCCCGGGACATTCTTTACACACGGCCATCTGATCCCAAACTAAGCAGAACTTGTACAATGGAAACCTGCCAACTGATATACTACATCTACTACTTTTTTTCTAAATACATACTTATATACATATTTACACCCAGACACAGAACAAACAGACGTGTTCATGCATACAAATGTTTGTCCTGAGTGGGAATTGAACCCGCGACCTTCGGCTTGGCAGTCCGAGTCGCTAACCACCAAGCCAACTGGCCTGTCAAAAATATATTAAATATGATTCGAAATTAATTGACTTTATGTGGAGATTGACGGAAGACGCTTAGATTGTGGTCTATTACAGCCTTTATATCGAAAAAAATATTAAATATTGCGTACACAATAGTATAGCAAATCAATCAGTAGGTTTTAGTAGCATGGAAAAAGTGGTACTTAAAAAAGTGGCATTAGTCTGAAGGGTAGATAAAGTAGAGGATAAGAGGATAACATGGAAAATAGGAACTGGAATGGAGGAGTTATTATAGAAAGGAAGCAACAAAGGGAGCTTGAGACACCCTGCGTAGGGCTAAGAGCCATAATTTAAGTAAAACAAAGGGTATAATTAAAAACAGAAACAAAGGGTTATTACACTTGTGTGCGTAAGCGTAGTCATTGTGTGTATTCCGCCATTTTGTATTTCTGTAATTGATACTTCGCTTGATTATACGGATGAGCGATAATTTAGATGTAAGCGGAATTTAAGTCGCCGAGTAACCATTTATGTTTTCGGGTATACTTAAGAACCACATTCTAACAGCCATTATGCAATACAAACCTAAGATACCAAATTCAAGTTAATTTCAAATTACTAGCTGTGCCCCGCAGTTTCACCCGCGTTCACAAGGATTTTAGTTTCTGTAGAGATAGCGTTAATAACGAACTATGATTGAGAAAACCAATTTTCGTCGATATACTCGTACATATTTGGTTTCTTTTATTATTCTGATATTCGGGACGGAGATAAATCCAACAAATCAAAGAACATAAAATTTTGTGCAGTCGTGCTTTAGTTATAAATGGAGTAACGGAGTAAGTAGTAATGGAGATGGTAAGTGGTCACCGCCGTCTATGGACATTTGCAATACCAGGGACATCACTTCATTGGGCTGTAATTTTACTGGCCTTCCTTTCTAACCGAAATCACGGTGCACTACTTCACGACGGAAATGGGTAAGGTACTTGCCCGGACAAACTTTGTACTAAAAGCTATAATATTTCTTAGTTAGCTTCAGTAACATTAAATTTGACCTTCATAAGTACCTTTCGAGGGCCTAAACTGAATAAATGGTTTTGAATTTTGGGTAATGTAATAGTGTTCTATGTGATGTATAATCACAGAATGTTTTGGTAATACTCAGTATTTCCATATTATTATTCAAAGTAGAAAAAAAAACAGATCCCTCGCCTGCCATTCTTACCCTATCCACATTGTTCAAACAAACACGTACAAATAAACCACCAAACAAACATCGTCAGGTATACACAGGGAAATTAATGTTTATACAACGTTTATATATGGTTAAGCTACACAAATCAACACAAATGGAATTGTACACGACAGAACAAAATAAACTAACAAACCATTGTGTTTCAACACTTATTTTTATACTACTTGGGCCGACAAACAAGCAGACGGTCCACCTGATGGTAAGCTGTCACCGCCGGCTATGGACATTTGCAACACTAGGGCCATCGCCAATGCGTTGTCAACCCTGAGACGTGAAGTTGTTAAGTCTCACGTGCCTGTAATTTCATCGGCCCCCTTTCTAACCGAAACACAGTAATACAAGTGCACTACTGCTTCATGGCAGAAATGGGTAAGGTGGCAGTACTTCCACGGACGAACTCTGCACTAAGAGCTCTACTACTCTGACTCTTCTTCGAGCTTCGTATGTAAATCCTACTAATATTATAAAAGAGAAGTTTGAAAGGATGTTTGTTATTCTTTCACGCCAAAACTATCACACGGATTTAGATGCAACTTGGCACATAGATCGCATTTGAAATGAAGTCATCCATCAGAGAACCAATGTTATCGACATAGCTCAAAGGATTAGCAAGCTGAAGTGGCAGTGGGCTGGTCCCACTGCCGTAGAACCGATAACCGTTGGGGTAGACGTGTTCTAGAATGGAGACCACGGTTCGGTAAATGTAGTGTAGGGCGCTCTCCGCTAGATGGAGCGATGATATACGCAAGCTGGCTGGCAGCGGTTGGAAACAAATAGCTGAAGATCGAGCTCAGTGGCGTGCCATAGGTGAGGCCTATGTCCAGTAGTGGACGGAGATAGGCTGATGATGATGATGATGATGAGACATAGATAGAGCATATCCTGGAATAAGATATAGGGTACTTTTTTTCACGGGAAAATGTGATATCCCTCGGGAATGAAGGTAAAACCGCGTAGTTTTATATTTCTCTATTGACATAACTTTTATATACGATTAATCGTGGTTTTAAATTAATAAAGTCACGCGTTAAGCCAGATGTATCACTAGTAGGTACGATGGGGCTTTTAGTCTTTTACCCAGGGATTTACCAAACTCCAATTTATAGTTTATAGCTCTGTCGTGTCATGAATTTCCCAATTTTGTACTGAGAAACAACAGTAAGTTACAACGGACTTCTCACATGATTTCTTAGTTAACAAGAGAGACAGAGCAAAGAGGCTGTTATGATTCGTCGCTGACTCCTTCACATTTACTCTACTGAAATAGCCTGGACTATCTAAATACGTACTGAATTTCATACCAGGTAACTTTACTACAAGGTAGAAGGAAAGTAACATACCAAGGAGTAATCTGCGCTCCCAAAACATTATGGTATTCAAATTCACACTTGAGTCAAAAAAAGGTCACCCTATTTTAATTGTTTCGTATGAATGTTACAATATCTTGGGACATTTTATTATACACAGAGCTTGTACCCAGGTATCTGATATCCTACTAATATAATCTTTGTATTTATGGATACATATTTGTTACTCTTTCACGCAAAAACTACCAAACGGATTTGGATGAAACTTGGCAGATATGTAGAAAATACCCTGGATACATAGGATACTCTTTGTGCCGGGAAACTGTTACAAGCCTCGGGAACGCGCGTGAAAGCGAGGGTACAACTAGTATTACACACATTTAATGATATGGTAATAAAATAATATTTTGATGAAAACTACTAAAATATTTGCTCACTCTCCACTTGATTCAGATACGTTGTTATTCTTTTGGATCCCTCTATACTCTTTCTGTATATGAACATAATATTTTTATCTTTTATTTATACACGCAGCAAGGATAACAAGAGTAACAATTCTTTATTGTCCAGCTCCTAGTCATCATCATATTTCTTTATCATGTTGTGTATAAGTTGAGTTAGTTTATTGGCTTTTTCCGCGACGTTTACGATTATGCACATCTATTTGTTCTTCTCAGAAAGCTTATCTTACTCTGGCTCTCGTAAAAATAAAGTGGGAGAGGACTTTTAACGTCAAGAGGCTTATTTACCTCAAAACCTCTTCTGATAAGACGATTAGACACACCTAAGTGTAGACGAACGAACTTATTGATAAATGGAGTAATTTCTCTAATACAGCGCTTATTTTGGAAGTATTATTTTTCCGAGGCTTGTCAATTAGGGATTTTTCTTGTTTGATGTTATTATAAAATGTTTTAGAATGTAAATAAGGATTTATCGCTCGGTTAGTCGAGTGGTTAGAGTTCTACTTGATTCGAAACAAAAATGACCTCCGACAGAATAATTAAATTGCGATATATCCATGATCTCCTCTCTCCTACATGTTACTTACTAAGTATTTTGCTGTGCCCGGCAGGGTCCCAATGTTAATTAGATATTACTTACCACCTAAGATTTAATTTTGATTTTAATATTGTGGAATGCAAATAAATAATATGAATATGAATCGGGCAAGGCAATAATAACGTTTTTTGTTTTGTAATAATTAATTTGATAGATAGTGATAATGCTCACTACATGTCACTTAGGGACAAATATCTTCGCTGGAATGTAAATCTTATTATTAAGACCTGTGTCTACTTCTTGGGCGTGAAGATATGATGTTGTAGAATGTTATTGCTCTCTACAGGTTAAAAGCAGTTTTAACCAGTTTCATACGAGTACCTATATTCAATAATAATAACAATAAATATCCTGGAATATTCTTTTACACACGGCCATCTGCTCACAAACTAAGCAGAGCTTGTAGTATGACAACCAGATAACTGATATACTACATATACTACTTATTTTTTTTTCTAAATACTTACGTATGTAGATATTTACAACCAGACACAGAACAAACAGACATGTTCATGCAGACAAATGTTTGACCTGGGTGGGAATCGAACCCTGTCGATATGTCAGATGTGACATCCAAAGAAGTGACGAGTTCGATAAAATTATAAAGAAGTGTAACTATGTACTTATTATATTATATAGTGTGGCACAGTCATTATATTTACGATAAATTCTGAGTATTCTGAGCACAGACATTAAATACGTCTCTATCTGGCAATATAAATTATAACTTTTAATTAAAACACAACATTTACTTTTATTTAAATACATAATTAAATCATAACAAGCTAGGACTACGGCAAATACCTGTGTAAGATTTGAAATATTTTTTTTTATAACATTATTCGCCTTTTAACAAACGTGACTATACGAGACTATCTTTTATATCTTTATACGAGTATATATAATTCTACTGTACGTGTGTATGTCACGGAACTCCTAAACGGCTGTATAGATTTTAATGAATTTTTTGTTTGTGTTCCAGTGGATTCGAGAATGGTTTAGATTTATAATTGGACCCGGTAGGTCGCGCTGCTATTGAATTCCTGCATTTTTGCAAGGACTTATTTCGACAGGACAACGTCTGTCCGGACAACTAGTATACATACATAAGCAAATGGACGCGGAATTTTTCATAGATGAATATAGGCTATACAGGCTGTTACAAAACTACCCGTAAAGCCGGAAGGAGGTTTAATGGGGCCTTATAACGAGTCCATTCACAATATTTAAGAACCGTAGTAACGTTGTAAAACATACCCCAAAAAAAAAAACTAATTTTTTGAATGAAAAATAGAAAAGCTATTAAAGTAGACAATTATTAAGTAAAATAGGTACCTAGGCCTTTCTGTTAAATAATTTGGTTCCTTAACATGACCGCTTACTAGGGTTGTTGGCTTTGATAAATTAATTATATTTTTACGGGGTATTTAGTAACACGTTGTTTAAGATATTGATAAACGCGGGTGAAACCGCGGTGGAGAGCTACTATGTTATAACAGATTTATTCATCAGCTTATCCTAATGTTGAAACTGAAACCACTATCAGACTTAAGGCTTTTTTACGACTTTCATCACTATTGGAATAACGCTTTAATATTGATAGCATTACTTTATCTTGCTTCAGAAGCGAGCGAGAGTTTATGGAGTAATCAGTCAATGCTATCAGCTTTTTATATGCTAATGTGAGACATATCTGATGAAATACCTAAGTCGTAGCGTTCGGAAAGTATTTCGTTAAACGTTGTGGTATTTTTATCATTTTATGGTTTCACCAGTTCGCTTGGTGGTTTGGCACACTGATTACCAAGTTACGGGTCCGATTCCCACACAAGACACATGTATGTATTTAGTAAAAATAGTAGTTACCTGGTTTCCATAGTACAAGCACTGCGTTGTTTGAGATTAGATGACCGCAAAGAATGTCTCAGGATTTTTTATTATTTTTATATCAGTAGTAGTAATTGATAAACATGCAGACAGTCCACCTGATGGTAAGTGGTCACCTCCGCCTATAGACATTTGTAATACCATTGCCGACCTTAAAGAGATAATTTTTATTTGCTAATATTTTTACTATTATAATTTTTACCTACTAATATTATAAACGCGAAAGTTTGTATGTATGGATGTATGGATATATGATCCTCTTTCACGCAATAACTACCCAACGGATTTGGATGAAACTTGGCACATAGATAGAGCATATATTGGAATAACATATGGACTACTTTTTATTCTGGGAAAATGTTACATCCCTCGGGAACGCGGGTGAAACCGCGGGAGACAGCTTGTTTAATATATTTATCAATAGCGCTTTAAAATCGGGTACCGATATTTTATTTATGTGGATTGGATCAAATATTCCACAATATTATTCCTATAGTTTTTTCTTATGGAAGTCTTTTGCGCGTAATGACGTTATTTAGGAAAATGCCATTCCACCATATCTAAAAAGGTACGGGCTACAAAGGGTGTAAGTTTGAGAGAATGGGAAAGAATATCCCTAAAATTACGATAATAAAAGTTTGAATTAAAAATCGAGTCCTTACAACTTGTAAGATGTCCGCCTGGAGCATCTGGAATTAATATTGGCTCTCCAATATTCCGTATTTTTTTTATAAAAGGTAAAGTGGTTTGCTGATTGACAACCTACACAAGAATAACTTTACCCGCGTGATGGTAGTTCGTAACAAAATATTATTATTCAATCTCAAGAGACATTAAAAAAGAGCAACGCTGTAGCTCAAGTTGCCGCTCCATTCCCCAAATTAATATTTCGCGTGAAATATTAAATTAACAAGACGGTGTCAAGTGGCAATTTGTGTACGACAGAAGAACCATCAGTCATGGCTGAGATGAATATTTCTTACCAACAGTGCTCCCCAATTTGCTGTTATTTTGCACTGTGCGCTTGACAGGCCTCACAATTCATTACCTAACGAATATTATAAAGAATGAGTGAGAATTAATGTATACGGAGGGTAATCTTCGGTATTTCGGCACCTAAGTATTTGACAGGGGCGTAGCTACCGCCGTATCTACCGTATCAATGATATCCGAACGCAAGCATTTTTTTTTAATCATTACCCATAATCCTTTAAATTTTTCATTTGGCCCCACCATCAAAATTTAATACAGGGCCCGTCTAAGGCAAGCAGCACTGGTTTTTGAAAAAAGAGACCCACTTTCCCCGCTCACTGCGAAAGTGACCCAATCAGAGATGTGCTTAAAGTGATTTTTTGAGTTAAGCCCATATCGTTCTGAAGGTGCGAGATCTCCGTGTAAGGGTGTAAGAGCCATCAGAAGCCAACAACTTCGTCCCTTCCCAAAACTAAAAAAAAAAACATTTATCTTGCAAGTTAGTTCGTTACCTGGCTGTCTAACTTCCTTACGTTGAAATTCTGTAACCCACCAGAGTGTTATGGTACTTGCACTTGAGAGTCAGTTGCCTTCTAGATTTTATTTTGGTTGGCAACACAATATCAATCACCTTGTCCCATGCGTGTATGTATTTAGGTGACGTAAACCACTTACCATCGGTGGAGAGTCTACCTACTTCACAGCCTGTAAAGTATATAAAATGTATTCGACCTTTTTATAAATTTTGCGATGAGGTTAATAAATAAGTAAAACACACAAAACAAAAAAAAATTGCGATCTCTTGGAAAACTTGTGATATTAATTACTGACCCATGGGTCCGGTAAAAATTTAGTATACGTTAGAATTTTAATTAAAATGTCCTTTTATAACCTAAAAATAATGTAACTGATCTTGATGAAAATTAGTATATAGTCAGAACATGTAATTATGCGAATGATAGGCTCTATATTATATGATATCGATGAACGCGGGTCACACCACAGGGGTCGTTTTTTTTATAATGCAAACTTGAAACACGTACTATTAAATAGTTACAAAGTAAATTAATATTATTTAGTATTTTAAACAGAGAACAAATGTATTGGAAAAGAAAACAGTACCTACATGTGGCAACATTTTCAAGGCAAGAAATATTCATAATAATCGATCCAAAGGATGCAAATATTGGAGAATTTAATATGAAAGATACCATCTCCACTTTGTCAGTATGTAAGCCAATCATAACAGCTAGTAAACAATGTTAGCATACGGTAGAACTAGAGCTTCTTCAATAAGCACTTTGTAAAAGATCTTAGGTGATACGACACGTTCTTTGTTAAGGCTTCGCTTCAAAATCACGATAATAATTTACAAAGACAATTTTCTCCACTATTTCGTTGATGTAGGCTCAATTATAGAGACTGGGTAACTACGAAAGTGAAAAAAAACAGTTAGAGTTCAACATCTCCTATCCCAAAAACCACAACTGTTTTGGATGGTAATAGCGATTTGCATGCTTTATACATGAATTGGCACATTTTTTAGCTACCATGTCTTGGTTTACTAGCTTTTTTTCATTTGTTTTAATTTCATAGCCTGCGGAAAGATTTTGAAGGCTTAGGTACCTACTTATCCATTTCAATTGCCTCTAGCAGCAGGTCCCTATTTATTTTATATAATGTATGTGTACTAATATGTACTGTACACATTAATGTATACCAATTTTTTGTCCTACCATATCTATAATCATTATATAGTTTAACTCTTAATTTTTTAGTAGATTAGTTGAATACCAAGCAAAGTACCTTGCAGTTTGCAGTGGATAACAACATTTTTGTTTATTTTTGAGTAGTAGAGCTCTTAGTGCAGAGTTCGTCCGGGGAAGTACTGCCACCTTACCCATTTCTGCCGTGAAGCAGTAGTGCACTTGTATTACTGTGTTTCGGATAGAAAGGGGGCCGATGAAATTACAGGCACATGAGACTTAACAACTTTACGTCTCAGGGTCAACAACGCATTGGCGAGGCCCCTGGTGTTGCAAATGTCCAAAGGCGGCCGTGACCACTTACCATCAGGTGATCCGTCTGCTTATTGGTGCCAATGTGGTATAAGAAAAAATATATATAATGCTGACCTGGTGAGTAGCAGCGTCGCCAAAAGGTAGAAGACCGATGGGTGCACACCACACTCGCACTCGGCGTGCGGCGTGGCGGTCTGGGCCTCCATGCCTCCGCCGAGCTTGTGGTAGGCGATGTACGCTCGCGCTGGACTGCCGTGGGGAGCAATTTTCGAGGCCTTAACTCGCGCCCGATCACTATGAAACAGCTCATCTGGTCGCCGAGGAGGTTAAACTCCTCACCTGTGAACAAATAATAGATTATCAAAGAGGAGAATAGAGGTAATATTCCTCTTTCTTGCTAAGAGGGGCGTGATTTCGAAAATTAACAAAAAGTACAAGTATGTTAAGTTTTATCTAGTTTTCATAGTACCTCTGCGTAGTTTAGGATTAGGTGGCCGTGTGTGAATGTTCCAGATATTTATTAGTATTATTCCGTAAGGTAAATGACTTTCGAACGAATTTCGACGCGGGCTCTATGTCTCTATCGCTAACTACGCAATTACGTGAGATGTCCACTCTTCCAGGTTTCGCTGCGCCGTCTCTCCAACAAAGTTTGTGCTGAAAAAGTGTCCATCATAAAGAGTAACGTGTGAATTAATATCACCGTAACCTTTGGACGTTCTTCCTTCTAGTCCATACCGTGGAAATATCATTATAATAGAAGCGGGTTGTCATAGTCTATAATATAAAAATATTCAAGGGTCCAGTGAAAAACTATGATTTTCTTTTTACTATGATAATTAAGAATTTCAATAAAAAAAAGATAATATAACCGTTGTGTTCAGGCACACTTATGAGCCTTATGAGCCCTGTAATCTAGGCTTTATGTGCCACACTTTGTGGTCAAACAAAAGCCTATATATATTCATAGAAAATTGTACTTCATGTAATGGGTTTACTTAGCTCACTATCGAACAAAAGCCTCTCCCATTTGGGCCCTATAAAAACAACTGCATCAATGAATAGTCATCAAAATATATAGATCACATAATATTCCGATAACGAGGCAAGTTGGCTGTCTCACATAAAATGGGAAATTTGATAAAAGGGTGCCAAATATTCTGTAACAATGTGGGGGAGAAGTGATATTGCATCAGCTATTATGCAAAGAGCTCTTTACCCCAACTTTTGAGTACCTGCAGCGTTAACATTATAGCGTAAACGTTGCAGCGGCAACCTTTATAGCACCAAAGTGCTGCTTTGCATTTCTTTTTATGCTCTTCTGGTAAAATTTTATAGCAAGAGCTGATTATAATCTCCACCTGTATGGTAAAATAATCTTGCTGACTTTAATTATTTATGGGACTATTTTATGGTTCGAATACGAACTAACAATTCAATTAATAGTTTGAGTCCCACTACGAAGTTTTCTCATTACTTTCTTGAAAGCGGTCCGACGGTTTTAATTATAGTCGAAGATAAAGGGATCCTTGAGATAAGATTTCATAAAAGCTAACTCGGAATATTTGTTTTCTTGTTCTTAGATTTATATAAAGCTGATCCATGAAAACCAAGTCAGTAATTAAAACTAAATTAAATGAAACTAGATCGCTTCGATTTTTTTAAGGGTGGCTTAGATACGCGACAAACTAGCAACATCAAACATCATTATTAGATAAGAGTCCACAAAAAACCTGGTGCCAATAATCGTTAATAAAATACTAAGCACTTACATTCTCATAATTACCCACGGTATTTTGCATCAGACTGGTAAACATCACGTCACATTATTTTCCTCGAGTATACAGTTATTATTATATTTTATTATGATCGCGTGTGGAATTGACAAGAGGTTGATTCCGGTACAGCCGGCGCGGCGGGCATGTGGCGCCAGCGATGCAGACGTACTGAAGGATAGTAGGAAAATGAAGCGGTTTACAGTGACGTCCTGTTGGAAAAATCTGTTATCGATAGAAGACTTACGTCGGGAAATAAGCTTGATTTAAACCTGGTTTAGGTTCGTTTGGAGATTGTGATAAACTATAGAGATATTTTCATAAAATAAACTTTATTTGTTTTGTTTAAATCGATCATATCGTTCGCATATCAACTGCAAACCCGATATTGAAATCAGATGAGCTCTTAATTAATTTGTAGATATCTATATTTCAAGCCTTTAGGCGTACCGGTGAAATTAAGTAGATACGTAAGTATATACCATCAGGGCTATGGTAATGCTAAGGTGTAGGTAATAACCAACACTAGGTTTTTTGTAATTTCGTTAATCATCTTAATAAATAAGTATAAAAACATAAATAAAGCTAAGTGAATTAATATCTATTTTATCGATAGTTCAATCAATGGAAGTCAACATCACTAAAAGTTGATTGGGCGGGCAACCACTATGAGCAGGAGGGGGGAAAAGTCGATACGTACCTTGTGTCATTACACGATGCACATTGCCTGCACTATATTTACTTATCTATTTCAATTAAAAACGTTATTGATTTATACCGGAACAAAGCTAGATACAACTTTTATTTATTATATATACCTACCTACTTTTTTACTTACCTACGACAATTTTAATGTGCTGACCAAATAATACAACCGCTATAATAATAAAAACTTCGCAGGCACTTATGAAGGTAAATATTTCAGAAATGACCACCGGTTTCGAAGTTACCCTTCAACTGAAAAGAAGCGACAAGAAAACTCAGTTAGGTAACATTTTTTATACCTAATCTGACTTTTGGGCTGTAATTTTTTTCAATTAATTTAAGACTAGCTTTCTACTTAGGCTAAGTAAGTATCAAACATTAAAATTATATTTTTTTCGTAGAAATTATGAAAAAGAAAGTATTAGTACAATATTCTTATTAAAATTCGCTAGAGAGAGATCTTTGACATGAATTTTGAATATCTGTAACTTTAGGAAGTTCTTTGTCTTTTCTATTAACCTTAAACATAAATGAAATATCGTCAGCAAAAAGGCTAGGTATATCTGAAAGGCCGTTCACCAGCAGTGGCAAATCTTTATATGCGTTAAAAACAAAAATGGCTCTTAATTTTACCATTACTTGTACCCCTCTAATCTCTACTTTTGTGGTAATTCGTTTATTAAAATAAAAAAAGATCATGAGGAGTTGCACAAATTCCGCAATAATCAAGCTTTAAAGTAGTGTTCGGCACTACCTACCCAGTAAAAATCCTTGGCATTAGCGTATCTAGGGTTATTTTCCAGGAGCCTCTGAGATACCATGGCCGATGTGATCAAGCAAAGTCGACATAAATTGTTGTTATGTACCTAGGTAGGAACGACAAACTATGCATCACATTAAAAAACTAAAGTTTCGGTAATCTTATGTCAAGTTATTTAGGTATCCCAGAATTCCGAAACGGTCCACCAACCTGGAGTGGGTACTAGACCGTATTGGGGTGGGCACGCCCCCTCCCCCCATATATCTGACAAAACAAATATATTATCTGTTAGTATTTTAAAATCATTACCGAGGTACATAAATGGAAAACAGTGACATTAAATATTTATGCTATAAGTAAACATAGAAATGCCCTTGAGTTAAAAGCTACACCTAAGTATAATTACGAAGAACAAACTATAATTTTACAAGATATGAACATTATTTTACTCTTAATTATACTTAGATGTAGCTTTTAACTCAAGGACATTTCTAAGTTTACTTATAGCATAAATATTTAATGTCACTTTTTTTCCATTTATGTACCTCGGTAATGATTTTAAAATACTAACAGATAATATATTTGTTTTGTCAGATACATATATGGGGGGAGGGGGCGTGCCCACCCCAATACGGTCTAATTAATTAAGAGTAAAATAATGTTCATATCTTGTAAAATTACAGTTTGTTCTTCGTAATTATTTTTATGATGGCAGTCAAATTAATTTTTGATCTTATTTCTAGCCAGTGTCGAGTAATATTTAATTTCTCAATTATTTAATCAATTATCATTAATCATTATATACTTTAATGATCTTAATGTCACTCACTGTCGGCACATAAGACAGGTTTTAGTAAAATTGTGAACGTTTAACTAAAAGTATATACTTTTTGAGACCACTTGAAAACACACGATACACGAATTGATTTTACTTCACGTTACGGATCACCACGAAAAATTTCACGATTTTATGAACATAAGTCGAAAACTCGGCGTCCTATTCCCTGCCAAAAAGTCACTTCCTTGCTTCGGTTGACGGTCGACCCCTAAGATATTTTAGCCAAAGACAACCGGCTACAACTTTGCGCGGCAATTACAGTGACAGTTGACATTAAAAAACATAAATCTGTCTGTGGTGGACAATCGGTGAACAACGAACGACGGGCGAATTGTTCGACACGAGTTCATTTAGCGTGTTTTACAAGAAAAATACTTTAATTGTTTCAAATATCGCTAGACTCATCGTAGAATTACGTTCGCGGAAACATAAAGTGAGTAATTCCAGAAAATTTCTTGTATTTTGTTGATAGGTTTCATTAATTAATGGCTGCTGTCGGAGAAACTTGCAACCGCATTTTTGGAAATAATTTAGATTCACCATTTGCATAGATATTACTGTTCGAATATATTTAAAGTTTTTTATTCATTCGAGTTGTAATAGAATACATTTATTTTAGACACGTGTTTGATGTCATTTTTGTAGGTATTGTAAATTTAAATTGACCGTTATACCCGGCGATGAATGGAATACAATGAAAGTTCTTGGACTGTGTTTCTACAATGCGAATCGTAATTGAATGCTTACGTACTTTCTAATGAAGTACCTACAATTTGCCGCATCTATTGTGGGCGAAAGTCGTTGCACTGAGTGAATGAAAAGCGCATGCCTTGATGTGTCTTGATTTAAATGTCTCAGGGATATTTATAGATAGGGTATTGTCTAAAATAAATAATAGTGCACCAATAAGTTCCTACTGGACTCTAAAATCATCAACAGAATGTCTGAAGTAGTAGAAGCATCGACATCAACTCCATCTGAGCTCCTCGGTTCGGGTCGCCGTCATCTCGCAGTAAGGGACTTCAATGCGGCAGCTGAAGCCCTTGCCAAGGCCTGTGAGTTGCTTGCTAAGGAACATGGTGATACTTCAGATCAATGTGCTGAGGCTTATTTGTGGTAAGTGATACTTTTTAATTAATTGTTAATGGTGGTTCATCATGCCCAATAGCAGGTGTGATGAAGACTTATTATTCAGTTGTTTTAGTAACTTTATTAACATAATATAATCAAATTTAATTTAGTGGTACATTTATCAACCCATATTGTTTTTTTTACCTATCTGTGAGCCATGACCTTGATTGTCTTTATTGAGTATGGATCAAGTACTCTACATGATGATGTTTAAGAACTGTTTCAAGGACATCTTCTTGAAGTTTGGATTATTTCAATTGGTTTATGTGTAGGGTTGCTATCTGTCACTGTTTCGAGGCCGGTAGTGGTTTTAAAAAGTGTCCAGGGAATTCAAATTAAATGGAAAATAGGTTAAAACAAGCCTAAGTCAAAAAAAAATATTTGTAATCATGAACTGCAAACAAAAACCCAGCACAGCCAAATAATAGCCAGGTTGTAACTTCAGTAACTTTAAATTTGATCTTCATAAGTGTCTTCCGAGGACCTAAATGGTTTTGAATATTGAAATAGCTGATGTGATGGTCCATAACTACTACTGAATGCCCTTCGCCACCCTCGCTCAGGGTTAAATTTGTCAATTTCACCTACATTTTGGGGTTCTGTTGGGCGTCTGCAATTTAAGTAGTAGCAGTCCTAGTTATTTGATTATAGCTACAATAATTATGAAATGAAATAAATTGAAGTAGGTTCTTAGTAGAGGGGTTTCATGAACTGTTAAATGTGGCTCAGGAATACTAATCAGAAATACTAATCACCTATGTGGCAATCAACAAATCTTCAAATAAACTTATGTATAGCCATGAGAAAGTATAACTGATAACTATAAATTAGGCTGGGTTATTGTAGCTATTACTAAATTTGAAGAAAATGTCTTTGGGGCAATACATATTTAATGTTTTGACTTAGCTATATAGGAATAAACTTAGTGGACATATTGTTACCCTTTGTTATTTTTGTTTTAGGTATGGCAAGGCACTCTTAGGTTTGTCTAGAGAAGAAAGTGGTGTCCTGGGAGATGGAGTACCAGGCTCGGGAAATGCTGATGAGGATGAAGAGGACAATGAAGGTATAGCTGGAGAGCTAGTGAACCCTGGGAGTAACGGTCTCCCTGTAAGGTTAGAAATTTGTATACTTACGATTTTTGACATGCTAAGAGCAATAGTCATGACCTGGCAGGCGTCAGCCCTGCACGTCATCAGCCCCTTTATTTTTTGGACTGTTCAGTAAATTGAGTTTCAAAACTTGTTTCTGTAAATTTGAAAATTTAATAGGATAAAGTTTATTTATTGTACATCTTAAAAAAAAATTGACAGGCGATTACAATAAGCAGAAGTATATGACAGATCAATTAGAAAACGTACAGTTGATGAGGTAAAATAAACTTTATCCTGTATAGTTAAAATTTTTATATGTTTTCAAGTAAACGTCTCAGAGTAAATATATACAATGCCAGGCGGTTTTGAACAGCATAAGACCTTGACAGGCGAGGGGACAGCTGCTAAGGGCGTGCAAATAAGAAATGTTACATGAACGCATACAGTAAATGCAATGTATTTTATTGGGTTTTATGCAATCTACATTATTTTTAACATTCATTTTCTTCAGCATCATCCGAAATTTCGCTATCACTGTTTTCATCATCATCTGATTCTTCAACAATGTTTTCCTCATCTGCAAATAGTAAAAAAAAATATTTTAATGAATCAATAAGGTTGTTAAGAATTAAATATTAAGCTCAATTACATAGGACTGCGTATTAAATGTTACGGAATAAAATAGTTGTATGTTACCTGAAATGCATTCCTCAGTTTCAGTCGATTGTGCTGTGGCAGTATCAGCAGGTCCTTGTAAAAGTATGTCGTATATAGAAGATGGAACCGTATTCCCCTCAAACCAATTAAATTCGTAACGACTATCAATTAAGTTCCAACCGTTATTTTCAGGTGTAAGAATTGTTGGTTCTTTTAAATTACAATTTCGCCATATATTTGTAATACAGTGTAAACTCTTTATAACGTTATCCTTTATAACGATAAACTCCCTATAACGTTGAAGTGAGCCCAAGTTGGTTGGTTTGCGTTAAAACCCACATATTGAAACACTCTTTAAAGCGATACGCCATTCTCTATTACGAAGAATTACGAAGAAATGTGTTCATATTTTTAGACAGTAAATATTTATTATCGGTATTATTGTTTATGTTATGTTATCAGGTAACAAAAGACTTTGAAGCTCCGAAACATCCGAGGTCGGTCTAGCTTTTGTTATCCTTAATTGCCTTGAACACGTGCAGTATGACACATTGTTTTCTCGGAAGTGATGGTCTTCGACCAAGCA
The DNA here is from genome assembly GCA_907165245.1 of Habrosyne pyritoides. Taxonomy (NCBI): domain Eukaryota; kingdom Metazoa; phylum Arthropoda; class Insecta; order Lepidoptera; family Drepanidae; genus Habrosyne; species Habrosyne pyritoides. Next base: position 10,178,830 of record OU015596.1, on the reverse strand, counting down.
TACTGGGTACCTATCGTATTATCAGTCGTAAACCTACTTTGAAACTGTTAACATGGCTAGTAAACGGAAAGCGATTAGTGTTGACGAAAAAGTTTGTGTGATACGTGCGATTGAAAAGGGAGAAAAGAAAAGTGACGTTGGAAGGCGTTTTGAACTAAGTCAATCCACTGTTGCTACCATTTGGAAAAACCAAAAAACAATTCTACAGGCGGCGCTGGAAGGAAACTTGTCTAAAAAATTAAGAAAGCCAAAATTCGAAGACTTAGATCAGGCAATGTTGTCGTGGTTTAACAATCAGCGCCAGAATAATGTACCCATCTCGGGGCCAATTGTAAAAGCAAAGGCTGAAAAGTTTGCCAACCAACTTGGCATAATTGACTTTAAAGCATCTGAAGGTTGGCTCGGAAAATTTAAGCACCGTCATCAAATTACGTACGGTAAAATGAACGGAGAGGCGCGGGATGTCGATATGAATGTGACTAACAATTGGATTAGTACAGTGTGGCCTAAATTAAAGATGAAGTACTCACCAGAAGACATTTTTAATGCAGATGAAACTGGCCTTTTTTTCAAGTTGACTCCCGACAAAACTTTAAAATTCAAAGGGGAAAAATGTATTGGAGGAAAACTGTCTAAAGAGCGTATTACAGTTCTAGTGGCTGCCAATATGAGTGGCACAGAAAAAAGAAAGCTCTTAGTTATAGGCAAATCGAAAAACCCTCGGTGTTTCAAGAACATAAAACAGTTGCCAGCTACGTACAAAGCAAACAAGTCAGCTTGGATGACATCGCAGATTTTTGAAGAGGAAGTGAGAAAATGGGATGCTGAATTAAAATCACGGAAAATCTTGCTTCTAGTAGACAATTGTCCTGCTCACCCAATCATATCTAATCTTCGAAACATAGAGTTAGCATTTTTCCCAGCTAATACAACCAGTATTTTACAACCAATGGATCAGAGTGTAATTAAATCCCTAAAGGGCCACTATAGACGGAAAATGTTGATGGATATGATCGAAACTGACGGCAAGGTCTCGATCAACATGCTACAAGCAGTGAACTTCATATCAAAAGCCTGGCAGGAGGTAACAGCGGCCACTATCCAACATTCTTTTCGACATGCTGGATTATGTAGTAGCCAAGAAACGAACCAATTTGACAGTGAAGACAATCTACCACTGAGTGAATGGATAAGCCAGTTCAACATACCAAACAATTTTAACGAAGATCTACAATCGTACGAAAATATAGATGAGGATGTAGCCGTAACTGGTACACTTACAGATGAACAAATTGTTGATTTAGTGTCAAAAAGTCAGGAAACACCCGATAATCAAGATGAAGAAGACGATCAAGTGGACAAAGCCGAATCACCACCAACAATTCAACAAGCCCTAGATGCCGCTAAGTTGGTAGAAAAATTTTTGTTGTTTTATCAAGACGATTCCACCACATATCTAGATATGAATAGAATACATAAAATAATACAAAACAAGTACTGGCATAGCAAAAAACGTCAGACAAAGTTATCAGACTATATGTGTAAACAATAATTTATACAAGCATTTATTATCTAAGACATACATATTAAAAATTCTTGTTAATTTGGTTTTTTTTGTTCACTCCATATAACGATAACTCTCTATAACGACAAAAAATGCTCAGTCCCTTGAGTTTCGTTATAAAGAGTTTACACTGTATCTTTAAATTTTAAATTATTGTCTTTTCTTATTTTCAATATTGATTTACTTTTATTCAACGTAGTCTCTGTAAATCGTACAGTTTTTTCATCAGTGTCTTCATTACAAATCACACAAACCACGTGCTCCAATTCCATCTTGCACACTATTTACTGAAATGTTAATATTAAGTACAACAATACACAATATCACTGCACAATTGATAATAATATGAAGTTTGATTTTTAAAAAATTAGAAATCACTCAACATAAGAAATGTTATAGCTCAAAGCATCTTCACAAGTAAAAATCAGTGGCACAACTGACGAAATTCTTCTCTGTACATTGTTGCTCGAGAGCAGGTATACGTCCCTTCGTATTAGATAAACGGTCTCACTCGCACTATAGGCATTCACGCAACACCTCTCACTCGCACGCCCTTAGCAGCTGTCCCCTCGCCTGTCAAGGTCTTATGCTGTTCAAAACCGCCTGGCATTGTATATATTTACTCTGAGACGTTTACTTGAAAACATATAAAAATTTTAAGTATACAGGATAAAGTTTATTTTACCTCATCAACTGTACGTTTTCTAATTGATCTGTCATATACTTCTGCTTATTGTAATCGCCTGTCATGTTTTTTTTAAGATGTACAATAAATAAACTTTATCCTATTAAATTTTCAAATTTACAGAAACAAGTTTTGAAACTCAATTTACTGAACAGTCCAAAAAATAAAGGGGTTGATGACGTGCAGGGCTGACGCCTGCCAGGTCATGGCTATTGCTCTTAGCATGTCATAAATCGTAAGTATACAAATTTCTAACCTTACAGGGAGACCGTTACTCCCAGGGTTCACTAGCTCTTGGACTAGTACATTTTCCAAATATAACAACTCATTAAAATAAAATAAAAATTGGTGGAATGGATATCTTATTTTATTACGATTTTATCAGATTTATGAAACTAAATGTATACATTTTTATTATAATACAGTAATTTTTATTTTGTATTGTCCTAAGTTTCTTACACAAATGAAATAAATGAGTACATATACCATTACCCTCAGCCTTCTTCTCAAAACATTTTGTATTTGTCAGGCTGGACAACTCTTTATTTTACCAAAAACATGCACTTTTAAAATATGTCATTGGAAATACCCACCCCTATGTATGAATTATAAATCTTTTAGAGCAAGAAGAAAATGGCGAAAATGGTGTGGAAGAAGAAAATGGTGAAGCTGAAGCTGAGAAGCCAAATGGAGAGCCAGATTCTAGTAAAGTAGAAGTAGAAAAAATTGAGGCAGAGTCCACTACTAAAGAGGATGAACCTGGAAGCAGCACAGGTGCTGGAGATGCCGAACCTGTAAGTTCACTTAATTTCATGTACTTAAACCAATAATGTATTATGAGTGTTGGGCCTCCAGAGAGTTATTATTGCTTTCACCAAACGGGAACTTATGAACCATTTATATGAGTTCTGCCCTTTATATATTTTTGTCCACATCATTGGTTCCATGTGTTTATCAGTTACCTTTTCAAGACTGACAAAGTGGTGGTGACATCATTAGGTTTGTTTTTTATTGTGTCTGTGATTTTTAGACTGTCAATGCTAAATACATAAACCTTAAGGACAGAAAAGTTAGTAAAAATGTTTATTATCTAATACAGGGCTCTACAAATGGGGATGCAAATGATGAATCCATGATGAATGTGGATGCTGATGATGACGTAGATAACTTGCAGCTAGCGTGGGAGATGCTTGGTAATTATATTATCCATTTTTAACTGGTTCCTTACCAATTATTCACCACTTGCTTCCCTAAATCAAATTCTAAGGACTGAGAAGTCTTATCAACCTCCATTAAACCTAAGTGGTCACTTGAATACCCCATTGTTGTTAAGAGGTATAAGCTGTTTATGATCATGAGATATATGTATTTCTACCTTGTCTAACCAAAAGCCTTTTTTTTTTTTAAATACCACTTGGGCCGACAAACAATCAGACTGTCCACCTGATCGTAAGTGGTCACCGTCGCTTATGGACATTTGCAACACTAGGAGCATTGCCAATGCGTTGTCGACCTTGAGACGTGAAGTTGTTAAGTCTCATGTGCCTGTAATTTCACCGGCCCCCTTACTTTCTAATCGAAACACGGTAATACTCAAAACACTAAGAGCTCTACTACTCTTAGTGTTTGATCCACAGTTCAGAAGTTCCATAATAAATTCCAATATCTCAACAATATAAAACTCAAAACATACAAAAATCGAAACTATTACCATAATCTTAATTGTGCCAGCTTGATTCAATAAAGTTGAATGGGCACCTTATGCCTAACCTAGAAGCCTGTGATGTAGGCATTAAGCCTCCTCTCTCCGCAAAGTACACAGAAATAAAGCTGCATCCACCCTTTGGTATTACTATTAAGGTATTTCCATTTCAGACCTAGCGCGCAGTATCCTATACCGCCGCGTACAAGATGGCGGCGGCGACACGGCGCGCTCTCTGCTCGCCGATGTGCACCTCGCGTTGGGGGAGGTGGCCTTGGAAAGCGAGACATATGACAAGGCTGTTGTTGACATGCGTGAGTATCTATCCTAATATCTATATAATTGGCTTGGTGGTTAGAGACCCTGAATACCTCACTGCAGGGTGGCTCAATTCCCACCCAGGGCAATCATTTGTGTGCATGTACATGTCTGTTTGTTCCGTGTCTGGCTGTAAATATCTATATGTATTAAGAAAAGATAGTGATATATACTTTATATTACTATTAGTTATCTGGTTTCCATAGTACAAGCTAGCAGAGCTAGTTTGGGAAAAGATGTCATAGGAATCTCTCATCACAAATGTCTCAGGATATTTAAAATTATTTATCCTATTATCATTAATACACATTATAATAATACAGATTAACTTTAGATTTCTTATCCATGAGAAACCATGGGGTGCAAGCTAATCTGGTATTGGTATTTTTTAGCATGGCTGAGGATGGTGTTGTTGAATTTAAGTGCTCTAAATATATCAGTTACGGGGTCTGCAGTTGATTTTGAAGGGCACTAAGGTCAAGAGTAATTATTGATAAAAGAATTGGAGAGATGTTTGATAGCATTAACCGAAAAGGATAACTTCCTTTTCGGTTACAGTTACAGGCATAGATAAGGAACACTGTCTTTAATAAAATGTCTTTTTGGTACAGAGAGCTGTCTGGATCTCCAGAAGGAGTTGTATCGCAGTGATGACAGGCGTATTGCAGAGACACACTATCAAATTGGTAAGAAGAATAGAAGTCTTGTTAAAACGGGCCGAATATTTTAACTACTGGTGAATGACAAAATCACGTTGCTCAATAGTTTTTTTAAAACTATCTTATTACATCCATGCTACAAGTTACTTCTGAATCAATCACTCTTGACAGATTTGAGTAGTGGCATACTATTCAAGTCATTCATCAGTGGTTTGGACACATATATAGAAATTCTAGCTAACCCAAGCGACTCTAGCTGGCACAAACGTTGTTTCGCCATATTAACTTTATTAAACTATTCATGAAAATTTATCGTACTACAATTTTTATATTCGATTGCCATCTTGCAACCCTATTGCGGATCTGTGAATGGAACAGAATTATATAAAAATCACGATTAAAAAACAGGGGTTGATCGTAGAAGGGTGAAAATTTGAAGTTGTATGTATTAATTTGTTAAAATTAATTAGTCAAAAAAATATATTTAGGGGTGCCTATTTATTTCGGGTTATGAAAAATAGATGTTGGCCGATTCTCTGACCTACCTGATATGCGCACAAAATTTCATACAACTCGGTTTAGCCGTTTTGGAGGAGTTTGTTAACAAACACCGCGACACGAGAATTCTATATATTAGAAGTATGCTTACAGATTTGGTATTTCTTTCAGGTCTAGCAAACTCGCTCGCTTCAAACTTCGAAGATGCTATCACCCACTTCAAAAACGCAGCAAACATCCTTGAAACCAGGATCAAAACCCTGGAAAACCCTGCTGCACTAACAGAAGATGCCACAGTAAAAAAATACACTTCAGCTGACCCGGGCTACTCTGTTGAGGGTGAAATCAAAGAGTTGAAGGAACTGCTCCCAGAAATCCAGGAGAAAATTCAGGATATGATGGATTACAAAGCTGAGGTAAGACCGTGTGAATGTATTGAGGATACTAGGAAAAAACTGAGGAATATGATGCTTAAGGAGAAGAATCTAAACCATGTTAATTGTCAAGCTTAATAGGACAGTATTTCGTGCTAAACAGGTTTTAAAGTCATTGGAAATAATTTTGAAAATGAATTAGTAGTCAACATTTTTGCTACTTTTAATTTAATGTAAACCTTTTATAAATCATGTTTGATTATGTCTGGACCAAATTTTGGACCTTGCTCAATATATTTTGATATGGAACCAAATTTTGCCTTTTCCAATGATTTTAAATCTGTACTTTCCTAATATAAGTCGCTTTATCCAGTAATCAATTGTAGGATATAGACCTAATAATGAATAAACACATTCCATGACAATTATACTGTGAAACTAGTTTTAAAAGTTCCTAAATTTAGTGCCAAATTCTAATTTAAATGCCCATTCATGTGATAGTAATTAGGTATGAATAATTAACAATTTGACTGCATTTAATCAGTATTATTTTTGATTTTTTTTTATGTAAGTGCCTTATGTATGTGGTTTCTGAAACTATTATCCAATTCAATTATTATTAGGGAATTGTTATTGTCACATATTTTTTAAATCATCATTATGGTATGATTATTATTTAATAATCTGATAATTAATAGTATATTATTGGGAATGTTAAAAACAGTTCTATTTTCAGAAACCGTCAGCTCTTTTTTGAATACTCATAGATTTTAAGCATTTTATCTTTAGTAAGTAAGCGTGTATACCACAAGGCCATTTTTGTACTGTATCAATGCCATTTTAAAATAAATATATACAAAATGAAAACTGTGTATCATTTCAGCTCAAACCCCCAATACATTAATGGCCATGTGGTTTATTTTACGCTTTCTCTTAAAATCATGGCCATTGATGTCATTCATGATGATTTCAATGGTAATTTACGTTGCGTTAGGAGTAATGTCCTCGAAAATTTTATTTGCAATATAAAGGTACTGCTTAAATATAATTATGATAACCTTTATATCTTACAGGATAGAGTATATAGGCATTTTCTAGACATGCAGAATCACATAAATTCCCAATATAGACCTAAGCCATTCCGGCGTTTAAATCAAATTCTTTCTAATATATTTAGAAATATTTTACAAGTTTTCCTTGCCTGAAATCATTTTAAATATTTTGGGAGCCTAGTCTATTATTAGTAGATTTTTAGACTATTTCAGCAGGATCCTCATATTAACATCTTAATGTGATTCGCTATTAAATATATCTAAACCTAGTACAGTGATAAAACTGGGCTATAAGCATTCACTGCAGGTCAAAATTGCTCTACCAAAGACCATATCGACGGGCGACTTGACTCAACCATCATTTTTTAAAGTAACATTTTTCTCAATGAATTATACTACTATGATGATGGCCCATGCACAAATTCGTTGAAGCTTGCATTTAGTTTTAATATTCAACAACTTCGATGTGGAATGTTAAGAATTTTTACATGCAGTATCTGTTTTTGGGTTTTAACATTTTCAAATAGCTCTCCTGTAAAGTTTTCAAAATGGCGCTTGAATCAAGTCGCCTTTTAACCGTCGAATATCTTTCACAGTGCAATAAATTCGCATATGCATGACCTCAAAAGCTCAGTTGAGTGTTTTACATAGATTTGTTGCCTATTGGATCAACAATAGTATTTCCAGAAGGTTGTAACTTTTCAGTACAAAAATATGACCTAATCTCAAGTTATAAGTTAGAGACAAGGGACTCATCAGAACGATTGTGTAGTGCTCTCCTAATCAATGTTGAAGCCAAATTTTATTACAGTGTCGGCCGCCACGACTTGTCTCTGCGCACCGAACTAACATGACATCTACGTTAACTTCGAATACAGGAGATTTGCACTATTTGGGTGCAGCTCGCATATTGTTAATTTCTCTTGGAATCCTTATTTAAGTACTAGATATGAAACCTTAAACAAAGGTATAAACTCTTTTTTGGATCAGGTATTATGTGTGCAATCGATAACTAATTTGAAGACAGTGTATGTATGAGCCATGGCAAAGTTGCTCTAACCATAAAGTCATATTATCGCATTTCACTCAACTGAAATGGGATGGGGCAATGGTGCGATTCTTCAGGCTCATAGTACTGTTGTTTCTTTTTATTTTTGACAATCGAAGAATCGGTTTGAAGTTTGTAATCCTAAATACCAATATGATTAGATATAAAAACGAAAGTGGGTTTATTGATCAATTTGTTTGCTAAATAACAACCGATCTGGCTAAAATTTGTTACACTAACCTATGGTACGAAGAAAAACATAGGCTACTTTAAAAATAAAAATACCAACATGATTTGAAAATGTCTATCTCCAATAAAACCACCTTTACATTTCCTTTATTTGGTTACATTACAGACAATAAAACGAGTACGAGAAACTCTATGCCCATCAAACGGCGAGGGGTCTTCATCACAGATGAATGGTGCAAGCTCGAGCTCCAGTTCCAGCTCAACACAGCCGAAGCGAGCAGCGTCAGACATCTCGCACTTAATCAAGAGGAAACGCAAGTCGAGCGAAGGCGATGCGGACTCATCTGCATCAAAGAGAGTCAATACATGAACTGAACGTTAGTTTTGGGTTTCGCGACGGATGTTTTGATGCGAGTTTGAGTTGTAAAGTGATTCAAAGGTGTTAGTTACGTCCGCTTCGCTGTGCAAAAAGGTGAATGTATAAGGAAAGGCCCCAACATTTTAGACACTGCTCTTCTTTAAAAGAGATGGTAAATTCCCTTCCATTTTGCCTTTTTGTGAGTTGAATCTCACATGCCTTCGAATTTTACTTACGAATTTTACTAGGTAAAACTGTCCACCAACTTCTAATATCCATCTGAACTAGTTTATCCCTTCAACTAGCTAAACATTCAAGTTTCAATCAAGTTGAAGCTACAATGACTACTTTTATTCAGATTATGATTGAGTATCCCTGCCGAATCAGTATGTGTATTTATTACAATAAAAATGTATTGAAATTTCAAAGGATCTGCTGTAGGTTCAGCAAAGCAATCGATTGGCAGAACATGTTTTAGAACCGTCGAAAGTTTTTTTTGAAGAGCTCATACTTATGTTCGGTATTTGAGCCAATTATATGTAAATATTGTTTTGTATCAAAATTATATTTAAATTTATCGTTCATTGGGGAAGTATCGCATCAAAAAACGTTGTGAAACCTTTTTTATTTATAATACTGAAATGTGATTGACTGCGATTGATGACTATTTTCAATGAAAATCTAAATAGGTATTAACACTGTCGGGAAAATTTCGACTTTATGGTTGCATCGAATATACTGCATTGTGAAAAATTTGCCTAAATTCCAAAGATTTGAATTCGATTAATAAAAAAAACATTGCAGTGGATAGAAAGATAAAATGAAGTTGTTGTAATTTTTATGTAACCATCAGCGTTGTACAAAAAGCAACTTCTGTATTGAGAATTAAGTTCAGTATTGAACACGAGCACACTCCATCCACAAACGTTTTTATTCGTCCCACTTTTTATTTAATTAAATTTAGCTAGTAACAGACTGAATTAATTAGAGTCCCATAAGTGTATTTGTAATATTATATACCTGCATACTATCTTTAATGTAGCAATATATTCGTGTTTTACCCCTTTTCCATAATGATAGATATAAGGCGTCTTGTACTTATGAATTGCACGGTGCGGTATGAAAATAATACATTAAGAAATCGGACAATTATTTTAGATTGTACTAAAGTAACCAACCTTTTGTACAATGATTTGCCAAACGTATTTTTTCCAAAATTTGCAATCTTTAAGAGGTTCGACTCTCTTACAATCCGATTCGATGTCGAATTGCTATCCCTTTCCGCCGTGTCTCACCAGAAAGAGCTGGCAGTCGCTGAGCTGTCATTTTATTCATAAATCGTCCGGATATACACAGCCTGCGATAATTAAATTAACTAAATATTCGATATCCTTCTCATTTTTACTTAAAACCGCTCAACTTATTGTTTATTTGAAGATGGTATTCAGGTTTTTACTTTAATATTTAGTTATTCAACGTTTGTAACTCTACCAACAGATTAAACGTAGCAGTTAAGTAAAACTCTTGTAGAATAAGTAACAATATTGTTAAGTTCTTTAGTTATTGTTATTTTATATTGTAATCTTATTATAATCTTAGACTGGGAATTAATTAAAATTAATTTTGATATGATAATCTTGCATAACATGCATACATTAACATACTAATTGACTATCCCCACAAATGCTAAAATTGATATATCTGCAACAGTGGCGTAGCTTGCCTTAGAAGGGCCCTGTATTCAATTTTGTTGGCCCAAATGACAGATTATGGAAAATGATTTACAATTTTTTGCTTACGTTTGGGGCCCCTGTATCCCGGAGGTCCCGTATCATTAATACGGTAGATACGGCGACTACGCCCCTGGCCTGCAACTCGGATGATCGAAAATTATAGTGCTATATCGAAGGGGAATGTCCTCTGTGGACATTATGGAGGCGAGAAAAAAATATCAATCAAAGAATCCATGTCCTTCAAAAGCTTTGTAAATGTGATAGTTTAATGTGTGCGATCTCAACAACAACATGATTTTTTTAAATTAGGCCATAATTACCTATCTAACCTCCTTGGTAAAACCAAATGCACCATTAGCACAATTTTTTCAACTAAAGATTTGTTATTTTGGTGTTTTATTCAATTAACATCAATTCAAGTACGCCACTAAAGTGATTTATCTAAAGCTTTAGCAGAACGCCCACTATTTTACTTAAACCTGACTTGTATGTGTAGTGTTATTTTACATAATAAACTTTAAATATGACTCGGCAAAGAATAAACTTAAACAGGATTTGATAGCCATATTTTAACTAAGAAGAAATAATCTTTCTGTCAGCCTTCTGTCACATCAAATATTGTCAATGAATTAGAAATTTTAGTTACCAACAAATTATTCTCATCCCTCCAAACATGGACTCTGGGGACACTGAGAATCTACCAAACCACATGACTTATTCTAAATCAACTATACCAGTTATTGGTGCTTTGATCGATTACATGGATACCAGTGTCGAATATGTTAGGCGTAAGACCTTCGCACAGGCAGAGCAATTACATGCCAAGGTGTCCAGGGCTACGCTGTCAGCGTCTTTTATGGCTGCAGTATGCTTACTCTTGGGGATAGCATGCAATGTGAAATTCGAAGTGGTAACACTTGATGAAGAGCCACTTTCAAATGATCTGCATTTCATGATCATGAGTAGGGAAGAGAAACTGTACATAGATGACATTGATGTATCGAGTAAGCATTTTAATATTCAAATTTGTGTCCTACTCAGGCGATTATTAAATGGATTCAGATTGTGATTCCTATTTCCCAATTTGGTCCACATTCTTGTAAAATAACCCACTTTTGAGTAATTTAAACTCACCAGGTATGCATTGCGCATTTTAATGTAATCATCGTTAATCTGCCAAGAGTGTGGAACACAACGCACTACAGAATGTTGGGAACTAAATTATTCTGACATATTATGCTACCTAAAGGTATCTTTAATCCTAGTTTTATCCTAACGTAATAATTATTTTTAGGGGTAATGTGGTGCTTAGAAGCTTCTGATACTCTTGTTGTACTAATTAGTTGCCTACTCATATGGAATTCATCTCATGTGGTACGTAAAACAGCTGTACTTACTTACCTATAATTCTCTTAAACTTTTTGCGTAAATAGAAATTGGGAATTGTATGATATTAAACACAAACACCTATGACTTTAAATTAATTATAATTATACCTATATTTAAATTATAGGTAGCCGTGAAGTGAATTTATCTATTAATTGGATAGGTTACGTGACTATGTGATTTAAAGGTTGTTTTTTTAAATTTCTATATTTGTGTATAACTTACATCTAGATGAACAAGTATTTTGTCATTAGCATTAAAAACACTGTTAAATTTTCACAACAGCCTTGCCGACATTTTCACCCGCCAACATACCAATGAAGGCATCAAATACATTATCGAAACCCTCTGTAACATGCTCTCTAACTTTCAATTGCCCGCTCTTCACCCACTTAGCTAAATCTGTCAAAGCTTCCGACCATCTGTCTAGCCATCGATGCACGAGGAATCCTTCAACGGATAACTCTTTCGCTACTAAATATGGTTGTATGATCGAGCTTTTAGGTAACTGATTGGGATCTTCATTATAAGAGCTGATGCTGCCGCATACCGCAGCCCTTCCAAACGCGTTCATCTGGTACATGATAATGCTGCTTATCTCTCCGCCAACATTGTCAAAGTAGCAGTCGATTCCGTTCGGAGCAGCTTCTTTGAGCACTGCAGCAATATCCACGGTTTTGTAATTAAACGCTTTGTCGAAACCTAAATCCTTTTCCAGCCAGTCCACCTTGTCATCTGAACCAGCGAAGCCGATGACTTTGCAGCCTTTGATTTTCGCAATTTGTCCGACAATAGAGCCCACACCGCCAGCAGCTCCCGTCACAACGACTGTTTCACCGGCTTGCGGTCTACACAGTTCTAGGAAACCAAAGTATGCTGTGACTCCGGGCATTCCCACTGCACCAACACCGACAGAAGGTGACACTCCTTTTAAATCTGGCAGTTTGTAAACCCTGTCAATACCATTCGTGATACTGGTATTGATTACAACGTAGTCGCGCCAGCCCTTGTGTGATACAACCCTCGTGCCAACAGGGTATCTTGGGTCCTTGGAATCTTCCACTATACCAACTTGGAAGCCAAATTGGTCGTACGGCACAGGGTAACGTGTATTATATGCTCTTTGGTAAGGATCTACGCTCACCCATTCCACCTTGACAAGGATCTCCCCGTTTTCAATCGGAGGTAGGTCGTGCTCCACAATTTCATAGTCTTCTCGTTTCGGGACACCTTGGAAATGTTTTTTCACAACGTATTTCCTCGCCTTCACCATCTTGTCGGCTTATTATCGAATACCTACTAACTGACTGATGGATAACGTCGACCTGTACTTAAGAATTTCGTAAATTACGTTATCATTGGCCAATGTTTATCGTGTATTGTATGTATTCATGGGTAGGGTTGCCACACTTCGGATTTAACTAAATTTATTTTTGTTAGCGGAGTTTATGAAGACAATATGTATGATCAATTTCTGATAGTGAAATATTTCATGTATTTCTTAGTTACGCTAGTTAAGTTAGTCTTTAGGTACGCTAGTAAAAAGGATTAAAAACTAACTAACATAAAGGTCATCAATCTTTTAAAAAATTATACAAAATCGTACGGAATCCAAAAAACAATTTGAATTTCTAATATATAAATAGGAATGAGGCAATTCTCGCATTTCCGTGATTTTTTACGTATAGTATCAAAGTTCAAACATGGTACCTTCTGTGAGAGAGAACCAATATGTCTCTTTACACAGTAAAAATACAGTTCAATATTGAATCACTTGCCAAAATGATATCATCGCAGTATTACAATCCATAATACTAATGATAATATCATAATATGCCTATCTCCAAATTCAAAAGTACCTACCTACGTGTGTACTGATTTCTTTATTAGATAAGCGATCGTCTAGTATTTTTGCCCTTTTGATAGTCACGTTCATGATTATTTAATTCATATCATTTCGATTGATATATTTCCATTGATAACTACAGTTAATTACGAAAACAATTTATTTAACAATATTTTTATACTATTGAATAAGTTTGATGCTCTTACTAAATCTACTCATTTTATTCTTGATGGAGGTACTTAAGATTATTAAGAGTACTACATTCACTACACCACTAACTGAAATAAAGTGAAATTCATTAAAGTAATCATCAATAAATGAATAATAATGTAACCTTTTTACCAACTTGCAGTTTTTTTAAGCTACAGTGTTTACCATTCAATATATAAGGCTAAAATCTTTATTTATTTGGAGTTTCAAAAAGTTACATAATACTTGCTAAATATTACACCTTTTTAAGATACCTATGTTTTTGTAAAGACGTAACGATGACCGTTCAATTTTTATCGGTTTGCAATAGTACATACCTACTTCTACTTTACACGGGTGGAGTTTTAAATAATTTTCCTATTCATATAGATGGGTATTGGATATAAAGAACAAACATTATTTATCTTACCGGTAATTTATTTTATAAACACGATAATTTGTAGATCTAGACACGCGGCAGCGTGTCAAGCCAAGTTCAAGCAAATTAATTTTTGTTTCTCGAATCACCTCTAATTACATGGGTTTTAATAAAAGCATATTATGTAGACTTTGAAAACAGTTGATGTGGTGATTATATACCCTGATTCCAGGTCGTGGGTGCCCATCAAACATTTGTGTCTGGGCGTAAACATCTAGTTAAGTATTTCTACATGTCATATAACTGATCCGGTTGCCACAGAACAAGCTTTTTATTTGGGATCAGATGGCTGTGTGATAAAAAACTGTCCTAGGATAAAGAATGATTTATTAAATTCAGTATCAGATGACATTTAATTCCTTGTGAACGAGGGTATGGCTGCGTACCGGAACCAAGTACATTCCGCACCGCATCGCAAAAATCCCGCGGTTTCATATACGTTTCCGAAGAATCTAATGTATAATATAGGGGTTATTGAAGCAGTCTTTGTCACTAAGGAATAGTGTAGCTTTGTATCAATGAAAGAGTTTTTGAAATCAGAAGAGTTTCGGATATTACCTCTTCATTGGCGTAGGGCTATTTTTCACGGGGGTCCTGGCCCCTGAGATGCCATGGCCGATGTGATCAAGCAGAGTCGACATAAATTGTTGTTATGTACCCAGTTAGTAACGACAAACTATGCGTCACATTATAAAAACTAATGTTTCGTTAATCTCGTGTGAAGTTATTTAGGTAGCCTAGAAATTAGAATCGGTCTAACATCCTAGGGTGGGCACGCCCCTCCTATTTACGCTATTATATATGTGTAAATAAGTAGGTACCTCAGTATAATAATAAAACTGGATGGTTGAATTGTACCAAAAAATTACCATAATTTAATTTCAAGCAATGCAATATTATATAACACAAGCCTATGTGCAGCTCCTCGAACATACCGGTAGGTCCTTGAATACATAACAAAATCTATGTTCTACACTTAAGTATTTTCCTATAGCGGTCGCCACTGAGCGAGTACCTATTCCTGCCGTGGTTGGGAGCAGCCCTACGCGGCCTGTTCCTGCGCCAGGCTCCCACAGCGGGAGCCTTGCTTTACACCATGGCAATCATCAACGGAAATGTCAATCCTCTGTTCTTGACAGCATTCTCTTTTCTCTTTCGTAAGTATTGTACCGTTTAATATTTGCTTACAAGCAATTACAACTTATTGTACTATCGTTTACCTACTGCAAATGTTCCTCCAAATGCAGTTGTAAATTACGAAACTTGGCTCTTGCCTCATAGTGCCTAGTCGTGGCTCTTAAAATCTAGTGGTAATTCTGATCTATGCCTTTCAAGTGCTGGAAGCCCGTTTATGGCTTGAAATAGCTCGTGTGGTGAGAGTGCGATGGGAACGCCGCGACCACACTGACTCCTCAAGGGACTCTGAATACGAAGTTGAGACCTTATGGAGCAATGACGATGTCCAGAGCGTTGAAGTACGTAACTATGTTTACTAGAAGCTTGTCAAGTTCGGAGGTACCTTTGCTAGTGTTTTTTCTTGAGAAACATCTCTTGTGTTGTTCATATTCAGTAAATTAAAATGTAATATGAATCCTGTGTTTTCTTTCATATAGGAATATAAAAAAGTCTTTTTTTATTTGCGATTCTTCGTATGCAATAAACTATCTCATAAAAGGATAATACGATATAGACAAAAATAAATTATACCAATAATATTTAATGGACTGGAAAATAAATGACTAAAATGGATTTTATTATTCTTTAATTCACATTTATACATATGTCACAAAGAATTAATTAAGATGATGTAATAAATTCATAATGTACTTGGTAGAATTTTCAGAAGGTAGTTTAAAACATTACATTTACTATTATGTATTGTTATTTAAACTTTGACCACGGCTTTACCAAAGTTTTCACCGGCGAGCATTCCTATGAGTGCATCATACAACTTATCGAAACCCTCTGTGACGTGTTCCCGCGTCTTAATATCCCCGTTCCTGATCCAATGAACTAGGTTTGCAAACGCTTCCGGCCACCGTTCAGCCCATCGCCATACTATGAATCCCTCTATTTGCAACTGCTTGAATACAATAACCGGTTGAACTATAGTCACTTTGGGCATTTTTGTTTTATCCGCGTTATAAGAACTGATGCTGCCGCACACTGAAACTCTTCCAAAGTTATTCATCTGGTTCATAATCTGACTGCTTATTTCTCCGCCTACATTGTCGAAATAGCAGTCCACTCCATTGGGGGCTGCTGATTTGATAGCTGCGCCGATGTCCACAGTCTTGTAGTTGAAAGCTTTGTCGAATCCCAACTCATTTTCCAACCACTCCACTTTATCATCTGAGCCAGCAAAGCCGATAACCTTGCAGCCCTTGATTTTCGCTATCTGTCCCACCAGTGAACCAACAGCACCAGCGGCTCCTGACACAACGACTGTCTCACCATATCTAGGCTTGCAAATTTCAAGAAAGCCGAAGTAGGCAGTAGCACCGGGCATGCCCACGGCTCCAACGCCTAAAGAAGGTGACAAGCCTTGTAAATCAGGCAGTGGGTATACCTTCTCTGCTGCACTAGCAACATTTTCACTGGGGTTTAAGATTGTATAGTCGCACCAGCCTTTGCGTGAAACGACTCTGGTTCCAACAGGATAGGTGGAGTCCTTACTTTCTTCGACGACGGCGACTTGGTAACTGAATTGGTCGTAAGGTAACGGGAGGGATGCATTATACGCTCGTAGATATGGGTCGACACTGATCCATTCTGCTTTGACAAGGATTTCTCCGTCCTTTAGAGGTGGAAGTTCGTATTCTACAAGTTCATAATCGTCGGGCTTTGGCAAATCTTGGAAGTACTTTTTTACAACGTATTTTCTTGCTTTCACCATTTTACCTTAAAGCTTCTCGGCACTTGTAATATTTGCTCTCTGTTAACAAAAATTTTTTTTTTTTATATATTTTGTGTAAACACAGTCATCAGACGATAAATAAAGGAGTGTATGAAGCTTTATTTAGGTTACTTGATAAAGTAAATTCCACCTACTTTCATAGATATAATAAAATGGTAGATAGGTACCTACACCTACAGATTAACAGAAATGAATGTAATATATTTAGTACCTACTTAAGTTTTACCAAGCTTAATATACCTACCTAAATCAAATTTTCGTGATGAATATTTATTATAATCAATAGGGTTATAGTATAATATTTTCACATATATTATTTAATAATATCTTGTTCTTAATGAGAAACTGCCGGACTACAAACAAGAATATTGGCTCTACCTATGTTGTTATTCTCCAAATTCTAAATCTACATCATATAACATCAATGTTTGATTAATAGGTTAATAATCAAACAACTTACCTTAGGTATTTGTGTAGTAAATATTATAATATGCTGTTTCACGTTATTTAATAGGTTAATAATCAAACAACTTACCTTAGGTATTTGTGTAGTAAATATTATAATATGCTGTTTCACGTTATTTAATAGGTTAATAATCAAACAACTTACCTTAGGTATTTGTGTAGTAAATATTATAATATGCTGTTTCACGTTATTTAATAGGTTAATAATCAAACAACTTACCTTAGGTATTTGTGTAGTAAATATTATAATATGCTGTTTCACGTTATTTAATAGGTTAATAATCAAACAACTTACCTTAGGTATTTGTGTAGTAAATATTATAATATGCTGTTTCACGTTATTTAATAGGTTAATAATCAAACAACTTACCTTAGGTATTTGTGTAGTAAATATTATAATATGCTGTTTCACGTTATTTAATAGGTTAATAATCAAACAACTTACCTTAGGTATTTGTGTAGTAAATATTATAATATGCTGTTTCACGTTATTTAATAGGTTAATAATCAAACAACTTACCTTAGGTATTTGTGTAGTAAATATTATAATATGCTGTTTCACGTTATTTAATAGGTTAATAATCAAACAACTTACCTTAGGTATTTGTGTAGTAAATATTATAATATGCTGTTTCACGTTATTTAATAGGTTAATAATCAAACAACTTACCTTAGGTATTTGTGTAGTAAATATTATAATATGCTGTTTCACGTTATTTAATAGGTTAATAATCAAACAACTTACCTTAGGTATTTGTGTAGTAAATATTATAATATGCTGTTTCACGTTATTTAATAGGTTAATAATCAAACAACTTACCTTAGGTATTTGTGTAGTAAATATTATAATATGCTGTTTCACGTTATTTAATAGGTTAATAATCAAACAACTTACCTTAGGTATTTGTGTAGTAAATATTATAATATGCTGTTTCACGTTATTTAATAGGTTAATAATCAAACAACTTACCTTAGGTATTTGTGTAGTAAATATTATAATATGCTGTTTCACGTTATTTAATAGGTTAATAATCAAACAACTTACCTTAGGTATTTGTGTAGTAAATATTATAATATGCTGTTTCACGTTATTTAATAGGTTAATAATCAAACAACTTACCTTAGGTATTTGTGTAGTAAATATTATAATATGCTGTTTCACGTTATTTAATAGGTTAATAATCAAACAACTTACCTTAGGTATTTGTGTAGTAAATATTATAATATGCTGTTTCACGTTATTTAATTAAACAGTGTTCAAAATTTATAGTACACAATTCTTGGAGCTCCGGCGTATACTGACTGACTGATTGACATGATATTACGATAAATTTATCACGAAATGACACTTCGAAAGTTCGATATTGACCTCTGTAAGGCCTTGGTCACATGTGGCTAACAGATTGCAAACGAATGTTAGCTATTTAGCATGCCGCTAATAGCGTCGATGTTCCGTTCATTTATTTGTTAGAGCAGTGTTTCTTAACCTGTGGTCCGCGGATGTATGGGGGTCCACAGCCTTATCTATGGACCATTTAACGAAAACGTATTCTCTGTTCTTGTGTTTACTGAAAACAAATACAAAAACAGATTACAAGTGGAATCCGATTTGAAACTACAACTTAGTAGTAACATCAACCCAATTATCATTAATTTAGTTACAAAAAAGCAGCACCCACCTTCACATTAAGCTATTTTATATGAAAAAAAATTGTAGTACCAAAATAAATGGTCCAAAATGTATTGCTGCTTTTTTTTATTAAGGTGTCCTTAAAATTGTGCTAGATTTTCTAAGGGGTCCGTGGACAAAAAAGGGAAACGCTGTGTTAGAGCTATGTATGGCCGCGGCCTAACATAGAGTTACCATGATAAAAATAAAGAAGGATAAAACATCTTTAAAATAAAACCGTGCAAGTGCCGAGTAGAATGCGCATTCGCAGGGTTTCGTACAATAATTTATTTATTTTAACAATTAGAACGGTTTTCACCAATAACACTAATTACACGTATCTACTAAAAAAAGGATAACAATAAATGAGATCAATAAATTGACATAAACTAAACCTGTCACTCCAGCGTCTCACAATACCTCAAGCATTCCACAATTATCGTCTGCCATCCGTCCGCAAACAGATCACATTCAGGTTTCTTACTCAGTAGTGTGTTAAATATAGCCAAACTTCGAGGTACAGGAGACATTGAACGCGCGACGGTACGACACGTGGGAACAGCGAAAAATGTATGGCTTCGAAGGCGACGAAAGTTGTCAGGTGTGAACAGTCTACACAAACTTTCATGCAAGTACGGACAGTTAACAATCCCCCGAAGGACCTTGCACATCATCGAGAGTTGATCACAGTCACGTCTAACTTTAAGCGAGTTAATCCCTAAGCTGCCCAAAAGAAATTTGGTAGGATACATGTAAGGGTACCGTACTCAAACTGACGTTTATAAATGTACCGGAGAAACGCCTTCTGTACTTTTTCAAGTAATAATTTATAGTTGGCTTCAATAAATCCAACTTAATTTTGTGTGTAAAAATATCTATTATCTTAAACCAAAATTTGACTTGGAAAATATACATACAATTCTTTTTCGATTTTATAGCACTATTTATTTTGCTGGTAAGGCGTGGGGAACAGTAATTATATTAGTTCCTTTTTGCCCTAAAGCCAATATCTACGTCATGTAAATAAATATCCTGGGACATCATTTTACACACGAATATGTACCCAAACTAAGCGTAGTTTGTAGGAAATCAGCTATTTAATATTCCGTACTATATACATATACTTTTTTTTATAAATAACCAACAAAACCCGTTCATATGACACCCCATTTATCCCAAAATATTTATTTTAGTTGATGAAATGGAATATGTATATTTATTCGAAAGGCCTTTACAAAATAGATACGGATGCAAGCAATTTCTAAAAGTTTAAATTCGAAAGTAATATAATAAATAGTTACTTTTTACTACGGAACAAAGACAACCTCGGTATGGAACCCTAGAAATTGTAGAGACTAAAAAACAGCAATCTGTATTTTTAATAGTCTTCTAAATTTGATGCAAGATGTACCTAACATTTTATGTAACTGACTTGTAAAAAAATTAGTTAAGTAAGGATTCATTTCGTATTTTGACTTATGATTTTGAGAAGTTACTTAAAACTAAATAGAGGTTCACATCCACAAGTGAGATAAGGAAAATAAACAACAATCTTTAATTTTTATTGGCATTTAATTGATATCCATACAATTTTATATTTTAAGACATGTATATATTGGTCTTGCTTACAAAACAAACAAAAATTCATTAAATGTTTTAAATTTTGACGACCGCTTTACCTGTATTTTCCCCGGCTAACATACCTACAAATGCATCGATCACTTTATCAAAGCCTTCAGTTACGTGTTCTCTCGGCTTAAGCTGGCCACTCTGGATCCATTTGATTATATGGGCGAACGCTTCCGGCCACCTGTCTATCCAGCGCCAAACTAAGAATCCTTCCACTTTCAACTGCTTGAATACAAGAGCCGGTTGCACTATTGTCACTTTGGGTAATGCGGTGCTATCCTCGTTATAAGAACTGATGCTGCCGCACACTGAAACTCTTCCAAAGTTATTCATTTGGTACATAACCTGACTACTTATTTCTCCGCCAACGTTGTCGAAATAGCAGTCCACTCCATTAGGAGCCGCTTGTTTTAGAGCTGTGGTGATATTCACAGTCTTGTAGTTAAAAGCCTTGTCAAATCCTAGCTCCTTTTCCAACCATTCCACTTTGTCATCTGAGCCTGCGAAGCCGATGACTTTGCAGCCCTTAATCTTCGCAATCTGACCTACTAGGGAACCAACAGCGCCAGCGGCTCCTGAAACAACAACTGTCTCACCAGACCTAGGTTTGCAGATTTCAAGTAAGCCGAAGTATGCAGTGGCGCCCGGCATGCCCACAACTCCGACGCCAAAGGAAGGGGATAAGCCGTGTAAATTAGGCAGCTTGTACACATTTTCATCTGGACTGACAGTTTTTATACCGGGTGTTAGGATTGTGTAGTCACGCCAGCCCTTGTGTGACACTACTTTGGTCCCGACCGGGAATTTGGGATCTTTAGATTCTAGGACTTCAGCGATTTGAAAACTGAATTGGTCATAAGGCAGTGTACCGCGACTATTGTACGCGCGTAAATAGGGGTCGACGCTGAGCCATTCTGTCTTGACCAGCAGATCTCCGTCTTGCAAAGGTGGCAGTTCCTCTTCAACCACTTCGAAATCTTCTCGTTTTGGCGCACCTTTGAAGTGATTCTTGACCACGTACTTTTTTGCTTTCACCATTTTGATTTCTCAGCTCTTTCTTATCTGTTTGAAACTTCTGGTTTTACAGCTGCGAATAAAACATAAATGAGTATGAGTTTTGCTTAAACTGATGAGATGTTGTGAGTAATAAAATATCATTACTTTATTGTCGAAATAGAAGGGATATGTCGTTCGCCATGCGCCGTTGTGTCGCATTGTCGCTCTACTGCGCACCCCCTCCTCACTCCACAATCAGACTGATTTGTTTGCAGACGGGTGGGTGGTTATTGTGATAAGAGATGAGACTCACGAAATGGCTGACTTAGTGTTCATTTATAATAACCACTATTGATTGATAAACCAACCACTTGATTATAACATTATACCAATGATAACCAATGTTGATAATTGTATCTCATGCATAATTTCCAACAAAATATTCTTAGTATTGTAATTGGTGTTTTGCACTGTATTCATTAAAATAAATAAATTAATCAAACTTTATTTCCTTGTCATTCTGTTTGTGCATCTGTTGACCTTGATCAACCTCGTTTTAATGAAAGTCTATTTATAATCGAAACAACATAGGTATTAAGCACTTACTTAACCGTTCGTTAGAGTTGCTTCCGAACATCAAGTGTAGGTGCTTAAATCACAAGTGGCTGGCTTTGCCATTCAAGGTTAAAATAATATATAGGTAGCCTGCCAGCCTTACCAACTCTGACATAATTGACCATAATTATGTGATTCAAGATAAAACCTAACTAAAAGAGGTTATGTCTGATAGATCAAAGAAAAACAAAAAAAACACTTCAATGAATTCACAAAGTACCTAAAATTTCACTATCTTTACACGTAAGAGATAGTAGTCATTTTACATACCTTTACATTTATTATCTGAGTAGTGGATAAGCGCGTCCCGGCGTTTTATCGATACTCAGCAAATGCACGTCCGTCTAGTGAATAGTACCGGCGTACACTGACATTACGCAACAACGTAACGATCAATACACACACTCACACACACACAGTTATGTTTAATATTACAGAATCTGGTCTGCGCTTTGCTTGTGGCTGTCGATTAGGGCTGCCATCAAATTAATATCATTTTATACATTTCAATTGCGTTATTTTAATGTTTTAAGTTTTTTTTGTCCCCGTACCAAAATGAAATAGAGAAGTTGTGTCTATGTCTATATGTCTCTATGTCTGTCCGGCTGTTGTTTTTTAGTTGACACAGTAAAATACTGAATTACTTAGTAAACTATTTAGTATTTCTTGACACGTAATTTTTGATTTACCTATACCCAAAAATGTATAAACCGAAAAATCTGATCTGATTACTTATATTTGATACTCATAATCATCAATCACTAATATTAGGTTTTAAAGTTGGTGCGGGCAAAATAAAATATATATAGTGGATTAATTTCTTTTTTTTAAGCATAATCATTCTTATTTGGTCCGATTGAATGCTTAATTTGGGAAGGGGTTTTTACAGACAAATATCCTTATGTCAATAAATATGTTAGTCATCTAACTAATTTGGAACAAAAATTATTTCTCACCATTTCATTTAGTGAATATCTTAGGAAATATTATTATGGTTACTCGTGCAACATATAGTTTGTGGTACCCATGCGACGCCGAGGGGGTCGCTATTTATAGTATATTTACAGGTTTCATAAAGGTAGTGGCGGCGCTAGCAGACGATGGCCACGCGGTACTAGGCAGCTCGCAAGTAATTCTGAACGCGTCCCAAGATGGCAACACTGGTAGAAAAGCGAATTAGGATATGAGACGAGAGAGCTGTCTGCGTTATCAGTACTATTAATTGCAAGCTGAAATTAGTGATTAGATGCAATTTTTAGATAAATCAGTGAGGTAAAACGCCGAAATGTTGTCATTTTTTAATGAGTCATTTTTAATATAATTTTTGTTGTTTCATCAGCAATTGAGCAATAGAAGTGTTT
The DNA here is from genome assembly GCA_907165245.1 of Habrosyne pyritoides. Taxonomy (NCBI): domain Eukaryota; kingdom Metazoa; phylum Arthropoda; class Insecta; order Lepidoptera; family Drepanidae; genus Habrosyne; species Habrosyne pyritoides. Next base: position 10,155,138 of record OU015596.1, on the reverse strand, counting down.
AAATATCTAGATGGATGAGTACATACCTACTCTTGATGTATCTCGTTTCATTCAAAGTTTTCTTCCTTACTGGAAAATAATATAATAGGGGGCCTCGCAAAGTCGATGTCGCAGACTCCCACATTTTGCCTAGCGCCGCCACTTCTTATATGATCATGATAAAATAGAGCTCGAAGCTACAAGTTTTTTTATAAAAATAAAATACTAAATATTACAGTCAAGAATATACAGCCCTGGGACAGACAGACGGACCGGCGCGGCGGCGCAGCGGCGAATACTTAGTTATAGATCGTTATAAGGACGCTTTTGGTACGGAACACTAAATAAATGCAATGATCATGCAAATCTTAGGTTCTAGGTAATTTTGCTACAGGTAATCAAGATACTGCGATAAAATTAATCTATACATACTGTGTATAATCTATTAGATGGTAATATCGATTAATTCTAAATTAGGAAGATAAAACTTTGTGCCTCATTTTAAGCAAATTGCGCTGACGAAGGTTTTGGCATAATTTAAGTTTATATGGAGAAGGAGTGTAGATACTTTCAATTGATATATATTTAATGAGTGTTACAAATACATTACTTAAAATAAATTGTTTACAATGATACTGCCAATTTCAAACACATAATGACGTAATTGTCTACGGTCGCAGCTGACATAAAAAAAAAAATAAATAAATAAACCTATGCAATGACTATAAAGATTATACTCTGCCAAAAAATCTCAATAACGTTCAAATTGATAAAATTAAGAATGACGGTTAAATTTCGATGACTAGGCGGAAGCTGGTTATAATAGATAATTAATTAAATCATCGGCTATGATTTGCATAAAACATCACGTACCTAAAATAATATTCACGATAATAATTTCAGTAGGTATAAGCATACTATTTTAATTAGGATTATAGGATATTCCTAGGAGGATAGAATTAAACACAGGATGTTTTTGATAACATAATTGTGTGTGAGGATAAAATATAGAAAAATAATACAACTGAACAACAGTTTGTTATAAAGCGGAAACGTAGTGCAAAATCATTTTTTTTAAATGTTTTTTTATTTAACAAGTAAAATCTTAAAAATGAATATACACTGAGGTAAATGGTGGTTGCTAATGTAAAATAACTTATCAATAACAGAGCTAATAAAAATAATGTTTCTAAATAACTATTCAAAGAACTGATATGTTTATAAAAGCAGTTCCATGAAGTAATACTACAGGCACTGCGAAAGATTTTATTTGTTCACTCAGGCGCAGTATCTATTATTAAAAAAAAGCTATGCGATATTTACAGGTTCAAGACTTTTGCCCATAAGCGCATATTTCAAAAACATTTATCCCAATAAACTCCAAGGGAATTATTTAACTTGTTATTAGTGCTCATATTAATTCTTTAATTTCACACTTAGCCAAACGGTGTTTGTTATACAAACATGCTGTGCTCTATTTTATATCTCTGTACGCCTTCTCTATTGAGAATCCTCAGCGCTCTCAGAAATGTTCGCGTAAAGGTGTAAAAACTATTAGAAGCTACCACCTTCAGAACAATTAAAAAGAAATAATAAATACTTTTTACTCTTTGAGTCTTTTAAAATCTTGTTAGTAAACCTTGTTAGTTATTTGTTACATCAGATTACCAGACACTACACTTATGAGTCGGATTCATCGGTGAACCAGGCGGACATCGAAACTCTCTCGCAAAGTCGTGAGAGTTTGATAGAGTTCCGATCACGCGGAATCTACCTGGAGAGTGGACTGCTGTCTTTAGTTTGTTCCTCATCGCTTCTGGTCGCATTGCGCCGCACCACACCTGTTATAATAGAAGCATCTACTTCATCTTGGATTTGAGCAGGGAACATAATTTTTACCTAATCATAAGATCGTATATGCCTATCATATTCCAGGTTACAGACAAAAACATTGAAACATTTGAAAGATAATGATGGGCCTCTGAAATTCTCTTAAGTTAGTTTTGATGAAATTGAAATTGTCAATTAAAAATTATAAGTTATCTACTAAATGCTACTATTAAAAGAAAGCGGTACGCAATTCCTTCCCGGAGGTATACCATGCAATATTACGACTTGGAAGCTAAGTACCTGTGCAAAATTAAGGAAGAACAGTTGTGTGTGTGTATGGTTGAGTCCTGGCAAGGTCTCATCGTTAGCACCATGCTTCTGCACCCAGTGTAGGTACGCCCGGAATGCTTGCTTCACGCCTCCATTGTCCGCTATGTTCTCGCCCTGACGAAATTCAATACAGAACTAAATTAATACGGTTGGTTGTTTATTATTCAACTGCAAGCATTTCCATGATAGCTTGTCGACCAGTAGGGTCGTAATAAAGGTAAACAATGCCAATGAAATTCTATGCTCATTAAGTCAAGTGTTTAATAAGATTACGCAAATGACTCTTGGGACGACCTATATTTTTATTGCCAGTTTCAGGAAGGTCATAAAGGAATGATGGACATAGCTCGTAGAGTCAGTAAGCTGAAGTGACAATGGCCATGTCACATTACTCGGAAAACTTGTATCCGATGGATAAGAATGGTTTTCAAATGGCGACCACGTAAAGGAAAGCGCCGAGTGGGACGACCTCTCACTAGGTGGGCCGATGACCTGGTCAGAATCATATGGAGTCGCGCTGTATACAGGCGGCCTGGAACCGTTCCATTTAGAAATTCATGGGGATGTCTGTTCAGCAGTCGACATCCTTGGTCCGATATGATAACGGATAGGTATACAGACTCAATAGAAAGAAACAATAATATTGAAATACATACCTGAGTATTAACGCCATCTAATTTCATATTAACTTCGGATACGGTATACTGGCTATATTGATCGATGAGACATTGAGCACGTCGGTGAAACGCTTCTATAGCAGAATCAGACCACCATCGGTGAAGGTTACCATCGCAATCAAATAGTCGGCCTTTGTCATCGAATCCATGAGTGATCTCGTGACCTGATTGAATAGAAATTGTATAAGTAATTTATTGGAGAGATCTATTGTAAGAGAATCAATAGATCAATCGATCAGAACATCGCAAAGAAATATCGTCATATCTCCTGATAACATGTCTGATAATGATATGAAAAACCACCAGAGACCAAAAAACCATAATAAATGACTCATACCAATAACAACTCCAATGCCACCATAGTTCAGTGAGCGTGGAAAATGTCGGTGGTAGAACGGTGGTTGCAGAATTCCCGCTGGAAACATTATTTGGTTCTTATTTCGACTGTAGTAGGCGTTGACCACTGCTGGAGCCGTGTTCCATAAGGTCTTGTTCACAGGCTGTCCAATACTGAAAAATATGTAATGGAAACCTTTAGAATTTAGACCTTAATACAACTAAATCCTCCTAAATTTAACTCACCGAGATTGCTCCATCTTTGTTAAATGCTGAAGTATATTCAAAATATTCTCAAAATACTTATCCGGATGGATCTTCACCTCTGCGTACCTCTCGTCCAATTCATCTTTATTGAGAATGAAATCTGGATACCCTATCCTTAGCATCATAGCATCAACTTTATGTGCAGCAAGTTTTTTTGTTTTATCGTCAATCCAGTCAGTTAGATGAAGCAGTTCTCTGAAAGACTGCTGGATTTCCGTCGTCATTGTTAAAGTGTCGTTTTTGCTCATTTCGTCAAAATATTTCCTAACAAACATGGAACCTAGCGCCATTCCCATATTAGAATTGACTTGTGATATACAATTCTTCCATCTTGGGGGTGCTTGTTCTCGGCCGAATAGAATGAAATAGAACCTGCAATTTTAGAGCATAATGGGTTATGCAGATATATTAGGTTGGGGAAAAATTCTTTTCGCATTATAGTATGTATGAACTTGTAATAAAATCTCATTGGCATATACTATTTGTATCTGGCTGGTTTTGGTATCATTGAAAGTTTAAATTTTAAAGAACATAATTCCAAATTCAAATTAAGAAAATGTGTGATTTGCATTTGTTTTTCGTACAACCAAGATGAGTGAAGGAACTTTTTCCCCAACCTATTATTATGCCACCTGATGCTAACTTAAAGTGCCTACATACATATACGAGTACTTCGCCACTCTTAAGTCCGATTGTCTCTTCAATCAAGTTCTTACAATTGCCCTTGAAGGTGACTCAAACTGGACACCGAATTGGTTAGAGAACATCAATGTATAAATTGAACGATATGTTATATGATCATAAAGCATCGTACGAATTACTCACTGTTGTTTCGCAGATTGAAATTTATCATCGAGGTTGTTGACTCTGTGTCTTACGAATCTCCACAGCAGGTAATTTGACAAAGTGCTCGGGTCAGTCTCTTCTATCAATTTAACTAAATGCTGCAAACGTTAACAAATTTAACGCAAGAATGCAAGATTAATATATTTAGAGATATTTCTTAACTAAATAGTATAAATGAAAGTCACTTTTACCATCGTTAACAAAATTTGCCAGAAGCATATTTACTAGCTGTCCCCCGTGGTTTCACCCGCGTTCTCGAGGGATGTAACATTTTCCCGGCACAAAAAGTATCCTATGTTACTTCTAATACCTCCAAGAATATGTGTAAGCGTAACAAATAAAATAACATTCATATTTATAATATCAGTAGGGATTATCTCACACAGGTGAAGCCGGGGCGGGTCGCTAGTTGAAATGCGAACACATACAAGTACTTATTATAGAATATAAATTCTTATGACCTCTTTAATTTTATACTGACCTAAAGAAGCCCAAAAGCTCCAAAAATATGGTACTGGAAGCAGTTTGACTTTATATTGCCGTTTCATAACATTTGCTACTAACACGCATACTGGCTTTGTTGAATTATAAGTGCATTTGTAGATATAAATAATGAAATAAAGTATATTACCCGGACATAGCTGAGTGCAAACAACACGACAGTTTCATTAGGCTCTAAAGTCCTGTTCATCACGATGCACAAGTATCGTTTCCACTTGACTTCAGGCACCAACTCTTCAAGTTTCCGTAGTGGCATCCTTCGGTACAGTTCCGATACGTTTCGTCTGTCTTCTGGTGCTGAGGTTATCTTTGCTAGCCTGGAAAATAAAGTTTGATCTTCTCAATACTTACACTTCAATTTACAACTTGAATAAATTTGCACGTTCCACAATCTTACTTAATTTCAAATTCTATAAGTTGATCAGCACTATTTTTTACATGATTAGAATCTCCACCAAGCAATGAAGCTATTTTTATGAGATAATTTTTATAAGCATCTAAGTATATTTTGTTCGAAGCTTGAAGAAAATATTCTCGTGTCGGTAAACCTGAAAGTTTAAATTAATTAGGAGGCGTGGCAGTTTTGGCAGTTTCTTATGGATATGAGACCTTAAGCTTTGACCTTACCTAAGCTTGTCTGATCAAACTGTATCACGAATTCATCAGAGTTCTTAATATCAGGACCAACCCATTCCGATAGCAGAATGTCATTATTATACAATCTCAACTTTGCCATTAATTCAAGCCAGTCAAAGTTACTCTCATTCCAATTAGGGTTGAGCATTGGCCAGCCACCCAGGAGGTCCAATAAGTCTAAAAGTGGTTGGTGACCACGCTTCTGTAAAATTTCATAATTCATGCATGATTTGAATAAAAATCTTGCTTTCAGTGCCGCGTCATTGTTATCATTCTCATGTTGTTTAGTATCAAAGTATTTCTTGAAGAATGTTGCTCCTCTCACTTGTCTTTTCTTTGCTTCTGTATACATTTGTAATCTTCTACCATACCTTAGTTCTCTAGACTTAATTATAAACTTTCTCTTAATTATCTTCTTTGCTTCATCGAGGTTGTGCATGTCAAATCGTTTTACTCTATTTCTATGTTTATCATCGATGTTAAAGTACTTGTGAACTTTATGTTTAATATTAGAAGCAGGTTTTATTATATCTCTAGATTTTTTGTCTAAAAATCTCCGAATCCGATTTATTAATTTACTTTTTTTACTTTCGTTCCAATCGGTACGATTTTCCGCTGAACTGTAAAGTGTTTCTTTTGTATGAGCTTCAATTGTTTGTAATAACAGATTATTTAACATATCTTCTCTAGAATTGCGATAGAGATTCATATTTAGAAGGAAGTTTTCTTCTAAATATAAGTGAGAGCCTGGATATACGCTGGTAACTTGTTCATTAGGTTTAAATTCGAGTAAGTCTTTCAATACCGTATCTAGATTCTCTCTAAGCATTTCAAATGTGTCGTATCTGAGAAAAAAAGGATTGTTATTTGATGAAAATAATTTTATATGAATGTGTTACTTTTTATTAAACTTACCCGGCCTTATCAGCAGGTATAGGGTTCAGATTTGCCCAATTCCCACAAGCGTATTGATAAAAATCATGACACGGATCCGCTTCAGCATCCATGTATTGTTTCATTATAATTGCTTGTGTTTTTCTTGTAGTTTCCTTATGTCCTTGGCCTTTCCAAAATGCGTGAATTCCTGGAGGATAGGTTTTAAAAAAAAATACTAAGATTCTTGTTACATTTTATGTTTGTAGCTTAGTTAGCTTCAGGCAATGATTGATAATTGAATCGTACGTAACCTTGACTTATTTGTGATGGTTAGTCAATTGAATAAATCGTTTTAAAGTGCACTAGCCATTATCAATTTAGTTCACTATATTTATCGTGTCAGGCGATTGACAAGTGGGTTAACAGGTAAACGAGTTAACGAGTACGATTATTCGTACTGAAATAAATTCAGCATGCCTATTAATTCACTTTTATTATAAATGGGAATGTTTGAGATAGAGTGATTAACATTAAAAAACGGCAATATGTTTGAGTGAAGTTTGGTACGCAGTTAACATAAATGTATAGAGATATTAAATAAATAAATAAATATCCCGGGACATTCTTTTACACACGGCCATCTGATCCGAAACTATGTATAACTGATATACATACATATATAGATATTTACACCCAGACACAGAACAAACAGACATGTTCATGCACACAAATGTTTGTCCTGGGTGGGAATCGAACCCGCGACCTTCGACTTGGCAGTCAGGGTCGCTAACCACCAAGCCAATTGGCCTATCAACTATACAATAAACATCAATTGATATGGGTTGTCTCGCAAAAACAAGTTTAGATATAAATATTTTGGATTAACAGATATTATAATTTTTACGCAGTGAGAGCATTAGATCACTTGGGAACGCTACTTTTTAACCGGCTGTTTTTACTACACTATTTACGGCACTATTTTAAACAGCAAAAAGGTTTTATTTACTTCCATTAGATAGTTTCATTCATTACCGCTATTTAGTGGCAGTGAATAAAACCTTTTTGGAGTTTAAAATAGCGCCAACACCGACTTCAGGGAAGGTAGAGGTGTTATATGTTCGTCTGAGTGCATTATTCTTTTTATTAGAAAATGTGCCCACCTACCTGTATAAGATTTTGTTGGTTTATATAAGTGCGCCGAGGAGCCCATTTCCCCTTCTTCTAGTTCTGGCTGACCACGGACCTGCTCCACTACGTCATCTAAGGGTCCACGGTCTACATGTGTCTCTGGGCGAGCTATACTGATAAATAAATTTGATATTAATCCTCAGAATATTATACTAAGCATAAAAAAACAATAAATCAATATATTGATCGTCTCACCTACACGTCAAGTGGAGTGTACTAAAGCTCATCTTGGAGACCGAAGTTTTTGGGTTCTATTGCTAGGCCAAGCAAGGTACAATTGGCGTGTATTTGTTAAAAATAATTACCTATAGCCTGGGATATGGAATAAGCTTGAAAGACGGAGGTCACGGTGACAATGATTACCATATGTCACGTTGGAACTCAAAATGTTCGGTGGAATGTAGTTTACGGTACAAATATATCTGGCTACCTCTTCGGGTATAAAGTTTATTTTTTGTGGCGATTTTGATACTAACCTTTCAATATTTTCATCATCCTCATATTGGTCACTTGAATCAGAAGTCTCATATTCTTCATCAACTTCGCTTTCATTCTCACTGCCTTCATCATCAGCTTCATCGCCTTCGTCTTTGTGTTTGCGATGTGATGTTCTTTCTTGGCTGCGGGAAATTTTAACAGAGGCCTAACCACGAACATTTGTCGCAAGCGTAGCGTTATCGTATCGAGTGCGCCAAAAAGCTAGTTTGCATGGAAAATAGAAGACCGTGCATACCGTGACATTGCGCGAAGTTCAATTTCCATTGTGTTGGTTTTTGGCACACTCGATACAATGACGCTACAATAATATACAGAGCAAGAAAGTATATTATAAGTATTTTATTTGTTATTGTATCACAAATATATAGTTTTGTAGGTTTTACTATATATAGTAAGTTGCATGATAGTTTTAACATAATTAAATTTACTTATATTCTGTGGAAAATGCTGTTGGTCATACATTTGTGCATCTTTTTATCTGTTAGGTATTTAAGTTCAAATGTAATGTGAAACTGTTTGTTTTCCCAAATAAATAAAATAAAATAAAAAGAAATTGAGATTGAAATAAACTTCTATACAATATGTTATAACTTACTCATAATCTTGGGAAGTGAATGTGAAATGACTCATCCGCTTGACCCTGGTTGGGGTCTTTTGATCCTTGTCTGAACTGCCCCATATTAAGATATCACTTGTCACGTTTCCTTCATACACCTCCCTTGTTGCATTTGAAATGTTACGAGCTAGAAGTATTTCTTCGGGTGGCAGAAACGACGTTCGGAAACCTTGGAACACGTCCTTCTCTTCAGGATCCTCACCTTCCAACCAAGTGTAGACTTTCGGAATGTTCTTTACAACGTACTGGTCAGATGGATCGCCTAACGAGTCACTGGATTTCTCGTTATAATAAACAGCGGCAACGATTGCAGCTAAAAGTATTACAGAAATGAACCGACAAAAAAATGCGCTTTTTTTATTTGGTTTGATTAGAATAGTTTGTGGTGGACTCCGTGTGTCCACACGCGTCATGGCAGCTACTGACTGACAGTCCGACGACAGAGATTTATAAGTGGAACATCAACGAATATAAACTGCGTAGTGGCCATTGTAAGATTGACCCTGTCGCTGGATTTGCCAAGTAAATTGATTTTAATCAACAATAGTACGCGGCGTGATGCGGCTCCAAGTTTCAAGCGTGCAAATTGTGATCCTATTAAAATTGATTATTATTTTTAGAATTTTAATTTTTTACTGGCCTGTTACTAAAAATAATAACAAAAAAAACCTTAAGGTATGACAGCGTGATTTAGACATTAGTGATCCTTTTGAAATGTCATATTTTACAACAATAAAATTACCTTCATCAGTATGCAATTAATTTCTTTTGCAGAACTAACAAAACAAGTGCATTTAATAAACGATCTGATTTTATCAGATATGACATGTGGTACATATTTCTATGATTGTCAGATTATCCAAAAGGGGTCACATTCTTGTGTTAATTAAAACAATTTTATTAATTCCAGGAAGCGATGATTCATCAGAAGAAGCATTAAGTTTCAGTCGGCATTTACTATCAACAAAGTACTGGTTTGCCCGCATATCTTGGGCCAATAAGAAACGCTATGTGCTTGCTCTTTTGGAGGATGTCCGAAGCGCCTGGGCTCTATCACTACTCCTCAAGTCTATGTGGAATTGCCGCCCTAAAGATGCAATACTATCTATTAGTGAGTAGGTATCAAGGACTGAGATATATTTTAATAATGTTCTGCATCAGTTCCATAATCGCCTACGGAAGGCAAGCCTAGAAGTGAACTAGCGTTCAATTGCAGAAGTTAGCTCTTATCGGTAGATGCTTGGCCGTGCACCTACCGTGATGTAGTTTCCTCACGATATTTTCTTCATCAAAAGCTCAAACTCATTGAAGGTTCTTAACCTAGTAGTAACCTCATCTAGGTATTTGACAGGACTATCACTGATTTCCCTTCCAAAAAATTTATACAAATGTTTGTGTTACAGGCCAAATATCTGGAGTAGTTATGATCAAGTACCACTGGATCACAACAGGACAGCTATACCTGTGGCGACGTTGGCTCAGGTGATGAAGAGCGATCGCATTTGGTTTCTTTCTCTTGGACCAGTAAGTATTTATTTCATGCTAGCTCCACCTGCTATTTTGACCGTGTAAAAATAAAAGATACACACTACACACGGTACACTATATTATTTAAGTATTATAGATAAATAACTTCTTCATATTACTAGGGGAATAGCAAAAATGTAGCGGCAGAAAAATCGATAAAATTATAACTTATGTCTCCTAACGTAAACTAACGTTCTCTTACGGGATTTCGTCACAGTACATACTTACTTACTTAATGTCCTATGTCCCCTGGATGGGGCAGAGGGCGTCCACAGTACGTCGCCATCCCGAATGGTCTTGGGCTTCGCGCTTTACTTCGCTCTAAGTCATTCCTATCGCCTTCGCTTCTGCAGTGATCGTCCGCCGCCAGGTCTGCTTAGGGCGACCACGTTTCCGCTTTCGTTGGGGACTCCAATCTAGGGCCTTGGAATGTGATTAGGGTCCCTTCGGGGCGTGTGGCCGATCCATTAAGGTAAAAGTCTATAGCTATCGATTCTTTTAATATAGGAAGCTCAAGCCATGGTGCTATCGGAATTGCTGACCGTATCCGGTGGGCCCGTCATGTGGGAGGTGCTGAGACGCGCGAAATGTCTGTACGATCATTACCGAGACCAGCAGTTACGCAATCTAGAAGAATGTATTGTTATTAACGACTCACTACCTGAGAAGAGCAGTACTCCACTGCAGGCTACTCCTGAAAAGGTAAAACTTATAAATAAAAGCCAATGGCGTAACTCACTGACCGACTCATCAACGATCAGATCAAACCGCTGATAATAGAAATTTGGAGAAAAAATTTACCATATTTAAGAAAGGATTTTTTCTTCTGTTACGTTTTGTGTTGTTCTTCTAGTACTTGGTCTCTCGGATAGAAACCAAGATTTATGTATTTGTTATTGGGGGTTTGGTGAAGTTTGAACTATTAAACACATATTTCTGCAGCATGTTAGTACATTAATAAAAGAATTTGTACGTAAACTAGCGGCTATGATCGCTGTATTGATGTTCCAAAGTGTCAATTAAAAAATTATTTGTAACTTTTAAAACGATGTGGATCGTTGATCGAATAATTAATTCTATCATGTGATAGATCTAAATTTACGATGACTTTTTTAAGCGTCCAGACGGCCTTCATTGACTGAGATTTGTAATTATTTGTAACTTCGGTCATATTCACCGCAAGATAAAAAACCATTCAACAATAAATAAATATCCTGGGAAATGTCCCATCACAAATTAAGCAAAGTTTGTATTATGGCAGCCAGACAGCTGATATACTTCTTTTTACATACATACTAGTACGGATCATTTCCATCTACTATAATATATATCTATAGAAAGTCTTCAACGTAACGATCCCCTTGCCAATACAACATTAAAGTTAACAGCGCCGCCTCACGTCGCTACGAAACCTTTTGATGCCTGAAAGTGTACCAGGGCGGCATACTTTTGCAAGAGGTATTCGTTGCTACGAACTCCGAATGACGTCACGCTTCGTAGCCGCGGTATCGTAGCACGAATCCTGTAAACCCATTACAGACTTCTCTCAATGCCTGAAAGCTTCTGAGGTGAGGATCTTTGGAAGAGGTATCCGTTCTTTTATCGAAAAATTGGAGAAATTAGAGTAAAGAAATCAATTTAAGAAACAATCTATATTTTAGATGTTTAATATTGAATAGAATCCGGGCCTCTATAATGAATGCGTTTAAAGTGAAAAATAACCTAATTATTTCTGAGATACTAATAAATTATATATTTTAAAATTAATAATAAGACTGTGTCCCAACAAGCCTATTCCTTTAACCCTAAAAATATTTATCTTTAAAAGTGACCCTCGTATTCAAAATTAATTTATCACATACGATGTCCGTAAGACAGTCACCTAATATTGACATTGGCTTTGTGCACAAAATAACCCAGAGAGTGGGCCCTGCCCTCATTTGAGTTACAGAGACTATATCTACTAAGTCAATATGTCAACCCCTCTGTCCAGCACTAGAGTTGACAGCGCTACGCCGCACCCTTTCTGAGCCCGAAACTTTCATGGGATCGCATACCTTTACAGGAGGTTTACGTTGCCGCGATATAGTAGAACGAATTTTCTGAAAATCTATCATTATTCCTTCCCTCCCTGAAATATTCTTGGGATCGCATAACTTTGCAGGAGCTCTTCGTTGCTACGAACCACGGATGAAGTCAAGACTCGTAGCTCGATATGCTACATGGAATTTTCTGAAAATCTATCATTATTCCTTCACCGCCTAAAAGATTCCTAGGATCGCATAACTTTGCAGGAGCTCTTCGTTGCTACGAACCATGGATGACATCACGACTCGAGACACCGGTATGAATATACTGAAAATCGATCGTCTAATTTTCTCAGTGCCTCAAAATTGCCTGGGATCGCATAGCTTTGTAAGGGTTCTACGTTGCTACGAAACACTAATGACGTCACGACTCGAAGCAGTGGTAGCGCTATATCTAGTTCTTTCAAGGCCTGAAACTTCCTTGGGATCGCATGCCTTTGCAAGAGATCTCGCTGCTACGGACTACGGATGACGTCATGACTTGTACCAACGGTAGCCGTAACACGAATATCCTGAAAATCTATCACTATGTTTCCGAGGGCCACATACCCTTGAAGGAGGTCTACGTTGCTACGAATTACGGATGACGTCACGACTTCTTGTAGCCGAGCCGTAGCGTAGCACTAATCTCATGAAAATCTTTTGTTAAATTTTTTCATTAGATGGAAAATTTAGTAATATAAAAATATTATCATTCACACGCTAACGTGAAAAATAATTCGAATCCTATCCATAATTTTCTTGGATCTGAATTTTTTATTTCTATTAATTCGATTTGATTGGTACATCGATTTTTATTTGAAGAAATTTCAGTCTAAATAACACGCAAATAAGTTTTGGATATAGGATGACATCGTATTTTAACATAAAGAATACAAGACACAAAAATATCTCTCTCTGCAAATATCATTCGATACTATTATAATCGATGTAAAGTTAATAAGGCAACCCTGTTTTTGCATCTGTCCACCCCTCGTGTGAACGTGTGGGCAAAATGGCGTCGCGCAGTTTAAGCCTTCTAATACATTATTGACTACCAGGAGTGCATAGCTTTGTAGGAGGTCTATGTTGCAACGAACTATGGATGACGTCACGGCTCGTAGCTTTGCCTGATAACCGAATTTAGTCACGAGATGGCAGTTTCTAATGTCGGTACAGCAGTAAAACATTAAAGAAATAAATTAAAGGACATTCAATTGCTAAGATATTTGTTATTTAATTGTGACTTTAGTCGCTATTTTTTTACTGAAAGATTAAACATTATAAGTAAATTATTACAGTTTATAAAGCTAATACCGTTACCAAATTTCATGAATAGGACTCGTCTAAATAATATGAGGACAAAGGAGTTTACTAATAACAAGGGAAGAGTTTCACTATCAACCTTTTTACTTCACCATAAGATCAGCCCCCTTATTCAGCTAATACAAACTTTTTCGGCGAGCCGCTTCACGGAGGCCTCGGAGAGCTTACATCTCACGTGATTAGTAGTATTAGCGTAGTAAGCGACAGAGAAAGAGCATAGAGGCCGCGATGAAACATTCTCGAGTTAGTGTCATTTTTCTTACAGAATCGAGCCCCTGCTCGATGTCATAAAATTATCATTCACATAGGACCATAAGAATTAGGTATTTTATTATATACTTTATTAGTTACAAGTAAAACAAATTGAGCGTGCAGAAAATTCACATCAAAGCATACGTAGTAATAATATCGTAAATTTTCAGGATCTAGATTCAAGGCCGTACTACTTTCCAAGTGGTCTATGTTCCTATGTTGGAAAGGTAGGAAATTCTATTTAGAAATAAATTAATATAAGGTTGCTATTTGAAATTGAACTAAGAGACTGGTCCTCCTCACTCAATAGTAAAGAAAATGCTTTGAAAATTATGTTAAAAATACATCAATCGAAGGTTATTGGATCTAGAACTATTATTTAATATGGTCGCTGTAAGTGCATAAAATAGACAAAAATGTGTCATTAAAGCTGTAAAGATCATTCCTAACTGTAATCACTGCTATCCAATTTTCGTTTGGACAGCGCCGCCTCTCGCCAACAAAACCATTGTTTAACACGCAACATAACGTTGCTACGAAATATGTGTGACGTCACTTCTCGTAGCGTAGCATGAATACCCTGTAAACGTATTATCGGGTTTTGTCACCAGATGGCAGTTTTTTATGTGCCAGTACAACAGTAAATTAATAAAAAAAAATAAGAAACAGTCAGTTGCTGAGATATTTGTAATTTTATAATATGAAAAAGTAGAATAATTATTACTGAAAAGAATAAACACTTCAAATAAATTTTACCTTTAAAAACTAAAAAAATTAAGTTTTCGAGGCCGTAGAACTTTGCAAGTGGTCTATGTTCCTACGTCGGATAGTTGGGAAACATCCCTGTAGGTGTAAAGAAATAATTTTTAATAATATTATTTAAAGGAATTTTGATATTTTAAATTGACTTAAGAGGTATTACTGAATAGAATAGAAAATGCATTAAAATTTCTATTAAAAAGTACATCAATTGAAGTATATGTGTGGACAGCGCCGCGCCGCGCCTACTAAACCTTTCAATACCTGAAAGTTTCACCCGGAGAGCATACCTTTATAGGAGGCTAACGTTGCTACGAACTACGGATGACGTCACTTCCCGTAGCGTAGCATGAATACCCTGAAAACCAATTATCGGGTTTTGTCACCAGATGGGACTTTCTTAGGTACAGCAGTAATAAAAAATTGAGAATAAATTAAGAAAATTCAGTTGCTAAGATATTTGCAATTTTTTAAAGTGAAAAAAGTCGAATAATTTTAACTGAAACGAATAAACACTATAAATAAATTATTATAGGGTATATAAAATTAACAAAATAAAGTTTTCGAGGACCGTAGAAGCTTGCAAGTGAATGTTTCTAAATGGGTAAAAATCCCTGTAAATGATATAAAGAAATAATTTAAATAACATAATTCAAAAGAACTTCGATGTTTGAAATTGAATTAAGAAGCTGATCCTCATTATTGAATAGTATAGAAAACGCATTAAAATTTCTGTTAAAAAGTACATCAAATGAAAAATATTTGGATCGATGTGTAGACAGCGCCGCGCCGCGCCGACTAAACCTTCCGATACCTGAAAGATTCACTCGGAGAGCATACTTTTGTAGGAGGTTAACGTTGCTACGAAATATGTATGACGTCACTTCTCGTAGCGTAGCATGAATACCCTGAAAACCTATTATACTGTCGAGTCTTGTCCCCAGATGGCAGATTCTTATGTCGGTACAGCAGTTAAATAATTGAGAATTATTGAGGTAATTCAGTTGCTAAGATATTTGTAATAAGTAATGTGACTTTGGTAGAATTCTATTCACTGCAAAGAGAAAAACTATAAATAAATTATTACAGTACCTTTATGAATCTAAAAAGTTTAAGTTTTCGAGGACCGTAGAACTTTGCAAGTGGTCTATGTTCCTGGTTGAGTAAAAATCTCTGTAAATTATGTAAAGAAATAATTTTAAATATAAATAAATATTAAAAATAACTTTCACATTTGAAATTAAATTATGAGACTCTGGTCCTTCTCACTGAATAAATAGTATAGAAAATGCATTGAAATTTCTGTTAAAAGTACCAACTTACATCAATTGATGGATATTGGAACTGTATGGTAATGGAAATATATTAGGCATTTATTTTGGCCGTTAAAAAGCTTCAGCTGTAATTAAAAGAAATTGGTACAGATCATTCTTAGCTATAATCATTGTTTTCTCATTTTGTGTAGACAGCGCCGCGCCGCGCCGACTAAACCTTTCAGTACCTGAAAGATTCACCCGGAGAGCATACCTTTAAAGGAGGCTAACGTTGCTACAAACTAAGTATGACGTCACTTCTCGTAGCGTAGCATTAATACCCTGAAAACCTATTGTGGTGTATGATAAAACTCCTTACATAGTCTCTATGCTAAATCGCCAGATGCCTTAATTATAACGACATTATAATGTCAACTGTCTATATATATTAATAAACGATTTTACATAATATCATGATTCATTATTGGCGACGAGAAAAAGTCAAATAAACATTGTGTAATTAGATATTATGAAATGGAAAAAGTAAGAAAATATCGTGGCACCCTACGCGGGATGCTCACACGACTCGACACCTATGTCGATCAGAGGGCAACGATGTCTGACGAAGACATTGCTGCTCGCTTCCGGAGCTTGAAGGAGACGATCCTGGCTATACGGGAGGAACAAGAGAAAATCGAGAACAAGGCCGTCGACGACAAGGACGATGACGCTTATGATCAAGAACAAGAATACAGGTACGAATTCGAAGAACTTCATACAACGATAACAACCAAACTTTTAACAAAACAGACACATAATGGAGAACAACAGCACGGCCAGCAACAGCAACAACACATAAAACAAAGTGAATCCAGGCATAGAAATACACCGAAGATACAATTTCAACCCCTACAACAATCAGAAACTTTCAACAATTTCAAAAAAAGACTAGAAGTATATTTTCGATTGAACGGCATATCGGAAGGACACATGAAAACGAATATCTTACTGTCAACATTATCACCAGAGCTCCACGAGAAACTTTGCGATTTAACATTACCGGAAGAACCAATGAATATGTTATTTGCTGATATTACTGAAATACTTGACGACTACTTAGACCCAAAACCTAGCAAATGGGCACTACAACACAAATTCATAACAAGAACGCAAAAAAACGACGAAACTGTAGCCCAGTACGCCGCAGGGTTGAAGAAACTTACCACTAACTGCGAATTCAATTGCCAACACTGTCAGAAAAATACATCGGAAAGCTTTTTATCATTACAATTTATAAGGGGATTGAAAGATAGCGATGCACGTACAAAAATTTTACAAGACCGAACAATACATACATTCAAATCACTGACACAGATTGCGATATCTATTGAAATGGGAAAGGCAGAAAACGCTTCAATGATTACTAATGAACAACCAAGTATCAGTAGTGACCACATTAACAAAATCACCCCATACAAGAGACCGGCAGGACCAGGACCAAGTCCAAGACAAATTACGACTAAAGATCTAAAAGGAAAATGTTTCCGCTGTGGTACTGCGAATCACAAATCCAACAAATGTGGCGCTATAAACGTTACATGCCATAAATGTAATAAACTCGGTCACCTAGCCCGTGTTTGTCTTCAACGCCACTCTGATGCGAGTCTTAAAAAGAATAACCCGAATACGAACCTAGTAGAAGACTCAACGACAAGTGACCATGATGACTGGAATGATATTAATATCCTATCTGGAGAATCATCTGAGAAATATATGATAACGGTACATATTGAATACGTTAAAATAAAGATGGAATTTGACACGGGGGCTACACTAACTTCAATGTCATTACAAGACTATCAAAAACTAAACATTGGAAAAAGAATCTTCAAGACAAACATAAAGCTCAGAACCTATACTGGAGAAGTAATCAAACCAACAGGCGTGGCATACGTGCAATGCAGATGCCAAGATAAAGAATTCCATGGAAAATTGTATGTCATCAACAATAACGTCGACCCCATTTTTGGCCGCAGCTGGATGAAAGAACTCAAAACACTGAACTTAGCAGACATAAAAGCCGTACAACATACTGAAAACATAGAATTAGACCAACTACTGGAGCTCTACAAAACATCAGTCTTTAGAAACGACATTGGCGAAATACCCAATTACAGAGGACACCTAAACCTGAAAGAAAACACTAAGCCAATTTTTATAAGACCACGAAGAATGCCTTACGCTTTAAAAACCAAAGTGGATGAAGAAATAGAGCGACTATGCGCACAAGGTGTCATCACGAAAGTTGACCACTCTGAGTGGGGTACCCCAGTAGTACCAGTTGTCAAACCAAATGGGAATATCCGATTATGTGCTGATTATAAGGTTACCCTAAACAAAATTATACAAGATGAACAATATCCGATACCTATGATTGAAGATATTTTCACAGAGATGAATGGGGGTAAACTATTTTGTACACTCGACATAACTCAGGCGTACCTAAACATGGTGATGGATGAAGAGAGCGCAATGCTACAAACACTCAGTACACACAAAGGAACTTACAGAGTAAACAGGCTCATGTTCGGAGTTAAGGTCGCTCCGAGCTTATGGCAGAAATTCATGGACAAACTGTTACAAGGCCTAGAAGGCGTTAAATGTTTCTTTGATGATATAATTATACAAGGAGCTAACCAACAACAACTGCTACAGAGACTCAAACTCGTACTCGATAAACTAAAAGAAAGTAACCTTCGAGTAAACAAAGACAAGTGCCATTTTTTCCAAACAAGTATAAATTACCTTGGACACACTATCGACAAAGACGGTCTACACAAAAACAGGGACAAGATAAACGCAATAGTTAAAACAGAACACCCAAACAATACAGCAGAACTAAGAACATTTCTTGGGATAGCAAATTTTTACAACAAATTCATACCAAACCTAGCATCGATCACGAACCCTCTAAACAACTTACTAAAGAAAGAATCTAGCTTCTTATGGTCTGCAGAATGTGAACAAGCTTTTATACAAATTAAGAAAGAAATTGTAAGTGAAAGAATACTGATACACTTTGACTCTAAGAAGCCGTTAGTGCTTTCAACAGACGCATCGCCACTGGGACTCGGGGCAGTACTATCACATAGACTACCAGATGGATCAGAAAGACCTATAGCATTTGCTTCGAGAACACTGTCAAGTAGCGAGAAGAATTACAGCCAAATCGACAAGGAAGCTACAGCGATACACTGGGGATTGAAAAAGTTTTTCTACTATTGTTATGGTCGAAAATTCATCCTCGTTACAGACCATAAACCGCTGACAATAATTTTCCACCCACATCAAACGCTACCAGCAATGAGTACGATGAGGTTGTTTCACTACGCTCACTTCTTATCTGGATTTGACTACAACATTGAATACAGAACTTCAGCGAACAACTCAAATGCAGATTATTTATCCAGATTTCCAGTAGAATACACCAAGACCAACAGAATTGACCAAAATTACAGTTTTCAATTTCAGCAAATCCATACCATTGATATTAATCCAGATGTCATAGCGACAGAAACAAGAAATGACGCCGACTGTACAATTTTGCTACACGCATTGGAAACTGGCCAATCACTAAAAACACTCGGTTACAAGGACAATGAATTTACTTTACATGATGGTTGTTTATTTAGAGGATCACGCGTCTTAATTCCAAAAGCACTTCGCGAACAAGTGCTAGACGAACTACACCTCGGTCACCCAGGTATTGTAAAGATGAAGCTATTGGCTCGCAGTTTCGTATACTGGAAAGGAATTGACAACGACATTGAGACCAAAGTCAAGTCATGTAGAACCTGTAGATTGCAACAAAATGAACCAGAGAAAGCACCACTGCATCATTGGGAACAGCCACATGGCCCCTGGCAAAGACTTCATATTGATTTCGCTGGACCTGTACACGGACACCACCTATTAATTATTGTAGATGCATTCTCAAAATGGACTGAGATTATACCAACCAAGTCCACTACAAGCTCTTGGTGCATACAAAAATTGAAAGAACTATTTTGCACCTTCGGAACACCTCACATCTTGGTTTCAGATAATGGTCGACAGTTCGTTTCGGAAGAGTTCGAAAAATACTTGAAATATTGTATGATCACTCATAAGACCTCCGCCCCATACCACCCTGCAACCAATGGGCAAGCTGAGCGTTTTGTGCAGACAGTTAAGAGAATCTTACGAACCTTAGAGGGGGAAGGAGGTAACCTAGTAGAGAAGCTAGTGACAGTGAGAACTCGTCTCCGACGGACACCAAATGCTAATGGTCAAACTCCGTACCAGCTTATGTTCGGCAGGGAAATACGCACGGCACTACATGCTATGTTTTTAAGAAAAGGAGAGAAGACCGCACCAACCCTTCAAGAGGTTAATGTTAGACAGTTCAACCCAGGCGATCGGGTACAGGCTCGTGACTACACGAGTGCCACGCAGCGGTGGCAGTTTGGAAACATAGTAAAACGTTTGGGCCGTCTTCACTATATTGTTCGCACCGACAACGGTGATGTCTGGCGCCGACACCTCGACCAGCTCTTGGGTGCACCCTTGATCCGCAGCAGCTAGGAGGGGAGAGATGTGGTGTATGATAAAACTCCTTACATAGTCTCTATGCTAAATCGCCAGATGCCTTAATTATAACGACATTATAATGTCAACTGTCTATATATATTAATAAACGATTTTACATAATATCATGATTCATTACCTATTATCGGGTTTTGACACCAGATGGCAGTTTCTTATGTCGGTACAGCAGTATATAATATTTTTTCTAGAATTTTTCTAATAATTAAGAAAATTCTGTTTCAAAGATATTTGTAATAAGTAATATGCCTTTGGTAGAAGAATATTTAGTGCAAAAAATAAACACAATAAATACATTATTATTGAAAATCAAACTTTAACCCCACGTAACCAAATTTCACGTATAGGAGTTGTCAAAATAAAACCATTTGAACTCATACTCAAAGAGTTTATTTGTAACTGCATGAAGCACCATTAACTTCCTTGGCATCAGATCAGCTCGATGGCATAAAATATGGTATCGTCCAGATCCCATATATTGCCAATTTCAAAAACATAGAACTATTAGAAATCACCCTCCAAGATTTAATAACAAAATTCTTTATTTACAAGTTAAGCTGATTAAAGTGTGTTAAGTCATCTGAGTCACATCCGAGCACTTGTCACATGAATATCCTAAAAATGTAATAATGAGTTCTCTCAATACTTTAAAGTTTTCAAGGACTGCATATCTTTGCAAATGGTCTATGTTCCTACGTCGGAAAGGTAGGAAAAATCCTGTAGAAATAAATAAATTTATGAAACATTTAAGAACTTTGTAATTTGAAATTGAATTATGAGATTCTGTTCCTCTTCACTGTAGTAATAATATAAAAAATACATTAAAATTTCTGTTAAAAAGTCGGATCGGAATATTATTCATCAGATATTAATCTTTGGCAAAGTAAAAAATTAAAAATGTTATATCATCACTGCTCTCCATCAGAGATCTATCCCTCGTGTGGACAGCGCCGCGTGGCGCCGAGTAAACCTTCCAATACCTGAAAACCTCCTAGGATCGCATGTATTTGCAGGAGGTCTACGATGCTACGAACTACAAATGACGTCACGATCAATAGCAGACGAGTCGTAGGGACAAACCGCTGAAACACTATTATTAAATCCTGTCATCAGATGGCAGTATCAAAGATGGGAAGATGAATAAATATTATGAACTAAATTATAGTAAAATTCAATCAGGAATATGTTTCTCATTAAGGAAAGTGAAATTAATCATCTTTAAACAATTACTGCAAATTGTAGACAAAAAACAGGGTATGAGTGAAACTTTTGTATTACAGGGAAACATTTTAATTATTCATAGATCACTTTTGAATACCATAGATTGTGTTTATCAGTCATTTATTTCTCATCACACAGGTTGCGGATCGAAATTTCAAATCCCTTGCATAAAAAAACCATTTAAAAAGAATCTCTTCGCCATGCGGCGGTTGCATGAGCTTAGTTCTAAGCTCATTCTAAACTATAATTAAAGCTAAACAACCATCGTGTGGACAGCGCCGCGTGGCGCCGTTTAAACCTCCCAATACCTGAAAGCCTCCTAGGATCGCATATATTTACAGGAGGTCTACGATGCTACGAACTACAAATGACGTCACGATCATTAGCGGCCGGGCCGTATCTTAGCGACTAAACCGCTGAAAATCTAGTATCAAATTCTGTCATCAGATGGCAGTATCAAAGTTGGGAAAGTAGAAGAAATATTATGACCAAAATTATAGTAACATTTAATCAGGAATATATTTATAAATAAATAGTGACATTAGTAATTTTCAAACGATTTCTGCAATATGCTTACTAAAAGAATACTCATCAAAGCTCATTCCTAACTATCTATGCAACTCTCGTGAGAACAGCGCCGCGTGGCGCCGAGTAAACCTTCCAATACCTGAAAACCTTTTAGGATCGCATATATTTACAGGAGGTCTATGTTGCTACGAACTACAAATGACGTCACAATCAATAGTAGCCGAGTAGTAGCAACAGAACCGCTGAAAATCTATTATCAAATTCTTTCATCAGATGGCAGTATCATAGATGGAGGAAAGATTAAGAAAAGTGAGATTAATCATCTTCAAACAATGACTGCTAATTGTAGACAAAAGAATAAGATGTGTCGTGAAGACACGATGGAAATGAAACTTTTGTATTACAGGGAAACATTTTAATTATTTATCAATCACTTTTGAATACCATAGATTGTGTTTATCATTCATTTATTTCTCGTCACACAGGTTCATTTCATAAAAAGCTCATTCCCAACTATAATTATAGCTAAACAGTCCTCGTGTGGACAGCGCCGCGTGGCGCCGAGTAAACTTGCCAATACCTGAAAGCTTCTTAGGATCGCATGTATTTGCAGGAGGTCTGCGTTGCTACGAACTACAAATGAAGTCACGATCAATAGCAGCCAGGCCGTAGCGTAGCAACGGAACCGCTGAAAATTATCAATTTCTGTCACCAGATGGCAATAATAAGTTGGGAAAGTCGGAAAAATATTATGAAGTTATTTATAGTAAAATTCATTCACTATTATATTTTTAATTAAATAAAGCTACTTTGGTCATATTTAAGCAATAACTGCAAATTATAAACAAAAAAATCTGTTATTCGAGCAGCAAAGATTACTTTAGGTTATATTAGAAGATTTTAAAATAAGGCAACCCTTATGTTGGCAGCGCCACGTCGCCGCGTCGCGCCCATAACCCTTTCAAAGTCTGAAATAATACTAGGATCGCATACCTTTGCAGGAGTTCTACGTTGCAATGAACAACAGGTGTTGACGTCACGACTCGTAGCAAGGGTTGCTTAACACGAATATACTGACAATCTATTTTTGAGTTCTGTCACTAGATGTCAGTTTCATATATTTTGGAATAGTAGGGAAGATTTCTCCTAATTTTAACAAAGTATCGCATGACAACCACTAGACCGTATTGGTTTTTTTTTATTTGTTTATCAGTTGTTAACAGTACACTTAGGTTCTGGGTATGGAAAAAAATTGGATCATTCGGGATAAATTGCAAATGCTTTTTTGTTTGATCTCAAGACCACATAATTTATTATTATTTTAGATTAGTAGTAGAGCTCTTAGTGCAATGTTAGTCCGAGCAAATACTACCACCTTACCCATTGCATTTCCACCATGAAACACTATTGCACTTATATTATTTTATTTCAGTTACAGGCACATAACAACTTCATGGTCGACAAAGCATTAGCAAGCTGGTTGTACAAACGTCCATAAGTGACAACACAAAATTAAAAAATAAACTTTTCGAATTTTTCGGCGTTTTTTAATTAACGTAAGGAGTGCGAGTCCGAATCGCACTTGGCCGCATTTTTTTAGAATACTTTAAGGAAGGGATTAATTTTAATATAGTATATAAATTTGTCCAACATTTCTTAATCAATAGCAAATAAGACCATATTTATACAGACAGTATCTACTTGTTAACCTATAGTTTGGGTGTGCTATATTCTAGGGTAAGAAAGAAGTACCATCGGCAATGAAGCGGAACTCAGTCGATGGATCACCTAGAAATGACGAGTTTACCAAAACTCCCACTCAGCCAGGGCGAGCACAGAAAGAGGTTTATATCATATTTAATTAACTGTAATAAATAAAAAAGAAAACATTTTCATTCTACTGCTGATTTATAACATAATTATCGATTTCTCTATCGTTTTCCACAGTTCCGTACTGTGCTACTACTTGTGCTACGCTTTCCGACATTGAAATAATATTTTTTGTTAATCACTGTAACAAACCTTTAATTTAAATTTATTGAATATTATTTTCTACTATATAGTTTCATTTCGCGTATTGGGTACTTATTTAGGTTTTTTTATTTTTTTTTTAAATTCTATCTTTTATCTATATGTCTGTCTGTATTTCCTTTTATAACTCAATAATTATTTGACCGATCGGAACATGTGATTGTGCGAATGATAGGTTATGTACGATATGGATAAGCCCGGCTGAAACCGCGGGTGACAGCTAGTGTGACAAAATAATATGTGCGAATGATAGGTTATGTACGATATGGAGAAGCCCGGCTGAAACCGCGGGTGACAGCTAGTGTGACAAAATAATATGCTCCATGAAAAGTATATCATAGTTTTATTATTTCAGCTTGAAACGAATTTGTTAGCCTGGAATGCAACTATTAAAACAATGCGCGACAATTTGAAGCTAGAAGAAGTGGAGATGAGATTCAACGACGGCACCACGAGGAAGATTTGGAAGGTCAACCGGCCTAAACCTGAAGTTGTCGAGACTGTTGACTTTGTTAGTATCTTTATCAATATGATAACTAAATAAATAAAATTAATTAATGACTAAAATCTAGGCTAATATAAGTTTGACAGTCAATTAAACATCTCACATACTGAAGTCTATTATTTTACTTAAGGGGTCCCCTTAAGTAAAATAATAGAATTTTGTGTCTAGAATTTTCGAAAAATATTTTTTTTTTTACATATTTCGAAAGTATAGTATTTCAAAAATATACTGTTAAAATTTGGTGACAAAATTCCGAGTATTTCTATATTTAAAACCCATTACAATGTCAGGTAGACGATCGGTGAGTTGGGCTCCATTGTTCGCTAATTGCAGCTGCTCGGGTCCGTATACCTGACTTAGACTATTGTATGAATTTAACGGGAAATATTTTAGTTTTAAGAGTTGTTCAGTTAGTTTAACGTGTTCCTCAGCGACAGCAACATCGAGTGTAATAATATTACAGAAATAATTTTATAATAACATCAATAATTTTATAGTGATATCGAGTGAAATAATTTTATAAAACCAATGGATCGTAAGCAGGGCCAAACTAGTAGCAGAAGACCTGGACAAAAAGGCAAAAAAAGATATTTTAAAGGTAATCGTTATACATGTGAGAATGACACTAATTATACAAGCACTTCAGCTAAAAAAATCAAAACCACTGAGGAATTAGAATATAACATGGATCCAGGCATGAATTATTGTATAATTCAATTCACCACTGTTTTTCTAACATTACAGCAGATAGTTAAGTGTAAGGACTGCAATGGTGATATCGTTTTTAGCAAAAATTCGCAACGTTGTTTAGGGTTCAAGCTTTCTGTCCAATGTCAGTGCAAAAATTGTGGACATCGCTGCATGTTGTGCTGCTTGTACATTTAACGAAGGTTTTAAAGCTATTTTAAAGATGATGGACGTAATGGGTATTAAAATCGGCCCATACGCCGATCAACTAGCCCGAGATCGTGATGAGCGAAGAATCTATAAGGCTGATCGTCAAAGCACAAGTGACTCCAAAGAGGCAAGAACTGCTCGTAAAAAATCCAAGAGTCAAGAAAATGAAGACTATGAGAGAACAGAGGGAATCCTTTATGGTGCTGGGATCGCCGATTAATCGTAAGTGCATATTTCAATACAATTTCTTGAGAATATAGTTACTTAAAACTTTAAACGCGTTTATCTCGAAACTACTTTTTTTGGTCTACTGAAGCTAAAAAAAAAAAAATGGTTCGACCGATTCGTCTGAAATTTTAACAGGTCATTCTAAATAGTACTGGCTCTCGCCGGGACTAGAAAAAATATTTTCTGTTGAGTATTTCAATTTTTTTTATTAAAAAAACATTGCAAAAAAAGAGTCGTTTTCAGACTCGTACTTTGAATTACGCGCCATTTTGTCAATTTTTTTTTTTTTATTCTAGTCCCCGCCATAACTATACTTATACTGATTAAAAATCCGTCTTATTTTTTAATTTCAGATCAAAGGGAGAGATAAAACCTCCTTCAGCAGCCAGGTCCTTTTTTTTTGAGAGGGGAACTTCAGCGCCACTTTTGGAATTAAAAAAAAAAAAAATTTTTGTGTTTACCATCATTTTTGTATTGTTAATAAGTAATAAAATAAGCCTAAAAAAATTTAAAACCCTGAGTCATTTCTGTCATATCAAAAAAAAATTTTAAAAATAGGCTAAATTTTAGGCCGCTAGACCACCGGGTCCCCATAAAGGACAGTTACTCTAGCTAGTTAGACATATTGTACAGGTCAGGATAATATAGTTTTTAGTTTGATGCTCAGAGTTTTGCTTCAACATACACACGAAGCGTGACGTCTTATAACCAATTTCTACAGTAACTAGATACTCTGATTCCAAGCGTGTAGATTAATTATAATATTTTTTAAGTATACAACTTTTATCACTACATACTATAAAACAAAATCGCTTTCTCTCTATGTTCCCTATGTCCCTACATCCCTATGTATGCTTAAATCTTTAAAACTACGCAACGGATTTTGATGCGGCTTTTTTTAATAGATTGAGTGATTGCAGAGGAATGTTTTTATGTATAATACATGTGACATCCCACGGGAACGCGGGTAAAACCGCGGGGAACAGCTAGTTTACTATAATACCTAGATATAGAACAAACTAAACACACGAAATGTTTGTCTTGGATGGGAATTGACCTGTGGCGTAGCAGTCAATATCTTACCACTAATACAAACCTGCACAGACATGGTTAAATAATTGTAGTTCATTGCTAGAAACATTCGAAAAAAAGACGTTAGATATGAATCAATGAAATCATTCTATTAACGAAACTCAGGTGCAGTTGCTCCCTTCGTCAATTGGAAAACGCATCCTGTCGTATTTGCCTCGTGCCCAGCTCGGCGAATGCGCGCGAGTGAACAAATACTGGGCATATCTAGCGGATGAATTCCGCGTAGAGTTGACTGCTAGACAGAAGATTAATGCTGATTTTGAAAAGTTGCAGGTAATTTTTTCATTCCCGTCAGTAATTTTTTTAATATATCATTATTTTTATTATTAATAATAATTTATATATTAGATAATACTGTCATCATCATCACAGCTGAACATGACATTAACGTCTGCTTATACTATACAATTTTGATATCATGCGGCTGAATAAGCTCTAAATAAAATCCATCTCCCATCAAAGCACAATTGTCGATTTCATCCATCTAAACTTTTTTCATTAGATATCAAACTGAACTAATACATCGATAGGTAATACAGAGATATTTTAATTTTTGTTATTAAAAGATTGACACTATTACATAAACTTTTGCAATACCCTCATTTACTTAATAGGAAAGCATGCTTCGCCATGACACAAGTATGGAGATGGTGGCGCAGATAGAATATCGTTTAATGCCGGCCAGTTCCCAGGCCGCCGCCAGCGTGGCACCGTCCACCAAGATTAAGCAGCCACCGCCCAGCATGAGAGCCAGTGAGAAATCAGGGGGCGCTTACTCATTGAGGCTGTTTATTAGTGACAAGTTGACCAAACCAGTTATTGTAAGTGTTTACAATTTATATCTGAATCTTAAAAAGGAATATCTAATTTCGGTGAATTGTTGCCTATTGTAGGTAGGAATCTGGCATAAATGAGGTTGGTAGGTAGATATATAGATAATGCTTTATTGTACACTAAACAAGAAAATGAAGAAAATAAACAACAAAAAATCCTTAAATCTATGTACGGGCTATGTACTATGTATGGGCGGTCTTATCGCTAAAAAGCGATTTCTTCCGGACAACTTTACGATGTAGAGAAATTTAGGGACGGAGGTCGGTAGGTAGTGCATGATCTTTATAAATTTCTTTGATTCCTTCAGCTAAAAGATTAATCGTTTCTCCTCAGTATAAAGCTCTGGTAGGACTTTGTAAACGAATGAAGTCACATGATTTCAGGTCCAGAAACCAATACGCAACATGGCTGAGTTGTCCGAACGTTTAGATCGCCGAGGAGCCACTGACGAAAATGTGTGGACATGGTGCGAGAACATTTTGAAACACATCAGGAAACACAAGAAGGATCTTGAGGTTACTATTTAATAAGCATTCTTAAAGTAGTTAAGCCTCACGGATTAACTTATCAAGCGAGATGGATGCCACTAACTACCATTTATTTTATTGATAACTTGATAGTGAATAAAAGAGTGAGTAATTATCGATTAACTGTTTAAAGAGCGAGTACTGCTGATTATTATAATTATCATGAAATAAGCATCCACCGCAACGCCCAACCTTTTAAAGTCTCTGATATTAAATAGGGAAAAGGGGAATCAGAGGGTGTCTTGCCCCTTGGAAATGTGAACTTTCCGTGTCCAATGATGAAACAGACCATATCACTCCCACTTTATCCACCTTTGTACAAAGATCCTGCGATTTCGTAAGTATTTTTATGTGTTTCAAGACCATCTAGAGCTTATCTTAAATATCATATAGGTACCTATCATTAAAATATTTGTCATGTAACATAATCTTCATGGTTTAGCCACAAAATTAAGTTTGTACTATAAGCCGGATTTTCATTCGGTTCCTAATTTAAGAATTGAATCCTAAGCTTGTTTTTATTGTTATATACCTACTTATAATTTTGGGTCCTTTATAATTACTTATGGTTTTAAAATACCGTTAAAAATTTCATGGAATACCTTTAGCCATAGAAATAAAAAGTTATTTAATACGTTTCAGAAAATCTGTAAAACCAAGGAGGAACATTTCAAATGCAACTGTGTTACATATTCCAAAAGAACATGGAGTAAAGCGGTACAGCCTGTGGGCTAAAGATTTTTCTGGCCTTTATCCCGTTTTTAAGATACCGTCTTACCAGTCACCTGTATAGTATTACTAATTATTATTTTTTATAAAAATAAAGTACATATTTTATACATTCCTGTTGCTCCTAAAACTATAGTTAGGTGACATGGTTGTTCGAAAAAACATTGCTTAAGTAGGTACCTATCTTATATAGTAATTAAGTTCTTTATTAACGAATTAATAATACATCAACATGTGTTTTTTGCTTTGGTGCCATATTATTTATTACACAACTTTTAACTTGCAATGTATTCAGGCAGGTAAGTATATCTTTCTTAAAAGGTAATTTATTTTTCAACCACTTGATGGCGTCCAATTGAGCTAAAACTTCGCATGCTTATTTTAAGTTCGGTGAGAGATCAATGTTACGGTACTTACCATCGAGCTGATTTGATGATGAATTCTGAAGGTGGTCATAGGAACTGCTAAAATTCGTACTTCGGCTCGTTTCATTTTGTCTTACAAAATTTATTACTTTGTGTGGTGTGGTACCTAGGGTCTGATGAAATTGAAAGGTTATCATAGGAACTCTTTCAAATTAGCAAGTCAAGCCATCTACCTTCTGTAGGCGCAGTCAGGTTAATTTCGAAAGAATTGAGCTGCCACATATAAAAATAAGAAAAAATATTAAACAATGGCAAGCGCAAACAAATCTCATTCACTCAATAATTTGTCAGTCAGTCAGACAGAAGAGCAAAGAAAAACGTCAGAACTGTCTGTCATATTATTGTATTTTCTAGATTTCTGACGAAAATAATAATCTCAAATAATTTTATTTCGTAAAAGAGTTGTTTCATTCAGTTTTTGTTGTAAATATAATGAGTTAAGTGATAAGATTTGTTTAAGAAGGTTGTAAAAGAATCGTTACAATGAGTAAACACATGTATTCGACTGCGAACCTCACGGACAAGGAATTGAAGGAGCAAGGGAACAGATTGTTTAGTTTGCGACGCTTCGAAGATGCTATGAATTGTTACACCAAGGCTATTGTAAGTACCTTATTGATATTTTACTGCGTCTTTAAAATCAAGAGTTCCGATCAAATATTGATGACTTCAGTCTGGCCCTATGCTGATTAT
This sequence comes from Habrosyne pyritoides, assembly GCA_907165245.1. Lineage (NCBI taxonomy): Eukaryota > Metazoa > Arthropoda > Insecta > Lepidoptera > Drepanidae > Habrosyne > Habrosyne pyritoides. The sequence continues at coordinate 10,125,021 of OU015596.1, read as the reverse complement.
AAAAAGACCTTGTTACAGATAGAAAAACTTAGCTGCATTGTTAATTTCGTTCTAGAATTTACATCGTTTGTGTAAAAAAAAATATCACCTAATAACATTATAAAATTGTTGTGGTACTGAATCTATTTTTGAAGAAAGGTAGGGAAGACCTTATATTATAATTATAAAAAGGGTATGAACCTTAATTCCTTAACTGTTGGAAGTCTAAAACTTGGTCTAAAGCTGGAATGTATGTAATGAGGGCCGCCGATAAATAAAGCATTTAACATTTACATTCCTAATATGAGTTGCTTGTTATATTCAATCATAGCGATTGTTCCATACCTAACAGAAAACCTCCAATATTTTTCTGAATAGGTAGCGAGAAGTTATTAGAAAGAAATTTGTAATCTTTTTTAATTAGTGCAAAACAAGTGAAATTCTGCTATGTATTAACTAAGTATAATCTATCTATAATCCCATTAAGTAAATTTTTATTTGGTTACTGAAAGGTTGCATGTGCTAATTAAGGTCATTTGCTTATGGATTGCTAATAACTCAAATCACGTTTAATCTCATAATTATGTTGAGACTAGATCAATATTGTTTTTTTATTTATGGATTTTTTGTTGTTGACATTCAAAATTGTTGTAAGCAATAATAGATATTCATAATATTATTGTTTAATAATTCTTCCCTTCTGTGATATCACACAGGTATTGTCAGTAAGACTAAATTAATCTTATGTAATAAATCCATATTAGAACAATACTAGTAAATCAAAACCTTGCAGTAAAGGTATAAAATATAAGGCTATGCAAAAATAAATTTTAATTTACCTAAGCAATCAATAGCTGTAATATGCTAAAGGCATTTTAAAATGCACAAATCATGCTAATGCTCTTGCAGTGTCTAAATACTAGTCTTTCATACTCATTTCACTAACAGTAGCCAATTCACTTCATAGTCATACACAGCTCACTGTCAATCACATTGTAATGTTCACACTCCAGCACCCACATACCCATACATACACACACACACACACACACACACACACACACACACACACACACACACTCATACAATTTTTCACTTTATATTCACCTCTGATAAACATATACTGTGCCATTATGAATTTATACTTATTTATATTTGGTCAGCCTTACTTGTATAATGAGTTATTTGAATAACATTTCTAAGAAGAGCAGTGCTTATCCTAAACTACAAGGCTTTACACTATTTTAGGAGGAATTCATGAAATTATAATGTAGTGTTATTTAGGTGCAAATTTCATTGAGGCAATCAATGTTAAACATTGTTTTTTTTTGGAAATAAACTATTGTATGTACTTGACGTTGCAGATCAAAAACCCATCAGTGGCAACATACTTCACAAACCGAGCACTATGCCACCTGAAGATGAAGCGATGGGACTCAACATGCCAGGACTGCCGTAGAGCTCTTGACATTGACAATAACCAGGTCAAGGGGCATTTCTTCTTGGGGCAAGCTCTTGTTGAACTGGATTGCTATGATGAAGCTATTAAACATTTGCATAGAGGTAAAGTTAAATGTTATTAAATTGTAGAGCTAATATAATGGTATATAGTATTTTCATGTTTGGAGTAATGAACTGTTTACAATTAAACATTGGATATTGTCAAAGTTAAAGCCTAAGTCTAGTCAGGAGGTCAAGTCAGGATTGTATATGCAAGCCCTAGACTTTTCCAATCAAAAAGCTTAATAGTACAAATGTACAAATTCTGATTATGTATCTTAAAAGAAAATTAGCAAAATAGCCTTGTAAATTGGATATTTCCTGTAAGTAGCCCATATTTGCACAGAGGCATGGAATGCGTTTGGGAGTGCTTGCAATAAACTCTTGCTACCCAGTTCTTTTTCACATTGTACAATGTATTAGTCCTTCTGAGACTTGTTTTACAAGGTAATATGTGGCAAGAAAATTATGTCAATTGATTGACTTAAAGGAAAGTTTCATGCAAATTTAGCAGTGCCAAATTGTTATTAAAAAATATCTGAAAAGCAAAGTATTCACCAGGTTCTAAATACCGATTCAATAATTCTTTATCCTATTACTATTGTAAATATAAAGGTTTGTGGGGATGGATGTATAGATGCATGTAACTTTTTCACGCAAAACCTATCAGAGGGAATTGAATGAAACTGTGGACATATTTATCCTGTGAAAATGTAACATCTATCGGAAAAGTGGGTGGATCCACGCGGGAGAACTAGTCTATTAATATAGAATAATACCATTAATGTTTCTTTGTTTTTTCCAGCTAGTGACTTAGCTAGGGAACAGAAGTTGAACTTTGGTGATGACATTGCTGCTCAGCTCCGTATCGCTAGAAAAAAGAGATGGAACGTCCAAGAAGAAAAGAGAATAGCTCAAGAAATAGAACTTCAAACTTATTTGAATAGGTGAGCAGCATAGGTCAATACCTGTAAAGAAATGAACTATGAACCTGTACCTTATCTTAGAGTAGTAGAGCTCTTAGGCCAAAGTTCATCCGGGGAAGTACTACCACCTTACTCATTTCTGCCGAGAAGCAATAGAGCACTTTATTACTGTGTTTGGGTTAGAAAAGTAAGGGGGCCAGTGAGATTACATGAGACTTAACATCACATCTCAGTAATAACCAAGAATTGGCGATGCCCCTGGTGTTACAATGTCCATAGGCGGTGGTGACCATGGACCGTCTTCCTGTTTGTCGGTTCTTATGGTATAAAGATGAGGATCTTCGGGCATAATGCATGCCCATTATTCCTATCAATATTTATATTTTTTTATACATAATTACAGGTTAATAACTGAAGACCTGCAGCGTAGATTAGATGCACTCAAATTAGAAAACGAAACCACTTGTGAAGACGAAGTTACCAATAAAGTTTCGGCAATTGAGGACGAATGTGTAAGTTGCATTTCTTAATAGTTTTAAATGGCACATAAGTTTCCTTTACAAGGAATGTAATATATGCTCTCTTTGTTACAGAATAACTATTCTAGTGAATTAAATAACTTATTCTCTAAAATGGATGAGAGGAGAAGGGTAAGTGTATTTTTCTATAATTATAAATGAGAGATTTCAGAGTAATTTTAGAGATACCTTTAATATTTAACGAAGCTTGAAATTATGAAATAAGTACACTAAATATTCCGATTTTTAAATGTGTAATTAAAATAAAAAAAATTACCATACTTGCAAAACCTAGCTTTTACTAATATTTACTGTCTGGTGCCATATCTTTATTTATTTATTATTATTAAGGTTTTCTAGCAGGAGTACATTAAAACAAAAACATTATCACTAACACTAAATTTAAACTAAATGTACAGTTACAGCAAGTTACATGTTGTAACTTGTAAAGCAACACAACATGTCTAAATATTATAAAAAATATTTCCTAAATCTTCTAACTTCTTTCCTTAGGGGTAGTCAGAGACACGAAAAAATGAGAATTTTCTGTAATTTTTTTTCCTATTAAATCATGTTATTTTACAAAAGCAAAAATATGGCATTATTACACAATGTTTTGACTTGAAGTCATGAAAATAAAAAATTATAATTTCCAAAGTTATAGCTGTTTGTGTTGACCCAGTTCCAAAAAAAGTTCCTTGCGGTGACTATCATAAGTCCTTGGTGATTCATCTAGAATCAATCTTCAAATAGAATTTCTTGAGATTTGGTGTGTGGATACTTTAGCTCATGGAATAGGTTGGGTATTTTAAAGGGAAATTATATATTACTAGGTGTCCCCTGCGGTTTTACTCGCGTTTCCGAGGGATATAACCATAGATTTAAACCGTCTTGAATCATTCTGTCTATTGAAGAAACCACATCAAAATCTGTTGGGTTAAAAGATCTTAGCGTTTTTATAAAATCATCTGCTCTGTCAGGTCTCAAACAAGGAAACTCAACAGGAAATCGACACGTGTTTCGCTTCTACACGAAGCATCTTCAATACGTATTGACTTGACAGAGAAGGAGATCTAGCGGAATTGGTTACTAGATATATGTTTTTTGTATAATCTTACAATGGATTTCCGCAAGGCCACGCCTGTGTCAATTAGTTACTATGTAATGAAAAAAGATATTTTATTTCTCATCCATCAGGGGGTTAATAACTAGGTAACATTCTATGTCAAACAGATATACAGCCTTGGCCAAAAGTATAAGCACCCCTCTTAAACATGCACATCTCAACACGTATTTTAAAAAACAGCAAACGTTTTGAGCCAAAGCCATGCTGGTGCCGTCAAACGATTATTAAAACGATAGATTAGCTTTTTCTATGGGCCATAAAACACCTGGCGAGCTAAACCCAAAATATGGGTATTTTCCAAAAAAATATTCAAGAATGTTATCAGCCTTCATTTGTTATTCATAGCGTAAAGAAGCTTTCGTGTGTGATTTTGTGGTGAAATTGGCATTCTCCTATTTCGGAAATGCCAAAAAAAAGTGAACTGTGAAACGTATTAAAATCCAGATGTTACAAGAACAAGGAGAGTCCCGAGTAGATATTGCCAAACTCGTGAAAAGTTCGTGGGGCGCAGTGCAATCTGCTATTAAACGGTTTGCGGATACTGGTTCCCACTCAAATAAAATACGGACTGGCAGAAAACGCGTGACTACTGAGCGCCAGGACAGAAAACTCATTCGCGAGTCTCTGAAGGACCGCAAAAAAACTTCTTCCGAGCTCGCTGCAGCCCTATCAAAAGAAATTGAACACCCTATTAGCTATTAACTATATCAGTGATTTTTGTAATTTAATGTTAATATAGTAATTTGGCATACAAATTTGTTTCATTTGTCTCCTTAAACTCCAAAAAGTCAGTACATTTTAGGGTGCCTAATACTTTTGGCCAAGGCTGTATTGGTATCTTTTTTACGGTCAACTTTTTTATTTACAGAAGCGCGACGTGCCCGACTACTTGTGTGGTAAAATAAGCTTCGAGATCCTCAACGAGCCCGTGATCACGCCCAGTGGCATCACATATGAGAAAAAAGACATTGAAGAGCATTTGGAGGTAACTTTTGAAATATCACCTTTACGTTTTTTTTCTAATGTCACTAGGTTGACAAAGAGGCAGGCGGCCCACCTGTTGGTAAGTGGTCACCACCGTCTATGGACATATTTTATCCATAAAACTTCCAGCTGTGTTTTCATCTGCGCTCCCGAGGAATTAATGTATTCAGGGATTATAATATAGCATATGTTCATCTAGAATAATAAAGTTCGAAACGTGAAAGGGTTTTTGAAATTAGTAGTTAGTATTAGTTAGTTCCAGTGGTACCCCTCTGAATATAAAAAATTGCACTCTCTTTATTATTTCGTATAGATAGGCTTGTGTTTGAACAAAGTGTCACACTATGTAATTTTAATGGGACCAATTAGGAACTGCCAATAAATAAATAAATTACAATTCTGTTCACAATCGGAAAATGTATCGCGTAACATACACACATAAAAAAACAGTAAAATTGCCTCCTCCTTTTATGAAGTCGATTAAAAAGTAAGTGTTGAAATTGTGTCCGATGGAATTATTCCTATAAATTGTCTGTAATACTATACTTATATTTGACTTTTCATGACCATGTTTGTAAGGTTGGTACAAACTGTATCTCACAAAAACTGTGTTTTATTTTCAGCGCGTCGGTCATTTCGATCCAGTAACACGCGTGAAGCTTACGGCAGATCAACTCATACCTAACTTTACTATGAAGGAGGTTGTCGATGCCTTCCTGCAGGACAACGAGTGGGCCCTAGATTACTAAGTTGGGTGACAAACATTGGGCAAAATAATGGCCAAAGGGAGAATGCGGGAGAACACTACTGACTGGAATTATTCATAAAATTTGTCATAATTAATGAGAAAATAGCAAGTGGTCTAATATGGCCTCTAGAGCAATCTTTTGGAATGTATTTAATAATAATATATATTTTATTTAAGTAAGTTTAATTTATAGCATATATGGGCAACAACCGGCCCGCGGGCCGGATCCGGCCCACTGTAAGATATGATCCGGCCCGCGAGATATTTTGAAAAAACCTAATTAAAAAAACATTACATTATTACTTATACTCACTAAGTACTGCAAACACGGCCCGCGAACGTATTTGCACGCGAAAGTTGCACATACCTGATTTATAGGATCTCCAAGGAATTCGGGATGTTAATTACTTTCAACAATATTGCTTGACTGGCCATTTTATACCACCCAAGCTATTAGTTGTGGTTTTATTATTCAATATTCCAAATTATCACGTAATAATAACTTGGCATATTTTATGGATGACTATGAATTGTGGATTAAAAACAATGGACGGAATACGTATTGTGAATTTTGGAGCCGTAATTTATTTTTAATTTTATTTAGATATAAATGTGTTTGATCACAAATCTGTTGTGAGCTAACGGTAAGGATGAGTTCTTATGTTTATGAAAGGCATTTGAAATGTCACCGCTTCGATATCACTCTTATGTCTATGAGACAGGATTTGGTCACCATTTTAGTCGAGGTGTACTTATGAATATTTTAATGAGTAAATGTTTTCATGACTCAAGCTTTTTAGAAAAGACATGCACACTTCAGCTCATACAAATAATGTATGTTTGTGTATTCTCGACAAATGTTTGTTGTATGTGGAATATTTGTCTAGTTTGATCTGTCATAGGACATAGATAAACCCCTCTAGGTTTCGATGTTTGTCATGAACTTAATATTGTAGGTATGTATGTGAATTTAATCCATACAATAATATATTGTGTGTATTTCACTTTTGTATGTGTATCGAAACGAATGAAATGTTTGATTGGATGATTGTATGCCTCCAGATAGGCTGTGGATTGAATTAACCTTATCCAAATATTCAATTTAAATGTTAAGCATGTAATTTTGTAAGGTCATAATATTCTTAGATTTCAATCATATAATATGTGTATTTATTTATTTACAGAACACCGACAGCACAATTAATATTTTGCTATTTGAGACATTACATGAAAATGTATGTATTGATAACTATCAATTTCTGTTGTTATTATCTATGTTTGCGTAAGTTCTACTTTGTTGGATTTTTATCTTCATAAAACTATGTATCTGATATGATTTAAGTGTAGTATTGTATAATTCGACTCATATAAGTAAATAAACTATAATTTATATATCGAAATTTTATTGTACGTATCTTTGTTTTATTTAGTGACCCGCCGCACTGAATGAGTGGAATAGTATATATAAATAAATAATACACATAAACCTTTCGGAAGATTTTTTTTAAAAGCCTCCGAAGTGACGTTCTTATTTTTTTTTATTAACACGCTTTCATTAGCTTGGTATTTTATGTATGTATCTATGTACATTTTCACCCCTTTCAAAACGTCGGATCAATTTGAAACTTTGCACACTTGTCAATGACTAATAACAATGTAATAATTTAAATAGTTTATCGTATTATTCTTACCAGGATCCTCAGGATTAGCGATTTGAAAAACTGAAATATACGCTTTAACGATTACACGATCTAAAAATTGATAACAGTTCGAAAAGACTAAAAAACACGCTTTAATTAAATCCAAACTGAATAATGTAGTATTTTCTAGTTTATTAGGGTTTCAATACATTTGAATTAAGCAAAGTGCAAAACATAGTTGTTTTGTTCTAAGAAGGCGTGATTTCCAGCTTTTTCATATTCTATTTAAAAATGTTTAATTGAGCATAATTTCGAACAAGTTACGGGTTATTTATGAATCAAAGACATTATTTTAATATGAATCAGTTTATTATATTTTAATATTTTCCATGAGTTCTAATATGGTAAGTAATTATATGTACTTCTTAGAATTAGATCCTTTGTAGCGAGACTATCTGATATAGTAAAAATACATTGTTTTTTTTTTTCATAAGCATTGAGTTCGTTTTCTGGCTGGAAATATTGATTTTTAAACTAATAATGCAGTATCAATCTTCATCAAAATCGGCTCCGAGACTTTCTTTTAGTATTTTTCGCTATTCCTCCTAGTTGCAGTTTTGGCCATCCACGCCCACTTGAAAAATTCATCCTGTAGATTAGTATGCGTGCAGTATATGCTATCAGCTTCAGCTGAACAGGATTGGATTAAATTGGGTTCGTTATGTCATGAAAAAGGACATTGGGTATTTGGAACGCCAGCGCACCACTGAGTTATCGGAACCAGTCAGCGACGCACTATTTTTCTATTATTAGCTGGCAATAAAACCACCCTATATTGATACAGTCCGCTGTTCATTTAAGGCCCTCAAGACCCTTACATGTATATATCCAACTTTGCTCTGCGACTATAGTATTTATTAAGTGGGTATTTAGTAAATAAATTTACACATAAAATATAATAAATATGTCTGTATATAGGAAATACTATTAATATAATAGGTAGGTTAGGTACCCAGGTACCTAACCGCGCTGCGTCTGTCCGGCATCCGGCGGCAGCGTGGAGGACAGGAGGGGCGGCGGCTGGTTTTTATGTCCAGCCGTCTGCCAACCCGTAATCCTGAGTAATCGGGATCGGGGGCCTGGGTCACGTATGGCCTGGGCTGCGAGGAGAAAACCTCTATAAAAAACCACAAGAGGGGCGGCAGGCGGCGTCTAGCAGTGAGGGCCGGATGCCGCCGTACGCCGCGGGCCTCTGGTTGCAGTGTTCGGATCAGAGGGATGCGGCACATGCACCGGGGGTCCCACAGAGGACGGGGGGTCTTATGGGGCGGCTGAGGCCCGCTGCTCCGACCCCCAGTGGCTGCGGGCGGAGGATGGGAGAACTTCGCTCGCCTCGACGAGTCACTAAGAGGATAGGGGACGGCTGCGCGTATTCGGCCTCCCCATCAAAGACGGCGCCCCTGGCTTCGGCCCGGGCGATGACCGGTGGGCATCCGCGGTTTATGCCTAGTGCGGGTACCGAGGTGCCCAACGAACCGGTGTTGCGGAAATACGCCAAGGTGGGTTTTAGTGGGTAGACCTCTCTGGTCCCTTCTGGAGAAGGGGAGTTTGAGAGAGGGAGTCCCACATATCCCCCTGTCTCTCCCAGGACGGGGGTCGAACTCCTAAAGAGTTTCCCACCTTGCCAAAAAAAAAAAGGTACCCAGGTACCTAACTATACTATACCTAAACGTGCTTATAAATTAAAAAAAAAAAACAAAATTATAATCCATTTATTCAGTTTAGGCTCTCGGAAGGCACTTATGAAGGTCCAATTTAGAGTTACTGAAGCTAAATCTAAAGATAAATCAATAAATATCCTGTGGGACATTTTTTACATACGGCCATCTGATCTCAAACTAAGCAGAGCTTGTACTATGGAAACCAGATAACTGATATACTACATATATAACTTTTTCTTCTATATACAAATAGATACTAGCTGGTAGACGTCCTGTCGAAATAAGTCCATACGAAAGTTCCATAAAAATAAACAACTAAGGAATTCGATCGCAGCGCCACTTACCGGCCCCAATTGTGATTCTAAACCAATCTCGAATCCTCTGGAACACACAAAAAAACATCAAAATCATTCCAGCCGTTTAGAGTTCACTAACATACACACGAACAGAATAATTATATATTATATGTATGATGTATATTAAAATATTAGATAAGATAGATATTTACACCCAGACATAGAGCAAACAGACATGTTCATGTACACTCATTTTTGCCCTGGGAATCGAACTCACAACCTACGGTAAGCAATGTCTAACCACCAAGTCAACTGGCCCGTCAATACAGAAGCTGTTTTTTATTTTTTATAGGTTTTTACATGGGTATAACATTTTTATTTTGACAACTGATGGTAAGTGTCACCGCCGCTTATGGACATTTGTAACACCAGAGCAATGCGTTGTCGACCCTGAGACATGAAGTTGTTAAGTCTCATTTGCCTGTAATTGATGAATGAATAATAAAGAGCATTTTTGGTTCTAAATAAATTTGAAATATTAACCTAACCTAATTGAGAAGGATTTTTTCTAATGCCTACAAAGTTCCTCCACAGATCTCGTAAAATAGGTATGGTAGTAGAGGCTCGCTCGTAATTCAACACGAGGATTTTCTGCTGTCGTCAAATACCTGAAAGGCTCAAGTACGCTCTACTTGGCGGATTTCGCAGGATGGTATTGCCGGCATTTTACGGCACGAATTCTTAAATTTCGTAGGTTTTATTTAGTAACTAGGTGTGCCCGCAACTTCGTATGCATAATGACTTTAAATGAAGGTATATTTTTTGTCCTGAGCCGATTATAATGAAAAAAATAAAATAATAAATAAGGCCTATATGCTACTGTTAAACTTCCTGTGAATACTCCATTAAAATTCGTCGAGTATTTTCATAGATAGGCGTGTTCAAACAGACAGATAACATTTACAAAAATGGTTGCATATTGAAGTATTCTGATAAAATAAAAATAAAAATCTAAATTCCAAACCATTTATTCAGTTTAGGCCCACGGAGGGCACTTATGAAGGTCACATAATGTTACTGAAACTACATGCTACTTCATCAACCGCAATCAGTTTCTCGAAAATATTTTCCATGTAGAATCACGGTGCTTTTACAGTTCTCTTATAGTTAAGACTTCATGTTTAAATGCTGAAACTGGTTCGATTTTTTTAAGAATGCTACGAGCAGTGGACCTGGCAGGTGCATTCACCCAATAGACCAACTGGTTTCGTTATGTGGATGCTATAAGTTTTAGTACTTTCGTTATGGAAACCCAAAGAGGTTTTTGCTGACTTCTGTAGTGGATTATCTGAAAGTATACCGTAGTAATAGAGCTCATAGTGCAGAGTTCGTCCGCGGTAGTACTACCACCTCACCCATTTCCGAAGTGAAGCAGTAGTGCACTTGTATTACTGTGTTTCGGTTAAAAAGGTAAGGAAACCGGTGGAATTACAGGCACATGAGACTTAAATGTCCATAGGCGGCGGTGACCACTTATCATCAAGAGGAGCGTCTAGCTGTATATTGTCCGTATACAAAAAATAAACTATGAATTAAAATTATTTTCCAATAACAATGCAATTACAGACACGAATGGCTGTTCTATAAATTAAATGAATTTATGACCCATAAGAACTACATTGATTTTAATTATTGACATTTTTATTATTGTAATCTACTTCCTGACATCTATATAATATATATAAAAATGTTATGTTGGTGTATTGTTACTGTGTACGCTTCAGAAACTCTAAAAGCTCTGCACCGATCGACCGATTTTAGCATGATATATAATCCGCATCAAGGATTGTTTTTATCTATTTTTTGCATCGGTCACATAGCCCCGACCGTCTTTGTTTTGTTTCTCATTTCTCAACCATTTAACACTAAACATACCATAACCGGGTCAAATGACCCATTTTGAACATTGCAATGAAAATGCACGTATCATCTTATTGCTTTTGCACATTTGACTTCATGACCTTTTCTTACTAATTAATATACAGTTATACTATTTATTTCCCTTTCTAACAACCATATTTCATACATTCAAGCAGGAAACATAAAGTCACATTTGACCCACTATGGTAGAAATAGGTACCTAGTAAGTGTTGGTATGATTAGTGTTAATCACAATGTGCCACAGCGAAGCATGGCAGGGTACAGCTAGTTAATTTATAATTTTATTTGATCGCCCATTTGTAATATTTATCTTTTGACATTAACTGAGCATGATATTTTTTTTTAAATTAAAATATAAATAGCTTAAGATTCATTTTGCACACCATGGACATGGTAGAATGTAAGCTTGAAATCATATTAGGAACATCATGTAAACTACATTCTCGCAATAAACGATTTATGATTTATGAATTTTCTAGAAACATATTATGTGTATCAACAGCTTAATAGAACGGTTCTACTTGCTTTTTTAATGGTGGAGAAATATATACTAACTAAGATGATTCAATCGCAGGTATTACTTTCTTTACGTTCATTCTAGATCTCTATATGTGTAAAATAGCAACAATATCGTACAAAGGATACTTGCGTCTGTCAATTTGCCCCGGTTTGCTATCATACATTATACATAGGATTCCAAGAAACTGCGGCAAGGCAGAGCACTAAGACAATTTACTACATGCTACATACAAGGTATTTCCAGGTCTGGCATGTTAGTATTTTATCTTTATCCATAGGTCGCTGGTTCAAATCCGGCTCGAAGGACCAATTTTGTACGGTTAGGGAACTGTACAAATAAAGGATGCTATTTTGGAGTCATTCCATTTAATATAGCTGATTTCATATATGAAATCTAAATGATTCACGCCGTGGAGCACTTGCGGTGGAGCCCGTACGCGAACTAATAATTGACGCGTTCATTTCACCGCGTGTCACGTAAAATGCTGATGGTGCTGATTTTGAGATGGTGAGTTTGGGTTTTGGCTGCAACTGCATCATACAGCTGTATTTACCTTAAGGATTATTTAAATTGTAAATCCATATTTATAACTTCAAGGTGCAAAGGTTTTTTATTTATTTATGGAAGACTACACCGTACAGTCTTTGTATGTGAAAGCTATCTATAGTGATACATCCAAGGCCCGTTTTAAATCGAAACGTACCTACATAGACTGTTGTAAAGAAAGTATAGATGAAAGTAAAATAGTAAATATTATGAAATTTTACTTTTTTTGTCATATACGGTATAATTTTGATGGGGCTAATTAGCTTGATTATTAGAGACCCTGACTGCCTCGCCGCAGGTTGTGAGTTTGATTCCCACCCAGGACATTTGTATGCGATTATCATTATACAAGCTCTGCTTAGTTTGTGATCAGATGTGTAAATTCAGGATATTTTTAAACTAAAAAAAAATCTGACTGATTAAGCCTTTAATTTTTCGTACCATTCAATTCCATCGCTACGAATCGTGATCTGCTACGATAACTATATGATGTATTGTGAGTTATAATTTTTTTTGTCGTAACGATACGCTACGAGCATGAAATGTTTGATGATACGATGACTGTGCCACAACTTCATGAGTATATCGTAACTTGCTCTCGTACTACGATAATCACTATTATTGCATTACAATATAATGCTACATCGACCTAGTTCTTTTTAAAAATGCTACGAATCGTACACCTGCAGATATTACGTAACCTAGTGGTTGTAGGGAGCTATATGAAATGAGTAATATTTTAGTGACATACAAAAACAGTTTTATGTAAAGTTGTTTTACCAAATAAAATTGCAGCTTAGTGGTTTGGTATAGTACGTAGCATTATTTTAATTTATTTATTCTAAACTAGGTGACCCGGCAGACGTTGTTCTGTCTTAAATGAATATTGAATTCGTAAATCATTAGGAAAAATAAAATAGAACGTAGTGTTTATTATTCTTGACAATTAAATTTTTAATATTAGGTGTGATGGCGCTCTGAACTAATCTAAGCGTGATGAACTAGTAGCTTCAGTAACTTTAAATTTGACCTTCATACGTGCCTTCCGAGGGCCTAAACTGAATAAATGGTTTTGATTTTTTTTTAATTTGATAACACTTAAAAAACTCAGTGTACATTACAATACAAATTTCCTATGATAAATAAATACTTTTATCAATATAATTCCGACTCATTCCGATAAAATATATTTGCAGCGCGCATTCAGTAAATCTCGCAACTGTCAAACGACTGACAGTTAAGTCAAACGCCATATGGTTACATTAAAAAGTTTATATTGTCAAAGCGCTAAGGTTACATTAGAAAAGTTAATATGGTTATTAAGATTTCTTACATTTTCAAATTTTCCGTACAACTTTCTTATTTTTTTCTTTCATAACAACCTTCTCCTGACAGTAATAAACACAACAAAAAAAGAATAAGCGAAATCGGTCCAGCCGTCCATGCGTGATGCCGTGACCAAGGGAAATAGGGATTCATTTTTATATACTTATAATATATAGATTGTAACACCATAACAGCCTATGGTACAAATTCGATGCTATAACTAAAGTAGGTACATAAACATACATACATTTTTAATAAACATTACAAAAAAAAAAAACAAAAAAAAATTTTTAAACAAAATACATTCACGTCATATACGAGTGTCATAATGACACATCATTTTCAAAGCATTTGTATGCTGCTTCAGTGGCTTTCGACTGGTCAAAGGCCTAAGCTCGAACATCTTTCGCAAGCGTATCGTCATCGTATCGAGTGCGACAAAAACCAATACTATGGAAATTTTAACATCGCGCAACGTCACGGTCTGCGCGGCATGCATATTGACATAGAAACAAGCTTTTTGACTTATCTTGTGATAGGTCTTCGTGCCTAGCACAGAATAAAAAATACCAATATCTCGGGAAATAATATTGCACGTGCCATACGCACGTGAAAGTGGAGCATACATTGTTAATCTTTTACGTAATGTAGGTAGGTACGATCAGCAACATAGTATTTATTATATTTTAGAGTAGTAGAGCTCTTGGTGCAGAGTTCGTCCGGGGAAGTACTACCACCTTGCCCATTTCGGCCGTGAAGGAGTAGTGCAGTTGTATTCCTGTGTTTCGATTGGAAAGGTAAGGGGGCCGGTGAAATTACGGGCACATGAGACTTAACAACTTCACGTCTTAGGGCCGACAACGCATTCGCGATAGTGTTGCAAAAGTCCATAGGCGGCGGTGACCACTTACCATCAGGTGGACCGTCTGCTTGTTTGTCGGCCCAAGTGGTTTAAAAAAATGAGATTTAATAATTAAGAATAATTTTACACTAAAAGTAATCCCACTAATATTATAAATGCGATTGTTTGTGAGTATGTTTGTTACTCTTTCACGCAAAACTACTAAACAGATTTGAATGAAACTTGGCATATGAATAGACCTTGCCTTGGAATAACATATGAGCTTTATTTTATTTATTTAAACAACAAAATCCACAGCTCTTAGTCACTAACATTTGACATATATTTATACCAATACTTACAGCCAATTATTATGGATTAAAATTTTGATTTTTTAACCTATCTTTATTTAATGCAGTCACTTCCATACTGTATTCAGTATTTATACCGGGAATATAAATCTCCGTGGTTACATATTTGCTACATGTACAAGTGTTTTGTAAATGGTATGAAATGAAATCTAAAATAAAATATATTGAAATATGAAATGAAATGAAATTATTATTCATATAGGCCTTCTCAGGCCCTAATGAATGGTCAGGCTCTAACGCCAGTTCGAAAGGTTGATTTTACTGAGAAGAGCCGGCAATAAACTCAGCAAATACTCTTCTAAGCTTCAGTGGTAATCTTTTTAGCTACTTACGATACTGACTGTAGCATTTTCATGCATCTTAACTAACAAAAATACCACGTCAAGTTAAAGCTGTTGCTTTCAAGAACAATCAAATATAAGTTCTACAATTGCCTACTCACATAAAATAGTGGAGAGTGGTCAAACAATATAGCAATTTGGAGAGAGAGTGGTATGCCAAAGCGTCTCACAACGTTGGAAACAGTAGGTATATTGTGTTACCATTGCATAGAGGTCGTAAAGATCTGTTGCTCCTGGCGCACGTCCAGCCGGGGTGTTCGCATTCAATTATACATTAAATAAATATGTAGTTTGTATATTTTGGTCGAATGAATTACCATTTCAATGGGAGATACGGTTTGAAATGTATTTAATGTCTGCGATGACTTGTGGTTAATAAATGTGGTTCTGAATTAATTGCATTTAGGTATTGAGTTGCAATTTCGGGATTTTCAGTAAAATATTAAGGATTTAAAGGTTTTAAGGACATTTTAAATACTTTCTGAATATCTATAATTTAAAATTACAAAATTTTTATGAACAAGTTTTTCAATCTATGTTCGTATGTAATATCTGTGTAAGTATATGTGTATTTTAGAGGTAGAATTAGTATTAATATCAGTTATAGTTTTACGTATTTTTGGATCCCTTCTTTTATTTAAATCCCATAGGAGTTGATTTTGGAAATTCTAAGGTTACTCTTACGTAGGCCATACAAATAAGTTACACTCCAAGTCATGTTCCAATGACCAGACTCTAGTTGATTTCTCAGGCATTTTACAACAGAGGATATTAGTTAACTGAAAATAGTCTTGGTCTTGAAAGGGTGGTTTTCCCATTTTCTATTGAACTTTATTTCAGATAGAAGTAACATGTGAGGGCATATAACAGCGAGCAGCCGAGCGGGCGAGCGGGCGAGTGAACTGTGTTCGCGTCGGCAGCGCCCTGCGCAGAGTAGGCGCGCCACGGGGCGGGCGGCGCAAGGCGGCGCGGCGGGGCCGATTCATGTTTACGGGGCTCGCCGTCAGCTGTTCGCGAGACATGAATGTGCCGCGCCCGCGCCGCGCCCGCGCCCGCTCCGCGTCGCGCATCGATTGATTGATACCTGAGTCCCTCGCGGCCACGTGCGGCGCCGGCCGCCAGTCCCGCCGCGCTCGCCGGCCCGCCCGCGCGACCGCACGCTCCCGCTCGCGGGTGACATGTGACACCGCCCGCGCTCTATGCCGTCGTCGCTCATCAATGGATTGTCCGAGGTGACCGGTGCCCGCGAGCCTCTATCCTCGCCCGTCACGTAAGTACCCATCCCACGCGGGGCATCACGCCTCGCGCTTCACGCGTAAACACGTATTGTGCACGCACTCCGCCGAATCCGTTAGTAAATAATGGTTTTTCCGATAGCATTAATAGTCCGAGAGACAATTCATGCGACTGCGCCGTGTGATGTTTACAGCGAGCCGTTCCGCGGAGCCACCTCATTACATTAGCCGCGGAAATTTTCTATATAGGAGCGTTTTTCTTATCGATCGTCCTAACTTTCACTCGTTTAGGACGGAATATTTATAAAATCCTCCTCAGGTTTACGTAACTGAAGGACAGTCGCATCGTTTGTTATTGGAAAGTCGTGCTTTATCTGCGAGGAGCGCTCTGAGAGACACGCAGCTTACGACGCTTATTACATAAAACATTCCTGATGGATTTCATAGATGTTTTGCTGTCGCCGTAATGTACCTTTGAATACCAATTAGGTAAAAGGTTTGAATTAAAAGCGTTCAACTATAGCACGCCGAAGGATCCAATGACAAAATTCGTCCTATTTAGGAAACAGAATGTTACACACGCACGTAACACATTCGAGTATCGTAGCTTCAAAAACAGCACCCATATAATTGCTACCATTTCCATATTAACATAAGGTTATTATAAAAGTATATGTGAAAACATCATAAGTCATTATTTACACGTGTTTCTGTATTGTAGCTAAACTGAAGCATTTTGTTTCATAAACAAATTATGAGAACGCGCTATGATATGGATATTTGGCAACCATGAGCATCCTTATATATTCATAGCTCATACTGCAAGATTAAATTATACCTACATACTACAATCACGTAGTAACTTCAATCATTCTATGAGTGCATCATTTACAAATGAATTGACAACTCAATTAAAAACCCTTTGAAAAATCCATTAATCTTAAAACAAATTACAATATCGACACACAAATGGAAGCCCTTTACCGATACATCATGTTCCCATCCTGTGATGGCAACATTACTCAAATTTGACTTCAATCTCATTTAATAACACGATTGAAGATAAAGTATAACTATAAGGTGTTAATTGCTTTTAAACTCTTAAAAACGACCTTAATATCTCCACCCTAAGGAATCAATTTCCATATTAATAATCATCCACCTATTAACCTGCAGGGTTAGTGCAACATGCCTTCCTCTTTGATGTCTTTCTGTCAGCTGTCAATTACGTCGTCACACACATAACACACAATCCATGAATACTTTATTCGGTCTTCCACTTTTTCCACCATCCAAGTGCATTTAAACTCTACGTCACATAGTTTTTGTCCCTCCTTATATAGTATGATCATATCTATATTATTATTAACTAGCCGCGGTTTCGCCCTCGTCCCGGAGGTTTGTTATACGCGAACTGTCAAACGCGCGCAGTTAAAATACTTGCAATTCTTTAAAATTTTCTCAATTATAATGTGCATGTATTATATATCAAAATTTTCCTCTTGTGTCACTCTATCTATTAATAACCGCATGAAAATCCGTTGCATACGTTTAAAGATCTAAGCATAGGGACGGACAGACAGCGGGAAACGACTTTGTTTTGTACTATGTAGTGATACTAATCCAGATTATAAACTGTTTATGACCATTTTTCATCCATATCCGTGTAGCCGTTTTTGCAAGAAAGAGTAACAAACACTCATTCACCCATCCATCCGTCCTCCTATATTTTCGCTTTTATAAAATTATCTCATTTCTTAATATGATATTCGCACGCGACATTTATCGAATAGAACTGCCAGTTTCATACAATTCCACTATGATTTCGATATTTATCAATACGATATTTCCAGTTTCGATATTTTCACGCTTTTTCAAAAGAAATCGTATTTCTGGCCTTTTCTATTTAATTTAGACGACCCTTTAAATTTTTCGTTACCATATCTATTCTGGGCGGGCTCTGCGATTAGGTTTTTGGATTTAAGGTCACTTTTATTAGATTGTGTTCTACCTTCGTCTATTGTAAGCATTGTCTATGTAAAGCGGTTATCAGGTTCAGAACTCACAAAAAAAACCCAAAGAACAATTCCAATGTAGATGGATAAATCAAAGCGTCAGAATTATTTTTACAAACAGGTATGCAAACCATTGTTTCGTAAAGCCAAAACTTACCGTTGCCTTTTTGCTGGCTTTAATAATTTAAAAACCTCCGCAGAACAAAGAAAAATAACCGTACATATAGTTCATATTTTTTAAAAGACAAAAATTAAATTATTAAAAAAATATTTTAGGTGTATGCTTGTAACTCACGCAAAAACTAGCGAACGGATTTCCACTAATTTGGCATATGAGAGCATGCCCTGGAATGACATTAAGGATACCTTTTATCCGGGAAAATGTTACAATCCTCGGGACCGCGGGTAAATCCGCGGGGGACAGCTAGTATTAACTACGTCCCTATGCACTTTTAGATCTATTATAGTAAACTACTGGGTACTGGGTGTAAATATCTATATAAGTATGTATTTAGAAAATAAAAAGTAGTATATGTAGTATATCAGTTATCAGGTTTCCATAGTACAAGCTCTGCTTAGTTTGGGATCGGATGGCCGTGTGTAGAGAACGTCACAGGATATTTTATTTATTTATTTATATGATCCATTGAAACAATCGTATTTTAATAATATAAGTACCTATTTATAAGAGAACAGAGTCCAAAATCTAATTTTCAAAAATACAATAGATCTGTCAGTTATTGAGACACTCAATATACTTTGATTATTATTATATTTTTTTTATACGTTGAGAGTTTGTAAGCGGATGCAACCGTTTCCAATCTCTTCTGTGTCAAAGAGAACACTTTAATTCCCCTCTTAAAAGGGATACGCCTCAAGCATTTTCTTGTGTATATCCCTTTGAAATGGGTCACTACGCCATTTCTTTTGCGTGTATTTTTTTTCTTTTGCAATTAGTAGCGTACTTTGTTCAGAAATAGAACTGTAACTTAAATGTGGAAAAATAAGAATTAGAGAACAGTGATTGAAAAGCTTAATGTTTTTAGAGATCCTTACTGAAGGGTGTTATGGAAACTATTACAAACGTTCAAAAATTATATTCCATCCCGACCCAGAGACGTTGCATTGATATGCTTTTTGACAGACATTTCAATGTAGTGCCAATAATCTAAATTAAATTCCGAGAATGAAAATATTTTCATTCAAATAGGCCTTTAAAAACTTCTTGATCTTATTGATCAAATATTAATTTTAACTGTAAACCTATGCTGTAATCTATCTGTCCGTATTTCTACTTGTTTGCCTTCTACAGGTGTAACTAAAGTTAAATTAAAGATTTACAAAATATGGTTGGTTTTATTATACGAAACCCCGTATGGGCGATATAACTCGCAGCCCTGGTCGGTATTTTATATTTTATTTTATTACAGTAAAATAGATCAGTTAGCCTTTTTTATTGTATTAGGGTTGTTTTAATTTAATTTGGCGTGAGGCATAGGAGGCCAGTATTCAACTGTCGACTTCACTGTTGGCCTTTCTTTAAAATACATTTTTACTTTGTTTTCGCTTCGTGTTCTTCCTGACTTCTTTTCATTTTGCCCAGCTTGTTAGAGCCATAGTGTGATCTTAAATAGCCTATAAACTTTCTAAAGATTTGGGCTATCAAATGCAAATATAAACTTTGCAGTCCGATTGGTAATTTCCTCCAGACGCGTGCACAAGTGCACATACAAAAATTTTATACGCCACGTATTTATTTCCCTATAGATAGAAAAAAAGAAGACAATACTTTAATAATACAGTCTCAACATATTCTTGATATGTGATCTTTAGCTTAATCTATGTCAAGATCATCGACTCTTTTGTTACGATGTCAAGTCTCTTACCCTTGTCCTTTGTGCAAGTTTTCAAACTGTAATACGATATTAGAATTTTAAATTGAAAATGGATTATATTATACCGTGGATCAGCTGGCCTGTGTCACACGAAAATTTAATTCTGCAAGTTACTTTGCTAAAAACGTTGTCCATTAACTCACCCGTCGAGTTTACACCGCTCAAGATTTCTAACGTAAAATTCTACGTTTGCGTTATCGTACAGTTTACGTTTATCGGATCGGATGCAGGTTGATGTTAACATGTTGCCACTTATCGTCTCACCTCTTACTGATTTATTAATTAGATATTCACTGTTATTTCTTTGGTTTTATACTTTGTTTTACTGTGGCTTGTGTTGTACTATTTCATCACCGTAATGGTTTGGCTGAAGGTGATAACTACATGAAACTTTTAAATAATAAATAAATATATCCTGGGACATTCTTTACACACGGCCATCAATTTCCAAACTAAGCAGAGTTTGCACTTTGGTAACCGTAACTGATATACTACTTTTTTTTTATAAATACATACTTATATAGATATTTACACCCATTAGTAAGTATTTGCGACAGTTTCTTAATTTGAAAGTGGTAACGAGGCTGTTATTTCTTTACGATTTTTGTAGGGTTCGAATCCACGACCTTCTAGATGGATACCTCTATTACTAAAAATATACATTAACCTACCTGTGTCCTACAATTTCACATTCTAATCTCCAGGTTAAAAACTACTTAAATCGGAAAATTTCCATCAAAACCTGATGAGTAGTAGAGCTCTTAGTGCAGAGTTCGTCCGGGGAAGTACTACCACCTTACCCATTTCCGCCGTGAAGCAGTAGTGCAATTGTATTACTGTGTTTCGGTTAGAAAGGTAAGGGGGCCGGTGAAATTACAGGCACATGAGACTTAACAACTTCACGTCTCAGGGTCGACAACGCATTGGCGATGCTCCTAGTGTTGCAAATGTCCATAGGCGGCGGTGACCACCGGTAGACCGTCTGCTTGTTTGTCGGCCCAAGTGGCATAAAAAAAAAAAAAAAAAACCGTTTTAATAGTTTTGTCTGGAAGAACTAGCCAATTAGCAAACAATTTCGCTTCTCTTATATCAGCAAGTATTAGAATTAGTAGACACTTAGGCATTGTAGGTTGGTTTATCACTTAACTTTACATTAGAGGCACCTGGGCTGGGTTTAGGTTGTAAATGCTTTGGCAATCTCCTTTGTATTGTTGTCTATTGCAGTGGGTTCTAATAAGTATTCCGCAGAACCCGTGGAAGGGTCACAGGGGTTTCACTTCAGGTAATCGCATTCAGCTGTCGGATATCAAACCCAATTTTATTGTAATTTTATTCTAAGTAAAAAAAAAACGGACTAAAAATATTATCACTATAGGTATGTTTAATAAAATCGGTAATTCTAAATCAAATTTTCATTTTAAGTTCTATCAATGCAAACAAGTAAAAACAAATGGGTTGGGGTTCCGCCAATAAGAGCTATGGAATCCTAAATTGTGGATAATAAAGAAAAAAAAACCGCTAGTCGATTGGATACCATTTAGGTACCATTGGAGGACCTACTTGTCAATCTTCTGACATATTATGTAAAATAATTTACTTTTGAGTTATAGCTTCTAAACAAAGCAATGCCGATATATTCGATGACAGCCTCTTTACATATAAAAATAAGCTGCTTAATGTAAGCGATTTGTAAAGCATTGTCTGTTGTGTTTTTTTTCCATGATTTTATTGGGTTGTGAGATATTATTTTTAATTTTTTAAGATATTTTTTGGTTCTGTTATTTATCTTTCTTTAATGCATGCGGTCGTCACATCTAGTGATTAACATTTTGATACCTGTATTTTTGAATGTATTAGTGTGTGTCTTGTTGGTGATCTAAATAAATAAAAAAATGTAGTTAGAGGAATGGGTCATTATTAATATTCATGCGTCATATTTTTCTTAACGGTAATCTACTAATACATATTATGAATGTGAATGTTTGTGAGTACGGATGTTTGTTACTCTTACACGCAAAAACTACTGGACAGATTGGGATGAAACTTGGCATATAGATAGAGCATATCCTAGAATAACATATAGGCAACTTTTTATCTCGGGAAAATTTGATATCCCTCGTGAACGCGGGTAATACCGCGATAGCTAGTATTATACATACTAAAAAACTGCAGAGGGTGGGTACCCATGTGTTGGATTCTAAACTCATATTGCGCATAGCCTCAATAAGCTTACTACTATATCAGATTAAATGTCCAATTTTCTCTTCTAATTGTTTACATTTATATTCACAGTTGGACAAATATGTTTATGTATGTTTATGTATGTTTTTGTATGTTATTTGATTTGTGGGTACAAATATACACCATGGGTTTGGAAAAACCTTTTGTAAAAATTGGAAAAAAAATGTTAAGGATTTGTTTCTTTAGTCTTCACAAATAATATAAAGACTAGCCTTATAAAATATTGCCATCGTAGATCGTTGAGAACAACAGCAAATGGAAGATGATGTTAGCATTTTGTAATCTCATATCTCAAGAACGAAGGCCGTCTTCGGATTTCCATCGTGTCCTCGACCAACGGCTTAAACTGCATACACTCATACTACTACATAATCATGCTAACATAGGGCTACCACCTATGAATTTTAATTCAAAAATCTAGGATTTAAACATTTAAAATCACCATAATTGAAAATCTTTTGTCATTCCATTATTAAATCATATGTCCACAATATATATTCAATTCCTACCAACCAAGATTTTATCGAATCAACCTTGATTACAAATCAATCTTAGACCATTTATCTGATTTTCTCTTCCTTAAGACAGTTTCGGCTGTTGCCAACCCTGTGCCTGTAATATGGAATAAGGACGCAGTGACCTACATTCCGTGACTCGACGACGGATGCGAGGCGGACGTTTATCTCCCTCCAACAAACTACCTGATTCTTTGCGGACACAATTTTGGCAGTACAAACTACCAAATATCTTTGGACCTGTCAAAAATATCTCATTGAGGACGTCGTGTGGTCAGCGAGTGATACGAAGGCCCAAGTTATTTTGGTCAGGCTGCCGCCAACGCAACTTGGCCATTTGTTGGACAAGGCAGCGTTGCTTTATCAAGTGTTGACATGTTGGTGATAGTTTATGGACGTGTTTATTGGCCTTTTTTATTAGCTATATATATTTGGTGTGCTTTTAATGGTCAAGCGGTCTTTATTACGTCTCATTTATTTTTTCTATTTTGATTTCTTAGAAGAAGTATTTTGTGGGTGTAGAATTTGGTAAATCTTATTTAGCTAGGAATTAATGCATTCTACCTTATAATTTAACGTATTTTTTCTCCTATTTAGGTTTTAAAATTTGTTGTCATAAGTTGTCATTGTATTCGACCACAATCTTATTGTCTAAATGATGTTGCGCCCAGTGGTCAATCGACAATTCTATAAGGGATCTCTATCTACAGTTCTGCTGCACACCTATATTAGGTGCTTGGGGACAGATTTTCAACATGAGGGTTACTACCCTTGGTACTCCAAGCCAGAGTGGTACTACCACAAATTACCTTACCACCTTACTATAGATTCTTCGCGATGTTTTCACAGAAACCACATTTTAGTCATCTGTAATAATATTAAAAATAAAATTACAAGAATAAAATCGAACGTATAAAATCTTTATCGGTTCATTGTGCTACTCAAAGCTCATTAAGCGCATCACGGTAGTAAAACTCCTTAATAGACAAGTATTGATAAAGCAACATCTTCCACTAAAATAACCCTCTACTTGGCAAACAACTCTATACTAATTTAATGTTAGGGTGCTTACACAAAGTTTGTTGTTATCTGTAGCCTTCTATACAGCCTTGTTGTTGCAGGTAAATGTTAGAAGTGGAGTTTCTGTATATGACTTTACTAAATACCCCCCACGGTTTACCCGCGTTCCCTAGGGATGTTTCATTTTACTGAAACAAAGTTTTTGCGTGAAAAAATAACAAACATCCATGCAATCTGTCAATTCATTCTTTGTTTACAAGCCATTTAGTGTCGCCGTGTCTCAGTATTTTTTTACGATGGAAAAAAATTAATATCGTGCAGTGATAAAATTCTTATTTTTGGAAGGTGTAGCACCAAACGAAATTCACGAACGAATGTTAAAAGTGTAAAACGATCGTTCACATACAATTAGAACAGTAGAAAGATGGGTTGCTGAATTTAAACGTGGACGTACAAGCCTTGAAAGCGATCCACGTGAAGGACGTCCAAAAAGCGCATCAACACCAGAAATCATAGCCAAAATACAGGATATGGTTTTGGAAAATCGTCGATTGACTGAGCGAGATTTAGTAGAGGCTCTACACATCTCATTAGGCAGTGTGAGCCGTATTTTAAGTGAAATTTTGGGTTTTAGAAAGCTGTGTGCACAATGAGTGCCGCATTCGCTAACAATGGAACAAAAACACATTCGAATGCAACTTTCTCAGCAACATTTGGAGCATTTTAAAAAGGATAAAGTGGATTTTTTGCGTCGATTCATCACTATGGATGAGACTTGGATCTATCATCATGATCCTGAATTAAAACAAGAGGCTAAAGAGTGGTTTCACACCACCTGGTTGTTCGGTTTCGAAACGAGTTCGTGTCCCGAAATCGGCTAAGAAGGTTATGGCATCAGTTTTTTGGGATGCGAAAGGAATTTTGTGTGTGGATTACTTGCAAACTAGTAAAACAATTAATTCTGAATATTATGTTGTATTAAGGTTGCAATTCATGAAAAAAGACCCGGTTTGCAGAAAAAAAAATCCTTTTTCATCAGGACAATGCACCATGTTACAAGAGCATTTTGACAATGGCTAAAATCCATGAATTAAAGTTCGAATTGTTGAAGCATCTTCCGTATTCAACAGACTTGGCCCCCAGCGACTTCCATTTGTTTCCAGAACTCAAAAAAATTATGCGTGGCAAGCATTTTTCATCAAAGTAAAAAGTCATAACGGCTGTTGAAGCGTATTTTGCAGACCTTCCGGATTCTCACTTCATGGATGGAATCTACAGATTGGAGGATCGTTGGAGCAAGTGTATTAATGTTCAGGGAGATTATACTGAATAATAAAGTGTATTTTGAACCATAAAATTGTGTTTTTCTTATCGAACGACAAAACTTATTGAACAACCTGGTAGATGGTTTTATGTTTTGATTTTAAGATCCTTAGCTTCTGTTTCTTTTATGAAAGTATGCATTCACAATATAATGGAAACAACTCTAGTACTTCACTATGGACTAAATGTCTGCAAAGATAAGAGCGCCTTAGGCTCAAGCTACATAAGTGACTTCAGGCTAGTAATGGATGTAGCTCATTGTTGCTTCCATTCTATTGTACACCGTAAAACAATCGTTATAGAATTGCAAATGTATCTGAGAAGGAAGTGAGGAGACTTTACCGTGCGCTTTACGGATCGGTATATGCCGAAATTACCGTATATAATACTAGAGATCCGCCCCAGCTTTGCCTGAGCGGGATACATAAGTGAATCATAAACGCTAAACTAAATACTGGTGAAAATGGCATTAAAATGTATTGCGTAGGTTATAGGCATATAAGCGAACATACAGAAATAGAAACATTGTTTAATATTATGTAGGGATAAAGAGAAGAGATGAAAAAGATAAACTTCCGCATCTCACATCCCTTTGGTGTGGCCAGCACCATATTATTTCCCTGGGTAGTAAAGTTAAGCTAACCAACCAATTATAATGAAATTTAAAAGAGATTTAGAGAAGTGAAAATTTTAGACTCGATCACATAAACGGCTTTACGGATTTGGATAAAACGTGGGACAAAGATGGAATATTTTAGACTATTCATTATAGAGTAGACTATGCACCGCGGCATCACCAGCGAACCTAAGGGATGTAACATTTTCCCGGGATAAAAAATATCCTAAGTCTTAATCCAGCCCCCTTATTTAGCTCGGAGAACTTACCTATCATGTGATTATACTACTGGCGCGCTATGGTAGCCGTTTTGACGTTTCAGATTGTCATAGAAAAAGAAACTGTATTGCTTTGGAATAAGGTTAATTTCCATCATCATACAATTAGCTGTTGGATCAATAGATGCACCTTATGTCTGAAGGAATAAAGGTTATTTTTCTTTGTCTTTGTTAAACGTCAAAACAGCCATCATAGCGTGTCGCAAGTTTTGTAGTTTTAGCGTAGTTAGCGAAAGAGACAGAGCACGGAGCCCGCGACGAAACATCCTCGAGTTAGTGTCATTTTCCTTACAGAATCGAGCCCCTGGTTATAAGATATCTAAGTGCCTAGATTCATCCAAATCAGTTTTATTCTTTATGCGTGAAAGAGTTAAATATCCTTAAAAACTTTCGCATTTATTATTATTATTTTTTTATTTATAGTAGGATTAACTGTAGGATACTTTTTATTCTAGGGGGGAAAATTACAACTCGAAGATGTTTCGTCCCGGCCGCCGTGCTCTGTCTCTTTCGCTAACTACGCTAATACTACTAATCACGTGAGAGATATACACTCCGAGCCCTCCGTGAAGCGGCTCGCCGATGAAGATCGTATTAGCTCAATAAGGGGGCAGAATAGAACCCTTACTGATAAAGCCACGGGCGAAAGCATGTAAACAAATGAAACGCAAGCATAAATAGCTCACAATACCTACTACACCTATTGTGTAAGCGACCTACCGAATCATTCTGTTTACCTCCCTTGTTATGATATTTCCCTACTCCAGTTAATGAAATGAGAGAGCGATCCAATGAGATTAGCTTAATATCGCGAGTTTCAGATAACGAGCTGGTATCTGGCATGATTGATCACCGGTTCCCAAAGTTCATGCGAGTGGACTGTAGTGCTTAACTGATTTGTGATAGTTCCACGCCCGTCTTACAGATAAGTATGATCAAGCAGTTTTTGCTTTGTTTCAGGGTTGTGTGTTGTTTTTGGATCGATGTGTACGGCTTATTTATATGAGAAGAGTAACGGCTTGCTGAGTTATTTAGTGACTCTTTTCAGGGTGTCTAGGTTTCGTCTTACATTTCGTTAGAAATCATCTTAACAGGTTGTATATAATACTATATAATAAATATATTAAATAAAAAAAAAAGTATATTTTCTTGTATGTATTTAAAGATCAAGAAATTGTATGTTTTCAATAAATTATTCTGAACTGAATCTATACTAACAAATTGTTTGCAAAAGTTTGTGAGAAAGGATGTATGAATGTATGTGATGTATGGATGGTTTCACGCAAAAACTACTTAACGAATTTGGATGAAACTTGGCACATAGATAGTTCATAACCTGGATGAACACATGCCATGTTTATCACGGGAATATAACAACTCTCGGAAAGGCAGGTAAAGCCGTGGGGTCAAGTAGTATTAATATAATACCAAGGTACAAAACTTTGAGTACCGGTTGGCTCTTTATAATTCATCGAATCATTTGTTTCGGTAGCGAGAAGTAAATTAGCAAATACTACTTAAAAAAAATATTTTTGCTATATACAGGACGTTACAAAACTACCCGTAAAGCCAAAAGGAGGTTAAATAGGGCCTTATAACGAGTCCATTCACAATATTTAAAAACCGTAGTAACGCTGTATAATATACCCCAAAACAAAAAAACAGATTTTTATGAATGAAAAATATAAAAATTATTAAAGTAGAAATTTATTAGGTAAAATAAGTAGGTCTTTCTGTTCAATAATCTGGTTTCCTGACATGATAGCTTACTAGGGTTGTTGGCTTTAATAATTAATTATATTTTTACGGGGTATTTTGTAACACGTTGTATAAAAATGGCGTCCAACTGAGAACCTCGTTACAGTTACCCCTATTTTTTCCAAACGATGAAACAGTTCAATCGAGTCATAAAGGAACAGTCCTGCCCTATATTTCTTTTAGTTCCACGGGAGTAAGATTACATAATCAAATAACATGTCAATGGCACGGATAAATATCTCATATTTACTTGTAACACTACTTCGGGGCAACTCTTCGGCTAAAGTAAACAGGTTACGAAATAAGGTCACATGTAGTTATTACTGTAGTTCTTACCGGCATATGATATGGTAGCAATTTTAGTATAGATCGTATGTAGGTATGTTAGTATATTAATAAATAAATAAATATCCCGGGACGTTCTTTACACACGATGGAAACCAGATAACTGATTTACTACATATACTACTTTTTATTTTTTCTAAATACATACTTATATACATATTTACACCCAGACACAGAACAAACAGACATGTTCATTTCATGCACACAAATGCTGAATTTAATTTACATACATACTTTTCAATGTGCATATAAAACGTATTTGAAAGGTTATTTAATTACGCTTAAGGTCGATTTCTCAATAGATGTATAAACCATTGATACGCCATTTCTTTGATTACTCTATAAAAAAACTGTTCACAATTCAAACTAACGGTCAGATAGCGCGTTTTTGGTCATTCAAATATCAGGCTTATTAGCTTAAAAAATATTTTGTGACACATTGTAGGTTATTGAGGTTAGAACAATAATAATTAAACTGTGGAATTGGAATATTAGATTTTTTTACGAAATTCTATCGCAGAATTATTTGGCGGTTAACTGGCGTGGCTTTATAATACTGCAAAATTATATCTTGATTCTCCTTGATTTATAAACAACTCATAATTGTTGTAGATATAGCCTTTGTATCTTATACTACGAATTTAAGGAAATTACTGGAAGATACTACAAAACTACACCTAGAGGTGGTGGTAGAAACTTTGATATGACATTGAAAACATATAAGTAAAAAACGAAATAAATCATAAATAAATAATCAGCTCCGTCAAACCTCGTCGGCAAGCCGGTGGGTGGACCCCGGAGAGCAGACTTCTCACATGATTGCGTAGTCAATGAAAGAGAGAAAGCATAGAGGCCGCGTCGAAACATCGTCGAGCTAGTGTATTTCCCTTATCGAATTGATCCTCAGCTATGCGCACTAGTTACAACCGTATTATCTCAGGCTTTACGTACAATTTTAAATATCTAGTTTTATTATCAAGATCGTAGCCCAAACAATGCACACACAACATAACATTGAAAAAATCGCGTAAACACTTTAAAAAAAAAACTTGAACATTGTGTATTTTTCTTACAAATTTTCGATCGAGTTACGTATCCTGGCGCGAGTTTAACATTTTATACCCATCCCAAGAAAAGTGCTCAAACGTTTTCACTTCAAAAATATATAATTTAAAGTGACTGTCCTTAATTGAAAATGGGTATATCTCTCAATTATACACAAAACGCTTGATTGGATTACATAAAATTTGGCACACAGATAACATATTTCTTGGATTAACACATTTACACAAAATACACACAATATTTGTTTTCGCTATGAATTAAATTACCTTTGGGAATAGGGGTGATGTAATTTTGTCCATATCGATGAAAGGTAACTATTGCATAACACCCACTCGGAGGTAAAACAGAAATGCATGGCTTACAAATTGGAAATCGGGAAATACAGCGTTTGACTGAATCGAAATTCACTGAACCAAAATACAACATCCTGCTATTTCAAATTGCTTTTTGAGATTTTTGCTAGTTTTTATTATAAACTAGCTGTCCCCCGCGGTTTCATCCGCGTTGCGGAGGGATGTTACATTATTTTGTTCATTCTATCATCAATAGTTTCCGCAGCGCACGCGATGTAAGAATGTTTTGTAATTTTTTCACACCTTGGGTTACATTATTGGAGTTTTAGTATGGATCCCTAACTTTTTTGAAAATTTTATATAACCTATGTTACTCAGTGATAATGTAGCTTTCTAATGAAAAAAGAATTATTAAAATCGGTCCAGTACTTTTTGAGTTTATTCGTTACATACAAAAATACAAATCTTTCTTCTTTATAATATTAGTGTAGATTGAGTTAATATACGAAAGAAAAATATGCGAAACAAACAGATTAATTCGCGCTGGCATTATGCAAACAGTAGGGCATAAAACATGATGTAGGAGATCATTGCACAGCGACGCGACCAATGATTTGGTACGAGGTTTTTGTAGTTGTCCAGAAGCGAATCTTTTTATTTACCTTTCTTATCATTAATAACACGAAATTAAAAGCTATAGTTGAGTATCTATATAAGTATGTATTTAAAAAAAAAACGTAGTATATGTAGTATATCAGTTATCTGGTTTCCATAGTACAAGCTCTGCTTAGTTTGAGACCAGATGGCCGTGTGTAAAAGAATGTCCCAGGATATTTATTTTATTTATTTATTTAGGTAGCCTTGTTAGCTATCTGTTAGTTAAAGTCCCGTCAAAATCGGTTGAGTTGTTTCGGTGATTAGCTGGAACAAACAAACAGACAGATAGAAATATTTCTAGTAAGTGACGTATATACTTTTTTATACATTTAGTAAAAAGCTAAGTATATTGATTGAATTTACGAAAATACACTTTAATCTTATTTATTTTAATAAGCAACAAAAACTAAAAAAACGTATCTTACTATTATTATAAATGCGAAAGTTTGTATGTATGGATGTTTGTTACTCTTTCACGCCAAAACTACCAAACGGATTTGGATGAAACTTGGCACATATATAGAAATGCCCTGGGGCTCGATTCTGTAAGGAAAATTAGACTAAACCGAGGATGTTTCGTCGCGGCCTCCGTACTCTGTCTCTTTCGCTGACTACGCTAATACTACTAATCACGTGAGAGATAAGCTTTCCGAGGCCTCCGTGAAGTGGCTCACCGACGAAGTTTGTATTAGCTGAATAAGGGGGCTGAAAAAACACATAGGTTACATTATGAGCTGGGAAATCTTTACATACCTCGAGAACGCGGGTGAAACCGCGGGGGACAGCTAGTAACATTAAAAATAGACTTTTATTTTTTAAATCAGCGTCCTCGCTCTCGCTCATTGCTTCACTATAAAGAGGGGTTTACGTATCATTTATTCAGTTTCAATGTTCAGCCTATTATGTTCCGGAATATTCCGTACTGCTGACATTAAGATAATGATACCTCTGTTTGGTCATAATACAGTCGGGCGCGCCTTTAGCCGAATTAGAAAATGGCGGTTTGGCTAAACTTAATACCGTCATAATCGTTAATTAATCCCTTTAACTTGACGGAACTAATTGAAACAGTTGTATAATATTGTATTACGATGCAATAAGAATCAATAGATTTGGTTTGGAATTATTAAGATTGTTAGGTTATTATTCATTATTCATTTATTTATTTACTTATTGATTGATTTATTGATTGATTGATTTATTTATTGATTGATTTATTTATAGTTGGAGGACCAACAGCTTACAAAACTATGATCAATTTCATCATACAAAATTAGAGAGCCATTTAGAGGTCCTCACTGATAAACACACAATAATATTAAGGTATTCGTTAGCTTTATACAAAAAGGGGAAAAAATACAACAGAATAATAAAAACATAGAAACTTGGTGGAAGAACAAGTATAGTGCATTATTGTCTATGGAAGATTATTTATCCGTAAACATTGTTGTTGTTAATTTATTTATAGACCAACATTATCACTAAATAGTATAAAAAAAAGTCGCTTTCTCTGTCCCTATATCCCTATGTATGCTTAAATCTAAATACGCAACGTATTTTGATGCGATTTTTTAATAGATAGAGTGATTAAGGGGGAAGGTTTTTATGTATAATATATGTGACATCCCACGGGAACACGGGTAAAACCGCGGGGGACAGCTAGTAGACATTAAAACTTGCAAGTAGGCTAGAAGATAGGTACACAATGACTTGCATCTGATGTGTATAATTATGCATAACTGCTCTTGTTTGTAAATTCTCTATGCTCATATATAGTTACCAGTTTCGGTCCCACGTTTCACTTCTGTTCTCAATCGATTTTATGTTTACCCGGGTTTATAATAGGGCTTAAATTACCAGGGAATGGATGAGCTCTTTAACAGTGAAAGAATTTTTGAAATCGGATGAGTATCTTTAGAGTTTACCCCCTATGTCAAAACTTATAAACTCTATCTATTTTTAATGTAAACTTTATAATTGTTGTATATTAACTGTAAATCAAAAGAGCACTATTTTCTAGAGCACAAGTTTAGTTTGAGTGTCAGAAGTTAGCATAATTTTTTAATATATATTTTTGTTTAATAAATAAATACAATACAAAATAATAGTTTAGTGTAGATAAACCTCTAAATTTACGAAACAACATAGATAAATTTACATATCTACATAAACCAACATAGAAAAATGGGAAAGAGTCGTAACCAAATTCTCTATCTCTTTTTAACGTAAACTCAATAATTGGTGTTTATTTACTGCAAGTTCAGAGAACACTATCTGAGCACACAAATTTAGTCTTAGTCGGTGTCAGAGGATCGCATAATTTGTCTAATATATTTTAGTAGAATAAATAAATACAATACCGAATAATATTACAGTATAGATAAGCCTCTACAAATCAATACAGAGAAATTTGCGTATCTACATAAACCAACATAGAGAAATGGGAACGAGTCGTAACCAAATTCTCTATCTCTTTTTAACGTAAACTCAATAATTGGTGTTTATTTACTGCAAGTTCAGAGAACACTATCTGAGCACACAAGTTTAGTCTTAGTCGGTGTCAGAGGATCGCATAATTTGTCTAATATATTTTAGTAGAATAAATAAATACAATACCGAATAATATTACAGTATAGATAAGCCTCTACAAATCAACACAGAGAAATTTACGTATCTACATAAACCAACATAGAGAAATGGGAACGAGTCGTAACCAAATTTCAAGTGACAATAAACCGATTACTACGTCGTAACACCGTCGTAGGCCGTAGCACTTAGCACCGTAGCATCAAAACCCACTCATAAACAATTCACGAAAAGGACGAGGGAGCTGTATACTTCTCATGTCTTTTTGTAAAAATGTGTTGGTTTTGGCGCCCATGCACCACGCGGTCGACGTCGAGTGCAAACACAGAATTCGGTTTTGTTTGTGCCGCTGCTGAATAAATGATGTTGCGCCACTTTAGCCTTGTGAATGCAGAGCTCTTGTAAGTGAGTGCCATTACATAATTGTGTTAATTTCTTTTCAACTAAAGTTTTACTGTTGTACCGCTTTACTCTCTTTTCAATTCATTTAAAATTCTTTATTTGATGTTTAAATTCAATTCAAAAGTTTAGTTTTAATTAAAGATGAGGTAGAGTTTTTGCAATGAATTTTATTGAACTCAAATTTGAATAAAATGTGTTTTTTTTATCGTTTTTTTTTGGAATATCATATGTATTGTGTTATTACAGTCACTCTTTTGTCAAACAAAATCCCTAATCATGATTGATTTATTATTGTAGTCTGCAAAACTAGGGTTAAAAGAAGTCATCAAATTATTTAGCTAGAAAAAAACATTATATTTCTTGTCAACCTTAGAAGTACCGTAATATATGCTTATACAACAAACACTATCCTTGCATGCAACTTCCGCAGGTCATTTATTTTTAATTTCGTCACGGGACCTTTTACAGAACGTATAAAACTCACAAGGGTTTTGACTACCTTGTTAGCAAGTAACATTCTTTTGGAATTCCATAATTAGTTTGGTTTATGAAAAAGTTTTTACGAGCTTTAAATTTATTCGAATAATATTTGTAGTTCATAAAATACTCAGCCAGTAGCCACAAAATATTTCGTGACGTAAATACTTCCACGCATTAAGTTTTATTGTTTTTTTTTATTTAGTATAAGGCTAACTTAATTGCGGTTAAGTAATTGGTCGCGGGCTCTTTATTAATAGTAGGAGCTGATATTTTGACAGTCACTTTTTAGATATAACTTCAGTGTTTACTTATATAAAATTGGTGCATTCTCAAAACAGTGTAGTGTTCAAGTGTAAAAGTTAAATGATATGTTATTTTTTTTAAACTGGTAATAATTAAAAATAAAATAAAAAAAAGTGATTGTGATACAACCAAGTATTTTGTGATAATTTCCAAGTGGTTTTGTGTGCAAGTAAATTTTTCATCAAGAAATAACGCTTCATTTACAGTTCGTTTACGTAAGAAGAAGGCGTGATGGTATGTTTTTTTTATTATTCAGAAAACTCCCAGTAAATCCGGGAAATTCTAAAGTTTACTGGCACAGTCACACGCTTAACCTAGTCTTATATACGAGACACTTGTAGACCACAACTTATATAAGTCAAGTCGGTTATGACCACAAATTGACTTGGAGTCTCGACTCGAAGCTTGGAGGAGTTCCAGGTTTGTGAAATTATTGCGTTGGAGTTCCTAACAAGAATTGATATGATATCATTATAATATTACGGTTTGATAATATGATTTAAATTATTCTGTTGAATTCTATTTAATCTACAGAATTGATATAAAGGTATTGTTTATTCATGTGTTAAAAGATTCTTTTCTTATAAATATAAATAAATATCCCGAGACATTCTTTACACACGGCCATCTGG
Organism: Habrosyne pyritoides; assembly: GCA_907165245.1. Lineage (NCBI taxonomy): Eukaryota > Metazoa > Arthropoda > Insecta > Lepidoptera > Drepanidae > Habrosyne > Habrosyne pyritoides. Next base: position 10,090,038 of record OU015596.1, on the reverse strand, counting down.
TCCCAAACTAAGCAGAGCTTGTACTATGGAAACCAGATAACTGATATACTACATATATTACTTTTTTTTTTCTAAATACACACATAAATAGATATTTACAACCAGACACAGAACAAACACATGTTCATGCACACAAATGTTTGTCCTGGGTGGGAATCGAACCCGCGACCTTCGGTTTGGCAGTCAGAGCGCTAACCACCAAGCCAACTGGCCTGCCTAATTTATTCAAGTAAACGAAGCAAAGAATCAATTAAATATGTAATTATGAGTAACGCTCAATGTTTGTAATTAATTAGAATATTTTTGTGATTATTTGTAAAGTTAGTTTTTTTTCAATAAATCATTTTTAATTTTTTTATTTTCATTCTGGTTTTAAATCCTACTTTAATAAAAATAATAATTCGACATATTCAATGTTATTATAATATGTAAATGACACAAAATTAATATAAAAAGATTGTGTGAAACTAAAATTGAACGGTGTCACGCGGAAAATTCAAAGTATTTTCTCTCTGAAATGTAATTTCGAACGGAATAATCTAGTTTTGGCGTCCCCTCACACGGCGCACTAACGATGCATTCAAGTTCACTGCGGCTACATGCTCTTTGAAACCAAATTTGTTAGTAAACTTTACACGCTCTTATTTAATAAATAAATTAGTTCTAGTTTAAATTGACATTTGAAATTAGAATTTGTGAAATTAGCTTTTTTTTGATTAATGGCATTTAGATGAAGAATATAAAGTTTTTAGCGCGTTTGTGATTTGAAACTCGATGAAACAAAAAAGCAACACTAAAAAGACAAAAAAGAAATACAAGAAGCCTGCGAGAGAATTAAATAAGGTTCTGAAGTAAAAACTTTTATTTTTTTTTATTTTTTTTATTTCTTTTTACATTTTCTACGGACTCTTAGTCCGTACTCTTTGAAGATTCTACGATGAATTATTTTAAGATCTATTGTATTGTGTTTCTAAAAATTAACATCTTTCCGCGCGTGCTCAGCTCGTTGTTTTGAACTGAGGCTTGTGGTTCCTTAGTGTTACATTAAATTTTTCTATTGCCGATACATGGATTAAAATAACTTAGCATTTACTTAAATTTAGTTACACTTGAAGTTAAAACTTCTACCACGTGTGAATTGCATACATAAAAAAAACTAATCAGCTGATTGTGCTCGGCATCGCCTGGTTAGAAAATGACAGTCGAACTGTCAAACTGAATATCACGTTATTTTTACCACGATTTTCATACAAAAATACCATCCAATATTCCGACCTTAAATAATGTATAGATATCAAATAGGTATGCTGTTACATTTTCTATACTGTTCTTATTTTATGTTGGTGTTTTTATTTGGTTCATTAAACCCATTGATATGAAACTATTTGATTACTTACCATATATTTGACAGGCCAGATGGCTTGGTGGTTAACTCTCTGACTGCCAAGGCGAAGCTCGTGGGTTCGATTCCCACCCAGGACAAACATTTGTGTGCATGAACATGTCTGTTTGTTCTGTGTCTGGGTGTAAATATCAATATAAGTGTGTATTTAGAAAAAAAAGTAGTATATGTAGTATATCGGTTAACTGGTTTGCATAGTACAAGCTTTGCTTAGTTTGGGACCAGATGGCCGTATGTAAAAGAATGTCCCGGGATATTTATTATTATATTAATATAATTCATATCGTTAAACTAAAACATCAATAACAATATTAATCAATCAAGTACGCCTCAGATGAACGCCTACAAGGGTGTTAATGCCCTATTTCACGGCTGCATTTATTCTATCAATTGAATTATTAGGCTGTTATTATAAATAAACATTATTTTAACTACTTTCAGATCAGCTAGCTATATAAATAGATATCAATTATGGTTTTCATGAGAACCCTCTGCGCCATAGGCATATATACCGAATAAGAGCCATAAGAGGCTAACGTCCCTTAAAAAAAATGGTTTTTAAATTTCGACACCTTTGAGTAGCTCTTAGTGGAGAGTTCATCCGGGGAAGTACTAGCACCTTACTCATTTTCGCATTGCACTTGTATTGCTATTTTTCGTTAGGTACGGGGGCCGTTGAAATTACAGGTACATGAGACTTAATAACATCACGTCACAGGGCCGACAACGGATTAGCGAGGCTCTGGTGTTGTTAATGCCCATAGGTGACGGTGACCACTTACCATCAGATGGACCATGTGCTTGCTTGTCGGCTCATGTGGTAAAAAAAAAAGACTTATTGATAATAACTCAAGTAGAAGACTGTCGCCAAATACTGGATCAAGTAACCGCCTGCTTGCCTAACTATAAGAGTTCCTTTTATACTACGGAATCCTAAAAAAGCACCAGCTGGTTTAATGTGACATCTTTAATTATTATTGTAAGCTACGTAAACTCTTCATTCTTATGATGAAATGCAAACATATCCACCGTAAAATGAGAATCAAATAATAATATAACGCACCTACTACAATTCAATCTGCAGTTTGTTCAAAGATAACTTACAAACGTTTGTTGCTGAAGTAGTAGTTGTGTCTTTGTTTGGAAATTCTCTCTTAGAATGATCTCTTAGTAACTCTCATAAGTCTATCAAAGTTTGTGAAATATTGGAACTAATTGATTTCTCGTTACAAAAAATACTGGTATAAGAAATTGGTCAAAAAATAATTAATTGAACGTAGTCGCGTGAAAATTTAAGCTTTATTGATCAGAAGGTAAGTATTTTATATTTCCTTGGCTTGAAAATTGCAAAATATTTAATCCGCAAGGAAGGACGGCGACTGGGATGTGATTAGAGCGCTGCCTTGGGGCGCTTCCGGGAAACTGGAGTCAATGCCCTCAGAGGGCTTACCACTTTTATTGCGATTCAACGAAGCTGTATTAAAAATATTGAATACACATTTATTATAATTTTAAATGATTAATGTATAAGGTTAAATATGGTATATCGGTTCATAAGTTATCAAGGTAGGTAGTCAAGCGTCTACATAAGAACCTCATTAGTAAATGCAACACGTCATTATTTTCCATCCCAGAAATTTTGGACGAAGAAGAAGTAGTAGAAGAGATCACAGTTCAGTACAGAGTTTGTCCTGTCAAGTATTTCCACCATACCTATTCCTATCGTAAAGCAGCTGTGGAGTATTTATTAATATCATACGTAAGTGTTGATAGCGTATTGCAGATGTCCACTGGAGGCGGTGACCGCTTACCATCAGATGGCCCTGTCTGTTGGGCGGTCTTGATCTAATATAAAAATAAACACAATTACCGTTTTATGCCTTAATAACCCATTTATCTTTACTTAGTAAAAATCAAAGTCACTCCCGCAGTTTGTACGCTTAGATCTTTTAAACTTCGCAACGGATTTTAATGCAGTTTTCAGCAATAGATAGAGTGATTTAAGAGGAAGGTTTATATGTATTAGTATCTACATTGTACCCGAAGCCGGGGCAGGTCGCTAGTGTATTATAAACTCAAACTCTATTTACATACGAGTCATTATAAGAAATCACTGACTAACTGCTGTTATAGTCTATAGCTCTGGTTTATTATAAATGCGAAAGTTTGTATGTATGGATGTTTGTTACTCTTTCACGCCAAAACTACCAAACGGATTTGGATGAAACTTAGCATGTACATAGAAACTGCCCTGGAATAATACAGGCTGCTTTTTATGTTGGGAAAATGTTACATGTTTGACAGCCAGTGTTTTATAAATTGAAACCTTCGCAGAAAAATATGCAGCTTTTACCCATTAAAAAAAATCTATTCGTTAGACAAAGAATAAAGATAATACCAGTAATAAAATGCTGACATGTTCCTAAAATAAATTTCCATCGGTGTTTTTGCGTTCGACGCTACATTCGTTCTGTGGATTAATAATTCTACTCGGTAAGAACTTTTAATCTGTCGGGACAAATTGTCGGTATGTACAAACATGATTTAGTATATTGTTCTGATATGAGATATACATGTTCCTGTATATACAAATATATCTTGGGTATGTCTACATGCAGTCTAAACCATTATAAACTGTACGCTTAAAATAATCCACAATGTACAAAAGTATAATAATAACAAATACAAACATTTAAATAATACCTGTTAGTTTAACCTTTCGTATAATGCATGGTTTGTTGTATAGAAATTTGGTTATTTTTAAATTATATAAATAAATATGCTTGGATATATATTTACATACGGCCATATGATCCAAAACTAAGCAGAACTTGTGGCATGGAAACCAAATAACTGATATACTAAATATATTTAAATTGACATAGAACAGATATGTTCATACACACAAATTTTTGTCATGGGTGGAAATCAAACATGTTTATTAGTTATTAATACTTTGGAAAAAAAAAAAAAAAAAAAAAAAACCCACAGTCTGTGGCGTCGGAACATTGTCTCTAACTACCAAGCCCACTGGCCCGGCTGTTCAGCTACTTTTGTTGCTGACTGTTTAAATTTATTAAACTTTCACCTCAAGGACATGAGCTTTTAGCACTGTGCGGGCCCAGTGCAGTTCGGTAGATTTCGCCTTGACTGCACCTGTATGCGGATTTTTCACGATATTTTTGGATTTTCAGATTCGATATAGTTACTCACAAATTAATATTTGGCCCCCACCCATGATCCCTGGATTAATGCAGATTTTTAATAATAATTTTTAGAAATTTTATTAATTGAAAATAAAATATTGTTAGCTAATTGATTCTCAAATTTTGATGGACCTGGATCTACATACATTTTGTAAAGGAATATAAAATAAATAATATATTATCCTATACCGTTGCACGACTGAGTATAGATCTCCTTTTCCTTCATCCAGTTATCTTCGTCAGTTGTTGTATTGAGACAATATTTCTAGTGAAACTACGGCTTGTAACGCCACCTGTGTTTAAATCTGCGACACCCTATCCGTGCGTTCCACACTACCGCACCTCTGACCCACATATCGTTTGGTTTTTAAATATGGGCAGATATTCTAAAGGTTCTTACAAAAATGGTGTTATACAAGTCATAGTTTAACAATGTAACACCAACTACAAATTACTATCGATTTTTATACAATTTGTATGGTTATAACTATGAGTAGATTGGCTTATATAATTTTTTTTTACAATGTATAAGACATGATATTTTAACAAAATAGCAGTCTATAACTAAAGGCTCTCAAGGCTATTAGTCAGCTATGAACAGAGCGAGTATGATTAGGGTAATGTTTTTTTTAATTATCCTAGTTTTATCGATTCCGTTGTGATAGATTATATTAATAAACGCTTATAAAAGCCTTACACTGTATAGCTATCTATACTGTAAACAGTAAAAAGAACATGGTTCTGTCGTTTTTTAAAATAAAATATGTTTTTCTATGTAATAATGTGACTTTATTAGTAATTTTCGACAAAACTCTATTAGGTTAAAAAAAATATGGAACAAAAAAAAAATACCTACTTGTCATTAAAATTATTTTTGAAAGTCATTAAAAAAAATATGCCGATACATTTTTTACACACGGCCATCTAATCCCAAACTAAGCAGAGCTTGTACTATGGAAACCAGATAACTGATATACTACATATCCAACATTTTTTTTTCTAAGTAGGTACATACTTATATAGATATTTGCACCCAGACACCGAACAAACTGACATGTTCATGCACACAAATGTTTGTCCTGGGTGGGAGTCGAACCCGTGGCCTTTGGCTTGGCAGTCAAGAGTCGCTAACCACCAAGCCAACTGGCTATCAATCTATTAAACATATACAACAGTTTAAGTGCATTTTGTATTTCAATTTCAGGGATAATATCGTACTATGTACGTATGTAGGTTAGCAAAAAACAATTTATACTTGTTTTGAAAATATAAAACAAAAAAAGAGGTCATAATCTAGTCTATCTAGTAATTTAAACTCTAGCGAACATTAGTTCTATAGTTATTCATTCATATTGGATTCCAATCCAATATCTTTCTTAGTGTAAAAAATAGAATTTGTATTCAAAATTCAAAAATTCAAAACCATTTATTCAGTTTAGGCCTTCGGAGGGCACTTATGAAGGTCAAATTTAAAGTTACTGAAGCTACAACCGGTTCGGAAGTCAGCCTTCAACTGAGAAGAACCGGCAAGAAACTCAGCAAGGTTACATTCTTTTTTATTTGTTATATAAATTTTTATCTATTCTGACTTTTTGGCTATTTTATAATTTCAATTTTACATAATTTATATTTAACAATTACAAAATACTTATTATAGGTAACATTAGTAAAAACAAAACAAAAAAAAAAAAATATGACAAGCCTACAAAATAGAAAATAACAATAATTAGGTACTTACAACTTAAACAAGAGATTTAGAGGTGCACTGTGCAGAGAGCAGCTATTTCCATACATTTTCATCTTCAATATAATGAACTACCTGGTAATACGCTTTTTCTTTCAAAACTTTCCTAATATAATTTTTAAATTTATGATCAGACATTTTGGTTATTGAAAGCGGTATCTTATTATAAAATCGAACACAATTACCAAGAAATGACTTGTTAACTTTAGTTAGTCTAAAGTATGGAACAACTAACTTCTCCCTTTGTCTTGTATTTATACTATGAATATCTAATTTTGACTCAAACATTCCTATGTTTCTACGTATAAACATTATATTTTCATAAATATATAGTGAAGGTAATGTCATTATATTTATTTCCCTAAATAAATCTCTTAATGATTCACGGGGACCCATACTGTAAATTGCACGAATTGCTCTTTTTTGTATAATAAATATTGATTCTATATCCGCTGCTGCTCCCCAAAACAAAATACCATAGGACAAGAGGCTATGAAAATATGCAAAATAAACTAATTTGGCCGTCTCAACATTCGTCAATTGTTTAATTTTCCTAACAGCAAAAGCAGCCGAACTTAATTTAGCAGCTAGAGTATCAACCTGGGGTCCCCATTGCAATTTATTGTCTAATGTAAGACCCAAAAATACCGTTTTATTTACAAGATCAATATGGCTCCCATCTATTATTATTTGGCTATCTACTTGTGCTACATTTGGTAAAGAAAACCTTAAGCATTTAGTTTTCTTTGAATTTAGTAATAGATTATTTGTAGCAAACCACCTACAGACAATTGACATAGTATGATTAACTTTAGTTAGATCTTTGTCTTTTCTATTAACTTTAAAAACTAATGATGTATCATCAGCAAACAAGACAATATCTGTGAGGTCATTTACAACATATGGCAAATCATTTATATATACTAAAAACAAAAATGTACCTAAAATTGAACCCTGGGGTACCCCCATTTCGACTAAAGAGCCCTTGGATGTTGTGCCAGTAATCCCTACCTTTTGCTGGCGATTTGATAAATAAGATAAAACAAGATCATGAGCAGTTCCACGAATTCCGTAGAAGTCAAGTTTTAGTAGTAGCGTACGGTGGTCAACGCAATCGAATGCCTTGGACAGATCACAAAAAATGCCAATCGCATCCTGTGAATCCTCCCATGCGCCATAAATGTGCTTCAGCAATGTTGCTGCCGCATCGGATGTAGATCTTCCCTTCGTGAAACCGAACTGATGACCATGCAATACCTTATGCTTAGTAAAGTGACTTGACATTTGATTAAGCAGCAATTTTTCAAAGATTTTACTAAGTGCTGGCAGAACGGAAACTGGTCTGTAATCAGATGGATTCTCCCTACAACCGGACTTGAAAATAGGTACTATTTTACTATAGTTCATTAAATCAGGAAAACAACCCTGATCAATGCATTCATTAAAAATATTTGACAAAACAGGTGCAATCACTGTTATTATTGATTTTACGATTGTTACTGATAAGCCCCATAAATCTTCAGTACTTTTCATATTGAGAGAATTAAAAGTTATTATGATATCGCTAGCATTAATATGGTCAAATTTAAAACTTGGAAATGTATTATGAATATGCTGCTTGAGTAAAGATTCCGCTGCTATAGGACATGATTTAAGGCTTTTAGTAGTTTTACCAGGTATACTCGTGAAGAAGTTTTCAAAAGCACAGGCTACATCTAAATTATTTGTTAGAATTTTATCATTAATTTTAAGAGTTACCTGTTCATTATTATTTCTAATTTTACCAGTTTCCGTATTAATAACATTCCAGACTGTCTTTATTTTGTTATTAGCATTACCTATTTTATTACATATAAAGTAAGATTTAGCTTGATTACTATTACTGAAGCTAAATCTTACTTTATATGTAATAAAAAGTAAGATTTAGCTTGATTACACACTAACTTGAAAGTCTTTGAAAATTTTCTAACATATTTATGAAATTCCTCGTTCTGAGTTAGAGATTTTAAATGATAAAGTTCATACAACCTATCCCTGCTCTTACGAATACCTTTTGTAGCCCAGTCACTAAATCCCATTTTACTATTTACCTTCACTATTTTAGTAGGACAGGCTCTATTAAAATTATCGCAAATCCCAGACAATAAACCTTTATACAAGACATTGGGCTCAACACTATGATATATTGTATTACAGAGTTTCAGTTCAAAATTATTCTTAAAGGTGTCTAATCTTGCCTTAGTAGTAGGTCTAATTACTTTCGTTACTTTAAATACTTGTCTTTTAAATGGCAATTCTATTAATTGAGCCTTATGATCCGAGCGAACACCACTAATAATCGATTTCCCTAGTATACTACTATTAGTTAATATATTATCAATACAAGTAGCCGAAGTGGCTGTAGATCTTGTTGACTCACTAAACAATAAATCTAAGTTGAACGATTTGAATAAGGCAACAAAATTCCGACTTTCAGATGAATTACTAAGAGTATCTACATTAAAGTCGCCACATACAACTATTGACTTGTTAGAATTATTAAATAACTTACGAAGAATCTCTTCCATTATAGACGTAAACAATAAAAAATTTGATGCCGGTGGCCTATAAACACAAACAATAATATAGTTCTGCAACTCTGCACAAGACACCTCACAAAATGGTCAACAGAGAGGCTACAAATATCTTTACGATCCTTGAATTTAATATTATTATTTATAAGAATTATTGTGCCGCCACCTTCTGCAGATAATCTATTGAATATACTGGCAACTGTAAAGTTTTTAATATTAAAAAGCATAGTGCCCGGTTTCAACCATGTCTCTGTAAAACATAATACATATATCTATATTTATTTTATCTAATAATAAATGAATATCAAGAATTTAGCCAAAGAAGCGATTAATATTCTGATGTAATAAAAAAGTCGAACTGTTTAGCTTCTCTGTTGTCAAAAGTTTTTGTTTAAAGAACTATTCTGAGATTTAATGTTAAAATGACTTGTTCTTACTGTGTTATCCCTTATCCTATTAATATTATATGCTACAAGTGATGCAATCAATTTCTTAAGTTTTTTTGGAATAAAAAGGGTATCCTGTTTCAATTTCAAATTACTAACAAACTTGTTAGTATCAAAATAAATAAAATTAGCACTATGACATGTAACATTATGCATATGGTTATTTAAATGCCAAATATAGTTATTCTCCATATCCGAGTAGTTGGAAGAGTATGGGAAAGCACATAACATTATTTTAATTACCTCTAATTTTGATAAAGAATTGAGACTATTTATCAAAATGTCAAAATCTACCAAAGGTCAATCCAACGTTTTTGGTTCTAGATTGAATATTAATTTTGGCCGGTGGACTACACGCCTTTGTTCTAGTTTCGTTATCTGAAAGGTATCTATGATTTATCTACTAACCTATACCTATAACCTTGACCCGGCAAAGATATAAAGAAAAAATAAATCAATCATAGATAGATAATCAAAATAATCTTGATGAAGAAACCAGGTAGCTATTTTTATTTAAAATTTCATAAATATTGCCATTTATTATGGGCATACATTGGATGATTTAAGGGAACAGCTGTATTTAGGTTTCAGAGCATTATGTTCAAAGTTAAATTTAGTAATAGAAGACAATACAGGATGTTACAAAACGACCCGTAAAGCATAAAGGAGGTTAAGTGAGTCCATTCACAATATTTAAGAACCGTAGTAACGCTGCATAACATATCCCCCATAAAAGAAACAGATTTTAATGAATGAAAAATAGAAAAGCTATTAAAGTAGACAATTATTAGGTAAAATCTGGTTCTCTGACATGACAGCTTACTAGGGTTGTGGGCATTGATAATTAATTATATTTTTAAGGGTATTTTATAACACGTTGTATAATCTCTAAAGAAATAACCATACCTAATCCATACATAGAATGAGTAAATTATCGTTAGAAGCATCATTGTGACCAACAATTACACGAACAGAATGACGTACATAAGCCGCAGACTGGATGCCATCCGCGTTGGAGTCCTAATGACCTGGATTTACGACTTTAGATAGTATTAACTCGCTTTGCTGAGCTTTAGGATGTTTGTTACTTACGTAATATATTTATCTATATGTTTGTGATGGAATGAAGTGGAGAGCACGCGGATTTGCGACGGAGTTTGCGCGTGTTCTAGTTGAGTTGTAGTGGAACTTTGTGGTGATTTAAAGTCACTATTTCATTTGGTCTGAAGAATTGGCTTGGTAAGCAAAACTCACCAAATAATCTAATGTTTAAAAAATTATGTTTTTGTGATTTGTCTTCAATGCCTAGATCCTGCTCTTGAAGCCTTGGCGAGTAGTATTGTATGCAGCCTGAAGAAAAAAAAAGGAATTAAAAGATTTTTGGATTATAAAAATGAAATGAATGGTCTTAATTTTAAAGCAAACCGTACTTAAACAAATAACCTTCATCGTAAAATCTGATCGAATCATAGTCAAAGTAAAAAAAAATAAAAAGAAAAAATAGTCCATATATAAGCTTTTACACCCCAGAGAAATATCTTTAAAGAGTTAAATCATTCATATAATAATCCTAATAATATTATAAATGTGAACGTTTGTATGTATGAATGTTAGTTACTCTTTCACGCAAAATCTACCAAACGGATTTGGATGAAACTTGGCACATATATAAAAAATGCCCTGGAATAACACATAACATACTTTTTGAGCCGGGAAAATGTTACATCCCTCGGGAACTTGGGTGAAACCGCGGGGGAGAGCTAGTATAAGATAATACCATCCCGTTGTATCCAATTACGGGATTAGATCCAGTTACACTACAATCCGCGCTACCTACGTGTATAATTCACAAGATGTGTCACAAAATGCCCGCCCCTTTGTTTCAGCTAGTGTTGTTATGTTAACTCCTAATTTATTCACTATGGTAGTTATTTAGGCCACTTTGAGCACATGTCATTTCGTTTATTGTATTTGTTTTGTGGAAAAATTGTACTTTCTACCATAAACCTTTGTTGAACTTGAGTTACTTATGTAAGTAATAGCTGTCCCTTGTGGTTTTACCTGTGTTTTCGGGATATTCTAGGAATACTATAATATAAATAAATCTTGGTCTCAAACTAAGCAGAGCTTGTACTATGGAAACCAGATTACTGATATACTACATATACTACTTTTTTTTCTAAATACATACTTATATATATATATATATTTGCACCCAAACACAGAACTAACAGATATGTTCATGCACACAAATGTTTGTCCTGGGTGGGAATCGAACCCGCGACCTTAAGTTTGGCAGTCAGAGCGTTAACCACCAAGCCAATTGTTCTGTCAAAGTACTATTATTTATCATAGGCTATGTGTATGCCAAATTTCAGCATGATCGGTTCAGTTATTTAGCTATGAAAGCGTAACCAAAAACAAATTCAATTTTGCGTTTATAATAAAAAGTAATGGTAAAGAAGTAAATGAAAAGGAAGTGAGAATAAGAATAAAATGGATTCTCTAATCAAGACCTCAGAAATCTTCGAGTGAAATTCACTTACCTCTTTCCAGAGGGCAGAAGAAGTGTCACGATAATCGATTGACAACAAGGCGTCATCTTCAGTCGTATCTAAACCAAAAACAATTGAAGATCTTTATAAATTAATAGAAGTTGAAAACAAAAACTTTTTAGAGGTAGTAGAGCTCTTAGTGCAAAGTTTGCCCGGAGAAGTACTGCCACCTTACTCTGGTGAATACCTGCATTATTGTGTTTCGGTCAAAAAGGTAAGGGGGCTTGTGAAATTCACATGACAGGCACATGACACTAAACGTTTTAGGGTCGCCAACACATTGGCAATGCCCCTGGCCTTGCAAATCTTCATTCACCGCGGTGACAACTTACCATCAGGTGGACTGTCAGACTGCTCGTCGGCCTATTAGTCCTATTAGATGGAATCTTTCCTAAATTAAGTTCTTTATTAGCGTCCCGTGATATCAGTTCCGTTCCCAGCATAAAAATAAACCTTTTGCTCTTTTCTTTTCTACGATGCAAAGTGAGCACAAACAAAAATTGCACTTTGGCATTCATATCATTAGTAAGATAAATTACGTAATTCCTAACTGCTCTCAAGACCATGATAAATGTAATTAAACCTAAATTAATTTTACCCTCATCATGCTTTAAAACGTTAAAATAGATTTAAAAATGGCAGCTGCGAGCACACAAAACGAAAGGAAAATTAAGCACTCATCAAAAATGTAAAGGTGGGAATGATCCACTTCTCGCTCTAATTGGTAAGTGTTCGCGGATTTGTGTTGAAGCTCTGCATGTGCCACAGTTTAAAAATAAGCTGACGGTCTGCCAATGTTAATTGTTCTTTAGGAGCCTAATACAGATTAAAACAAAAGATCATTCAGATGATAAATTAATATCATAAATATTCGCTGTGCTTGTGTACAGCATTGCACATAAATGTATCTATGAAAAAAAAAAAATGAAATGTGAATGAGTATAAATACAGATCATTGACATAATACAAATGTTAAAAAAATATCAAAAATAATCAATAACTGCCTACACTTTAAAGCAATAATTTATAAAGAAAATAATTATAGAAAATGGTATAAAAAATTCAGCTGCAAAAGACTGTAAATATTGATTTTTACTATACATTTTCTAAAACAGAATCCATGGCGTCAACTAACGCAAATAATTGTAGTATAACCCAATTCGTCACTTTAAATGTCACCACCCCACATCGCATTTTGTCACCATTGTTGTTCTCTGTAGTGACGTAATAAACGCGAACCTTAAGGCGTGGCATTGGACTTAGTTCTGAAAGCAGTTGCTCTTTCTCGTTCCATTCTCTACGTCTCTTGCAAGTTATGTTGTGACCTCTTTTATATAAAAATCCAAATATAAAATGTGTAGTATAGATATACATTTTTTTTGTTTCTGGTTTTTCAAAATTTATAGTCACGGTTTATTTTCAGCCAGTTTCTAAGATGAAAATGATAATCAATTTTATTTTTTGTAAAGAAACGTTACCTTTGTGTTAATCCAGAACACATTCTATCTATGTGCGAAGCCGTTTATGCGTGATTTAGTCACAAAAAAAAATACTTTTTATGATATCCTGCGTAGTCGATAGTCTAATAAAATTAATTCGTGTGATTGATTTATTACAGACATACTTTTAATCATTATGGTAACACTGTAGCTAATGCTTGTCAAAGGTTATCAGCATATCAAGATTAAAAGGGCAATTAAGGTAATGTTTTAGCTTAAGGGGTGTGGTATAACGTACACTACTACCCTATCATCGTGCTATTTTTTTCATATTATAATTTAGGGAGCTATCCACCACTGTCAACCTGATGGTAAATGGTCAACGTCATTTATGGACATTTGCAATAATAATAAATAGATTCAAAATATCGCCCTTTATTTTTTTTAAGTTCCTACTCCATATCGTAGCACTGTGGGAGTATAAACCGTTATCAAATCACCGTAACCCAGTTTCCTAAGCTTAAGTTCCTTTTAGGCGGCGTCCTCACGAATTTCTTATGCCACCCGAGTAATGTACTTAAAGTACACCATCTAAACTTGATCCTTTACTATTCTTAACTCCTCTCAGTTAGTATTACTTTAGATAGATCATCAGACTTCATTGACATTCGAAACGTGACTACATTCTTTATTCTAGAGTAGTAGAGCTCTTAGTGTAGAGTTCGCCCGGGGAATGCCACCACCTTATCAATTTCCGCCATGAAGCATCAGAGCACTCCTATTATCGTGTTTCGGTTAGAAAGGTAAAGGGGCTCTGTGAAATTACAGGCACATGAGACTTCACGTTCCAGAGACGACAGCACATTGTCGATGCCCCTGGGACCCAAATATCCATGGGCAGCGGTGACCACTTACCATCAGATGGGTCCGCCTGTTTGTCGACCCATGTGGTATGAAAAATAGCATAGTGGTGGATATTAATTGTTGATCTTTTGGATTTTTTTAGTCTGTGGCACCCGTGCTAACGAGTGAACTCTTTCAGCGAGGGTGACTCATTTACACTTCGATTTTAACCAATGATGTCATATTCAGTTACTCGAAATCCCTTTAAATTAATAACCACCGAAATTCATGCAGGTTTAATATCATTTATAAACTCATTTACTTGGTAATATTATATTGTGCACACGAGTGTGTTGTTTTCGAGGAAGTTAATCATCTTTCTTATTTCCTTGTCCTTATTTTAGGGTTGCCTCTCAAGTTTACTCTCATACAAACATATCTCTGTTATGATCTATATTTATCTCGCTTCTTGCAAGTTCACCAAAACTGATAATGTTTCGAAGAAAATAATTTGTTATTGCATTGTATTGAAATTCGAAATTGCTTCTTAAGTGTATACTTTCATAAAAATATAATTTTGCTATTTATCATCCTTATTATTTTGCTAAAAAACGCATTGAGAAATATTCTTTTAATACCCTAAAAGGTTTTTTTCTATTGTGTTTTAAATATATTTTTTTGCGATCGGCAGTGACCTATGGCAATGTCAACCACGAAAGTGAAATTCAAGTTATTATATTCAGTAAAAGCTTTGTCATTGTCAAATTCTTGTATTCATTGCCGCTTTGTTACGCCTATCGCCATCTAGCATGAAAACCTCGAAACTTCGGCTAAAAGTTTTCTTTTCCTCTTCAATTTAACATCATCACGGTTACATGCGTAATTTAGACCCTAATTACAATGCAATTACGTTGCTTTTGCAAACGTAGTTATAATAAAATTTAAATTTAGATTAGATACCAAACAACAGAAAACAAATAATGGAAGAACTAAAACTATGCAGCCAATAAATGAAATGGATTTCAATTAGCATATTACAACTTTTTCCACGAATGACAATGCAATTAGGAGATAGGTACCTACAATGTATTCGCAAGTCCAATTAATAAGAGTACGAGTGTTTTATAGTGTGTGGGTAGACTATCTGAGCTACTAGTTGTCTTCACCAAGCAATTAATCTCTAATTTAATAATCTAATAAAACAAATTGTTTTTAATTTCCATATTAAAACGTTTTTTTCCACGAAAACAATTAGATACAATGTAAGCGAGTACCTACTGTTAATGAGAGTGGCACATTGACAGTGAAAGTGTCACTGTGTGGGTCGGTAGGTCGGTGTTACTCGGTGGTACTCGGCGGGATTCGGCTGTTGCATCGTTGGGCCGACTGCCGCGTCGGCATCGCAGGGCGCGACCTCGGACGTAGACCTCGAGATACGGGTGAGGACATATTAGAGAGCGGAGAGAGTAGCGGAGCGAGTTTACATTTTTAGGGTTGTAGAGAATTTCACTGCTATGGTATGACCGACACACAAGTATTTTCCACTTGACGGGTGTTACCAGGTTATTGACTGAAATTATTAGTTTGTTTTTACATAATTTTGACTTTAACTCGTTGCTCTATTTAAATTTAGTAATTTTATTTAATTTTGGAACAAACCAAGCGTAGTTTTTTCGTGGCATTTAAAAAGAAAATCATTTACAAGATACGTACATTTAATAAGACATTTGTCTCGACTACCGTAGGTATTATCTTACATAATATTACTGTCGAACCAAAGACGAAATTCCTGTACTCCAAGATAGAGAGCACAGAGATTACAGCGTTGTGTGTTTGTTCACATATCATGTTGCATATGAAATCATATCACGGAGGATACATTCCTACATACTTGTCGTTTATGAAGTCTGTGACTGTGCCATCAAATTGAATTCCACTCGTCTCGACTATGAGTAGTAAAGTTAGTTGAGTTATATACTCACACATCGAAATGTTATATATTTTTATGTGTACTTGAGAGCTTGAAAGTACTCAGCGAAGGTTGTTACGTTTATTTTCATGTTGATTTGGATTGAATTTTTCTAATAGTATTTGTTTCATGTTAGAAATGTAATTGTGTACTTAGTAAAGAAAAAATACAATGATATTAGGTACAAATGTGAGTTTAAAAAAAAATGGTAATTTTTTTTATTTATAACATATTATACATACAATGATTTAACATACTTCAATGGGGAAATTCTTTGCACACATCCATCTGTTCCTAAAATATGCTGAGTTTGTACTATGGAACGATCTAATCGATAATTGACACATTATATATATTTTTTAGTTCTAAATTCATAGTGATAAAGATAGTTCTACCCAGAAAGCAAACTAACAGACATGTTCATGCATACAATTGTTTATCTTAAAGGGAATTGAACCACCAAGTCAACTTACAAATATTTACTTGATTTTTTGAAGAAACCAAAAGTTAAAATGACGTTTATGCCAATCTCAAATATCTTTAACAAATCATAAGACAAATACGTTTGAGTTAAATCCGGTGCCCTCATATTGAATTTATATGGAACATGCGGATCGTGACATCTCCATGAAGCGTATAAAAGGTCTAACGATGCCAATAAATACGCGAGCGATACATTCATGGTTCGTTGCACACATGAATGGAACAATATCTGTTACTGACTGATGTTTAGTTAGAATATAGGTTACTAGTATTAACCTATATTCTAACCTACCTGTTACCAGATGTACTACCCGTACACTTATACAGGCTGTTACAAAACTAACTATAAAGCCGAATGGAGGTTTAATGGGGCCTTATAAGAGTCCATTCACAATATTTAAGATCCGTAGTAACGCTGTATAACATACCCTAAAAAAATTTAAAATCTGATTTTTATGAATGAAAAATAGAAAAAATTCAAAATTCAAAACCATTTATTCAGTTTAGGCCCTCAGAAGGCACTTATGAAGGTCAAATTTAAAGTTACTGAAGCTACTACCGGTTCGGAAGTCAGCCTTCAACTGAGAAGAACCGGCAAGAAACTCAGCAAGGTTACATTATTTTTTATTTTATTAAATTCTTTTTTATCTATTCTGACTTTTTGGCTATTTTATAATATCAATTTTACATATTTTTATATTTAACAATTACAAAATACTTAATAAAGCTAACATTCAAAAACAAAAAAAAAAGAAATAACAAGACTACAAAATAGAAAATGACAATAATTACTTACAACTTAAACAAGAAAATTAGAGGTGCACTGTGCAGAGAGCAGCTATTTCCATACATTTTTATCTTCAATATAATGAACCACCTTGTAATACGCTTTTTCTTTCAAAACATTCCTAATATAATTTTTAAATTTATGATCAGACATTTTGGTTACTGAAAGCGGTATCTTATTATAAAATCGAACACAATTACCAAGAAACGACTTGTTTACTTTAGTTAGTCTAAAATATGGAACAACTAACTTCTCCCTATTAAAAAACTAATAAAGTAAAAAACTATTAAAGTAAACAATTATTAGGTAAAATAGGTATGTAGGCCTTTCTGTTAAATAATCTGGTTCCCTGACATGACAGCTTACTAGGGTTGTTGGGTTTGATAATTAATTATATTTTTACGGGGTATTTTGTAACCGTACACTTATAGAATAGGATTGAAAATGGCGTCGATTCTGTTCACCACTCTCTCTCGCACACTGTCGACTGTAGTATAGATAGCGACAGTGTGCGAGTGAGAGGTGTACAGAAGCGACGCCATTTTCAATCCTATTCTATAAGTGTACCATTGGTGTATTTCATAATACATGATTATGGGGATGTTACATTTTCCCGGGATAAAATATATTTTATATATTATTTTAGGGAATATTCTATGTATCTGCAAAATTTCATCCAAACCTGTTTGGTAGTATTTGCGTGAAAGAGTAACAAACATCGAAATATCCGTGCGTCAACCTTTACAAATAAGACCTTTACAAGTAGGATGTAGGATTGTGAATGAGTATTTTTGTGAACACTTTTACATTTAAAGCAACTCAAGCTGGATTTAAATTTGAAAGTAATGTTGTATTACATAAACTAAAAGGAGAAAAAGAAATGATAATTCTGTACCAACTACCAATACATTTGATAGTTTTTATAGAACTCAAGATAATTTAATAAAATATTGCGATCAAGAAAAATAAATAGTACCATTAGTAATAATTTTCACAAATAAAATGTTTGTAGTGTCTACTTGAAATAGGTTTTATATAAATTAAATTAAATACCTAAATCGCTCAGCTAACCGCTACGCTACACTCCTATGTCCGCTACTTTATGAATGCAGGGGTGCCAACTGTACGAACCGTGTAATTGGCAGTAATAGGCGGACGATGGAAACCCAGCTTTATTAGGCAACAGACAGACGGACGGTCCAACCGTTTAGGTTGATTTGAAATAAATGTTCATTGCTGATTGTTTTAAATAAAGTATGAAATGGAAATGTAAAGGTTGTTCCTGAGATTTTATTTGTTACCTTTTTTATATTTAGGTTGACAAGGGGTTAAGCTATGGATAAAGTACTTAATTATGTTGCTTTATTAAGCTACCACTTACTCATGGAACGTTGATTAACTTAACACTTTTTAAATGGTCATATAAAATAAACGTCACATTGACAGAAAGGTCGTTGATAAATACTCGTGAATATAAATAGTGTTTTGTTTTATATTCGGTTAGAAATCTTAAGGTTATTAGTGTATGATTATTTTATGAACGTACTAGTTCTACCCCGCGGTTTCGTCCGCGTTCTCGTAATAATAAGCAGCCTATGTCTCTTTCCATACCATAGTTTACGTGACTGCCAAATTTCATCAAGATCAGTTCAGACGTTTAGCCATCAATGCGTCATAAACAAACTCACTCTCGCATTTATTATATTAGTTAGAATTAGAATGAATAATAAGGTTCCATAGCTAAATGTCATACTACCCGTATATTTTCATCCCATCTGTATTCAAAGTAAAATTACCGAGTAATAGTATAATAATAGTCTATTGGCATTTATACTGTAGAAGGTCGGTGTTATCCATGAATCCCCAAACTGTTCAAATAGTGAAGGGAAATTACAAAAAAGAAAACTGTCAGAGTGTGACAGAGAGAGTTGTTTTATTTTTTGTGGAGCAATCACAGTAATAACATTGATTTTCACAGTTCTGGGAAAGTACCATGAAATACAAACTTATTTTTGCTGTTTCGAAGATGAAATACTACATTCATTAATAATTATATTAAATTAAAATCTGATTATTAAAAGTCATCCCGATTATAACCTTATACGCTCTAGTAACTGCTAAGCAATTTGCGATATACTATCAATCTTCTAAAATTACTTTAAATGCAATGAAATACAAATGAATTTTTGCTGCTATGAATATTGTATATGCATTAATAATATTCTTAAATTAAAATTTGGATTAATAAAATTCATCCCCATTAGAATCTTTTATGCTCTCGTAACCGCTCAGCAATTTGGGATTTACTAACAATCTTCTAAAATCCCTTAAAATACTAACTTATTTTTCCTACTGTCAAGATGAATATTGTACATGCATTATTATTGTAAAATATTTTTTTTATTATTAAAATTCATCCCGATTGGAACCCTTCACGCTCTTGTAACCGCTAAGCAATTTGCGTTTTACTGACAATCTTCTAAAATGCCTTTTTATTAAATTAAAACTGGCTTGAAAAAGTAAATGGTACCTTAAACAACGATTAAAAAGAAACGGAAGTATTTAATTTGCAATTGTTGGATTAATTACACGCTATGCAAAAAGTTTCACACGCTTCGTTGTAATATGCTTTGTAACATAGTAAAAAAACAAATAAACAAGTACTCACTTCACCTTACATATCATTTTGGAAGAAGGTATAAATATTGTAACATTTTGACAATGTACTGACTTATATTACATTTGTGATCAAAGCAGCGTTGTATGAAGGCGTTAGTGTAAAAGAGTATCAAAACCTATAAAAATATATATTTTCTTTTTGAATTGTATAGTAAAACTTTTTAGTTACTTATTTCAATCAATATAACCTTCAGAAGGGTTTACTCTAGGACCTTTCTTCACACACGATCATTTGATCCCAAAATAACTGAAATTTCTACCAAGACAAACATAGAGGTCATTTACTAACATCATTTAACAGCTAATTTATAATTTTTAAGCTGCGCCCTGCGGCTTTGCCCGCTTACAATCCTGGTTATAAACCTTTCTCTTGGATTACTCTGTATATTGCTGAAAATTGCATTAAAATCCGTTGCAATGTTTACGATTTTATAAACATAGAGACAAACATACATTTTGATATTTATAAAGCTAAATTTAAATAAATTATATAGCTGTACCCTGCCATGCTTCGCTGTGGCACATTGTGATTGAATGGTTGAGAAATGAGAAACAAAACAAAGACGGTCGCGGATATGTGACTGATGCAAAAAAACAATCCTTGATGCGGATTATATATCATGCTTAAATTTCAGCTCGATCGGTGCAGAACTTTTTGAGTTAGGCGTACACAAACCAACATAACATTTTTATATATAAAGATTCATTATTTTTTGACATTCACACCTAGACATTGAATGAGTGGAAATCGGACGCTCCACTAAGCAAGATGCTCTGATGTTTGCAAATTAAATACTAGACACAAAATCAAATTGTAAGCAAAGTGGATTGACGTAGGTAACTCAGCAAAAGCTAGTGATGTGTGATCCCAGGGTAGTTGTCTATTATGCGAGAACTTGCCGATCGACTGGCGTTTGTTGATACAGAGTGATTGATGAGTGACGTGCAGAGGCGCGCAACAGTCGCCATATATATATTTTACGTTTTAAGGCTGAGTATCGGGCTGGTGGCTACGATATCAGAAATTATAGGGAATTTTCAATGTGTTGCTGATCTATATGAAGTCTAGCAGGAAACTAGCCCTTAAGTACAGGCAGGTGGTACTATAAAGTACTTTGCAACGGTTTCTTCTCGCTGTTTTCGGTGATAAATCCGTAGTTGCACCGGAAGCTGATTGTATGGTTAGAACTTACAATCTTCGTCACGTCTTTCAACTTAAATACCGGCGGACAATCATCACTTACGGACTGACGTTTAACACTAAACATACCATATACCGGGTCAAATGACCCATTTTGAACTTTGCATTGAAAATGCACGTATTATCTTATTGCTTTTGCACGTTTGACTTCATTACTTTTTCTTACTAATTAATATACAAATATACTATTTATTTCCCTTCTTAACAACCATATTTCATACATTCAAGCAGGAAACATAAAGTCACATTTGACCCGCTATGTTAGAAATAGGTACCTAGTAAGTGTTGGTATGATTAGTGTTAAATTTAATGATAACTTTATTAAATACCAATGGAACTTATTTTTTACTCCATTTCAAACAAAAAGCCTAATTTCTAATGCTCATTATAAAATAAAGATTTTCATTAAACCTATGAAGTGCTATTTCAGTCGACTAGTTTACATAATTTGTTGTTTTGTCAAAAAAAAATATCATTGAAAATTTGTAATCAATGATAGTTATCTTTTATTAAATTATTATTATTTTCTCTTCTTATGTGTTGTACCAATAAAGTATATTGTATTGTATTGTAATTTTTTGACCAAAATGACAGAAAATATATTTAAGATAATATTAGCATTACTTTCATAGCAAAAAATGGACAACGTTCCTTTTTTCATTTTTACCAACAATTTTTTAAATCTCAAATTGATGGCTTTGAAACTAACAGTATGATAGAACACTATCTATTTCCACCCAATTGATAATAAAAACCAATTAATATTATAGAACCATTATTTTAGTAAATAAAATATACCACATTAATTTAGTTATCATTACAAATATATGTAGAGATACCAAAGAAAGTATTCATTGAATCCCAAAATAAATTCCAACGAAGAAAAAACGACACTACTACTTCTCACTCTAAAAATAATCGCGAACAGATCACCAGTAGTTTGAACAGATTTATTCATCTACAACGTGTCTGTGGATGTAATGCTGACACTCAACAATCAATTGGTGTTCGTTGATACAGCAAACAGCGTGATTGATGGAGTTAGGGGTGCTTAACTGTTGATTCCAAGACGTTCGTTCCTTGACCTATTGCTGTTGATGTAGAACATTAAAGTTGGTGGGTTTCTTTTCATATGTTTATATTGGTAATTTTTGAATAGAAAATTTGGGTGTTAAAGTTTTTTTTCATGAAAATGTTTAGTATATGGTATATTATATACTATAATAATTTATATTATGTAAAAATATAGGAAATAGGTGTATAGTAAACATATGTCTATAAATACCTAGAGTATTACTTTTCTATATGATGAATATGTTATTTTTGTACAGGTACGTACATGGATTTATATAAAAGTATATAATTTAAAAAGAAATGCAGCAAATATTACAGTAGTTTAAATTGTCGTTATTTTGAACTGATCATAAAATAAATATGTGGAGACATAATATATATTTATATCCTGGGACATTCTTTACACACGGCCATCTGATCCCAGTTTTTCCTATGGAAACCAGATATCTGATATACTACTTAAACCAGTGGCGTAGCTACCGAAGGGCTAGACCGGGCAGTGCCCCAGGGCCCCAAGCTCAGGGGGGCCCTCGGACTCTGACTTACAAACAGTGGCGTAGCTACCGGAGGGCTAGACGGGGCAGTGCCCCGGGGCCCCCAAGTTTCGGCTGGGGGCCAAATGATTTTAAATAGTTTAGTTGGTTACATAATTTTTTGCCCCCGGGCCTATGATTACCTAGCAACGCTACTCACTTAAGCTCCTTTTTTAAATACGTACCTATATAGATATTTACATCAAGACACAGAACAAACATACATGTTCATGCACACAAATGCACGAGACTTAACAATCTTACATCTCAGGATGGCCAACGCATTGCGATGTCGCTGGTGTGTCGCTACTTACCGTAAGGATGGATCCTTAACCGCACCGTCTATTAGACATTTAAAAATAGCTAACAGACGTTAATTCCACAATGTATAAAAAAATTACTTAATTAGACTGGTTTAAATATAATCAGTTTGACAGCTTTGAGCACATTAAGGACTAAGGCTAAGAATGTGATAAAGATATCATATCCATACAAAGTATTCTACTATATATACTCAAACAATTCATTAGATAAGTAGAGAACAGACAATACCTACTATAATTTTACTGCCTGACTAGGCATTACATCATACCATATCCATCTGAAACTCTATTCAAGTTTAGTGTGCTAAATGACCAATTCAATCTGACCCTTGAAAATCAACTAGTCAACCATTCTCTGTGTATGCACACAAGATACATTAATCATTACTTAGAGAACCGCAGGCCACATTAGTCTGGCCGTCGGCAAACAATATGGGTGTTCGACCAGTTTAAGCATTGAGCTTTACATTTTATATACTATGTTTATGTAATTGAATTTAAGTTCAAAATCGCTTGGCTATTGGTTTAAGGGTTGTTAGCTTAGTTTGTAGATTGGACCGTACAGTGCTGTTAACACTACGGCCCTGATTGATGATTCATGATTGTTTACAAAGCTTGGTAATAGACCGCTGCGACTGGGCGGTATCGGTTCTTTTGTGAAAGAATGCATTTACTAAAGCTGATAATACCTTAATTAAGAGCGTTCGTGCAACATCAATAAAGTGTACAATGACAGTTGTCCATTAGGTCCACTTTTGGTTGATGGTTTGAAATGTGCTTTTGATAAAACGTCAATAACGTTGGTTTTTCTGATGGTTTAATGCTTAGTGCCTTATTTATACGAATGTTGTCATCAAATTGTAAATTAATTGATAATATTAAAAAAAAAAATTCTAACAAAATTTACTTATGTACCTAGCTAAAATTGATAAATCGAAAATATGTATATGCTTTTGTTTTTTTTTTTCAATTTTTATTGGTGTCTTACGGCATTGGACAAAGACAATTTAATTCGTGCCTTAATGTCAAAGCTGGTAATGTTACATTCAACTAAACGAACGGAACAGATAAGAAGGTCCTTCTTTAAGTAGTATTTACATCAATCTATGTATATAATATTTCTTATCAACTCCGCCAAATCCGCAAAATCCGCGCGCAGAAACCTTGGAAACACTGTTGGTGTATGCATAATGCTTTAAACATTTTGTCACAGTACAATAACCCAACATAATCCCTTTTCTTGTTGGATCTTCTCCCGACCCAAAATCCACCCGCCCGCTTTATGTACGCCACAAAATCTACAGAGAAATAAAGAAATAATATAATAATTATTCTTGGGCATTTTTTTACACATAGTCCAAACTGTAGTAGCTTCAGTAACTTAAAAGTTGCCCTTCATAAGTGCCTTCCGAGGGCCTAAACTGAATAAATGGTTTTGAGTTTTGATTTTTTTGAATTTTGAGCAGATCTGTATGCAGTATACAGTGGTAAGCTGTACAAGCTCATAAATAACTGACTTTAT
The DNA here is from genome assembly GCA_907165245.1 of Habrosyne pyritoides. Classification (NCBI taxonomy): domain Eukaryota; kingdom Metazoa; phylum Arthropoda; class Insecta; order Lepidoptera; family Drepanidae; genus Habrosyne; species Habrosyne pyritoides. Next base: position 10,065,259 of record OU015596.1, on the reverse strand, counting down.
TCTACATCATACTGCTTTTTATATGTATATACTTAATAAAAAATCTAATAATAATGACTCTTAAGGTACTTACTTTACTGTATTCCAGTACCTACACCCCGAAAGCCGGTCCTCTGTTACTTTCGCATCATCACTTTCCACGTCAAATTTGTAGTCATACCTTTTTTATTTTTATAAAAAATGATTTTTCACATTTGCCGATACTGTACACTATTTTCTACAAAATCAAACACTGTTAGAGAGTATATTGGCCATTTTATGAATAGCGTTGAATTTTTAACGCCATTACGACTACTGTAGTGAGCGCGCGTCGCCCGCTCTGGCGTGGTATCATGGAACTTATATGATGCTAGATAGAGCCTGTGAGCGTACTTGAATTGCTACGAGAGACGCATTAAGCTAGTCCTTATCGTACCTCAATATGTGGTACTTTCCCTTCTGGAGGCTACTGTATCTTTCTAATATTATAATCGCGAATGTTTGTATGTATCGATGTGTGTTACTCTTTCACTTTTGTCTTTGAGTATATCCTGGAATAGCATATAGGCCACAATTTATTCTAGGAAAATGTGATATCCCTCAAGAACGCGGGTAAAACCGCGGGTGACAGCTAGTTTTATATAAAAGTTACATGTAGCTATACCTCTTTGATTACTTTTAAGATTATATCAAAGTATCGACGTTAGATTTTTTTAGGTTATATTTTCTAGAATAGGAACATACTGATTATTTTCAATTCCCCCTCGAATGTGCCCTGTGCATTATTTCTTTGATTTGTTAACTAGCTAACTCTAGCCCCGGTTTCACCCGTGTTCCGCGTAGATAAATAAGCCTATGTCTCTCTCAATACTATAGCCTATGCGTTTGTTAAATTTCAGCAAAAGCGGTACAGTCGTTCAGCCGCGGGAGCGTAACAAACAAACTTAATTTCGCATTATCTAATATTAGATAGGATTTATTTTAATTTGATTGTTTGTTTATCATTTTATGTTCGTGATGACGGACGTGGGCTCTAACTGAACATTAACTCGAAGACTAATATTATATCACCCTATACCTATGCTGAGTCAGGAGCTATTGACATCACGTAACATTGCATTATTGTATCTATTATGCATTGTGTAAGTTGGATTTAGTGTAACGTAATAGCATTGAATAAATATATTTATGTTCTTTCTAATTAATATACAGTTACAAAACTACTCGTAAAGCCGAAAGGAGGTTAAATGGGGCCTTATAACGAGTCCATTCACAATATTTAAAAACCGTAGTAACGCTGTATTTCATACCCCAAAAAAAAAAACTGATTTATATGAATGAAAAATAGAACAACTATTAAAGTAGACAATTATTAGGTAAAATAGGTACGTAGGCCTTTCTGCTAAATAATCTGGTTCCCTGACATGACAGCTTTGGTTGTTGGCTTTGATAATTAATTATATTTTCACGGGGTATTTTGTAACACGTTGTACATATATGTAGTTTTAGCTTTTCCTCGCGGTTGCACCCGCGTTGTTGAGAGATGTCACACTTTCTCGGGATAAAAAGTATTCCAAAGTGTATATCTAAAGTAGCATATGTGCTGTTCCAGACTATAATCTATCTTTGTGCCCAGTTTTATCCAGATTTGTTCAGCCATTCTGGTGTGATTGAGTAACAAACATCCATTTTTCCAAAATTATGCATTTAGTAGTACTATGGTAACTAATACTATTATTGATATATATGTAAAAATTATGTAAATGAATATGTCTTGTGTTATTTTTGGGGGAATATTGACCTAAAACTGTTTGTTTTCTTGTGCAGAATACCTGATAATAGAACTTAAATTGGTAACAGAATGGTCTTTCCAATACTCTACTATTTCGTGGTTCTCTACTGTCGGTGCATTAAAAATGCAATCGAGTTATCCCGCCCAGTACTCAATTTCCACGGAACTGATGTATGGGGGAATATAATTTCGTTTCGTGTAATATAATAACGATCTGTAGTAAATTGGCAGAATGAAATGGAGTACTTAATCATTTACTGTTCCCGATCATTGGGGATCCGTGCAATATGAGCTTGATCCTTGGCAATTCGGTGCCTTATATACTACTAGTGATTTAGCTGACATTTACAGTGTACATTGCTGATTTTGTTGACCATTTGCAGCAAGATTTGTTAGCTAATGGTTTGCGCACGTGGTCATGAATATACCAGCAGTACTATTCGCCTTTTATGACACCTTTACTAGAATTTGTTGTGGTAGATATCATTCCCCTGCCACACAGCTTTTAGGTTATCTGCGACCATTAAAATGTATATTAAAAAGCAGTTTGAATGTACTCCCAATGTTTAGTCTTAAAATGATGCTGTGTCGCAATTATTTGAAAATCTTTATCTTGAAATTGTATCAAAATGATACAAATCCATAATACATTAGTTAACTAAAGAACTCATCGTTAGCAACATCCAACCTCTCAGTAACTTTTAAAAAAGAATACCTTGGTGCAGAATAGTTTGAGTTTTGTGTTGGTTGTTGGTTTATAGCTGAATCCAAACTGAGGTTACTTTGTTGAGCAACGTTTGCAAGTGGTATAACAAAAACATACCATTAAAAAATGTTAATTTTATACTAAGTTATTTAATATGTATAAATGTAAAATTTTGGTAGACCAAAAGTAACTATAATGTAGATGCACCCTATCGAAAATAAGGCTGCAGACACAGGGGATGTCAATGCTGATAAGGCTTTGGCAGGTTGTAGAAAAAAAAAACCACGCTGCGAAAAATCGCCGCGTTCACATAAAACCTTCACAAAAATCGAACGCGGCAGAGCAATTTTGACTAACAAAACACTCTTGTTTGGACAAACGCGGGCGCCTCGTAGGCCTGCATCTGAATTCTGACAAAGCTCTGACAAAAACCTGAATTTTTTACCGGGAATAATTTACCTGAATGAATGATTTACTATTAGAACATTATGTGCATGAAAAATATTTCTTGAAATAATGACAGGTTTCATCAAAACACCTCTATTTAGGGGAAAATGGGGATACAGGGTGAAATTGTAATGTCGCTGAATATTTTCGGTCCTAATAGGTACCTCAATGGTGATTTAAAATATATAAATAATCAATCCATAATAATTAATTTGTTATACAGTCTATTTTGTGAGACAGAAAAAGGTTGATATACAAAAGTGTTGCTGGCAACTTCACCTATACGTATAACTTTATTTTTAAAAAGTGAGTGTAATTTGAAAAGAGGTTTCATTACCGGGATTATTCGGTTGGAATGGGTTTGCGGTGGCCGGACATCTGGCTCCTGGACCACGGCCAGGGGTAAACTGATTTAAGTGGCTGTGCGGACAGGATCAAATGGAGCGTTATTAATTTGGTTCCAATCGATTAAGGCCTTTATTTATTACTAACTTCACACTGTGACTTCTCCAAGTTTCCTATATATTTCCTGTCTATCTCTGGGTTCTAAGATTCAACAATTTTGATAAAATAAAGTTTATTTAACATTTTACATTTAGCACTTTATAAATATAAACCAATGATTATGATATTAATTAAGAAGAGCAGAGATTTTGTGCGAATATATATCCAAATGAAACACATTTATACTACCTACTACATGTATATCTAATACCTTTAAACGAGCAATTCTTGTATATATATATCCTAATACAAAATATCTTAATATGTTATAATTATATATTATATATATAGAAGGTAAGGTTTTCAAGTCATATCTTTTGTGAGAAATACTGTTATTGGGAGCCCTTTATTATCGCATCTAATTCGTATATATAGGTATATATGACAGTGCTTTAAAAAAGAGAATACGGTAGAATTCACGTTAGTAAAGAAATCCCGAGCAACGCTCGGCCATCCAGGTATTTTTCATTAACTGAAATAATCTGTAACAACAATTTTGTTTAACATGTTAAATTTAGCACTTAATAAATATACATCGATGAATCTTATATTAATTATTACTTCCTAATTATTAATAACTAATTATTAATTAATATAATAAGTAGAGATTTACGTGGATATACATGTATATCTAAACGGAACACATTAGGTATACTATCTACTATGTTGTGTACCTGAAAAAATATGTTCCGTCAATTTTCATTTCAGCTTTTTTGAATGGTAATTTACTAACGCAATACAGTACTTACTTTTTTTAAGTCGCTAGGTTGACAAACAGACAGACGATCCACCTGATGGTAAGTGGTCACCACCGCCTATGGATATTTGCAATACCAGAGAGATTGAGAATGTGTGGCTGAAAAACGAAAATTTTAACGATAGTCAGTTATTATTTTTATGATATATTCTTGGTCCTAGCTTTTTGAAAAGCAATACAATACAATACAAATATACTTTATTGTCCACAACACAAAATGGAAATACAAAATAGAGTATTCTACAAGCAATAAGTAGTCAATCAAATCCATTATAAAAGGCACGCCTTTTACTTTTAGTATAAACATCAACAAATGGCGTCTGCATTTAATTGTTAACGATAGGTTTAATGATAGAAGTATGTTTATACACATGAGTGAATACTAAATAGAGGTCAATGTTCACAAGTCTGCTTTTAATTTTCCCAGGGTCTATCCAATACTTACATTATTACAATTTTTTAAATTCATTTGTAAATTTGACTTTTGTTAAATTTTATAATTATTTTCATTTGTTTAAATACTTAGACCTCTAAGGGGATGATGGCCTTGAATATATGTTTTTTTTAAATAGGGACATAATTGTATTTACTATATCACTCAGTCACAAGATAACTCAAAAATTGTCGTGTACCAGTTCACTCAGAACCGAGCTGTTGTTTGTTTTTATATTATTTTATTTACCTACTTTAAAATAAGCTAAGATTCAGTGAAATGTAGTAAGAAAATGAAGGCATCTTGGATTCTAGTTGGAATTTACTCATTAGTTATATTGTGCACTCGAAAGCTTCATAGAATCGCAGATCTCGTAGACTCGTAGACCTCGTAGCCTCGTAGAGCTCGTAGACGCTGGGTAAACAGACCGCTTTGCTTTCAAAGCTCTCGCGAAACGTTCAAATATTCAACCGCTAATTACAAAACTTTTAGGGGTACTGCTATGAAAAATTCCATTAGCTTAAACATAAAACTTCATTTTCAGCCAATGAGATTTCTTGTTTCGCAAAAAAAAAAAAATGATTTTATTTTATATTATTTTATTTAAATTTTACTTCATTATCATTTCTTTTTATTTATCATATTACAATAAATAAAAGATTTGATATAACTTTTATGGTCTGTTTTTTAAAAACCTTTCTATGGTATTGCTTAGACCACTTGGTGGTAGTTGGAATAATTGGAACCAAACTGGTCTCGCACAGTGCAATTTCAGAGGAACTTCCTACCGCGGACGCGCAGGTTGTGGAATGAGCTTCCCGCCGTGGTTTTCCCAAGTGAGTACAGCATGGGGTTCTTCAAGAAGGGCGTGAAGAGATTTTTGCAGGGTCGGTAATGCGCGATGCCCACGGTGTTGCAAGCGTCCATAGGCTGCGGTAACCGTTTACCATCAGACGGGCCGTCAGCTTGTTTGCTACCTAAGTAATATAAAAAAGAAGTGCATATGGTCATCGGCTTACTTAAATCTTAAGTATTAGAATAATAATCTAATACAATAATGGTTGTCTGGAAGAAACTACTTTTAGCGATAAGACCGCCAATCGTACCTATATTTTAGAATTAACATCTGTACTGACTTCTTTCAGAGTACAATAAAGTATATTACAGCAATATGATAATTACAATTTTATAATTTGTCTCATTCGTTCTCAATTAGTAACAGCTAAGTTGTGTAATCATCTTAAAGGATTTCTGTAATTAATACTAAAAATATTAATAAAAATAAGATTACATTACGGCAGCCATACAAATAAATTGCTTTAGGGACCGCCTCCGCACTGCCCCTAGCATTTGGGAATCCCTCTGAATTGTTTAGATCATTACTTACTACTGTTATTGGCCTCATTCGTTATCTCTCTTTATTGCACCACTAGCATATAGATACATATAATCTTACGGCTTTTGGTTGGCTTGGTTATACTCTGACTCCCACGCCGTAGGTGCTGGGTTTAATTCCCACCCAGGACGAAAAATTGTGTGCGTTAATATGTCTTTGTTTTCTAGTATATTTGGATATGAGTTGTCTTGTTTCCATGGTAGCTCTGTTTACTTTGGTATGTAATGGTGGTGAGTAAAGAATGTCCCATGATAATTATTTTAATTTTATTATTATCGTACTACCTACATAGATAATTAAAAAAAAATTGCAAGCTTATATCAGAGGGGTAAGGAGAGTTTCTATGGGAACGTCATTTTCCAGATAGAAGGTTTAAATGTATTACAATATATTTATATTATTATAATAAATATATATAAATATTACATATAATTCCGAAGTTAATATTTGAAAGTAAATGCGATTGTATAAAGCAATGAGTTCGTCCGGGGAAGTACTACCACCTTACCCATTTCCGCCGTGAAGCAGTAGTGCAATTGTATTACTGTGTTTCGGTTAGAAAGGTAAGGGGGCCGGTGAAATTACAGGCACATGAGACTTAACAACTTCACGTCTCAGGGTCGACAACGCATTGGCGATGCTCCTAGTATTGCAAATGTCCATAGGCGGCGGTGACCACTTACCATCAGGTGGACCGTTTGCTTGTTTGTCGGCCCAAGTGGCATAAAAAAAAAATGTCTGTGGTATTTAAGAAGCTTCTTATATTTTTGATATATTGCAATCTAATCTCCAGTTTGCTGAATAAATACACTTATACCAATCAACTAATATAATAATGATTTTACTCCTAATTGACATAACAATAGGATGCATTTTATCTTGTAATTGAATCTTGTGCAGTTTCGACGTAACTGAATGCTGTTACGAACATCTACCTTTAGGAAACGTTCCTACAATTTGTATTATTGATATAGTGCAAGGTAGAATGTATCTTAGCGTTAAGCAAATATGGTTTACAACGAATGCACACGATCCTTGTAATTGAAAAGTCCCAGGGCGCCGGCAATGTAAACTCGACACAAGATTGACTTGTGGATGTACTAACTGGTTTAGTATACACTGATCTCTTCACGTACATAGTGTATAGTGTTTGGATGTACTAATGTGTTGATGTACCTAGTTACCTATTTTTTTTATTATAAAACTTTTAATTACTTATTGAGTTTAAAATGTCCTTGCCTTGCTTTAGGCGAAAGGTTCAGAAATCCTTTGCACAAAACGTTGATTAGTTTTTAATTCACAAATTATCGAAATATATTTGTGAATGTCAAAATTGTAAGTGTTGTCCACCCCTATTATAGATAGATGCAAGTCATTGTGTGCCTATCTTCTAGTTTACTTATAAGTTTTAATGTGTATACTGTTGGTGTGTCTATGAATAAAATAAATGAATAAAATTTTCTATTGAGTTATTGACAAATTCCAATAAAAGTACTGTGTGGTAGCGGTGACGAACAATATCACCCCAACTCATCTCAAGGGAGTTGTAAGAGACGACTTACTATACCGATGACCATATATACTTACAACATCACTTGATGCATCAAGTGATCAACAAGAGCATTTCTAAAGCGGGTTGGTGACAGGCAGGCGACCGGCCTTAAATAATCTGTACACGTAATGCGCCGAATGGGCTGAAAGCATACGTTTTGCCCCGACCACAATGATTAGGAACAGGGCAGGCAGATGATGGTTGTAAATAAATAATACAATTGTATTTTATGGCTCAACCTGAGTAGCAAATTTTAAAGAACAGAGGTAGTAGATTTGGTTTCCAGGATTGCTTAGAAATAAATAACAATAAATATCCCAAGACATTCTTCACACATGGTTACCTGATCCCAAGTTAAGCAGAGTGTACTGCTTGTGGTACGGCTACCAGGTAACTGATATACTACTTTTTAATACATACTTATATAGATATTTACACCCAGACACAGAACAAACAGACATGTTCATGCACACAAATGTTTGTCCTGGGTGGGAATCGAACCCGCGACCTTCGGTTTGGCAGTCAGGGTCTCTAACCACCAAGCCAACTGGCCCGTGAAATCATTTTTAATTCCTAGACTATTTGTTCAAGAGACGACAGATTCCACCACATGTCACGTTTGGATTAAAAATATTTTCAGACTCAGACCCCCGCTTATCTCTTCGGAGACCCAAGTCGATATAATTTAATATAAATTAATATCTGTACAAATTATAAGTGGTAGAAAAAATAATACCAGATTGAATTGGTTGTTTCCAGGCTGAACTAAGTAGCCGTTTCTGTTATATTTTTTATGCGAACCGAGCCGAGATTATTTCATCATATTTCCACTTTACATTTCAATAGAGAAACTATAACTTTATATCATAGGATAAAAACTATAACTAGAACCCAACCACGTAAGCACTTCTGCTGTATTACTCTGTGTTACTAGTATGCTGGTAATTTTAATTTTCCAGTTATTAAAAAGGTAAACACCACTGTATGGAAAGCCAGTTTCAGTTTGTGCCGTGAGCAGAAACTTCAATTTTGCAAACAAAAAGTAGCGGAACGTGTGTCCAGAGCTTTCAATTTAGTTTGTTAAACAACAAATAACTTTGAATAACCGTGTCCAGTTCAAACGGTGAACGCATGGATATTTTTTATGCTGAACATAATGTTTCTGAAAGGTAGTGGACGGTTAATTTATGCTTTGTCACACGCTACATCCGCGGAATTGCGGCATATACGCATCAGTCTTTCATTTGAGTCAAGATTTCATCCCGCGGATTCACCCACATTCCAGAAGAATTTTAAGTTTCTCCGGGCTCTTTGAAACTGTTTTAATCCATATCATTATACATACACACGCACAAACCTTCGTCTTTATTAACTAAGTCATAAAAAAGAGGTTTTTCATTCAGCTGTTTTTGATGTAAGTAATTATTTAATCAAATCAACAAGCAATTTAACTAATGTATGCAGTCAAACCTGTAGAGCTACATTTTAATTTAATCAAAATTAGAATTTTTAATTTTAAGTACTTTCTAATGTTCACATTTGAATGCGCTGATTTAAAACACAAGGAAATGTAATGTATTATACTAGTCGTTTAAATTCTAGCATTTATTGTGCTAGCATCGTAATACATCCGTTGGTGTGACGAAAATAAATGTTCTTCTCCCATTTATTTTACTACGCTTAGGATTGCTTCACGTTTGTACTGTGTTACTTAATGTACAGCGTATTTAAACATAATTATATTTATGATAATATAATTGATATGTTAATATGTAAGTACATTGTCATTATGTAAAAAAAACTTCAATTGGCGCACTGAATGTATTCGTCATATTAAATACCAGCTTTTAAATTATCATGGCTTTTAAAATATCAAAAAAAACAATAAATTTTTCCCAGCACTTTTATTAATCAACAAAGGCCAGTATTTAATAAAAAAAATTGAAAACAAACATTCGACACAATTGAATTTGAAATCAGAACACAGGTTGGCTTTTGACGAAAAGTTTAAACTACGGCAACAGGAAAAAAATCTGCCAGCCAGCAATGTTCTGTAAAGCATTCAGTTTCAGCACGTTTCAAGTTTCAGTGTTTAGAAAAAAACACGCCACTTTATTGTAATAGCTTGTTTTACACGGGAGCAGTTTGGAGATTTGCCAACTCGGTGAGGGTTTAAGTAGCTTCAGAGTTTCATGATATGCCTTTCACGGTAATATAGTCTTTAAATGTCGGGTCGGTGCTGTAATTTCACATAAATATATGGCAACCTTCATTACTTTTTAATTCGCGACTTTATCAAAGAAAATTACAGTTCCGCTTGGCACGATGTCGGTGTATGGTTCTTAAATTCTCTCGATTATAAATCTTGGTGTTATACTCAACATTTTAACACCTTTTTAAATTTTTACTGGAATTTTATGGTGTTTTTGGATGGTTGGTTCTTTTTAAATTATATTTGATATACCTTACGTAGGTATGTGACATACGTGGTGCTTGTGAAAAAATATTGATCATACGATTTATGTCATGGATTAGTATATTTTATTTAGTTTGAAGTTCTAAATAGTTCTACAAATTTAAGAAACTATTAAATTCATAAACACTTATAATTTTATTTATTGCTATCAATTTTTCTTGATTCTCTTTGATATCAAAATTCAAGCTATAATTAAATTGTTCCCTTTCTGAAGATTCGATTTAAATTACCACAAATAAAAACTCTATTCATTGGCTTCTTTACTATATTTAAAAAAGTTCGCGTGACCATAAATTTAAAATTAAATATTTGCCAGTCCGGAAGCGCACCGTGTAAAGGGTGTGCGGTGACCGGTAATGTCGCCAAACCGCAAAGTATTTGGCGTTGTGTTAAGTCAGGCACCTAATCTACACAAATAGCACACGTGAGAGGTATTTTGGCTTACAACGATAAAGCTGATAGTCTGAATGTAATACTATTTAGTCAATACCGATAGCGTGGTGGGATGTTGGAGACAAATATTAATTTCATGAACTACCTGTTTTCCAGAATTTTCCAGACCACTTTTTCAGTTTACTCTCTCTATAAAAACCCTATCCCTGATTTAAAAAAAATCCAAACTTGTTCCAGACATTTTGAAGGGATGCGTTTAATAAGGTGCAGCAAATTTTTATTTATACAGGTGATGTAATTGTATTCCAAGTATGGTGTGAGACCATAAACGATTCGAAACTTCGAATCAAATCATAAATATGATTTTGTATACTAAGATTCAATTATAGTTAAACCACAATAAAATATTTATTACAATTGTATTCACATTTTCTTCATATTCTCGAATTAGTTTATGCATGCAATATCTGTTTATCTACCTATATAACCTATAACATTGAAAGATTCTCATGAGGTTTTTAATGAAGATCTAATAGATTGTAAAAAACACATAGTGATGCCTCGGGCCAAAAACTAGTAGTTACTAATGTGTTCTAATTAGGAGAAATAAAAAAGTACAATATATGGTAGAGTTCGTAATAGTGTAGAGCATTTTAAAGGCAACATGACCTCAAAGATGTCGCGGTCCCGTGCCAACATCGCTCGGTGGAGCCGTTAACACCAGTTTTCATACAGATTTGGCTTCAGTTCGGCAATTTTAAAATATAATTTAGAATTTTACTGAACATATTGTTTTATCTTATTTTGGTAATAGTTAGAATATTGCAACTGATTTTGAGATTTATTTTTTGTGTGAATAGATCCATTTTTGTATGACGTAGAAAAAAGATTTCCAAACTTTTGTATGTAGGTATAGGTGATCTGTTTTTTGAAGTGAAAACTTCATCAGGCGCATTGGAAATTTTTTGAGAACGGAAAAAATCAATTAAACTCGCGACACCGTTACCGACACCTCTGTTTAAAAGTATCCACATATATCGGTCCCCTTTATACGAGAGTTGAGTTTGGGTTGAAGTACATACCTATATATGTATAATATAAGAATACATAGATTATTTATTTACGTACATAGATACATATTCATGTCGGAACTTTTCGAATCGAAAAAAACTAAAAGTTTTGGCTTGCAACTGTCGTCTCATGGAGTGCCACTGTAATTTTTTTTGTCAAGATAACCATTAACAGCTTTAAAGACCGATTACATAAGGACGTAAACAGAAACCAATAAAGAACATTAATGGTAAATAACCCTCTCATGTCTATAGCAAAGTTGGTTAAAAAGGTAACCATTGAGATATCGCCACCACATACCCCAATCCATAGTCTATGCTTAAACTTTGAACAGATTCTCAGTAAGTGTTTTCGTTAATTTAAATCTCTTATTAGTGGGACAAACTATTGATGAGGCAATAATTAATTATAACAAATAATATTTAGGTGTAAATTTTCGGACTGTTTATATGTTTTCCCCAAATGGCTGATTTGTATGATATGTGATATTCGATAGATTCAATCCTCGATTAGAACATAAAGCACTTTCATCCTTGAAGTCACATGCATAAGCCTGTTTTTATACGTCAAATTATGCTATCGCTCATAGCGTATCTATATAATTATAATAATAATTTTCATGTTCGCCAAATTGTTCGGTATTCGTGACTGAAAATTATTTGTGTTGCCGAGGCACTGCCCTGGCGACCGCGTATTTCATTAATCGTACTTAAAGTATATTCAGTAAAATTTTTAGTAAGTTACTGCTAACATATCTTTTATTTTATTTTGTTGACACCTGTAGGTATGATTAATTCAAAGTTTAATGAAAGTTTAGTTTATATCGAAGTTGGAGATTTTATGATTGTTAATGTAAAAATATTATTGTTTTATTAAAAGCAAAGAGAAATAAAAACATGAAACCGCATGTTTTTTTTTTAATAAACCAAAAGGTGTTGCCCACATTAAGGCTTTTACACCCTTACGCGGACAATAGCAACAATGACATAGGTATGTGTAATACAACCTTTCGGTGGGGAAATATGACCGAATACAAAAAATATCAAGGCCATTACAGCAATATCGCGATGCGAAGATCGAATTTTGCGTAATCGTGCCCCTTACGACATTCATACTGTCTACTCCAGCCAAGAGTGGCATAAAACAAGTGGAATTATTACGGCGAAACGGACGTGCAAAATCAGCGGTGGGTGACTATTCATGTGGCGTGCAGTTCGATCGTAGCGAAGCAAGGCGCGGAGGAAACGTCAGAAAAATCGAATTTCCATGCCGGCAGTCGAGGCTGAGGCGGCGCGGCGCTCACACCGCGCACAAGGCGCCCGCGCGCGCCCCCTGTCCCACGCGCTCCACCGCGGTACCTCTACTCCAAATTTCAAAAATACGCGCCATTCTGACTTGATTTAAAAATACTCAAAAACCTGTGCTCCCAGTGCTGTGGATTTCTTAATTATTGTTTTTTATTAATGGTGGGCTAATTAAGGGATTATGGGTTCGGCAACGGCTGTCCCGATCACGGGTCAGCATGTCGCCCGACCACATAAATGCTTGTTCGTTTCTTTCTTCATTAAAAGGTGACGTCACTTCGCGGTCGATTTTAGTGTACTTGCGATTTTGTGTGCTGTGAAATAATTCGACAATAATTTGTTGATTTCATCGATATCGTGTTGCATTGTCTCATGCAGTTATGTGATAAGTAAATAAGTACAAATGGTTTTATGTCCTTCAATTAATATCGATTTATTTAACAATACTGCATTGTGTATGAGAGAAATCATTGTAATTTTAAAGAAAAACCATATGTGTGTCCTGTGTTGTGTTGAAAACTATCTTATGTTGTTAATTTAAGGTCATTACATCACTATGTTTAGTTAAGCAACAATGAGAATGATGAAGTTTGTGAAACTACTTGACCTATATAGTACAGAAATACTTTATTTAAATATCAAACATAATATTCTACTGACAGGAAAGAACCTACACAATTGCCCCAAGAATGCTCGCAGGCAATCGTTTTTTATTCGATCGTTTTCGTACCTATCATTTGTCATATGTTTGTTAGACATGATAAGATTTTACCTAACTTTCTTCAAGAACTACTAACCTATCTTTAACTTTATTATTGAACTATATTCTATATATTTTCATAATCCAAGTTTTCTTCATTGTCTATTTTATTTGTTGATATAAGTGAAGGAAAAAGTTAAAAAAAAATTCGCACGGAATTAAATTCAAACTTCCGACGGTCCAGCGCTCAAGAGTCTGGAAAATACAAGGTTTGATTCCAGTAGGACTAATACTAAACTTTGTCGCGCTTTGTTCTATTTATAGGATTGTGTTAATCAATACTTAATTAACAGCTTAACCTTATGTTGTCTATAAAATATATGACATGTTCAAGTTAGCAGTTGTATCTCCACTGGTAAGACGATGATCCACCATCTTTGATAGTTATTTAATTTTACAATAATTTTGTAAGAACATATATATAGTTTATAAAACTTAAAAAAAGTAAGTTTAATGAATTGAAATCTTTATTCAAATAGGCTTTCACAGGCCCTTATGAGTGGTCAGACTCTAATACCGGGTCGGAAGGTGGCTTTTACTAAGAAGAGCCGACAATAAACTCATTCTTGAAACAAATTATTATAAGGGGAGAGCTGAAATCAATACACCATAAACTAAAAAAGGTAGTTGAAAATCAACTGAATCTGGAAAGTCTTAAGATCAGACCAATCTCAATTGTGGGACCAATTTATACCATAGTTTTCTGAAATCCTGACCTATATAACTGATACGTAAAGCAAGATTACAATTTTACTCGAACACACAATATTTAGTCATATCTTTAATAACAGTCTCAGTTTTCGACGTCTGTATTATGTTAGTACAAAATATTACCCCATACATTTGTCTGGTTCATCAGACTTAGTCTTGGCAATACTTAGACATTATTGGTATACCGAACCCATTCGTTTAGTAAGGCATACAAAAACGACTCTATTTTTACTTTCAGCTTTAAATGTCAAATTCTGGTCTTAATCTATATTAGTGGAACAATGCCTTGAGGGAATTTCACGATATCATAATGTGGGTTGTGTTTGTTCAATGACTATATTTTTTTTTAATGTCAAATGTTGAAATGGCTAAAGGTAGTGAACATAAAGTCTAGTAAGGTGCTGAAATGTTAGCCACGCTAACCTCACGCTATGTTCCTTCACCAAAGCTCGATAATCAAATGTATGTTTAATTCTGGAGCTTCAGAGATGGTATTTTATTTTTGATTTTAATACTCGATACTCCGGCATCGGCATCTACCATTCTAGTACTGAGTTATCGTTACTATGGTCATATACATTTTTACATGTATATTAAGTAGGCATACACAGATGAAGGCGCAATCTAAATGGCTTGATTACTGATTCTATTTTATAATATTTGTTTTGCCTCAATTAATTATCCCAACAATCGATTTCGACAACTAGGCTGAAACAATCGGTTACTGCCAGTCGCTTCTTTCATCATTGTATACAGTTGTTGAAATCTAAAAGGCTCGTAATGGCTAAGTATGTCATAGGAAAATCATCTTTATGTCTTGGAGATAAAGTTCATCTATTTATCAATGGTTAATTGTATGTTGCTGATGAGTTTTATCATAACGCTATAAGGTTCATTTTTCAATAACAATCTTAGCTGTTAAAACGAACTTATTAGATTTTGAAAACTTTTGTAGTACAATTTTAGTTAATATTGCTATTTGAACCCTCAGAAAGGAAACCCAGGTTTGATGTGAATTTGGGGAGTATCTATGATTATGATAAACTGAAATAAATTGTGTATTTCGTATTATTAGTTAGTATTGAACATAGAAACAAACAGGGATTTGAAATGTGAGCGTTTGATCATAATTATATGTGAATTTGAGATTGAATTCAATAAACTAAAATAAATTATGAATTTGGGCATACATTCAAATGACAATAGGAACGTTAGCCGTATAGCAGTTGTAAATAAATCAACATCAATAATACATATTCCAATGGCCGATGTGAAGAAATTTATGAAAGCATCAATAATTACGCTACTTGGGGCTCGATTCTGTAAGGAAAATGACACTAACTCGAGGCTGTTTCGTCGCGTCCTCTATGCTCTATCTTTGTCGCTTACTACGCTAAAACTACTAATCACGAGAGAGGTAAGCTCTTCGAGGCCTCCGTGAAGCGGCTCGCCGACGAAGTTTGTATTAGCTGAATAAGGGGGCTGTTCGTGTCATGTATTTTGTGGTAGATTTCTTTTGGCAAACTTTTAATTGAAGCTCACACAATCAAAGCTATGAGCCGTTAATTAAGCATTTAGTCAAACTAGTTTCTGTGTTACTGCGATTGATTTCTTAGATATTTTCCAACTTTATGATGTTACTAGCAGTCTTCCGCATTACCGTGGGATGTCACATGTATTATAAATATAAACCATCCTCTTGAATCACTCTATCTATTAAACCGCATCAAAATCCGTTGCGTAGTTTTAAAGATCTTAGCATACATAGGGACAGACAGACAGCGGGAAGCGACTTTGTTTTATACTATGAAGTGATTATTTCTTGCTACTTGACAATGCCTTGACTGCCTTGACTTATCTGACTGTGTCTTCGCACTTTTGAAGGTAAGCCTCTCCGAAGACGCGTTATCTATTTCCACTTTCATATTTAAATTAATTTAAATTATACTTTTTATTTTTCTAAATACATACATATATTGATATTTACACCCAGACACAGAACGAACAGACATGTTCATGTACACAAATGTTTGTCCTGGGTGGGAATCGAACCCGCGACCTTCGACTTGGCTGTCAGGCTGTCAGGGCTATACACCAAGCCAATTGGCCTGTCATACAAATATATGAATAATTTAATAATCAAATTAATTTTATTCTTAGCAAACTATAAATCTATTTTGTGATATGTATTTGATACTCAATCAGCAAATAAAAAACTATAACAAACTCCTCCTTTTTTGAAGTCGGTTAAAAATAGAAATCCAACTTAAAGATATCTTTTATCCCAAGAATCTGCTTCTCTTCCGACTGTAACTGAAAATACGGAACAATAAATACACATGATCACTTCATACACCTTATACACGTCCAATTTACATTAACATTTCATGCTAATACATTCAGGTTGTTGACTTAAAGCGCGGCCAGATCAAAGTGTTGATATTGCTGAAGCCAGTCAGCGATGTTATTTTTTTATGGCTTGGAAATGGCTGTAAAGTAAACACATTGGTTTTTATGGGTGAGTGCAATGAGACATAAAGATATACATTTTTAAAAAAATCACAGAAGCTTTTGGACTTTTGCACTCTGTTACTCGGGAGGTTATACTAGTTAATTAATTATCAGCCGGATAATATTTAGGTTTAACTTGATTTTGGTTTGATATCATTAACTTTATCACACGGGCCAGTTGGCTTGGTGGTTTGCGACTCTGACTGCCAAGCAGCTGGTCACGGGTTCAATCCCACTCAGGACAAATATTTGTGTGCATGAACATGTATGTTTGTTCTGTGTCTGGGTGTAAATATCTTTTTGAGTATGTATTTAGAAAATAAAAATTCGTTTATGTAGTTTATCAGTTATCTGGTGTCCATAGTACAAGCTCTGCTTAGGGACCAGATATTCCAGGATATTTATTTTAATGGTTGTTATTAAAAAAAAGGGACGGAAATTCATATAACAGAATCCTGTAGCTAAACTTGAAGGTTGAAAGTCTCTCAAAATATGTGTTATTTATAATTAAACGTCAACAAAAAATACTGTTACAATATTGTTCTCTACCTTAAATGGCAAAATGATGTACAAAAAACAAAAGATTTCAAAGTTATCAAAAATACGGTTTCCAGAGACAATCTCGTAAAGCAAACTTTTCTCGCAGAATAATACAACATAATTAATTAAAGTTTATGCGAAGTGGACAGATCTGTCCCAACGGTTAGCTTGGTTCATTAATTTCAACTCATTGGTATTTAAGCAATATACATCAACAACAACCGCAATTTTGTTTATAATGTGTGATATAAACGTGGAATATTTATTTGTTTGCTGATGTACATACTTTTTACATTTATTTTACTGTTCATTTTACACATCTGTGGCTGTATCGTACTGTAACTGTAGGATTTTGTAAAAAAAAAGCCAAAATAGATTTATTTTTTATTTATTTGGCACACAAAACTGAACACAATCAAATTATGATAATCATGTTACAGTAACAAAGGCTTTGAACTGAACTGCATTCCCCCGCGGTTTCACTCGCGTTTATCGATATGATATATAGCCTATAACCATCTAAAAAATCCGCGTCGAATGGTAGCAGTCTCATCTCGATATGTTCAGTATTTTTGAGGTAATGGTGCCTCAAAGGTACTCTAATTTCCTTATATATTAGATAGATAGAAGATATACATATATTGTTAGATTTCCTAAAATATAAAAATCATATTCCTTTACTCATTATAGATTTTGTTCTATTACTTAATACATTAATAACATAATTTTAATTTAGCAACCGATTTTTATTATTACGAATTTCTATAATGTATGATATTTTTGAGCCATAAGGAATCGATATGATTTTTTGGCGGAAAGACATCCTGAACATTAATCCTAAGAACACACCAAAAACTAGAGAACAGAATAAAGTCGTAAATAAAATCTATGTGTATATTAGAACACAAACAACTAAAAAAAACTCATGTAGTTCTGGTATTTTAAACTATTACTACAGGCCTATCTACTTTATACTTATCTATATAATATAGATCATTTGTTGATGGTTGTACAAGCCTGATTATTAAAACTACATTATCGACATGCAGCGACCGATAAAAGCCGAATTGATTTTAACAGGACTCCAGTACAGTAAAATTTATTCTATTGCGTTGGTAACAAGCTTGAGTTTCCGGTGAAAGACAATGATCATGTAGAAGCCATAACAGGTAGTACTTTGTAGTACCCGCCCGTGTAGTTGCCACCCGCTTAGTACAGTCTGCAATATAAGTAGCTGAATAGATCCAAGTTTACAAAAAAAATGTGTTTTAATGTGGAAGTTAAGGTTCTGTTTTAGAGTTCACGCGCCTTGTAATTTTAGATCTGTTAAACTACTTGTGTTGGTAACTGTACCTATCTATATATAAGTAGATATAGTACATACATGTGATTGCTTATCACCTTAGGTTGTATCATTACTACTGAGATTTTGGTGAACCAAATGTCACATTCTATCCAATGTAAAAAAGACTTTATGTCAAATAAATATGAAATATAGTCGTATTTACCTGCCCCCTTTTTCTGCTAATACAAACTTCGTCGGCGAGCCACCGCACGGAGGCCTTCGAGAGCTTACCTCTCACGTGATTACGTAGTTAGCGAAAGAGACAGAGCACAGAGGCCGCGACGAAACATCCTCGAGCTCAATATATTCATATTTAACTGTACGTGTTTATTTTCGTTGCACACTTTTCAAGCCGAAGTAAATATTGTGAGTATGAATAATTGTCAGAGCATATGAAATACCTACAATCATTTAAATTCAATCAGAAGCTAATAACTTCATTTATTATTCAAGCAAATAAGTATCTTTATTTCAATAGTGTTGAAACATTTTTGTGTTACCTATGTAATACAATATTTGGCTATTTGAAAGTGGCCATTGGTAGTCGATACAACCACAGTATCATTAAAAATTATGATTAATAATAGAGTGGGTTCCGTCCCGCGGCTTAACCCGGGGGTTTTATTGTTTCCCCGAACAAAAACATATCGTT
Organism: Habrosyne pyritoides; assembly: GCA_907165245.1. Taxonomy (NCBI): domain Eukaryota; kingdom Metazoa; phylum Arthropoda; class Insecta; order Lepidoptera; family Drepanidae; genus Habrosyne; species Habrosyne pyritoides. The sequence goes on along the minus strand of OU015596.1, from coordinate 10,045,930 downwards.
TATACTCGGGAATAGCGTGACTTTCTGTCAGGTTCAGTAGTTCTAGACATTAACCAGTACATAAACAAACAAATTTGTCTCCATTATAATACTAGCTGTCCCCGAAGTTTCACCCTCGTTTTCCAACAATGTTACACTTTCCCGAGATAAAAAAAACCTATATGCTATTCCAGACTATAATCTGTCTCTGTGCCAAATTTCATTGAGATGCGTTCTGCCATTCTGGCGTAATTGAGTAACAAACAAACTTTCGCATTTATAATATTAGGATTTCTAACCATATACAGTGTGCTTTTTAGTTCATAAATAGATATGTTAATCGATACACTGCTTCGAATACGCTATTCCTTTGATAGGTCTTTACGAAAACTAATATCTATATATTAATACGTGAAGCGTAATCTTTGGACCTCTTTTTAAGCATATTGCGCACACGGAGGCGACTGAGAATTGGCATAGTCAAAGTTTATATGGAGAAGGAGTGCAGACAGCTTAAATTTATAAATATTTATTGTTACAAACATATTAAATTAATTAACATAAACATTACACTACCATACATTTGACAAACACACATAGTTCATAATATAAATTGCCTACGCTCATACAGCCAATGTCAAACAGAAAATTCAAAAAAGTTCTATACAATGATCATAGAGGTTATATACTCTGACAAAAAACCTCAATAAATTTCAAACTAAAAATATAGAATTACGGTCGAATTTCGATCGCTAGGCGATCACTAGTTTAAAATGAATTGCTATTAAAGAAGGTTTTATAGCAATAAAATGAACTGGCACAGTATAACATCTGGAAACAGTTAATATATCGTGAGTTGAGTGGTACGTTGAACATCACGTACGCTCTTAAGAGCCATCAGCAGATATGTTCGACTTGGCACACTACTCGCAAGTGTTCCGGACGATGAGGCTTAACATGTGTTTGTTTTATAGTTAGTGCATTTATATAAAACGGAGTAGCTGTGTAATGCCTCTTGTTTTTATTGAAGTGAAAACTTCTGTATGCGTGTTGGGCATTTAATGCATTTAATTTTTATGCATATAAGTACCTACATATATTGGCCCCGTTTACACGAGAGTTGAGTTTGGGCTATTACATTAATAATATAACTATATATAATAAAAAAATATATTGTGTCATCATCATCAGCCTATCTCCGCCCACTGCTGGACATAGCCCTCACTTATGGCACGCGACTGAGCTCGATCTTCAGCTCTTTGTTTCCAACCGCTGCCAGCCAGCTTGCGTATATCATCGCTCCATCTAGCTGGAGAATATATTAGGAGACATACTGTGTATATACGTACAACTTAGATATACAGTGTAAACTCTTTATAACGTTATCCTTTATAACGATAAACTCCCTATAACGTTGAAGTGAGCCCAAGTTGGTTGGTTTGTTCACTTTGTTTTGTTTTTTTTTGTTCACTCCATATAACGATAACTCTCTATAACGACAAAAAATGCTCAGTCCCTTGATTTTCGTTATAAAGAGTTTACACTGTATATTCATGTCAGTTTTCACTTGACCACAATCTAATCATAGTGCTTATGTGGCTGAAGGTGGTAAATACAGAAAGCCTAAAAAGGATCTACCTCTCAAGTGCAGCTAACAGAATCTGAACACATCGACCGGTGCTTAGCGACAGGTTTTCAACTTGAGGGTAGTCTGGTGGGTACTACACTACTACCGTAATAGGTATTGTACTGTTTCTAACTAAATACTTATCTAGAACGCCTTTTTAGGCGTGCGCTCAATAGCTCACTAAGGTTTCATTGTAATTGGATGATAGTTAGTGTTGTAACGAAAAGAAGTCGCACGATGAAACTCTATACATCTATCTATATACTATATATAAATTAATGTTTGTCTGTATGTCCTTTATAGAATCGTAAACTATGCAACGGATTTTAATGCAATTTTCAGCAATAGATAGAGTAATTCAAGAGGAAGGTTTATGACCAGGATAGAAAGCAGGCAAAGCCGCAGAGCGCAGCTAGTTCTATATAAACCAATGCATTGAAGAGATATGATGTACACTTTCCGTTTCTCATTTTGCAGTTTAAGATTATTAATTATTGAGTAAATTAATTCTGTAGCTATCCTTTGGAGTATAATTTTTTAGTGAACTGTTGCTTAAATGCTTTATAGTAAAAAGTGTTTGAACAGATGTTTTTTCTTCAAGAAGCAAATTTATTTACCTACGTTATGGGTGCTACAATTATAAAAAAAAGAATGACAAATCTTTCTTCGGGGAGACTTTTAAGACTATATTATATTTATATATAAGCTTGGGGCCTACTTAAGACCGCCAAAGTCAATATAATATGTAAATGATTATGTTTACCTACTAGTTGAATCAAAGTCCTTGCATTCGCAAGTCAAATATTTAACAAACTTGCAGACTTTCTTTGGAGAAATGTATTTTAATATTAAACGAGATACAGCGGGCTTATTTTTAAATTCAATACACAATGTTGAATGCAAGGCTTTGCGCACAAAACGGGGAACACAATCTCGCATTAATATCGGCAACAATAACCGACGCGCTCCGACCGGAGGAAATCTTCCCATATTGCACATTTTGCATTGGAAATTGACTACATTTTTATATGGAAATTCCACTTTTAGTTCAATTTTGAGTAGTAGAGCTAGTTCAGAGTTCGTCCGGGAAAGTACTACCACCTTAACCATTTTCACCGTGAAGCAGTAGTGCACTTGTATTACTGTGTTTTGGTTAGAACGGTAAGGGAGCCGGTGAAATTACAGGCACATGAGACTTAACAACTTTACGTCTCAGGGTCGATAGCGCATTGGCGATGCTGGTCCGTGTACTTTAATTGTCAGGTCATGTGGTATAAAAAACGAAGATTTTTTTTTATTACCTTTCAAAAATTTAGAGTATTTTTGCTTCACATTATTTGCAAAATATTTGGTATCAGTTTTTCATAATAGCCATTTCAATATTCAATTTAACCACAGGGAGCATAACAATGCGGTTCCACAAATAATTATATGAGATTCGAATCATTCCGAAATTGCAATTACATTAACAAAAGCAACAGCCTTAATAAATTAACGAATATGCATCGGACCGCACACCTGCCTCTCCGGTCATTAGGCCATGTATAATTTAATTAATTTCTGACACCAAATTTCTAGATAAACGAAAAAAATATATATTAACATTGTTTTAATACAAATGCAAATTTACTTCTTAATGACTGATTTGCATGAATATTTTTTTGACGTAGATACATGCATATAATTTAATCAATGATAAAATAAGGTCAACATGAATACACCCTCATTATTTAAACAACAAAATTACTTTAAATGTTAGGCCTTGAAATACCATACATAACTAGCTGTCCCCCGCGGTTTCGTATGCGTTCCCGAGGGATGTAACATTAATTTGTTCTTTCTATCATCAATAGTTTTCGCAGCGCACGCGATGCGAGATATTTTTTAAGTATTTTTTTACACCTTGGGTTACATTATTGGAATTCTAGTAAAGCTTAGTTATTTTTTTGAAAATAGAATATAACCTATATCTCCCGGGGATAGTGTAGCTTCTAAACGGTGAAATAATTTTTCGAAACTGTCCAGTAAAGTCGGAGCCTATTCAATGCAATCAACAAAAAAACAATCAAATCTTTCCTCTTTACATATTATACTAGCTGTACCCTGCCACGCTTGGCCGTGCCACAGTGTGATTGAATGGTTGAGAAATGAGAAACAAAACAAAGACGGTCGCGGATATGTGACTGAGGCAAAAAATAAATAAAAACAATCCTGGATGTGGATTATATATCATGCTAATATTTCAGCTCGATCGGTGCAGAACTTTTTGAGTTTTTGAAGCGTACACAAACCAACATAACATTTTTATATTTATATACAGGGTGACTGGTGAGATACCTTCGATACTTATGGAGAGTACTGGTACTCGATTCTCGTTAAAATGATGTAGCAAAATTAGGAGCTTAATTTTTGACCAAATTTTTTTTAAAATAAGTGAAATGTGGATATTATACTCTCTAAACCCGCCGCGGTGTTTGTTGTTTAGGTTGATCTAGTCACGTGCGGCACGCGCTAGCCCCCCTCCCCCCTCACCCCCCCTCAACCCTCTACCTGTTGCATCACCGCATCGACTCATTAGTGTAAGCGCAAACGCCGACAGGTTCACATGTCCGTGTTCCCGCTTCCTGCCTCCGCGCCCCGCGATCGTAGTTTGTGTGTGTGTTTGTGTGACCTGTGACCCGTGACCCGTGATAAGTATCTAGGCTAGGTAGTTAAGTATGGCTCATCAATACAAAAACGCAGAGTACCTGGACATGGTTCGTGCGTATACGCGTGCTAATGATAGTTTGCAAGGTGACCCGTTCGTTTTAAATCGCGTTAAAGACAATATGTGTAAACGTGTCGAACTATGCATCACACGAGGCGGTACACATTTTAAACAACTTGAAGGCAGGTAGGTACTTTAATTAAATTCAATAGTTGTACATAAGTATGATTCCATTTTTTAAATACGCCGAAAATACCAAGGTTCTTGAACTTTTCAGTAGCTCTGTAGATTTAACCTTGTCTCAAATTCTATTGTCTACATTCTACACTTTATTTAGTCAACAAATTAGTGATTACCTAGGCCTGTCCTAAGCTATGAAGGGAAAACGGTTCATGTTCATGGGGAGAGGTCTTGATGTAGGTAGGCAACAGCTGTACAGTGTACGTACCTATGTATTCAGTGTTGATAGCGCGCTGCGCGTATCCAAGAATTGCGCGGGTAAATACGGGACTCTCGGTGTATTGTTTACTAAGTTTACTAAGAAGTAATTTAATATTTATTTATAATGTTATTATTTTTCATCATATATGATCGTCAACTATCACCTCCTCAAATATTGAAGGTATCTCACCAGTCACCCTGTATATAGATATAGGTATATATAATAATGACTATCTTAAAATCAAAGCCCTTTTGTTCAGTTTAAGCCTTAGAAGAGCAAATATTAAGGTTGATGCTAATGTAGTTACCATCGGTTCTGTCGGCTGTTAATTATATTGATGATACAAACTTGGTTAAGCGCTTCGATGTTTAGAATATTGTCATTTAAATAGCCCAAACCTAGTTTGTAAACTCACTAGATTTATAATAAGATGCTTATCCTTAAAATTGTATCAAATGTACACAGGCTATTACAAACCCCTTTATATTAAATATTTATGGTATTCATTATTTTTAAATGTTTATTTAATTAATAAAATGACTGGCCAATTGGCTTGGTGGTTAGCGACCCTGACTGCCAAGCCGAAGGTCACGGGTTCGATTCCCACCCAGGACAAACATTTGTGTGCATGAACATGTCTGTGTGTATATGTTCTGTGTCTGGGTGTAAATATCTATATGTATCTTTTTAGAAAAATTAAAAGTAATATACGAGTATAAGACCGTGTGCATAAGAATGTCCCAGGATATTTATTTATTATTTCTTTTATTTAAAATTAGTGAATGATTTGATATTTATAATCGTTAGCATATTTTTTTTAAACAAGCCGAATTGAGTGGTATCGTATGGATTTTTCATGATTTATAAATTTTTTTAAGTTATACTTCTTTATGCACGTTATGAAATAATGATAAAAGTGAAATTTTAAGTAGCACGCGCATCATTGTAACACAAAAGTAACAGGTTTAAGTTAGCTGATAACGGTCTTTCCGGAACATCGCACAAATAGCAACTGTCAGTGTCAATGAAGTAATGATTTTTTGTCAATAATAACCTAACAATGTCAAAAAATGTTATTCGTTGTTACAGACAGGTGCAGTATGGATACTACAATTAGACTGAATAGTAAAGATAAATGCTTTAAGTGCAGTTTTTTTTACCAATAATTATGGGCATAACTTCTTACGTGCGTCCATAAGTACACACTTTTTTTTATTATATGGTATATGGTACTAATTTAAAGACTACACGAAAATTAGAGACTTATTTTTATTCTTCAGGTCTTCTCTAACTAATAAAATACACGAAAATAGCCAGTTACGAATGAACGCAACAAATATTTCTGTTTAACAATACTTGAAACAGAACAGTAGTGATAGAGATTGATTTTCCGAATATCAAAACATCGATTGTATCAGTTTCAAAGGAAGTCGTTCACGTCAGATACCGTGCGTATCAGTTTGACACTCTGGAACGTATCAATATTTGAGATGCGAAATACCATTTCTTATTGTTATAATATGTTAGAGCTATACATATTATAACAATAAGAAAAGGTATTTCGCATATAAACGGCCAGTTTGACACTTTAGAACGTATCTTAAATACGAGTTCTTTAGTTATTAAATAATACTGATTTACATAAAACAATAATAATCTTTAGTGGTTCTCAGGTTTTATTTCTATTTCCAGATTTTTGCTTGATCTTCCCTTAGAAAATCGTTGTGTTAAAGAATCCATGTTATTTAGTTATATGCTTAATAATTATTATGCCTGACGGTGTGCAAAGCGAAACTATGCTTGTCAATAGAGAGTATTATTTTTAATTTTGAACTCCTCGCAAGTTTAAATATGGAATTGATTGAATAGTTATTAATACTCCTGGACCTCCTTGCTTGTGATCTTAAAAACAAATTTAGAATAAAAATATAATCAAACCTTCAAACGTCAAAATGTCAAATGCGTAATTGACGTCTCAGTCTCAAAGGGACTCGTTCATGTCGCAGACCGTGCGTATCCGTTGCGTCACTTCTGATCGTTTAACCTATTTTTGCGGTCACGCAGTCGCGACCCAGCCCTTCACAGCCCTTCTACTAATATTCTATTCTAATTTATCTATCTCAATTGTACCTATGTGATTTTGACTTGTCATTTGTTTTAAAATTAAAGATATCGCCTTGTAAATAAATGAAGGAAGATAATATAATATTTATGACACATAAATAAGTCTTTGAATTTGTGAAAATAAAAAAAATTATTGTGACCGACTTTTTATTTGACAGATCTTTTGACAGATTAATTTGAAAATACGTCATTTGAAATGTCACATTGACATTTACCACTACAAAAATTATAAATTATTTTTAATTATAGGTACCTAGGTAGTGGGTGCCTACTTTGATGGAACGGTATAAATTGTTAGTAGCTAATCAGACCATTTGTTAAACACAAAATCTTTATTAATCTCTTTATTGGTCTTAACTTTATTAGTTCGTGGATCTATTTACACAAAACGCCATATTGTGAACGTTGAAGTGTACAAGCGTTTTGTTCTGTAACTATACAGCTACTTATGTTGCTGACTATACCAAGTAGTGTGGTTGTTTGATATGCGAGCGGCTCGATACCAATCTGAGGCCTTTGTTTATTAGAGGTTGTTTCCGGGGTGTTAATGATGATTATGATATATACTATAACAATTATAGCGTTTTTGCATATCATAGCGTATAAAAATTACTTTGGAACCTAAAGAAAATGTGACCCTTTGACGCAAAATCTACTGATTTAGATGCAACTTGGCACGTAGATAGAACATATCCTATATATTTATACTAAGTAACCTATATGACATATAGGTTACTTTTTATCCTGGGAAAACGTGATATCCCTTGGGAATGCGGTTAAAACCGCAGGGGACAGCTAGTACGTTTATGTCACTAAGACAATGTGATTTTTTTTTTCAAATGAGTCTTTATTTACCCACTAACGTAAATCCGATAAATTCACATAAAGTTCAGTTCTCGGTTCGACATTTAACCTTAGAGGCTATTTGAATGTTAATCTATAACAAATGTTACAGGAACTATTAGCGTTGCTATCGCAGTTCAAATCGATGTTAGTTTCTAAGTGTTATTTTCATAAATTTTCTATGAAACTATAAATAATATGATATCCAAAATAAAATAAATTTATCAATATAACTTGAACTATGTATGGAATTTAAATTGTTATAATGTTAATGTGGAAAAACTAAGGGTGAACAGATTTCTTTAAAGTCTAAAATGTGTCTTGTGTACACAATAAGTTTATTATGAGCATCTATTTTGAACTTTTTATAGATCGTAGCGGATGCGTAGCACATGCTACGATTGTCTGGTTTCGTAGCACAAGTTCTACGAAAATAGTTTGCCACGCTCATTTTGTTTTGCTAGGTAAATTCTAAAAACATGAAATAGCTAGGTGGAATATTTATATGGTTATAATAAGTCAATATCTAATCATGACTAAATAATAATGGCGCTATAAATATAGGTGAATTAATTTTATAATAAGGAGGTATTAATCTTTTTTCACGTATTTTTCCCTATGTAGCCGCGGCACGATATTTTTGTTCCTATCGGTCGATCTAAACGCTCTTTGAACTTTTACCGACCTCTGAATACAGTAGTAAAACAATTCCAAATTCCAATATTGTTCCTAAACAACGAAAGTAACATTAAAATGACTTTGGTTGTTCTGTTAAGTAACTTTATAATCACATACTCATCGCTTATTGAAAATTTTACCTTAGTGTTTTAATTTTTTAATTTTCATATTTTCTAAAATATATTTTGCGTTGTTTAATATTTATTAGGTATGCGTTAACTATGATGCGTATTTGATGGCGTACAACGTATCAGTGTTAAATATTCTTACGGGCATTTTGTAAGACCAAGAATTATTCAACTCATACAAACTTCGTCACTGAAACAACAAGATCTTCAAAAGCGGACCTCTCTCGTGATAACATAGTTAACGAAGGAGACAGAGCATAGGCATAGCGACAAAATATCGTCGAGCTGGTGTCATTTACTTTACAAAATCAAACCACTAAAGCGATTATGGCTAATGCGATGATAGCTCAGTGATAGTGACGTCGAATGCTGTAACGATGTTGTGAGCTCTAATCCTCGAACGCTCTTGGGTTTTCGGTGATAGAATACGTCGTGAGGTGGCAGTGTATTCTCCAGTATCAACCTGGCTGGGTAGTACAAAGAGCGATATCCAATCAGTATTTTTCATTACACGAGCCATTTCCTTTATAACTTTTGCGTGTTTACTTTTTGGCCACATCATCATGTTTTACTGACCTTTGAATGTCACGCTTAATTCTATATACAATAAAAAATATTTAGAAAAAAATCATACTAACAATACTTTAACATTTAATAAAAAAAATTCTAAAAATATTTTTCTTCAAATTGGCCTCATACCGATCTTGATGAAAAGAGTCTGCAATAACTTAGCAATTACTCTATCAAAACAAATATAGATTTATTACACAAAATGTACAATTTATCTCACTGACTATATTTGCGGTTTAAACCGGACAAAAAGATAAAAAAGACCGACTTAGTGAATGCTAAACAGCAGCACCTGTTCACAAGGAACGACAACTTCAAGACATCTCATCTCATGTACCTAGTTGCGTAACATGTAAATACCTAAGCTATGGTACATCTCCCACCGGCATTGTATACAAGATTTCGTAAACGGTGTACTCACTCCGCATTAATTTAGATTGGTAATACTAGTATGGAGGTCTCGCCCAGATTCGATTGTGTATTCCATTAAACTTATATACTTGTTAGAGTTATGACGCAGCTTTGATTGGGTTGTGGTGTGGTGACCACACGCAAATTGCTGCTTTGGTAGCCAAAGCATAGTTTAGGTTAGGTATTGTAGTTGGATTCTATATTATACTCGACTTAAATTAATAATACAGTATCTATAATACGTCATCATTTAAAAAAAAATCGTCTCGACTAAAATAGTGATGTACTATTTTGTTTATTTTAGTCGAGTATAATATAAAATGCGACTAAAAATAAATGCACTGAACTCAGCTTGGGCTACCAAAGCAGCAAGAGTGTATTAGTCGAGTATGAATGTTAACATTAATCACTAACTAAGATTTTAGATGTGTTTATGAAACCAACCATTACATAGCTATTTTACTTATCGATTATATTGTGATAGTATAATACAATATTTTATAAATCGACTTAATTAACTATAATCGTTTTTAGATGATAATTATTCGTTTGTGACTAAGTTTAACTATCATATCGTATCATAGTTATTTTATCTATAAATGGTAGAGTATTTTTAAACTCACAATAACTCACATGATGTTATGTGTAAAGGTTGAATATCACATTTGATATCGATCCGAGCCATTAATTTATTTAAATCGCATCACGGTAGTCGACCGCTGCATTGAAACTTAACCGGATGGTAAATGTGTTATTGACAATTTCTGTGAGCTCATTATTCATTGGCCGTTCGATGAATTTCCATAATAATGACAAATTAATTAGTTGTTTACGCATTGTGAATTGTAAATTGAATTAACTTTATTGTTGTTACAAACTATTACCTACCTACTGCTATAGAACATAAGTTGTAAAATGGATAATTTAAGCTCGACGTTTATGGATCTTTTTATTGGACTATTTAAGTTATTTTTGTCTTGTGAAATACAAACCATTGACTGAGAATAAATAATTTGTATTTTAGAATGATAATATTATTACAATAGGATTACTATAATAGTATTATTTCTTAATTGTGATGACCGTAAAATAGCATACCGTTAAAACGTATAACATTATAGCATGTGGTGTTATAGGTGTACGTCACTAGAGGCACGGATGCGGTGGATTGGCGGGGCGCCGCCGCCGCGCGCCGACTCTTTCCCCGATAAGGCCAGGAGCACACCAGGTGCCCCGCATACCGGGTAGACTATGGGCCGCGCTAGGTGAGCGGTGCGCGGCGGCGGTGCATGTACGCGGCGGCGGGCGGCGCGTCGCTCGCGGGCCGTAAGGTAAGCAACACAACAAGTATAAAATCACTGTATCTGATCTGTCTCTGATAATCTTCAAAGTCTAGTTAAGGATAATGATGACCTCCATCGTTATCTTTCAGAGATTTATGAGAAACCTTGGTCCCTGATGTAACTACTGGTTTTGATTACTATTAGGCATTTTTTAATGACCAGACACAAAAATATGACTAACAAAGGTTTAGAAGTCATAAGGAGCCCTGGGCTGAAGATTTTGAAAACTATAATGGATTATTTTGTCAAGGATAGTAGAATTAGTTATGTACAATTCCAATTTTGAAACGTTGTCTGTTGTCCACCAGGCGCGCCAGCACGGCCGCCAGCCCGCGCCGTCGAGCCCGCGGCCGCACAGCCCTCTCCACCCCGCGCCGACCGGCGTCCGAGTCTACTCCTGCCAGCACTGGGAGTCTCGACTCCAGGCGCCTCCACGCCCTCTCTCCGGCCAACACACCGAGCCACATTCACCATGCGATATCGTCGAGGTATACATACCTGCCATGTCGTATATCAATGTCTGTATCTAGCATAAGCATGGTATCTGTTTAGTTTTAAGATTCATGTGTTGTGTGTACGGAGGTTTGATTGCCTCGATTGAGTTCTGTAGCAGTTAGTCCGTTGGGATTTGTAGATGCTACGTGAGGTTAGGTATGTATTTAATGTCTATCTGTAAAGCTTGTTTGTAAGCATGATGAAATGAGACAATGCAACGACGCCTTTTTAATTTATTTTACGTTTATGCCACCTTAAATGATGTAACGGGTGATTCTTAATTGCTCGCCATTATGTTTTTATGTTTAATAAAAGTGCGCGTCGTTTGAGAGAGCCAAAGCAATAACATGTATATTAAGGAAGTGTTATCAAGTGAAGTGACAAAAGTGGGCCGGCCATGAAACAGCGACACCTAGCGGAGGGTAGCGTCCGATGGCAGGTGTCGAAGAACCAGAGACTGCGACTTGATATACGGAACGAAACTTGAGTGTACAAGTACCATAACATGTGTAACAAACGTTGAACATAAACAATGTATAATTAATAATTAAACGCCAAATTGCGCTTGCTTCCATATCGTATTCTTTTCTCACTCTAAACATATCTTAAAATAAGTTAACGACCACTACGAATAACTAAAATGTTCAATTAGTAATAAATTAAGTAGTTATAGCTCGCGCCTTTCTTGTGCCTATCTTATCCAATTCTAAAGCATTCGTAAGTGAGATTAATCGAAAGTAATCGTGTCTGTGATGGGACAAACATAAGAGTAATATCGAGAGTTGAAGTGTAAATAAGTCTTTCTATCGATTATATTCGCTAGATTCTATTAGAATAGACGCGCTAGTCGTAGTTTATATAGTTTAGGTAGCAAAAGACCAAAAAAATAAAAAACAGCAATCGTCGCGAATAACCGTTATCAAAGTGTTATTGTAACCGCGCGTCACTAGTGTATAGTGAGTGCAACGTGAATTGGCCGGTGAGACGTTTGAAATTGGTGATTAGCTGAGTTTTGTGGAAGCGCTCACCAAAGGCCACAAACCTGGCAAGTATGCAGGCAGCGCTTATGCTAAGATCTAAATCGCGGGAGAGAAGAAAACAGCGACTCAAGAGAGGGATTAAGCATGATCTGCCGAGTAATATCGCCACGAAGCAGATCGCACCGTTCCCGAGATATCCTCCTGCGTCATGGGTATGTGTTTTGTTTACTTGCGTGTTTGCATGCTTTGCAATGGTCATAGCATAAGGTATTTTTAATATTGATGTCGTATTCAATGTATTGGTTTCTATGTATTGATAGGTCTTGGTAAAAAGCAGCTGTGCCGTTAAGTCACACGATGAAAGTGGAGCTTTTGTATTACAATTTTGAATAGCACAGTTTGTGTTTATCAGTCATTTATTTATCGTCACAAAAACAGGTTGCGGATCAGAATTTCAGAGCCATCCCATTAAAAGTTTCACTCCAAAAATAATGAGAAAAATCCACAGTACATAAAAGTTTCCGAATATTTACAAAAATATTAACATGCATGGTTATAATCCGACAATATTAAAGATACATCTACATACCAACTAAAGCCGGGTTACTATATACGATCCCGATCTAAAATCGCAAGATTGAAGTAGAATTTTGACATTACGTGTATTAAATTACTGTCAAAAGGTTCATCAATCCATGGATTTTCGATCGGGATCGTATATAGTAACCCGGCATAAAACTATAGGTACATAATCCAACTCATAAAAATGATTAATAGCTTCTACAGTATGTTTTACTACAGTAGAGCAACTAGTAATTTATCAGCGGCGATACTCCGCGCTATTCATCTCTGCCGTATGCTTTGTTCTCAGCATCCGCGCTGTATGAAACTATGCAACTGCATTATATTATATAAAACGGTGTATACTCCGTGAAAGGAAGGACTCACATCGCAACCCGTTGCATATTCCATCACGCGTAATGAGGCCACGTAATTAGTGAGAGTATTTTGTGCGAAATGAATGTAAAATATTAAGACCTACTTGTTTCTATTCCAGTTTTATCTGGTTATGGGAATGGTTTGTTGAATTATTCTCATTTGATCTGGTTGTGATTAAAAAAACATTCGTTAAATATAAGATTACACATAACATTACACTACATAAAAAAAATCAGAAGAGACAAATTTAACCAAAAATTCAAATGCAGCAATGTTATACGTTAGCATTTATTTCTATTAGATTTTGGTGTGGTGGTGGTAAACTGGTGTTAAATTATATCTAGAGGATGAGGGCTTTACTAAATTTATTGAAACCGTTAAGTTATTGAATGTTATTCATTATTACTTTTAAAACAATGACAAAATCTTATTATGAACAGAGTTTATTGCCGGCTCTTCTCAGTAAAGGTAACCTCCCATTCCGGCGTGAGATTCTGACCATTCATAAGTACCTGTGAAGGCCAATTTAAATAAATATATTATTTCATTAATATTGAATATAATGTAATGTAATTATTTGAAAAAAAAAAGTTTTTTATATATCTGGTATTTTTTTATACCATAGCATTTTATTTCCACCAGATTTTAGTAGCTTACTGTTATTTTTTAATTAATTGATGATATTGGATATAAATGAGGACTTATTTAAATAATAAATCATACGGTATTTCAGTCAATTTCAATACTGAAACGAAAGCTCCAGGTACGTTCTACTCCGGGTACGTTCAACCACCATTTAAAATTTACATACCATTAGGCAGAAAGATGCAATTTACGCTACCAAATAAAAAAGTCGCATGCCAAAATAAATATCCACCTGAAAGGCCTACTTTCGCTTATCACAAACCAAACAGTGTTACATTGACAATGACTACGTCACTTGGAAAAAATCGTTCAGTTTGCTTAGCAGCGAGTTTATAAAGCGTTTTCTGTCAGCCCCCATTCACCTATCATGCGGAAGCTATTACCCCCTCCCTCTTTATCGCTTCCACAACAATGTTCTCTGCCCGCGTAACATTATAAACTTTATTATCTAGACTGTAGGGTGTGGAATTGAATGGTTGGAGAGTAAATTATAAAGGCAGGTGATTCGGCAGAAGTTTCACTCACTTGGCGACATGAAGGTGTTTTGCAATGATATCTTTTGGCTAGGAAGCGAGCTATAAAGAGCGGTAAATGCATTTGTTTTACTAATTAGCCTTTTATTTTAGTGATAATTAGTGTAAAAAGATTTCATATTGGATTAGTTAGTCTTTTGAAAGTCATTGGGAAACCCAAATTAAACATCAGGCAGTCATGCTTTTCTTGATTGATTTCATTACATTTATACATAAGGATGAATACTAAAGTTGTCGAAATCTAAAAGGTGCGTCGTAACAGTTAAGAGTTTCATAGAAAAATCATTTTAATTGCTTTAGTTCAAATGGTTGATTGTATGATAATCCTAATGAACCTTAACATAAACGCCATAGGGTTAAGTTTTCTATAATACTGACGTCCATATAGGCCTATTATGTGTCAATGTTTGAATTTAATAACCTCAAATGATACGACAAATAGCTTCAAAATTATGTACCTACAATATTACATGGTTTTATAATTTTTTTTTCATAGCACATAGGTTGCAAACAAGCTGATGGCCAGTATGATGGTGAACGGACGACTGACGCTTACGACACCGTGAGAATTACGTTGATGCAATAAACACCCTTCAACGTATGAAGAAGTGACCGATCACTTCACGCTAAATATATCTAATTAACTGTGTAAATTATCTCAGCTGTTTACTAAAGGCATTATGTACCAACTGAGTACCTAATTGACTGGCAATTGAGCGATTATCGCGTAACGGTATCGCAGTTACGACTACTGGTTTACATTGCGTGATAACTTGAAAACTACAAACTAAAATCTTTTTATTTTCTTAATAAAACATTTCTATAATACTAGTAACAATTTTATTTAATAATGTTGCTACGTAATTAAAAGAAAAATTATTTGCAGTTTGCTTTAAATGCTCGAATGGCCTTCTTAGTCACTAATTACTTTATTTATTATTGAAATAAAAACGTTCTATTGAACACCTTTCTGGTATTGAATTAATGAGCGTTATTAATGTTACCATACCAACATTCTATAGATATATATCTGGTATCTATATGGCCTTATTTTCTTTGGGATTAGGTGACCATATTTATTTTTGTATTAATTACATATACATAAGTAGCATGTAAGAATCCTTGAAATTTGTATGAAAAAGAAAATATATACGTGTCTACATATGCATATTACATAACAACTCCTTTCAAAACCATAGCATCAAATTAAAAAATACTTTGCCTCCAAAAATTTTGACTGTGCCTCAACCCTATAATCAAAGCAAACAATAGTGTGACATAATTATGCAGTCCAATCCTATCAACATTGCCAGGTGATAAAATATTCATGCTCTGTATAATAATTTATCAACACAAGGCATAGATTACAGAGTGTACCTGATAGTGAAGTGACACTGGATCTATGAGGCTCTATGTGTCAAGGCCCCGCTATGCAGATATCGATGTGGACGGTCGATGCTATGACTAGTGACGTGCCGTTATGACAGATTTATGGTTTTTTTATATTAGTTTTTAGGGTCGATTTTTCAATCGATGAATATATCTCGGATATTCTATTTATTTGATAATTCTATAAAAAAACTGTTCTTAATTCAAATTTATTAGTCATCTGGCCATTGAATAGTCAGATCATAAAATATAAAAGAAAAAATATTCTGATACTTTGGACTGTTCAAGGCCTATCGCCTGCGTGCTTTTATGTTTTATTTATATTTTTACGTTTGCATTTCATGGCCTGAAGTCAGGTGGTTTAGCTATGTGAGATATAAGATCCATCACGTAAAGGACGCCTTAAAGGTGCATTCAACCCAAACCATTTGAAGAGCTACATTTTGCAACATATTATCTCTTCCTATAGTCTTTTCTTTTTCACTCATAATTCGAATATTTTTTCTACCTGTTCTTTTAAATAGATAAAGCCGGTAACAGCTGAGTTTGAGCTAAGTATTGCAAAAAAATATTATATAAATATAAATTTATTTCATAACCCTATATATATGGTCACGGACCCTATATGGTTTTTAAAAGGGAACTGACTCTCAAGTATAGCTCAGATTTAATATTTAGGGTAAATAAATAAAAATCTTGCGTGTCTTTACAATGTTTTCCTTTACCAATGAGCTTGAGCCCAAAGCTCATTGTTGCATTCAAACCCAGAGTCTCGTCACGCCATTCAATACCAACTGAGCTATCATTGCCTCAGATATAAAGTATTCTATGTTATTCCAGAACATATTCTATCTGTGTGCCATTTATTCAAACACGATCTCATACGAGCTGTTACTGAGGGAACTGGTAAATAAACCCGGTCAAGTGGGAGTCGGACTCGCACATGAAGAGTTCCGTACAACATTACAATATTCACAAAACGGCGAAAAAACAAACGTTTCTTGTATCTCCTTCGAGACCACTTTCACTTTTGAAATCACACACTCTGTGAAAGTTTTATTTCCTAATACAAGTCTCTATCTACTATGGTGAAAAAGATGTAGCTCTAAGACAGACGTACATATGGACCAACAGCGGAACCTTAGGTATAGGGACCCGTTGGCACCCTTTGGTTAAAAGTCCGTTTAAGGGTGTAAGAGCCATCAGAGGCTAACAACTTGGTCCTTTAAAAAAAACCTTTGCATATGGAACCCTAAAAACGCACATTTACACAGTACTACACACACATTCAAACCCATATCTATCTCACTTTCCATTTATACTTCTAGTAAGATACATAGTACTGCAGTGATTATTCCAAAGAAAATTCTCGACTCAAACTAGTGTTTGTGCTCGTAAACATGGGCCAAATTGAATTAGCTCGTGTACGATATAGGCGTCCTCGTTTCACGTGCATTTATCAGTCTTCTCAGTGAATAATTATTCCAACATTAAATAATGTGGTTAAACTTTATTTCATAAATAAAACTTGCTGTTCACCGCGGTTTCACCCGCGTTCCTCAAGGAAGCTACATTTTCCCTGGATGAAAACTATTCTATAAATCATTCTAGGCCATGTTCTGTCTATGTACCAAGTACATACTCACAAACATTCGCATTTTTTGTGTAGTAGAGCTCTTAGTGCATTCGGGGAAGTACTACCACCTTACCCATTTCTGCCGTGAAATAGTAGTGCACTTGTGTTACTGTGTTTCGGTTAGAAAAGTAAGGGGGCCGATGAAATTACAGGCACATGAGACTTAACAACTTCACGTCTCAGGGTCGACAACGCATTGGCGATGCCCCTAGTGTTGCAAATGTCTGAGTCTGCTTGTTTGTTGGGCTAAGTGGTATTCAAAAAAATATATATATAATATTAGTAGGGTAAGTAGGAAAGTCTCTCCGTCTTAAGTACAATTAAACATTTTTTTTCTTTTAAATTCGGAGAAAAACTTTAAAAACCGTATGACATGCAATTACGTCACTGTGATGGCTGCACGTCGACGTCATATCGCGCTTACACGGAACGATATATCAGTCTTATAAATGAGACGTCGTTTTGGCGTAAGACTTACCTCATCTTTGTTAAAAAAGTTATGCAGCGTTAAAGTTCTAAAACTACAAAGTGTCACGTGTATGATCATCCACAAAAAGAGCAAAATAAATAAATAAATATCCTGGGACATTCTTTTACACACGGCCATCTGGTCCCAAACTAAGCAGAGCTTGTACTATGGAATCCAGATAACTGATATACTACGAGTATACTTTTTTTCTAAATACATACTTATATAGATATTTACACCCAGACACAGAACAAACAGACATGTACATGCAATCAAATGTTTGTCCTGGGTGGGAATCGAACCCGCGACCTTAGGTTTGGCAGTCAGAGCGTTAACCACCAAGCCAACTGGCCTGTCAATCGATGCCCGGTTGTAACTAATAAAGTTAAACTACGTTTGGGTAAATCATATGCTAGCGCTGGAGTCAATATTGCTATTGCTTTATTATGAACTAGCTGTTCCCCGTAGTTTTACCCGCGTTCCCGAGTGATGACACCTTTTCCCGGGATAAAAAGTCAAGCCTATATATTATTCCAGGATATGCTCTATTCATGTGCCAAGTTTCATTCAAATCTGTCCGGTAGTTTTTGCGTGAAAGAGTAACAAACATCAAACAATACATACAAATTTTCAGATTTATAATATTAGTATGATTATTGTAAAAAAAATGGTAATCATATTTATGGACCCTATTTAAATTTGAGACCTGCAATTAAGTTTTTTAAATTTTATTAAGTCAAAATTTATGGAATGTCAACATTGATAAAACTTATTTTAGATAATTTCAATTACAGCCTCATTTTGACAATTCATAATAAAATAAATAAATACCCTGCGACATAATTTTACACACGGCCACCTGAATCAGAGCTTGTACTAAAGAAACCAGAGAATGTATCTGCAAAAAAACGTTCTATTCATATTATTATATGATATAAACTAAAATAGATAGTAAAGTTTTCTCTCTTACCTGGTATCTTAAAATAGTTATAATATAACTACAATTGAAACTATCCGAATATCAACTCGATAGTTAGGTACATAATAGGTATGTAATATTCGGCGAAATGTTGTGCTAGCCTTGAATCAAATTTCATGGCAATAAATGACATAATATTGACCTCAGTCGGCTTTGTTGTGCTTTGTTTCGAAGGTTATGTTCTAACGCCAATGTCAAGTTAATAACTATATTAAAATGCGTGTTTAAATTAGGACATGATGATAGCATAGTGGTGATATCGAACACCATAACGAAATTCAAAAATTCAAAACCATCGAGCAGTAGAGCTCTTAGTGCAGAGTTCGTCCAGGGAAGTACTACCCTTACCCATTTCTGCCGTGAAGCAGTAAAATAATAAATAATCCATCCGCTTGTTTGTCGGCCAATGTGGTAAAAAAAAAAAAAAAAACATATTCAGTTTAGGCCTGCGGAGGGTACATATGAAGTTAAAATTACTGAAGCTATCACAAAGGCCATGGTTTCGAATACTCCTGAAATCTCCTTGAAGTACCCGCCTGGTTGTTGTTGGTGTCTGTCTCTAAAAGTGTGTTGAATTCAACTAGCCTACAAAACTTTTTATAGGTTTGTAACATATTGGGTGGTCGGTAGCGTCGGTGATCAATTATTATCAGATAAATTACCTTTCTGTCATAAAAAAATAATTTAAAATGTTACTAGCAGTTCCCTGTATAGAAAACTAAGTGACTCAGACGCGACCATACGATAATCCATTGTAAGATTATACAAAAACAAATATCTAGTAACTAATTTCGCTGGATCTCCTTTTCTGTCAAGTCTTGTAGAGTTTCCTTATTTGGGACCTGACAGAGAAGGAGATCCACCGGAATTCATTACTAGATATTTGTTTTTGTATAATCTGCCCGGTATAGGTTCAAAGCGTCAAATTTTATTGTATACGTCTATATATTTATTAATTGGTAAAGATTTTATCATATTGTTTTATTCTGTGATGAAGCAATGAATATTCATTATATATTATACCAGCTGTCCCCCGCGGTTTCACCCACGTTTATCGATATCATATACGAGTATAGCCTATGTCTATCTACAAAAACTTCCGCGTCGAATGGTAGCAGTCCCATCCCGATATGTTCAGTGGTTTTGAGGTGATGGTGCGCCAAATGAACCCCATTTTGCTTAAATATAACTTTAAAATATAGGGGTAAAAATATATGTATGCAATTTAAAGATACATAGGTTACATTTCCCTTTTTTTATTAGAAACATTGCAATTCACAACCCTTGCCCACTCAATTCGAATCGGTGTTTCCGAATAAAACTGGCGTTTTTTACAAGTTTTTTATTTTGTTTTAGAGCAATCTAACCAAAGGCTTAGTTCACTCGGTGGCACTCACTCCTAAAGCTTAGTTGCACGTACCGTTATCCACACCCACTGCAACCTGTCTAAACTCGTTAAAAGTTTCACGTAAAGTATAAATAAAAATATCACTTTATATAAAAGTGTATTCGTGTGAAGATTTTATTACATTTTCGCCCGCCGTTAACATTGGGTCGAAAGAACATTAGTGTCAATGAACCATAGAAAAATCAGGTACCAAGTAATGTGATCGGGATGTAATGCTATTAATTTAAATAACCTTCAATTTATTATTAAATGTACGGTTAGAGATTATGCTTACTTTCTTAATAGTATAAGCTCTGCATGGTTTGGAAACGGGTGGCCGTGTATAATATTATATTTCTGAATATTTATTATCAGTCTTACGTAACATCAGTAATACTTAAAAAAATGACCATTTACGAAAAATTCCGCATCGAATGGTAGCAGGGCCATCCCGATATGTTCTGGTTGTGTAAGTTTTGATGTGAGTCAAAGGAACTGTATTTTCCTCATATTTATATAGATAATAAACTGAATTGACAGGAAGGATACGTATTGCGCCGACCTTTAATTATGAGGAACGGAGCAGGGAGAATTGATGATGATACCTTATTGACTTACTGTGAAATATTATTTGCCGAGCATTTCTAAAGGTGTAATCTGTAGATATTTTTTTCATTTATCACATTAATTAACCAATTAAAACTGGTAATTCCATGCTAAATAGATTAAAAAGAAATCACTGGATATTTGATTGATAAAATTAATTATGATAATTAAAGTTAGCCGGTAATTCTATGTAAAAAAAATATTTCCGTCAAAAATATAATGTACATAATTCATCACAGTTCATGATACTCTACTGTCGTATAGAGGAAATTAAAGTATTCGCTCATTTAGAAGAAATATGTGAAAGTAATTAAGTCACACCCTCACAAAGAGGTGGATGGATCAGTACAAGAGCCACTCTGCTGCGTGCAAATTAAAACTGCGGGCGACGCCGCGACGCTTTGAACCGGGAAGCGAGGGTAGATAGAGGGTCGCTTTTTTGAACATCGATCTCGTAAAAAGGCAATAACGGAAGAAGTACGGTGATATTAAACTGTTATTTTTGGCTATCCACTTGCAATTTATAACACAAAATACGTGATTGCATAGTAAATGAGCGAGAAATTACCTGTTGTTAAGAATGAATGAATGAACGAATAGGTTACCGTTCATTCGCTCTATTTATGCAAAAACTTTGAATCTATTTATAAAATATATACTAGCAGTCTCCCGCGGTTTCACCGATGTCCCGAGTTGAAAAACGTAGTTTCAATGAATTTTCAGATCCCTGACTTAAGGAATTATGGATTGTCCATACAAACTTTCACCCCCTTTCCCTTTTTCATCAATCAAGCGGACGGTCCACCTGATTGTAAGTGGTCACCGCCGCCTATGGACATTTGCAACACTAGGGGCATCGCCAATGCGTTGTCGGCCCTGAGACGTGAAGTTGTTAAGTCTCATGTGCCTGTTTTCACCGGTCCCCTTACCTTTCTAACCGAAATACAGTAACACAAGTGCACTACTGCTTCACGGCAGAAATGGGTAAGGTGGTAGTACTTCCCCGGACGAACTCTGCACTAAGAGCTCTACTACTCGTGAAAAACTAGAGAAAATCTCACCTCAAGATAATTTTTTGAGACAAAAGATGAGTCGTTTAGATGTGAAAAAGTAACAAACGTATACAACAAACAGAGTTACTATCGCATTTATAATATTAGTATGGATTAACTGGATACCATTAAATGTTAACCTACAGCATCGCTATACAGCCTGTAGGTATAGCTGTATGAAAATGCAATTAACCCAGTCACATACAAGATGAGGTGTCAGATAATGAACAGCTCGTTTACCTCGTTACGTACTTGAGATATGACGTCACGGCTCATAGCCTGATGATTAATGGCTCTACTGATGTCGAAGGCAATAATGCTGTTTTAGATACGTATCAATCAAAATTAGTGCTGTTTGGCGGAGTCCGTTGATTAACTGATGTTAATGTTGGATATGTACGGCTTTGGTTATTAGGGGCAATGATCTAGATAAGTGATTGTAGAAACCTGTTGGCTATCTGTTAATTTGTAGCTCTATATGAGAACTAATTTAAATAATTGACTGACTTACCTAACATAGTAATGATGGTTCATATTTCAAATGGCCGCCAACTCAAGGAAATATTTTTTCTAGGAAATAATAAAAGTCAGGGTGTGTCGTAAAGACAGACGATAGAAGTGAAACTTTTGTATTACAGGGAAACATTTTAATTATTCATCAATCACTTTTGAATAGCTTATATTGTGTTCATCGCTTATTTATTTTTCGTCACACAAAATAGTAGCGGATGAGAATTTCAAAGCCCTCCCATGAAATTTCTCTTTAATAAATATACTGGGACGTTCATTCCCATCACCGATCCCAAACTAAGCAGAGCTTGCACTATGGAAACCAGATAACCGATATACTATATGTAAATTACAAAGGAGACGAAGCGAAATTAAAATATAATGATTTTTGCTAAAATAATTTTTCTGCTTTATTCTCCTGCATACGTTTCAACTTAGATTTACACAGTAATCATGAAAAATACAACTATATCTCAGTGAAAGTTGACGACGACGCTCTAAAAGAGTTGTTTAAATTGAAGCACTTCCCAAACTTTAAAAATTTCTCCTCTAGTTACAAGTTTGTCGTCTTTGAACTCACGAACATCCCTGTTTGTTAAAAATCGATATCTTTAGAAATGTAGAAACAGGTTTTCTTGTGCCCTAGTTGTAACTTAAAATTTTTTCAATCTGTTTTGACCAGAATCTTTCCAAAGTAAATGATAATATACATGAAATAGCAAAACATATCAGTTACAAACATATTAGACGGTTTATCTTGTAATTTTACTAAAGAGTTATTTAAACACAATAAAATTCAAAAGTCTTTTAAAAATCGTTTTGCTGCGGAATTGTAGGTACCTATTGATAGTTACTGAGACATACCTAGCGTTAGATCAAAGCAGCACCCCAGCACTATGTACAATAAACATCAGTGACCTGAAGGGTAAGGTCGAATGGGAACGATCCATTCGTTTGTACATAAACGCCTATAAAGGCTGGTTTGCATAGAAACTGAATAGAGGGTCCGTGTATTGTAAAATGAGTCTTCGACATGGATGCGTTGCGCTCTGTAATATGGACTGTTTATTTAGGACAAGACTGTCTTCAGACGTTGGAATGGTACTTTATTAAGCATTGATCCGGTGAAATGATTAAAATGACTTGATTCTGAGTAGAGCATACAGAATTAGTCCCAGCTCTTTTTATTATACAGTACATATCATTGAATTCTAGGACTAGATTTAACAAAAACTTTTATCGGTGTTTAATTGCATTTTTTATAAGCTTTTATTTTACTTCACCTGTTTGTATGTTTGTAACAAATCTTGCAACTGAATTTTAGATGTCTCCCATCCGATCGAGCTGAAGTTTAGCACACTCCTTTGTTTTGGTTGGCATTTATTTATTTATGTAATAGGTATACCAACAGCATATGTACTCCACAAATATAAGAACTATATATAAAATAACAGGTACACACAGTTAAAACGTTGACAATTTAAAACACGAAAAGGATGCTGAACCTTGCTTTTAAATGAATTAAATCTATCAAAAAATATATCCATATGCAGCTCCGGATAAGTCCTTGCGCGAATAGCTAAGTAGTGTCATTTTAGCTACTTCCATGGGTATCTAATAAAAGGGTCTGCAACAAGCAGCTTACGAGAGATCGGTTATTTTTATAGCATTTTATCTGAATACTATTTAAATTATTCCAAAAAAATTACATAAATATAGCAATTTGCCTTCTTATAGAATACGTTCTGTTACGTCAAAGCAACATTCTTGGAAGAAAAATACTCTCCGTCGTTAAAACTCTGTACGGAATTTACTTATATCAAAGTTATAAAGTTACGCGAAATGTCGCAACATTTTTGAAATAAATCATAAATTATGTTAAGAATAAAATGTCCTGATTGCATAATTTTAATCATTTTATTTTCATATCTGATGTTATGACCACAATGATAGAACTGCGTTAGATTGGTCCTTCACTCAGTGATGTAGAAAGGTTTACATCTTTGATCGAAACCATCCAATTAATTTTCGAGTTACACGCAAATGCAATGCAGATTGGTATGCAGGAAATTTAGCCAAATATTTATCTGTTTCATTAAAATATCAGATACTTTTTAGTGTTATTTTGTAACTGTGTGTTCAACAATAGACGTGGCAGTTGTCTTTGTGGTTAGAACCCCAGACTGCCACGCCGCAGGTCGTGGGTTTCTTACACAGGAAAAACATTTGTGTCCATCAACATATCTGTTTGTTCTGTATGTATCTATCGATAGTAGTTAGTATGTTTATATGTTGTATAATAGTTAGTTTGCAAACGATGGCCGTGTGTAAAGAATGTCCCAGGATATTTATTTTTATTATTTTGACGGGCCAGTTGGCTTGTTGGTTAGAGAACCTGACTGCCAAACCGAAGGTCGCGGGTTCGATTCTCACCAGGACAAACATTTGTGTGCATGAACATGTTTGTTTGTTCTGTGTCTAGGTGTAAATATCTATAAGTATGTATTTAAAACAGTAGTATATTTAGTATATCAGTTACCTGGTAGCCATACTATAAGCAGTACACTCTGCTTAACTTTGGATCAGGTAACCATGTGTGAAGAATGTCTTGGGATATTTATTTATTTATTATTTAACTGGTCCTGGTCTGCCTGACATCAACTCTCATTGGAAACGTTTTTGTAGACTGGGTGACTCACATAGTGTGCAAATATCAGTAAGATATTACTATAGAAATGACGCTATCAAGTAAGGTCTTGACTGCATTACATAGTGCGAGATGAAAATTTAAAGAGCAAGTAGTAGATTTTTGAGTCATCTCTTACGACACCCAAAATATGGATAAGGGTTTGTTTTTTCGGTTTTAATGATGTATGCCGCCTGCAATTTGGTGAACGTTACTTCATGCCAAAAGTTATGACTACAAATAACCTTATAGCTTGAAATTGCGTCTTAAAATTTAAGTAAAAATACATTATAAGTCATACATTTATTTAAATTTCAAATTGAGTTAAAATCTAGTTGTTACTTGAGGTAGTAATTTGAAATTGTCATAATAGTAATAAAATAATCTACAAATATTGTATAAACTGTGGTGTTAATATTTGAATGTTCACAAATCAAGTACGTTCATCGGTTTTATTTTATTTTATAAATGATGCAAAATCCACAGCATTTTTTAATGATAAAATAAATCAAACAGTTTTTGCTTATTGCCAATTAGGGATTTACATTCTGTATATTAATCATGTATTTCCAGAGTGGCAGAGAGAAATAGTTGAATATTTTTGTTTATTTTTAGTACAGATAAATAAAAAAAATATTAAAAGATGTGCTGGATCACATTAATAAATATAAATAAACCGCAAGCGAAAGCTACCAACCTACCGTAATAAAGAGAACGATTCTATATCGTGTCTGAAACTAAAAAGAACTCCATTTTCAAATAATTACTTTAATTAAGAGACTCCTTCAATAGCTAGATTACTAATTGCTTTTGTCACCTTCAGTTACCAGTAGCTGTATTTAAACTAGATTTACTTATCTATATGTTTAATACTCACGTCTCGCTGTAACTATAAATTAATACAAATGATATATTATGTATGGATTGTACAACCAACCCTTACAAATAGCTGTTAATTAACCTTCATGGCACACCTGCCAATTACAACTTCAGATGAAATTCGATTCTAATATAGCTACGTAGAGATCAATATAGATTTTAAATAGGCAGGACTTCATTATGAAATCTAATTACAGTTTAACGAATGAACTCGTGTTCAATTGACCTGTCAAATAAGTTTGATTAACCTTACATATACAAGATGGTGACTAAATTGTATTTTCGACAAATTGGTTTATACATCAATTTATGATTTACTGTGTACCTCAAAACAGGGTAAATGACTAATGCTTTTTTTTATAAATAACCAGTCCATATAATTAAACCTAAAAAAGTAAGTGCATTTCTATCAGCTATCACTCTATATCAATTTGCCAGACATGGCACATCACAGACGGGCATCATCCGAAGTAGAAATGAGAATTAGACCAAATTAGTAGCCCTAGAATTATTATTATTATTCCATTTGACCGACCAGTTGGCTTGGAGGTTAGCGACTCTGACTGCTAAATCACAGGTTGCGGGTTCGATTCCCACCCAGGACTAACATTTGTGTGCATGATATTAATTTAATTAATTAATATATTTTTTTAAACTCCTTATTTACATGTTTAAATATATAATTAAAAAGGGAACACATTAAAAATCCGCACACAGGGTCACATAGTTGTACTATAAAAACTTACATATTGATCTCTATCAAATAGATATTTACATTCCCACATTTTTTTACAGTGTGTGGTACTCGAACCCACGGCCGGTGGCGTGACTGTAAGGATATCCAACCCCGACACAAAGCTGCTCTACAAATAGTATGCTCACTGCAAATTTAAGGTCCCGCCGTTGATAGCCCTCAGGGCTTGCCGAATTATTCGTAAGGGTGTTAAAGGGATTAGAGATTAGCCTTCTACTCTATTGCGTCATATTTGAAACAAGGTGCTGCTTGAGGGGCTGGTCTTCTTTTGTTTGTGGTTACCTATTCGTGATTTCTGTTTGGATTCGACGAAGGCATACATGGACATCTTATACGCCATTCTTAATTTTAAAAATATATTTATATAATTACTCCCGCTATAACACGCAAATGTTGCCAGACTAAAAAAATAGGTAGGTAAATAATAAATCGTAATATCGTTTTGAAAAGAGTAATTGCTGAGTTTATTGTCGTCTCTTCTCAGTAATAACAATCTTCCGAGCTGGTAATACATAATTAGACAATTCATAAATACTTGTGTTAACTCGAATAAAAATTTGATTTTTTCATTTTGAATCACTGATTTACATTGCATGATAATGCAAATCTCAGGTTCACGTTGCATGTAAATACAAATATTTGAGTTGCAACGGATGTAAATACAAATTTATTAGTCATTCGGGATAGGCTTACAAAGTTTGTGCAGGTCTGCATAATTGTTTGTATTCTATTTGTTTATTTGATTTAGTCATCAGTGAGACTGTATATTGTTAAATAAATATATGGATGAACGTTTAAATTACAATAATAGTTACACAGCTTTTTAATTCGTCAAGCAAATTATTTGTGGTTTATCTATCTATAATAAATATCCTGGGTCATTCTTTACACACGGCCATCTGGTCCCAAACTAAGCAGAGCTTGTACTATGGAAACCAGATAACTGATATGCTACATATATGTTCATGTTTTTTTTAATACATACTTATAAAAGATATTTATTGTTGGGATTTTAAACAAACTTAAACATACGTTATGTGTGGAGATTATTTTTATATTTTATTAGCTTTTGCATCGCAGTTGCATTAGCGTGCCCGAGGGATATTATATTTACCGGAATAAAAAGTATTGTATGTTAATTTAGAAAATATTTTATCTGTAGATTTGCATTGCAAACTTATACACACACAGACTTTGGCATTTAAAATTTTAGTATGATTCGGACCTAATGTCTTATTTCTTGTGTATACTTTTAAAAGAGACAAGAGTACATACTGTTAGCTTCGGCAGAAAATAAGATAAAATTATTAATAAATATTTTATCTATACATATGCATACAATGCATACTTATACACACACACAGACATTGGCATTTAAAATTTTAGTAAGATTCGGACCTAAAGTCATATTTCCTGTTTATACTTTTTAAAGAGACAAAAGTACATTTTGTAAACTTCTGCAGAAAATAAAATTTAAAAATTAAAAAAAAATTAAATAAATATCCTGGGACATTCTTTACACACGGTCATCTGATCCCAAACTAAGCAGAGCTTGTATTATGGAAACCAGATAACTGATATACTACATATAATACTTTTTTTTCTAAATACATACTTATATAGATATTTACACCCAGACACATAACAAACAGACATGTTCATGCACACAAATGTTTGTCCTGGGTGGGAATCGAACCCGCGACCTTCGGTTTGGCAGTCAGAGCGCTAACCACCAAGCCAACTGGCCTGTCAATAAAAATTCTAAGTAAATATTTTGCCGTAAATGTAGCTCTCGACGTCTGAAATTTTTGTACTATTTTTACTTTTTACAAATGGAGATGTGTGAGTTCTTTTTATAAAGCATAAGTTGCAATGTTTTGTCGCACTCATGGCAGAGAATGGACGCAGCGTCCGCCCTCTAAATGCCACTGACGTAGAAAGCCTAACCTTTTGTTAAAAAAGTCTAGAAACACAATCGAGCGCCTACCTATACAGACCTGCCTGTCTTCTCTAATACAAACTCCGTCAGCAAGCCGGCGCATTGAGGCCTCTCACATGATTGCGTAGTTAGCGAAAGAGACAGAGCATAGAGGCCGCGACGAAACATCATCGAGCGAGTGCCAATTAGGTCCCTTACAGAATCACACCCTGGGGCTTTGATGAAACATTTCGGACTATAATTGTAAAAGCTAAAATATTTCTTTTTTCCTTGAGATAGGCTATATATTTGCTTAAAGTGTCACCGCGGTGATGATGTGGCCAAAGGTGTGTCAAATAATAATAAAATTGAATCCTCCTGTGGTTATTTGGTACATTTCAACCCATTTATATTTTAAGTTCTTTATTTGGGCTATAAACTAATGATTTTCAACTTTCTGTTAATTGCGGTCCAGAATCAGGTGAAAAATAAAAAACAAATTACCATGCATGTCTATATTTTTTTTATTTTTTTAAAAGACTAACAAGAAAAGAAATTCAGAAGCTTGAGCATAATTATCATCATTTTACTCACTTTGAATAAACTGTATTATAATATAACTTAATCATAACTTGAGTGAACAAGGTCCTTCAAGGCGTGAATACCTACTCACAAAATTGTCAGTCAAGAAAGAAACACAAAGGGTCACTCAAGGTCAAGTGAGTTGTAGTAGCGAGAACAACCTGGGACAGACGGATTAAACGAAGTTTCAAAAGTGTCTCGGTCCTTGACCTAAAATTGCATTAAGTGGTTATCTCTTTTCAGAAACTCAATGATGCTAAAGTACTTTTATAAGAACAAAATACTGTTATCAGTTTATACACAAAATTCTACAAAATGCTCCGGGTTTTGGTTGTTGAAATTAATTGTTCCCTTCTCTTCACTTCCACATAATATGCAGCACCTGCCATAACCATGCATTTTATTTTGTTGGTGCCAAAAACTATCCTATAATCTAAACTACATACAACTTGGGTCTCTTTAAAAAAAGAGTGAATAGGCTACTAACGGGAAAGCGAGCTCCATCTTCGGCCTCATCTTCACTTACCATCAGGTGAGATTGAGACCAATCGCAATCCTGTCTGATATAAAAAATAAAAAAAACTACTTATCCTAATAATGTTGGGTAAAAACCAATTTTTATCTACATAATCTTTATCCAAAGGGCCACATCAATATTTTTCATAAAACTTACTTCAATTACATTCGACCGGTTTAAAAAAAAACAAAATGTTTTAGAATAATATATGCAAGTTATAAATTATTTATTTTTGCTTTATTTATTAGTTAATTTTAAGTAGTTTATTAAGTAGAGTATAAAGGTTCATTTAAAAGTAGAAAATTATGTTATGCTATAATTAAGGAATCACATCGAACCGAGCAGGCGCGAAATTATGTTAATATATAAAATGCAATAAAATATGATCTTGCAATAAATTATCATTAAATCTTTAAATAGTACGGACTAAGAGGTACTAACTATTAAGTAATCAGCGCTAATAGTCCGTAGAAAATATAAAAAGAAATAAATAAAAAAACTGAATAAAAAACCTGCTCCATAGCTAGAAATAAAACATTATATGCAACAGTCGGTCAAAAGTAATGTAAATTAGCAACCCAAAAGTACTTAGAGATTACGAGTCAGTTTTTAATTAAAAATTGCTTTCAGGCATACGTACATTCCTGGTACAGCTATAGGTTTCATTTCCGCGCTCCTGTCATTTGCCACATCCTTCCTTTGACCCGACTTCACTGCATACTGTGTAACCTACTAAAGACCGTCGTTAAGGCGTAGTGCTATCGTGGTTGCGAGAGACGGGAGCAATGGACGTCCGGCCGGAGCTCAATTATATTGAGTAATATATATTTTGTAAAGAGACTTTACTGTATTATAATAATAATAATAAATATCCTGGGGACATTCTTTACACACGGCCATCTGATTCCAAACTAAGCAGCCCCCGTATTCAGCTGATAAAAACTTCGTCGGCGAGCCGCTTCACGGAGGCCTCGGAGAGCTTACCTTTCACGTGATTAGTAGTATTAGCGTAGTAGGCGACAGAGACAGAGCACGGTGGCCGCGACGAAACATCCTTGAGTTAGTGTCATTTTCCTTACAGAATCGAGCCCCAGAGCTTGAACTATGGGAACCAAATAACTGATATATTGCATATACAACTTTTTTTGTAAATACATACTTATATAGATATATACACCCAGACACAGAACAAACAGACATGTTCATGCACACAAATGTTTGTCCTAGGTGGGAATCGAACCCTGCGACTTAGCAGTCAGGTCGCTAACCACCAAACCAGCTGGTCTGTCTGTACTTACACAGTATTATAGAGAATTAACCTCATAATTCCACAAGGTATTTAAAAGGCTATATGTGAGAGAAAATTTGTTGGAATGCCTTTATTCTTAATAGAATGAAGCTGCCTTTTTCCTAGAATCGTTTTTTATATGTCACATAGGCCTATATACAGGCAGACTGACCACCTGAGAGTCGCCACCCTCTATGGTCTTTTGCAACACCAGAGACAGTTCCAATGCGTTCTCAACCCTGAGACGTAAAGATGTAAAGTCCCATATGCCTGTAATTAATTGTGTAAAATTTTACAAATCTACAAATAAAACAAAAAAAAGTTGAGGCTACTTAGTATTTCTTTATCGAGCCAACTTTAATTAATTATGTTTGAGGCCCATTATTATATATATAAATATAATTAATTTACATTACGAAAAAGAGTTGTTGATCCAGAACATTTTCACGTAAAAATAAATACATATACTAATAGGCTAAATGCGATTACATTATGAATGTTCCTGCACTGATTTATATAATTTTTTTTCTCGATAAATTTATAAGACGAAGAAAAGTCCAGAAAAGGTACAGTTAGGTAAAAGAGTACGAGTTATGTGTGCACGGTTAACTTAAAAATATTAACTGTACTACAATAACAATAAATAATCGCGAAGCAGGTCAGCCTTTCACGAAATTACCGTAACGAACTAGTGGCGTATAATTTTTAACTTTTATTACCAACTTTCGTCATATTTCATAAAATACTTTATTCTTTAATTTTTGCAAAAACTGAAACAGTTTTAAGCTTTGACAGTGCTATTTTGTGTGTGGGATAGTTTTGGGAATACAATCCTCAAGATTTACGTATAATATAATGAATTTCATAATAAAAAATAAAAAGTGTTTTTATGGTATAAAAAAAAAACACTATTACGATCCTAATAAGAACAGAAAAAACTATTCGTAGACGCGTGTAGCAAGTGCTGCGAAATGTGCTACACCGTAGACCGTAAGCTACGAAACGATCCGTAGTTAAGAATGTTGATTGCAATTAGACATACACTGCTGCGTGGAAACGTTTTCACGCGGAGTTCTTTATTCCATTCAATGCAACTGCAATTACATGTAACTCTACATGTAAACCCACGCATTTATATATTTGTAAGTGTTAGTTACTCATGTGTAAATTGTTAGGTAGGAGATGTACGAATATGTACTCTTTTATAATAATTAAAATTTTAATCTCTAGAAGTAATTTGAAATTAATAGGATGTAATCTGACGAATCTATTTGGATCACAGCTTGAATCTCACTATATATTTATCAATGTTTATAAGATTATCTACGTTTAGTTAGTAAAAATCACCGCAGTTTTTTTTTTCTGTTATATGTTAAGCGATTTTAGTATGAAGTCTTTATTTACCTTCGAAATTGCCGTAAAAATTAAGAGACAATTACTTTTAACATTTTTCATTCTTTGTGTATCCACAAGTTGTGGATTCCATATGCACCCAGGAAAATATTAGTTTGTTTTTTGCCTGAGCGTAAATAACTATAATAATGTATTTAGAAAAATAAAGTAGTAGTAGGTACCTATATAATATTTGACGGGCCAGTTGGCTTGGTGGTTAGAGACCCTGACTGTCAAACCGAAGGTCGCGGGTTCGATTCCCACCCAGGACAAACATTTGTGTGCATGAACATGTCTGTTTGTTCTGTGTCTGGGTGTAAATATCTATATGAGTATGTATTTAAAAAGTAGTATATGTATTATATCAGTTACCTGGTAGCCATACTACAAGCAGTACACTCTGAACTCTGTACTCTCTTAACTTGGGATCAGGTAACCATGTGTGAAGAATGTCTTGGGATATTTATGTCTTGGTATATTTATATCAGTTATCTTTGTATCGGTTTCGATAGCATCAAGCAAGCACTGCATAGTTTGGTATGAGACTGCCGTTTAAAGAATGTCCCAAGATAGTTCCATAATCCCTTCTTTTCTGTGCCTGCTCAGCAACGAAAAGCCTCATCATCATCATTTAATTCAGGGGGCACCAATTAGTCAAGCTTTTATACCTAGCTAATTTGCTGTAAATGGACTAATATAATTTTGATGCTAGCGTTGAAGATTGCTGCTAACTCAACCATGTCTATATCTACTCAGCTATTAGTTATTACTAGTTATTAGTTGTTTCGATTCCCCGCCAAACCATACATTAGATTCGAAACGGCAACCTAATAGGTAAAGGCCTATTATCTGAAGTAACTAAATTGTATAGCATACATGTTACCTTACTTTGATGGAATACGACCCTCGAATGAAAATAAAATTATGATTTGAACCTAATAACCTGTCATTTAATAGACGGTCATCAAGACGAGCATGAAACTACCCACTTATGTGGTATTATAGTTATTCATAATAGCTGCCCCCCGCGGTTTCACACGCGTTCCCGAGGGATTCATTAGTTTGTTCATTCTCTCATCAATAGTTTTCGCAGCGCACGCGGTGTAAGAAAGTTTTTTGGTAATTTTTTCTCACCTTGGGTTACACTATTGGAGTTTTAGTATGGATCCCTAACTTTAAAAATAATTAAAATAGCCTATGTTACTCAGTGATAATGTAGCTTTCTAATGAAAAAAGAATTATTAAAATCGGTCCAGTACTTTTTGAGTTTATTCGTTACATACAAAAATACAAATCTTTCCTCTTTATAATATTAGTGTAGATATCATGAACAAGCGAAAAGAGTTGTAGCGGAAAATTCCGCAATATTCCGTAGTCTAGGCGTACACACGGTATTTTATTGCATACTACCATGTAAGCGCTTTATAACCATCTACGTGTCAAAGTATGAATAATAAAGTCAAAATAATAGGTTATTTCACATGAATAAAAATGGATATTTCACTGTAGGGCTGTACTCCGGAGTTTCAAACGCCCGTGACCCAAATAGTTAACGTTAAATTCAGGAACAATTTGACTTTAAATTGTTTTACAACAATTTGAAAGTATTCTCACGGTATATGCAAAAAGATAGGGTCCTAAATTAATAAATTCTTTTTCTTTTTGTTTGGTTCTAATGCGGGAGTGCAAATTAGTTATGATTAAAATATTTCTATAACCTTTGTATGTACTCGTCTCTCGTCTGATGGATGATATTAATCTAAATGAAAATGTTTAAAACCTTTAGGATTTACTGGGTGGCTAAATGACGTGCTACATTTTATAAGGATTACTATAAAAATATTAGGCTATTTCATCGTTTCGTTGTCCACGCAACAATTCAGTCGGACGTTTTTATTGCGGGCCATTATTATGTGGAATGAGTTCCCCATTACGATAATTCTGCAAGGTTCTTCAAAAAAGACGTTAAAATAGCTCTTAAAGATTGGTAATAATATAATAGAACTGTAAATGTCGGTAGTGGTCATCAGGACCTTCTTGCATGAAAACCTTATAATTTTAAAAAGAAATCAAAATTTAATAAAGTTCTGAAATTCGTAGTAAATGAATGAAAATAATACTTACTATAAACATACACTCAAATATCAAGTTGTATATAGATAGATATAAAAATATGTCGAGTGATCTTTTTTATAGCTCGGCTTTATGCCACTGAAGTGGGGATTTCAGGTAAAAAATGAGTTTGGGGAAGTCAGCGTGAGTTATATCATAAAACAACCCTTTGCCGCACATTTATATCAAGCGCAAAATAAGGCCCTACATGGAGGGTTAATATGAAAATCTACTATGAAAACTCGAATAACTTTTTCACATTTCGTGCATTGATGCAAATGTTACGTAGTTCTTTAAGTTGTGTGGATTCTTTTGTGTTTCAAGCGGTTTGTATTTCGGGATTCCATAGTGTAGTCATTGAAACAGTATGAAAAATGAGCAATTTTTAAAGTATTCACCCGACAGTCGCATGTCGACGTAGCGTGAGCCGCACCCACCATGTAATAATGTTTTTTGTGCGCATAAATCAAGTTGTAATAATTTGCGCAAAGGAGTTTAAATTATCATAATTCGAGTTGGTTTTGATGTCGCATCGTAAACACGGAATCTTTTAACACATGAATAACTCGTTTTTAAAGTGCAAGGAAATGCACATTTTATTACTTGGTGCATGATTTTTTATCTAAATGTAGTTTTTTTAAGTGGCAATGTTAGTTCTTCACCATAATAGGTATTTAATTTATTTGCTAGCCTAATTTTCTAAAATTACGCATTTTATTGTCACATTTGCGTGCTTTAGAAAGATATAATCATATTCATTAATTCAGGAAAATTCTGTCGATAAAATTAACCTTACTTCTATGCGTGTACCTATTTTTCTTGATAAGATATTTCGGTGGAGCAAGCACTGTCTTTCTATTGTTTCGGTTATTTATGTAACTCGAATTACCCGTTAGCCTAGAAACCTTCAATTTGCATACTCCCAATGTAATCATTACGGAAGTGGAGCTACAAAACAAAAGCTAGATGGCAAGCGGGATTAAAATGGGTTAATGACACCAACACTTGTCTTTATTAATATAAATAACAATAAGACAGTATGATAGTAAACATAACCAGTTGATATATCGATTACGGCGGCATGTTAGTTTCCGCTCGTTGTATTCGAGGCCCAGCATGTTTATGGCCTCTTTTAGAGGATTTTTATTACAGTCAGTGTTTCCGTTTGTGAACGACATGAAATATAGCCAATACACCCGCCTAATATGCGTTCAAATCCACCAGCTATTGGTCCACATGTCCTCATTTGTTGTTTATCGAAATCGTGACTTGTTTATACAATATCTTTCTGAGCAATAAGGTTAACGGTTTATGTATTTATTGGTATCCAATTGGATATAATTTCTGTTTATATTGTACTGTGAATTCTTGATTATGTATCAGTTTGTCTTATATATTTAAATATTATACTTGCAGATAGGTTAATTAATAGAGAAGCAGATTTGAAACATGTTATGGTGATGTTTAACTAACAAATTGGACAAATAATGTTTTTTTTTATAAATAAAAAGTATATATTATAACAAAGTTATAGTTTTTCTAAAGGAGGTATGTTCTTCTAATTAATGTGGATATATCGTAGCTCATTTTTTTATCCAACTGTGCGATACCATAGACACGGTTTACGCGTTTCTATCTATCTATGTACCTATGTGATTTTTAATACTCTCAAAGCAACTCAAAGCTGTATGGATTTGAATGGATGAGCTGTCTACCGATTCGTATAAATGTTGATTTTAGACAAGGATTTATATTTATTTATATATTATGTTTATAATTATTATAATATATATTTATATTTGAATTAAATCAAATACTTCACGCAGGTAGGCAGTGTAAAGTACGGATACGTAAACAAACATCAAAGTCACATTGAAGTAGTAAATATAGCTTATTAGCCAATGAAATTCGCAAATGAGAATAATATCTCACATTAGAACAAACGACTAGATGTCAAGCAATACAGTAACGAGGTATAACCTACTAGCTACCGAGTATTCCCTGGAGATTAGAAAGAAACCACCATTATGTCACTGGCTCTTCCAAAAAAGATGTTTTTTTAAACCATTCGTTAAACCAGTTATATCATCAGAAGGTACGAGTATAACTATAATATGTATACTTAAATTGAAGAATGGAATCAAACATGTTTAATTGTTTTATTAATGTAAATTTAATGGTTTGTGCCTCTGTTCATGATCGTGTGACTACTGAACGATTCAGATTATAATATTGTAGAATTAGTAGAGCTCATAGTGCAGGGTTCGTCCGGGGAAGAACTACCACCGTAATGCACTACTGCACTTGTATTATTGTGCTACGGATAAAAAGGTAAGGGGGCTAGTGCAATTACAAGCACGTCAGACTTAACAACTTCATGTCTCAGGGCCAAAAACGCACTGGTGATGCCCTTAGTGTTCAAAATGTCCATAAACGGCGGTGACCACTTACCATCATTGGACCGTTTGCCGGATTGTCTGACTATATGGCATGACGAAGGTTCATACCAAGGATCTATAGGGTCTATCCATAAATTACGTCACATGTCAATGGGGTAGTCAACAATGTGGCAATGTAAATATAATGTTACATAAGTTTTGTGACGTCACAAGTCAAAATCAGCTTTAACTTTGATATGGAATAGAGGTGGAGTAGAGGTAAACTATAGTATATGTGGGTTCAAAGTTACAAGGACATATATCAAGGACACAGAATAATTTAATATTGTATCTTTCATTGATATAATGAAATAAAATTAGATAAAATGAAATAAAAATGGCTTTATGACTGCTGTTTCAATTTTTACTTTCCCTTGATATAATATGTGACGTTACACTAGAAAGGAGAGGGTCTAAAAATGTGATCATCTGTGATAAGGACAGGTAAGGGGTAAACAAATCATAGGATTCGTGTGACATAATTTATGGATGGCATAGCGCCACCTATCGGAATGGGAAGAACGTCTGCAGAGTTAGTATTAATGTATTGTAATGTTTGAAGTGCGCTGCTGGGCGCGCGGCGTGGCAGGAGGCGGCGGCGCTGTCGGTGGGCGGGGGCGGCGCGGGCGCGGGTGGCGCGGCGCGGCGCTGCTCCGTGCTCGGCGACCACCCCGGCGCCAGGGCCGCCAGAGACCAGCGCGGCAAGTGGATCAGGAACAACAGGGTATGCTATGCACACGTGACAGACTAGTTAGTTTTGTGGTTAGATACCCTATGGACAAACAATAGGTGTGAAAACTAATATTGTAAACGCGAAAGTTTGTGTGTATGGATGTTTGTTCCTTTTCACGCAAATACTATCCAACGGATTTGGATGAAAATTGGCACATAGATAGACCATATATTGGAATAACATATAGGCTACTTTTTATTCCAGAAAAATGTTACATCCCTCAGGAATGCGGGTGAAACCGCGGGGGACAGCTAGTAGGTTGATAAGTCGAAAATGCACACTTTTAAAGGCAGACAATTTTTTATAGAATCTTCAGACAACATAGGAATATTTTAAGAATTACTGTATTTATCATAAAAAAATTAAACAATCCTTATGCCTGCGTATTAGGATGTAAAAATATATACGAGTATGTTAGATTTATCATCATATTCACGCCTTTTTCAGAAATATTTATGTAGCTAATATTTTAAAAAGGATTTCCATTATCTGGTTTCCATCGTACAAGCTCTGCTAAGTTTGAAATCAGATGGTCGTGTATAAAGAATGTCCTAGAATATTTATTAGTATTGAATGCTCACGTTTATAGTGCCTGCAAGAATGCCGTTAGCGGTTTTGAAGTGACGTCATAGTTTTGCCATAGTTCCACTCAGTATCAATACTAGGGTAACAATAAGAGCCAAGCAAGTAGACCCGACATTCTAATACTCCGTCATTGTACATACATATATTTTATACACTGGTTTTAGATACATGCTAGTTTTAGGTATTCGGTACATAACTTTACTGGATTATTTATTATTTGCAAATATCTAATTTAATGGAAAAATCATAAAATTTATCATAAAAAAAAATCCAACATTATTTGGTTATTTTACTTTATGTTTATCTATAGATTTCTTCTAGTTTATTGACGGCTATAGTAAAAGCAACCTTCCGAACCTGTGTTAGAGCCTGACTATTCATAAGCCTGTGAAGGTACTATATAGTTTGTCATAAACCTTTCAGGTGCGAGACGCGTCCTACGGCTCGTCCTCGGAGTCAGATGGCGAGGCGGACGGCACAAGCGGGGAGCCGTGGGGTGTCGCGCGACTCTTGTACGCCGGCCTCGCCATACTCGCTGTCGGTCTGGTCGTCTATTTTGTTGGCACTGGAGACAAGGTACTGACATATTTGTACCCATTTATTCTTACGCAGATTTTCCGAACTAATGTCGAAATTGATCAGGCTTTGTCTTCTTTCAATGCCGATGTAATATAATTGTTTTATTCGCAAGTACTGCAATAATATCAGATTCTATGATTCAGTCGTTTATTTCTCATCTTTTATTATGAGACGGCTCAAGTATTACAAGAACTCTGTCGCTGAATCAAAGTAGTGACAGTTCTTTTAAATTATGTAATACTAGATATTATTACCAAACTATATTGATATAACCTTGTTAGTTAGGTAGTTAGATAGGTAGTTTGTCAAATTTTAACTGGCGAAGTTCTAAGGCGCAAATGTTCCTCAGTTCAGCTACACCATAATTACTGCAATTGTACTGAAAATCTTTTGTTTTCAGGGTTTCAAGACTCCAGCTTTGCGGCTGGTGGGTCCATCACTCATTATCGCCGGTCTCGCGTGCTGTTTGCTGCGAATTGCCTTTTGCATTTTCGCGAAGCCTTGCTGCCGACGGCGGACCAATTACAAGGAGAGCAGAAGGTAACAACTTTAGATTATTAAAATAGAAAAACTTGCATCTAATGATATGCATGGAAGGCCTAAAAATAGAGAGAATCAATCTATTTTTTAATGGAATATTGTTAAACATAGAAGTCGATAGCCCCTAGGGTAATCAATCGATCAACAGCTCATATACATATAAGTTTCTACTTTCCAAGCTCGTGCCATATCTAATACCTAATAAGAGGAATCAGGCCATAGTCTGCACCGTGATTGCAACGCTGAGCCATCACGGCATTTTCCAGACTGTCCGGTTGCGGGGAGGGCGAGGAAATGCCACTCGCAGGGGGCGGGTGCGGGCGCGGCGACGGTGGCGGGGGCGCGAGCGGCCCGCGCGCCGGCCCCGCGCAATGCTCGCCCGCGCGCCGCCTCGACGCCTCCTCCTGCGACGTGTCCAGCCTCTCCAGCGGGGAGGAGGACGAGCGCCTGCGACGGTACCGCACCGCCCCGCACACATCTGCCACGCTGCAGCCACCGCCAATACAACAGGTGACTCTATCTTTCATCTACTCGTCAGTGAAAACGCACCCTTACATTCGCATCAGACTTTACATAACACCACGAAAGGTTGTTTATTAAAAAGCTTACGAAAGTACTTATGCTAATTCCAGGTCGCAACAAACCAGAGCTCGTCGCAGCACAGTCCGCTCCAGCGCAGCGGGTCGCGTCAGAGCGCGTCGCCGCAGAACTTGGGTGCGCTGGGCAG
Source organism: Habrosyne pyritoides (assembly GCA_907165245.1). Lineage (NCBI taxonomy): Eukaryota > Metazoa > Arthropoda > Insecta > Lepidoptera > Drepanidae > Habrosyne > Habrosyne pyritoides. The sequence goes on along the minus strand of OU015596.1, from coordinate 10,005,728 downwards.
TGCGGGCGCGGTTGCGGTCGCCCTGGCAGTCGCCCCGCCCCGCCGGCCGCCACCGCGCAACGTGTCCTTCGCCGGCGGACCCGACGGGGAGCTTGTCCTCAGCCCCGCTCAGCTACGATCCTAACCCACGAGCAATAAAGGTTGTCGCAATATCCCCTTTTATACCCGCGTACTCACCAGACGATTTGACAATATCGATGCGCGTCTCGCTTCGGATATCGGTTATGTGATAGCGTGAAACTCTTATAAAAGTGATTTTTCTATACGATAAGCTACGAGGTCGTTGATTATTTGCACGTTTGGATATATTCTTGCAAGCTCCTATCGATATTTGTAACTAATTTTAAGTATATTTTGCTAGTATCGACTTATAGTTTTGGGTATGCCTACTTTATACGATGTGTAACGAGTAACGAGTGTTCTGGTAATTTTCAGTAACACCCTAAAGGCCTTCGGAAAGTTTGGAGCTAAAGCTGCTCCACTGAAGGTATACTTTACGTAGGTAATATCTGAATTCATTTATTGTGGCAGATTGCTTCACAGGTATGATTATTGAGCAACGATTGTATAAAGGAGCTGCTAGACCAAAAACTAAGTATTCCATGTGTTGTCGGCTACTGGTCTGTCAGCGCCTTCACTATTTTTACCGTAGTAACTACTCGTGTCATATAACTCTAAGCGTTCATTCTAACTCTGTAGCGATTTTTAATACTATATGTGCTAGATCCATCCATCTTAAAGTCAACTAGTACATATTATACTACCTGCAAAAGAGGTGTGGTGTAGACTTCTATATAAATAAATGGAGTTTTAAGTTTTTTAATACCTATCAAGAGTTAAATTAGTTGATCCATACCGATACACTAATACAAAACAATTGTTAAGTGTAGTACATAATGAGAAAAATATTGATCTGACCTTACCAGAGATGAAATCATGTGGGTACCTCTTACTTGTGTATCTGGGTTTCTAATCTCTCTAATAACAGAGCACACCTCTTAGGAGTTCTGAACTAAATAGTGAATTAAATAAATAAACATAATTGTGTTAAACTGCCTACTACTAGACGCGAATTTATATTTAAATATAAAATTCATAAAAATAGATTTATAACTGACAATAATGATTGTTAACTGATGTATGAAATGTTATGGCGTATGTGCGTTGATTTTATTTTAATTATGTCCAACAAAATGTGAGTAGCTCATGTGCCAAGTTCCAAGTGATTTGTATTTATATATAACTAGCTGTCCCCCACGGTTTCACCCGCATTTATCGATATCATATGTAGCCTATATCCATCTATGAAAAATTCCGAGTCGAAATTGAGCAGTCCCATCACGATATGTTCAGTAGTTTTGAGGTGATGGTGTGTCAGACGAATCCTATATAGCTTGTAAAGGAACCAACTTACCTATTTTCTAAACTATTATTTTTCAACCTACGTATATACATAACAAAACTTTTTATTTAATATACATTTGTTTGTTCTATCAAAAAGTATAATTTATTTTATAATTATTATTCTATAGTATATTTACTTAATTATTTTATATTAGGAGGATTCATACGTTGGTAAACTTGGTGCATGAATTACTAATAAACACCAAGGATATAATAATAATATATAGTTAGCTAATTACATAAAGGTTGGTGTATAGCGAGTGATACTGTGTAACAGTAATGTTTTTATGTGTAAGTAACTACAGTAAATTAAAATACATACATGTGTGTTACGCGTGCATTGTATATGGCACAATATAGTAAAATACTGTTTATAAATATATATTATATATTTTAGAAATATTTGCACCTTTAGTAGTGGAATATTAAAATGTATATCTGCAGATTTTAGCTAGAAATATAATATTGATGATGACACTAAGACTTGTCGTGTCATTAAAGTGTTTTAAAATTATGTTTCTATAGACGAAACAGAAAAATATGTACTGTAAAAGTTTTTGATTAGTTTTTGTCAATTATACCTTTGTAATCAAATTAAAACGTAGTTATTTTGGATTGTTTAAATGTAAGAATGGTCAATTACTTATTGATTATTTTCGTGATAAGATTTCGCTTATTTTTACTTGCTGACTACATCTGTACCTACATCTGCTTAGACTATTATAACTATCTTTCATGTTGACATGCAAAATTACTGCGAACGCTCCATCAGAGAACTTCCTATATTTTTAATTTAGAGACAAATATGATCTTCGCGTGTCAACACAGTTCCTATATCGTTCTTACCACACCAAATGTAGGTATTTTTAAATCTATTAAAGTCGAGATATAAAAACCCCGTTTTGAGAGCTACAGTTAAAGAAAATCATCCTTATTGCTTTGAAAATAAGGTTCATCATTAACTCAATGATTAATTGTATGATGTTGCTGATGAGCCTTGTCTTAACTTCTTCAGGTTATTTTTTATATGACACTCTTAGCTATCAAAACGTGGCTAAACCACTCCCTAATTCAGCTAATACAAACTTCGTCGGCGAGCCGCTTCACGGAGGCCTTGGAGAGCTTACCTCTCACGTGATTGGGTAGATAGCGAAAGAGACAAAGCATAGAGGCCGCGTCGAAACATCCTCGAGCTAGTGTCATTTCCTCACAGAACTGAATCCCTGCTCACCTATTCAGCTAATGCAAACTTCGTCGGCGAGGCGTAGCAACGAGCGCTCCGAAGGCTTACCTCTCACGTGATTGCCTAGTTTGCGAAAGAGACAGAGCATAGAGGTCGCGACGAAACATCGTCGATCTAGTATAATTTTCCTTACAGAATAGAAGCCCTGATCTCGACAACTTTACAATCTATTTCTGATTTCAATTACATTCTGGAATAGTAATGACGACAATAAAAATATAAAACGTGTCTGTATATCAATGAAGGTGTGAGATGTCATGAATATTTGTTTCAATCATAATAGTAATAGAAGTACATACTCGTATATAGATGTTAAGAAAAAATATGAGCTTCGTTTAGACTTACTGGGCTTGTGTAACAAAGTGTTGTGTACATTAACGAAATAGATAACCCATTTCAAACATTACATTCGTCATTACTACCTTCATATTTCACGTGTCTATTTATCTATAGTTATATAGTCATATTTTAATTACCAAAAATTTTTCTCTATTATTTTTTTGAATTGATACGATCTAAGCGCACATAAAACTGGTGACAGGGTTAATTTATTTTTGTCTACCGGCAGACGGATTTTCATTTACTATATCGGATAATCAAGATTGTATTATATTAAACATCGCGTCTATTTTACTAAGGGAAATTCGTCTGCTTATTTATAAAGAAAATTATAGATCGTTTTATAATAATTATACTACCTGTCATACGTAACACACCTATTCATTTCTCAGTTCGTACCGAGACACCAATGTTAAATGTAAATTTTAATTTCATATAAGATTATGTAAATAAGCAATGACAAATATTGAAATTTAAGTGTATGTAAATTATTTAAGGCGAAAATATAGCATACACCAGTAGCTAATTTAAGTTCCTTTAGTAATAATTAACAGAAATAATAATTGCCCAACTGCTAATATGCAGAATCCTATTTAACGCTGTGAAATAACTTTTTTTTAATTGTGTGAAGGCTTCGGTCATTTGATTCAGAATGCCAAGTGGTTTCACATCGTTGAACAGTTGAATTTCGTATATACGTGCTTCCATTTATGCTTGCATTGATGATAATGCTTATTTCATATGTCCTTATAAGTGCTACAACTAGCTTTGACCCTAGATTTATTTGATAAGCGAACAATTTTGTTTCAGGGCCTAATGCGACCACGTCATGATTTCATCAACATGTTTCTCTAAACAATTTAAAGTTAAAAGAAAATAACTTTGATGTTGAATATTAATACTTACAAATGAAATCAATGAGTGGTCAATAATAATTGACTCCTGATAAAATATCGGTTCTTAGACATATTACGATGAGCAACATAAGATACACTAAAAACTAATCCTTAATATAGAATTGTAATAAGGTAGGTTTTTCTGTTTACTTTAACTTTCTATATCAAGGATAGTTGTAGTGTACAGGTGTTTTGAAAATTTGGAACTGTTTTTGAAATTGTTCAACTACTAATGTTGCTGACTGTACCTGTTCGTCTCATAAAGGAGCAATGATTGCGAGCGATTCAGTGTATTAATGCTTACTTCTCTTAGTATGCATTAAAACTAAAAAGTATGAATTCTTCGTTTTTTTTTCTTAACAAATTTATTTCACACAATAATTAATCTGTTAAACCCTCGGTAAATAGAGTTTGAGTTTTTCGTAATTACTCATTAGAATATTAGATACGTGCAGAATGTTATCCAGAAAAAAATATAAAAAATTATTTTTATTTCTGGACGACATCAGTATGATGGCAATACTACAGTAATAATAATAAAAAAAATAATTTGACAGGTAGATTGATCGTTCGTTAGTCTTGCTTCAATAATGGCTGTGTTGTCAATAATTTGCGCCGACCAAATTAAAGAGTATGTTACTACGATAAGTTATTAAGACTTAGATGATAATTTGTACTGTAAAAATATGTTCCTTTATCTTTAGTGTCATTATTTTTTATTAAATTTTAAGTGCTGCTCGGAATATAGACTCTGTACTATAATATTTTTAATATTTCCTGCTCTTGCCTAAAATCTCAACCAGACTATAAATACCTATATAAAGTTTGAAATTTCTTAACTTCAGCAAAATTACGTTCCTACTTCATTTTATTTAATTAGAATATTTTTTTCAATAATTTGTAAAAATGTAATTTACGAAATCGAACTTCTTTTTTACATCGAAATGAGGTTTCTATAATCCTTCTTAAATGATAGGAATGTATTGCGGTGCAAATAAACACGAATGGATAGAATTATCACTGTGATTTAAATGTTATTGTTCTATGGAAGATAATGATAATGGCGCGTTGGAATGTCGGACGTTACGTTTGGTTTCGCGAAATTTTAAGAATGAAATGTATGGCATAGAGCTCAAAAAGTTACCTAAAGGTGAATATAATATAGACTTTTATAAAATGACAAAGAGCAATGATATGTAATATTGTTTGTTCCGTTATGTTTAATGTAAATAATTTATGTCATAATCCTTATTTTTCATTGTATCGTTTGTATTATTTATAGGCATTGGTGCATATCATGTGTATAGAGCAGATGATTAATCAAATAAATTAGAACAAAAATATAGTTGACAGCAATGTTTCATTTTTTAAGATATCTTCCTTTTTTACCCGACTACGGCAAAGCCTAAAAGGTAGGGTTATGATTTTTTTATCGATAGATGCTAACTTCACATCTGCATGTAAATTTGGAATCTCATCTCAATAATAAATAGACCTATGGAGGATCGAGGTGTGATACTCCTCCATTTAAAAGGGAAGATCTTCCGCCAGGCTAGGTGAACATGCCTAGGGACCGCGGTCCAAATGTTGATGTTGGATGCTTGTATATACGTCAAATCCTGAGAGAATCTTGGTATCGCGATGTAGGATTCTCGCGTGTTTCTACTCGTTCTTAGATGTCGCCACAGACCTGCTACAATTAGATGCCTGCTATCGCTCTATTAGATTGTTCATAAATTTTTTCAGGGTCAAAATAGGCTCAAAATAATGAAACAACCAAATTAAATGTAACATGTAATATATTTCATTTCAACACTACGGTATTCTTTATTTTTTATGAACATAA